>CM026560.1:33838055-35088055 GCA_015143295.1 Tetracentron sinense
ATAAGATGTGTTGATTCAAACTCTCATTGTGTCACATTATTATCATTCTCATATAGACAATTAGAAAATCTAGGTATATAAGTTACATTGTATTAATTTTTGAATAATTTCCCTTTATTTTCTTAGTACATGAAAGTTTTTTTTTTTTTTTTCTTGTAGAATAACAGTCAATGTTTAAAAATACAATAAAAGCACATTAACAAATTTGAAAATAAAAGGCAAATAAATTATAGAATTAGAACCTTTAGAAAAAAATATTAAAACTAATTTAACCCCCCCCGGTGATCTACTCACTCATGTGGTTAATTTTTTAAAATATTTTTAATAAAAGCCTATGATTTAATCCTAGGGATGAGTGAATTTGAATCACACTTAATGGATGTCAAATAGTATATGTGGTGATCTAGGAGGTGTACATGTACAATATGAGCGATACATGCGCATGCATGTTATCACCTCTTTAGTTAAGTGCTTCCCACACGTCATTCAAAGAAACAATGCTCAAGAGTAATTTTCAGGCATCTGCTAGAGGTAATCATTGCCTAAAAGGGACACGTGGATTGATATTGAGTGAATGCACCACTAATCACTCCTCTAAAATGAAATATAAACTAATTAAAATTTTGACTTAAATGCGAGTATGAGAAATTCAGAATGAGAAATAAGGAATGGATAAATGTTTAACTTATCGCCGCATTTACTATGTTGTGGATCATGCCTATTTTTTTAACACCCTTCAACTACAGTTAAGATTCACTGACTCCTAAGGTTAAGCAATTTTAACTTTGAAGGGATAGATCAATGGTTCTCGGGACTTATGCCTCATGAAGCGGAAGGCCTTGAGTTCAATTTCTCACTCCTCCTTCCCGAATTTTACTGGAATTACCTGGTGTGGCGGGTTGTCGGCTCTCGTCACACCCTCGGGGATTACTCTTAACCCAAAAGGTTAGGGGCATCTCGAGTTACCTACAAAAAAGGTTAAGCAATTTAACCTGGTTTTTAAAAAGAAAAAAAGACAAAAATATTAACCTTAGTTCTTTTAAAAGTTTAACCATAGTTATATGTGTGGACACGTTGACACGGCATTTGACTACGAACTCTAAATGCGTGGTGGGCTAATCCCTGCGCCGAAGAAATACCAAGGAGAACGCGGCGGAGTCCGTTCTTGCCGTTTCCCGAGTCAACACGTGCCGAAACTCCAGTAAGCAATTTTGATCCCCTTGGCCACCACCCGGAACGGCGACACGGCGTATTCTTAGCCGTTGTGGCCCTACATCCTCCTAAAAAGAAACTAAAAACAAAATAATATATAATGAGAGAGAGAGACCCACATAGCACCAAAGCCCAACCCAGAGGGTTACAGATTTCGGGCGTGATTTGCAAGACAGAATCCAAAGGACGACGAAGAACAGATGAAGCAGCAATTATAAAGTTACAGTAAGTCCTCCTCCTCCTCCTTATCCAATTCATAAGTTCACTCCATCTCTTCTCTCTATCTATATTAGATTAACAAAACCAAGTAATTAAAAGATTTCTATAAATGACAAATAGAAATGGATCTATCTTCATCTGTTATTTAATTATAAACAATCAGTATTTATAAATTATATCATTTTGGATTTTACTCTGGAAAACCCACGAATTACTTCTTCTGTTTGATCGGAACCCAGTGATCTGGTTCGGCGAATTTTTGCGTCTAGCTACTTTTTCTTGCTCGGTTGTTCTTGAGTTTTCGTTCGCTTGGTTTTTCCATATCTGGGTTCTTCTCCTTCTTGGCGAATTTGATGCTTATATTTATAGGTTTCTGATCTCTTTCGATGAAAAGGTTGGATTTTTCTTTTTGTCTTTTTAATCCTTCATATGGATCAGTGGTTTTTGGATTATAATAGTTGAGTGATTGAGATAGTCCCAGGTTTAGTTTCATTATTTTTTCTTACTCACTTATTTGGCATTTCTGGGTTTTTGTTGTTCATGAAATTGGTCTTCAATTAGGGCTTCTTTATCTCCTATTTCAAAGGTCGCATTTTTTTTTTCCCATATCCGAATTGTGTTTTGTGTGTGTGTGTGTGTTTTCGGATGGGTATCCGGGGAGTTAGGGCTTCTACTGTTGACTGATTGGCTGTGGATTTCTTGTTGGCGAGGAAGAAAGGAGGCCTTGGGTGGGTCAGATAACTTAAATTTGCTGCATTTCGGTTGAATTCTGGAGACATGTTGGAGGGACAGTCCTATCGAATTTCGAGGGCGTTGCCAAGCTCCTGCGAGGAAGAGAGTAAGTGGGCTTACATGGCTTACTGTCTCATCGAAGTCACAACTGGTAAGCAACCTTTAGAAGACAAGGGGATAGAAGAAGATGGGTTGAGAAAGTCATCCAAGCTAATGGATGCACATGAGAGAGAGGAATCGATGCAATCCTTGCATGATCTCTCTCTCTCTTCAGCTGACCAATCTGATAATCAGAGTCATGCTGGGGATCATTCAGATTTGAATTCCCTTATACAGCCCTTAGGCCGAGATATCTCGATCAACTGCCTCCTCCGCTGCTCGAGGTCGGATTATGGCTCACTCGCCTCACTGAATCGGAGCTTCCACTCTCTAATTCAGAGCGGGGAGCTCTATAGGCTGAGGCGGCTGATGGGTGTAATTGAACACTGGGTGTATTTCTCTTGCAACCTCCTTGAATGGGAGGCGTTTGACCCAATCTGCCGTCGTTGGATGCATTTGCCGAGGATGACCTCGAATGAATGCTTCATGTGCTCTGATAAGGAGTCCCTTGCTGTGGGCACCGAACTTCTTGTATTTGGGAAGGAGGTAACAAGTGATATACAGATATCCCATGTGATATACAGATATAGTATTTTGACAAATTCATGGTCTTCTGGCATGGAGATGAACGCCCCTAGATGCTTATTTGGGTCTGCCAGCCTTGGGGAAATTGCAATTCTAGCCGGGGGCTGTGATTTACAGGGGAACATCTTGAGCTCAGCAGAGCTTTATAACTCAGAGACCGGGACTTGGGTGACTCTCCCGAGCATGAATAAGCCGAGAAAGATGTGTTCTGGGGTATTTATGGACAGGAAGTTTTATGTTATTGGGGGAATTGGGGAAAAAAATGTATTGCTTACATGCGGGGAGGAGTATAATTTGGAGACGAGGACTTGGATTGAAATCCCTAACATGTTCCCTGGACGTAACATGGTGGCTGAGGGGACTGAGGTGCCTACTGCAGGAGAGTCGCCACCTCTGGTTGCTGTTGTAAACAACAATCTGTATGCAGCTGATTATGCCAAGAAGGAAGTGAGGAAGTATGACAAGGAGATGAAATTGTGGGTAAGCATGGGGAGATTGCCTGAGCGGGCAGTCTCGATGAATGGTTGGGGGCTCGCTTTTAGGGCGTGTGGGGATTGTCTTATTGTTGTTGGGGGACCTAGGGCTCTGGGTGAAGGGATCATAGAGCTCAATTCCTGGGTCCCGAGTGAGGGCCCGCCTCAGTGGAGTCTGCTCGCCAGCAGGCATTCAGGGAGCTTTGTTTATAATTGCGCCGTGATGGGGTGTTAATGGGTCAGATTTTTAAGACACCATGTGTATTGTAAGGGTGCCTCACTCTGTGATTTACAGGATTGGTTTGTTCAAGGGCATAGGATTCTGGCTAATGGGTATCTCTGACTTCCCCTTTTTTCTTTTTTACGCAAGATTCAATAGAAATTTTTTATTGGAATGAGGTCTTGAATTTTATCTTTCTTTTTATTTTCTCCCTGCATCTTCCCCCATTTTTAGTTAGCATGAGAGCTTCAAAGGTTTGGATCATGTAGCACAGTTATCATTTAATAAATTGAAGAAAGGGATACATGGGTAGGTTTATAGCAATATTTGCAGAATCTTTTGTAAGCATCACAAAATTAGTACTATGGGTTTCATGCTTCTTAATGAGCGTGGCTTTGTCTTCAAGAGAGAAAAAGGCTCTGAGACGTTTTTGAACGTTTTCTTTTATTCCTTGACCATGGCTTATGCGCTGGTGATATGTATGTTTTATTGACACGCTATTATTTCTTCTTGTGCCAATGTGCCTGCTGTATACTTTATCGAATTTGTTGCACTAGCTCTGAGTCTTATCTGTTTCGATTTGTGTTTTTTCCTCATTTTGGTCAAATTGGTGGCAATATAGATGATGAACTACTTGAACTTTAAATCCTTTCCTTTTTCACTTGTTAAGCTGATTCTTTAAGTATTACTAAATACCAGATCTTTCTGAGATGTGAGTCTACTCTACACAGCTTAAAATTTAGTTGAGGGTACAAAAGGGTTGTAATTTAACACGTGAATATGTTCCATTCAGTCTTACTAATACGATCTTTTACTCAAATTAGGTTTGGCTATGTAGAATATTCCTTGATGAAAAGACTTGCTAATAATTGTGCAATTTAACTGACTAATTCCATTGAGTCGATCTAGCTGGTATTTCTTTCTATTTTTCTTTCTATAATTCTATTATTTTTTTAAATAATCAGTATTTTACAGCCTTTCTAACAACATATTCTTAAGTTTGTAAGTATTGCATGTTTCCTTAGATTTTATGTGTAGCCTAGTTCTTTATTGAAGCTAGCTTTCTTACCCTATCTCCTTTCTTGATGGACTCAGTCTCACTAATAAAGTTTGTATGCCTGCATGCTTACTAGCTCAAGTATATGCCCAAATCTGGTATGCTATTATTATTTATCTCCATATCAAGGGTTTTCACTTTGTACGACACTTTTATTGATGCTATTAGGTATATGCACAAATCTTCTATGCTATTATTATTTATCTATCAGCAGTTTGCACGACAATATTTTCAGCATTTCTACTGATCAATTTTAGCAGAATTGACTCAATCATTGTTAATTATGATTAGTTGCTAATATCATTATGATTATTGATTGCTACTGCATTTATCATATAATGTTAGAACACTATATAATATTATGTACTTTCTAAGTAACAATGTACCTAATCTTAGTGTGCACCTCATTTTGTGACATACTACTTATTAGTGTGGTCTGCCTGTTGTCAACTTGTCATTGTAACATCTTGATTTCCTTTCAACGAGAACTTGCTGATAGAAAATAATTAGGAATGGCAACCTTTGTGGTCACCAACAAATCTTCAAGTAGTGGCCCAATTATGTTTCTCATGTCGATGTAGATTCAGTGGTGAAGAAAACCTTGATGTGTTATTCAACAAGATTTATTAAAAAACTGCACCCCATGTTTGGGGGGATAAAGCAATGGATATGGAGCCCCGACTGTGATGTTATGAGAAGTCAAAAGGGAAAATGCGGTGAGAACTTTTACTGTGGATGTTTCTAGGTAATTTCTTTGTTTTCGTAATATGGGTCTTTCTTCTCCTTTCTATGTAGTAATATTTGCTTTTATAGATACCTTGTAAGCGAAATTGGGTATCTTGGAATGCTCCTAGAGAAGGTTAGAGCCAGTTTTGTGGAGCCACTTTGCTCAAGTAGCATCAGATCTTCCAGATGAAGGTGTATATGGTCTAGAAATTTTTATGTTATCGATTGATCCGTCAATCACCATTAGTTTATCGGCATGAGTTATGCTTCTTGTTCTGTGGCTTCAGAACCATTGGATATTTAGAACTAGTCATGCATTTTTTTGGTCAGTTCTGTTGAGCCACTTTGTTAAAGAATCAGCAGATCTTCCATATGGAGGTGTAAATGATCTAGAAGTCTTTGATGTTACTGAATACTGATTGATCTGTAAAAAACCATAAGTATATGACCATGAGTTAGGCATCTTGTCTAGTTAAATTTTTGTGGCTTTAGAGCTATAGGTTCTTTAGAATTAGTCAAATGCATGTTTGTTGCATGTGGAGAACTTTTTTAAATAGACTACACACACAGACATATATATATATATATATATAGAGAGAGAGAGAGAGAGAAAATTTAAGAAAATTTTTGTGGAGAAGTATTAATAGAATCATGGGTAAATTCTATTTTATTCTTGAACATACAACACTGAATTGAATTTGGGAAAAAATAAAAAGTTGACTCTGATCCTCGTAATGATGCCATTTTAAGAATATAAAGTATTAAGAGATGGCTCTGGCTCTGTTGTCTGAAAAAAAAAGTTGCTTGATGAAGTACATTGGTTAAAAAATTTAGGTCAATATTTAGTGTGATTTTTCATTTTTGACCTACTTTCCTATCCTGTATATCTCTACTATTATAATGAGAGAAGCGGGGTTAAAAAGTTGGTTGATTTTTTTCTAATATTCCTAATGAGTCCCAATTTTATGGTATCTTTCAGTTAGTAAGGATGAATTTGTTATATTTTTCCTATTTTGCCCATAACTCCATATAAAAAAAGTTAAGATATGTTGTTGTCTTATTTTAAATGAGAAAAGTTAGTAGGGGTATTGAAGTAATATCAACTACAACTAACAATAATCCCTCAATATCTCCACGATTCCCTTAAATCCTTATTCTTATCTTCTCTCATGCTCCCTCCTTGGTCTCTTGACAAAGGGGCACACCCTCTCTATGTTGTAACTACTTTTCAAGAGAAAAGTAGGGACATGTGTTATGAGGTAGTTTCAACCTACTACTCCATCTTTTTAAGTTCAAATTTTAAAATTCCTTCACTAGAATCCCTCTTCCCAGTCTCTCTCCCCTTCCCCTCTCTCTCACGTGCATCACACGTGCTGCCCACTAGTGGTTAATAATTAGACTGTCGACATTGATATTCATGTGCTTTGGCGATATTAATGGAGCAAAGCATGCATGTCCTTACTTTGAATAGCATGCAAACAAAATATCAAGCATAGAGGAACTGTTTTGTATTCATTAAGCTTCAATTGAACTTGCTGATTTGAAAAAAATTATCTGGCTCTGTGAAAGCAATTTTGTTTATAGGATGAAGAATTTAATTGTCACCCTGTTAAGGCAAGAGACATAGGAGAACCTGTGTGAAACCAAGCCCCTATAAAAGAACATCAAACTGTTGTATCTAAGGTTTCAAATAATGAATATGACAACTATAAACTTAAACATTGTTGTGAAAACCCTATATAAAGATGCTCAATGCTCATTCTAGGTTTGTTGTGAGTCACCATTGTTTGGTTAAGAGACGTAGCATGAATAGAAAAGAAGAAAAAAGAAGAGAACGAGAGGATGATTATAACCAGTTAATATGTAGACTTTTCTGAACCCACTTCCTAAATTCAACTCAACAATCTATGAAAACACAATACAGATTGCTTGGTCTGATGCAATGTCCCCAACATGTTTAACTTTTGCTCATGGTGAAACTTAATGGATCCTTAACTAAACTAAAGTGATACTCTACCTCTTCTGGTCTGTCAGTGCCAAACTCAATTAGAAACCCGCTCTTATCAGTATATATGTACAGATTTTTCTTTAACTCATGCTATGCTTCTCTGCCTATGGATGTATCACCACTAACATGGAGATATCATTGGGGTCAGCAATACAAATCCTGCTTTACACTTCTAGTCTATCATCTCTCTCTCTCTCTCTCTATCTGGTCCAAAGGTCAAATTTTTTGTTAGATCATATATTATCTAATATTTAATAACTCCATGCCCTTGTAAGGTTGTCTAATCAAGGATGTCACAAATGGTACATGCACTAAGAAATGAGACACTTCTTACTGTAATTGGTCTTCATCCAACATGTCCATTCCATCTCAATCTATTCTTGCTTATTTCATCACTTGTAATATATCATGGAAAGGCTGAAATTCTATTAATACAAACAATAGTAGAATACATTATATGACACAAAAGAAAGGATTAGTATCTCCATTTCTAAGCATGATTACAAGGCTAATGCAACATATATGTAGCAGTTTTAAATAAAAAATGACATGTTAAATTACCATCTCCCAACAAAAGGTCAATATAAAAATAGAATGAAAGCAAAGCAGAACTAGAACAAGATGAGGCAAGCATTTATATATATTTGTGTTTTGTTCATGAATGTTTCGTCCAGATTGGGATTAAGGTTGTGAAGCTGACAGGCTTTATAAAAATCTATCTCCTCATTTATGACATGGGGTATATGATTTTGAGTTCAATCCCAACATATTGGGGAAGATCAAAACATGAGATATTACATGCCATCAGGATGCCTCTCACACAAAGCTCAGTGGATCAAGGTGTACTACCTAGCTTTCAGAAGAAGTGAATGATTAACAGTGGCAAAAGAAAGGCGAAATGTTCGCAAACCTTGATTAACAATTTGTTTTGAACTTGAACATTCTAATCATGACTTTGGATGAATTGGGTTATATGTTACCCAGATTTCTTCACATTATCCCAGAAAACAGGTTTCCATAACTCAAAATCAAGTAATGGACTTCTCTTTGGATGGGCTTAAAGGGTCTGTACTTGGAATAAACAGGTCATTTATCACTGATCGGTGATTTGAGAACTTGCAATAATCAGGTCATTTGTATCTGATTGGTGGCAGTGCTTATTTTATTTAGATAGTCAAAAGTGACTCTTTAAAATTTAACGTGACAAACCGTCACTGATCTCAGTGGCAGCAGGAATGTATATTCCACCAACCATAGTGAGTAGATATGGAAGTATAACTCAGGATCTTCTCCCTGTATTGAGCTTCGATTGGTACTTGTTCATTCATTTAATCGGATTTTTTTTTATAGGTAAAGCAAATATATATATATCAAATAAGGAGGGGTTTACAGTGGCGGCGTAAACTAAAGAGAGAGCCTAAAGAGAGAGCCGCACAATAGTAAAAAATAGAAGTACCACACAAAAGCTAAATGATTGCCATCACATTAGGAGAGCCTCCTTCACATCTTGGCCCACCGTACTTGTGGAGTTTCAACTCACAATCGATTCATGTACCCGTGCTTGGATTTGGAGGAGAGAAGAAGAAGAGTTATCAAATACTCGACTGTTCCTCTCCCTCCAAACAACCCATGACAAAGCACCGGGCAAACAAGTCCAAATGATTTCCTCTGACACCTGCCCATTTAATTGGATTAAGCAATGAGTTTTAAATTGATATTAGTAAACAATCCAAGCTTAATGGCCGCCCTCAACCAGTCTGATATTGTCGGCTTGAACATTAGGACTATCTTTGAGATTCAGTATCTCTTTCATTTCCTTTTTATATATATATATATATATATGTTCCTAGATCAACCAATGTTGTACCTCATAATCTTACAACCCAACTTTTTTAAAAAAATTTGGTTGAAAAGGGATATCATAGATTAAAGGGAGGGGAAAGTTACAGACATTAGGGGACAAGGCCCCCAGTTAAAAAGACCAAAAGGAGATGATAGTCCACGAATACGGTTATTTAGAGCCCCTTGGGCTATTGCATGCGTCGCAACATTTGCAAGGCGATAGATGAAACGAAACTCCACATGCCCACAACACGTCCTCAAGTGCTGAATATGTGACATGATGGATTGAATTTCCCAGTGAGGCGAACTCGATCTTCATTGGATGGAATTGATGATTTCTTGGGAGTTCAACTCTAGGATTACCTGGACCAGCCATTGGTTAAGGCTTTGCTTCCACAACACGGCTACTTCCTCCGAGAAGGCTCTTCGACTTATAGGCAAGAATCTCCCCCACACTATTATGCGCAATTACTCCCGCCCCCGCCGCTATGTGAGATGGGAGCACTGCCCCCATCAACATTTATTTTAATCGAGGATGGATCAGGAGGTTCCCACTTGGATCGACAAAGCAACTCGACATTAGTGACTTGAGGACTACGATTCTTGTGGCCAGCTAACTATGAGGTAAAGCTATCAATTCTTTGCATAGTAGCGATAGGGTTGGGCATACCACCAGGGAACAGGGCCTCGTTTTGAAGCTTTCAGATAAACCACAAGGAGCTACAAATACGAACCTATCAAAATCGGGCCTCTCCATCCACACAATCCACCAATCAAGAAAAAGGACCTCAGTGGTGGTGGGGTTGGGGAGGGGTGAGACTGAGATTTGAGCCGAATTAAATGCTTCCGGAGCATGGACACTCCAAGAATAGATGAGTGATTGTTTCCAGCTTGTTTTTACACATAACATACACCTCTTCAATCATCACCTCGTTACTACGAAGGTTCGAAGCTACAACTATCGTGTTGTGGCATAAACGCCAAATGAATACCTAAATCTAGGGGGCAGAGCAAGTTTCCAAATTTTACACCTGAACTTTTGAATAGGCATTGCTGCGAGACTGCTAGAGGCCGACTTTTGAAGGTGGAGGGTCATCGAAGCCAGGTGGGTAGCCGTCTTAATAGAGAACTCGCCAGATTTTGTAAAGTGTCATATTAGCTTGTCCGGTGAATTGTGAGCACTGACGGAGATCTTTTGTATTTCATCGATTGTGGAGGTATGGAAAAGGCAATAAAGGATTGGAATATCCCAAATATGAAAATCCCTGCATATTAAATGCGGCACTTGAATATCTTTAAGAAAGATCCCCGGGAGGGGGATTGGCTTGAATTGCGCTAGATTTGGAACCTGGGGGTCAACGCCCACACGAACTAGGGAAGCTATCCCGATTTTCCATCTCATACCTTGAATGAGGTTCTCTCGCCCCGCCAAGATACTTCGCCAAGCCCACGATGATCGAGCTCCCAACTTTGCTTCGAGGAAGGTTGATTTATCATAGTCAATCGTCTTTGTCAATCGGGTTCATAAAGATGTTGGATCATTTAATAATCTCTATCCTTGCTTTGCCAAAAGGCCCGGATTAGGCTTGGAGATCACTCATTCATATACCCCTTTTGTCAGACCCAAACTCATAGGGCTCTTTTTTTTTTTTGGGGGGGGGGGGGGGGGGGGGGGGTCTCAGATTTCTTCAGTTCGTGCTCAGGTCCTTGTTGGGATTTGGGACCTACATTGTACTTTGAGGGCAAAAAAATAAAATAAAAATAACAATGATAATAACTCCACTCCAAGAGTAAGCAAGGGTAATCCATGCAGCCAAACACAGCAAACTTTGTTGGTGGGTTTAAGCAGCTTGAAGGCAACGCAAAGGCGCGTTAGGCATGTGCATCCCAAATCCACATCAGTATTTCTCGAAAATACTGATAAGAGTTCCGAGTCCTGTCGACTGAAAATGGAACTGGTCGCGAATCTGCCCCAAAGTTCAGAGCTCTCTTCGTCTCTGATCTCCTTTCTTGGAAAGAAACTCCATAGAGAAGAAGATCTGCTAACAGCTACGGATCTCGTGTCGGAGTTGCAGAAACGGTGCTCTGATTTGGATCATAACCTCATAGATCTGAACCAGAGACTCGGGACGAGTATTGTCGCGCACGCTTCGCATTCCGATCGAATTGGAGGCATTTTCGGAGAAAATAAAATCAAATTGAGCGATCTTCAGTCATCGACGTGCGTTTCTGGGCCTTTTCTAGGTTTGAACTTTGAACGATTTTCCTTTCCTCCTCTAGCGAAACTCAGTGCTATTTTTTTCTTTGAAATTTGTTCAGCGTTGAGGGTCCGTTCTTTTGGTGGAACTTTTAAAGTCTAGAACTCTCATTGTTTCACGCCTAATTTTACTTAATGTCTAGAACTATATTATTTCATAGAGTGCAACAGTTGTACAAATATGGAACTTTTAAGTTCCACCAAAATTTTTGGATTTTTTAAGTTCAATACGTGTGGAACTTCTAATTAAATTGAACTCGATAAGTCTAAGATACCATTGTGTAAAAGAGTTGGAAACCCTCTCCACTCTCATCCCAGACTCCTGCCTCTTGTTCCACTGGTGTAAAAGAGTTGGAAATTTCTAATTAAAATTTTGAAGTCTTTAAGACTTTTAAAAGTTCCACCAAAATAACGGAGCCTAAATACTCTTCATGTACATCACTAAACAGCAGAAAACACGAATTGCTATCACTGTTCTGTTCCAAAGGAACCATCCTAAATAGGCTTTCTTATCACATTTGTTGTGATGCATAAATTCAAAAACACATGCTCAATTTCCTTTTCCATCTTCAAGCTGGTCTAGCATTCCTTTTTAGAGCCTTAGAGGTATGAATGGAGCAAGTAGGAGATAGGAATAGGAAAGGCTGTCTTTTGAAAAGGTAGGTAAGCAGGAGCAGCTAAGAAGTTCCATAGAACATTATATGGAAATTTTAGCGATATTCGCAATGCTTATTTTCTCATTTTACAAACACAAACTTAGATCATCATAATATGCATGAAAATAAAATTGTAAATAATAAAAGGATTTATAGTGACGCAGCAAAAGAGAAAACCAGCCAGCAAATAGACTTGCTGTGATTCAAGGAAGTGAGTGAAGGAAGGACTAGATAAGAGAAATAGAGAACTACAAGATCTAGAAAATATCTAGATGATATGGAGTAGATAACTCAAAGCTAAGTTCATTCATGTCCCAAATGTCATGAGTACATGACTATTTATAGACCTTTTGGAACTTTCTAGAAGCATTAAATGCTTACAAGATCTAGACTTAATTTTTGAACTTTCTAGACATTCTTCTAGAAACTACTACACATTCCCAAGTTCGTACATCTTCTAGACACTCTTCTAGAAATGACTATACATTCCTAAGTTCCTACATCTTCTAGAAATATTGACTTCATGTCTCCCATACTTTGACTATTTGACTTTACCATTACTTTGACCATTTGACTTTACTGTTACTTTGACCAATTTCAAGACTAAGGCACAAGCTCTTTTAGTCAACATGATATTAATATGCTCTTGCATCATATAGCATCAAAGATGAATATGATGGAATTGTTATAGTGATACCCTAATGGTGGGAGTGAGATAAGGCCTCCAATCCGAGTGGGAGCTGGAACAAGATTCTGAAGTAGAATTTGCATCATAAGTGGAATCTTTCCACAATAAGGTTTTTTAGTAGGTAACTTCATAAGGGGATTAGGGAAAACACCATTGGTGCTTCTTAAGGTGCATTTGCTTGCAATAGTTGACAGTAGACCTCCTTCTCAGGACCCTCAAATCGTTAAAGGGAGAGAATTTGGTGAGCTCTTCTCTTTTCTTTTCGCATGATAGTGACTAGGGCAATACCATAGTGTGGTGTCCAAGATTTAGGTGCAGCTTGCATGATTGGGAACATGATTGCTTGTTCAGTCTATTGAGATGTCTTCACTTAACTAAAACATCTCCCCATCTAAGTGACATTAGAATTTGGTTAGCTGACATCAAGGGTCTTTTTCCAGTGAGATATCTTACCATTCTGTGAGGATTAACCATGGTATATCATTCCATCTTAAACTAGTGTGGAATCACAATGTTCTCTTTAAAGTATCAACCTTCCTATGGTTGGCAGTGTTGCACAAGATTAGGGCTGTAAACAGATGCGGATATTATCCGTATCCGAATCCGTTTAGTAGGATAATTATCCGAATAGTTGTCCGACGGAGCGAATTCGGATAGTAAAATACTATCCGTTTATAATCGGATACGAATTCAGATACTGGTATATCCGATTCGATAAATATTCGTCTGATTATATAATATATATAAATAATATATTTTAAACTGATAAAATTAATATAACCTTTAAAATATATTTTAAAATAAAAATTTATATATTTTTACATTTTTTAAATATTAATTTATATTTTTTAATTTTTTATTATAAATAATCGGATAATTCGTATATTATCCGAATCCGGATATTTTAATCGGAGTCGGATACAAATATCATATTTCACTATCCGCCAGATATTTATTCGGATATACCATTATCCGCTCCGTTTACAAGCCTACACAAGATCCTCACTTGTGATTACTTGAGAAATAGAGGTTGGAAAATGACCAATGACTATTTTATGTGTCTCCAATAGGAAGAATCAGTAGATCGCCTAATTTTGCATTGGCCCTTCGCCTTTGGAATATGGGTTCAATTTCTATTTTTTGATGGGTTTCTGTTGAACTTATCACCGTATCCTATAGGACTTCTTATCTTGTTAGTCCTCAGTAAAGGTGGATAGAAATTTGGGGGAGGCCTAATTGCTTCTCCTTAGGGTTATAGTTTGATCCATTTGGAAGGAATAAAACTGCAGAGTATTTGATAATTCTCTTTTTGCTCCGATCAGATTTGTTCGAGAAAGAGAGACGTCTTATGTCCTTCTGGCTCTCAAAGAGATTTGATAGTGGTGGAGGATCTAACTAAATATTGCTAGACGTAAATCAAAGGTTTCTAGACTACATTGTTTAGCTCTGTTGATGCTCTTGTTTTGCTCTTTCTTGTTTGAGTTCAGATCTCTTGTGAACTCGTCTTTGTAAATCTTTTTTCTTCTCTTTTCATATAGAATTGCATTTTATCGATAAGAAAGATGATAGTGACTAGGGCCTATTATCAGCTTGGAATCTTTCCACTTTTGAGAACATGCAGTAAGTGAGCTAAAACTCGTAGATTGGAGAAAACATGTCAGAAGCAAATATTTTCAATGTGAAATATGTTGTTGAAACTCTACCCTGTTCAACATTCTTTCAAACTAAAAATTCCAGCAAAGTCACCAAGTTGGGTTTGGCAGTTATTCAGCTAGGTAAAATTTCAGCAAAAACCGGGAAGTGGGGAAAAGATTACAATTAAAAGAAATAAGACTAGAAATTGTGCAAAATATTGAAAAACATATTTCACATATTAGACATTTATTCCAAGTTCTCAACATATTTTTTGAGCAAAACCACATACTTTTGATACATGCTAACATATTTCCACATGCCGTTATACATTCTAAAAGAGTCTAAACCATTAACAAAATGATAATATGCAACATGAGATTGATAATAATGCCATATTACCACCTTGGCAATAAAACTCGATCTTCATAACACTAAATTAATCCAACTTTCAAACTAGATAATGAGAAATTATGAACTAACAAATCAAAAACCATAACATCATGGCCAATGACCATCATAAAATTTTGATTATACTACAATCATCAATCTAAGTTTTTTTTTTATCAGCAAAGCAATGCATTCCGTCGATTCATTGTGACTTGTGAGCAGCGTCTTCAATGTCATTTTAATTTTTTTCCTTATGGTGCATCTAGGAATGTCAAAATATTATCGAGCTTGATTCCAATATATTTTTTACTTAAAAAACATGTCAAGTTCTTTAAAATGCGAAAGTATAACATCAATGATTGTGCAATTTGATTTTTTATAAAATTTAAAGCTAAGCTCCCTCACGCCCCACCAGGCTCCTAAATAAAATTGCATAATTATTTTTTGCCATTAATAAAATTTAATGATTTAATCAATCAATTAACTAATCAAAAGTTTAAATATTATACGACATTGGTTAAAATACTTACTTGGTGTGTGATTCTTGAAGAGTATCAAATTTTCAAAGGTTCAAAGATA
Organism: Tetracentron sinense; assembly: GCA_015143295.1. NCBI lineage: Eukaryota > Viridiplantae > Streptophyta > Magnoliopsida > Trochodendrales > Trochodendraceae > Tetracentron > Tetracentron sinense. The sequence goes on from CM026560.1 coordinate 33,853,431, forward strand.
CATCAAATCATTTTATTGTAAAGTTTAAGCTTTTTACTAAAGTCTTTTTGTCATCATTAGGAACCATCTTTTCTATGTCCTTTTCAAATTCCACTTTGACTTCTTTATTTATCTTCACAAGATTATTATAAAATAAGTGGGAATTCAAGTAAGCCACAACAATATGTAGAATACTATGAAAATTTTTGAGAGAAAAACTCCCCTCTCCTAAGGCAAAGGTCAAGTTTGCTTCTACCCCGAAAATTCAACTCAACTCGAAAGCTAACCGGGTCGAGTAACTCAGAAAATTCGAAATCCAACTTGGTCTGACTTAGTATGTATATTTATATATAGAACCACTAACCCTCATTTATCATGTTTTATTTGTCTTTTCTTAATCACTAATAAGCAAGACATGAATTCCTACTTAATAAACAACAGAAGTAGATATAAGTTTAGATATGTTCTGAGCAATGAAAGAATCAATGAACAATACATTAGTTAATGCACCTTGTAGCACAGTCGGAAGTGATAGGGACTCCAAAAGAAGCAATGAGATATCATCCTGTAAGAAATCTCATTTGCAGAGAAGAAAAAGGGAAAAATTATTTTAGGAATAATGTGAGCAAGAAAAAAACTTCTTTTTTCTTCATTTTGTGGAGGGAGAAAAAAGTAGATCCCTTCCTGCATGAGTAAAAAATTTGGGTGAGGCCAGGGAGAGAAAGGGTGTCGGGTGAGCAAAGGGAGAGCCGAGAGCAAACAAAAAAGAGTATATAGAGCATACCTATGGGGTGCAGCGGCAGAGGAACGACGATCCTCCTCCTTTTTCTTTTAGTTCTTCTCCTTCTCCCTTCTCTCCTCAATTAGGGTCGAACGGGCTTTGAAAAAAAAAGCATCTATGTCTTCAAGTGACTCAGTTGAGTCTGTCAAGTAACTCGACCCGACTCAATCGAGTCACTCGAGTTACACGGGTAAACGATGCTTGTCGAGTGTTTTGGGCGAATCTACCTGAAATTCATTCGAGTTGACTCAGCTGAGTTTCGAGTCGATTTGCCGAGTCTTTGAACCATGGCTCTATCCCTCACATATTGTTTTTCAATAAGGCAAAACTTTTTTGCTGTCTACTTTTTAAATTTCCTTGACTGCTTCTTTTGCCATATCAATTATCCATGCTTGTATAAATATTTCATAGTGCAGCCACCACTATTCACCATTCTTAACACTCTTTACTCTACGACATTCAACAGGTCACTAGATTTTTTCGTACTTTTCAAAAAGTATTTCATATAATTTTGTTCACTTTTATCTCTTCTCCCATTTTACTTTGAAATTAACTTTTTCATTCACTTAAATCAACGATAAATCATAATTTTTGTTTTTTTGATGCTTGATTTCAATCACCTGAAGTATGTAGCAGGCTAATGCACATGAATTTTTTGATTTTGTACCATATTTTTGACCTCGTCAAATTAAAAGGTAATGATATTTTTAGAAGATTTTTTATAAGGTGGGAAGCTTGTTTCCTAGATTCGCTTCCCAGGAAACTCGCTTCCATCATGTCTCATTTAGTGATAAAGAGGGCTATGTATGTAGGAAATGATTAGATACGCCCGAGTCTAAAGTTTAGGGTGTAAATCTTGAGCAAATATTGTTGGATTGAAACATAAGGCACCAAGTTCTTTACAAATATCTCATGTAAAATAAAATCAAAGGTATGACTGATCATCCTAATATAATGGGAGTGAGGTACATATATCGCATTTCTCACTTCCTATTTCCTAAAGATTTTTTGAGTCTCACTTCTCGCTTCTCACTTTGGTAACTGTCAGATAACACATACATATGTATTTTAAGCAAGATAAATCTTTCCGATTTTGTTCCCCTATTACTATTTTTTTTTTTGATCAATAACTCATTGTATTAGAAGAAAAAAGGAAGCAACAAACAAGGAAAAAGCAAAAGGCTGCCGAGTTTACAAGCACGTTAACTCAGCCCTGGCTAAACAATACAAACCAAATCCCCTCTCCCCCCCCCCCCCTAGGGCCCAAACAAGCTAATACAATATGCCCTGAATTTCCTCCCTTGTGTGATTTAAACCAACCCACTCCAAAACTATCAAATGGATTCGGTCGCACATCCGGGGCACTGAAGATGAAACATCTTCAAATACTCTGTTATTTCTCTCTTTCCAAAGAAACCAAAAAATAGCCCTAGGAAGTACTCCCCAATTCTCCTCCCGCACTCCCGCTTCTCTATCCCAAAACCAGCATGTAAGAAGATGATGAAAAGATGAGGGAAACACCCATGCCACTCCCATACGAGATATGAAGAAGCTCCACACCTCCGACGCTACTGGGCATTGCAAGAGAAGATGATCCACTGTTTCTTCTGTTTGGAGACACATAAAACATCTGTTAGTCATGCTCCATCCTCTATGCTACAAATGATCTCCAGTTAGAATTTTATCCAATGCAGCTGTCCACAGGAAGAAAGCGACCTTAGAGGGTATTCTGGGATTCCACACCATTCTATGAGGAAACGAAACTCCCGGAGAAGGTGACAAAGACTGAAACAGAAGGCTAACAGAGAACCGCCCCTGGCTACTCCTAGACCACGTTCTGCAATCCCTTACCTCGAGACACAATCTTGATGAAGAGATACGCTCCATAAGACGAGTGAAGTCGCTGATTTCCCAATCATTAAGATTCCTTCGCATCCTCGGACACCAAACCACTCCCTCAGTACTTCTCTCGTAAGAATCCTCCATAAGGTCGTCCCTGTCGATAGAGAGAACATAAATATTTCTGAAATCATCCATAAGACGAGCGGATCCTGACCAAATGTCCTTCCAAAACCTTATCTCCGATTCTCTACCCGCCCAGAAACGAAAAAAGGGTGTTACCAAATTTACATTCGCCATAATCCCCTTCCAAAACCCCAAGCCATGGGAACCCCTAACCTTCGAGGAATCTAGCAAGAAGTTTCTCCATACTTAGCCACGATCACTGCCCTCCACAAGCTTTCCCGATCCTCCCCAAATCTCCACACCTACTTACGTAACAAAGCTTTGTTCATTTGAATAAGCGGCTTAAGATTTAACCCTCCGTCTTCCTTAGGCCAACACATCTTAGACCAGTCTACTAAATGATACTTAACTTTGCCCTCTTTATCATTCCATAAGTGAGGAGAATTGTAATTTTTTAAAATTATGTAATCGTAAACTTATTTTATAATGCTATGAAAGAAAAGTATACAAATAATCTCACATGAATGTAAACTCAAAAGAGATAAAAGGAAAAAAAAAAAGCATAGTCGAGACCACATCAATTTCCTAGGTTCACTCACATATGTAGGGCATCTAAGTCCTCAATCTCAATTGGGAGGAATACAAAAATAGAATAAAATGTCTAATGTGCGCACATAGAAGGGTGAGAAAGGTCAAGGCATCATAAAACACTCTCAAGATCCTCTCTTTGCAAATAAGCCAAGAAATGGCCCCCCAACTCGAGGAGCCTTTAAAGCCACCGAGGACTAACAACAAGACAAGAAGTTCATAGAGGAAAAAGGACAGACCCAACACACCTTTAGTTGAGAAAGAAAAAAAAACCCCAAATACTAGAGTAGAGACAAATGGGCAATGCAGAGCAAATGTTCCACGGATAACTCAGCTTGATGGCACAAAAAACAGCTTTTAGCCATCCTCCACCCTTCATATGATAAATTGTAAGAATCTTATTCAATGCAACAGTACAAATGAAGAAAGATACATTAGAAGAATTTTTTCTAGGATTTCAAACAATCTGATGAGAAATGAGGGATAAGGACTTGAACAAAAAATTTGTACAATTGATTTCACTGTAAATTTGTTGTTGTTGACTTTAGACCAAACCCTGACATTTCTACTCTGGTAGACTGGTTACGCGGGAAAAAGTCACATAGATACCTCAAAAGCCTAAGCATGTCTTCCAATTCCCAATCATTCAACTCACACCTCAACCTAGGGCACCACACTGCCTGTCCAGCTACTTTGTCTAGATAATATGCGACTAAGCCTGATCGATCTAATGCTAGCAGAAAGAGATTACTAAAGTCATCTTTTAGTCATGATGGACCACACCAAAGATCTTCCCAAAACTTTAACCTTTGTTCAATTTCCTACCTTATATCTAACATTGCTCGAAAACAAATTGACATCATTATGATTCCTTTCCACAGCCCCAACCTGTGAGAACCCTTCACCTCTCTCAGCTCCTAGCAAGACTTTGCTCCATGAGAACACCTTTATGTAATTCTTTGATGTAATGCACTTCATTATTCTTTCTAAGGAAATCTAAAGTACCTACTAAGAACAATAAGGCTGGACCAATGTTACCTGGTTCGCTAAGTTAGAATTCGGGTTCGCAATTCGCAATTCGCCACTCTACAATGAACCCGGTTTGCTAGGGGTAGGATGAGATAATTCGCTTCTCGGTTTGCTCAGGGTTTTTGTTTGGTTTGCTAACTTAGTTCGCTTATATATATATATATATATATATAAATTCTAACCCATAATTGTGATTAAGATTCACTAACCCTTAGGGTTCAACCATGTAACCTTTTCTTTTAGAAAAAAATATTAAAAAAAACTAATTACAGGAGTTAAAATTTCATAACCTGAGTTAAACAACAGTTAAATGGCTTTGTGAATAGGCCAAATGGTTCTGATCTGGCAATGGCCAGACCAAATCCACTCCCGCCCCAATGCCTTCTCTTTATTAGTTTACTTGAAATGTCAATTGTGCCCCTTAAATGTAAACAAAACACAGCTATGCCAGTATGCCATATGATTTGACGTTGTCTTCGACAGCTCATGTATACTTTCGCCCAGACGACACTTTCACCGAACCCGAACTATAAAGTCTACCGAACCCGGCAAATACAATGAACTTATGTTATTTTACACCCACTATAGGTTCGCTCAAAATAACGAATTGGACTGAACCGAACCGCGAACTGGTTCGCTACGAACCAGTTCGTGGTTCGGCCTAGTACCCAGCGAACTAGGTAATGCTGGGCTGGACTATCATTGCCCTAGCAGTACACAGTGCACCTGCATGGTGGAAGGGCTCTCGATCAGTGTTTCCCATCTACAGATCTATTGGGTGGCTGGGCCAAAAGGTGAAAATCCGTTTTTTTAAAAATCAGTTATCCTCATTACTAGATCTTTTTTTTTTCAACAGTCTCGAAAATATGACTCACAGAAAATGATATTTTGATAGATTGGACGGTGAGGGTGATCTAATTATGTAGTTTACTAGAATGAGAAACAAAAATGAGAAACAAAGCGAAAGCAAGGAGTGGGAAGCTTATGAGAAACAAGGAAATGAGATATTGGTCATTCATCTCCCATTATATTATAAGTCATACCATAGATTTTGCCTTACATGTGATGTGTGTGGAAAACTAGGCGCGTTAGATTGTAGTGAAACTTGTATAATTCCATCTGATTGGTTCCTCCGTTATTGGGTTAGAATAAAATAATATAAATAATAAATCCAAATATTATAAATTTTGTAATAAATATATATATAATCTAATGGTATTCGCGTAGGGTTTACATTACTGGTACTAGAGGTGCACTAAAAGCTATCAATCATTTTTACCAAGAAGGCAAGAAGGTTCCAATTCAACAATACTTGGTTGGGGTCAACGTCATAGGTTGTAGACTTGGGTCATTCTCATCACATCCCACATACATAGCCATCTCTTACTACTAAATGGAATGTGATGGAAGCGAGTTTTGTCGAAAGTGATCTTGGGAAGCAATCTTCTGATCCTATACAGAGCTTCTGTGCAACTGTGGGTAACCTTTTAAATGCTGGTGTCACCCTCCCATGTGTCACATACACTGCCGCGCCCTTGGTAGACCTTCTTTATGGTCTGCCTAGGAGAAACTTTATATATTTTCTTCTTTTTCCGACATCTTCTCTTTCCTAGAAGATATTATTAGTCATCACATTGCCCTCTAATTGTTTATTTTATTTTGATGAAGTTGCTCTTTTTATTTATTTATTTTAACACTCGTCTTCTGCTTATTTCTTTCAGAGACAGCATTAAAGCTCGATAATTTAGTTGGAGAAATTGAAGACGCAGTCTCTTCTGCTATGACCAAAAATCTAAGGAAGGCTTCCTCCATGCACAATTCAGAAATGAGCACACTTTAGATTATTAAAAGTTGATGTTGCAAATCCGACTCGCTCAAAAGTTCAAAACTCTTCTTTTTCTCAATTTCTCATTCATTACTGTAGGAAATACGTCTGCTTGCCATTAAATCTCTTAAACTCGCCAAAGACGTCTTAACTTTAGTTACAAAGACACGCCCTCAGCAGAAACATCTTGTATCAGCTGTTGATCGCAGAGTCGGTCGAGCTTTAACCATTTTAAGACCCCAGGCAATTGCAGACCATCGGGCCCTTGTTGTTGCTTCCCTTGGATGGCCACCACCACTTTCCACTTTGAACTCCACAAATGCAAATATAGGGAGATTGTCTGAGGCTCAGAATCCTCTTTTCACAATGCAAGGGGACCTGAAACAACATTACCGTGAAAACTTTCTTGCCTTGTGCATTCTGCAGGAGTTACAGAGACGGAGGAAATCTCGGCAACTCGAGGGGCATAACTGGGAAGTTTCTATGCACCAACCAATTTGGGCAATTGAGGAGCTTGCGAATCTCATTGGCATACCAATGCCATTTCTCAAAGTGGGTTGAGAAACCAGAATTTATATTTGCTCTCATGTATAAGATTACTAGGTATTTTGTTGAGCCCATGGATGAGTTGTTACAACCACTGGTTGATAAGGCAAGGCTTGCAGGTTACAGCTGCAGAGAAGAAGAATGGATTGCAGCAATGGTAACCTTGTTATCAATGTTCTTGGCAAAAGAGATCCTTCCTATTTATGTTGGCCAACTGGAGGAAGAGAGTGTCACTGTTCTTCCATCACAAGCTAGAATCTCATGGCTCCATCTTGTTGACTTGATGATTGCTTTCGATAAAAGAGTTCAATCTCTGGCTGCACAGTCAGGAGTCTTGCTTTCTGTTGAGGAAGATGAGACCTTGCAGAGGATCTCTTCTATGTATGTGTTCTGTGATCACCCCGACTGGCTTGATTTATCGGCGGAGATGGAGCTCCGGGACATACTTGATAAGTTGAAGCCTGAGATGGAGGACAAGAGAAGTTGGACAATAAAAGTTCAGGGTACAGTAATTATGTCTGGGTCTGAAGATTACAAATCTCTGAAAGTCATCAATGCTTTTCTCCGGCATTTTTCAACCGTGGTCGAATGTTGTTGGCCATTGCCGAGCATTTTGTTGAGGGCAAGGTTTGCCAGATTGGCAGTTACACCCATCATACAGGAATTTCTTGATTGCTTACTTCGTAAGTGCCAAGAAGCAGAAATACTGACTGCTCTAGCAGATGTTGATGCCCTAATCCAAGTTGCAAACTCCATTAGTGCTGCTCGGTACTTTGAGTCTGTTTTGAAGGAATGGTGCGAGGACGTGTTCATTCTTGTGATGGTATTCGATCAGGAAGATCAATTGGAAGTGAAAGCTAGTGAGAACAGTTCAGACAGAGGGAGGATTGAAAGACCTATAATTGGTATTTTTTGTGAGCAAATTGGGAATTGAAAGCTAGTGAGAACAGTTCAGACAGAGGGAAGATTGAAAGACCTATGGGTGGTATTTTTTGTGAGGAAATTGGGAAGCTGGAGGGATTCAGAACAGAGTGGGTTAAGAAGATATCAACCGTTGTTTTGAGGGGTTTTGATGCTCGGTGTCGAGATTATATAAAAAAACAAGAAGCAGTGGCAGGAAAAAGCAGAAGAAGGTTGGGGCCGTGTCTAAATATTTTGTCGGGCCTCTAGATTATCTGCAAGGGATAATTTCAATACTGGAAAGGAATTTGAATGGGATGGGTTTTGTTGGTGTCTGGAGAAGCTTGGTTGCTGGGGTGGATCGGTTGCTTTTCAATGGTATCGTGATGAGCAATGTGAAGTTCTATGATGGGGGTGTTGAGAGGTTTGGTGGTGATTTGGAGGTTTTATTTGTGGCTTGGTGTTTGAGGCCTGGAGGCTTCTTCCCAAGCTCAAGTGAGGGTTTTTTTTTTGGTACTAGTGAGGGTTGAAGTTGTTGAGATTTGAGAATGCGAGAGAAGCAGCTGAAAGAGGGTCTGGCGGGAGGGAGGGAGGGAGAAATGGTTGAAGGAGAGTGGGATACAGCATTTGAGCTTAACAGCTGCAGAAAAGATTGTGAAGAATAGGGTCTTCATGGGTTGAAGGCTCTTTACACATTTTTACTTTTTTCTTTTCTTTTTAGGTCTAATGCTTCTTCCCAGTAGAAGCAGCATTAACAGAGTAAAAAGGTAGGTTAGGCAAGGCTCATTGATCCAGTGGGAAGATTGTTGCATTATCAATGACTTTGGAGCTCCCAGGTCGACCCATTCTTTTTTTCCCGAAAAGATAAAATAATACCCATATTTCAGCAGAATATTTTTCCAGTGTGTAAACCACAAGCTTCTCTTGCTCTTTTATTCCTGCCACATCCCTCGATTTGCTGTGCAATTCCATCAGGTAAAAACACATCATTCGGGATTGTCTCTGTATCCAGTCACGACAGGTTTGCTATGAAGCCACTCATATCCCAAAACAAAGCAAGCCTTTTTACTTAGGTGGTCACTTTGTAATAGCCATGAAATTATGATACCATGTTTCACCGATAGTAGACTTTTCAGGTCTGCAATTATCCTGTGGATCGGGTCCCTATTTTTTTTTTTTTGGACATTGTGATTACTTTCAATTGCTACTATTTGAAGGCGTTGGAGGAATTCCTAAACCAGGTTTTTCTTTGTTCTTCTTGCAGTAAAAGATTCAAGTCCTAAATAAGTTCAGACTAAAACTCATAAAATTAGACATCCAAATCAAACACAAATAATTGAATAAAAGAAAAAGCTAAAATTAAATTAAAGGGGTAATCTTGCATCGGCATTGAATGAACAAATTTCCACCTTAACCTTTGCCTGTTTCTTTTGAAAATTCTTTGGTCCCTTTCCCTCTCTATCGTATGCATCGTCTAGCTGGCTCATGTCCTACACCCTGCTGTGCTGTTGGCAAATCCACCATGTAGTAGAGTGGAGAGAAAATTTAAGTATATACCCCTCTAATGATATTTTTTAAAAAATTCTATCTTAAATGACATGAACTACAGGATCTATACAATTGAAAGCCATGAACAAAACCAATTGAAACTCCATATATCCTTAACTCAGATAAGAAAGCATAAGCCAAAGGCCTGAAAACTCTACAATTGTGAAGATTTTCAGACTGGTTACTTTGCCATGAACAAAGCCAATCGACTATGGCTTGCTCTTTAAAAAATTTTGGTCATCCTTTGCTATGTCATAAACACTGCCACTGGTGTTGTAGTAGCATAAACACAGCCAAGGAGGCTGTTACTTTCCCTACTAAATTGCACACTCAAAGAAATCTGGACAAACAATTTTTCTTTCCCTACTAAATATAAGTTGACTCTGTTTTGTGATCTGAGTTGGGAGATCAGAGCGTTAGGTAGTTACTTCTATTGGCTCTATCTATACAACCCCGATTTTCTTAAAAAAAATTTGGGTGCAGCGGTATAGGTCATGGTTAGCTGATTAGTCTGTTAGTTGGTTAGTTAATCACCACTTTGGACTGTTACATTGGGTTGAGGATGAGTGGGATGGCTGCCACATCACTGAGGAAAACTTTTACCAATCTAGTAGGTGTCCTCTCTTGAAATCGATCCCAGGACCTTCTTATTAGGGGCACACCTCAGCCATCCTAGTTGAGGGGTAGGTGTAGTCCACGGATATGATTGCTCAAAGTTTGGAAATTTCTTTGGATATGGGTGCAAGTCTAAAGGAGGTCCATATACCTAGTTACCCACTTGTTTGTTCATGACCTTGTGAAATTTTAAAGAGGGAAGATGATGGAGACCAAATACCCAAAATATTTCTGTGAAAAGTTGCTAACTTAATTTAATGGAAGTTCTGATATTCTTTTTAATCAAGCCATTAATTAACAAGACATGCCACTCTGAAATTCTTGCCCAATGACTCGATGCACATGCTCATTCTTCCCAACGGTCTAGCCTACTTGAAGAAACCCAATTCATAAATGAATATGAAAAGACAATTCACTGCCCGAATAGACAAAATATCGCCTATGTTTTGCCTGAATTCGGCAATCAATCACTCTTAAATCATTTTGCACAATGTAAAGGCTGATGAGTACCCAACATTTGGGAAGGTAGTGAGAGGAGTTCGACTCCGAATGTAAAGTTCTTTCCTCTAGATTTAGCGATGCTTATATACTGTATATGTATCAACAGAGTAAGTCATTCAATAGGAGAATCGTGACGAAACTACTACTCTTCTAAACTACCCCAGGCAATGATTCCGATGTCACTAGTGCATCCCAAAATGTGTGTATACATGGCATCAACTAAACACATGAAATTGAATCTTTCTTCCACCTTTAACTAGTAAAAAACAAATCATCGGTTACCCAATTGCTTCAAGTTTTAGGGCTTATTTTGAAAAAATCAAAACAAAACACAGAGAGATAGAAAAAGATAACTGCTAGTGGCCCAAAACCAGCATAAAGTGCACTGCCAGATCCCACTATAGTGGTAGAAAGAAGTGTTTTTTTTTTGAAGTCTCACAATGGTTCTGTCATGCCCACCTTAAATTTAAAAAAAAGTAGGTTTCATCTCTTTTCATGTTTCCATTCAAACCATCACACCAACAGCATGTCAGCATATAATAAATATAAAGACCATTCCATTCCAGGATTGCTTTAGCCTTAATCTTCTCAGCCAGTAGCTTTTCCCTTTAAATTTGAAACCCCCCACATTGGAAAATGGAAACCACAAAAACTAAGCCAAGGCATCCACTCCCCCCACATTCTTTCTATCAAATTGTATAGTGACATGGAAGATAATGTAACAAAAGAGGTACAAATCTAAATTTCTCTTTTTGGAACTTCTAGCTTGTTAAGATCTTGTAAAATATCATTAGGAGATTCTTATTACCTTTAAGCAACCATTATAATTAAATTAAGGATGAATTTAATGTGACGTGATCGGTGGAGAAAATTCGAGCAGTCTAATTTGATGTGATTTTAGCTCAATAATGGCATTTTGGATTAGATTAAGTAGCATCTTTTTAAGGCTGTAAGGGAGTGGTGGTGTCAAACTGGAATTATGCAACGCGGAGAATTTAGTCCCATTATTCGATCCGTCGCATATGTGGAATCCCTTTCCGTCCGTCAAAATATAAATATTATCAAACAAAAAGTAATAGATATGTCTTTGGATCGCATTTCGCGATCATCCACTTGGGTTAATTTTTGAATTAGGAGCATCCTAGCCATAGGTAGAGCTATAACAAATGGTTGTGGTGGTGAGTCTTTATAAGGAAGTGATAGGGGCACCCATTTTCTGTAAACGGCACACCCCCTTCCCATGAAAAGACATGATCGCCCTCATTTAAGGCAGTGTTGACCATGCAACTGCAATATGGTTCACTAGTAGGGTCGACCTAATCACTTCCCTTCAATAAAACACAATAACTAACGTTTATAATACTCGAAATATTCATCCTTCACTCATTTTTCGAATTATAATATGGGCTTGAGCCCACAAGCCCATGAAACCTACATGATTGAAGGGTCGCATTTGCCAAGTAGTTGAGGCACACAAACATAATGGAAGCTTATAAGTTATAACAGAATTTTCTTGCATTGGCCTTTGCCTTGACTTTATGCCAGCTCCAGCCTTGAGGCATGGTACGATGCCAGTACAGGTTGGGACCCTAGGTCAAGATCCATGTCACGTGGGACACCTATACTAGGTCCACATACCACGGGCGAGTCGCTTTAAAATACCACACCACATGGGCTTGTACTCATACGATTAGGTGATTTGCACATGAATTAATAATTTTATTTTTGGCAAACATCGATAAAATAAGAATTTGTTGTCCGAAATGAATATATAATTGATTTTGGAAAACGTAATTATTTTGTGTGGAAGCTTAGTGCCGTTTACTCCGCCACTTGGTAAATATACATTTTTGGAAAATCAGCTTGATCGATGATGCCTAACCATTATATTTTAGTGCTTTTTAGCCTAACAATATTCAATGATGGGTTTTGGATTCATGTCACCCATTGCATTTTTCATCATTTTATCTAATAAACATGTAGGGGCTGTCTTTTTTAGGTGGATTTATTAAAAAAAAATTAAAAATATACTCATGATGGATCTACTATAACAATGCCCATGATGCAAAGGCTCAAAATCACCATCTTTTTTTATGGGGGCAAATGTGGGGGGTTGATATTATTTATGCATAATTGTTAGTGCTTAGTAATATCACTGAGGTAAATTATATTAAATTTCTGAAAAAAAATTGTATAGCATTAATAGGGGTGTAGCTTGGGAGAGGGGCAGAGCCGAGGGATGGGGAGCTCTAGCCCTTTTTGAATTTTTGAGAAAAAAAGAGCTCCACCCTAACTTAGACGGGTAGGTGTAACATATAAGAATCAGTTGATTTTGGACTAATAAAATTTCCGAGGGAAGGAGGCCTGCGTTTTATGGATCATAAGGGCCAAAGGTGTGCACCAAATGTGCACCAAACTGAGACATACATAGGAAGCTTTCCTAGGCAATACCATAGAGTTACATACAACAATTAACACACCAATTAACACACCAGGGCTTGGTCTTAGTGGTAGTGTATCCCCTACTTTGGGAGGAGGTACCGGGTTCCATTCCCGAGAGGGTGAGAGTTTGTATATACCCTCCACTCGCCTACTAACTGAACATATACTAACACCTAACCGGCGTTGCGGCCCAAACGTATATCTCAAACCAAACAAAAAAAAAATTAACATGCACCCAATAAAATAATCACTGCCTCATCTTCCCTCTCCCTTAGAATAATCACTAACCAAAAAAAAAAAACTTTATATCCGCGAATGAATGAATGAGAAGCTATTTTATTTCTTCACTGAGAGATTCTTAAATGAGATTGGATCGTGACTTCTAATTAAAAATTAGGTACCTGCACGAGCCTGTCTTGGTAATATTAAGAAACACACACACAAGTCACAACCCCAATATAAAAGATAAGATTAATAAACAAATAATTAAATAAAAGCTTTGGGGAATGGGTGTGTGAGTTTTGTATTTTATGTGAATTCGGAAAGAGTTTTTATGGTTTCTTGGGAGTTCAAACTCCATATTTTTTGGCCGTGAGGTTTTGTCTTCTTCACCGGCACTCTCTAAGAGCTTCTTCTTCTTCGATATGGTCAAACCAGCTCTTTCTTCCTCCCAAGGCATTTTCTATTGGGGCCTCGGCTACATTGGAATCATTTTCGCTTTCATTTGAAAGAAAAAATGGATTCTCTTATTTAAGTGATTTTGGGGTTTCTAGAATCTAGACTCTCGTATTCCTAATTTTATAAAGATAAAGGGTTTGATGCCAGTAATTTCCATTACATTATTTTCCGTCCTGTTCGAATAAATCCAGTGACTGATTCCTAGCCGTTGAATTGTCAGACTCGTAGCTCCCAAACCCACGTTTGTGTGTCTTGCCGCTTCGTATATACACTGGAGGCATGGGATTGTTTCGCAGATGCCAGAAAAATGGTCTCGGCGGCTCGGCCTCCTACGTATCATTCGACATGTGGTAATAAAAGGGACGAGATATCAAGTGAGGAGAAGTTAAAAACATGAGAAGAAAATGAAATAACTTTTTCCCATTTTATCACCACATGTCACATGATGTGTAGGAGCCCTTGACCACTTTTTTGGCATCTACCAAGACAATCCTATGCCTGAGATCGAATCACAGCCATCACAGCCAATCGTGATTGAACTTAGGGAGAGTTCAATCACACCACAGGTCAACACATGTCCTTTTTAACTCATATTAATCATGGTAAAGATTCACTAACCCTTAGGGTTCAACAATCTAGCCTTGGTTTTTAGAAATAGTTTTTTCAAAATTTTAAACCCTAAGATTAAAATTTCTTAGCCCAAAGGGTAATTTTTAAAAATATATTTTTCAAAAAATAAAGGTTAGATTCTTGAACGGTTAGTGAATCTTAACCGTTGTTTATATGGGTTAAAAATGATACATGTTGTTGACCTCTGAGTGTAATTAAATTCTCCTTGAGTTCAATTACGATTGACATTGATTTGACCTCCCTATGCCTAATTCCTATATCTGCCAAAAATTTGGTCCCGGGCATCCACATATCATCCGACATGTGATGATAAAAGGAGAAAAATTATTTCATTTTCTCTTCATGTTTTTGACTTTTCCCCCACACGATATTTCTCCCCCTCTTCATCGCCATGTGGGATGATGTGTGGAGCCCAATACCAAATTTCTGGCATCTGCCTTAGAAAATCCCATGCCACTGACCAGGGGCAGCCGTTATTAAGATCATAACAGCAACTTCAACTTTAGAAAAATGGATAATTTTGGTGCACCATCAGCACATCTCAATATTAGTACCAACTATAATACCTTAAAGGGAGGATGTGGTGGTATAACAGGGTCCAAGAATTTGGGCTTGAACACCAATGGATATATGAGTTTTTCTACTAATAACTTGCTTTTATTAACGATAATTCTATTCAATCACGTATTATTAGTAAATATTAAGAAAAAAAAATGCTAGCCCACCTTCAAACACACACTGGTGGTGGCATGTGTCACTAATTTTTTTTTAATTTTTTTTGGGTAGTTTAGATTCGATTGAACTCATAAGTTACTCTTTTGAAAAAAAATAAAATAAAGATTTCTTAACTTGTTGATGGGATAACCATGGCTAGTATAATGTTTGGAATTGTGCATGGGTTACACTCCAAGCAGACAAAAGAAAAAGAAAAAAAATTCCGGCTTCGGATTTTCTCACCACATCATTGGACATGTGGTGATAAAATGGAGAGAAGTCAAAATCATGAGAAGAAAATGAAATGACTTCTTTCTTATTTTATCGTCATATGCCCAATTATGTGTGGATTCCAATCGCTCACCTCCGGCGTTCGTCAGAGAAAATCCTAAGCCAAAAATCAATCCAAACATTTTTAAAAAAAAAAAGGATATAAATCAGGGTGTAGGGTTCTACTTCTTAGACCTGAGTCCCAGGCCGCCTAAAACAAAATTGGGATTAGCTGAGAAATAATGCAGTGACATTTCACAGGTATCTATTTTCCTAACTTATTATGCATCATAATAAAGCAATTACATAGGATTGTGGTTGTATGCTCGATAGAAGGAATAGCAGTTATTGAGTGTATCCCCGTCGGATTGAAAATCCAACGCCAAGGTGTCCAGTTGGGCCCACCGTTTTAATACATCTCAAGTTGGCGCCTTGGGGCCATTCGATTTTCAATCAGATGACGGTGTACTTAGGGCTATCACTTCCTCAGACACGAGAATGGCGTTTCAAGGCCCCCTTTTTTTTGGTTTACTTGTCCTCCTACTGACTCCCTTAAATTGTGGTTAAAATTTACTCACCCTTAAAGTTTACTCATTCTCTCTTGTTTTCTACATTTTAAAAAAAATTAACCAATGGGTCATGGAATTGAAAGGGCTTTGTGAGACTCGAGCAATAATTCCCTCCTCGATTGTGGAGTGAATTATTGTTCTAGATTTAAATAATAACTTTAAAAAGAAAAAATTATCGTTTTAATCAATTACAAAATTAATTTTGTAGGTTAAGCAAGAAAACGTGTTGGTTGCTTATGAGATTAAAGAAATGTTTTTAATTAAGAGAATGGCTAGCATTTTGTGGAAGAGGACAAAATAATTTTGAGCTCTTTATCCTATTTTTTTCCCTTATGAAGAAATATGAAATAAAATGTATAATAGTTTTTTTCATGGTCACTACTACTTATTTAGGGTGTATATCACAGGTTTAGTCCCACAGTTGAGAAGTGGACTTTACACCTGTGTATAAGGAGCCATCAACTCTCTTTAAGATAGGTCATTTTGGAGTGATTGAGCGGCTACCTTAAGTCTAAATGTGTGTACGCTTTTAGTGTGTGTGTGACATTATAACTTTACTATTAAAAATAAATAAATAAATAAATAGAGCTAACATTGCTCAAATACTTTTACCGATGGCCGTAAAAGAAATCGTGTGAGTTCCGTGATGAGCGATTAAGAGTGGGATGCCACTAATCATTCTACTTTTGGTATTGTGGTGTCGCTGATCTCCATATTGGCAGCTGGCCTCGAGTCTAACGACAAAAACTACAAAATGACAAGAACACCCTCAAGTTTGTTTGTTTCTAAATTCGTATAAATACCCAGAGATTTTAGGGTTAGGTGTGGCACTGTGGCTTAGGCAAAATCCCCGATATCTCGTTACTTACCTGCCCTCTTAAACGAGTTAATGTCATTGTCATGTCACTCTTATCTTCTCTAAACTTTTTCCCTCCATTTTCTCGTACAATTTCGCGATTTATAGTTCTCGAGAAGTGAAATATTATCAATTGAGACGGTCTGTCAATATCACAAGCAATTGGAGCAGTACACATTGGCACAGTAATCGGGACTACCGCCAAATTACCTTCATGGCCTTGGATTGTCTCTGGCCGGCTTGTCTCGGGATTCCGTAGAAGAGGTGACAAGTGGTGGAGAAGTCAAAATCATGAGCCCATGATTTTGACTTCTCCACCTATAATAATAATAAGGCATGTGGCTATAAGTATGTGAGAATAAGGGTGTGAGATATCAAATGGGGAGAAATCAAAATTATAGGGGAGAAAATGGACGGACTTCTCCCCATTTTAGGCCAAGTGTCGTACAACGTATGGAACCCGAGAGCCCTTTCTGGCTTCGCCAGAGACAATTGGAGGCCTACTTTCATTCAAGTGATCTGACCATCCAATTAAGATTACTTGCTCGAGCCTTATCTACCGTTCAAAATTCAAAGATTTAAAATAAAATAGTTAGAGATCTTTTCTAGGGTTTGACAATCAACCCTAGAGAGTCGAGAGAGGATAGACTCTAGAGCGAGCCCCAAGTAAGTGATATAGAAACCTAGCCTTCCCCTGTTAAGACCCGACAGATTAATATTGTTAGGGAATTATAAATAGGGCATTGAAATTGATTGCATTGAGACGCGCATTACTTGTGTTCGGATTGATTAACAAATAAGCTCAATCATTTTAAAAGACAGGTTTTTTTGTTCAAACTAAAGTCAGTTCGTTCGAACCAAGTGGTTTATATGAAACGGGCTGAAGACAGTGGGTTTACCAATTGGCTACACCCATACTCACTTCATCATCACTCCCTCGAGGAAATAATACCTTGATTTGTTAGGGAATAAATCCTAAATAGAATATGTGAGATCTGAAAACTAAATAGAAATAGACAATAAGAACACATACAAAAAAAAATCAGATTTACGTGATTTTTTTAAGTTGAAATACGTTCACAGAGTCGTTGAAATTTTCACTATGATCTAGAGCAAAAGAAAATTATAGAGTTGCAATCTAAACAATAATAGTCGCTCACCCTTATGCTTAATAGTATTATTACTACATAACCAAGTGCGAAAGTATCAGGGTACCCCTACCCCGAAAAAATTTCGCTAGGAGGCTAACACCCCCGAACACCCACCTTACGAGTAAGGGGACTCTATCCTCTGCAACCCCTGCCAACTTACTGCGAAGTTAAATCCATGAAAACAAAAGGAGGAGGTTCAATCCAAACAAACTTCAGACTACCTATCATGAATACCTCATAGCTAGCGTAATTGGATCACAGTTTAGATTGAACTCTAGAATTCATTGCACCCATAGGTTATGATTTGTTCCCTTTTAGCTTTTATTAGTTGTAATTAAGATTCATTAATCCTTGAGTTCAACAATTTAATCTTAGTTTTAGAGAAAAAATATTCCCTTAGCGTTATGAATTTTTGACATAGGGGTTATTTTTTGCTTATAGAAACTAATGTTAGATTGATGAATCCTAAAGAATTAGTGATTTTTAATTATAGTTAATAAGAGTTAAAATGAATTACCAAAAAAAAAAAGTTAAAAGGGACATGTGTTAACCTATGGATCGAGCTCAATCAAAATTGACTGTAATCGATCTATGAGCCAGCCATGCGGTGTTGAGGATTTTTGCATTCCGCGATTGATGGACCTTCCAAATCAGGGCCTGGTCTCTAACTCCCTCTCAAGTCTCAATGCTATCTTAGGGTCAGCTCCTATTGGAGGGTCAAGGTTTTTCTATCTTCTTCTTCTTCGTTACTATAATGAGAAAGCCTCCCTTGGTAATGAAAATTCACAAATTACCCCCTAACAAATCGTAGCCTGATTTTCTATTAATTCTCAAACTACCCTTTTATAAGATTGTCTCACCTAATAAATGTAGCCCGATATTTTTGTTTTCCCAAACCATCCTTATATCCCTTTACGTAGCCTCATTGTTTGTTTCGTAAACTGCCCTTACCTGGTTTTTTTCCTCAACTATCCATATATAAGACAAATACTTGATTTAACGTTTTACTTAATTCTCAAACTACCCCCTTTACACATCAATCATAACTATTTAACTAGTTATGAGGAGGAGAGTTCAATCGCACTCATAACACTCCTTAGGGATCATCCCCACTCTCTCACCTCTCTATCTCACGTGCATTTCACCAGTAAAAAATAATTTAGAAACCAAATCCTCTAAATTTGCCAAATCCGTAAACACAGCAGACGATTTGGTCTCAATTATTTAAAGTTCGAGATTCAAGACCAACCACCAGAACATTGAAATAAGACGATACGACAAACATCACATCATTTCAAAATATCAACTGCAGAGAAACTGTGGGAGATGAGAAATGTCGTCATATTTAATATCTACCTACAATAAAGACGAGAATGGAATTCTCGTGACTCGCGATTTCTCTTATCATAACGCAAATATTCGCAATTCGCAAAGAGAAAAAGATAAACAGATACTCCCACTTGTACAACACACCTCGGGCATGGCTCCCGCATCTCTAATTTTAACCTCACTTTCCTTTTTCGTTTCTCTCTCTCTCTCTCGTTTTGACCGACACTCTCCTCCTTCTCTCTATATAAGCCTTTCCACCCCCCTCTCTCTTTCCTCAACGTTCTTTTAGTCTTTTTACTCCCTCCCAAACATATTATCTCTGTCCTTTTGTTTTGTGTCTCTCTCTCTCTCTGCAAGTATTTCAAGCTTTGTTTAATGGCGGAAACACCATTAAAACGCCAGAGAGAAGAAACTCAAGTGGAAGATGAAGAATCATCAAAGCATCACAAGTCCTACAATCACATCCTCTCTCTTCTCGAAGCAGACGAAGAGGAACCGAACCAGGATATCTCTTCTCTCGTTAGCACGCTCCAACAGGAACTTTCCTCCGGTCCTCTTCTTGAACCTACATCCGAGTCTGACCCAGACAACCCTACTGTTACTACTACCCTTGACTCTATCTCATCGTCTCCGATTCTTTTCAAAGGCGACGAAGAAGAAGCTGACAAGGAGAGTGTTATAAGACATCTTCTTGAAGCATCAGATGATGAGCTGGGAATCCCACACAGAGAGACCAGAGTAGATGGGGAAGAAGACGACGAGTCCAACGATGGAGGTTTTGGGCTCTCTTTGTGTGATGGGTTGTGGGAGTTTGAAGATGAAACTGCGAACTACTATACTTTATTGCAGTCCGAGATCTTCATGTAGCCGTTAATGGCGAAGAAGCGTTTCAAAAAAAAGCTAGTTAGGGGTAGAAAAATGAGAGTAAGTAGAAAAATGGGGTGTTTTGTAGTTTAAAAGGGATTTCTTTTTGGTTCCCCTGTTCTTTTGTAAAATATCAAAACTCCCCTGGGTTTTTAGAACAGAATGTAAAAGAAAAGCAATTTTTATTCCTCTTCACATCTCGTAGGGTTTTTGTCTCTGGCGAAGCCAG
The DNA here is from genome assembly GCA_015143295.1 of Tetracentron sinense. Classification (NCBI taxonomy): domain Eukaryota; kingdom Viridiplantae; phylum Streptophyta; class Magnoliopsida; order Trochodendrales; family Trochodendraceae; genus Tetracentron; species Tetracentron sinense. Next base: position 33,873,440 of record CM026560.1, read on the forward strand.
AAAGGGCTTATCTCGGGGTTCCATAGAATAGGTGACAAGTGGTGGAGAAGTCAAAATCATGGGCCCACGATTTTGACTTCTCCACCTATAATAAGACATGTGGCGATAAGTGTGTGAGAATAAAGGGAAGAGATATCATATGGGGAGAAGTCAAAAAAGTGGGGAGAAAATAAGATGACTTCTCCCCGTATTTTTGCCAACTGTCGCACAATGTATGGAACCCCGAGAGGAGTTTCTGGCTTCGCCAGAGATAAGCCAAGGCCTCTCTTTTATTATTATTATTATATCATTTTTATTTTTCGCTAACGTGCACGGCTCTGCAAGAAAAGTGGGACATGTCACCACGCCAAAAATGCCGTACTGAGTGAACATGCACGCCAACTCGAGGAACAAATCGGCTCCCGGAGTCGGCTTAGCTAAGCTGATCTGGTCACAAGTGAACGGCCAATAGCTGCCTGTTGTACGCCGGTTCTGAAGTCTCTCGCAGAAGGGACACAGATGTCAATAAATAATCTTCTGACCTTACTTTAAAAATCCTGACATATCCTTAAGTATTACCGTGGTGTTGCTAGGCTCTAAAATGCGCCAGTGGGGATGTTTAACGCTTATAGATTTCGTACGGGTTTGTAATGGGAACTTTAGGAAGTCTGCTTGGAACCAACAAGAAAGAATGGATAAAAGGCGCGCTCTCCGACATCCGTGCCAAGTTGTCCCCTTATTTAGTAGTTTCTGACGTTGCAGTCTTTGTTGGCTATGCTATATACATGTACTCATGCATGATGCATATATACATAAAATATACACAAATATTTTTGAGTTCTGATTAGAGAGGACCACTGGGTCCTCATACAAGCTGACCTCTCCAATCAAGTCCTCTTACAAGCTGACTGGCCTTTTAATACATTGGGAAAGAGAGAATGACATAATAAAATAAAATAAAAATTTGTCACATAACTCAGGAGGTCCGTTTAACATTTTCCAATATTTTTCATTAAGTACCAATAAAACTCATCAGAAATCAAAAAAACTTGCGAACACACCAGACTAATAGACCAAACTCATCTGGAAAAGTCCTGACCTTAATAACAAAGCCGATTGTCTTCCTCGCATATCATCCGATAGAAGGAATGATTTCTCCCTCTTTGATATCTCTCCCCTTTTTATGGTCACATTTCTCCTAATCTCTCCCCTTTTTTATAACCACATATTGGATAATGTGCGGAAGCCACGGTAAAACTACTTTCCTAAAGATCAAAGGTTTTTTTTTTTAGTACAGTTTTATTTTAATAATCTTCTCGTTTACTTTTAACTATAAACTTAAATGATGAATGATTTTATCAATTATTTTTTATAGTTTTGAAAATGTAAAAGATATATATTTGTACAATATATACTGTAGCTTCACTTTGTGGTCTTCGTTTCCTTAACCAAAAAATAAAAATAATAATAATAATTTTGTAGAAGCTTAATACCCCTCACACACACACACATATATATATATATATATATATATATATATATATATATGTGTGTGTGTGTGTGTGTGTGTGTTTATGTAAAAAAGTGGGTCACAAGTGTGATACACGGGAAAGATGGGAGGGTGAGAGACATGGAAGAGAGACCAGTGAGAAACATTTTTGGAAAAAAAAATTAAGGATTATTTGAAGTATAGAAACTGAGAGTATCATGTGTCAAAAATATTGTGAGAGATGTGTTCCATATGAAAACATGACATGAATATTTAGAGAACCATAAAACTATAGGGCATTTTAGGTAGAGCAATAGTCACCTCCTCGGCCGAGGAGGGAACTATTCCTCATTCTCACAAACACTTGGAATTATGATAAAAAAAATTAACCACCTCTTGTGGTTAATTTTTTTTAAAATAATTTTTCTCAAAACCAAGGATAGAAATGTGTATCGTAAAGGTGACGGAATCTCAACCATAGTTAATGGGAGAAAAAAGGGGACACGTGGCCCCAAAAAGTGAGGACGAGATGGTAAGTCGCCTCCTCGCCCAATGAGGTGACTATATTCCTTTTGGGTATTGAAAACAATTGAGGACCTTTTGAATATATAAACTTGAACAACATTTTAGAAATAAAGAAAATGAAATATGGGCAAACTTGAACTCGAGAAGAGTTCAATCGTACCCTAGGTAAACACGTGTCCCTTTTAACCCTTATTAGCCACGGTTAAGATTCATTAACCTTTAAGGTTCAACAATCTAATATTTATTTTTACAAAATATGTTTTTAAAAAAATTAACCCTATTACAAAAATAAATTAACCTTAGGGTTGATTTTTTTTAAAAAAAAGTTCTAAAAATTAAGGTTAGATAGTTGAACCCTGAGAGTTAGTTAATCTTTGAACTCTCCCTGAGTTCAATTGCAATTGGTTGTGATTTAATCACATGGGGAGAGAAGAGAATGGCTGAAATGGTGTGTGTTAGGGTATATGTGTGTTACTGAATCGGATTTGGTCTTGCTCTAGCAAGACTTGAACCGTCTTGCTCCCGGTGGGTATTCAACATGTGGCAATAAAAAGGAAAGAAGAAATAAATTGGAGAGAAGTCAAAAAAATAAGAGAGAAAATGAAATGACTTCTCCCCTTTTTACCACCACATGCGGACGTTGTACATAGGCAAGATGGTTTTGGTCTTTCCAAAAGCAAGACCAAACCCTCTCCATTGTGTTACTTGATATCCTTTCAACCAAAAAGAAATGAGGTCAAAGGTTGATTGTGACTTGGGAGGGAAGGGAAGGGAAATTACCAAATCATCCTTCCAAAAAATTTAAGCCTTTAAAAAGCTTTGATTTAAGCCGTTCTTCATATGCATTACATAAAGGATATTTTAGAAATTATGGATATTTCAATCAAAGTTTTGAAAAAAAGGCATCCTCTCTATAATATTTTACGGATAGAGTGCTCTGGATGTCTCCCAACCCTATCCTATATTGAATTTCAATGCTCTCACGCTCTACCTTTGATTACCAGGACTTTAAGTGAGAGCCATGAGCCTTTGATTAAATTGGATAATATTAACAACCGTCAAAGCCAAGGAGTAGTCTAACCCTCTAATCTTTTTATGGATAAGGTAATAATACACAACTTAGAAGATATGCCTACCATACAGGTTACCTCTTAAGCGGAGTGCCTAGCATACATTAATCATGACCCATGTCACCTCAATCTAGAGAGTGGATCACAGCCAATCGGTAAAGAACTATAAACTTGAATATCTTGAAACTTGTGCACATTTGAATAAAATCAGAGTGATTATGTTTAAAATATTATAATTTATGTTAATTTATGTCTAAGTATGTTTATTTAATATTATTGTATGCTTAATTACGATCAAACTTGTTTTATGATGTATGGTTAAGGGTTAAAGTGATAAAAAAAAGAATAAAATAGAGAAAAACAGAGCCCACCGATCGCCCTCTCTCCAAACCGGTCGACCGTCCACTTGAAAATTTTGTATGGGATTTTTGGTTGAGAGTAGTCAAACCACCGATTGACCTCCAGGCCACCAGTGAACAGACTAATCTCACCGATCAATCGCCCAATGCAGATATCGCCCAGAACTCCTAATTTGAATAAGATTTTGTAATTGAAAGATTTCTTAAAGATTCTATAGCATATATAAGGACCTTAAACTCGTGAGTTTTAGGTTTTCCATCATTCTAAGACTTTGAGAAATCATAGAGAGAATTCAACTTAGGTTTTTAAAAAGGTTTCCATCTCGAGGAGAATCAGAAAACTTGAAGATTATTTCCAATGTCATTCCAAAGCGATTCAATCATAAAAAAGTGATCTCGTAAGGTAGTACCATATGAGTGAATTTTAGGAAAAAACTTACTTTTGTGTTTGGAATTGTGTAAAATGAGCTGTTTATAGGAGGGGAAAAAAAAATCTAAACTAGATAAATTATTTCATAGAATTTTTTTCCTTTTTACAAGGTTTCTCTCCAAACTAACAAAGCCGGGAAAAAAAAGTTGGAAACATAAGACAGAAACAACAACTGAACCGTGTATATCTTCCAGTGTTGAGGGTTTTATTCCCCAGTGACGTAAACCCACTATGTTTAACCCAGTTCTTTGTCGGGCGCCACATCTCTAACTCACTAATCACCTCAACTATTATTACACTCAAATCAAATTTTTTTTATACATGTATTTCCCCCCGCCCTCCGCCCTTGCAAACACGACCAGTACCCTTCTATAATTCATGTCATGTCTAGTTACGGAGAAAATACAAGAATAACTAAATAAATAAATAAAATGCAACAATTGTACGAGAGTAATAAAACAAAGAGTCCTGAGAAGAGGACTCTTGCAGTCCTCTTCTAATTTAATCGCAGTGTCCCCGTGCCCCATTTAATACCTCTTTAACCATAATTAAATTAAAGTTATATTTTTATTTTTTTGATTTTCTAAAAACCACGATTAGATTGCTTAGTCACAGGAGCGAAGCCAAGATGTTCTTCCACGGGCAGCTAATAATGTGGGAATGGGTGTTCGGGGGCGCAACCCAAATTTTTTATTTTTTTTTTAGGGTCAAGTTTGTGGGTCATCTCATCTAATTGTAGCCGCATATGTCCTCTTAAATTTAATAATCTAAGAATAAATTTAGCTTTTTTCTCAAAAGTGTACCGGGGGAGGGGGGCCTTTAGCATCTTCGCCCCTATTCCAAGCTATGCCCCCAACTAATTGAATACAAATCTTGTTTTTTTTTTCAAAAATTGAAGAGGGGTGGGGGGCTTTAGTCCTAGGGCCCCATGTAGCTCTGCCCCTACTTAATAGTGAATCCTAACCGCAATCGATAGATGGTAAAAAGAGGGCTTGGATGAATAAGATCACGGGGTCAGCTTCTAAGCTGACCCTGGGTCCGTTTTCCATTTCCCTAAAACAAATATTCTCTACTTTTGACACATTTTCTCAGGCTGATACTAGGAGTGTCAAAGAGCCGAGCTGGGCACTGGTTGGGATCGGCTTGTTGGACTTTTACAGATGTTCAGGCTCAGCTCGAGCTCGAGCTCGGTTCAAGCTCAGAACAGTCAGCTCGTCCACAAATCGTTAAGCTCGAGCTCGGCTCGATAATTTTTTTAAAAAAAAATATATTAATAAGCATTAAATTCAATTTAAAAAAAATAAAATGGACTTTTTTTTTTGGTATGTCATGTGACTCACATGAAAGCTTGAGTTAAAACTTAAACGGAAATAATTATGTTAATGTATATTAAATATATCTTACCAAAAAAAATATACTAAATATATAATATAAATATAATTTTTAAAGGGTATTATTATAAAATTAATCAAGCCGAGCTGGGCCTCCTATTGTTCAGGCTCGATTCGTTTATTTCTTGAGCTCAATTTTAAGATTCGGCTCGGGTCAACAAGTCCAAAGTAAAAGTTCAAGCTCAGCTTATTTAGAGCCTAGCTGATAGGCCAAGCAAAACATTCAAAAGTATTTTCAAACCCTAAAGAATTATGATTAGCCCTAGCCCGCCTAAGGGGTCTTACTCGTATCCAAATGAAAATTGCCTAAGGATAGTTACTCTATCCCCCTTAGCTTAGTAGATTTTTTGGTTTGATCATTACTTTATTCCTTAGTTCCCACAAGTCTCATAATAAAACGAAAGAAGCTTTATCTTATCACATATGGTCGTATCCCATATGATGATACATTGATACTGGATAAGAGATATTAGCGAGAAGAAAGAAAAGCAGAGCAATTAAAAAGATAAAGAATCACGAGACGTGACTGACTCTGTCCGGCCGGATTTCTGTGCGCTCAAGCAAAACCAAAACCATATTGAAAGACAAGTGTGAGGTCCCCTAGGCTACTGCTTTGGTGGACCTCTCAATTTTGATGTGACTTACTGCCTGTTCTTTCGATCTCTTCGAGTAGTCCCATTTTGGCCACTTTCTTCCCGTTCCAGTCAATAATTATTTTTTTTTATTTTTAGAATCCCAGCGGGTGTCCTAACCTTTAACCTTCGGGTTATCGTGCGACGGGAGCCCACAACCCATCACAGGTAAATCCGGATAAACTCGTGCGCGGCTAACCTCACAGGGAGAGTGAGAAATGGAACCACGACCTTTCACTTGGGGAAAGGCTTAGGAATCACTAATCAGCCAAAAATATTAATAAGAGGACTATACTTGTTGTAAGGGATAAAATTCGTAAAAATGAATAAAAAAAATGAGTAAAATAAGAATTTTTCACTCTAGCAAACACCTGTCAGACAACATTAAAGTGAGCCAGCATATAACCCAAATGGGCTTATGTCGGCTAACTTGTATTTCTATTAAAATATCCCTTCTTTGTTAATAATTTATTTCCTTATTTTTCTTTTATCACTTATCTTTGTTTGGACTTTCATATAAGGCAAGAGATTCGCTCTCACAGATAATGGGTGGGGTATGTGGCGTTTAAAAGGGAGAAAATATCAATTGGGGAGAAGTCAAAATCATGGAGAGAAAATGAAATGACTTCGCGTTTAAAAGGGAGAAAATATCAATTGGGGAGAAGTCAAAATCATGGGGAAAAAATGAAATGACTTCTCTCCCAAATTATTACCAAGTGCCGCATGAGTTATGGATGCCCGAACGCCAGAACGAATCTTTTCCCTTTGTATAAAAGAGAAACAACGCAGGTCACCCACCTGCCCTGCGGTCTGATAGCAGGCTGTGTATCCTTACTTTTAGATTTAGTCCCACTAGCAAGGGTGCAATCAAGCCAAACTAACTCGTTAGCCCCACTCAATACGGCTTACTGAACCAAGTTCAAGCTAGCAATTTCAGGAATAAATCCAAGGTTTTATTTGAACTTGAATGTTTAGTTATGTCTAGCTCAAGTAAAGCCTGCTTGATGTGACTTGTCTCTAAGATCAACTTGTTTTGGGCTTGATCCGGCTTGAGTTTCACTCAGCTCGAAACATTATATATATATAATAAATAAATTTAAAAGATGACAATAACAAAAAGTGAAGAAGTTAAAAACATAAACTCTAATCTAATTCTCTACTTTTTGGATTAAAGGATTATCCTAAATCTTTTTTTTGTTTTTAAATGTAATAGTTTTCTATAGTTTCTTGCATCAAAATTTATTAATAAATATTATTATTAAAATCATATAAAATTAAATTAGATAAATTTGAAATTCAAAATTTAGCCAACCTAAGCTCGGCTTGTCCTGAATAAAGTTTGAGCTCAAGCATGATCAAGCAAACGGCAAGCCTAAACACTCAAAAGCTTGAATCAAGCTCAAGTCTTGCTCAAACTTGACCAAGCTCGTTTCAGCTCACAATTGGAATACCAACCTACCAGTGGGGCTTTCTACCCTCAATATATGTAGAATGTAATGATATGTATTATAATTATAGAATAAGCGTGCCATCCTGTTCTTAGGCATTTCAAAGCAAGGGCAGGTGTTGATTAAGTTGAGGTCCTATTCTCAACCACATTTACTAGTAATTAAAAGGGGATTCGTGTCACAAGGGTAATATAATCCACTAAATATCATAAGGATACTTCTTAAACAATTTTTAATATAATTCAGCAGAAGTGAGAGAATGAGGTTGTTTGTCAAGGATTGAATAATGATGAGATGATTTACAAAACAATTATACATAACATTGCATTTGCAAACTAAGAGCAGTCACCCATGACATCTATTTAAAAACTTAAGGTTAGATTTCATTGGTCCAACACCCCCTCTTAAATTCTCACCCTATGACATCCAGTTAAAAACCTAAGGTTGGACCAATGAGATTCAGCCTTAAGTTTTTAAATGGATTTTATAGGTACGTTAACTATTTCCCTAAAACTAACTGTTGATATACAAAAACAACATTATTAAATGATGTGTCAGCATCCGAAATGGGATTATTGCAGCCCCAAACAGCAATGAGCATGGCTGCGCCCGCAAAGTCTGGGTTCATCAAATGAGGGTTAAACTTCTCCATCCAAGCATAGAGGGGTAGGTCCCACGGTGAATGATTAACAAGTTCTTTTGTATTTATCTTTTATCTTTTTCCACTGTTCAAGACATTTAGGAGCACCAGCGGTCCAGCAGGCTGCAGGCATTGGGGCCACAACCTGCCGGAAGACGCATCAATAGTGGTGGGGCTCACGCGGTGCTAAAAGATGCGGCCTTGGATTCTCTCCGGTGATGCCAAAAAATAGTCTCCGGCTACAACAATTTGCATAAAATGATGAAATCATTTCAATTTTTCCCCACGATTTTGACTTCTCCCCACTTAAGATCTCTCTCCCTTTTTCTTACAATTATCGCCACTTGACTCATTGTGTGGAGAAGTCAAAATCATGGACCTCATGATTTTGACTTCACCACAACATGTCCCCTATTCTATGGTTGGTCGAGACAAACCCTTCTGGCAAGAATCCGAGGCCAAAAGATGCCCCATTGTACCCTAAGAATAGGCCTCGTATTCTCTCTAGCATATGCCAGAAAATGGTCTCGGCCACCACACATTCTAAGACACTTGGGTGGGAGAAGTCAAATCGTGGTCCATGATTTTGACTTCTCCATGCATGTTGTGACATGTGGTGATAAATTTGTGTGATAAAGGGGGAGAAGTCAAAAATCAAGGGGGAAAAGGAAATGACTTCTCCCCTTTTTATGGTCACTTGTCACACAATGTATGGTGGCCCGAGATCACTTTTCTGCCCCAAGAGATTTTAAGAGGAACAGACGATCTGACCCAACATCATTACAATCTCTTCTCTTATATGAATCTGTTCCTGTAACCCCATGTAGCTTCAATTAAGTAAATAAATGTCTGTTACTTCCATTGACACCAGCTCAGCCTGTATTGATCAGCTTATTAATGGCGAAGAAGCTACAGGGAAGGGTTATTGTGTAATTGATAGTGATTGGTGAGAAGGGACCCTCTGTTGCGACAGAGACTTTAACCTAATCTATTGGCGAGTTTCACCCTAAGAATCAAATCCCTGAGTCTCACTCTTACCATCTATCATCCATACTCTTTTAAGGGTCGGTGTCAGGATCCAACTCATCAGATCAATTGGGATAATCCTAATCATCTCCCACTATATCGTATTCTTCTCGACAATTAGTGAGTAGAGTTCGAGGCCTGAAACAAAATTTCCGGGCCCCCGGCTTCAATCTGTCCTTTACCAGACAGTACACTTATTGCCGGGATGCCTGCATGTCCGACCCAAATATATAAATATGGGCCAGTCTTGGGCCTAAACTAATTCTCCATGTGGATGGCCCAAAGGAAGAAAATCCCGACCGGATTGAAACTTCATCCTTTCTGAAATCCCCCCCATAGCTAGGGTTGTATTTAAGCTGAGCTTAGCTTGAACATGTTCAACTCAGCTTGAGCTTGATTTGAACTCGAAAGTTTAGACTTGAGCTTGGCTTGAACAAGCTTGATTGAACTTGTACTTTATTCATGTCGAGCTGAGCTCGGGCTGGCCCAGCTTGATTCATGTATTTATTTTATTTAAATTTACATGATTCGAATAAATGTGTTGACTTGCCTTCAATTTCGTCTTGTGGTGTTGTTGAGGTAACTCAAAAAAAAAATATGTTTTATACATTCATATACGTACAAAAAAAAAAAAATGATTTAGGGTTGTCATTCGTCCAAAGGGTAGAGAGTTAGATCAAAGTTTGTATTTTTGATTTTATTATTATTCTCTTAAAATTATTACCATCTTTATCTTTACTATTATAATGTGAGAGTCTTGCTCAGATGAATTTTCCGAAATTCCCAAACTGCCCTTATACAAAAACAAAACATTGATTTAATATTTTACTTTAATTCCCAAACTACCCTTTGCATTTGATTTAATGTTTTACTTTAATTCCAAAATTACTCCTTGCTCATCTATCTATTTGGAATCACAGCCAATCGCGATTGAACTGGGGGAGAGTTCAATCGCACCCGTGGGTTAACACGTGTCCCTTTTAACTCCTATTAACCGCGGTTAACTCCTTCCCCTCGCGCTCACGTGCATCGCAAGTGCCACTAGCGAGTTCAATCGCACACGCAGGTTAACACGTGTCACTTTTAACTCCTATTAATTGTGGTTAACTCCTTCCCCTCGCTCTCACGTGCATCGCACGTGCCACCCGCTAGTATATGATAAAAAAAAGAAAAAAAATATTATTTTACATTAATATAAGTAACATTATAAAAAATATAATATGTGCATATATAATATTTTGAGTCGAGCCGAACCTAGCCCTAAACAAGCTGAGCCTAATCAAACACGGTCTGGCTTGAACTTGGCTTGATTAACTCAAATAAAAGATTGCAAACAACATTCATGCGTAGAACATTCAGCATGTAATATCCATCTAGATACAAAAATCTGGATGGTTGGCCACCGAAAATTTAGGGACCGAATTCAGGGGTTGGTAAACAAGGCCGAAATTCAATTATTAGTATGCAAAGCACCCAACCTTCTGGTGGCACCTTCATACGCATGCATGATGCATGTATAGTTTAGTCAGCGTCTTATCTGATCACCATCCGTTGCAGGTGGTTTTTGGTGGGTCCCTGCAGCCAAAATCAATGTATCAAACCTTATATAATATCTGTGATTTGAAGGTTGGACAAGATTGCAGAACACAAGGCAAAACAATAGACAAAGAGGGAAAGAAATAGACAAAGGAGGAAAGACTGGGCATCTTTCTGGTAGGACGTCAAGACTTATGATAAAAATATACTAAAATGCAACCTAAGAACGACACGTGTATGGTTAATTTACTAAACAAGACAACTAATAAGTAGAGCTTAAGAAAACCAAATTAGTAAAGGCCCACATTAATAGGGGGCCCATCTTGCTAAGAAATTGTGGAACAAATGGGCCCAATAAGCATACGTCTCAACACTAATATCATTGTTAAAAAAAACTTGTTCACAACTTCACAATCCCTCTCTCTTTTTAAGTAAGCCTCTTCTTCCCGATGCAACTTCCCCTCTTGTTTTTGATTGAAAAGAGGAGTGTAAGAGAGCAAGCACAAGCCTCCATTAATGTCTAGCAGAGGATCAAATGATTCAAGAATCACAGAAGATGAGATTAATGATTTCGTCTTCAAACTACAAGCACTAATCCATCGCAGCGGCACAGCCAGGGTAGGATAGGAGTAGGACATTCTTGTTCCTTTGTGTGTGTGTGTGTGTGAAGAAATGGTTGCTAGGGTTATTATTTTTGTTCTCATCCACATGTGCAGGGCAGAGCCAGGGGGCGGGGAGTGGCCATGGCCCCCCAACTTTTTTTAAAATATCCTATATTGTAGGTTGATTTTTTTTTTAAATACATAATATCTAAATTTTGTATAGAATGGCCCCCAAACAAAATCTTGTAATTATAATTATATATACTATTAGGTGGCACGTGCGATGCTCGTGAGAGTGAGGGGAAGGAGTTAACCACACACGCGTTAACCCACAGGTGCGATTGAACTCTCCCCGAGTTCAATCGTGATTGGCTGTGATTCTATTATTTAAATAAATAGATGAGCAATGGGCAGTATGGGAATTAAAGTAAACATTAAATCAAGGTTTTTTTTATTCATAAGGGTAGTTTGAGAATTTTGGAAAAATTAGGCTATGCGTGCCTCTCGCATTATAATAGTATATATATATATATAGATTAATTCTTTACGCGTCCATGTATCCCTTTTAATCCCAGTTAAGATTTGGTAACTCAGAAATTAAATTTTTTATCTATAAACCAAGGGTAAATGCATAAACCCTGAGGGTGAGTGAATCTTAACCAAAGTTAATGGGTATTAAAAGGGACATGTGTCAAGCAGAGCAGGCATGCATTCACCTAGTGGACATGTGTGGGAAAAAATAATTTTCATAATATAAAAATATAGTTAATTTCATTTATATAATAGATCTATCAAAAGAAAGTGCCTTATTTTTCTTACTATTGGACCTTTATTGGAATCTAACATTAAGGAATTTAATGATCGAGATAGACTCATTACTCAAAAAAAAAAAAATACTCAAGGCCCGAACCCGCAAGGCCCCATATTTCAATCCCATACTCCCCCCATCCACACCCACACACACACATACACAAAAGGAAAAATTCCTGGCACCGCCTCTGCCTCAGACATGTACCACTAAGGGTACAAGTTCTTGGACTAATCAGATAGAGCTCGAACCAAAGAAAAGCTATGATCACAGAGAGAGTAAAAAATTAAGTGAAAAACTACATCACCACAACACAACCATTAGGCATGTATTACGCAATAACTAATTAAGGAGGGATACAAGGTCCTATACCCAACTCATAGATTAGATATAAATCGAACACACTTCTATCTACTTTTAGGAAATGAACATCAAGGCTTCTGAGGAGGGACTATGGTGACAGAACATTATAGACACGATCCGCTAGCATCAAACAGATGAATGTGACAGTGGTTGTTTTTATAAATGATGTTTTCTGTTTATACTAACCATGGTTTTGTGATATAATGTAGGTATCGTCATCGAAAATTCTGAAAGAGACATGCAGTTACATCAAGAGGCTGAACAGAGAGGTGGACAACCTGTCTGAAAGATTATCTGAACTAATGGCTTCTATTGACACTAGTGCTGTTGAGGCAGACATCCTAAGAAGTTTACTCATGCAACATTAGGATCTCTCTCTCTCTCTCTCTACATTTCTTTTAGGTTGGTTATGAGACATGACACCAACCATGGACAAATATATTGCATCATCTATTTATTTCGTGTGCTTCATATTCTTCCTAGGTTGGTGAGCATACCAACCATTGAGAGAGGATATAAAATGGTTTATATGTGTTTAGTCATTTAGTGTTTTCCTATGTTCAGTGTCAATTGTATGCAAAGTCATTTTCCAAGAAAAAGTCGTGTGGTGTCCTACATTAAACTGGTATAATGAGTAATGACTAACCGATAAACTTTCAGTCAAATTTCGTTCATAGGGTTCTGAGTTATGTTTAAGTCAGAAGGGATATTTCTCTATGATGCCAAGACAACTATCACCATGGCATGAGTGGTTTTGTAAATATGAGAAATGTACGTGTGATTACTAATGACATACAGGCCTATTAAAGTCTTGAGTTTCTATTCTCAGGGTATAGAGAATTGTTTATTGGGAGTGATGCCAAACGGACACTTAAATGCCGAAGTGAAGAGCAGATGTTGGTTACTTAAAGAAAGACAAACCGAGGCTAGCATTCCCCTATGGATTAATGTCAACCGACTAAAGTTTTTTTGAAAGGTTAAATAAAAACTTGTCACGTTTTCTTTGGAGCCTATTCTCCTCATGGGGGGTTTTTTTTTTGGGTGAAACCCACAGGAGCCCTTGCTGTCAATTGGCTCTCATATAAGGTTACTCAGTCCTCAAAAGCCCACAATACAAAGGTATTTTTTCATTTATAAAGCCCACAGATCAAGTGTGCCCCCGCTGACCTGAATGATAGGCTTGGGTAACACGCTAGATCTCGGACCAAGCTCTCCTTTATATATAATTTTATATTTAATTTAAGTTTTTAACATAAAATAACATGTATTGATCACCAAAAGAAAACCTTCTTTAATAGAATATTAATTGGGATATGATAGTATTTTCTACTACTATATCCCCCTACTTAAAAGACCACCCACATTTGAAAGTACTAATGTTAATTATTTAATCTATCTCTCTATTATTCTCTCTCTCTCTCTCATCTTGATAGCTTAGTGGTGGTATTAAAAATAGGAAAATATCATGACAAAAGAAAATATCTTTATCTTTTTTTCAATCAAGTCCAAGCCCGGCCTTGAATTATTTTCAGGGGATATGGCCTGGGCCTATCCAGTTGAGGCCCTTTCGAGAGCTTGGGCCGAACACTTACAAGTGAGGGCTGGACCTAGACAGATCACGGCCTGGCTCATTGACCACCCTAGCCCTTATGAGGTACTTAGACCTATGGTATGCGGTACTAGACTGCGCTTAGCGTGCGCAATGGCGGTGTATCTACTACCGCAGGCACCATTCAGACTTGAACTCGAGTCTTGTCCCTGTTCGAGATCAACTCCAAAGGCTACATGACGACCTTCATTATTAGCTTTTCAGTTGGCCAGCCGGGAGCCAAGACTCTGTTCACCTGCTATTCTACGAACATATTCGATTTGGAGCCTCCGCTTGCACAGTACGGGCCCATATTCCAATTTCTGGGTTATAATTTATCCGTCTCTAGGCCCACAAGAGATCAGAGCTGCCGCAGAAGTTAGTTGGAAGGCCCATCAGTAACCCGGGGATAAGCTTCCTAGCTAGTTCCTACAACGAGAGCCTTTCATAGAAGATCTCCACTTCCCGAGGCATCGCTTCTGTGCATTTGTTGCCGACCATGCACCACTGCTTCTTCTCTGACCGTCCAAAATATATACATATAAACAGAGGGTCCCACCCATTTGGATCGGAATCTGTCCAAGATACACAAAGCACTAAAAAAAAAAGAAGATGGAAAGAACAGGAAGAAAAACAGGGTAATGATCTTCGTCCTCCTGTCCATTCATATATTGCCCCACTGTGTATGGTAACGATTACAAAGAACATTATGAAGGGCATATAGTAGGAAGACATGAAGATCTGAGCATCCAACTCTCTCTATTCTGTACACTGAGCTTTTCTTTTGAGTAGTCCAACTGATCCTCAACGTAGAACAAGAAGAAGGAAATTTGACTCGATAGTGATCTCATGAAATATGTGCTTCTCCATCTCTCTCCTCTTCTTGGGATCTCCTATACTCCTGCATAATTCATAAAGTTTTAAATTTCTCCAAATTGAGATAACATTCAAAACACAATATCTAATTGAATAATGTTACTTCAACTTTCTTTCTCATCCGCCTTCCATTACCTTCCCTTTTTTTTCAAGACACATTTTTTTAATTATGGTTAAAGCATCATTCTAAACACACACATATCAGATCTAAACTTAAGGTAACCCTAGGATGGCTAACAATGGGGTTTGGGCCGTAGCCCTGAAATTTTTTTTTGAAGGCCAAATTCATAAGCACATCGTGTCTGTTTGTGTCCGTTTTGTAAAGAATAATATTTTTCTCAAAAATTTAGGGGGCTAAAGCCCTCATCCCCTCAACTTCACCTCTCTCAAGGCTATTAATACTATAAATACTATTAGTATTTTTTTTTTCCCCAAAATCTCAGGGGCAGAAGCACCCGGCCCCATGTGGCTCCATAAGGACACTAACTTAAGGAGGATTTGTGATCCCTTATACAACCTTCATAAGGCTAGTATCAAACCGAGGTAGGATTATAAGTTAGAGACTAACACGCCTTTTTTGGATAGAATAGACAAATCTTCCAAAAAAATTACAAAGTGAACATATGCTACATAGCATTCCCCTGTCTAATTACTGTTTTTTTTTTTTTTTTTTTTTTGACAAAAAAAGGGAGGGGAAACGAAGGGAATGTTCACGCGTACGACTTTAAGCAAAGACTGATGTAGAGGCTCATAGCATGGGTATAACAGTAATGTTACCCTCACAGTCACCGAGAAGTTTGTATGAAAGAATAATCAAATTACTGCTTACGCTCAGGAGTTTCTGTCTTCTTGTGCCAAAGGTTATTACCGTCTTTTGGAGGAGGTGAAATTTTTGAAACCGAAAAACGAATTCAAGATTCCCGCGGCAAAACGGATGATGAACAACGAGAATTACAGGCACAATGCCAATAAAAATGTAAATTAGAATATGAAACCGAAAGGATTTTAAGAGAAAACGGAAGAATTTAGACAAAATAAAAACTGAATTCCGGAATTTATCAATCCTCTAAGAAACTTAAAGGAAACAGAACAGTAAACCTCTCAAATTCTCAAAGCAATTTTGAAAGGATTAAAAAAAATTAAAGAAGGGATAATGGAAATCAAGAAATTGCACAGAAACAGAAATAAACGCGATTGAATTCAGGCAAAAAACACGAAATCTCTCATCTGTCCTGATAATCAACAGAAGAGAGAACGAACCATAGTTGTTCAGTGACATGTCTTGATTGCTGTCTTGCCGCTGAGAGGCGAAGACGGCAAGATCGGCCTTGATGAAAGGATTGCATCCATTTGTGAAGTCAGATGAAGAACGGCGAGCTTATCTTTCGTGCTAAGACCCTCGCCGATATCCTCACCGAGATGTGAGTCTTCTTCTCTGATTTTTATAATTTGGTGATGAACGAACGCTGTGTTCTTCGACCAGTGTTCATCTTTTCCAACTGATTTCGGGGACTCGATCTCCTCCGGAAAAACCTCTCGCGTAGCAGGTTTCTTTCTCCCCATAGTTCGGGAAAGTTTTCTGGCAATCATGGCGAATTCAGAAGGCGGAAGCTCTTTGAGAGTGCGAAGATCATGATAAGAGCTTTGATTTTGAGATTCTTTTGCAGGCTTTAACGTCATGGTTGATATGAAATCAAACTGAAGAACCAAGAACAGAAAATTAGGGTTTCTCTGATCTGGGGAAGAAACGTAAGAGGAAATTTCAGGTTTGTATGGGCAAAAATTAGCAATATAGGAGTAAGGTGATCTCGATTTATATAGAGACCAAAAAAATAATTTTAAATAAATTGGGATATATTGCTATTTTTTCCCTCGTTTTCTTCATTATAATTCACGCCACTAGAAGACAGGTGTCGACCATGGAGAGATTGACTATCACGTGTGAGATGATACAAAAGAATTTGGACATGTGGTATTTTACCGTCTGGTTTTGGGGGACCAGTCTAAGCCGTTGGCGTTGTAATGGGAAGAAGTTCGGATCTGGGCGTTACATGCCACGTCATGGAGTTGTTCCTGGAGCCAAATCATCTCCGGTGATAACCGGATTTGGCAAATCCGGTTATCACCCCTAGAGGTCACCACGTGTCTCCTTTGACACCCCTTAACCGTGGGTAAGGTTCACCCACCCCTAGGTTCACCCAGCTATTTTTGGTTTTTTTTTTTAAATATTAATTCTTTTTTTAAAATTAAAAAACTGTTTTTAGAGGTTTTTTAATATTAAAAACAGTTTTTAATTTTTTTTTAAAATAAAAACAAAAAATAGCTGGGTGAACCCTAGGGGTGGGTGAACCTTACCCACGGTTAAGGGGTCAAAGGAGACAAGTGGCGATCTCTAGGGGTGATAACCGGATTTGCTAAATCCTGTTATCACCGTAGAGGATTTGACTCCGTTCTTCTACTGATGCCAACTCACCTACGTCTAGAAGATAAGAGGGTCCTCCACTAATTCGTTTTGTTATTAAGTGTTGATCATCACGAAACCTTCCCTTATTTAATGATAAAATGCCCACCTCGCCCTTGTGGTGGGGGTGTTTGGTCTCGAAGATCAGCTTTGAGTCAACATCGATCTCTTAATTGCAAAGATGATCACCTCCATCTTCTGCGAAGGACATTGCTTATTCCTAACTTTTTATCTCATATCATTTATATAAGTAAGCAGTAGTTTGTTATTGTTTCGTCCCAAAACCTCGTTAATTAATCTTTACCTTGCAACTCACAGAGCACTTTAATTGTCCTTCAACTATGGTTAATAAGAAAACTCTTGTGGTCATTAAAAAATTTTAGATGCTTTAATCTTGGATTAGTGAATCTTAACCTCAAGAGAGCTTTAAAAAGGGACACATGGAAAAAAGAGGGGGCGTGACAGCTTCTATTTTCCATGTTATATTGACAGACTAATCCCACCGGCTACATAGGGAATACAGTTCGTGTAACGACCCCAAAATCCTACAAGGTTAAAATAGGACTTTGCGATCGCCGCATTACTTAAACCTGCTTAAAATCCATGACATGCAAGGCACACTAACACGAGTCTCCAAAAATGAGGATAATAAACTTTTTGATATATCAACTGTAACCAACTAAATAACACGAGTCTATAGTCAACAAATACAACCCACTAAAACCAAAGAGTCTGATACACAACTATAAAAGTCTACTAAGCAACATCTACTCAAGTCTAATACAACTCTCTCAATCAAATGAAATAAAAACTAAGAGGTGTAGCCACCCAAGTTTCCGGCTCCCTCATCAGAAGGCTCACCTTCACCTCCTTCCTCTGCGTATGTTTCCTCAACTCACGGCTCCGCCGTGTACTCCTGCTCTAAACCTGCCAAGACAAAGTCCGGCTGAGTACAAAAGTACTCAGTGTATATAAAATCCAACCAACAATAATAATATATCTGCACTTAGTCAGAAACATATCCAATAACATAATAACATAATCAGAGTGCGGAAGAACGTGTGCACATATACATCATATCATCACCTTGACTCGTGTACTTGTGAGAATCTTAGACTTGGAAGACAATACACTTATGAGTTGCTTATGCTTATGAGACCACGTGCTTGTGAGATGCTCATGCTTATGCACTTATTCAGATCATACAATAATGTGACATGCCGTTCTTGGCGGATACGGACTATGCCTATGAATCAAATGTAATTGACATGTCATTTTTGGCGGATACGGACCATGCCTATGAATCAAATGTAATTGACATGCGGTTCTTGGCGGATACAGACCATGTCATGCTTATGCTTATTCAGAATGTCATACGTATGTCATGCTCATGCTTGTGGTCCACATGTGTGACTTGTGAGACTCTTATCTTAACATACACGTGCATATGTGCTTAAGTGTCGAAATTAACATTCGAGTTGGTAATTGCTTAGATTCCGATCTCCCACCATGGAAACTCCACTTTACTGTCTCATACCAAATAGTTAGAAAATTCCCGATTTAAGAGATGTTCCTCTAAGTTCTTACTTTTCCGACTATCAATTTCCATGCAAATAATTAGACATACTTAACAAACCATTCACATATACATATCTTATCATAATTCATATCGCAATTCATAATCAATTTACCACCATTTCATAAGAGTATAATAGCATTTATCCTTTCAAGCATTTTCACAAACACCTTGTGTACGCATAATATGAATCCATTTCCCCTTTATATTTTCAAGCATTCATCAAACCATAATTCATCCATACAATCAATTCACTATTCACATCCACATATTAATCTCATCCTCCATACATTTCTCATCCTCCATATATTCTATCCACATCCAATCCACATTTCCATCCACATTTCCATCAATAATTAGCTTACTTCATAGAAAATTTAGAGAAAATGCATTTATCTTTATTCTATCATTTCTATCAAATTAATATTCACACAACATTAAAATAGAGTTGATTAGGATAGTATATCGACCTTAGGAATCCTTCCCTTGGATTCAAAATGCTCCCGAGGAGATTTGGAGAAGCTTTGAGGTCGATCTCCAAGCTTTCCTCTCAATCTTCTAGCAACCTCTTTCTTCTCCAAGCAACCCTCTCCCTCAAACCCTAGGTTTTCTCCCCCTTTTTGTCAAATTAGGCTAGAAATAGGTAGAGTATTTTAATATTTCGAGTAAGACCCCCTATTTATAGCCCCAAGGTCTGAGAACAAAAAGACCAAAACGCCCATACTAAAATTCTATAAAAATCACGAAAGACCGAGCGATCGGTGGTTATAACCGAGCGATCGGTTATCACCGTAGAGGATTTGACTCCGTTCTTCTACTGATGCCAACTCACCTACGTCTAGAAGATAAGAGGGTCCTCCACTAATTCGTTTTGTTATTAAGTGTTGATCATCACGAAACCTTCCCTTATTTAATGATATAATGCTGATCTTCGCAGAAGATGGGGGGTGTTTGGTCTCGAAGATCAGCTTTGAGTCAACATCGATCTCTTAATTGCAAAGATGATCACCTCCATCTTCTGCGAAGGACATTGCTTATTCCTAACTTTTTATCTCATATCATTTATATAAGTAAGCAGTAGTTTGTTATTGTTTCGTCCCAAAACGTCGTTAATTAATCTTTACCTTGCAACTCACAAAGCACTTTAATTGTCCTTCAACTATGGTTAATAAGAAAACTCTTGTGGTCATTAAAAAATTTTAGATGCTTTAATCTTGGATTAGTGAATCTTAACCTCAAGAGAGCTTTTAAAAGGGACACATGGAAAAAAGAGGGGGCGAGACAGCTTCTATTTTCCATGTTATATTGAGCATTCCTAGCAGCCTCACCAAAATAACTTTTTGGTTATTTTGGTGAGCCAAAAGACTAAAAAGGTGCTAAAATGACTCCCAGCAGCCTCAACAGAATGAAGAAATCCCTTTGGTGAGTCTACAGTACTCACCAAACTTGGTGAGTACTGTAGACTCACCAAAGTTAAATCTTCTCACCTTTGGGCCCATACAAATAATAAAATAAGGTTTCTCTCTCTCCCTTTCTTTTTTGTGGTCCCACACAAACAATAAAATAATATTTTTCTCTTTCTTCCTTTTTCGTTTTCCCACACAAATGATAAAATATTGCTTCTCTCTCCTTTTGTTTTGGTTAAAATGGTGAGGCTGTTGGGAGTGTTTTAAAAAAGTGGCTCACCAAAACCACTTTTTGTGGGTTTTGGCTATTTTGGTGAGTGAAATTCGGTGAGGCTGCTAGGAATGCTCTTATATTGACAGACTAATCCCACCGGCTACATAGGGAATACAGTTCGTCCAAGTGACCGCTGGGCTACAACCTCGGGGATTAGTCAATTTAATATTTGTAGAGCTCTTTTGTGTCTGTGTATCGGTGTGTGTCTGTGCTGGGGGTGTTAAACGAGCATGTATACATGTAGCGCAAGTGCATCGGAAAAAACCTCAAGATTTCTATTTAGAAATGAAACTAGCAGGATCTTTTTTTTTTTTTTTTGGTTCAGACATATATTTTCATTCATTAATAGAGGAACTAGTCCTCGGCAACAAACACCTCACTGGTGGTGACCCAAAGCTACCAATATTACTATCAGAGGAAAGACTGCTCCATAACACGAAGCACCCGAATACTCCAAATTAAGCCTTCCTGAGCTACATCATGGGCATCTGAATTATTCTCTCTAGACACATGCAAAAATATCACTCCACTACTAAGCTTGGCCAGCAATTTAATATCCTCCATAATCGTACCAATTTCCTAATGAGGAAGAGCAGCCTTACAATTGAGAAAATCAATGGATTTTTTCGAATCCGATTCAATGATTACCTGGCTCCAACCGCACGCCACAGCCACTTGCAGACCAAATCGAATGGTTTCCACCTCCGTCAGACTACTACTACATTTCCTTAAAGGTCTGCTTGATCTGAGAAGGACATCCCCTCTAGAGTTTCGAACAATAATCCCTACACCTGCTGCCTCCCCAGAAGGAAGAGCAGCTCCATCTGCATTAACCTTAATCCAACCCCTTTCCGGAGCCACCTAATGTGTGCACACACCCCCTCCCTCTTGACCATTGATCTTGTTGATCACCAATACCTCTCCGATAAATTGTTCCAACTTTTGAATGACTCCATATACAACCGGGACTGCCCCTCTAAAAACAACTTCATTTCGAAGCTTCCAGATATGCCAAAGAGTAGAACAAAGACAAACAACAAACATACCATTCTCAAGAAAGTGAGGGATTTGCGACCACTTAGCTCACCATTGCTGAAAAGATATATTCGGATCTAAAGGAAGCTAAGGAAGCTGAAGAGAGAGGTTGGACCCGAATCATACACTATGCAAACAAGGACAGTAAAGGAATAGGTGAGTGATAGTTTCAGCCTAACTTTTGCGAAGGGGGCACAACACCTCGACTGGTAACTTCTTCTGATGAAGGCTCTAGGCCAACACTATTATGATATAGTCGCCACAAAAAAACCTTCAATTTGGGACGCAAGTGCATGAATCTTTTATAGAAGAGCAATACCACGTAAACAAAATCAATCCTTCAATTTGGGACGCAAGTGCATGAATCTTTTATAGAAGAGCGATACCACATAAACGAAATCACCATATTCTATTCGATCAGCGCAAGTGCAAGTTTTTTTTTTTTTTGGGTAGATACGGGTTAGGCCGCAACCTGTTTAGTAGTTAGTATCTATTCTAAGTTAAGGGGCTCAACCCTCTCGGAAATGGATCCCGGAACCTCCCTCCTAAGGATTACCACTGGGCTATTCCCAAGGTGTACTTATCTTTTATTGAAGAACAAAAAAATATAACACACAAAGGGAGAGAGTGAGAGCAGCATTAAGTAAAGACTTAGTATCTCATCCAGGCAGCATTAAGTAAAGACTTAGTATCTCATCCAGTGTTAACTGGAGGGGATCCCACAGGCATTAATAGGGATGAAACACGTACCGCTGTGCAAACGATCAACCAAGCAAAAGGCCTGATGCATTTGTATTGTATTATGGTAATAGCATCGAATATGGCGCTCTTTGCCTAACCATGCTCACTCACAAAATGAGGCATGGAATGACCTTAGGCTGTCTTTTTCCTTTTTTTTTGGTAAAACAAAAAGAAAAAAAAATATGCAATCCCCAGCGAGGACAGTAGAAGTATTTCAGAGGGTCGGACTAAACAATATCAGATTTGCCTACTGTATTATTATACTCCAACGTTGTTGTTATTGCGAGCTACATTCAACTCTATTTTTTTCTAATTTTATTCATTGGATAGGAATCAGTTCTTTACAGTACATACATGCCATGCCCCTCACTTCACAAGACAACTTGACATTTTCAGGCATTATTGCATAGAGAATTTAGGTAATCTGTAACAAAAAAATACAAAATAATGCAGAGAAGATGGTTGGGCAACACCACCTGATGGTATCCAGGTCTCCACCAGCCAACCCAATCACAGACTCACCAAAATTTACTGCGAGATTTTTTAAGATGGGAATTGAAACACATCCCAAATGCCTACCTCCATATAAAATTGGGGAGTTAAGAAGGGTAACACTCAAAAACTGGCAAGGCAGGAGCAGCCCGACCATAAATTCTTCCATGTCCAGCATAACTCATAAGGGCAAGACGCCGACAAATCTAACGTGGTTGGAAAGTAGGGGACAAGACACTAAGAAAAAAGAAACCTATGAGATTCCAAAGTAAAGGGGCCACTAGCAGGTTGTGAGGGCATAACAAGCGTTCAACAGAACCAGAAAGGGGAACATCACTGTACCTCTCCCAACCCTTTTTAACATTAGATAGAGAAGATTCATTTGTCCACTCTCTCAATTACTTAAAATCTAAAGGATATGAATTGAACATTAGAAATCCAACAGATTCTCATCAAACTGAAGAAGCAAAAGTCTACAAAATGCCTGTCAAGAAGGTATGTAAACCTTCTAGCCTCTCCTAATATTTGAAGTTCTAAAACAAAAACCAGCTGCAGTTCAGTCAAAGAACTCATATTAAATAACATAGAAAAAACACATAATTTCTATTATTACCACTTGCCAATATTCAAACCTGGGGCTCAATCCTCATCCTCCTCATCTCCATCTCCACCGGCAGCCTTCTTGGCAGCAGCCTTTTGGTTCCTTCGCTTCACTCTTCCAGGGCGTCCACCTCCAAGGGGACTCGTTAGTGAAAAGTCGATGTGCTTCTGCGAGTCCATCCTCACCATGAAAGATGGAATGTTGACCACCTGACGTCCAACCCTGCAGGCCAGAAAAAAATAGAAATCCCATTGAATATTGCCAGTGCAACAAGCATACATCATAAGATGGGTAATCTAATCTGGACCATTGGGATAAACAAGTTAAAACATATGACAAATATAGACAGATTACCCTTGGCCCTCACATGAAAAGTCAGCATCTGTACTGAAAATAAAATGCGAGCTAGTTTACCTGATGATTTTGTTGATATCCAAAACAGCTCACTTACCCAGCAACAGTTGGACAATTGGGAAATGTCGGGATGAATACTCCTGAAAACATAGGACACACGTGCTAAACTTGAACTGTTAGGCAAGGCTGCCAATAGGTGGCGCAACTCAGGTAGGGTAAGGTGTAAGTAACTGTTGCTGGGGAATGCACGCTACCATCTTCTGTATGGGGAGGTAGGTGCTCAACTCAAAAGATTGGGCATGTGTGCTGCCATCTCAACTCAGGATCAAGCTAACCTTAGGTAAGGTCACACTGTAATTTCCCAACCTAATGCCTACCTGAATCAGGAAAATGCCAACCAAAAGGTCTACGGATAAGGCCTGGTCCTAGTTGCATCCCTAACTAGCATCCATTTTGAAAGTGTCTGGGTAACATACTGCTAATAGTAATTAATTAAAGGCAAGCCTTACTTGTAGTTCAAGTTACATTCTCATTCATAATTTCACTATTTGCCTATTTCATTAAAGTGTAGAACTCGCTTGAAGCAAATAATATTTAGTTATTAAAAGGATATCCTCAACACTAGTTGAAAGAATATATTAAGGTCAAATTCACCATAAGAAGATGGAACCAATTAAACAAGCTTGAAAGATTTGACAGATAAATACAGAAACTACCATTACCCATATTTTATTTTAAAAGGTACCACCGCCTTTATCAATTCGAAACAAAGTACATGCAGTAGTGTAGTCAAGGCGTCGCCTAGGCGATTTTAGGCCTGCGTCGCCCCTCTAGGCGGGCGATCCTAGTTAAAAAAAAAAAAAAAAATTGCTTTAAAAAAATCCAAAATTTCCCAATAATATAAAAACATATAATGAAGTAGTAATAAGATTCTAAATCTTTTTTTTCACTAAAAATATCGTTTTCGACGCAATCTGGGCTGCCCCCCTGCCACCCCCCCAGGCAATCGTAGGGGGTTCTGCCTAATATTATACATGGACAATGACACGAATTTGGGTATTTTGCCTAGATTTTGAAATGTTTAATACTCCACTATGTTAACATGTCTTTGGTTATGTGATGAATGATTGTAATAGACTTTTTATTTTATGTTCTTGTGGAATGTAGGTGTGGAGTTTTGGTCTTTTGGATGTTATATATATACGTGATATATATATAATTATATATATATATATATATTTATATTAAATTTATCGCCTAGGCCACGCCTAGGCGTCGCCTAGGCAACGCCTCGCCTAGCCGGGGCTAATCGCCTAAGCATCGCCTAGACGCCTTGACTACACTGACATGCAGTAATGATCTCTAAAATAAGTTACCACATACATTATTAACAGGATAGTCCTCGAGGGTGATTGGAATTATAGTAAAACAACTTATGAGTCTTTTAGAAAGTATCATCTGACAGGAATCTTAACCTTGATTACCAAACAAACAAAAGTTTATCCAAAGGGGTGCCAAAATATGGTATGTGGGAAGATCTCGTGTCCTAAGAAATACAGCTCACATCAAACAACTCTAAAGAAAAATCTCTAAAAATATATAGATTGGGCAATGACAATTTTTAAAAAGGCACAATTTGAAAAGATAAAAAAAACCAAAGCCCATGTATCAAATGTACGCCAAACCATGCTCTCTACAGATAGGTGGGGAAAAATTCAGGAAAAAAAAGAACCTTTAATTCCATTAGAACAACGTATGCATTTATGTATAGTTGGTTGAATCAGGTTCTAATGGCAGAGACCTCTAATTAAACATAGGACATCATCAGACAAAAAAAATGACCAGCAAGTACTTACTTCTTAGTAAATTGAGATGAATTAAGTAACCATCATTTTGCTTCAAACAAATTCTGCATTCAGTGAATCTTAATACAACCCATATATTATAATTGCTGTTAAGATATAGTGTTGTAGCAGTTTTCAACCCAATTGCTCAAGACATTCTTTTAACAAGCTAAAAATATAAGACTTTCTTAGACCATCCTTGATAAGAAGCTAGCTCTTCTAATTACACCTGGAATAAATTCACAACAGAACAAATTCCAGGGCATCATTTTCAGTCCAGGATTTCTGCAATTACATAATGATGGCAACATAAGATTCCTAGACCATTCAAAAAACAAGCAAGAATTTGGCAGTATTCAAGAACCAATGTAAAATCTCTTGCAGGCGCAAAACCACTTTTAGCAAGCTTATAAAAAGAATAATGCAACGCCTGTAAGCAGTAATACAATAACAATCAATAAATTGAACAGTACACTATGTGCTGGGACATTCTAAGTGATTCCATTCCAGCCCCCCATTGTAATGCTTCCGGAACCCAGAAGTTAATATAGTAAAAACCTTGCCATATTGACCTACCATTACATGCAAAATATGTGTGTGCACTTGTACACACACAAATATATGTATATTGTTCACTGGGAATAGCTAGGAGAGTGCAAAACTTACTATGTTAGCCTTGGAAAGGAAAACAATGGCTCACCGAAGGTTGCCTCTTGGTTTTAATTATCATGCCCTGTTCCAAACCTCTAGAGAGAAAAAAGAAAAAGATTTTATCCTCAAACAAGTAGCACAGCAAGCTCAAGGTGGTATCGACATTTGATATTTTCAAGTATTAAAAGGAATTATATTCGCAGCTTGAACAAGGAACTATAATCCTACCTTGCTAATTTGAAGAGGCTCTTCAAACTAAATGAATATAATATAACCATAGTACCAAAGTTTTCGAATAAATTCCCAAAATAATTTAAATTTTTAAGGGGTAAAATTTAAAACAGAGTTTTTTACAAATTTACGAATTATTCCAAACTTATCTAGAATGGGGATTTCTAAAAAATTATTAGTTCAGACTTATTCCGAACTTAACCCAAACTTATTTTGCACTAAGAAATCCTCATTTGACCAAAGTCACCAACTCAGAGAAAAAAGAGAAACCTCCATTCAGGCATTTTTTTTAGGGTTGTGAATTGTGATATCCAATCGACTTAACTGAGAGGAAAAGATGATTTTGCACGCTGATTAGTCAGATTAACTTCAACCAAATTGAGAGAAAAAGATGATTTGTGCTGTTTATTATGAGTTATTTCTATATTGTGCTAAATAACTATGTTATACCAAATAAACAAACTCGGATATATTGCTTCTTTGATTTTATTTTTATCTATTCAGATTGTTAATTTTCACAATTCTATACATCTCTGAAGCTTATGTGATTTGATTCGCATCTACGAACATGTAATCTAGATTCTTCTTCCTAAGTAAGTAAATTTTTCTTGAGTTTGCTTGTTTACATAGTTTATTTTAGAAATTATGATGAGTGTCTAACATAGCCAAAACTGTCAATTCATCCAAATTGATAAATAGATTAGTTGTTATCAATGATTCAGTATCTCGTTCCTATTTTTTATAATTATAATTTTTTATTTTCCAAAACTTATCCTGAATTACCGATTTTTGTCAATTTTTTCCACACTTAACCCCTGACAAATAATTCCCAAACCCGAGCTTTGTTACTATGAATATAAAAGGACATTTAAATAAATAAAAAACACATCAACCAAATAAAATTAACTTGTTGATTGCTAAATGCCTTCATATATCGTAGGCATAGTGCATACATATTATACTTCTTAAATCTTAACAAAGTACAGCGCAAATGTAGAATTTCCAATTACATACACAAATAATGAATTTTTAAAAATGCATAGTTATTAGCAAATTGTATCTAGATGCAAAAAGTTCTTCAATAATGATTACCAACTTTCCATATGGTAAATATTATTAGGGACCAGGGTTTTTTTTCATAGAATTGACAAGAGAATTCTGGTTATAAACCCACCACTATCCGCAATGCAACTAGACATTCCCATACTCTTCAAATTCAAAAATGTATAATATATAATAACAATATCGCACATAAAAAACTTCCTTAATAGCCTTAAAACATTCCAGAAAAATCATAAACTCGATACATAATATAAATGATCACACTGATACACACTTCCAAGTTCCAACAACATTGATACACACTTCCAACAATGGTTTTTGTTTGGTAAAGTGTACACTTCAGACCTGTCTTATTCTAACAAGTTACCCCTAAGGATTATATAGAACATTAAACGCAATACTAATAACCTTAAGACTGAATAATTCCCAAAAATCTGCATGCATTAAAATCCAGATACAGCAAAAGTAAAAAAGCATGGTTTTCCTACTTGGCTAAGATAAATCATGGTTTATACCTGATATGCCTCTGCCTGATGAGCACTCGGGCATGGTGGATTGACTTTGCCATACCAGACTTGAACACAAGAGTTTGGAGCCGACGCTCAAGGAAGTTCTCCACAGTCAGTGCCAACACATAATCGAGCTTGTTCTGGCTCTCATCCAAAAGCCCATACCTGTTCATCCTGCGGAGAAGGGCTTCACCCTCAAAGATACGGCGAGAATTCTTCTCATCAAGAGTGAGAAGCATTCTTGCGGCATTACGGATACGGCTCAAAGCATACTGAACCCTCCACAGCTCCCTCTTACATCGGAGTCCATACTCTCCGACTAGCTTCAGCTCGGCATCCAATCGTTCCTTCTCGTACGGACGGCGAGGCTTCTTAAATGTCTTCCCATCTGAAATCACCCAGTATTATATGCATTTGCATCATAACTTGAAACCGGCATTATTCACGAGATCAGTTAGTAAACCAGAAAAATCTATCAATTCAATTAAAATGGTAAGTAATAACAAAATAACTCGTGTAAAACCCTAATCTAAACCAATAGATGAAGTGCTCGGGAGTTCGATGTCAGGCAAAGGAAAATTCACAAGAGAAATAAATGAAACAGAAGATTAAAACAGTTCAAACAATATACAGAACAAGATATATATTTTTTATAAAAAACAGAAATCAAAATATCATAATACATTTAAAAAAAAAATGTATGCAATAGTAGATCAGATCAGAATATGAGTGAATCAATTAAACAAGATTTCAAGAATCAGAGCTCAAAGATCACTACAGAATTGCGAGCCAAAATCCTTGAAATCCAGAACCAAATCGAAAAGGAAAACAATTTTAAAAATACATATATGTATATATATGAGAGAGAGAGAGAGAGAGATCTTACAGTTCCTGTAAAAACTGACGTGAACCATGGCTCCGTCGGTTTTCCCTTCTGATGGCGAGGGTGAGAGGAAACAGAGGAAGACGAACGAGGAAGCGCGAGTAGACAAAATAGCCTTATATAGGCGCTCCAAAACCCTAATCACTGATCACATAAAAAGCTACCTAGGGTTTCAACGGGCTGGGCTCAAATTCAGATATGAAAATCAAGGTCCTTGGGTCGAGTTTAGGGCTTACTACCTAGGGCCCCAACGGACCGGGCTTTGTCAGCAAAGCAGGCCATCCATGAAACTTTCATCCCAGATTCCAGTCTAAATACCCCTACTGTTGAAACAAATTACAACGGTACCCGGTTTTGGAACGCCAATCAATTTCTTAGCTACATGAAGAATGTGGGTCGTGGATGGGAGGCCCTCTCACGTTCTCTGGCCGGAACATAAATGTCTTTTTGATTATTGCATTCCATCTCAAGTTGATCAATCTCCTTCGTTTCACGATTAAATGTATGGTACAATTTGTAGTAGCAATCGATATATACATACATAGAGAGAGAGAGTATTAACATTCTAAATGTGATCTTAAGAAAAAATCTCTATTTGATAGACTCTGGCTCAACTAAGTGTATGTGTTTCCTCCAGGAATAAGAAGCTGGCCATTGACTTCAATGAATGCTATGGAATCAATATCAACGTTTTCTTTGGCTCCCAGTACCCATTTGCATTTTAATTGAAATTTTCGTGGTTTATGACTAGTATTCTCTTATATTCATTAATTTATTTTTTGAAAGAAAATTTGTGTATACTTAACTATAAAAATGTATTTTAAGTAGTGGGTATATTACATAATGCACATATAGTACCTTCTTTTGTAGTTAGTTTTTTCTTTTTTTCTTTTTGGTTTTGTTTTACAATTAGGCCGCAAACCTAGTTAGTAAGTTTGTGAGTTAGGTTAAAACTAATGGTGAGTCTCAACTCTCAACACCTCACCCCTCCACTCGAACTCTCTCACAAATGAGAGAAACGTCTTTCCACTGACTCAAGGTGGAGGTGTCTTTTTATAGTAAGCTATTGTATATGCTTTGATGTGTAACACTACGTGTCTTACACGTATAAATTTTCAATAAGTGAAGTTTGGATAGTACAAAATATATTTTCATCTACAATCCCTACCTATACATTCCAAGGCAACAGACAGAAGGCAGTTTTGTCGTTGTTCAAGTTCTTTTTCCCAAAGAAGTCCCGCTCCGACGGCCCGACGAGTTGCTGAATCGACAAGATCTACTGCTCGGTCGACTGCTTCACTAGTCAAGGGCTAGCTTCTCCGAGGCATAAAGAGTCCAGCCTCCTACAGTAATGGTAGCAGTCAAGTACTAGCTCAAACCGCTTACTGGAAGAGCAGAGAGAACTTTTATCATATCAAAAATATTTTAGCTAGTAGGTGCCAGCTAGTTTAGTCGGTAAAGTCTTTTGGCGTCGTTCCAGAGATCTAGAATCAAATTTCACCTACATTAGGGTTGGGCCAGTTTATGGGAGGGGGAGGGCTACCCCTCATCGTGTAGCCTATAGGTCGATGTGGGCTCCAATGAACCAAAGAAAAAAGATATTTAGCTCAAATACTAGTTATTAAATATAAAACCTTACATTTCCCAATCTAAGGACTTTTCAATTTTTCATTTTTTTTTAATCCCGTGCAAGATTTCGTACATCATTCCCTTGAACAGTCTCAATTACTGAAAATTGATGCAACTTTCATAACGAAAACTGCAGAGTTTTTGGGCTCTCTAATTTGTCCAATTGGTTTGAGTCTTCTCAATTTCTCCTTGTATAGAGCTCTCGTTGGTCCTAACTACCCTACAACCTAGATTCATTGAATCTAATCGCTCCAACTGCCAATTGATAAGTTGCATGGAGAACACAGGTCTACCAACCCACCCAATCTGCGTGGGTCGCACCCACACGGCCTGCCACGTATCTCCCCAGGAGCACACGATCATGGTTCATCTAACCGACAACTCCAATTTGACCAGACACAAAATATGCGACCAATTGCAATTAGCGACAATACGTACGTGAATTTTTTCCTTACAATGCCTACAATAATGTCAATAATGCCTTGTGGTGTTATTGTGTTAACCAAAAAAAAAGACTACAAGAACGTCTATAGGATGAATTATTTTTTATAAGTATAAATTTGAAATATATAGGTGAGCTAGCCCATTGTCATTTTTTTTTAGGGCTACCCTAATACATCTGTACATACAAAAGTTCTTAGAAAAACATAAAATGTAGGAAAAAGGTTGTTTTTATGAATGAATGCAATGAATATTTATATATATACAACATTCTCTGGGGTGCCTGCCAAGGAGCAGCCACCCCAACCCCAATGATAACCCTTGTGTGGAACTATCAGGGGTTGGGCCAACCCCGGACAGTTCGGCTCTTGAAGGAGAATATCCTTTGTTTTCGGCAAGTGATGGTTTTCCTAATGGAGACTAAGAATCAAAACAATAAAGTGCGAGGGGTGTTGAATTCCCTTAATCTAGGGAATATGTTCATTGTGGACCCGGTGGGTGCATCGGGGGGGTTTGGCTCTTTGTTGGAGCAACGAAGTTTCAGTTCATATTCTCAGTTCTAATCAGAATATCATTGAAGCAGAGGTTAGTGAGGGGTCTAGGAGGAAGAAAAGTGAGGTTTCGTTTGTTTACGGTCCTAATCTTAATACTGATAGACATGCTCTTTGGGAGTTGTTAGCTCAGAGGGGAGGAAGACAACAATCCTCGTGGATGTGTTTGGGTGATTTCAACGACATTTTAGATCCGTCGGAAAAGCAATGGGGTAATATGGTGAGAAGCTGACAGATTTCCAAGTTTCAGAATATGGTCTCTAAGGCCAACCTTTTAGATTTGGGGTTTCAATGCCCCGAGTACACTTGGTCTAATAAAAGGCAGGATCCGCATTTTATAGTGGCTAGGCTGGATCGGGTGCTTGCAAATGCTGATTGGAGAATCAACAATCCAATGGCGGTGGTGCAAGTTTTACCGACAATTGGTTCGGACCATAGTCCGCTAGTAATCATGGATGATTTATCTTCACAGCATGTTAAAAGACAATTCATGTATGAGCAAATGTGGGACAATCACGAAGGATGCAAAGAGTTCATTACTGAGCCAATGAATCTGGCCCTGTGTAGGGAGGTTACTATAGATGAAATTAAAAGGGTGATGTTTGAGCTAGGCCCGATTAAAGCCCTAGGCCCGGATGGTATGTCGGCATGTTTTTATGAGCAACATTGGGAAATAGTAGAAGCAGATTTTAGCATGGCAATCACCAGTTTCTTTGAATCTGAGCTTCTTCTTAAAAGCTTCAATGCTACTAATATAGTTCTAATTCCTAAGGTTCCTCATCCTGAAGATATTCGTCAATTCCGGCCTATTAGCTTGTGTAATACCAGCTATAAGGTTATTTCTAAAATCTTGGCTCACCAGCTTAGGGAGTGCATGGAAAATATCATTGATCCCGCTCAATCGGCGTTTATTAAAGGTAGACAAATTTCGAAAAATATTCTTATTGTGCATGAAATTGCGCATTTCCTAAAAAAGAGAAGCGACGGGAATCAGAGGAGAATGGCTGTTAAGCTGGATATGAATCACGCTTATGACCGTGTGGAATGGAATTTTCTTATTGCCATGATGGAAAGAATGAGATTTTGCAATGAATGGATTAATTGGATTTCTCAATGCATTTCAACAGTGGAGTATGTGGTGTTATTAAATGGGGAAGCTCAAAATTCCTTCTCTCCATTTAGGGGGTTACGACAAGGTGACCCTCTTTCGCCTTATTTGTTCCTCATTTGTGCCGAAGCACTTTCTCAACTTCTCCATAATGCTACGACAATGAAGAGGTTAAGTGGGGTACAAGTTGCTAGGGGAGCTCTAACTATTTCACATATTTTCTTTGCGGACGATTGTATGGTGTTTCTGCAAGCGAGCACGTTCGAAACAGAAGCCTTGATTCAAGTTCTTCATAAATACGAATGGGCATTAGGTCAGAAGGTAAATGAGAAAAAAATCTGGTTTGTTATTTAGCCCTAATACTCCTCGTCACTTCCGCATGATAATTGCTGAGGTCTTTAACATTCGGAATTTTTCGTCTCCTCATAAGTATTTGGGCCTCCCCATGGATTTTAGTGGGTCTAAGCTCTTTGAAGCAAAGAGTTATCAAGCGTCTCCAAGGGTGGAAATGCAAGTTACTGTCTAAAGCAAGAAGGGCGATATTAATCCAAACCATTGCTCAAGCGATTCCAGTTTATACCGTGAGCTGCTTTAAGCTCCCTAAGAAGCTGATTCTTGATCTTAACTCAGATACGATGAGATTCTAATGGAATACGGAGTTAGAGCGGAAATTCCATTGGGTGAAATGGAGTTCTTTATGCAAAGCTAAGGCGGAAGGTGGCTTGGGGCTTCGCGACCTTCAAGCCTTCAATTTGGGGCTCCTCGCCAAGCAAGGTTGGAGGTTAGTTACTGATCAACCGCATTCGCTGTGGGGCCAGATTTTTAAATCCATTTACAACCCCAAATTGTCTTTCTTGGAGGCTAGATTGGGGTTGCGTCCTTCGTGGGCATGGCGAAGTCTTCTAGACGGTAGGAGTGTAGTGAAAAAAGGGTTGAGGTGGCAGATTGGATCAGGCGAGTAAGTTCGAGTAGGTTTGGACCCTTGGCTGCCCTCCCATCCCCAGTTTAAACCTATTCCTTTGGCGGGAGTCAATATCTCTTCTACTCAGGTGTCGGATTGGATATTACAAGGGCCTAGCAGATGGGACAAAACTCTAATAGAAAGTAAGGTGATTCAAAGTTCGGTGGAAGATATCATTAATATCCCATTAAGTCTGATGGCAGTCCCCGATCGAATAGTTTGGCACTTCTCTAAATCAGGAACCTTTAAAGTGAGCTCAGCCTCTTTTTTGGCTAAAGGTATTCTCGACCAAGGGAGGGCATCTCATAGCAGCCAAGGTGGGGTGGAGCAGATTTTTTGGAGTAAAATTTGGCAAATTCCTTTCCCTCCAAAAATCCAAGTTTTTGTGTGGAGGTTGTGCCATAATGTTATTGCCGTGGCAAAGAATCTTATGTCAAAGAAAGTTTCGGTGGAAGAAGAGTGTCCCCTTTCAGAAACAATATCGCATCTGTTTTTATTTTGTTCATGCGCTAGGTCCATTTGGTTTGGTTCGAATAGTGCCATTAAGATTCCGGAATATGAAAATATTTCGTTCAAGGATTGGTGGGGAATTGGACTCGGCATTCCTAGTTCTCTAAGAATTGTAGCCTTGCTATAAGATATTATGATCGACACTTTGGTTTATATGGAAATTAAGAAATGAGGTTGTGTTTAGGAAAAGAGTCCCTGATCCAATCTTAGTCGTACAAAAGCTGGAGCGGTTTATTCTTGAAATCTCTAAGCCTTCGAAGAGTATCAGTAGTGGTAGTAACATACTGAACAAGATTTGGGTTCCTTCGGATACTGGCTGGCTCAAGTTGAATGTTGATGGGGCGGCGTTAGTTTCTGGTTTGGCAACGGGTGTCGGATTGGTTGTTCGTAACGATAAGGGGGAGACTATTCTTAGATCGTGTAAACCTTTGGGAAGGGGCAGTAGTAGATGGGCGGAGGTGGAAGAAGTTAGGTGGGGTGCTTAGACGACCATTGCTCGTGGTTGGAACCAAGCTATCATAAAGTTTGATTCTAAAGAGATTATTGATTTCATTCAAGGTAAGTCTAGTCTACCTCATTGGGAGGTAGGTATGTTAATGGAGGATATCCAAAAAATGAAGGAGTTCAGTGGTTCTACACAGTTCTTGTTTGTCCCTAGAGAAGCAAACTCGGAGGCCCATGCGGTAGCTCAAGAAGGTTTGGCATGGTGTATTCGGAAGTTAAATGTTCCCTTAGTTGCTTCTCTTGTGAGAGATAGAAGGAGAGAGAGGTCTTCAGATATTGGTTGCACCTCGTTGAGGATAGCTGGTTTTGTGTTGGATTGAAGTATATTGCTGTACCCAAAAAAAACAACAAACATTCTCTTATAATTGTTTTTTGGTTGAAATGATATCATGTAACTAACACACACTGTCTACTCACACACAACTAGACTTAAGGTAGCCGCTAAGGTGTTATAAGGGTAAGTTAAAGCAGCCACTCCAAAAGAGCTTGTTTTAAGAAGGGTTGATGGCCACTTATACACCCTTGCAAAGTCCACTTCCCAATCGATGTAGGACTAAACCAACATTCTTTTATAATTAATAACATACATATTTCACAATGATTATTAAATATAAGGAGCATATGGTAGAATGAGAAGCCTTTTTTAGGTAAGATAATTAAGATTATCAACAGCCGAAATTGGAATCACAAAAACTCTTAAAAATGGGACAGGCTTAGGACGAGCTATTAAAAAATACAAAATGCAATCCTATTCATTAACACCCGAATTTGAAATAGTAAAAATACATTAATTATTGTTAAGAATTCTTAACATTTAGGATTAATATTATTTTTTCCAAAACCAATGTTATATATCTATACTACTCCTATATAGCTGCTGCTGGTATCCACATGGATACCTTCAGAAGGCTCAATTTGAACCCAAATTCTTGCCACGTGGCTGCACTATTTAATATTGAACTTGCATGTTTCTCTCTCCCATTCATCTCCCCCAATTAAAATCATATTTAACTCTCCCCATTCGTTTCACTAAGCTAAACCCTCTCTCTCCCCAATTCATCCCCCAATTAAACGGTCTCTTCTAGATTCATCTCCCTAAGATGCCCTTCTTCATGATTCGACTCCTCGCCTCCCCAAGCAAAGTAAAATATAAAGGGAGGAGAGGGTGCGTTACTATCTGAAGCAAATGAATGTTTCTCCAAAAGAGATCGTTCATGGGGCGCAGATGAAGATGAAACCTAATAGCCAATGAGCTTGCTAACGAAGCTCTCGGACATCAAATTTCTGTAAGAAATCTTATTTCCTTCAATCATTCATTTCTATCGACACGTAGTAGGATTAATCATCAGATAACAACATTTTTGCCTCTCATATCTACTACAAAATCAAGCGCACCGGAGAAGATGAGGAAAAAGAAGAAGAAAAGAACTTGGGTAGGGTTTAATATATGTATACTTTTTTTTTGGGTATGAGCTTGATTTTTGCAACTGATTCTGTATTTTCTTTGGTGGTTTTTTGGAATCGTTCGACCAACGCTATCACTTGAGACAGTGAATCATGTGGGCGAAGTGCAGATTGCAGGACTTCTTGCAAGTGAATTTTCGTCTCGATCATTAACCGTCTTATCAAGAAAAGTCACAGAGGTAAACAAAAAATTGCTTCTATTAATTACTCTTTTTTTTCCTATAAAAGATTGATTTATCACATACAGCGGCTATGGCTTAGCAAAATTTTTTTTACTTAGATTCATCATTATCTTCTAATCAGTGGTCGGAAGGGAAGGTAGGAATCTCTGTTCGGAAGGCATACAACTCATGGGTACAAAGGAAATGGAGTGCATCCACTATTCAAATGGGACCAAATATTTGGCTTCTTGAATATTGATGAAGCCCAATTTTAGAGAATTTGAGATTGTTTTTGGCAGCAATCGAGTTGTTGAAATTCGGAATATCAAGAACTGTAGAAGAGGTTAACCAGCAGTTTTAGCTGTTGCTTGCTTTTGTTCACCACAACATTGACCATACAACACAAGAGAGTTTCAGATACACAACTTATGAAGAGGCTGTTGATGACTGTTGATGGAGGAGTGTTTAAATTTTTATTTCCCATAGCTTATTATCAATGATATCCACCATTTCATGGGCTGGCTGTGGAATTCCATTTATTATTATCATTTTTTAAATTTAGCTGTGTTTCTTTGTGTTTGATTTTCCTGTTTTGGTATTCACTTTCTAGAGATGAATTGTATCGTTGTAAAAATTAAAGTAAAGAAAGATATGGGTCTCTTTGGACTGTAAATAAATTTGATTTTTGCATTGTAGGGAGTGTTTTAGCATTATCTATGTTAGCTTTGTGAGCTGATTTAGGTACCCATGTCATTGTAATTGTCGGATCAACTTGCCTGATAATGCACAGTTCATGAATCTCATTACTTAATTGATTCACTTGAACTGTTTTGCACCACATGGTGCTTACATATTTGGTGCAAAGACCCTAATGTGCCTAACAAGCAACCACCTAATAACTTTGTTAATAATTTCTGAAAGGCTCACGGTAATGAAAGGTACTCTTTTTCATCGGCGTATAGAAGATGTAGGGACATTGAGATAGCAGTAATGGGAATGAATGTGGAAGGGCATGAACCATGCCTTTTGGTGTTTGTTTATAGTAGCAACTTAATCTCCTATGTTTGAAGACTTTGAACTATGTTTTGCATGAAGGATATGAAAACCATCCTATATTAATGCAAGGGAAAAAAAACGCATGGAAATCATTCAAAGATAGAAAATGCATGAATCCAAATCATGGATTCTCTTCATCATGAAAATTTTAACTATGTATGATGTTTCCCAAACGATTTCTCTAATCCAAGGAAACAAATATATATAAGGAAACAAATATGAAAGTTTCTGCATTAAATATATACATATATATATATATATATATATATATAATATGATCTAAAAAAAATAGTGTTATTCTCTCTTCTATGTAGTCTTTCATGGTTGGTTGGTTCTATTGAGGATTTTGTTGTTTGATGCTTTTATTGCGGGTCACTACTAAAGTAGGTTGTCACAATCCAAGGAGATGACCATTGTCAAATTTTAATTGCCTCACTTGACAGTAAGGTGATTAAAATTGTCACTTCACAGTGGAGTAAACTATAGGATTATGCAATGACAATTATGTTTACCCGTGACAATAGATAAATAATATGCTACATCAATGTCCATTGGTAGCAAATATCCATGAATTTGACGTAACAAACAACAAATCTAGGGAACACTTGAAATTTGCATTTGATAATGATGCTCTGAACCTTTGTAGAAAAGAGGTTTTTACCGACGGTTTGAAACCGTCGGTAATATACGCGTTTCCATCGGTATCGGACACATCGATGAAATTTTGACCGTCGATATTCCGTTAGTGATACGGGTGTCAGTAAATCCTATACCGATGAAAATTTTCAACTGTGGCTAATTAAAGAGGAAAATATTATCATCGCTATAAATAATGATTTCATCCATATTTATGGGTAAGAACGGACCTTTTGCAATGCAATACCGATGGTTTTTACTATTTCTGACAGTTTATTATTAAATTGCGAAGATAATTTACTATTTCAAAATGATATATACCAACAATTATGTTCCGTGATTGATTCAAAAACTACCAACGGAAAAATTACCATAAGTATAAATAACAAATACCGACTGTTTCATTACTGTCACTAATACCGACGGTATGTGACCATCGGTATACTTCCAGTATACCAACGGTTACATTACCGTGACTTATTCTAAAACTATCAACGGATAAATTACCGTATGTATAAATATAGAAATACCGACGGTTGAGTTACCGTCGCATATTGTTATTTAGGGATGGAAATATTATCGTCACTAATAAGGTTTTTTATTTAGTAGCGACAGTAATATTATCATCGCTGATACCCTTTCGGGAAAAAAAAAAAAACAGAGGGTGTATACAGCTACTGCATACCATGTTAACCTGTCACCTTCACCTGTTTTCAAAGACAAACCCATGCATATGTATTCCTAATAAAATTTAATTACAGGTATCAATCCACATAAAGTCAATGTATGTAAAAATAAACAGGTCATGTTTCAAATAGTAATAGTATACAAATTTCCCATCCACGAGGGCAATGGCCCAAAAAAAATGTTTGTGAATCATAAAGTCCTCCCTAAGTCATCTATGTTGAGTATCGTCAAACGGCTGGGTATGTGTCATACGATGAATATGTGGGCATATTGTTCACCTCCCGCCCAAACTATTTGGAGCAAACTCATATTGGGATGTGGAACCTAACTTCTCCATTTTGGTCTATGTTTTCATACATGTGCATGTCTCATCCACCACCATGATCCAAATGTTAGTGAAACAACGAGACAATGATGGAAGTTCAACATTCCATTATTGTTTTGATTGGACCTCGATGGGTTAACCAGATGAGATGAGTCATATACTCAGTTGTTAATATGTGTATTCGCAGTCTTTTTTCTAATTATGTTCCAATAAGAATCCTTCTATCACTTGCCTACACAATTTTTTAGTGCAATTTTCAACAGTGTAGATCTCTCCCTCAATTATTTTAATCATGTAATAAGCAATTAAGTGTGGCTACCCATAGTTTTTGTGTTTCTTCTGTGCTTCTTCTTCTATTGGTCATCATTCATGATTGAGATTTAGAAACATAAGAGATATAATATGGGTATTCGTAGTCTCTTTTCTTATTATATCTCAATAAGAATCCTTCTATTACTTACCTATACAGTTTTTTAGTACAATTTCCAACATGATAGATCTCTCTCACAATTATTTTAATCAAGTAATAAGCAATTAAGTGTGGCTACCCATAGTTTTTTGTTTCTTCTGTGCTTCTTCTTCTATTGGTCATCATTCATGATTGAGATTTAGAAACATAAGAGATATAATTTGGTTAAGTAAACAAAAAGTTAAGAGATCCTAAGTCACTCATAAGTTTTTCTGTAGACTGAAGATCACAAAAGTAGAGTCATGTTAAACACGTACCTGGATCAAATATATGATATTTATATTAGTCTAAACATACTTCCAACCGAGGCTACATATTTACACGAGTGAATTACTTATCAAAGTAACATATTGTAGAAGGGCGTTACTATTGAGACCATCTAGGGCCGAGGACAGCGCAAATCCCAAGTTGTTTTTTTCAAGCACCTTAGAGCAGCGCTAAACGACATGATCTTAGCCCTAGACAGTCTCAAAATCATTTTCCATTGTAGAATTAGAACTTCATAATAATTGATAAAATCTCATTTTAATTTATTTATTTTATTTTCTTTCTTTATCTAACT
Source organism: Tetracentron sinense (assembly GCA_015143295.1). Taxonomy (NCBI): domain Eukaryota; kingdom Viridiplantae; phylum Streptophyta; class Magnoliopsida; order Trochodendrales; family Trochodendraceae; genus Tetracentron; species Tetracentron sinense. The sequence continues at coordinate 33,913,386 of CM026560.1, forward strand.
CCCGTGCATCGCACGGGGTCTACGCTAGTATATATATATATACATTTTTTTTTTGGGATATCATTTACATACGGTTAGTGACATCAGTTCATGGTTAACAGTGGAGAATGAAGCTCTTGCAATTCATCAAGATTATATTGTTGGATCATAAGTGTTAGCTAATCTTAACCACAATTAATAAAATTAAAAGGAGTACGTGTTGACTTGTGGTGTGATTAAAGTCATGTTTTTTTTTTTGGCTGATTGATACGCGGTTAGGCCGTCGCACTAAGTTAATAGGCGGGTGGAGACCTCTAGCGAATGGATCCCGTACCAATGGAGTGGTGACTAGCACACACTACCGAAAGGGCAAGCCCATTTGATAACCCTAAATTAATTATGCTTCCATACACAGCGAAGTTTCAAAGAGCAAACTGGTGGGGTGCGTGAGATACAGAGGGAGAGCGAGCCCTAAAAAGATGCAGAACCTGATGCGGCTGACGACAACAGCAACTACACCACTCCACAATTTCTCATCGACGATATCAAAATCCCTTTCTAACCGTATCACCCATCTCATAACGATATCCACCAAAACCCCCACTGCTCGTACAATGAAGAACGGCGATGACGAATGGAACGACGCGTGGGAGACCGCCTGGCTCCCCGAAGACCACTCAGGCAAGAGCAGAGCACCATGGGAGACCGACGTCAACTTCTCCTCTGCTGAAACAACTGTAGTCTTTCCGTCGGACGTCGATCCAGAGACGAAGGCATTTGTCGAGGACATGTCCGACAATTGGAACGAGAGAAGACGCGCTCCGAAAGCGTCTCAGCAGCAACAACATCTGCAGCAGCCGCAGCAGAAAGAGAGTTCGCTTTACAGTCTAGAGAACGTGAAGAAAGATTATAGGTTGAAGAAGCAGAGGATTCATGGTGGGTTGTGGATGAAAGAAATTGAGAAGCAGGAGGAGGCCAAGTTGGGGAATTCAAATGCTGGAGATGATATCGAGAGATTGCTTGATAGCTGCTCTGAGTATGTTCTCTTCCTTTCTATTTTTCCTTAATTTCTGTTGGATTATCTTTTGATTTCAGATTTTTTAGGGTTTTACTACTCTGATTTAGGGTTTGGGTGCTTCTATTTTGTTACACTTTTTGGTTTTTCATTATGTTGGGGTTTGGAAATGATGACTTAGGTATCTGATTGTTTTTTTCAAGAGAAATTCTACAGAGATTTTTGGGTTGCAAAAAATGGAATGGATGCTGTATTGATAAACTAGAATCATATCTGAAATGGATTCGAGCACCTTTGGAAAGCTGAACATTAAATCCATAGACCAAGGAAAATGAAAAATTGACCAAACCCATTGTGGAACACATCCACGCCTTCCTTTGAATAGGTAACACTGTTACCCCCTATGCAAAAGTGTCAAGCAATGCTCTGAGTCATCTTTTATATAAGTAAAGTTGTATTTTGTTTTTTCAACACCTCCAAGTCGATGTTTTCATCTTCCACGATAAATGGTGGGCTATTTACTGTGATTGCATTATATACCTAGTGCATTTGTTTAATTTTGGATTCCAGTAATAAGTCAAATTCTTCCACTGAGCTTGAGTGAGGTTCTACATTGAGGTAACATTTTAACCACACACACCATCCATCCTCTCAAAGGACTTTGTCATCAAGCAAATACTATTGCAGAACTTGAAGTTGATGTATGATTTCTATCCTTTTTTTTAAATGATAGTGCATTTCTCCTTCAATTTCTAGTTTTCAATAGCCCTAGAGGCAACAATGGTCGGTTTTCGGTTAGATCTCTTTTATAGTCCTTTGGTTATGTACCAGTTTGTCCATTTCCCCTCAAATCTGTGTGGACTCTTGTTGTACCATCTAAGGTAGTTTTTTTCCTTTGGGTCGTGATTTTTGATAAGATTATCACTGAGAATAATCTGAAAAGGAGAGGGTGGAGTTTGGCAGACCGTTGCTATTTATGCTTCCGAGCGGAAGAAACCTGTGGATCATTTGCTCTTACATTGCCCGGTTTCTTTTGAGATATGTTTTTTCTTATCCTGTTTGGGGGTTGATTGGGTCTTCCCTTTGTCATTTATGAACTTTTTATCGTGTTGGCAGAGGTTGTGGGTTGCAAGGTTCTGAATGTCAATATTGCTCTACATGTCGAGCCGCAGAAAAAGATATATCGGAGATATATTGTTTATCGGTGATTTTTGGAAAAATGACAAAAAAAATGGGATAAACATGGAATTTTGCAATGATATTTTAGGAAATGTTAAAATAAATGTTAATACACCTCTTAAGATAAATTTTTTTAAAAAAACAATAATGTATATAAGAGATGCAATGAGAAGAGAGGAAAGATGTGCACTGACGGGTGACGATAATGAATGATTATTGATTCATGTAAATCTGAAATAAGTTATATTTTTTTAAAAATCAATACTTTTTAAAAACAACTTATGATTAAAAATATTTTATATTTTTTAACAAATTAATAATTTGTTTTACTTTTAATGTTAATAAATAATATATTTAAGTTGTATTTAGTAATTTTGTATATTATTTTTAGTTAAATAGGTTATATTATTTTGTCGATATTACTAAGTATGCTATTTAGAATTATTAGCTATTAATAATAATAGAAGAACATTATTAAATTCATAACTAAATAAAATATCCTTGAATTTCATGTATAATTCTTAAAATAAAAAAGGTCTTATATTAAATTTTAATATTTCTTTTGAAAATATTATTAAAAAGCCCTTATGAGTTTAAGATATTTTTTAATGAGATTATGAGACTGACCCTAGCGTTACCCTTGTTAGGTTAAAACAATTAAATGAAGTATGTTTAATGACATTATGGGAGTGATCTTAGCATTACCCATATTAGGTTAAAACAATTAAAGAAATATGATTAATGACATTATGGGATTGACCCTAGCATTACCCTTGCTATGGTTAAAACATAAGAGAACTCAAGCCCTCATTCTCAGTCAATCAAAACATACGAATAAAAAAATGAGAAGCAAGGGCGAGAGGCAGAGCTCGGAAAGGGGAAAGGTAAAGGGGATAACCGGATAAGTTGGCGTAAGGATTTTGCTATTGGCGAAAGGTAAAAGCCTACAAACACAGCGACGGCGAGAGGTATGTACCCTCTTGCCTCTTCTTCCTCCTTCCTCCTCCTTTCTTCTCAACTCTCAACCCTCTTTTTTTTTTTTTTTCTTAAATCAAATATTTAAGAGATTGTTTGAATTGCATGATGTTGGAATTTTCACATTTAAAGACTGGCAAAAATTGGGGAAAAGGTTCGCATTCATGGTTTATGTCGAAATCGGTGAGATATCGACGATAAATTGTTGATGTTGGCGATATATTGTCGATATCTACCGACATCATGTAAAAAATTTTGTTCATCGTATAGATACATCGGTGGTGACCGATACCGAAAAATATCGGCGATATATCGCCGATATTATCGAAATTTCGAACCTTAGTGGGTTGACAACTATTTAGGCCTGATCGCACAGTGCTTACCAAGGGTGATATCCTGGGCCATTTGGAAGGAGAGAAACTCGAGAGTATTTGAGAATAGTTCTTCCTCTTTCCCTCGAGTATGCTATAGGATTCGCGCATTGATCCTTGATTGGTGTTCAGTTCACCATGATACCAGTCTCTTGCTAGAGCTTCTAAGGTGAGACAAACCTAGTTTGCGTATAAGTACTATATTATGTTTGCTTTCATCTTAGCTCTGGTGTTGTAGTTCTTTTCTGGACGTTTACTTCTCAGTAAACCCCTATGTATTTCATGCCTTTTGCTTCTTAATGTATCTTGCTTTCTTTGCTGATAAAAAAAAAATGCCCTTTGGCTAGCTTTCAATAGCCCTTTGGCAACACATTCTTGCATCAAGTGCAAGAAAGGCTTGATTAGGTGTATGATTGTGGAGTGGACTATCGAAACATAATTCCGCGGATGAAATAATGGGGATCAAATAACAATTTTTAATTTAAAAATGGTACCTGATTAACAAGTAGAGTCAAAGATAAAGAACATTTCATAAAGAGAACAAGGGGCCGATAGGCATGTTCCTTGCTATTGAAAGCTATGTCTGACTCTTTTTTCTCCGACAAAGACTGGACTTTGGCTTGATCTTCTTTGGAGATTGTAGTAGCTTTCTCATTTCTTCCGTGCTTAGAACGTTATTGGCTAGAGATGTGCTTTTTTTTCTTTGGAAGACTTGCTTTCACTTTGGAAAACTTTAGTCATTTCTTCAATCTATTCTCCAATCCTTGTTTCTTCTTTGGTTTCTCTCTTGCTGTGTGTTGGTGTCTTGATTCTTTGATCTATTGGTGTCTTTTTGTGATCCATTTCTCCTTGGTTGAGTCTTATTTATAGACTTTTTGAGATGGAGATCATATGGGTCATACTCCTATTAGTGGTTTTAATCCCATAAAGACTTTGAAGTTGGCAGGCTGACCCATTTGGTGGGTTTATGACTTCTTTATGGATGAACCCATTGTGGTGGGTGTATGACCCATTTTAACTTTGACTTTGGATTTATGGTTTTCTTCTTCGTGCCCAAAACTTGGACTGTTGAAGGCCCATTTGTTCTTGATCTTGGGTTTTAGGCTTTTTATTTTGTGCTCAAACTCGGGCCACTAGAGGTCCATTTCATGCCATTTGGCTCAATTAACTAGAGCTCTTTTCTCGGTCTTAAAGATTATTTTTAAACTTTACAGGCATGTAGGGTCATTTTTGTAAAGATGATAATTTTTAGGGTTCTACAAATTGTCCCCTCAAGAGTGTGTGTCGATATTAGGGGTAATGTTAGCGCATCTCTTGAACCTACTTTCTCAGTCGAGTAAAACCTCATTTTTGCTTGAATTTGTTTTTCCAGTCTTTTATAGAATTGCCTTTTTGTTGTTTGAAATTGTCTTTGTACCTCGGGAAATAAATTTTATTGTGCAGATTGTCTTCCCGTTTTTGTAAAGGAACATCCCCTTTTTTTAATGAATAAATAGTTAATGGTAGCATATTCTCTTTGTTTACGCCAAGCTTGCGGGATTATAACTGAGAGGATTTCACCTCACTACACGCCTGTTGCATTGACATATTCGGTGGAAGTTTGACTAATGCAACCTTATTAAAGTGGACGCCTGGCCTGCTACAGTGAGACTGTGAGAGGCATTGAATTGTAAGGCAAGCTTTAGTTCATTTTTCTTATGCTTGTCCTTTTGATGACATTATCATATATATATTTTGCCTTCGTTACGACAATCTCCATTTTCTTAAGCAAGCTTATATTACTTTTTCTCCAATGACACATCATTGTGTTGTGCGAAAGCATGCTAAGATAATTAAACGATTCTAAAACAACGAAACAAATAAGGCGAAATAAAGAACAAACCACAAGAGAAGACATGAGATTTACGTGGTTTGGCAAGATACCTACATACGCGGACATCGATGATTAATCCACTAATTTCTACAAAACTCTCAGAAACCCTATTCCTCTTTACACCCTTTTGTCAGCTCCCTCTTCATATCTGTCAAAATAAACCCTAAAGCCCCTTATATGAGGATTACAACATAAGAGACAAATCGGGTCAAAATACCCTAAAACCCCACACATTGCCCATTAAACGGGTCGCATTAGGTCAACAACGGTCATCAAGAATCTGAGTAAAATTCATGACTACATCCCAACAAATCTCCACCTTGGCTTGAATTCTACCAAACCATCCAAAAAAAAAGAGCAACGAATCTAGCTGCCTCCAAATGCACCCTTAGGCGCAATACACTTGAAAGTACTGAAACTTGAGAGATGTTGATCAAGTCCAAACAATGCTTGAACTTGAGTACAGTCACCACCTTAATAAGCATATCTGCTGGGTTATTTGCAGTCCCAATCTTCTGAAGAAGAATGTCACCTTCATTCACAACTTCTCGAACAAAATGGAAACGAACGTCGATATGCTTAGTTTGAGAATGATGAACCTGGTTCTTTACGAAACAAATTGCACTATGATTGTCATAGTAGACCTCAACGTGCTCCTGAACAATCCTCAAGTCCTCGATCAACCCATGTAGCCAAATGACCTCCTTAATGGACTATGTCATTGCCATGTACTCTACCTCAATAGTAGACAGAGTAACTATTGACTGTAATGTTGATCTTCGACTCATGGGGCCCATAGCAAGAGTAAAGACATATCTTGTATTGACCGACGTTTATCCAAATCACCAACATAGTCCGAATCCACATATCTAACCACGTGCTGACTGAGCATATCATCTCGCTCAAACTTCAACCCAACATCTACTGTACCCTGAATGTATTGTAAGATCCATTTTACCGCCCACTAGTGTCCTTTTACTGGATCATGCATATACCTTGCTTACCATTATCCGACTTAGTACACACCATAGCAAACATTAATTCACCAACTGCTTTCGAATATGGAATTTGAGCCACATACTTAGATTCCAAGAAAAGGTTGAGTATACATATCATAACGAAATTTTGACCCGACCTATTTTAGGTATTTTGACCCGATTTATCTCTTATGTTGTAACCCTAATATAAGGGGTTTTTGAGTTTATTTTGAAAGTTTAAAGAGAGAATTGACAAAAGGGTGTAAAAGGGAATATGATTTATGTAGAAATCTCCTTATTGATTTAGTGGATTAAGCATTGTGGCTTGTGGACGTAGGCATCTTGCCAAACCACGTAAATCTCGTGTCTTCTCTTGTGGTTTGTTCTTTATTTCGGTTTGTTTATTTTGTTGTTTTATAATCATTTCATTGTCTTGGCATGCTTTCGCACAACACAATGATGGTCTCAATGTTGTGTCATTGGAGAAAAAGTAACATAAGCTTGCCTAAGAAAATGAAGATTGTCGTAACCAAGGAAAGATATATATGATGATGTCATCAACAGGACAAGCATCAGAAAAAATGAACTAAAGCTTGCTTTACAATTCAATGCCTCTCTGTAGCAAGCGTCCACTTTTGAGGTTGCATTAGTCAAGCTTCCATTGAATGTGTCAATGCAACATGCGTGTAGCGAGATGAAATCCTCTTAGTTATAAAACCCGTAAGCTCGGCAGAGACAAAGAGAATACGCTATCATGAACTATTTATTTATGCAAAAAAGGGAAAGTTCATTTACAAAAACGGGAAGACAATCTGCACAATAAAATTTATTTCCGAAGGTACAAAGGCAATTTCAAACAAAGAAAAGACAATTCTATAAAAGACTGGAAAAACAAGTTCAAGCGAAAATGCAGTTCTACTTGACTGGGAAAGCAAATTCAAGAAATGTGCTAACGTTACCCCAAGTATCTACACACTCTTAAGGTGACAATTTGTAGAATCCTAAAAATTATCATCTTTACAAAAATGACCCTACATGCCCGTAAAGTTGGAAACTAATCCTTAAAACCGAGAAAAGGGCGCTAGTCAATTGAATTGAGCCAAATGATATAAAATAGGCCTCTAGTGGCCTGGGTTTGAGCATGAAGTAGAAAACCCAAGATCAAGACCAAATGGGCCTTCGACTGCCCATGTTTTGGGCACGAAGAAGAAAGCCCACAAAAATCCATAATCAAAGTTAAAATGGGCCATACACCCACCAAAATGGATCCATCCTTAAAGAAGTCATAAACCCACCAAATGGGTCTACCCGTCAACATCAAAGTCTTTATGGGTTTAAAACCACTAATAGGAGTGATGAGACCTATAGAATTTCCATCTCAAGAGTCTATAAATAAGACTCTTAAGTCAAGGATAAAGGAATCACAAAAAGACACCAAGAGAGCAAGGAATTGAGACACCAATACATCAAGAGAGAAACCAAAGAAGGAACAAGGATTGTATAAGAGATCAAAGAAAGGACTCAAAGTTCTCCAAAGAGGAAAAAGCCAAAGTCAAAGCAAGTCTTCCAAAGAGAAAAAACACCTCCCTAGCCAATAGCGCACTAAGCACTGAAGGAAGGAGAAAGCTACTACAATCTTCAAAGAAGATCAAGCTAAAACCCAGTCTTTGCCAGAGAGAAACGAGTCACACATAGCTTTCAAGAGCGAGGAACACCCCTAGCGGCCCCTTGTTCTTTCTATCAAAATTTCTTGATCTTGACACTCTCACTATTAATCAAAGGGTTCATTGCGAGTGTACCATTTTTATATTTTAAATTGTTATTTGATCCTCATTATGTCGTCTGCGAAATTTTGTGTCGACATGGACTTCAATGAGAACTTCAGATTTTCCACTTCAATTGGGATCTAGTAATCAATACATACTTGGATGGATTAAAGTTGAACATTTCTTCATAGTTAGTTTACCTCCTTATTGATGAGCCTTTTAAGAGTAGCCTTCTGGGAAAGGAGTATCGCTGGTAGTTGGAAGCTCTAGAACCTTGGTGACAGCAAGCTAATCAATGGTCTGACTTATCTTTGCCTGGCCATCTAGACGGGGCATTCACAGATATGATTTCCAGAGAATGAGTGCATCCTTTGGACATGCGTTTTTTTTAAAAGTTTTACAGGGAATTGCTGATCAAAAAAAAGTTTTACATGGAGTTGCATTTCCTTTAACTTACATGGCAAAATCTTGAGATGCTCAATTCGTTCAAGCATTGGCCATTTATCACTATGTTATACCTTCATATTTCTCTTTAACAGATTATTCATTAAGGTACAAAAGGTAACACTAGCTTGATGATGCCAATCCATCCATTCTAAATTTGTAGGGATAAAACCATGGGTAGTATTACACTGTCATCAATGAGCTGATATCATGAATTTCTTGGGCATCACGTGAACTTTTATTATATTGCCCAAGTGATAAAATCTTCAAACTCAGGTGTTTAGCGAGTCTATTGTGCAGTTTAGTAGAGGCAGAATCTTAAATGAACTTGTTGAGTTTGCTAACTTCTACACTAAATGCAGGATTTTTGACTCCACTAACAATGAACTAAATGACTCTAAGACCCCAAGCATTTCTGAGTTCAAAACCAAGCCAGATGGTTGGGAAACAACATCCAAAGTTCAAGATGGGAATATCTGGGATATTTCGCAGAGGGAAGAAGACATACTTCTCCAAGAATTCGAGCGTCGAATTGCATTTAGCAAATTCCAGGTGTGCCTCTATTATTACACTTTTTCTTTTCCAATAAAACCTAATTGAATGAGAAGTGTTCTGCGTAGACAAAGGAGTAGGACAAATAGCCCGCCTCTGAAACCTCTTAATGCACAGATGGCCCGTTGGTCCGGACCATTCATGTTAAAAAAATCATTTCGACCGATAATTCTTACCATTTGTATTGAATTTCCTTTTTTGCTGAATAGTTATCTCTTTTCAGTTATCCTACTTTCTTTTTATCTGTGTGAATATGGGTTTTGGATTGTTTCCGGCCTATTATGAGATGCAGGACGTATTTCAAGCACTGGTCGTGGAACAAGCTTAATTATTGATGAATATATGATATTAGGGCCATTATATTTTCAGCACTCTTTACTGTTTATCGTTACTCTTGTCACCCCTGCCCTCCATTGTTTTTGTTTATTCATATTTATTATTTATTTTTATAAACGTGGATTGCTATACAGATTGCAAGCTTTATCAAGAGTCACATATTTAGCCGGAGGAGACCTATTGATGGGTGGAAATACATGATCGAGGAGCTGGGACCAAATGCCAAGAAAGGGAAGGGTAGTGTTTCAAGGTTGCCCAGTCTATCTGATGCATCAACTCAACCTTTTAGGGAGGAGAAGACACCAATTCGCAGCAGTCTCAGCCCTTTCAAAGGGAGGTAGTTTGTCTCCAAGACTTCAAGATCTACCCTTCTACTCCAGCCTGCATTTATCACTGTGATACTCATTCTTACTGTTGATGAAATTCAGTATCTTGCTGTATCAGTTTATATATCAGATTCAGTCTCTTGTACAAGCAATATGTACTGATAAAAATTAAGATCACGTGTATAGAAACAACAAATTTGTACCCCCGCCTCTTGCGTGAGTGGTAGGGGTGTGGCCTTCCATGGAGGAGGTCTAGGGATCTAATCCCACCTGGGTATGAGTTGCAAGAGCTCCACTGCCCAAGCTAACTTCTGACCGGCTGCCTCTACTAATGTAGGTAAATGATATCTCTCATAAAAACAAATTTGTAAGAATTTAACATTTCCAGAAGGCCTTTTGCTTTATTTTCTCCAGAATTTTCAGAAACTGTGTCTGCTGGACTCAACTCTATGAGCATTCAATGAATATGAATGGAACTACTGGCAAGGGAAAAGACTGTATTTTAAGGTTGGTAAGCTGGACTCCTGACACTTGACCTCATGGTTGTGACGAAAACTTTACAATATCTTGATTTTTATGTGTCATCCTTGTGCCGGGGCATGTTAGTGTTCTGTGTATTATTCCAATTTCATCTGTTGCCTCTGGAGAGACTAACTATAATAATGTATGGAGAGTGAAATGAAACATCAAGGCTTATAACACCAAACTTACTTCCCCTCCCCCCGCAAAAGGAAAAAAAAAAATCACATACATTTTTACCGTTGAGGATTTCGATAACATGTGGTCAGTGCTACTGTTACTAAATGCATTATGCAATGCAGGCTATCAATGACCAGAGACATATCAATGGCCAGAGATTGATTGGTTTCAAAATTCAAAATAATTAGTAAGGCTTCTATATAATCCAATCATTCTAAGGACGTTTTTTTTTTGATACCGTGGATATCCTGAGCCTTGAAAGCTCATACTAGTCCCACGGGCTAACATAGGGAATACCCCCACCTCATGCAGCCGTTATTGAGGGGAGCCAGTGAATCGAACTCGAGACCTCCGGGTTTACGGTTCGTCCAAGTGACCACTGGGCTACACCCTCGGGGGTTTTAAGGACGTTTATTGATTAACCATGTATTCAATTCCCTCCAAAAACATATGAAACCCTCTTTCAAGGACAACATCTTTGGCCTCTATGGCCCTCATCCAGAACAAAAGGTAAAAATAAAAGCCCCTGCTTAACCGCGAACAATACAATGCCACCCATTGTAGCAGTCCTGAACTCAAGTCATCTACACCACTGTTTTCAGAACCGGACTGGGCCTCGAACCGGTAGAGTGGCCGGTTCCTAGTTCGACCGGTTCGGTTCAACTGTGTACTTTTTGGTTAAAAAACTAATTTTCCCCATTTTTTCTTATTTTCTGTGGTGTTGACCGGTTTTGGCCGGTTTGGCTGGTTCTGGACGGTTCTTAAAGAGTTTTGGTTTTTGGGGTTTTGGAAACCGGTGAGAGGACCGGTTCCAGTTTTTCCGATTCGATTGGCCAGTCGGATCCGGTTTTGATTACACTGATCTACACTACTTAAATGAGTATTGTGAAACTGAAGAGTTAGGATCCTATTCAATGGCAATTGAACTCGGGAGAGTTTAATTGCACCCATAGGTCAACATGAGTCCCTTTTAACCCTCATTAAATGTGGGCCATTGAACTCGGGAGAGTTCAATCGCACCAATAGATCAACATGAGTCCCTTTTAACCCTCATTAATTGTGGTTAAGATTCAGTAACCCTTAGGGTCAACAATCTAATCTTAACTTTTAGAAAGAAAAAAAAAATTATAGTGGTCAAAACTTTTTAACCAAAGTTATAAAAAAAAAGTTGTTAAATGGGCTATGTGAGTGAGATTGAACTCTCCGAGTTAAATCACAACTGGATAGGATTAGGACTCACACGAGATCGAATCATAGCCCATCGCGATTGAATTGGGGGAGGGTTCAATCGCACTTACAAGTATCCACATGTCCCTGTTCACCACTATTACCTTTGGTTGAGATTTACTATCCCTTACCATATGTTTGGTTGTCAAGAAAATAAGTGAAAATAAGTAAAAACATGGAAAAGAAAAGAAAATTGGACAAAACACAACTAAGGTTGTATTACAAATCCAAAATTTTCTTTTCTTTTCCATGTTTTCACCAATTTTCTTGGCAACCAAACATAGCATTAGTGTTCAATAATCTAATATTGTTATTTAGAAAATAAGATTTTACACCGAGGGTTAAAAATCTTAACTAGAGTTTGAAAAAAAAAGAAGTAAATTTCGCCACTAAGGTTTGGGTCTTTGTCTTTTATTTTATTTGGTAATGGAGGGTGTCCCAAAACCTTCAAGCCAAGACTAGTTTCTTCGGTATCCGCACCGATCCATTCAAAATTTTCCTTACGGCTACCAAGATAAGTCGAGGAGTGAGAGTTGAACACGCGACCATAGGGAACAAACCTGAGACGATGGCCAACTGCACCAACCCCGTAGTGGGATGGGTCTTGTCTATACTCTCATGTAATGATGGGAACATTTTTTTGTATATTTCAGTTTAGAGTCCTGATCCTAGTGAATTGTTATTTAACTAGATTTTTTTTTTGTTTTTTTTATTGGATCAGAGGTAATCTAAACACACACATCAGACCTTAGGTAATCGCTTGGGTGCCATAAGGTTAAACCCACACAACCACTCCAAAAGGAGGTCAGGAAAGTTTGTGGTCCCTTATACACCTCTATGAAGCTAGTAACCAACTGAGGCGAGACTATAAATGAGAGAATAACACCCAAGCATAATTAATTTTTAGTTTTTTGGTGGAAATGTTATCATGTAACTAACACACATAAAACTCACACCCAGTCAGATCTAAGGTAGCCGTTAAGTTGCCATAAGGGTAAGTTAAAGCAACCACTTCAAAAGGGCCCGTTTTAAGGAGGGTTGATGCCATTGACTTGGATTATTTTCATAAAAATTCTACATCACATTATTTTGACATGAATTATTTTTTTAATTAGTATTTATCATCACTATTATAAAATTTGATTTGAGTTGATTTATACACTCCCGCGAAGTTCACTTCCCAAAGTGATCATACTGTTGAGGGTTGTGACCTAATAACAAAAGCGAGAGGAGAACGAGAATGTCAAATTTTAATTTAGGATACAGTTGAGAGCACCTACAGAACGACGTTATATATATATATATACATATATTTATATGAATTTGAAAATTACTTATTGATGCAAATATATATTTTATACTTTCTGAACTATAAGAAAAAATTGATAAAATCATTCATTATTCAAATTTGTAGTCATAACAAATAAGATGACAATATATATTCAATGTACCATTCTAAATTCAATTACAAGATTACCAATAATTAACAAATTTTGTACAAATCTTCTATCAAACATGATAAAATATACCCCCTTAACATGAAAATTAAGATAAAAATAAAATACAAAAACAACACTCTCTATGAGAGGGCGAAGTGAGAGTAAGACTTACAAAAATTGAATTAGAGTTCTCGAAGAGAGAGCGAGGTTTGAGAGCGGGAGTGAATAGTAGATGAGGAGATTTGAGTTAGTAAGGCTGTGACTTAGGAAGCACGGATATAGATACTGGTACGATACGATACAACGATATGACATAACCTAAAAAAACATGATAAGGGTACGGCTAGGATACACTTGTAATTTAAAAATAAAATAAAATAATACTATATTTTCTATTACAATTATAAAATAACCATTGATTCAGTTTTGTTTATATATAAAAAATACTATGTTCATGCAAAAGCAAAAGAAATAGGGTCATCTCATCATCCACTAAGCAAAAAAGAAAGTCCACATATCATCTACTTAGCAAAATATAAAGAAGACCATGTCCATGCAAAAACAAAAGAGATAGGGCCACACCCGGGTCTCCAAAAATAAAAATTATTCATGACTGTATCCCGATGTATCCATGCTGTATCTGGAATAAAAAAAATTGTTTTTAAATAATAGAATACGTCTAAACTGTATCCTACTGTATCAGAGACGTATCGGTATCTGATACGGGTTGCCTATTTGAAGTATCGGTACTTTTTCTAGGTTGTGACCACTGAGGGTTGTGACAACTGGAACGCCTACCTCGAAAAGTGCGTCCAAACCGCCAGCTAAGATAACCTAATTTGACTTTTTTTTTTGGTTGGGAAAGGTAAAGACGAAAGTTACCTAATTTGACTTGAGCAAGACTTGTTTACCGAAAAAAAGAAAAAAAAAAAAAAAAAAAAGACTTGCAAGACCTGGTTGAGCTTTCAGCGGTAGAAAAAGGAAAAGAAAAAGAAAAAGAAAAAGAAAAAGAAGAGAAGCACTTGTAGTTATCGAGGGCGTTGTTTCCGTTTGGTAAAGAGACACGTAGCATGATTAGAACGTTATTGAGGTTGCGAGTTCCCCAAGAAAAGCCGAACCCCTTGAAATCCGGCATCATCGGCCATTTCCCGCGTTCTGAAAGTGAAAGGCTTTCCTCCGAGCGGAATTAGCGATTTCTCAAACGAGAAAAATCCTCAGATCTCCCGAAAACAGGTCCGTATGTATATCCTCTGTTATTGTTCATGTTCATGTTCATGTTCATCTTGATTAGTTTTATTTTCTTTTTATAAATACTAGTTAAAATCAGCTGCAAAAAACCCGTCAATGAACTTGGAAGTGATTCTTCTCTTTTTCCCTCCTAAATTTTTAAGTAGTTAAGAATCTGGCAATGTCGGATTGAAGATTAGTAAAAATGGAAAATATGATGAAAGGCTATTAAATTAAAGTGTGATATTATCTAAAATTGTCAAAATTAAATTAAATATATGTTCAATTGAAAGTTGAAACTAAAATTCATGTGCTTTAGAATGATCGATAGAAGTGTTGTTGAAGAGAACAATGGTGAATGTAATGATTGCTGCGAATTTGGTTACTGTTTTGAAATTTTGGCTGAAAGGGCGTGGGCTGTAAATGGTTAACATAGAATTTGAATAAGATAGCTGTTAACAACCAATTACTCCAAAAGACTGATCTGATGGAGAGAGTAGTAACAATGAATATAAAAGGGTCACGGGACATATGGGGCGCGACACTCGGCACCCGGGAGTGGAGGCGATAAATAACACTCAACACTCCCCCTTACCCAAAGGGTGGAAAGAATCGAACCGGTGACCAAATTGCAACCATCGCTCTGATACTATGTTAACAACCAATTACTCTAAAAGACCGATCTGATGGAGATAGTAGTAACAATGAATATAAGAGGGTCACGGGACATATGGGGCACGATACGCGGCACCCGGGAGTGGAGGTGATAAATAACACTCAACAATAGCTTTGACCGAAGATATTGCTGTGCGAAAGCGTGCTTCTCAACGAAACGATTCCCAAAAATAGTAAACAAAACAAAGCGAAGCAAAAAAAAACCACAAGAGAAGGCATAAGAATTTACGTGGTTCGGCAAGATGCCTATGTCCACGGGCAACGATTATCAATCACTAAATTCAGCAAGAAGATTTTACAAAACCATCACAAACCCTATTACCATTTACACCCTGTTTTCGTCTCTCTTCTCTTATTTCGAAATAAACCCTAAAACATCTTATATACTTAGGGTTACAATATAAAAGACAAAATAGGTAAAATACCCCACACATTGCCCATTAATCGGGTCGTTTCCGGTCGTCAACGGGTCATCAAGAATTCAGGTAGAATTCATGACAACTTTCCAACAGATATGGCCCTAGATAGTGGATTAGT
This sequence comes from Tetracentron sinense, assembly GCA_015143295.1. Taxonomy (NCBI): domain Eukaryota; kingdom Viridiplantae; phylum Streptophyta; class Magnoliopsida; order Trochodendrales; family Trochodendraceae; genus Tetracentron; species Tetracentron sinense. The sequence goes on from CM026560.1 coordinate 33,928,983, forward strand.
GCAAAACATGATTCATGTAGGGGACCCTAAAAATGCTCGGGTAAGGCTGGGATGATGAATTAGTCATCATGTCACCTTCCTCCTTACTAAGGATAAATTATGCATCGTTAAGCAACAGGTATGCCCCTAGATCATGCCTACTACTTTTGCTAAACTCCCGCCCCCTGTAATTGTGAACCATTTTGAGGAATTGTGTGGCAAAACGAAGATGTCTTTTTTTTTCCTGCTTTAGTTCCACAAGAAATGAAGCAAACCGTGAATCAGATAGGGTAGTCATATTATGTCAGCTTAGAGCTAAAAATTTGAGTAAAGGGAATTTAGATAATGGTTGGGAGAATACCCCTCATGGGATGATAGGATCACCCGATGAGTATTGGTATTGTCCATAGTTGTTAAAGGTGACCAGACGCTCTTCTGGGCTTAGGCGACTAGCCGCCTAGGTTGTCATTATTAATAATATGATATACACAATATTATTATTGTTTAAAGGTTTAAATTTTATTTTATTTGAATATGAGATATTTGTCAACAAAAAAACATGCTATTTTATATATTTTTCGTGTCTTCTACCATATAATATATTAGGGTTTTTATATCTTATAAAAAATGAGTTTGCAGATCAAATAAGAAAGAAGAGACGAACGGTGTCAAATATGTTTCCCCCATATTAACTTGTCATCTCTTTTGCTGAATGGGTGGACCAATTGGTCTCTCTCTCTCTGTTTATGGGGCCTAGGCGACAAAGACATAGCTGGGATCAAGAAGATCCAATAACAGAAAAACCTTTAAATGCCTCAATTTTTTTTAGACCCCCAATACTCTCATAAATCCATCTTTAAAGGGGTTTTTAATCATTTAAATAAGTGTAGGCCCCATAATTATATTTATTGTACTTATTATATGATTTTATTATCTTTCTTTGATATAATCGAGAAGAAAAAGAAACAAAGAAAAAATGAGAGTAAGAAGTATAACCTCTTCCTCTTATCTCTCTATCTCTTGTTCGACTGTTACATTGATGTCGGATTATTTTTTATTTTTTATTCAGTCATGCACTTTCTATCTCTTTCTTTCTTGTTCAGCTGTCACTGATTCACTATACTTTTTTTCTATTTTTTATCCCTCACAGTCCTTCTCCCTCTTTCGATAGTCATTGTAGACTATTTTTTTGTTATATTCTTTATTCCCAACTATTGAAATCCCTCTCTCCCTCTGTTTGATAAAAGTAGGTCATTTATTGAACGGTTGGAAATATTTGATTGAAATGTATATGGTCCACAATCATGGTGTCAAAAATCGACTCAATTCTACTGAAGTTGACTGAATTGAGTCGACTTCCATAGTGTCTGAAGCAAAATGCGCTTGTATTTTAAAAATATTGGACTTTGTGGTAAACTTCGGTGAACTTTGGTAAACTTCGACTGAAAAATGAAAAAAAGTGTTGAGAAAATACAGAACTTCGGTGGAACTTAACCGAAGTGTATAAAAAAAGTTTGTAAATTAAAGAAATTTTAAGTTTTTACTTAAAAGGGTAATGCTAATTCTACTCCCTTTAAACTTACTTTCTTTATAAAGAAAGACATGCGTCCCTAACATTAACCTTATTATAAATATAATTAACTTTAAAAAGAGAGTGTTGCTAGCATTAGCCTTTATAAATTTTAATTTTATTATTAGAGTGTGATTAGCATTAACCTTATTATAAATTATATTTTTATTATTCTAATAATTTTGTTATTAGTATATCATGCACATAAAAGACTTTTTAATAATATTACAAAATTAAATAATTTTCTAATAGTATTTCATAAATTAAAAATTATTTAACTACTCATCCCCTCCTCTTCACATATTGATTCAGTCTTGTAAATACATTGAACTCATCAATTGCAGATTGAAATAGGTTTAGAAACTAAATTGAATTTCAATTATTTATCAACTTTAATGTGCATTCATAAGTTTTTCAGGTTTCTAAAACAATTAATATGGATAATTTAAAAATAAAGATAATACATATCCTCTTCACTTGACAAAGATGATAAAATATAGTTTAAAATATTTGACAATATAGAAAAATTTTAGGAAGAAATTACAACAAGCAGACAACGCATGTCACTTAACATGATTCTCATATTTGAGTACTACACACTTGCATCAGTAATATAATGAATTCTAGATGTGTATTTATGCTTGAGTATTGAATTTCTAGAGTTTCATCTTAGATTTCCAATGCTAACTTAAAGTTTCCCTAGATTTTACATAACTTCTTTGGACTTCCTTAAACTTCCTCGAAACGTGTCAACTTCCTTAGCGATCGAAGTTTATATTGAAACCGAAGTTTAATACCTTGCCTACAATTGGACTTTGTGAATAGATAAACCATGCACAAACTGTATATGAAGATGTAGGCAAAGTGTATAATGTGGACTCATTCTATGTTGGTGTGTCTATGTTGGACTCCGACACGTATTGACTTCTTGTTGAACACTCTTTTTCTTCTTCTATTAGTTACTCACACAACATAATTTGACATGCATTGTAGATAGATGTTCTAGTTTATCATTTAAAAGGTTTATAGGTGGTGAATGCAACATTATTACATTAATCAATATCCTTATTTATAAGTATATGACATACATTATAAAATATCTCGATTATTAATGAATTGAAAAATTGAAATATTACTTGATTCCTTTAATCCTATTTTTTGGGGGTCACCGAATCTAACATCTGGCATCCGTGTGGGACTCCGAGACTTGTGTCTCCGTGCCTTTGCAACTTAGGACTCATTATACCTCTTCTACGCTTTTAAGATACTCAATTACATAGTTGTTGAAGATTAGTTTTAGAAAGTGTTTGTGAGTTCCACGCTGTTAAGATACTCAATTGAATGAGTTTTGCATGGAAGTTTGTAATAAAAGAACTTGGCCATGCCACCTGGATTTGCTTGTTCATGTCATGAATTTTCGAGTTCACAATAATCAAAGAAACTTTTTTTAAAGGTACATGACTGCAAATGGTGCAGTTTTGGAATCAATAAAATACATATAGTTTTAGTTTTATAGGCAACAATCACAGTTTGTGAGCTTAATATGGGGAAACTTGATGTGCATGCCTGGGGTGGAGACCCATCACATTATATTTCTCACCTAGGGCATTTCCTTGATCAAAGTTTCAATATAACCATCCAGTCTATAAATCATTATTGATCATTCTTTAGCATTTTTTTTCCCTTCCAAAGTAACAAAATCATCTAAAACAGTTTGGGATATTGATCTAAGAGATCTCCTAGGTTGGGCCCATTGTATGGTGGCCAAGGATTAAAAATACGGTTTTGTGGGATGTATCAATCCAACCGAAACCTATAAGTATTGGCAGGGGCGGAGCCAAGTGGACCATGGCCCCCCCAAATTTTTTGTAATTCCTTAGTGCACTAGTATGAATAGTGGGCCCCTCAATTAATTTTTTTTTTTTAGTACACTTGCCCCCCCCAAATTTTTTTGTCATATATATAGTGGGCCCCCCCAATGGAGTCCCCTTATGCCCTTGAGGTTGCCACATGTCCCTATTGACACCCCTTAACTATGGTTAAAATTCACCCAATCTCAGGGTTCACCTACTTATCCTTGCATTTTAGAAAAAAATATTTAAATAATTTTAGCCTCAGGAGTTGGTGAATTTTAAACAAGGGTTCAAAATGAAATTGATATATTTTTTAAAACCAAGGATATGTGAGTGAATCTTAACTACAATTAAGGGGTATTAATAGGGACACGTGGCTACCTCAAAGGCATTATTGGGAAAAAAAAATTCTCAAAATAAAAAAACTATCTCAAATTTTTTTTCTCGGAGGCTACGCCCCTAAACCCCCCAAATTCCATACCCTCAAATCAAAATTTTTTTTATACATGTATTTTGGCCCCCCCAATGAAAAATTCCTGGCTCCACCCTTAAGTATCGGTTTTGGATGATACATATAGTTTTTCTTTAAAATAAATCAAATTAAAATTTATCAATCAAATGAGTTATAGGTACCAAATTTACCAAATATAGTCATGGGAAGCGTCTCAAAGACAAAGTAGCAAACACAATTACAATTGCACAATGAATTAAAGCATAAATAACTAACTATACGCATTGCCCATTTCGTATTGGTATAAATATCGTACAAGAGGCTACCGAAACCTGTATGTATCACCCGTTTCGTATCAGTTTTGGTGATTTTTAATTCCATGATGGTGGCTTCGCTTCCATGCATTTGGGCTATTTATTATGTATGGTTTTAAAAATCGATATATTGGCTAAGAGTAGTGATTAGCCCACCCTATAGTTGACTCCATAATCAAATGCCTTACCATTTCATCCCCTTTAACTGTGGTTAAGCTTAACCAACTTCAAGTTAATATTGCTTTTAATTTTTTTTTTTCTAAAAACCAAGTTTAAATGGATGAACCCTAGGGGTGAGTGAATCTTAACCACATTCAATGGATGTTAAATAAGGGGGTGGGGACCAATGTAGATCAACATTTCGTTACATAGTAGAAATGCGTGGTAAGTTAAGCATTTTCCATTTGCTAATGTTTTCTACAAACTATGTCAGTTTTCCCAAGTATACTTACCAAAAATGGGTATGGGTATAATACGACAATCATCCGTTTGGGAAGTACGGGTGTTATACGGAAAAATAAAAAATAAGTTTAAGTCAATAGGAATCATGATTAACAATCATTTAATATAAAATATGCACGGTAAAAATATGTGTATTATATGTGTTTAATATGGAATTCACGTATTAAATTTGTATTATACGGTGATACACGTATTAAAACGACAAAAGTATGTCATTTTAAACGGTGACCCCCTAAAAGTATTATAGGGGTATAATACGCGAATTTGGTAACTATGTTGACTGGAAACCTACATGCGACTTAAAATTACAATGATGTTTTCCGACACATTCCTAATGTTTTGAATTTTGATAAATTTTGTCATTCATGCCGAAATATTGTTTCATAGTTATACAAATATGATGTTTTGGTTGACATGTATGGAAATGTTGATCGGACAATGAATGTCAATACCTTGATGTGTGACTCCTGATCTTCCCCATTTTTTTCATCTTTGAGTCCATTTTTTTTTAAAATTTAATGCTGAAAACTAACCACTCTTTTGTGATTAATTTTTTAGTACAAATATTTAAAAAATATCTGAAGCATTGCACAAAATATTAATTATTAATAAATCAAAAATGTAATCGGCAACCCATTACATTTAATTGTAAAAAATTATTGACTAGAGACCATAGTTGCAGGGAAGCTATGTACAGAGTGGGAAGCTCGTTTCTCAGACTCGCTTCCTTAGATAGATTCGCTTCTTAGGAAACTCGCTTCTTCAGACGGACTCGCTTCTTAGGAAGCTCGTTTCCATCACATCTCATTTAAAATCAAAGGGAGTTGTATGTGTGAAGTAATGGGATAGACCACAGTCTATAGCCTAGGGATGTAGACTCTAAGCAAGTATCGTCGGTTTGGAACTCAAGGCATCTACTTTTTTCACAAAAATCTCATTTAAGATAAAATCAAAGATATAGTTACTCATAATAACATAATGAGAATGAGGAGAATATATCTCATTTCTCGCTTCTCGTTTCCCAAGGTTTTTTGAGTCTCGTTTCCCGCTTCTTGCTTTCGCTTTGCTTCTCGTTTCTGCTTCTCGCTCTAGTAACTATGTTAGAGACTCCAATGAGTGAGGATTATTAAACTATTTTTCGTTATTACAATGTCAAAATATTTGTATTATTATTTGAATGAAAAATATTTAAATTTCATTTTCTATTCAAATATACGGAAAATTAAAAAAAATAGTAAAACAAATTATGGAACCTTAAGATCAGCTTAGTGACAATTCTACTGTCGAACAATGGTGAAAAATTGAAAATCGGGTAACTTACAGGTTTTGAGAAGAAGCTAGAGAAGGATAATCCTCTTCTTGGATCTGATCGATAAAGTCAACTTGCAAAAGTTTAGACCTTCTATTGAATTACAAGTCGAATTTTCATTTTGTTTAGTGAGTGACAGAATAGTCATGCTAATTTTTTGTTCTTAGAAACTCCAAAATCTAATTCATATCACTCTATGTCCACAGATGTACAGGGGAATATGAATTGTGCCTAATGGATACTCCTCTTCCAGGTTTTTCCATGAAAAGTTTGAACAATGAAGACCAGTCAACATTGACGTCCGGGGAAAACTGTGAAAGTTTACATTCTTACAATGCTCGGTTATCATCTCTCTTTGGCTCCCTGGACGAGCAAACATTACAAACTGATATATCCCTTGGAACTAGAGTTTCCTCTCAGAAAAACCGTAAGAAATCATCTTCAGGCAATATTACACCTTATTCTGGCTCGGGTAATGAGCAAACTCCCAAGGGCGGGGTATCCTTTAAAAGCCAAGATTCGGTGGAAAAAGAAGAGAATTCACATTCAGACAGTACTCGGTTAACGCTTCTTACGTGTACAGTGATATCTCTGCCGTTATACAACGGTCAAATTCAAGTAAGTGATAGGAGTAGGACCGGAACAAGCCCAGGCAGGGATAACTCTATTTCTGATTCTGCTTGTAAAAGTTCAAGCGAGATATTTGGTCAGCAAGCATGTACTTGTTGTGGAGTTGACAGGTAGAATATTACTCTTTGTAGCCTTGGAGAGAATCGATCTAACATTTTTCAGTCATCTAAAATTTAAAAGCTAATCCGATTTGATTGCGGGGACAGATGGAAGGCGGGGCATGCACATCTACATGGTACTAACCTTTCTGCTCCTACGAAAAAGTCAATTGGAAAATCTCGTCAGCCGAAATCAACATATCGTGGAGTTACTAGGTGACCAGTTATTCTTTTCCGTTAGTGACAGAAATATTGTGTTATATCTTGAATAAATAGAACTTCAGAAACTAATACAATTCTTTTTGCAGACACAGATGGACTGGGAAGTATGAAGCACACCTATGGGATGGCAGTTGCATAACGGAAGGACATACACGCAAAGGAAAACAAGGTATATGCTTTAATTTGGGAAAGCACTTATTATTAATCGGTGGTAATTTGCAATGTTCCTTATGGTAGAAACTGTTGTTCCTTACATAATCAGTGACGATCTGCAGACAATCTCATTGATTTAAAATATTGCATGATTGCATCAGTGTATGTCTTGGATGATCCATAACCAAAAAACATATCAAGATGGCCATCCTATCCATCCTTCAATTAACTTTTTGTTTGGTGAAGAAAGTTTTGTTATACTGTTTTGATGGTCCAAAGGAATTGTACTTATCGGATGGTTAGAACAATAAGATATTTCTAAGTTGTGGTGCTATGGCCTATCCAAGAAGTGCCTGTATGTTGAGTTACCATAATGCATCTTACTATGAAGTAGCACTTTTTTCTTCTTCTTTTGTACTGTAAGAAGCCACTGAGCATCCACATACGTGTCTCTTGAACTGGGCCTAGTTCATTTATTTGTTTGTGAGGGTTTTCTCTTACCTGAAATGCAAATATACGGAGGGCTATGGTACTTATGGATGCTAGATGCTTCTGACCCTTACCGAATTATTCACGAACCCCGACTTTGTGACTATGCTTATGGATGCTAGCTGTTCTCTCAACATCCTTTATGCTTCTTACTGAAGGCTGTGTTTGACTGAATAATAAATCCAGTAGGGTTTGAAGCTTGCAAAATTTCACCCTATATGGATCTTTCTATGTTCTAATTTTGTCGCTCTGGGTCATGGCTGTAATTGGGGTCAACGCTGCTGCTACAACTGTTCTTCAGTGTATCTAGGTCAGTAATTTATTTGGGACTTGGTTTTGGTATGGCTGTAATTTTGCATGGGTTGCTTGTGGCTCTATCAATAATCTTTTGTCCGACTTTCACAGGTGGGTATGAGACAGCGGAGGAAGCAGCAAGAGTACATGACCTGACTGCTCTCAAGTACTGGGGTCCAACTGCGAGCTCGAAATTGAATTTTCCCGTGAGCTCCCTTGACCTGGTGTCTCTTTTGTGGTCTATTGGTGGGGCTTAGTTTATTTCCCCCTACCTAAAAATCCCCTAGTCATTGTTCCTAAAATATTAAAAAATGCAAATTAACATTCACAGTGTCACTCCATTATATATTTATATGCAGATATCTAGGTACAAGAAAGAACTTGAGGAGATGGAGAGTATGTCGCAGGAGGAGTTTGTGATGTCTCTTAGAAGGTAACTCAAAGCAGCTTCATTGGTTCTAACTATCTCAATACACAAATTTGCTTTGAGCTGAATCATGTTTTCCCACTTCACTGTTGCAGGAAAAGTATTAGTTTTACAAGAGGTTCTTCCATTTACAGAGGAGTAACAAGGTATTCAACGCATTTTACTTGACCACTTATGCTTGAAAGGTTTTTCTTTGTGTTCAGAAGTGACATCTAGAGAAGCCAGCTTTGTTTTTTCAGTTGCATGCAAAAATCAGTTATTTTTGGGGTCTTAAAAGGGATGGGTAGGTACAAATCAAGGGAATGTGTTTTCTCAAGTAGGATGGTTTACTATAGGCTATTCCATCTGGTGGGTGCTATGACAATATTTGTAATTGCAAGGATGGAAGAGTACTGTAGTTTTATGATATTGTGCGGCCTCTACATACACGTGGTGCACATGCTTATTGATCCAAATTTCCGGCCCTCTAATTGTTGGGCTTCCCTAGGAGATTCTGTCCTCGGACATCAGTACAATTCGATGTTCTATTCTTCCAAATTCATTGCAATTTTTTGGGAGGCCTAAAGAAGAGGGGTAATTCTCCACAAAAGAATTTATTCATCTCATGATTAGAACAGTAGATTTTGGTTAGGAGATTTACTAGTGTGTCCGATGCGGATTGTGGGAAATTCCTTGCATGCGTGCCACCTTTATGTTAAAGAACTTGGGGGATCATAAATATCATTATTCAGTATCCCATATTCCCATTATTGCTCGGATCTTGTTCATGTGCTATTTCTGAAGGGCTGGAGTTAGAAATACATAACTGGATTAGTTTTCAGGTCATTATTTTGTATTCTATTTTAAGTATATATTCTCAGGATACATACAACAAATTTGTATCCATGAATTGAATTGATAGCTGTGGCACACATCCAGGCAGGCGGATTCCCACCAATCACTTGGGCCATTTAGGAGATCTTCTAGATAAAAAAATTGATTTTAATTGAATGATTGCATCCATCCACATGTAAATCCCTTTGGGTGATAAAAAAGAGAGGGTGCACAGTCCAAGAAAAGAAAATGGGTGGTGATTGGATGTTGCAATCATCTGGTCAGCTTGATTTTAACTCGAAAGGATCTCTTAGGTGAGTCTAGTGAACATTTTATTTATGCCCTCAAATGTTTGCCACATAGGAGATATTTTGTAGGCTACAATTTTATTCCATAATAGATTTACCTTTTGTTCTAGTTTTTGTCCAAGAAATTCAAGTACACTGGGTGTGGATTGTTTTGTAGCAAGTGAAATTTGGAGTTTCTTTCTTTCTCGAGTAGGCGTGGATTGGGTCTTTCCCTCTTCCCTTCTCAACTTCTTATCCTGTTGGGATGCGGTAAGTGAGACTGATTCAAGGATGGTTATCTGGTCGGTTTTACCGGGTGCTATAGCATGGTCCATTTAGAAGGAGAGGAACATGAGAGTTTTCAAGAACTCTTCATCTTTCATCCAACGTATTTGCTCATGGACATGCTCGCTCGACGGTGGTGGACTGGTCTACTGCGAGGCAAGCAGGGGTGGAAGTGGATATCTTATTAGACTGATTTTGCTACAGGGTCCGCAAGGCAGGAGATATCTTGTTTTATTTGTCCTTTGTAGTTGCTGTGTATCGGTTCTTGTCCTCGTGAGCTTTGCTTTCTATTTTCTTTGTATCTCTGTTCTTTCTTTTTTCTGATATATATTTTGCTTGGATTACCGATCAAAAAAAGAAATTCAAGTACACTGGAATCTTTTATCCAGTAGGAATCGCGATGGGCATTGGCAAGCTCGAATAAAGGTGGCTTCTAGCAAAAGAGACTTTTACCTTGGAACATTTAGTGAGTATTTCCTACTTATTGCTCAACTCTTGCACTCAAAGAGAAACAAACCATGCAAAAATATAAGAGCTGTGAAGCTTAAACTGCTGGTGGTTCTTACACAGGTAGTGAGGAAGAAGCTGCTAAGGCCTATGATACTGCCGCCATTGAACTTAAAGGCATGAACGCACTAACAAACTTTGACATCAGTAACTACTTGCAGGGAGGCTCAAAAGATTCCGAGGGGTTCTCTCAACCAAAGAGAATAAGGAGGAGTGGGAAATATGCTGCCTTGAGGACTGTAGTTCCCGAGTCTGATTGTCGGCTAATGGAAAACATTCCTGGTCCTGATCGTCAGCCAGGTGAAAGCATCCCTAATTCTGATCCTCCAAATGAAAGCATCAAAGGACACATAATCTCATCACTTTTGCCTGATCATCCTACGGCCGTAATTCCCAACTAAGAGATGAGTACTTTGTCTTTGGATCCCAATCTTGAAGTGAGTGAGACATTATTATTGTGCTAACCAACTATTTCACACATGCAAGCATGTATTAGCCTTTCTTTTAGTTAGTAATTGGTGTAGGGTTTTACTTTCTTTTGTTAAAAGTTAGGGTTATGCATGTGGATTTCTGTAGAGAAATCTTGTAAGTTGAGTTGGCTTGTGCTAAGAAATAGTTTGTTGAACCAAGGAAATCAATTCTGCTGGAGCAATCAAGGAGGCTAATTCTTCATAGTGATCTAATTCTTCATAGTGATCAATTCTCTTCTCTGTTCTATCATCAAGATAATATATACAGTATGTGCAGGAACAATTGACATTTGTGCCAGGGTCATGGCTAAGAGTTTGAGAAGATCTCGAGTCGCTAAGTATCATGCCCATTTGAGAGACTCCCATTCAAAAGGGAAGAAGCTGAGAGGGGTTATGAGGCCATTGAATCCCAAAAGGTTGATGCTTGCCCACTCCGGAGAGGTAACATCATCTTTCAGGATAAGATAACCAAATCACCCTCTGTTGTCCATGTGTCTGCCCCGATAGGGATGCCCTTAGTCATTCGTATAATGAGTGCATTGACATCAAAGGATCTTCTATGACTAGACTAGATCTTTGGTATTTATATTATAGATGACAAACAACTGTTTATAAGTAAATTATGAAGATACTACTTATGGGATGGGATTGGACCATTAATTAGAGTCCCTAGTTCAATTAGTTGATCTACTTCACTTCATTGATGAGGTCGCAGGGGTGGGAGGCAATAGGTTGGGTCATGTCTGAGTTTGACCTAGTTCTTGTGCCTGACATGGCTGAGAACTGGGGGGATAAGTTGGGTCATGTCTGAGTTTGATCCCGTTCTTGTGCCCTGACCCGGCCAAGAACTGAATTTATACAGGGTTGGAATGTGTCAGCCTCATGCTTGAATACGGCCTTAACTACCCAGTCCATCATCCATCTTGAGTGGCCAAGTCCGGGCTGAATATTTGCAGGACAACCAACCTGAAACCTAAAATCTGAAAGGTTGGCAAGTAAGAGATTGCCACCCTTAAAAAAAAAACTAATGAGTCTCTCCAAATTGCAAGTCCAAAATGTCTGTGATGGAATGACGCAAGCCATTTACTTTCCTCCATTCTTTTTAAGACGGTGAATGCCAAAGAAAAAAAAAGAGATTGACATGATAGTAATTTATAGATTGACATATTAGATGGTTCTGATCATCTGTTTGAATTAATTTTTACTCGTTGCAGGATCTTTTCTTGTACATAGGAAGTTGCTTACAATTTCAAAACCCTAGACCTTTTCATGCCTTAACTTAGATTGTTCTATGGAGAGGTCTCAGTCCTAGGACAATGAGTGTCCAAGAAGCATTATTCTTTTTTGTCCGTTTCGTGTCCTCCGTCTTCAAAAGTTTTCCCTCCTAGAGACTCTTCTGCAACAAAGGAAAAGAGAAAAATGAAAATGCTCAATCTCCATGAAACTGGTAGAATTAGCTTTTTGTTAATACAATTTGTACTTCTGTTCGTTGAATGTTCTGATCCTTTGCTTACTGTCTGATTTTTCAGCTCAAAATCATTTTTTAAAATTAATGTTTTCAGTTTCTGAGTTCGCTAATTCTTCCATTTTTCCACGATTTCAATTGATTAAAAATAGGTAAATCACTTCAAAATATTCGATCTTTGAAGATAATCTTAGAATTTTTTTTAAAATTTTTCTGCGCTTATTTTACAAGTTTCCAGCAATTAGGGCTGATAATTGGGAATCATTTGCATAGTTGCAGGGAAACTATGTACAGGGTGGGAAGCTCGTTTCCCAACCTTGCTTCCTAGGAAGCTCGCTTCCATCACTTCCTATTTAGTAGTCAAATGGAGCTATATGTGTGAAGTGATTGGGTAAACCATAGTCTATAGCCTAAGGTGTAGACTCTTAGCAAGTATCGTCGGTTTGGAACCTAAGGCACCTACTTTTCTACAAAATATTCATGTAAGATAAAATCAAATATATAGCTACCCATAATAACATAATGGAAATGAGGAGCCTATATCTTATATCTCGCTTTCCCTTTCCTAAGGTTTTTTTAAGCCTCACTTCCCGCTTCTCGCTTTTGCTTTGCTTCTCGTTTTCGCTTTTTGCTCTGGTTACTATGATCATTCGATCTGTCAATATCTCAATAGAGATATTGTCATTGCTAGGTTTCAATTTTGAGAAATGCCAGTGTTCGAATCTGATGGTATCTTCACATGTTTTTTTTAAAGAAATTGTAGATTTTGCATTTTCTTGGTCTCTCGTCGGGATTTCAATGTTCAGTATTCAAGGTATATAATTTCCAGAAATGTTTGACCCTTTGAAGAACAACATTTCTTTTTGAGCTTTGGTTGTGTTTAAAGAAACAGTGTAATTACAGTTCGGTTTCTACTGCTTTGGCTCTGGATTTCTTCCTTACATATGCACTGTATTGTAGAAGCATCGTCTGTTCTTTATTTCCTTTTTGTTTCTAATTCTTATGACTGAAAAGGGAGTGAATATTCGGATTAGTTAGTTTTGTTCTGTTCTGCGTTTTATCCAAGCTTATATGTAAGGGCAACTTTGCTTTCGGCAAATGGCCAAACTTCAGAGAGTAAGATACCTGCTTGTATCCAAGCTTCCTTGGAGGAAAACTGTGATAGATCACGTCGACATGATGTTCACTTAGCTCCCAACTCCGGCTTTGTGAATGAACAAATTCCAAACAGGGAAGTCCCTCCTAAACACTGACCTTTATTTGAGGAAAACCGTGAAGGTACAAATTCAGATGATGTTCAATAAAAATTTTGTACCTTCTCAAAATATGAGGAAAACCAAAAATATGAGGTATCCACAGGAAGCCAAGCTTCCTTGGGTGAAAATTGCGAAATTTCATCTTCAGACAATTCTCAACTAACACCTGTTTCTGGATTGTTAAATGAGCAAGTTCCAACCAGCAAAGTGCCCAAGCTTCATCGGAGGAAAATTGTGAAATTTCAGAGTCAGATGATTCTCAATTAAAATTTTTTCCGGCTGGGAAAATGAGCAAACCCTAAACTGTGTGTGTCGACAGGAAGCCAAGCTTCCTTGGAGGAAAACTATGAGACTTCACCTGCTCAGTTAATGCCTGTTTCTGGATTGATTAATGAACAAATTCTGTACGGTAGCTTCCTTGGAGGAGAGTCATTAAAATTAACATTTAGACAATACCGTTAGAATATCTTTCTTGTTTGGCAGATAAGAAAAGCCCAAACTGTGAGGTATCCATGGGGAGCCAAGCTTCTTTGGTGGCAAAATGCGTGAATAAACCAAAAATGAGATCAGTTGGAAGCAAATCTTCCTTTGAGAAGAATCATGACTTGGAAAATTTTCAGTTAGAACTTCTTTCCATCTCTCGGATGTCTCCGCAGCTGGACAGTTTTAAAGGTCATGTAAACAATATCATTGAAAAGAACCCAGAGGAAGATACTGCTCCTGCTGGTTTTGCTACAAAGACGTCAATTCACAGATTTAATCAACGAATATCGAAATATCACGGAGTCACTAGGTAATATGTTCTTTTTTTAAGCATTTGTGATTTTGAGTCTTTTGACAGTTCAAAAGCTAATACAGTTGACTTATTTTGCAGACACTTTTGGACTGGAAATATAATGCACAACTTTGTGATAACAGTTTCATAAGAGAAGGCCGTATATGTAAAGGAAAATAAGGTATATTCTTTCTTGTAGTCATTAACCTTTCATCAAGAGGCAGTGCTTCTGTTGCGATCCTCATTGTAACAATACCACTCCAAGTCCAATACGCGGCTATCTCATTGATCCTAACAGTTCAAGCAACAGACTTTGATAACCAAGAACTGCGGCAGAATGGATGGATCCTAACTTTCAGATAGGTCATTCATTTTTCAATGGTAAAAGAAAAGTTGCCTGCAATGTTATTGATTGAACAAAATGTTTTTTTTTTGGTCGGATGGTTAGAATTAGCCAATTGGTGCTAATTTAGGTTTATAACCAATTTAGGAGGAACTGACTGATTGGACTGTTCAGATAATGAGATGGCTGACCCAAGGATGGTGGATGCTATTGTGAGGATGTAGCTTGCATAATGTGCATAAGTGTGAAATACCGTCTCATCCTTTTGGACAGTTACATTAGGTGCCCTAGTCACATCGTTGAACTCTTTTGCGAATTTGCCTATTAAATATTCGTAGGTTGCTTTCTTCCATGAAAATACATAAAGTTCTGCTGCTTGTGGATGCTGTGGCGTGTAAATGTTCAAGTTTCTTATGATTTTACCCAATCTACCGGTGTTTAAATTCTACAAATTGACATGCTATACCTAAAAGAATAATTTTCTATGTATGCTGCTGATGAGCCTTTTATTTCTTTCTTGGACTTGTCTTATGGCTGCAACTGGGACTGGATTTTATGTTGCAACTGTTTATCAGTGTTTCTAGTTACGTGATTTTGATTTCAGTTTAGTATTGGCTTTGATTATGCATGAATGATTTTTAGCTGTTATTAAGGTCTTTGGGACCCATCTTCCTTACAGGCGCGTAAGAAACAGAGTAAAAAGCAGCGCGTGTATATGACCTTGCAGCTCTCAAATACTGGGGGTCCAAGCACAATTAGCAAACTAAACTTTCTTAAGGACCCTTGGTTGCATGATTTCATTGCTTGGGGCTGAGTTCATTTCCTTCAATTTAACAATTTTTTTTTATTATTCTTATATGTTGGCAAGTGGAACACGACCTTCATGACATTACTGTTCCCATGTTTGCAGATTTCTTTTTACAAAATAGAATTGGAGGAGATGAACAAAGATGCATTATTCAATGTATTTTGTGATTTGTACTTTTATTTTAAATTGATTAAATTATGTTTGTTCTGCTCCACTGTTGCAGGAAAAGTATCTCTATTTA
Organism: Tetracentron sinense; assembly: GCA_015143295.1. Lineage (NCBI taxonomy): Eukaryota > Viridiplantae > Streptophyta > Magnoliopsida > Trochodendrales > Trochodendraceae > Tetracentron > Tetracentron sinense. Next base: position 33,944,484 of record CM026560.1, read on the forward strand.
CAGAGGTTCTTCCATTCACATGGGAGTGACAAGGTCCATACTCATTATACTTGTTTTCTAAGAATTGAAGGCTCTCTTAATGTTTATAAGTCACCTCTAGACGTGGTCGGCTTTTGGTTTTCAACTCCACGTAGAAGTAGAGTGGTACTTGGGTCCCTGCATAAGATGGGTGGATGCAAATTGTGGCTGCAAAAGGCTATTCCCATCTGGTGGGTGCTAAGACAATATATCTGATTTAATGATGGGATACTGCTATAGTTTTACAGCATCACGGGTCTCCACATGCATGATGCACATGCTTGTTGATTGAGCCCTCCAATTGGTGATCCCCACCTTAGGAGTCTAGGAGGTCTTCTACCTTAAGCAATCAGTACTGTTGGATCATTCGGATGCTTTAACCATTGATTCTTTTAGGTAGTCACAAGAATACAGGCAATGCAACAGGGGATCATTTTTTATTGGAAGGTTAGGATCATCCATTCAGGTTTTTGCATAGGATATCTTCTCGGCATGGCTGATCAGTTGGATAGTATGGATGTCCTGCAAGTGAGCCACATGCATGGAAGAGACTAGAGTGCATGCAGGCTTATAAGTATATTCCACATGCCCAATAGATTTGCTATTTTCCTTATTGCTAAGGATTAGAAAAACAAATAACTGGATGTTCATACCTCATTATTCTATAGTCTATTAGAACGGTAAATCTATACCCTGATAATTTGGATAATAATTTCTTCTATTAGGATATATGGTGCACATCTAGTGGGTCGGGTTCCACAGTTCACTGGGTTCATCTAATATATCTACTTGGTCAGAAATCAAGCTGATTGGATAACTGCAACCATCTGATCATACATATCCTGTATATAATCTTCTTTTGGAAGACAACGAGAAAGATGGCAAATTGACTAGAACTAATCAAATGTTGGAATCATTTAGTCAAGTATAACACTTGACCTGATGGAGTTTGTGAGCAATTGCTACATTTATAATTGATTTACCCTTTGCAAGAGTTTTACTTTCAAAGATTCAAATACATTATGATGAATTTCTATATCTAACAGGCATCATGATGGGCGATGGCAAGCTCGAATAAGCGGGGAGTTTCTGGAAAGAAGGGCCTCCACCACGGAACAGTTTAGTGAGTATTTCCATCTTCCAAACTTAATTCATTCAATGAAGTAAATAAACCATGAGCTTAGAGAAAATCAATGAGCTCTGAACTGAATGTACTATTGTCTTTTTATTTGGGCTATAATCAGGCACTGAGGAAGAAGCTGCCAAGGCCTACGACAATTGCTGCTGTTAAGCTTCGAGGGGCAAAGGCCTTCAGAAATTTTGATATCAGTAATTACTGTCAGGGAGGTTCAAAGGAATCAGAGGGACACTCGACCAATACTATAGAAGGATGTTCAACTCGCCGCCTCAACCGCTTCAATTGATGTCTGATCCTCAGCTAGATGTGTGTCCCTAATCCCTCGGCTGCAGTGGTCATTGGTGAACGTCATTGAAGAGTGTCTCTAATACCCAACTCAGAGACTGGAACCTCTGCTCTGGAGTCTGAACTTCACATGTCAAGTGGTATCCTCATATGCCAAGGAGGCATTGAGTAGAAGTGTTGGAACAGAGTTAGTCACCTAGCAGCGTTTTTTTTTTAGGTGAGCAAGGAAGTCGAGGTTTGGCAGACCCCTACATGCCCTTGAAAAGGAGAGATTATGAGCGAGCATATATAAGTCATCTTCAAGAACTATCCTCGAGGGGTCAGAGGTCAGCAAGGATGTCTTCACTACAAAAGGATTGCATCTACAAGATTAAAAAACATGCCAAGTAATCAGCTTCACTATTTGAATTTCTATAAAAACAAGAAGAGTATGCTCAAGGGTATGCTGTGTTGCCAGCACGGAATGAGTCGTAGGATGGGCAATTGGGTTGCTGAACTGTTTGGATCAATGTGATGGCCCACCAATTCATTGTGGATGTCTAAATGAAGTATTCCATTTGTGTACTACTCTGAGAAATCACCTTAGTATGCAAATTCCTGTACATGATATTGAACTCTTATATGATCTCTCTCTCTCTTTTATTCGAATGATCTTGCAGCTATCAAATAAGCTTTATTAATTTATATCTAATCAGAACGTTTTTCTTGAATGAATTTTTCCTTGCGGCTTCCACTAATGCAGTGAATGCATTTCTTTCACAGGAGGTTCTCTCCCATTTACTTGATCGACAATACTTTGCAGTTCTAAAGAGGATGATAAGGTGCAAATCATATTCATAGGTTTCTCAGGTTTGCTTTTACGTAGTAGTTTTTAAGTGGATGCACCGGAACATCACCTGTCAAATGGTTAGAATCATCCAGCTACATAGTTTGGGCTTGGAGATATCCTTGGTGGGGCATGTCAAATGGATGATCAGGGCCCAAGCTTGCATGCTATAGTTGGCACCATCATTTTCAGATGGGCTATTTGCCCAAGATTTAGACAAATCCCACAATTTGATTATCTCAAGCAATTCATTTTTCTATAATTTTTGTTTTGTTTTTTGGTATGAGACACACGGTTAGGCTGCAACCCCGGTTAGCAAGTAAGTTAAAGGTGGGTGGAGAGTGCAACCCACTCTCACCCTCTCAGGAATGGAACCCGGAACCTCCTTCCTAAGGAAGGGATACACCTACCACTGGGCCATTCCCAGGGTGTCATTTTTCTATAATTCAGTGCAAGCCTTTCTCAAGAAGCTTATGGGCGTTGTAATATGTAACAGGGCAGTGATTATAGCCCACCGCACATTTGACTAATGTAGTCACCCTTTTAACACCCCTTTAACTATGATTAAGCTTAATATTTTGATTTTTTTTAGATTAATTTTCATGGAGATAATTACACATTTGCCCCCATGTAGTGTAAAAAGGGAGCTCCGCATGATGCAGAGCTCCGCTTGATATTTAAACTGTTTTTTTTTTTCTTTTTAAAAGTCAAGGTTAGATTTCTTAACCCTAGGAGTGAGAAAATTTTAACCACATTTGATTGGTGTTAAAAAGGCGGTCATGGACCAATGATTACCACACATTTTGAATACCACACATTTGACTACATAGTCAAATGCGGCCATAAGTTCCCTATCTAACAGACAGCACCATGGGCGATGGCAAAGCTCGAATTGGCCGAGTTGCAGGAAGCAAGGGCCTCTACCTCGGAACATTTAGCGGGTTTACAACGGCTACTTTTCCGCGGCAAAAATTTGAATGTATTTTTCAACGTCTAGTTTTTCGAACGTAAAAACATTCAAAATTTGATGCTAATACTCTCTCCTTGCCCCTTGGGCTAATGAACTTAGCCGTTTGTTTGAGCCTGAGGCAAAACTTCAAATTCTGGCCCAACTTTCAGTGCCAAAAACACTTCTCCATATTTCTTGAGGACCAAAAGCTCATTTCTGCACTGAAATTCTGCAATCAAGCCTCTGAAATCTCTCAAATCCATGGCTGCATGGTCAAGATTGGGTTCGACCTCCACCCCTTCACTTTAAGCAAGCTTCTCGCATCTTCCATAATAGATTTAGACTATGCTGCCTCGATCTTCAACCAAATCCAAAACCCAAATCTCTTCATGTTCAATACTATGCTGAGAGGCTATTCGATAAGTAATGATCCAAAACAAGCCATTTTTCTCTTCAATTCCATCAGGGCTCGAGGAATTTCTCTAGATCAATTCTCCTTCATCTCAACCCTCAAGTCCTGTGCTCGCGAATTAGCCCTCGGAACTGGCCAAGGGATTCATGCAGTTATTGTTAGGTCTGGACATGAGCTTTTTATAAATCTAAGAAACACACTCCTGCATTTTTACTGTGCTTGTGGGAGGATTGGAGATGCCCACCAATTGTTTGATGAGTTTCCTCAAGAAAGAGATTTGGTTTCTTGGAATGCTTTGATGAGAGGTTATCTCCATGTTTCTCAACCTACTGTGGTGATGGACTTGTTCAGAGAAATGCGTATGAGTGGTTTTGAAGTCAGCATCACTACAATCTTGACTGTTTTGTCAGTTTCTGGCGATTCGAGAAATCTCCTTGGAGGAGAATCTCTCCACGGTCATTGCATCAAGAGCGGCTTCTGTTCAAGTTTGAACATGGTAACTGCAATCATTGATATGTATGCGAAAACTGGCTGCATGGATTCTGGACGGCGTATATTTGATGAAGTCCCTGATAAAGATGTTGTTTTATGGAATTGCATCATAGATGGGTATGCTAAAAGTTGCCTGCTAGAAGAATCATTAACTTTACTGCGACAAATGAAGCTCGAACAAATAAGACCCAATTCATCTACTGTTGCAGGATTGCTTTCTGCTTGTGCCAACTCTGGAGCTCTGGCATTAGGCCGATGCATCACTGCGTATGTGGAAGAGGAAGGATTGGAGCTGGATTCTATCCTTGGCACGACTCTTATAGATATATATTCAAAATGTGGGTTCCTAGAGATGGCCATTGATATATTCCATAGGATGGAGTGTAAAGATGTGAAATCTTGGACAGCAATGATTACTGGTTATGGTCTTCATGGGCAGGCAAGAAATGCCATTCAGCTTTTCTATGAGATGGAGGAGGAGGGAGTCAGACCAAATGAAGTCACCTTCTTAGCAGTGTTAAATGCTTGTAGCCATGGAGGCCTTGTGACGGAGGGGAAGAACTGCTTTGAGAGGATGGTTCGAGAATATGGCTTTTTGCCCAAGATAGAACACTATGGATGTATGATCGATCTCTTGGGGCGTGCAGGGTTGCTAGAGGAAGCCCATAAATTTATCAAGAGCTTGCCCATTGAGAGGGATGCTACAGCATGGCGGGCATTACTTGCAGCATGTAGAGTCCATGGAAATGTTGACTTGGGGGAATCTGTGAAGAGAACATTGGCGACGATGAATGAAAAACACCCTACTGATTCAATCCTTCTATCAAGCACTTATGCCATTGCAGGGAGGTGGGCAGATGTTGCGAGAATGAGGGAAGAGATGATGGTGAAGAAGGAAGCAGGATTGAGCTCAATTGAGATGGATGGCCAAGAGTAAGGAACATGGTAGGGGACGGGAGGACTCGAATAACAGAGACCACTGTTGAGAGGCTGCAATGAGGAACTTCTTTCAATTTTTGATAACCTTTGGCAGGAAGAAACTTTATGATTCTTTGATAGGCAGGGGCTGAGTGGATTTTCTTGTAGGTGGCAAGCGATAGTTGATTGATAATGTTAGGTTTACTTTCCTTCTCATCCATTTTTCCCTACTTTTCCCTTTTTAAACAAGATGACAAAAAATGTAATAGGCCCTATAAAATGTTGACATTTTTTTGTCTTCAATAATTGGTAATGGGTTAGTGGATAATGATTATACGAAATATTATGAGTTGAGGGAGGTGTAGGGATTCCAACTTCGTGGGGTTAGGGGGCATAGCTCCTGTGAAATTTTTTTACTTTTACACAACTAATTTGATAACTCAAGATGTAGGTACAGCCAAATCTTGCCAACTACATTTTGAAGTTTGGATTATTTACATTGTAAGTTTTCATGTTACTGGAGTTGAATAAATCCGGCCAAGAAGTCCTGGCTAGAGCAAGAGGTCTACCATCAAGTCCAAGACTTACAATATGATTCATGTTATAGGACTTGAAGGTAAATTGTTTTTACAAAAGTAAAGTGTAAAAGCTTTCAAGATAAAAGATAAAATTTTCTTTTTTTGTCTTCTAATGTTTGGTTGCATCTTTAAAAATAAGATAGCAAATTACTTTATTTGTGTTTGGATTAAAAATTAAAAACTACATTTAAAAGGGAATGTTTTTCTTATTCAAATAAAAATATGTAAAGAGGATAATGTATGTTGTTGACCTCTACTCGAACAATTGTTGTCTTTAAAATAATGTGGAGGGGTATTCTTTTTCATTTTAGAAAATACATGTAAAAAAACACATGTGAAAAATATATAATTTTTGTCAGAGGCAATGGGATGCTCCCATTGATCCTAAGTTCAAGCCCGGCCCGGTTTTCTCGGATGTGCTTAGTTTGCGAGATATTGGGTGCATACTAATATATAACTTAGGGCAGTGATTAGCCCACTAGGCAATTGACTATGTAGTCAAATGTCTTGTCCACGTGTCCCTTTTAACACTCCTTTAGGCTTTAACTATGGTTAAGCTTAAAAGAATTAAGGTTAGTATTTTTGTTTCGTTTTTTCTTTCTAAAAATCGAGGTTAGATTACTTAACCCTAAGAGTGAGTGAATCTTAACCATAACTTATGGGTGTTAAAAAGGGGGCATAGATTGCACATTCCACTTCATAGTGGAACGCGGCGGTAAGTTGAACATTTCCCGTAAAATTTATATAATTTTTTGTAAAAGCTGTCATTCTTTCATAAACGAAACCTAACCATATTACCAAAGAGGAAATTCTATACCATCTTCGAGTGGGTCCGTGCGGATACTCGAAGGGACTGGTACTTAGTTCGAATGCTTTGGGACACCCTCCATTACCACAAAAAAAAAAAAAAAAAAAAACTATACCATCTAAATATCAAGCTAGCAAAGGCTGTGATCGGTTCAATAGAAAGTAAATAAAAGAAGAGAAAAGAAAAGAAAAGTTTTTGGTTGCTCGATTTACAAGAAACCTACTTTCGAGAAAATCCACTTCTCTACACTTATCTGAACAACTTTTACCAAAAAAATTTCTTCCGTAAAACTAGGTTGTTTTGAGAGAAAAAAAAGTTAATTTTACTAATATACCCCTCCCAACGGTACTCTTAATTTTTTTTTTCTTTCTCTTTTTGTTTACCTTTTCTGCTCTCATTCATTTTCTTTTCTCCCACTCACTTTCCCGTGAACCAAACACAGCCCAAGGATGTGTTCATTTAGCGAGAAAGTGAGTGTAAGAAAATAAAAGAATAGAAAGAGAGACTTAAATTTTCTTTCAAAACAACCATCAAAGGATGGATAAAGCTTTTGGAAGAAAGTTTGTTACTTTTAAAAAAGTGCAAGAAAATAAAAGTGTGTTTCTTGCAACCAAATGCAAGAAAACACTTTTTTTTTACTTTCTCACTGGACCCAAAAAGCGAATTGTGACCATTGTTGCTAAGTTTCATTCAGTGAACATTCACGCGCGAGCCCAATTATATACCTGCCCCGGTGGGAGATGCCCTTAATCACCATTCCCCTCAATGAGGGCAATGGCAGAGAGTGAGTTACAATTTACGCGTATTACCTGTCGAATCTTGCATCATATTACTCAATATAGAAATGGGTAATGTCAATATGAGGACCCCATATTCCCACTAAACAATCTATCACATCCATACCAACCAATCAAAATGAGCTTTGGATTCAATTCCCACATCATCAGATAATGGTGGGTCTGTACCCATCACCTAATCCATGAAAGAGATACCAAAGTATGTTTGAAGAATGTGTCATGGAAAATGACAGAAAGAGAAATCTTTATTCTTCATTTCATTTTCCTTTCTTTCCTTCTCTTGTTGCACTATTTTTACTGCTCAGGGAACAATAATCATTAGATTATCTTCCAACAAATCATATTCATAGAATCCATTCTCAGAGAAGTTTATCCAAACAAGTCCTTAACTGGGTAAGCAACCCGATCACAATGGCCATGAGAATAATTCAAGTTCAAAAATATGACTAGAGATAACGCTCAACAAGACAAACTGAGTCGACCAACAGGAAGTAATAGTTCTATGGCATTATTCCTTGCATCATTAAAACTCTAGATTAAGCAATTCAATAAAAACCAAGGCCTGTCAGGCCACCCATGTCAATCTGGCCCAGTTTTAAGTTATCAGTTAAAGCAAGTGTCAAGCTTAAGTTTGATAATGTAATTGGGATGGACTTGGTTATTACTGCATAGAGAAGGACATATTTACCAACAAATAATGACTACATGGCAGCCTAAAGACTATACAGTAAACAAGTAACAATAGAAAATAGTAAACAAGCAACAATAGAAAATACTGGAACCTTAGATGCCGTCACAATATATGACTGGCACTTTGAGGCACTTGAGGTGGATATAAAATGGAGGTGTGGAAGCAAAACATCTGGAATTTGATAGTTACTCTGGAGAATGACACTTTGGGTGATAGAACTGCTAGTTGCGGCTACATACATATATTGCAGTAGATGCACATTAAACTATGCGACTATGCCAAAGAGAATTGAATCAATGTCAAACATTTGCATGAGGTGTCAATCATGGCTACTCTACAACCTCATAGGTCTGTAAATTTTATCAAGTTTTTAAAAAACATATAGACATTAGTTCCTGAAACCAATGGATCTAACTCCTACCCAGGAGATTTCCTTGCTGGGACAAAGAAAACAATGGATCTAATCATCTTCAAGGTTGAGAAAACCCAAGGCCATAAAAAGGTGAAATATATAGGTGTGTGTGTGTGTGTGTGCGCATGCCTGCGAGCGCGCGTGTGTAATCTTTCAACAATAATACTGTGTTTTGTTCACTGACTGACAAAAGTAAGACCTATCCCAAATATAAGAGAAAGGAAACCAAGATATAAAAACATGCTATATGCCAAGTTTACCAATACACATTTAGTATCTTTCAACACCACAAAGATGATACTGGGAAAAAAAAGACAGCAAAACCATGTATCAACCACGAGGACAAATCTAGTAACAGCTGTTCTGCCTCACCCGAGGAACAGGTAGGTGGTATATTTATATAGAGAATTACAGGCTCAATATCTATAGTCATCGTCAAAGGTCATGTAATTGCTGCTCCTGGACTTTCCTTCTCTGTCAGCCTGAAATGCAAACACAAGTGAAGTTGGCCCTGATGCAATACCATGAATTACATATTGCAAAAATTTAATAAATATATAACAGACTAGAACATGTTCTTTCTTTGTACTAACAACTTATACAAATGCTAGAAAGTTCAAATATGTAATTTACAGTTATTTATGAAATGGGATTTTTATTTTTGTTTGACATTTCTGCCATATGCTATAATCAATGACAGAGAACGGACAAGTTCCTTATAATTCAAGAAAAGACAGAAACAAACACTAGTGAAATTATCATAGTTGCAGGGAAGCTATGTACAGGGTGGGAAGCTCGCTTCCTAGGAAGCTCGTTTCCTAGACTCGCTTCGTCAGACAGACTCGCTTCCTCGGATAGACTCGCTTCTTAGGAAGCTCGATTCCATTACATCTCATTTAATAGTCAAAGGGAACTATATGTGTGAAGTGATGAGGTAGACCACAATCTATAGCCTATGGTGTAGACTCTAAGCAAGTATCGTTGGCTTGGAACTCAAGACACCTATCTTTCCACAAAAATCTCATGTAAGATAAAACCAAAGATATAGCTACCCATAATAATATAATGGGAATGAGAAGCCTATATCTCATTTCTTGCTTCCCCTTTTCTAAGGTTTTGTTAAGCCTTTGCTTCTTGCTTTCGCTTTTCTTCTTCTTTTCGCTTCTCGCTTTGGTAACTGGAAATTATGCAATCGAATAACAACCAAAGAAAAGAAAATGACTGAATAGAATTTCTAAGGTTTTAACGTAACTTCGGAAGTTCAGATTTGCCATTGCAAAGAAAGGAGAAACATTATTATGTCTAGGACTCTAAATGCACAAGCCGGTCAAAGTTCAGCTGGTATAGGCACTATACACACCAAAAAGGAACTTGTGAATAAATGCTTGTGCCTATGCATGCAAGGCTGTTAACATGTTTAAATTGCAGTTTGAAGGTTTTCAAAAGGCTCACTTCCAGTTGACCACGTTTCAGATTAGAAGAAGAGGAAATATAGTGTGATGGGAGGCTGTTAACATAGCGGGGGGGGATAGGCAATATGTTCTGCAGAAGCACCCCAGCATTGATGGTGACGTTGCAGTTCTTGACAGACCAATCAGTTTATGTTCTTATTTCTCAGCCAAAGGAGATTCAGCTCGAATTGGGTCACCCATTAAGTCATGTTAGTATTACTATTAAATGCCCTTTAAGGACTGGATCTATCAATGAACAACCTATGGAATGATCACTGTCAAATTACACAAAAAAAGGTAGTTCATTATGCAAAAATACAGATTGTCCTAAACCTAAGAGATTGACATCTCTTCATGCATTGTCTACATGACTTTGATGATGCCACTAGGTGATGTCCAATAGCGGACTACGTACGGACACATTGGGTCATGTATATAGTGTATGATGAATGTGCGAATGCTCAACAAGGAATCCACCGCTCTTCATAGGAGATATGATATTCAATAGATTGGACTAAAAAATCTGGCCGGCAGTTTTGATGAAAGAGTTTTATCAAAACTTATTTTGTATATAATATATCATTATATTATTTATAGACTTCCTAAAAGAGTTTTAGGAGTCCAATTCTATGAGAAATATCATGAGCATATAAATTACATAAGTCAGGGGCTTGACTGTGACGTAATATTTGTAAAGACCCAAAACTTCATGTCTTAATGTTTGTGCACATTAAATGATAATCTTGATAGTTATATCATGCATTTAGTACTTCGGCACTTAATGATTTTAAGTCAAATTAAAAACAACTAAGTACAGGAATGTTAGAAATTCTAGAAGGGGTGTGGTTTTAGCAAAAACATAAATTGTCGAATTTAGAGATGATTTCTCCCGGAAATAGATGTTTATGGATTAAATAAACATATTTGATCTTATGAGATTTTATTATTATGTATAGAATGGTCTAGTCGACTATCGAAAATTTTACAACGACGAAATTTTTAGTTTTTAGCCTAAAACTGGAAAATGAGATTTTGATTTATTAGGAATTGAATTTTCTAATATTTTTTTATTGAATCCAAATGGGGGGTACTTCCTTATTTTAATTTAAAGCTTAAAGTAAATGAAATATTTACTTAAATATTTTAAAGGAAAATAAGTATGCAGATGGACTGATCCTGAAGAGGAAAGGGTGCTGGTGCTTTTGAGAAAATAGAGACTGTGCTGGTTGCGATCGATCGCCCATATGTTATGATCAATTGCACCAAAGACAGAAGGATGCAATCAATTGTAGTAAAGCCACGATCGATCGCACATCGCGCACATGATTTTTTAAACACTTACGAAAATTGGGGTTTTGAACCCCTAGACTATAAATAGTCCTTCTAATTCGAGGGTTTGAAGTGGAAAGAGGTTCTAAACCTAATTTGGGAGAGAAGAGAGGAAAAACCTAGGATTTCAAGAGGGATTTTACTTGGAGAAGAAGCATCTTGCTTGGAGAATGAGGATTTGGCTTGGAGCTAGGAAGCATGGATACAGATACGGGTACGATACGTGTATGGCGATACGAAAGAACCTAAAAAAACAGGATACTTCAGTATTAAAAAATAAATAATAATAATACTATATTTTGAGTTCCAGAACTAACTGGAATTGGCAGTAAACAAATTACTGCCATTCCAGTTTTGTAAAGAATTGGAAATGGCGGTAATCCATTTACCGTCATTCCTGATTTTTCTTTTCATGGGCCATGCACAGGGCCCAGACCTAGTAGGAGGCCATTCTAGGCCCTGCCAAGTCACCTGGGCCCAATTCAGACCAGACCGTGCTCTTAACTGAGGTTAACTCAACCCCGGTTAGCATTTAAGCATGGTTAAACTCACTTAGCTCAAAGTCTTCACGCAAGTAGGGGGAGAAAGGTTCAGGAACCTGAGGCTGAACAATATTCGACTTCTTCGGACTACATGAAAGGGTATGGTTTGTTTTTCCAGTATCAGTATGAACCTTATGGTTATGGATACCCTCCCACATATCCGCAGTAGGGCCAACAGTACTATTAGTCACATGATTTTTTCAATGGATTCCCACATGACTATGCCCAAGCCCAAGCCCAAGCCCAACATTATGAAAGTCTCTACCACCAGCCTTACATTCAATCAAATAAAAATGATGATGAGCCAGCCCGTAATTCTGTGTGACTTTAGCACTTAGCAGGTGTGCATGTATCTGCCTATCTGGAGTCTGGACTGGATTATGTGTATGTTTCAACCCTCGATCCATCAAATTTCATTATTTCTACATTTTGAGCTTCATATTGGCTTTAGAAGTATTTTTTTACTCATTTATTGTATTTTTTTTTTCTATTTATTGAGATTTTTTTCAAGCAAAAAATAAATAAATAATGGCCGAAACGTTACGTAACGGTTTCAACAGTGCCCGAAACCCTTTTTTTAAACCCTGCTAGTATAGGCTACGTCCACCGAGAGATCACCTTCTTCACTAAAATCAAAACAAAGAGAATACAATGGCTTCTAGCCTCTAAAACAATCTCTCTCTAAGAAAAACGTTTGGCTCAACTTATCAAACCCTAATACAAAAGGTTATATTTATACTAGGGAAAAAGTCAAGATTAAATGACCTAAGCCTGCAACCTCTGCTCGAGCGGTGGCGTTAGCCCACTCGAGCGGTTTGCTCTAGAACCCAACCTGAGACTTTCGTCAATCACCGCTCGGGCGGAGCTTGTCTGCCACTCAAGTGGCACTGTTCTGGAAAAATCCTTCTGTATCCTAGATGATCTCGCTCAAGCGGCGGTTAGCTACGCTCGAGCGGCTTCTCAAATTTTGCACAATTTATGTCAAATTCCAACAAAACTCTCAGTCCCAATGCAAAGAAATAAAGAATGGCCAATGGCACATCACACCAACCAGTGCAGGTGCAAATTAGAGTTGACTAAACTCTTGGATGGCAATAGCCCCCAACATCAATTACATGAACTTAGCCACCAAAATAACAAACTTCTTTGGGACTAACACATTTTCTTTGACCATCGACAAGAATGTGGTCTATGGGCTACACTGGATTAGGAGTGTCCAGTCGATACAATCAGAGTTTACAATCCAGGGCCGCTCCATTGATTGGATGATCCAAATTAATGGATACACCTTGAGGTCAGAGAAGGAATGACAAGACTCATTTCCTCTAAAATGAAAGGTATCTTAGAATATCTCAACATAGCCTGATTCTAGTAGCACAAACTAAAAGTATTCCAGTAGCATAAATTACTTTCTAGTAGCATAAATGAAAAGAATCATATTGCATCCCCAAATCTAAGAACCCCGGGGAATAACAAAATTTCAAAGGTCTAAAATTATAGATTTGATCTTCCTTATTGATAACTTTTCCTCAAAAATCAGATTTCCAGAACAAGTCTTCCTACTTAGTAGGTAAGTGAGGATTCAGTCCCTGAGGTCAGTGTGATTCACTATTCCCATTTCTGGGAAAAATGTGCAATTCCCTAATTCGTATATTTGTCTTAGCTTTCAATGACATGAAGAAAAAACAGAATTATACAAAAATAATCACTTGGGATTATCAGGATACCTTGCTAACGAGCTTTTTAAATGCTTCCGTTCCATTCTCTTCAATGTATTTCTCTGCGGCAGTTAGAATGTCATCTGACTTATTGAATACATCCTTCTTGCGTGGAATATACCAGACGTTAATTGTTTGTGGGTTCACAAAGAAAGGTCTAACAAAATGCTCATAAACATATGCAGCCCCACTGAAGTAAGGTAAGACCAACCAGCAGGTCGTGATCAGCTTTGCATAAGGCCAAAAAGGAAGGCTGCCATAAAGAAGACAAAACTTCCAGTCAAGGATTGCTAGATTCTAAACGTTTCAATCTTAAAATATAAAAAAAATGCATGAAATGATAATGTACAAAATTTACTCGTTGTAGTGGGTTATTTTTATATTCTCAAAGATGATCAACTTTTCTTGTTATTAATTGATAGTCAAAAGATTAATGAATTTTTAGAAATACCAACATGCCTTGCATTGCAGCACCGTCTTTTCCTTGACCAGTCAAAGCAATAAAAAATTCTCAAGAACTATTAACATAAGCAATAAAGAGACCACTTCGTATTGTTTCCTCTTGGTGAGTTTACGCAAACACCCAAAAATAATTGTACTTGTGAAGAAATGAAGGTGCCTTGTGTTCAAATAGATTCCTGCATCAATTCAAGTGGTTGTTTCCAGCCAACTGTAGTTTTCATAATCAAGGAGGGGAATTTTGTTTTTATTTTAGTATAAACCACTTATTTGGTTGTAAGAACGGCCATCTGTGCTTCAAGTTGTGGCAAGAAGAAAAACTTTAAAGAGCTTTTTTCCGAGTTTTAGCAAAGCTAATGAGGACAAATGTGACAAATTGATTCATTAATAATTGGAAATCTTAATAAGGTGAATAGGTTCCATAAGTTTCTCAATATCTTGGAATTATCTGTTTTTTCCATAGTATTAAAACTCAGCGAGTTGACTCGAAACTCGGTCGAGTCGACTTGACTAGGTTTCGAGTCGAGTTTGAGGTAAAACTCGGTTTTTACACTGAAAACCGATTAACTCGCTCCGACTTGCCCGAGTTTTATACTTTTTTTGTTAAAACAAAAAATCGAGTAAACCGGCCTACCCGAGTGACCAAATTATGTTTTTTTCTTTTGTTTAACACACCTCACCTATTCTTAAGTATAAATACAAAACAAAAGGAGGGTGTTTAATATATTGAATTATATATCTCATTTGAGGCATGGTTTATCATTAATTTTAAATTTATACCATATATAGTCTTAGAAAAATTATATATGTCCGAGTTTTAGGTGTTATTACTTGGACGAATTTTGCCTGAGTTTTTGAGTTGATTCTACTCGGCAAGTTTCTGAGTCGAGTCGAGTTTTCGGGTTTTAAAACACTAGTTTTTTTTTCAGTCTTGTCTATAGGAGAAGCTAGTGTGGTTTGGGGCGATTTAGCCAATTTGGGTCTCCGGCTTGATTTAGAAGTAGGGTTCTTTATTTGTTTTTATGTTCCAAATGCAGGCAAAAAATGTGTTCGCAACAGGCTGTTGCAAATTTGACAGCATAAAGTTCCCTCAAATGCAAAATCCCTGCCTAAATAAGAGCTTTTCATAATTGAATTTCTATTAGTACCAGTGTTGTTATTCTGTTTCAGGAACAAAGCAAAACTCATGGAAGTCCCTAAAACAATAAGAACAAAATAAACTAAAACCATCTTACAGTTTACCATTCGATGAGTTTGGCAAAGGTAAGTTCGAAGAGCGTGATCATAGAATACAGAACCCAATACGTAAGCCATTGCTGATCATCAACACGAGACTTAGTCTCGATAGCCCTAATTGAGGCATATCTGTTAAGAACCCAAAACCATAACTTTCAATCAGTCTCAAACTCAAATAAGTTAAATTAAGTACTTAAAAAAAATTACCCATTTCAGACCATCAGAAAGTATAGATAAAATAATTGCAAAAAATTACCACAGTGGCTACAAAAATGTTTGAGAAAAATGGAAAATAATACAACCCCACTTACAGAGGATAAACCAGTGTCACCACAGGCCTGCAAATCATACAAAGAGAAATAAATTAGAAATAAATAAATAAATAATTAATGCACACAGTATGAAAGTAACCATGCATTTAATTTCGACTAAGAACAACCCCCACAACAGACACATGTAAGGAATTGAAAAAGAGGAAGACCACATCAGGGTTTCTACATTAAATTATGAAATTGTGCAAGAAATCATGGAAAATGAATGGAAAAAAAAAAAAAAAAACAGAAATTAAGCTTAAAAACATCAGTTAACAACTTAAACATTATTTTTCATTTTTTTTTTTGGTTCCTTTTGAACATTTTAGAACAGTAAAGCATAGAAGACATACCCAGCCAGAACATCAAAGTTCTTTGCCACCACCTTGAGAAAACTCCCAGATCCCATGTCTGTTATCTTCTTTTCTGTTTGTTTCTGTTTTTCTGATCTGAAACTCTCAGAAGATGATACAGATATAGAGGCAAGGCAGACTTCCTATGATTCTCGGATTCTGAGAGAGGTAAGTGAGAACAGAGAGGTAAGTGAGAACAAGAGCAGACAGTCACAGCTATCAAAAAGCATGAAAAGCACCGAAAGAGAGAAAAAAATTTGATATTTAGTGTGTAAAGGTGGAGCGGATTCTACGGGGGATTATTCGAAAATTACCCCTGATTATTTCCATGAATCCCGAGGATTGCCACTCTCTCTCGCAAGTTCTAAAGGCAACGGCCGTTCTATCTTTTGGCAACTTACGCTGATACGCCCAGACCAACCTTTACCAATATTACCTACCCCCCATTAAATTCTACTGTATATCAGGAAATATCCTATTGTAATAAAGTGAATAAGATTCACATCGTATCTCTTCACAATTAGATAGTTTCAATTAAATTTGAATTTAAGATTTAATTAAGTATGATTAGATTAGGATTACCTTTGAGAGCTCTTTCTATATTAGGAGTCTTGGTATGAAACATCTATTTAAACCCTTTATGGGGTCATTGTAAATCATTTAAGAATTCTCAATAAATCAATTTTTCTTTATGGTATCAGAGCGGGTCGGTCCGACCTTACTGTAAATTTCTTTGTTGGTTATATTGTTCTTCTTCAATTGATCTAGCTCTTCCGGCGGGCGGCCATCATTGCCGCCCGCCCGACTTGATTTTTATTTTCCCTCTTTTTTATTTATTTGCACACTTAGCACATGAATTGCTTCAACGTCTTTAACTTCTCTTTCATTCACAGCTAATGCCAATTCTTCCTGTGCATCCATGGGACATCCACTTTAGCATTGTCCTCTGAATTACGGCTATTGTTACGTGCCTGCATAGGTGTATCTAGATCCAATCTAGAAGAAGTAGCTTGGGTCGTTTGGCTACTACTTAAATTCTTTGCGATTTCAGCAACTTCTTCTTTGGTACCTTTATGAGGTCTAATATCACAAGAGATACTCCCAGAAACCTTTTCCAGAGTTTGTACTACTTCCAAATGCGTCAGTAGAACCCTCCACATTAGACCATTCCCCTTCTTCTCTTTGGACAACTTGAACATCTACAAGACCCGAAGCTACCAGCAATGTTATTTTAATTTCCTCACTACAACCTGTCTTGGATGATGAGGGAACTTCATAACTTTTATCATCTGCCTTCTTATGTTCAACACACTCTCTTGACCTATGCATGTCTTAAGGCCTACAGAAAGGATTAAGGCCCGAAATAGGAGATGTGAGAAAGGAAGTAACTTCTGAGACTAGATGCAGAAGACACCATTGCTCTCTTCATCCACCTCAGTAGAGTTTACATTATGATCCAAGAATGGTGACGTTGCTACTGTCACTCACTCACCGCTGCTAGTATTTGTTAGTTATAGAGGAATGGGAAGAAGACCAAGGGAATGGTGAAAGGCTCTCACAATGGGACACCACTTCATCGACCAAGGGAAGAGTGGTTATAGAAAATGCTTAGCCACCACTTCCTTGTCATTGCAAAGATGTATAAAAAAAAAAAAAAAAGGAGAGAGAGAAAGAGTGAAAGGCTCACTTTTGTTTTTCAAGCCCAAAGAGGCCCTTTTGAAGACCCGTGACCCTTTTGGCAAGACCATAGATAGGATCACGGATGTCTTTTTGAATATGGCCCACGAGGCCCATTTCATTACCCAAGAGGCTATTCGGCCCATCGAGGTTCGGACCCCATGACCCCTTTGGCAAGACCATAGGCACAATCATGGATGTCTTTTTGAATATGGTCCACGAGACCCATTTCATTGCCCAAGAGGCTATTCGGCCCATTGAGGCCCTAACCCATTGAGGTCCACCCCCTATTCATTGACCCATAGAGGTCTAGCTCATTGAGGCCCCTATTATTCTCTCTTCATACAACATATCACCAATGGTGACGATCGACAACTATTAAGATCTGCAACGACATTGGAATGACTAGTAAGCTACCTTACCTGATTGAGTATCAAACTCATGCATATTTTCAAATCTACATGAGTTTGAGGGGGAGTAATAGAGTACATGTATGGTAATGATATGCATGAGATGCACCATATCATTACCATCATCACAATTGGAAAGAATTGGATTTAGAATGAGATTGAGATTGTTGGAAAGATTTGGATTTAAAATAAGATTGAGATTGTTGGAAAGATTTGGATTTAGAATGAAATTGAGATTGAGATTAGATTATGAATAATTTGATTTAGTTTCTATATTTATCGTTATTGGTATCTATATAAACCCAACTTGGGTGTCTCTTTGTAATCACTTTTTGAGAATTCAATAATATTCCGTTAATTCTTTATGGTATCAGAGCGGGCGATCTACCTGTATTGATTTTTTTCCCTTTTATTATGTGTTTCCGGTGGGTGGCATTGCCGCCGCCCGTCGGGACTGAAGTTTCTCCATTTTTTTTTTTTATCATCAAAGCTAACATAGATGTTAGCATGGTTGGTCTAGGTTTTTTTTTTTTTTAATTCCTTTTTAATGGCTGTCGTAATAAGTGTATCTCCTTTTATTTTATTGAAGACCTCTCTAATGAGAGTTATTTTTCACATTGCAAATCAATCTTCAGGTGCTTTGGGGAGACGATTATGACAGTTTGATCTAGTGGGCTACTGGCTCCGACAAACTCATAAATATGAGCGGGATGCGACAGAGATAGACTTCACAGACTGACAGTGACTACCAAGCATGGATGTTTTAGCTCTTCATGCACAAAAGAAGTACTCAAGTTGCGCAAACCCATGAAGATTTTCAATCCACATGTGTTTGAGGGGGACTATTAGGAAATATCCTATTGTAATAAAGTGAATGAGATACATTGTATCATTATCAGTGCATCTCTTCACAATTAGATAGTATCAATTAAATTTGAATTTAGGATTTGATTAGGTATGATTGGATTATGATTATCTTTGAGAGATCTTTCTATATTAGGAGTCTTGGCATGAAACATCTATTTAAACCCTTTATGGGGTCATTGTAAATCATCTAAGAATTCTCAATAAATCAATTTCTCTTTACTGTACACCAACACAGAATCAAAGATAGAACGGCCATGAATTGGGCACGTGGCCATGAGTTTGGGCACGTGATCTTTTTCTTAAGCTGAACCATATTTAAAAGGGGCACGAAGCCGTGGCATTTACTACTATAATATAAAGAAATAAGATTTTTCTTATTTTGCTTTCCAAACTTTAATCCCTCCAGTCTCATAAGCTCTATTTTAGAGATGATATGTGACATTTCTCTTTAATCTCCACCTCCGTTCATTTTTTTATTTTTTATGGAAACCACCGTTCATATGACCCACTATTGCATCCTAGAGTTGTCTCTATCTCTACTATTGTAGATTCCTCTCTTATCTCTAACTCTTACCGGTTAAGGATCTATTATCTTATCCTAGAGCCCTATCTATCTCCACTATTGTAGAGCTCTCTCTAATCTCCACTCTTGGGGTATATTAATTTAAGTTTAATACTAAGAAACTTATGATTTTCAAATAAATGTTATTAAAATAATATAAAAAATTATAAAATTAATTAATTAATACAAATAATAATATATATCAAATAACAAAAACTTATACTATTAAAAATAAATTTATGAAATATTTTTAAAATATATTACTTAATATTTAAATACATAAATAATATTATTTAGTTTTAGATATTCTTAATTATTACCGTGCATCGCACGGGGTCTCTACTGGTTAGACTATATAGTGCTTGGTGTGCTAATCATTGCCCTTTTGCAATGGGGAAATGTAATACTACTGAAATTCTTGCCCTTTTTTTTTTGGGGTAAGACAATATATTAGAACCATCAGGGAGACCCCCCTGAAAACAGCATACAAACCATAGAGACAATTCCAGGCAGTAGTTAGAGCCAACTTATGAACTGAAAGAGTATCATGTCTAAGAGTATACAAAAGAGAAACGAGCCAAATCATCTCCGATGATAACCGGATTTGGCAAGTCCGGTTATCACCCCTAGAGGTCACCACGTGTCTCCTTTGACACCCCTTAACCGTGGATAAGGTTCACCCACCCATTTTTGTCTATTTTTTTTAAAATATTAATTCTTTTTTTAAAATTAAATTGTTTTTAATATTAAAAAAACTCTAAAAACAGTTTTTTAATTTTAAAAAAAGAATTAATATTAAAAAAAAAAACCAAAAATGGGTGGGTGAACCTTACCCATGGCTGAGGGGTGTCAAAGGAGACACGTGGCGACCTCTAGGGTTGATAACCGGATTTGCCAAATCCGGTTATCACCGTAGAGGATTTGACTCCAAAGAGAAAAGGTCAAAAGAGGCCCTTGCTGGCGAAATTGATCGATCAGCTGAACAACATCCTGCACAAAATTTCCGATAGTCGGAATGCTACACAAAATTCTCGCCCCTTCTAACACCATTAGCAACCGATTTATTTTTTTTCACTTGAACTTTTCCACGAGTTACAACATAACAACTTTCTTTTACCTTTGGTAAACAGCTTTAACCTTTATAGTTAATATTTTTTCCTAAATGGTTGAACCTATGGTTTAGTGAATCTTAACCACTAACAATTAAGGGGTATGGACACTTGGACATGTGTTGACCTGTGGGGCATAACTGGACTCCTTGTTATAACCGAATTTCACATTGCTTTTTTTTAAAAAATGGTCATTGCTAATAACGGATTATGCGTATACCCATGATCTCCAGGACCATACTTTTTCTTTTAGTAACGAGGGTGTCTATGCCTCTTAGAGCACCTGACTAAATGCCACAGGCATATGCAAAACCCTCCGATTCATGTGCACTAGGAAAAAAAAGGATAAATCTCAGAGAGTAGCTAACAAGGGAAAGATAATCAAACTTAGGACCTCCACTTCCTCACGCGTGGTATTGGCCAAGACCACTTAAGTGACACATTAGTGACCCAACTGCGTGGATCCTTAGGAATAAGTACTCCCGAGGTGTTAAATGATGTACCTGCAGCAAGGACTCCCCTACTCAGTTTCCACCCCCCCAACCTGGAATACCAAAAAAGGCGTATTGAATGAGGAGTGTGTAAATTGTAATCCATCGACTTCCTTGGAACCTACACCTGCATGGACCATAGACTAGAAAACAATAACGGCAAATTAATCAAATCAATTGCACCACAAATAACACTATAAATTCATCATTATCATAACCATCATTGCTGCTATCATCATCATCATCTTCTATGTACATAAGAAAGGCCTGAGAAAGAAGAATTGAACATTTAAAATTATTGTACATACAATGTGGATGCATTTTAAAACATATTTGCTCAATTTGAACTAGAGACCCAGCCAAGCTTATAAATTGCCAGAACCTTGCTCCCACTTGCTGGTGCTGGTGCTGGTGCTGGTGCTATTGCAACTACTAAGCTAGTTTTCTTGAGTTGTCTTTGGCTTCTTGGCAAGGAGTTGTGATGGCCACGAATCTGATGGGGTGGGATACCGAGCGTGTGGTCTGCTCACATGTGAGGGAGGTTTTAATGCAGCCTGTGCAGTATTGGTTTTTGGATGAGCTCGGAGGTCACGATGGACAGGGATGACAAAGACAGGACCCACAACAGGTGCTGTCTGCAATGGCGGGTCTGCAACAGGCATTGTTAGACAGTCTTCCAGTAACTGTGATGTTGGGTTGTGCTGCGATTGGGCAGGAGCTGCCTCCCAATTGGGATTGGACTCGCTCCTTTCCTGTAGCTCAGTTTGCAGCTTCTTGATCTGAGCTTCTAGGACAGAGTTCTCATCTCTCAGCTCATTCTTCTCGATAGTCACCTGCACCCCAATCATCCAGACACCGAAAATGTTAAAACAACAGTAGAGATACAAAACTGCAAGGAAGGAAGCATATAAATCTACAGGAATTTGCAAAGAAAGATATCTTGGGGAGAAGGGAGTCAAGCCTTTGATCTTCTTTTGTGATGGTTGGTGAGGAAATTGAATCAAAGAAAAGAAGTAACCCAGTAAACCTAGAATCCTATAGTTTATTTGAATCCCATGGGAAAGGGGAACTTGGATCTACTTGATAACAAATATATACAGAATTCGCCCAAAAGCACATGAGAAGAAACGTGTTTATTTTTAATTTTGGTGATTTGTAAAAACACGATTGTTGATGGCCACAAAAATTGCCTTATTGAATTATAGATCAAGATGATACTGAATACTAAGAGGGGAAAGAAAGGAGATTGAGGAGGATTCAGATGTCATAAAACAATATGAATTGAAACAAGAGCAGGTCCAGGTTTCAGTGGCTTACATAGTGATGTTCAGATACCAGAGTTACATTCTCTCTTTTGAGACACTCAACCTGAGAAAGCAGTTCCCGTAACAGGCGATTGGCATCACCCAATATAGAGGCCTTGCCATTGTTCTGCCGAGTTTGTTCTGTAAAAGGTGTATTAAAAATAAACATCCTTTGATAAACTTTCCAGTCTTGTCCAGTTTCAACCCAAGCTAAATCAAGATTGACCAATTAACTAGGACAAAAATGTAAAAACTAGGTTTTGCATACATCTATAATACTACCATATCAGAAGGTGGACAAATAAACCATTATGAACTGGAGAAAAAGTTACCAAGAGCATTGCCCAACTCAAGAAAGAGCTCATTGATATGGTCACGTTTCAGCTTCTCCCTCTCAGCCTTGTGAATTTTCTTTGGAACTTTTGTGTGATTCTTTTCGTTAGGTAAAGACCTGCACCACAAATGGATCTTAGCAACCGGATCGAGATGATGTAGCAGCATTACTCCACACCAACATAGCTAAGATAAAGCATCCTTAAATCTATTAAAACCTAATCTCAATAATCTGATAAACATCTGGACCCAATATGGAGAGAGCCTCATGCTACTGCAAAATAGTGTTAGCATGTAAGGATTTATACAACGCTAAGCTATGCCACATTGCCACTTAGAAGTTGTATCATGAGGCATCATATACCTGCATAAGCATAACACTGTATCCAATTTTAGCTGAATCAGGCTTAAATGAGGCACTAGTGACTTAGGGTAACCATAAATGAATAGGAAAGCCAAAAGATTGAGACCAAGTGATAACTAACGATTAATATACAAACAGAAGAGAAACAAACTCAGAAGATCGTAAAGAGCCCATACTTGGGAATACAGAGATAGTGAATTATAGCCATTCAAATATCTAAGATAAGGCCAAAGCCCAAAGGGGTATATGGCTGTATCTTGCCAGTACACATATAGTATTTTTATCTAAATTTTAGTAGGATTGGGTCTTGTCTAAATTATAAATTAATCAGGGTTTCGATGAAAAGGAAAATAAAAAACTTTAAGGGGCAAGTAAAAAAATTAAGATAATCTAGCATAGAAGGACTGAATCAGTAGAATCTATTAATAATTAATACAGTAGAACAATTTAAAATGTTCATAGAGTTAAACATCTATGAACATTTTTATACTTTATTTCAGAAATTGATTATTTGTTCTTCCTGTGCAGAAACAGACATTACTAGAAGCCTAAGAAACTCCAGGTTCTAGAGCTAAGTTGACTTTAGTTTCTAGCGTCATACTACTTGCAAGTCCCTGTGACAAAGGAATGTTTAGAAAAGGTAAATATTATATATTCAAATTCTCACAATGGAATGTTGTAGACAAAAAAAAACGTCATTATGAATCTTTGATGCCTATAATTTAAAAATCTGACAAATATGTTAGTGTACTTATTTTTTTCATTTTTCTGTAAGTTTTATCAATATTTTCAAACAAAACAAGAGAAAAGCAAAAAGACAGTCTTTTAAGGATTGCCCTAGCTTAAAATTCCCGATATTGATATCAATGACGACTAACCAACCCTTGCATACTGCTTGCCTCACTTAGCAATTTGCGTATAATACTTATTCTGGCATATAGAAATCTATATACAATGAAAAACTACTATATAATACTTAATATGCATCATATAAACACGCTTCATTGTACAATTTGTGAGAAACATATGCTTTCTCTGGAAATATCCTTTGTTCTTGCTCTGCTTATCAGAGGATATAAGGTTCTAATTAGCAGGGACGGAGCTAGGAATTTTTCATTGGGGGGGCCAAAATACATGTATACAAAAAAAAATTTGGTTTGAGGGTATGGGATTTGGGGGTTCGGGGGCGTAGCCCCCGAAAAATTTTTTTTTGGGGTAGTTTTTTTATTTTGAAATTTTTTTTTCTCGGTAATACCTTTGAGGTCGCCACATGTCCTATTAATACCCCTTCATTGTGGTTAAGATTCACCCACCTATCCTTGGTTTAAAAAAAATATATCAAATTTCTTTTTGAACCCTTGTTAAAAATTCACTAACTCCTAAGATTAAAATTATTAAAATATTTTTTTCTAAAATCAAGGATAAGTAGGTAAACCATGAGATTGGGTGAATTTTAACCATAGTTAAGGGGTGTCAATAGGGACATGAGCATAAGGGGACTCCATTGGGGGGCCACTATATATGTGACAAAAAAATTGGGGGGGCCAAGTATACTAAATTTTTTTTTTTTTTAATTGAGGGGCCCACTAGTCATACTAGTACAATAGGATTTACAAAAACTTTGGGGGGGCCATGGCCCCCCCCGGCCCCCCCCTGGCTCCGCCCCTGCTAACCAGGTCAATGCTTTCTTGGCAAGGTTTGGTTATTAAACAGAATCTTCTCAACAGCCCTTTAATCTTGAAAGGAAATTCAGAAGCCTTGGAAATTTGCCAACAGAATTGTTAGGGTCGAGATCTTAACAGTGAATTATTCTTGTAGATTAATATTTCTGCAGTAGTTATTTGTTAGCTGACTCGTTAGCATAGCCTGTCAAATATACTCTTAACTCTAAAGTAAATTCAAGGATCTCTCTACCCTAATTTCGTACATTCTGGTTGTTTTCTTTGCCAAACTTTTGCTACCCATCAAAGAAAAATGCTATAAACTTATGCATGACTACAATCACATATATTAATGTTAATTCATATTACTATTACAATCTATAACCTATTATCTAATATGTGCGTTATAAAAATCTTAAAAATATGATATTGTTAAAGGCAAGTGCATACATGATCTACCCATCTAGGCAATCAAGCAATAGCTTATGATAACTTTGAGTAGAATAAGTCGGGCCACATAGCCAATAATGGCCACATAATACATACTGCTTTGTCCTATCCTCTGTGGTAATTTCATCCATAGCCATATGGTTGAACAAAGAAAGAAAATGGATTTTTAATGGTCTCATCTTACTTAAAAGTGAACACAGGGCAAGCCTCAACATTTGTACATTTATTTAAGAGTTGTTGGTCTAAAAAAAACTCCTGCAAGGTAGCAGTTTGTTCTGTATGGACCTTGTGATACCTTCCCCCAAATGTATTGCATTGTTTTGGTTTTTGTGAGAAGCCTTTATTTGTTTGTTTTGTGGCTCGTTTCCATTTGTAAAATGACCCTCCATTGATAGGTTTCATGATTCTATCCCTCTCATTGGATGCATAGTTCATGGAGAAGTGCCACCGCCATCAACAGTCTCGTATATATAGTATATCAACTTTCCAAGAACAATCTCCGCTCTAGTATTTTCACAATTTTGGTCTTAAAATTAACTAATAGAATAAAGTAATCTCGTAATACAATCTATTTTAATTTTTTAATTGCATTCACAATCCACTCCAGGTACTCAAACTTTCTGCAACTCAGATCAATCGACAATCACAATAAGAGCAGCAAAGTAAGTGATGCTTCACTGTCTAAGTATCTAGAGCTATATTTTAGCACGTACCTGCTAACTGGATTCTCCGCTACTGCATCGACCTCGTTAGCCAAGGGAGCAGGAACCTCCAAAACCATGCTCAGCTTCTTAGATAAGTCTTCCAGCCTCAACGCGATAGAAGTCAACAAGAGAATTCTCTGAGAGAACCATTGCAATGCCAAAAACAGATCAAATCAAATAAGATTACCAACTAACCAAAGGAAAAGGAGATAATGATGAACGATCAATCAGAAATCCAGACAACTAAATCATCATTAATCACTCGCTACACTGACAGTTAATATTGTTGCAGAAAAACTGGTTTTCTTTCAGCATGCGTACAATTCAATGGAGGAAAACGTAAATTAGATCTCATTTCCTCAAAATCTCACTTTCATTACTGAAGAACTAATTTAGACGAGAATCCTGCGATATCCAGACGAGAATCCAATTTCGTCAACATGAACAGAAATAAAACATATCTTCCCTACAAATGATTCAAAAAAGCTATAGATCACAACAAAAGAAAGGGAAATGAATCCAAAAATATGCAATCTTTGACGAAATTTAAACCCTAATCCCAAATCTAAGCCTTAAAAAAATTAAAAAGAAATGCTTAGAAACATCTCTCCCGATCAACAAATAGGAATTAAGGATGCATCCGCGGAATTCAAAAGCGAAAATTTACTCGTGAGTAATCTAGGAATCGGATTGAAGCAATCATGAGAAACATACCTAAAAATCTTCAGAATCCGTCTCGAGCAGAACAGAACAGAACAGAAAAATGTAAATCATCCAAGACGGAAAAAAAAAAAAAAACGAATAAGGAGAAACAAAAAAGGAGGAAGAGAATTAAAGCAATTAAACTATGGCGAGCTAATTAGCCTGCTGTAGCCTGTATTCCGGGTATGGCAGGTTTTGGAGGTTTTGAGTGAAACCTGTTGGAAATCGTTAGTTGCAGCCCAAGCTGCAAGTACCCAATGGGGTGCGGAGACATTAGGTTATTTAGATTTTTGCCGTGGCTTTTCCAGATGTGTCAGTTATCCATTGGTAGTTGCAGGTTGGGCTGCAGTAACCATTGCTTCCAAGTTTCACTCGTTTTGCAGGGACTGGCGAGAGTCTATTTTCCACGCGGTGCGTGTGGTGAACACGCGGCCCATGCGAAGTATCGGATCAGAAGACACGACACGTGGTTCTCGTTTTTTCGATATAGAAGAGGAGTGCGTGTGGCGAGTAACAGTCATTTACAAGCATCGAACCAAACCACGCGACATCGCCACGTTTTGCCTCAACTATTAGTACATTTTGTTAATTTTTGAGCTGTAAATGTACTAGTTGAACGAAAGGTTTGCAAACCGGTGTAGCTCAGTGGTCTCTTGGACGAAAGTAAATCTGAAGGTCAAGCGTTTCGATTCCTAGCTCCTGTCACCAACGGTTGCATGAGGTGGGGGTATTCTTTGTGTAGCCTATAGGACTAGTCTGAGCGGATATCCATGGTTATCAAAAAAGGCAAAGGTTTGCCCAGGTGTCAGCTAGTATAGTTGGTAAAGTCTTTTAACGTTGTATTACAGACCTGAAATTAAATTCTACCTACATCTGGGTTGAGGGGTTTATGGGAGAGGGAGTGCTACCCCTCATTGCGTAGCCCATATAGGTTCATGTGGCCTCCAATGAACAAAAAAAAAAAGGTTTGCACGAGTTATGATCACAATCATTTGCGATTATGTGATCATTTGCGATTATGTGTCCCTTGTAGATTGAACGTGAAAAAAAAATAAAAAAAAATTCCACTCTTCTATTTTACCATTGAATTATTCCATGTTAAATGGCAATTGACTGTGGTCCAAACTCTATTTACACATTTTCATAGTTTGCTTCAATGGTAAGATGTATCTTTTAGGGCGGAGGATTTTGAGTTCAAATTCAGTGGTGTGACATTTGCGAAGCCCATTGACTCTAAATCTTAACCAACTTATTAACTTAGATAAATGATGCTTATATTAAGAAAATAAACAAGAAAAAAAATACAATTACACCCTAATATATTACACCTGACAGCTACCTCTAATGATAGGTTGTGACCCTTCTTATGAAAGAGGTCATGGGATCGAATCTCAATGGCTAATGTTACTGCTAACAATAATAGGTAAATGATATCAACAAAATAATAATAATAAGTTATACTTCAATATCAAAACCTATCTAAACAGAAATCTAAAATTAATTACGCTTGCATAGGCACTAGTTAGGCCTACGGATCACATCAGTTTATTATTCAGAACAAAGGATTCCCCGACTCAGATACTCCATGTTTCTTAGGCTTCAAAGAGAAGGGTCCACCAATTGGATTTCACTTCACCGAAGAAGAAGGTCAAAGAGGCAAAAAGAGCGGGTTGGCCTGCTCAGCTCGGTTTGAAAAATTTTCATCTATGCCAGCTCAATGGGCTTGGCTTATTCCAACTCATTAGAGTTTTGTTCTATTCTAGCTCAATGAGCTGGTATTAGGGGTGTATTTGAGCCAGGCTTGGCCTCCGGTTTGAAATTTTTTCATCTATGCTCGAGTTCGGCTCAGTTCGATATGTAGTTCGAAAAGCTTGGCTCAGATATGCTCGACTCGAGTTTGGTTAGGCTTGAGCTCATATATATAAATATATATATATATATAAAATAATGATATAGATATATAATATTTAACTTTTTTTAATATAATATTCAAGTCAAGCCGAGCCTCAATCGGGTTGAGCTTCAAGCCGAATCAAACAGGCCTTGGTTTGTGCTCGGCTTGAATACATTTTCAAACTCAAAAAATAGCTCGACTCGTCTCGATTGAACCTATTTTTCAAGCTTAAGCCTAGCTTGATTAGGTCGAGCCGAGCCGAACTTCAAGCTAGCCCAGTTCGGATACATCTCATATTGAAACTTCTAGATATGATGAGAAATTGATTTTAATTATTAAAGATATAAATAAGAGTAGTTTTTGCAATATAAAGTGTGGATGATTTGAAAAAGGGAATAATGAACAACTCAAAAACCAGAACCATCATGGATACCACAATACATGGTGATAGAAACGATTTGTATAAGCAATAAAAAAACTGCATATCTTGACGTTAACATCCTTCTTACATCATAGACAAGAAGAGTATGAGAAGGGTTGCGAATATTCGAGAACTGTATAACAGCTTAGCGACCAACCACATCATTCCTCATAAATCATCACAGAATACTTATGTGGCACTACATTGTAATCTTTCGGCAAAGGTATATTATGTTAATCAATGTTATCATGGAGGTTCTTGGTTGTTTGGTCGGTGTCTCAATGAATCGTTGGAGTTAGTTCGATTTAGCGAAGAGGTCCAATGCTCTCAGCCTGACCATATCTTATGGGCTTCAAACCCAAATAGAAGATATGACTCAAACAACCAAACCAAGGCTTAACCCAGCACAAATGTATACGTACGAGTGTTGGGATTTAAGCCACGCGTTTAATCCCTAAACCCTTCGGATCTTGAGAGACTATGAATCACAAAAATCACACAACAAATAGAAAAATTTGTAGAGAAGAAAATAGAGACAAAACACACGGATATACGAGGTTCGGCAACGTGCCTACGTCCTCGGGAGCCACACCAATTCACTATATTGAAGATACAGAATACACAGTTTTTCTCTCTTAGAAAAATTACGGCCACTTCTCACACTCGTTAAACCTAAAAAAATAAGCATACAACTATATGTTTAGGGTTAAACTGTAAAGCCAAAAATACCCCTGTAGAAACGTAAAATATCGATTTTCGTCGCTGCCCCCCCTGCCACCCCTCCGGGCAATCTGCTAAAGGTTGTCTACATTTCCAACAACGAGATCAACACAAGCTAAACTATATATATATATATGGTGACGTTCTAGTTAGTGGCCCCTAATAACTTGAAGCATGGCAGTTTTTTTAAGAATTCGACCTTAGATGTTAAGGTGGGTCTGCTTGGGAGGCACATAGCAAAAAATTAGGCACCTCGAACATTTCTAGGCTATCCAATTGAAGGTTAGAAAATTAAGTGTTTCTATATCCTAGATAAGGTCTAGTGAGTCCTAGGGTTAATGTAGACAAATTATAGTCTAATCGGACGGTCTAAAACCATTCCATTAGATTTTTTTGTCACGTGTCTCCTAAGGAACCCACCTTAACAACCAACAATTAGATTAAAAATAATTAGGCACTTAGTAGAACCTCTCTCTCTCAATATATATATATCTTAAATTGGGTGTTTGGGGTTCAAAAAACACATGTCATGTGTTCCTTAATTGACGGTGAAACTGACTATAACTTACAGTAAGTGGGCCGTATTGCCACCTCTTTTATAAGAAGGTTTACTTACTAATAATTTTTAAATTCTATCAGAAATCCCATATTTTCACTTGACATTAAAAACGAAGGTGTAGGAAAAAGCATTTTGAGATGAGCCGATGCATGATAAGCTCATTTTCTAGAATTGAAAGCATAAAAAGATATTACAATTTTTTATTGATAGTATGAGCTTCATTGTATTGTACATTTGTGTTCTTTCACTAGCTTTGTTTGTTTGCACGTAAATGGTTTTACGACGTAAATCATTTATAAAGGATAAACATTTACGGTAAAATGTGAATTTTTCACTCAATTTTTATTGTTTGGTTGCATTCTTGAAAATAAGACATAAATTTTTTTAAGAAGAAAATGAAAAAATAGGGAAAAAAAAATTAAAGAAGGGTATTTTTATAATTTTTAAAATGTATTGAAAATGGTTGATGTTTTATGGGAAAATGACATACGAGTTTTTGAAATATAAGTCATTTTTCGAAAAAGTGATTCATTTTCCATAAAACATTTTACTTACGAAAGATTTTACATCCAAACAAAAACACATAATTAATATTTTACATAGAATTGATTGTTTTCCCCCTATTTTACGTCGAAACAAATGAAGATGAATAAATAACATGTTGTCCTGTTCCTTGAAGAGTTGGAAACAAATTTTTTGAAGAATTGATCATGATATTCTCAAAATAGCAACAATAGATAGCAGTACGTTCAAATTATAATTATGGCATTTAAGGTCTCGGCCCACAATTTGGTCGATCCAACTGTTCTTTTATTTCTTCCCAACGAATTTCAATTTTCTTGTTCAATAGTCTTTTTTTTTTTGGTAAAGTTGTTCAATAGTCAAGACTACAGAAAAACTATAGACGGGCAAAGAAAAACTATAGACAAAGAGTCAAAAAATAAAAATAAAATAAAAAGGTGGGGAAATGATGGGAAACTGTAGTCTGGTCTGGCATATAATACTAGCTAGCTAGGGCGTGTTTGGCAATTAGCAATGGATGCACATGCTCATTGATTACTACCTACCTCTCTACTCAGTCTCGGAGATTTGCTGCCCCAAGATTGGCAGAATTCGATAATCCTAAGCATCTAGTAAACCTTTTTTTTTTGCATAGATGGACACCCATGTGTTTTTAGTTTTTACAACTCAAAAAGACTGTTTCAATCATGCAATGAGACTGATTTAACATGGGTAGGAGAACTCCTGAGGGGACCATGGATCCAGATGGTTCGGACCCATAACCATATCCGACATTTGTACGGTAGAGACCCCACGCTATTTCAAGTATGATGTTACAACATTATCCTTTCACTCTCCATTTCTAAGAAATTATTAAAGAAAGAAAATTTGTTATTTAGTAGTTAGTGGCAATTGAAGCAGCAAATCATTAGAAATTTGTTGTAGGCACTTCCTTAGAAAGGGATTGTTTGGTTGCAGAAATAACTCTGCTGGGGTTGTGAACATAAACCTTCTTTCCCAGAGAATAACACAGTTGCACCCCAAAGTAGCCAGGACTCTATTACATAGAGCTAGCCAGTGTTGCAAAGTGACTACCTTTGGTCTTACCCAAGACTGGATCAATATTTGGTGGGCCATAAGAGAAAAACAAAGCAAGCTGAGATCTTCCGCCCAGGAAGACCTAACCCTATGTTTGGTTGCTGAGAAAATAGGTAAAAAAACAAGGAAATGAAAAGAAAATTTGACAAAACATAACTAAAATTTGTATTATATATCCAAAATTTTCTTTTCTTTTTCATGTTTTCACCTATTTTCTGGACAACCAAACTTAGTACTCAGAGTCTCAAACAACATCTTGGCAAGGAAGTCTATACATTGGAGAGCTAGGATCATGGCATCAGCAAGGTTTATGTGTGTCCCATGCAATAGTGGCCCACTAAATGAATGGTTCAGATGGATAATTTGGTGGGCCATATGTAGTAGGGTCATTAAGATTTAAGACCCACCAGGAATCTCTCCAAGTGCCAGCAGACATCACATATAAAAAAACGGGAGGAATGATCCTCTTGTAAGTCAGTGACTTTGTACATTGGTTTAGGCAATAACCAGCAGCTGGATCTCACCTCCTGAGCACCATCTGAAACTGATAAGATTTGGTCCCCACCATCCTACTAAGTGGTTGGACCCATTGTTGTGGTAGTACACAAATTACAGATGCCACCTGAGATGCATGGTAGAGATGGATAGAAGCAAAGTATTGTTGTATACTAAAATGCACTAACACTGTTTTTTTTTCTCAAAAAAAAAACACTGTTGCCTTCTCTTACCCTCTAAGTTCAGAGAGAGAGAGAGAGAGAGAGAGAGAGATCTGTTGACTGTTGTCATGTATGTCTAGGTTAAACCCCAGTGCAAGTTAGAAATTATCTTCAACATTGCATGCATGGTAGTATTTCATGGAACCCAAAGCATATACTGCAAGTAGAATTGAAAAATTAACAAACAATGACAGTAAGGTATAGTTTAGTACAATATCATGAAACCATAGAAAAACCAGCAAATACCCATGTTATCTTCTGTCTTCTCAAACCTTAAAACCCTTACTACTCACAGAAATGAAGAAAAAAAAGAAGTATTAGGCTCGAATTTGGAGCAATCAAGCAGCACCTGTGTTGCAAGTGCACATAGATAGATATATATTTATAGAGAAAACAAAAAGGCAAAAAAAAAAAAACATCAAACCACACATGTGTGAATGAACTATGAGTGGTGACTGGTATCCCTAAGGGAAATTCTGAGTGGGTCGGTGCGGATACCCGAAGAGACTAGTCCTTTTTTTTTGGTTCAAGGGAATAGTCTTAGTCCTTGGCTCCAAGGCTTTGGGACACCCTCCATTACCAATAAAAAACCTATGAGTGGTGACTAGTTGTATCATGTCGGTCATCCTCTCCGTGATGCGGATGTGACCCACTCACCTGATTCTCAGAAGCACCGGTGCCGCCAGAAAGGTGCCGATAAGCATTTAATGCCGCAAGCATGCCTAGGTGCCCCTCACCCAAGCCGCCGCCACCACCACCAACACCAACACCAACACCAATGCCTGAGCCTAATTGTTGGCTAGGCAAGAGAGTCATGGGGGTAGGGAAATTCATAAAATGTACTCCACTAGACATTGAACCCCTATACATAGCAGTGTTACTAACCGAAGGGAATGTCCATACGGGATCACCATTCATCACTTGATTATTAGGGTTAGTAACCATCCAAAGAGTCCCCGGAATCTGACCATGACCATGACCTGCCGGAATTGAACCAGAGCTTGATTGTGACAAATAGCTTCCCATTTGATGTTGTGATAGTTCCTGCTCCTGCCGACGCTTCCTCCCAATACTTGTCTCCGTCTCCGACATGTCTAGACACGGGTCGCGCAACTCCTGCTTAGCTTGTAACATAGGATTAACATTGCTAGAGTGGAAATTTAGGAGAGTAGAGGTGCTCTCCGACGATAATCCGACACCGGGGAATAGAATTGGACGTTGCGATTCATCGATGTTGCGTTCCCATTCGCTCCTAAGCCTTAATTGTTGTGTGGTGAAGTTGGGATTGAAGTATGTAGTCCTTAGTTGAGATGGGGCCGACATAGTAGAGCCTGAACTCCGGAGGGAGATGTTAAGGGAGGTGAAATTGGCAGGAATTGTACCGGTTCCGGTGGCGGCAATAACGGATGGTTCCGCTTGTTGAAGCAACCATTCGATTGTTTCCCCATCAGACTTGTGCCCAAGTTCTCTAGTCAATTGAAAGACTCTAGCAGCACATGCTGCAGGCATACGGATTCGGCGTCCTCGGCCATCAACCTTGGTGTGTCGGTCTTTGGTTGAAGTCCTCTTGGGAGGAGCCTTCTTTGATGGATCCACCGTTTGGATACTTGAATTCGATCTCATCGTGCTTGTTTCTGCTGATATCGATAGAGATGGATACCCCGAGCTCGAACAAGCCTCCTCTTCCTTCTTCTCTAGCAGTTGTAGTGGAAAATTCTGACGACGAATCCCATTTTCTCCTTCCATGATCACATAAAATTACACTTCACAGTACTTGTTAATACATCTATCCCTTATTTCAAACCCTTGTGGGTCTCTCTGTAAGTGGGGTGGATCATGGATGATATATAGTGCTCTTCTGTGCCTGCAATTCCTTTCAAAATCGATGAGATCGAGCTTGGTTGGTCTCTCTTTTAGAGAGAGAGAGAGAGAGAGAGAGGAGGATAAGAGGGGAAGAGGAAGACAAGCTTTAAGCAACAAATACAATAAGTGAGAATTATATTGGTGGGTTTTCAAAAGCAATTTTTTTTCCTTTTTTTATCTAAAAAGGAAAAATCGATTTATTTTGTAATTTTTTTCTTTTCTTTTCTCTTCCTCCAAATCATGCCTTCCTTTTATTGTGGCTGGACAGTCCCTTGGTTCAGACTCCACGTGCGGTGCCTCTTACCATTCAATCCATAAAGACAGTGGTGCCCGAGGTGGGACCCGATCCCAAGTCAAAAAACCAGAGACTTGGAAAGAAAAGATAATTGAGTGGGTCCCATCTCATTCAAGTAATCATTGCCTTTTTCCTTTGTTATTAAC
Organism: Tetracentron sinense; assembly: GCA_015143295.1. Lineage (NCBI taxonomy): Eukaryota > Viridiplantae > Streptophyta > Magnoliopsida > Trochodendrales > Trochodendraceae > Tetracentron > Tetracentron sinense. Next base: position 33,979,054 of record CM026560.1, read on the forward strand.
CATGGTTAAAGAATACAATGCCCTTAGGTTAGGCTTTTAAGCCCCCTTCTTCCTCTTGCTTGGAGAGATGCCTTCAGCTTGGCGCCTATTCATCTATGGGGTTAGACTAGCACGAAGAGAGGCTTAAAAAGTAAAGGGTGGTGTTAGGCGCCCTATTTTATTATGTGTACGCCCTTTTTTTTTTCCTATCATTTCAATTTTCTCTACTTTTGATACCCACACCCCACAATGGTCTTGACGGGAAGACATTGAAGCCCATGTGATTAATCATACACATCAATGTGTTTGGATTGCTTGGTTCACCTTGTATAATACTAAATATCCGTCCAGAACGATTATTGATTAGAGTTCTTCATATCGATTGCTCAAGTCTTTGCTTTGTTGTGACTAAGTTGTGTCATTTATGTACATATATTGGACTTAATAGCTTGAGTTTCTAGAGTAAAGAGCCGGTCTTATTCACTTTTTAAAGTTTATGAAGAGGTTTACAGGAACCAACAACTGTAATTCAATGAGTTATGACAATGCTAACTGGTTCCTTGGGTTTGAATTTGGGTTCGCACCTCGTGAGCCCGATTCGCTAGGGGTAGAATGAGGCAAATCATTTTTCAGTTCTCTTAAGGTATTTAGTTTGGTTCACTAGCTTGGTTCGCTTATATATATATATATATATATATATATATATATATTTATTTATTTATTTATTTTAAAAAAACATAAAAAATAGGTTTGTGGCCGGTTCGCGAACCCAACAGAAAATTCGTTGAACTCAACGTATAAATTCACCGAACTTCAAGAATAAATTCGTCGAATCCAAACAAAAAATTCACCGAACTAAAGCTATTGGGTTCAAACGAAACGAACCACGAACTGGTTCACTTCGTACCAATTCACGATTCGTTCTTATTAGGTAGCGAACTAGTTAACACTGGGTTATGGTCCTATGGACCTCCCTAACCTGTACATGCTAATATTTGTTTCTGAAACCTTGTCTAACCTTCTTCTGTACTATTTTACCTTCATTAATGCAATTCTAGACTTATCTAGGAAAAAATAATACTTTGGAAAAAAAATATTTGTTGCTAGCACTAGGTTTTCTGTTGTTTTATGATCAAACCAATGTGGTAATAATTTGACTTTGAAATGATGACCCTTCACAATAAGCGTTTTCTGCCCTGCTGCAGTTGCTATCAGCCTTCATCACCATACTTTTTTAGGTGTGTAATTATAAATCTATAGTTTTTTTTGGGTGTACAAGTAACTTTATAGATTTAATGATGTGCAGTAAATAATTTTTATCAATTGGGGTGCAGTTATCAAAAAGTGGGGTGCACCTAACAACACCCAAAATAAAACTTGGCCTTGTAATTAACTTACACACACTGGGCTTGTCAATTGTTCCAGTGGTCATTGTATCTCTCCAAGGGGGTAGGTTCGAAATCGATCCCAAAGGGGTGCAATGGTTGTAATATACTAATGAGTGCTAGCTCTACTCTCAAGGTTTTTTTACTTTCAGCATCAACTAACTATTTGTCCATTTTCACGGTTAAAAGTGCAAACTTTTTCAATGATTGTACGACTTTAACTTTAACATTGAAAATGGTCAGTTGGCTCAGGCTCCGAGTAGGAAAAGTCCTAAGAGTAGGGTTAACACTCCTCCTTCACCTATTAGCCAAGCTTCAAATGCTTGGCATTAACTCGCTAACCTAGAATAGATATTAACATCAAGGTTGTGGCCTAACCGCATGACCTGTGCAAAGAAAAGAGAAACTCATGTCTCTAACTGATATGGAAACAAACCTAATTACTGTAATTAGATAAAGGGAAATAGCACCTAGACTCTATTATAAGGCTATGATGTCCTAAACATAAAACCCATTTCCCTTGATTTCTTATTCATGATTTACGTTTGAGATACCTAAGTTGATTAGAGGACGCTTAGTCATATCAATTGTTCCGTATTAGAAACAACATGTACTTTTCACCTTTGATGGAATTGTTACTTTCTTTTCTCCTTTTCTTTTTGTACGATAGTCAAGTAATTTAAGAAAGAATCAATGATTTCGCCCCCATTCAATCGAGCCAACGACATAATCACATTCCATTAGAACTCTAATGGAAGTGAGAATTATTATGCATGGGAACAATTTGCAAGTCTAGTAGGTGAACGACATCGTCAATTGCCCTTTATTGAAGCAGATAGATACCCACATGTGCCTCTTCAAATTAACACTAGGATACATATTTGCGTGGTACCACCCACGAACTAATTTCCTTGTAGCACTGTCCCACACCTTGACATCCAGAGAACCACTTTGCAGAAGAGACGGGGACACGTCAGAGTAGCCACTGCTTCTCATTGTGAAACCACACACCTTGCTTACCATCCATATAATTAGCTTCCCATTTTAAAATTTTGTCGGAATGTTGGTTGTTATTGAGCTAATTCTATAATTCAAAAATGCTAGCTCTAGTCATAATCTTCCATAAATGCATCGTAGTGACTACAAATATCAAACATCTCAAAGGGCCATCAACCCCCCTTAAGGTAGGCTTTTTTGGAGTGGTTGCTTGAACTTACCTTTATGACATCTTAGCGACTACCTTAGTTCTTGCTGTGTGGGAGTATTTAGACTGTGTTACTAGCTATTATTTCAACAAAAAAAAAAAAAATTATACATTCAACACCTCCTTATTCTGTACTGGAAAATTTAGAGTCATCGCTACTAAGGATAACGCTCCACTAATTTTGAGTTATTGTGATTAGAGCTAGCACTCTTCTTCTTTAATTATTAAAAAAAAAAAAGGTTATTCCATGATGCCACGTGTATGGCAATGGTGGTCCAAAATTGTAGGAGAATCTTTATTAAATGACGATAAGACCCTTGATGATGCAGAATTGGTATAGTTGTCTAAGAGCATTCCTAGCAGCCTCACCAAATTTCACTCACCAAAATAGCCAAAACCCACAAAAAGTGGTTTTGGTGAGCCACTTTTTTAAAACACTCCCAACAGCCTCACCATTTTAACCAAAACAAAAGGAGAGAGGAGCAATATTTTATCATTTGTGTGGGAAAACGAAAAAGAAAGAAAGAGAAAAATATTATTTTATTGTTTGTGTGGGACCACAAAAAAGAAAGGAATAGAGAGAAACCTTATTTTATTATTTATGTGGGCCCAAGGGTGAGAAGATTTAACTTTGGTGAGTCTACAGTACTCACCAAGTTTGGTGAGTACCGTAGACTCACCAAAGGGATTTCTTCATTCTGTTGAGGCTGCTGGGAGTCATTTTAACACCTTTTTAGTCTTTTGGCTCACCAAAATAACCAAAAAGTTATTTTGGTGGGGCTGCTAGGAATGCTCTAACCAAAAAAGGTAAGGGTATTGTCGTAATTCGAGGCAAGACGTGAAAACGAGGCAAGCTAAGCGGGGTTAAGAGCCGAGACGAAAGCTGGCTATAGGCTTGGGGGCTGGGCCTCCATTAATTTGGGGACAGGGATGCAGTTAGGGGTGGGGTCCACCGTCCAGGTCGCTAGAACGGAAAGGGAATGTCCTTCTCGAGTCTCTCTGGCGGAGATGGTGGGTAGGCTGACAACGCCACGTAGACTCGACAGTTGGAATCTTTTTGCCTGGACGGCCAACCAACCCAATTCACATGAGCTAAAATCCCCCTGCCCCAAACCAGGTTTAAAAATTTTATCCGGGCCCACGAGATAAAAAGTTATGACACGTGTTTCATTTTAATTAGAGACGCTACCCCTGTTCTAACTTTTATGGCTTCGAATTTGCTCTGAAGGACGTAGCGTTTGAAGGAGAGAGAGCTCAAGTGGACATAAGTCAAAAATCATGGGAAGAAAATGAAATGACTTTTCCCACCTGGTATCCTTTATTTATGGATATCTCACACCCAAGCTAAACTTTTGTCAACTTTCATTGAATCCTGATCCTATCAGGGATTGAAGTGCAGAGAGTATCATACTTATAGAACCCTTTCCCTACCATTTTAATTTTACTTAAAAAGTCTATACCATAGGTTAATATTTTTTTAAAAAAATTAAGGTTAAAATTTTAAACTAAGGTTAACAAATCTTAAATAGAGTTAGTAGAACATAAAAATTTATATGTCAGCTAGGAAACACAGATACTTTGACAATGGAAACGTACCGTATCATAGTATCCATATTGTCATATCGGATACGTATCAGATACGGCATTCTAAGGTAAAACTTAACAATTTTCCATTATTTTTATTGTATCGCCGTACCCGTATCGTATTACCATATCTAAGTATGGCCGTACCCGTGCTTCCTAGTATGTGAGACTCGCAATAAGATATCATATAATTTAACTTGTAGCACTTAAATAATTTGTAAATTAACTAGACTGATCTCATCTTGAAATGACTTTTAGCCCCATCAGTCAATCATCTTGACTTCAAGCTCCATCAATCAACCATTCGCCTTAATCACTAGCTCAATCAAATGACATATCACGAACCATGGGTTCAGGCCACGAGTTCAGATCACAACATTGAGTTGCGAATGATTAGAGCTATAGAGCACTCATCCGATGTATAATCAAATGTGTCATATCGTATCAAATTGTAGTGTAACCTTGACAAGTAGACTGTTAACTTAATCTTGATTGGCAAAGATAAATATGCATGATCAGTCTTCAGTTCTAGATTTAATATGGTAATTGACCGATTCAACTGATAGTATAAATAGAGACAATGGACATTGACTAGTAAAAAAACCATTTGATCAAGTTATAAAAAAAACTTTGGATCGCACACTAAGAATTTTATTTTTTTTCTCTGATCCATTGATTTTATAAAGATTTTAACTTAACCGTTAAAGTGTCTTTGCAAATGTCTTTGTAGGCTGGACAACGAGTGCTTTCGAATGAGATTCTGTATCTTAGTACCGTGTTACATGCGGCATGCGGCATTTTCCCTTAGACACGCTGGAAGCAGCTTGATCCACTAAAGACTTAGGGCTGACGTCATTTCAACTTTAAAAACTGTAGTTGGGTCAAATCAACCCCGACTTTTGCCCGCCGATATTCCGGACTCATATAAGCTGGCTAGCACAACCTTCCGTCCATTTCAATTCCTTGCCTTCCTCTATATTTACATCCATATTTTCCCGATATTACAGGACGAACCCCAGTTAAATTTTGATACAAATACAATGCTGTCGGTATGGATGTGGATATGGACTTTTGGGGAAATTACAAATTTAACTTGTTAATGTATATTTTTTTCCGACAGTGGTGGTTAATTAATTAATTTAACACCTAGAAGTGGCAATGATTTAGTATGAATTGCTTAACAAATATGTCAAGAAGAGTCAGCATCAACATTCGGATAATCATCTAGTTTGGAGACTACCACATTTATTAATATATTTTTTTTATTTGGGGGTTCAAAGACTACCATACTAGAGTAGGGGTCTGAAGAAGAAGAAGTAAATTAAATGATTCCCTTTCCATCGGCAACTGTTATCAATATCAGGGTTTTAAATTTCATTTCGATTTCAATGTCCAAACTTCAATTTAAGCTGAAATAGAAATGTAATTTCAAAATTTACTAAAAATTGTTTGAAGTTTTAGCAAAATTATTTCTGCTGGATGAATGAGATTGAATTATAGACAATTACGATTGAGAACTTGGAGAGACTTCAATCGAACCAGAAGTCAGTACTACATGTCCTTGTTAACCCTTATTAACTGTGGTTAAAATTCACCATCCTTTAAGGTTCAACAATCTAACCTTAGTTTGTAGAAGAAAAAAATTAACCCTAAGAATTAAAAGTTTTTAACTCTAGAGTTAAATATTTATTAAATTTTTTTTCTAAAAATAAAATTAGATTATTAAACCCTAAGGATTAGTGAATCTTAACCACAACTAATAAGAGTTAACAGGGATACGTGGGTGCCATTGAACTCTCCCAAGGGGTGGAGCCAAGGGGAGCACGTGCCCCCCCTAAATTTTTGGAAGAAAATAATTATGTATACATGTGCGCATAGCATGGGCATGAAGGTTGATGAAGATCCAATTACAATTGAACTCGGGGAGAGTTCAATCGCACCCACAGACCAACACGTGTCTCTTTTAATCTCTATTAACTATGATTAAGATTTACTAACCTTTGGGGTTCAACAATATACCTTTAGTTTTTTTTTTTAATATGTATATTAAAAAATATTAAACCTAAGGGTTAAAAATCCTTAAGAAGTAAGGTTATAATATTTTTCTAAAAAGTAAGGTTATCTTGTTGAACCCCATGGGTTAGTAAATCTTAACCACATTTAATAGGGTTAAAATGGACGTATTGGTCTGTGGGTGTGATTGAACTCTCCGAAGTTCAATTGCGATTGACTCTGATTTGATCAAGTGGGTGCTCCTCAACTTTTGATTTTTTTTTTAAAAATATAGTTTACTAAGAATTTAAAATCCTCTATTTTTATAATTGGACTCCTTAGAGTTGGTTACAACACATAGGTCAACACATGTCCCTTTTGGTACCTATTGATTATGATTAAGATTCACTAACCCTTAAGGTTCAACTACAGGTTTTAGGAAAAAAAATTAACTCTAAAGGTTAAAGTTGTTAACTAGATTGAAAAGACTTTTGTGTTGTAAAGGGATTCTAAGGAGTTTAGTTATAACCTTAGAGGATTAGTTATGGGGCACTTGTCCCCTTGAATTTTCAAATATATATATATATATATATTAAACTATTTTTTTTAATTATTTAATAATGCATAGTAATTAGATAAGGGGGCAACTGTGCCATAAACTTGTCAAAAAAAAAGAAAGTATATTATATATTTTTTTGGAAGGTAATAAAAAAGTATATTATATTATTTAATAAGGCATAACTATAGGTAAGGGGACAATTGTTCCGTAAACAATAAGAAATAATACTTATAGGATATGTACAAAATTTATGGATGAAATGACCCACAAACCTAGTCATTATTTTTTCCCCCCGAACCCCCATCCCTTAAACCAAATGTGCCCCCTACAATAAATTCTTGGCTCCGCCCCTGACTCTCCCCAAGTTCAATCACGATTGGCTGTGAATCGCTTTAGATGGATTTATGTGAATAATTAACAAAATTATATATTAAAAATAAAATATTAGGTTATCAAAAATATACATGTTGATTAATTTAACTATTGGTAAATTGAAATAGATGGATAATTAAAAATTTATATTATCCAAGAATATATCTTGAAATGCTGATATTATGCATTAATTTGTAGTAAATCTATAATCAAAAAAATGTTTGAGATTTAAAAAAAAATTAAAACAAAAAAATAAATAAGGTAGAGCCAAGAGCCTATGGCATTTGTTTAAATGAATTTAAGAAATTTTGATAATTTAATAAATAGTCGAAACTTTGATCAATATAGGTTTTTTTTGTAATAGTGATATCATTTACCTATGGTTAGCACTGAGGATTGAAGCTCTCTACTCATCACTTGAGAAAATGGATCCCGAGACTCCTCTATTGAGGGAGGCCACATGCTACCATTGGAGTAAGAGACGGGATGTTATATTATATGGTGTTATATAGTTGTGTGGGTGCTGTCTGCTGTCTGCTTTGTTAGGGTGTGTGTGAGTTGTGTGTGTTTGTTTGTGTGCTTTGTATATGCTAAAAAAAAAAGTTGGGGGGGTTAAAAACGCTAATTTTGTTCTACCATTTAGTTCTATATAGAGTAATAACTTCCGCTGTACGTGAAGGAACATTTTATTGTACAGATCCAGCTGTTGACATAATGAAGATGTGATGTGAGAGTGAGGACACCCATTTGAATTATGATCTATACTTAGGTGGAGGATGAACTATAGTGTGGGGTTAGCAATCAAGGAGTTATGTAGTTTCAAAGCAGACAATTCTTGTATAATTGAAGCAACATGATCTGACAATAGCGCATCCAATACGATAGCACCTTTTAATTGTTATGTGGGAGAACAATAAAATAGTGAGCAAAGCTTTTCTTCCCTTTCTTCTTCTAGATAGAGAGATTTGAGTGAGAAATTGCATATGAGGAATGACCTCATAGAAAATATGGCTTAACAATCTAGAATAGAGATCTGGTGGGTATGGTCGTCCTTGGATTTTAAGATATTATATTATAGAGATTACGTTATCCAAGTGGAAGACATTTGAAAGTTAGAAGAGAAAACATTTCTAGCTCCAATGTAATTGAGGGAACACACGCTTGTCATTCTCTTTTTTTGGTTTTTTGGTAGGTTTCGAGATCGAGTCCCAAGAAGTGCAATGGTTGTAATACTCACCCTCTACCAAGCTTTAAATGCTAGGTTCAACCCACTAACTTAAAACAGACAAATGAATTATATTACAGCAGGGGTACATAAATAGGTAAGAGTCCGATCAAACTAGTAATGATCGACACTGTTGCTTTTTGTATGAAACCCACTAGACTGTCTGTAGGCTGACCGAGTATTAATCTTTACTATTATAATGGGAGAGGCACGCGTAGCCTGATTTTTCCAAAATTCCGAAACAACCCTCATATAAAACAAAGCTTTGATTTTATGATTTACTTTTAATTCCCAAACTATCCCTTGCTTATCTATCTATTTAAAGAATAGGATCACAACCAATCGTGATTGAACTCGGGGAGAGTTCAATTGCACCTACGGGTTAACACGTGTCTTTTTTAACTTCTATTAACTGTGGTTAACTCCTTCCCCTCGCTCTCACGTCCATCGCACGTGCCACCCGCTAGTATACATATAGAGAGAGAGAGGGGGGAGGGTTGGTACTCCTTATTCTTACTTCATATTTATACACCTTATTTAAGTCATTCTTTAAAGAAGATTATGACTAAATATTGCTAAAGTAACATCATTTTCAAAATAAGTAATTTCAAAACTACCCCTTCATAAATAAACTAGTCTAAGCTTAGCTTAGATAAGGTGTACAAATAAGGAATAAGAATAGGGAGTACCCGAACGATTCTCACTCTCTATCTATCTATACATACATAAAAGGGTACTTTTGTTTCATGAATTATCGTATTAGCAAACTTAATAGTAGGGTCAAGTGAACCACTGACTATCCAAAATATAGCTCGAGGGTCATTTAAAGGTATTCAGCTTAATAAATAATTAACATAATAAAGTAATGCCAAGGAACCATAAGCTGTCTCCAAACGGGGGATAGCCGCCCTTTGTCATGGTTCCTTGCCTTTGGTATTTGGGCCATCCTAATAAACCCTAATTCTTTATGGTTTGTGAGGCCTCCATGAAGGACGCCCCAAGCTAAAGTTAACCCCTCACAAGGGCGGCCTCTGCACGTGTGGAGGCCTCCATGCCTTTCTCTTGATAGATATATAATATGAAATTAGATTCAAACGTCCAAAACCTCTTGTAAGAGTGATGAATTATACTTCAATGGAGGGAGAGAACAGATCAGGAGTTCTAAACACTGCCCCATGGAGGGGATATACAAGGATTGGTATAAAGAAGAAAAAAAAGATGCTGTTTTGCTTAATCATAGTTTGGCTGAGATAAAGTAGCCCTTTAGGTAAAGTGGGAGAAGTGCTTTACCAGTTTTATATATAAAAAAGATACCCCAAATGGGAATATCATTAAAACTTCTATCTAACACCTACCTGCTTGTACCCTTTTGTGTATCCACTCATATAAGGGTCTCTCCCTCATATGAGTGGTCTGGAATTCATTCTCAAAGTTGTAGTGTAAGAATTGATATGCCCACATTTTAGCCCACCTTAGCTTTTAATGTTAGGCTCTCTAACTCATTAACCACTTAATTATTTACGATAAAAAAAAAAACTATTTGTACCTTTATTGCTAAGATTTGGTTAGAAAACGATGTTAGTGCTTTCCCTTGAATAAATAAGATTTTTCAATTCAACCGTCCCCAGGCCTTTGTCTGCTCTACAAAAATCATAGCTGAATTACCTTCTCTACGCTTACAACAGTTCCCTGTTTTCAGTGTCTTAAAGTAATCAACAACTGTACTAGTGTAGTAATGAGGATGTATTTTCTTTTTTTATACAGCCCCCAGAAAAAGAATTGGAAGGACGAGCTCCTTACATGGCCCAAAAGGGTTCCACATGTTCCCAACCTCTTCTATAAGGACAAGGTTACATCACATATCCTGTGGTAAGTTTCAATTCATTTAACTACCCAAGTTGGGCAGATTACCAGGAACCTGTGTGAGTTTAGCTCTGGCCAATCAAGGAATGACCAGTCATGCGCCTAGTTGATTTTCATACATAAAGCACACCTCCTACAATGTATGGCAAGGAATGGGATTTCATCTGCCCCCGTCCCACATGTCAACATGTGTCCCTTTTGATACCCTGTAACTAACTGTTGTTAAGATTTACTTACCCTTAGGATTCAATCATCTAACCTAGGTTTTGAAAAAAAAAATTAAGGGTTAGAACTAGTTAACAATAATTAAAAGAGCAGTTAAAAAGAGGTTTTGAGAGTGAGCCACGGTTTTGGTCTAGCGAGGTCCGGATCAAATCCAGTCTCCTATGGTAAACATCTTACAGACAGCTGAGCCCTCCTTCTAGGAACTATGACAAGTTTACAGTAATGATAATAATATAAGGTCCATTTGGTACCTTGGTTGCTCACATCAGCACAGTTAATCTTACGAACTTTACAGTAATAATAATACTAGTAGTGGGAATGAATAACGTCTTAAGAAAAACGGATTCTCGTAGTGCCTTAAAGCATTTCACTTGTTTTCTTATCTATTGTCTTATCTACTTGACCTTTGGAATCTTAGGGCTAACAATCTTAAGACATCAACTAATTTGAACCCAGATTGACTCCATCTTTTGCCTCGCCTAGTGTCTCACCAAGGATCTCTACTACATTCTTGCATTATGATAGCCATAGCAGCCTCTTCTTTGCTTTGCTTGATGAGCGGAAACAAAGGCACCGTGCCCGAAAAGACCAACTCCATGATTGAAAACACTCTTGAAACCGACCGCACGCCCAAGCATCAAATAGATTAATGAAATATACATATACTAGTAAAACACCCCGCTCGATGCACGGGTAACAATTTAAGAATATTTGAAATAAAATAAAACAAAATAAATAAATAAATATATATATATATATATATATAATGAAATTTATTTATAATTTTAATAATATAAATTAAAGTATTTAGTAGACATTATTATTACTACTAATTAATAGATAATTAATTGATGTTTATAATAATACCTTAATAGTTTTAATTAATTAATTTAATAATAATATTCCATCATTAATTGAATAATAAAACCATAATAGGGTGGGGTAATATAAAGTTGTTATTTATATACTAAATATATATATTAATAATATTTAAAGAATTTTATTTATAATTTAATAATATAAATTAAAGTATTTATCAGACATTATTATTTCTATTAATTAATTGATGTTTATAATAATAACTTAATAATTTTAATTAATTAATTATTTTAATAATATCATTGTTAATTTAATAATAAAAACATAATAGGGTGGGATGAGTAGAAATCAAAAAATAAATTGTATTACAATGAAAAAAAATTAAAATAATAAAAGAACACTTGTTCAAAACATGTTTAATTGTATTCAATTCTGAGACGTGGCAGCACTACTCTCAACTAAAAATCAACACATAGGTTTCAATTTTTGGATTAGACTAGGGAATGCCTAAGATTAGGGCTACCATCAAATATTCATCTATTGTTACTATCTGGGAATAGCCCGTGGTAGGTGTATCCCTTCCTTAGGAAAGAGGTTCCGGGTTCCATTCCCGAGAGGATGAGAGTGGGTTGCAATCTCCACGCATCTTTAACTTAGAACATATACTGACTTGCTAACTGGGGTTGCGGCCTAACCGTGTGTCTCATACCCAAAAGAAAAAAAAAAAAAAGAAGTTAAAACTATGCTCATTGGCTCCCCATTTATTCTATTGATTTAAAAATCAAATCCACCAGATAGTCTATTAGCATTTCTGTGTATAACTGACACTTCACAAATCATATATTAAAAACAAATAAATAAATCCAAGTACATCCATTACCCAATTCCAATTTTAAGAAGAAAAAATTATATTGAACGGCCTAGATTGACCTATAGCTCGGCAATCTTTACACCACAATAATACAATAAGGATGCCAAAAAAAAATTCCCCACATTGGTGTACACGAATAAATTCCCATAGAAAAATCGCCATTCCAATTTTTTTTTCTCATTTACAAAAGAAATAGAGGAGCTAGTTCTGGTTGTTTAAGAAAACGACAGAGAGAACTTTTTTTTTTAAGAGAGAGAGAGGAGAGAGCTTAACCAAAAACAAAGGAGAGAAAGAGAGGGAAAGGGAGATGAGAGGGAGAGACCATGCTATAGTGTCATATGTCTGTCAAAAAATCATGGTCAACAAATTTTGCCCCTAGTTGGACTCCTACCTCATCCGGAAAACTCACCCCAATTTCACAAGTACCAAGCAAGACTCTCAACCAGTGTTACCTAAGCACGTGGTATGGGTGCCAAGTGTCCAGGTGTCTAGAGGTGTTCAACACGACAAGTTATGAAAATCCTGATACGTGGCACGGGCATATAGATTTTTTAATTTAATTTTATATTAATATATATTATATAATATTATCTTAATTTAAAAAAATAATAATAATAACAAGGATAGAGAGGAAGGGCCAACTGTCCCTATTTTTTTAAAGTATTATCCCAAAGTTATAAAAAAAAAATACTTGTAAAGACTAGAAAGGAACAATAAAAGAGAGACGTCCCTATTGATCGTCGTTGGTGTCGTTATTCTCCTAATAAGTTTTCCCTCTATCTGAAAAAGCCACACAACTTGACATTAAAAATACATCGCAATCTAATATATTATATTTTTAAAATAACATGACATATATAAAGCAACAGGTGCCTAACCATAATGTTAACACCACCATGGTATGATATAGGCATGGACCGAGGAGTGTTGTGTTGTGTCATTGAGTGTCCATGTGTTAGCACGACAAAATTTAGAAAAACTGAAAAATGGAAGTGCCTACATAACACTGGTCTCAACCAACCCACAGAGCTCTTTGTTGCCCTTTTCCATCATCGCTCCATTCACGCTGTCTCGGATGATGTCACCGCCCCGACCCCCACCATCCTCGTAATGACATAATCCTTGGTGTCACCTTGATGCCGTGAGAGGGAGAGAGGTGTGGTTAAGGGAGAAGTGAGAGGTGCCTTTTTGTGAAGGAGAGAGAAAAAGAATGAATGAAAAGGAAAGAAGAAATAAGAAATAAGAAGGAAAGAGAAAGAAAGAACCATTAACTTTCCAATCCGTCACACCTTTCGTAATAAAAAATCTCACTAAAATGAGTTCCACTATTTGGCTTAGGTGGCTTCACAAATGAATAGCATGCAGGGTGGCATAAGAAAGAGAATAAGAAACGGTTTTCACTCTAGCATATAGTAGTATATATGTATATATATATCTATATACACTGAGACCCCATGCGATGCACGGGTTAAGAAGACAAATTAAATTGGGAATTTTTTTTCTAAAAATATAATAAAATAGAAGTATTATATTAGTAAAACGGTAATCAAATGAAACAGTAATCAAATGAACAGCATTATAAAAAGACTGAGCATGAAATCGACATCACAAATAACATAAGCAAACTTGACTCTAAATGAAGTAAACTTTGTAATTATGGGAGAAATCAAGCTACAAATGGATAGACCTAGAACTGTAGAACATGATAGAGATTGGTTTTTTCAGACCACTAATCATACAATTTAAACCGACTGTCTTTGCAATTGGGATTTTAGAATGACTTAAATGAAGTGAAACTTAGGAACAATGGTTGTGGTAGCCCTGTAAACAACCAATGTCTTATTTAAAAATTATAAAAAGCTAGTCAACTTAGTTGATGCCTTGTAAGATAAGACAGGTCTTGATTGTGCTCCATGAATGCTACAACATTTAAAATGGCAAGGAGTGATTATTGCAACCTCAATCCTTCGTAATCTTTTAGTTGAATATTTTCTCGGAAAGGGAATTATTGAGACAAATAAATAAGGAGTTTACGTAGGAGGTAGGAGGAGTTAGCAATATTTTACTGGAGTTGTGCAACACTGCAACCATTTCATGATTGAGAATAATCGCTCTGGCTCACACTAACAGGGAGGGCAGTCACATAGTAAAAACTTTGTAAAGGAGACTTGCGAATTGTGAGGAGCTATGGAGATTGGGAAGACTTCCACAAAGTGTCTTGTGTTGCAATGAGCTTGACAAACATGAATTGGAGCTTACTATGAGAAAGGTTTCTATTTCCTTTATCCATGTAAACATGGAGAGTAATGAGACAGGAATACAAATTATTAACTGAGAAAATTTATCTACAAAGTATTTTACTCTCTTGTTGGAATTCAAGTTAATAGCAGTTGAGGTGCAGAGCAAATCATGATAAGAGTGAGGAATTGCAGAGGATACTGTCTTCTTGGTTTGCAATGAAGTTATGTGGGTTGAGTATAATTTTCACAGGGCACACACTAGCAAGTTTATGGAAATTCAAAGCATAATCTATTGTATCTATGACATTAATATGGTCAAAGTTACTGTGTCAGATATTTCAAATTCTCTCAGGTGGTGTGGACACTGTACATGAGTATTTTTCTGGGTGTGGGTCAACATTATCATCCATCCATGACATGTCCCAACTGTTAAGGATCGATTGTATGAGTCTTGTTCTGCCATATGCTTTTTCAATGGTACACCTTGGACAGTTGGACTCCCCGCCTCTTCCCAATTTATTTAAGACTTTATAGAAAAAAATTAAAAGGAAAGGTGCAGACAAAAACGTTGTAGCATCGTCTTACTTATATCGGGGACATCCTACTGTATACCTCTTTATAATTTTATTTATTTTTAGAATGTTGACAGTCCCAGTTGAGAGTTAAGAGTGGACGACTAATATATTCCATAACGATTAACCAAAATTTGAGTGCGACCTGTACCGGTTGCAACATAACAATCTTTTAAGGTTTTCATGGAGTACCAGATAAATACTCTTGCAAAAGCTATGCAGCACAAGTAGATCAATTTATGTAACAAAGCACAATATTATAGGTCGTGCCATGCATCCATCATGTAATCAAATTCCAAGTCTGGCTAATTCATGTAAAACCAACTTTCATCCAATATTTATTTTGGTAAACTATATATATATATAAAAAGTGGCAAATTAGTGTATCGCAATCCAAATAAAATCAGTGACTCCATCCATGGCCCTCTACCGAAGGCCATTACAAAAGATGGCAGAGTAAATCCTCATAAATTTGGTACTTTGTCAAAACCAACCTCATAACCATGGGTAGAAAGATGTCATAAGACTTGGAAAACATACTTAAACTTTTATCTCTATGGGGCTATATATACAGGATTTATCGACACACTATTTGTAGCAAGAAAACAACTGGACTTGCACAAACCCATATACCAATCTTCCCAAATATGGTGGCTTCATATATGAATAGTAGGCTTAGGTGGCATAAGAAAGAGAATAAGAAACGGTTTTCACTCTAGCATATAGTAGTAGTAGTAGTATATATATATATATATATATATGAGATAGAGACCAAGAAGATGAGGAGTCGAGAGGATAGAAATCTTAGAGTTATTGTGAGTGGTGGAGGGAGACGGTTTTGTTAAAGACCGAGAAGATGGGATAGAGAGCTTAGAGTTATTGTGGGTGGTGGAGAGAGACAGTTTTGTTGGTGTCTAGGGAGATTAATGTTGTGTGAGAGTCAAAAGGTATTAATTGGGGAGATGAAGAGGTTCTTTTAAATGGTTCAATGAGAATGAGGGAGATAAAACGTTCCCTTGTCGGAATAGGTGGATTGAAACGTATGTGAGAGGGGAGAGATAAATTGGAGGGAATGAGAAAAAGAGGGGTGGGTCCCACACTCCCTTAAATGTTGGTAATGTGAATAATTGGAGATGAATGAGGGAGAGGTACTTGGGGAGATGGATGAGAAAATTAAGAGAATGAGAGGTGATTTTGGTGTCGTGGCACCCCTAACTGAAGAGAAGAAAGGTTAGAGGCATTTGAAGAGTGACAAGTCTAGGGAAAAAAAACTCTTGCCTTATAGTAGTAGATAGATATGAGGTCAATTTGGTACCTTGGTTGCTTACATCAAAACGGGATCCACCATATTGGAAAAAGTGAGACCATTTAATATAGTTTCCGAAGTGCTATTGGCTGTTTTCTGTAATAACATTACTGAAGAAAATAAGTACTATAATATAGAATAAATAACATACTAATCAGATAAACTTATTTAAGGCAACATTGTTGTTGGAGCAGTGCTAATTTCACCATCCAACGTTGTATCACAGTAGCCAGCATTTTCTTTTATGTTTTGACCATAAATGTTCACAGATCACCAATTGAATAAGGAATCACAACCCAAAACTCACAAGAGCTAACCAAAATATCAAATTCATTCACCAAAAAATAAGCAGAATATGGGCTTATCTAGAGTGGGAGCCACTCTTCTTACAATAATCACAACAGTAAAGGAATTTCACAAATAAATATAAGATCTGCTTACTTTCTTTCATATCTTAATAAGAAATAACTTGACGCTAACAAATTCTTCTGAACAACTCAAAACAAGAAGTCCAAAACTACTACTAAAAGAAACAACTTACTAACACCGTTGTGTCATAACTTTGTGTGTGTGTGTGTGTGGTGTGTATGTACCTGTCTTTAACAATTCTCTCAAGCCCCAGCACCAAAAAGATTCCAGTCATGGACCTTGAAGCTCAAGACCGCGAGTTTAAAAACCTCAACCATCGGCATGCATCCAGACTGGGTGGCAGGAACAGCTAAACCAGCACCCACTGTGCTAGCGCTTTCACTCAAAGGGCTGAAACCACAATTGCATACAAAGTAAGGGTCACAGCAACATCCCAAGTGATAAATAATCAGCCAGAACAAACATCACAAGCTTTAACCTCCAACTTAGGATTTCTAAACTGTACTGTTGAATTGCAACCTGATTAGATCCTAATAAAATGAAAGTTCTGACCAAATCCCTGTGGGAAAATGCATCGGGTTTGATCCGTTGCATAACTACTTAAAACAGAACGGTTAACTTCAGTTCGGTTTTGGCCCTATTTTTCCCAGTGTTGCTGAAGCAATGTTGCGGATCAAAAACTTTATTCCCAATAAGCAACTAAAAGTTCAATAAAAATGTATAACATAAGGGGGGAAATCCCTAAAGCCTGTTATCTTCTTGGCATAGGAGATCTCGTAGGTGGAAATAGTGTTACAAATCTCGTTCTCGGGTTATTATCGGTCGAAGTTTTTCTTAGGAGAATTTCAATTCTGAATTTTTTTTCCTGGTATTTCTTGCCTAAATCTCGGAAATGATTAAAAAATATATTAAAATTACATAACATAATAAGAAATATCACCAAGTTATAAATTCATAAAACCAACAATATTGTCAACGTTTCTAACAAAATTAATTCTTACCATCAAGAGATTTCAACTCCTATAATTTTTATGAGATTTGAAATCATTCATTTTGCTGCATTTGAAGTCTAATGGGAATTGCAACCCAAGAGATGAAAAGCATGATATATTAGTTCTCAAAAGAAAATGCATATTGTCAAATGACATAACCTGCAAAGTGCTAGGCTTTATAAGTCTCAGAAAAATAACGGAAGGAAAAAAGGGGAGCATGGTTCATTCCAAGACAATACTCAACCAGTATCCCATTACAGAGAAGAAAACCAGGACAGTCCTGATACAATTAAAATTGTAGTCTCAGGTTGGAGATGCATATAACTTTTAATGTGAATCCATAAAGACTACGCAAGTATTTGTATATCTGAAATCGGTTTTTTAATGGTTCTCTTTTTTCCCCTTTTTTAAATCTTAATAATTGGAGTGAGACATCCATTATTTTCATTTGTCTTTCAAAGATAATCCATGATGTACTTTTTTTTAAGTTTAACAGGTTTCCTTCCGTGATGACGTTTTAAAATCCATGGCGATAATAAAGAGTGTTGAAATTCGCAAGGAAGTGGTTGATCTATTGATGAAACTTTCAAGTGGTTGGCGTCATCCTAACAAGAAAGGAAACCTCAATTTCATGGAACAGTACACGGTCAATGAGCGACACAAACTTGTTTGGAGTGTAGACATTCTAATTGAGAATTCAAATTTCATCCAAGTTTTGAAGATTTGGGATATTCTTCCATTGGCAGAGATACCAAAACTATTGAAGCACCTCGACATAATCTTTGGGAATTATACACTGGACACTATAAACAATTGCAAATTCGAGTGTGCCGAAGGGTATGCAATGTTTTGTATTCTTTCTTTTAATATATTTTACTTCTCAAAATTCAAAAATAAGGATGGTATCTAAAGGTGTGACTGAAAAAAAAAATTATTTGTTATGTTTGTGGTTGATACAGGGAGTTGGAAGTTCCAATGAGGTGGCCAATCCGTTCAGATGCTTTTAGGCTGAGTAATCTACGGATAGTTGTGCCTGTTGAAAATTTGTCAAGTCATTTAGGTTCACTCAGTCTGGGAGGAACCAGATGCACCACAACAAGTTCTAGGTGAGTTCTTGGTTTAAATTGTGAGGCATCATTTTGCATCCTAATCTATATCTTGGCATAGAGCATTTTGGAAATTGCACAGATATTTTTAAAATATTGGCTACATATCGCAATATTTATGGAATAAAAAAAAGAAAATTATATTTCTCACGAGATTTTTAAAATTGTAGCGATAAAAATGAAGTTTTAAACTTTAGATGTTTTTCTCGATTTTTCTCAGGAGAAATTGGATATTTCTCAGGAGATTTGTAATAGTGGTCGAACCACATGTACTCATACGCCGTCGGTAGACCAGCATCTATTCTACCCTAGAATACTGAAAGTTTACAAATGCTATCTGGCTTAGGTCAACTTGGTCTTAATAGTTAATACTTACTTTATTAAGATAGGCTCATATGCAGTGAATAGCACATCAGTGCCAACTTCCTTAAGACGCAGATTAGCCAAATAGACCTGCAGGAAACAATCATAAACTCAGGCTACCATTTCTAACCAATTAGGTGGCACAATGGGGAAAAATGAACTTACCCTTACTATATTTTGTGCTTCCCTTCCTTGTCGTCCCTTAGAAATGGCCTATGCACAAGTGTAACAAATGTTCGTGATAGTTAATACGCATGGGATAAAGAAGGCAAAGTAACAAAATAGATTTTGAGAAATAGAGACGAAGAAGAATGAGCACGCGCACACAGCCTCCCAAAATGGATTTTAAAAGAGAGAGAGAGAACAAAGAGAGGAAAATTACATTGCTCATTCGCTTGGAAGATATCACTAAGAAATGCACCCTATCGACCCCTCCCTTAGCCAAATGATCCACCATAACGTTTGCGGACCTTGGAACCAAGAGAACATGATGTTCCTATTGGTCACCAAGTCACGAACTCATTCAAAGCGTTGGTATATCTCTAAGGGCCTTTCTCACTTCCCTTAGACCGTAATAGCATTCAAAGAGTCACCTCCAATGATATGAGATGAGTAATTGATATGAGATGGGCAATGTATAGTTATGAAGAGAATGGTTCCTTGCCAAAGTGATAACACCTCAGCATTGTTTGAGGTAATTTCTCCCTCCAGCCCTGATAAAACCAAAATAATACTAATTGCTCTGATCACCCCACCAACACCTAACAGACCTTGATTGATCACTGAGTTGCCATCAAAATTGAGATTTAGAGAGCCTTGAGGAGGGCTCCACTGAATCACAGCAGAAGACTGATAGGGAGTGGAAACAGCTGTTGAGACCCAGTATCTTATGATATTTTTATCTTCACGCCTTTGAAGATATGAGAAGTTCATGCCCACCACAAAGCCACTCTCCATTTGATTTCTGAAAGCCCTGTAATTAAACATTTGTTGTTTCTTTCTTCCCAAATCTACCAAAGAAAAGCATAAATTGTGCTTTTCCACATCAACCTACCCCTAGCTCCAAGGCTAGCTCATTTCCACTACAACCTATGTTGCACGTTTTTTAGGACAACAGATGTATCCCATGTCAAACCGTATGGACACGGAAACGCCTCAGACACGGCTGTTGTGACTCATATTAGAATAATTTGTGCATTTTAGACACACATGAACACAGAGACGGATGCAGACCAAATACCCATAAACTTTTAGTATTTATTATACAAAAAAATGAATACAACTGCATATAATTAGCATAAATTTCACAAATTATTTACAACTCTCATCATCATAAAAGAAAATTCAGTAGGGAAATAGGGGAAGAACAGACTGAATTTGAGAGAGAGAGAGGAATAGGGGTGTCAATGGGCTGAATTCGGGCCACATAAATTTCTTTTTGATTAATCATCTTTGATATTAGCATTAACATTTAAATTTGATATAAGTTCATGATTTCACTAATTAATTAGTTTATTTATTTTAATTTATGTCTTATGTATATTGTTTGATCTATTGTAGTTTGTATTTTGTAATACATTAGTGTTGTTTCATATTTACAATAATTTTGCTTTCATATTTAATTTTTTTTCTTTTTAATCTTATGGTATTACTTATATAACATTTAAAGTATAAATTTCTAAAATTAAAATATCCTCATGTGTGCCCGAATATTTTTTTCGCCATGTCCGACACCCCATATCTGAGTCTGATACCAATACATGTGTCTGTGTATGTGCAGCATAGATCATAACATAACCTCCATCATATTGTTGGGAAAGCCCCAGTCCAAACCAGCCAGAGAAAGAGAATGATCTGAGATGATTTGCCCACTCTCCAAAGGATAAAGAGATAATAGATGGATTCACCATCACACATACACAAGATGCAAATGTGGGGTGCGAGCTGTATGTTTTCTTCTTCTTTGGAGGACGTCGGGTGTGGTGTCACCTTTTTGTGAGCTCGACCAAACTAACATTGTAGCCTTTGGAGTAGCCATAGGTTTCTAAAAGATTTTTTAAGGGAACATATTCACCGCTTCATCACCCGCAGAAAATTCGTTGAAAAAACACTGGAATAGAATTTGCCATCTGAATTAAGGGATCAAAATCTAGAATCAGGAATTGAAGAAGAAATATAGAAATTTTAAGATTTTCAAGAACAAAGAAAGCTCACTGACATTAATATGTGTAAGGCGTCTATGAAAATTAAATTCCAGGATATGTCAGCAGCAGCGGATCTAGCCATATGAGAAATTTTAATACTCTTAGACGACATACTCTATATAGAAAGGGAAAAGAGACACTCAAAGGATTACTTCCACCAAATATCCTCCCGGAAAATTATCCAGTTACCTATCCCAACATCAAATCTAATGAGGAATAAAAGAAAGGACAGATTTCTGGTGCCTTCCCATATCCCAAAGACACCGAAGATTGACTCAATTGGCAGGTTTAAAGCCCCATCCATCACTCTCCATATTGTATATTCTCTCAATCACCGACACCCATTTACTATTAGGCTCAAACGGGAATCTCCACACTTGGGCAGTTCTAAACTAGAAACCCAATCAAAAGGGATGCCTATCAATTGAATATTAAGGGTAGATGAGTACATAGTTTATAAAATGCCTTGGGATCATTAGAAATGTCCTGTTGTTGCATCTCTTCAGCACTAGGGCCTTATTTTATGATCTCTTCAGTCTTAAGGAGAATCTTTTACCCCTGGTGATAAATAAAAGAGAACTTTAGATACTATTTATAAATTATAACCACATTATAATTTTTTTAGACTGTCTCAGCAGTTTTATCATTGCAACTCCCCAACAGTTATAAATCTTTGTACACCTGTAAATCTGTAACAATTACACTCCACCTTAAAAGTTGCCATGGCCAGATAGGCTAATCAGAACAAAATCTTGTTTCCACTTTCTCTGTTCCAGCTATTACTTGTACACTAACATATTTGTGTGTCTAAAAAAGAAGAACAACGGGATACTTCACAGGTAATCAGAGTGGAAAAGCCTAGGGATGCCACCACACAGAGTACACCTGTTCATCACCCTGGATCTTCCAATCAATGGGCCATTTCTTAGTTTAGATTTAGTTCAAAGATCATGCAAACTGGATGTCCCTAACTATTCAAATTCCAACCCAAGCACCTAACAATGAATCTTAGCCAACGTCTGCATAGAGTCTAAGTCAAACATTTAGGATCATCTGATCAACGTGATTTCAGCAGTACTGATTACAACTAATGGCCGATATGTTGCACAGTCGTGATTAATGAGAATGGGCACGTGTGCGTAGAAAGAACTCTAAAGCTACTTAGCACACAGGCCCGGGCCAGTATGGCAGCCATGGTTTAAAATATCAATACGTATCGACCGATACGGGCCGATACGTATCCTATTTGGAGCTACTCGATACACTGGTACGCTAGAAAAAAAAAACTCCATTGTATTGAGCCAATATAGGCCCGATACATTCAATACGGGGATTTTTTAGTTAATTTTTTTTCTCCTTCCATTTACACTAGGATCTACAATACAAACCCGATACACAACTTATTTGCATAATATATTATTTAAGTAAATGATTTTAACTTAATTTTACTTTAATTTACTTTGGATATTAATATGTAAATAAGGTTATCCCCTTGGTTATGATGCCCCAAACCAGCACTACTTATCAGGAGCCGCTGGTTATGATGCCCTAGCCCAACCCTACTTATCAAGAGCCACTGGTTATGATGCTCAGTCTCAGTCTTCGACTGACAGTTATGGACAAATCACGACTCAACAGTAGACATATGTACAAATGTACATGGGCATGTACCGCACGATGATAACTTGGACACAGTGGTGTCATCATGTTTGGACCACTTATAATCACTCTACTCAAGTCCTTATCCCACAATGATAAAGTATGAGCCGGTACGAAGCTCAATGTGATATTGAACTTTTATTATGTATGTAACTTGATTTGTGAATACAAGGGTCTATGTATTTTCATATTTTTGATTTATGAATACAAGTGAGATTCTATCACTTGGTTAAGTAATTATGGTTTGTATTTTCATACATATTTATCAGCGTGCATGCCTTTTTTAACTTATAAATTTGTTAACTCTCATATGTACGATTATAAATGTAGTTTGAGGCCTTCATTTAGTTTGTTTTTAGCTTATATTTGCATTAAAAGAGGTTTTATGCAAGATATCCAAGTTTTTCCTTTCGTATCCAAGCTTTTTTTAGCGTATCCTGAATTTTTCAGCCGTATCCAACCGATACGTATCCTATTTTGGATTTAGCGATACGGCGACCGATACCGATATTTTAAACCATGATGGCAGTATCTATTTGTAGAATACAAAACAATCTAATTAACAAGAGTAAGAAAATGAGACAGATAAAAATACATAGCCTAGAGAAGAAAAAAAAATTTCTTACTTGGCATTAAAGGGAAAATAGAAATTATCTAAATTTAGGACTACTAAAAATATAAGTGATATACTAACATAATCTGCTAAAAAATATTTTGAATATACTTTTTAGTTTTCTTGATTTCATAATTATATATTTACTAATATCTAAGTAAAGGATTTAAGGACCCCACTGATTTAAAATTTGAATACAGATGTAAAATGTTGATTATTTTGACATACTTCTATGGGGATGGTGATGTAAGAAGTATTTTGGGAATGCAGCGTGCAGGATTTTTCACTCGAGTCCAACATTTCATAGAAGTCAGAGACCGTGTTTCCTAGTAAGCAAGTTTTATATGAATAGATGATCATAGTGTGGAATTACAACAGATGTCGTAACTGATAGCATGGCCCAATCCAATTGTTGTCATGAAATATCCACCGACATAATTTTAAATATTAAATTTGGAACAAATGATTCAAAAGATATATAGCATAGAAAGAAGTGAAAAAAACAGTAAGCAAACAGTAACTTCAGCTACATAAATTTGATATGACTTCAATATGACAAACATATTTACCATTTGACCAACTGCAGTTGTAATGATTGCAGGTGTGTTTCTGTAGCGCAGCCCGTCTGCCTCAACAATTCCCGACTGCTCAATCACCTGGCAGAAATTACAAGATGAGAATATGAGATGTTATAATACAACCCAATAAAACCTCACAATGCAGCTGCTAAAGGAAATGAAAAATGAGTAGTAGTTTTCTCCACCAGAGCACCAATTTTGAGCAACTATAAATCAATTTATCAATCTGTGGTACCCAAGGATCCAAACAACTAAAGAATATCTAAATAAAAAAGAAAACTTCATCATAGACAACATCAATCCAGAAATCTCCACACTCATTATAGGTGCAAAGTACAAATGAAGAACCAAGTGCAAGCTATTGATAAGTTGTAGAAAACTAATGGCAAATAAACTACATGCTACAGTTATGACAGATATTTCTTGTTACACAGATTTCGGCTAGAAGGATGGTTTTTTTCGTTTTAAGCAGAGAGGTGTATCTAGTGCTTAACCATAACTTCAAAAGGATTCGTGGGAAAGTGCCATTCATGTTCAAACAAGCTTCACATTGCCCCCCACTAGAAGAACATTCTAAGTTTACTAGGACAAAACATTCTACACGGATGTGAAAATTTTCAATGTTTCGTTTACCAGGGTAACTTAGTACAGTGTATATTAGTTGATGAAATAAAAAGGCATGTAGTAAGGACAAAATATGAACTTATTTGTTTTGAATAGCAAATTACATAAATGAAAACAAAATTTGAACCATTATAACTGTGTTTCATCCAACTACTATTTGAAAGTAAACATTGTTTTATCGGTATTCTAGAAAATAAATATAAATAATTCAATATGTTCAAATTTTTTTTCCTCTAACTAAAGAAAATGATTAATAGTTCATGTCCCAATGAATCACTAGGATTTCCCCATCTGTTGTGTTGTGTGGCTCTCTGCTCTCAGCAAAATTCAAACCCATATTCTTTCTCAAAGGTAGAAACTAAAAAGCATGGTGAGGGATCTTTACAGACCCTCTGAGATGTGGGTCTGGAGGCATCAAAGCAAAAGTCCTCATGATTTAGAATCATGTCATGGGAAAGAAAGTTCATAGTAAATCACAAAATAATGAAAATAAAATAACTTTATGGGACAACAGAGTTTTTCAAATAGAATATATACATTTAAAAAAAAAAAAAACCAAAAAATACGACCATAACACATACACAAGAAAGTAGAGAGTGATCTCCTACATCTTTGACTTTAGACATAAACAATTGAACTTTTTAATGCCGGAAGATGATGAGATAAGGTAATTCGGCAACAAGCACCTAAGAACATCCCTCTAAAATCTCAATAGGACAAAGGACAAGCCAATAATGCAACTACCCAAGCTTGTCCACTTCAGATACTTGTCATTCCTGGTAATGTCTTGCATCTTTATGCAAAGATACATAAAAGGAGTGCTCAGATTCTCAACTACTTCTTGCTGAATTAAAATAAGTCAAAAATAGAGAAGAAAAGAATAGATAAAAGTAGGGAAAGATGGGCAGGTTGTCCCCAGTCCCCACTTCCACAATAATAAGGAAGTTACATATACACTACCTTGAACTCCTATTAGAGGTAACTAATGGAGAGAAATAATAATAAAATAAATATAAGACTTACACGCTTCTAGTGCGTAAAAATATTTTTGTGCATACTACTTTGAAACAGTCTTGAAGCGCTATTTCAGATATCAATCATTGCTAGCTTGCCAAAAGTCTCTTGAATTATGCCTCTACTTAAATTCTGCACATGAATAATGCCCAATTGATGCTCAGATCTTTTAAAGAGACTGACTTTCTTTGACACCTCTTTCACACACAAAGCAACTATAAACCCCGATCTGTTGTCACTTGTCGTCTCATGAAAACACGACTAGAAGTAACCTATATTGTGCCAAACACGCAGGAGAATATCCGATTAAAAAAAAGGAGAATATTTTGGGTTGAATTTACCAATAGCCATGAATATCATGTTGTAGACACCCTATTTTTTTTATTTTTTTTTGGGGGGGAAATGAAAGTCGGGATTAGGCGGACCCCTTCCTGCATAGCAACAAAGAAAAAGATATTTACAACCTCATATGTCGATGGCCCCACTCATCATCATGAACAATCTTGGCCAGTAAGATCAGGAATTGATCCAGGTCTAACCTAATCTAAGCTCATTTACATGAATACACGTCTTAGACAAAAACTCTGCTACCCAATTCGCCTCACAAGGTATATAACACACCTCCAAGGTTTCGAAACTTTGCCTCTTGTCCTCAATAGCGCACAAGGTGGCCGTTTCTTTCCACATCCATGGCCACCGGTGATTGATACACCCCACAAGCCACTTAGAGTCAGACTCAACCCTCACCCACTGGAAACATTGTTGACTAGTGTAAGCGCAAAATTTGTCTTTGCTTATCAAATTTCCCAACCTTGATTGGGCGTTGCAATTTCGCTGCCCACAACTAGCCACCTCTAAGCCCCGCCGTATAGCCTTGAGCTCCATAGCAATCACCGAACCCTCTTGCTACCCACCTGTAATAGCCAAAAGAGGATTGCCTCAAGCATTTCTATAGATACACTCATAGCCCCCAACATCCGTTCTCCACGAGCCATCAATATTTATGGTAATAACATCGCCATCTAGTGGCTTCCTCTCATGGGCCGAGAGTTTGAGACTCCCAAACAGCATCACTATTCCAAACCTCCACTGATTCCTTGTGCATAGGATTGTCGGAAATAGGAACCCTCCGGTCAATCTTAAAAGAAACGTCTTCTTTGATACGCATCGCAGTACTAGGGTGTTGTAGACACCCTATGTTGCACGATCAAGTGCTCTTAAGTTGGTCAAACATCCTCAATTCTTCTCCTAAGTCTTCAAGATGAGACCCACCCCTTAGAATACCTTTAAAAATTATTAAGCCCTTGTTAGAACCCTTTGAAACCCATAAAACCCCTAAGTTTAGTGTAAGGGTATATTGGTCTTTTTATTTTATTCTCATGTGGGACTTAACTCTGAATTTTTCATTTGGACCTTTCATAGACATTAAAGTGTGATTTTGAACCTTTGAACTCCTGAAAATATGTCAAAAGTTTGTCCAAAGTGTACCCTATTTTTAAGCAAAGAATGGTATTTTGATAATTTTTATAAACCTTTTTCAAATCTAGTAACATTTTCGTAATTTTGAGGTAGTTTCTTTAAACACATCAATGAATTTGGAATATACACACACAAATACATATATATATGTATATGGAAAGGGATCCAAAGACATATATATATCTATATGGAAGAAAAGACGTGTATGTTCACATATAATCACAACCGTTGGATCTAGAGATCCAATGGCTGCAAATCACAAAACCTTTTAAGTACCAAAGGGCAATTAAGGAAATCTAAATACTTTTTTAAGAAACAAATCTTTCTCCTTTCTCAATCCTCTCTCTCTCTTCCAGCGAACTCCTGGAGGTTATTGATCCGCCAAACAAGAAGCAAGCATATTCCGGTGAATTCTAAGCTTCTTCTCCGATCATAATCCGGTGAATTCTCTCTCTTCATCCCCTCTCTCTCGGGATAAACTCTGGCAATTGCAACCGTGGGGTGGGGATCACCCTTTCCGGCAACCCATCGATTACTTTTCCATCCTGCAAGTCCTAATTTATACATTAGCTCATTCTACACAAAAGAAAAGCTCTCGTTCCTCAATCCTAATTTCACACTTTCACGATTTTCTTTCTCTGTATTCTTTCTTGGAGTATCCAGGAACATTATTCAAATCAAGATATAGAGTCCTTTTACAACTTGAAAGGTAGAGTCATCTGTATTCTGTACACAAGGAGATGTAGCGGGATTAGCCAAGTTAGTCGGATGTAAATATGACCCGCATGCCAAGCAATACCCAATCATCGAAACTTATTGATAAATTGGGTGTTTAGAGTGAAAACCGAAACCTTAGAATTCACCGGATTATGGTCGGAGATGAAGCTTAGAATTCGCCAGAATATGTTCGCTTCTTGTAAAGCTGATCAATAATCGCCGGAAATTCGTCAGAAGAGAGAGAGAGAGAGAGATTTGTTTCTTTAAAAAATATTAAGATTTCCTTAATTTCCCTTTAGTAGTTAAAAGGTTTTGTGATTTGCAACCGTTGGATATAAAAATCCAACGGTTGTGATCATATGTGAACATATATGTCTTTTCTATATGTCTCTCGATCCCTTCCCTATATATATAATGGTCATTTTTTGTATAAATGACATGACAAATTTAGCCCATTTTGAGTAGGTCGTTTATACTATAAATACCACGCCCAATTTAGTCTAATTTAATCTGGTTTATCTAAGCTCTGACAAGTTTGTTAAGAGGCGCAACCGCGCAACTAACCATGTGAGAAAGATCTAGATTAGTTATGGTGGGGGAACACATTAGTCATTTATAGTATAAATTATCCAGCAATTTTCAATTGAGGTTGTTTATATTAAAAGCGGCTTGAGTCCTAACCAGTACCATAACTTTGGTCTAGCAACTCTTCCAAGTTCCAAATACTCTTGCACTTTGGATAGAATCCTTTAATGAATTAAGAATTTTAGGGAATTCGTCCCAAACAATTTGGATAATGATATCGTTGTATCCTCATTTGGTTTAGTCCCCGCATGTGAGAGGAATAAAATTCTTCCTTTCATTCTCTAACTATAAATACCCCCTCCCTCAACTCATTCCAACAAGCTTTCATGTCCCAAGACTTGAGGAACTAGGCTTTATGTTAAGATCCTCTTGAATTAAATCTTTTAACCTCCCTCTAGCCTTCCTTAGCCTAGTCCTTTATCCCCATTAGTCTCCTCTTTACCTTAGCCTTTCGTAGTAGCCATTGTCTTCCCTAACAACTTTAGCCTCATTTGCCTTAGTATCTCCACCCCCTTAGTCCAATAGGAATCCCCCTAATAGCTCTTTGGGATAAATTACCCCATTTCTAAGCCTTAGAAGAAGAAAAATAAGATAAAAAAGGAGCTTGTTGAGGTTTTCAACAACACTAAGGTGAATTGGTTAAATTCAGATTTTGACAATTCAAGTACTCTCCTTTTATACCTTTTTCTCTTCATTTTGTAATGAGCCTTTAGCTAGGGTAAAAAAAATCAATCATTCTCTCGACATAGTTCTCCTTTTGACGCATTTTGCCGATTATGGGAGCTCCTTACGAGATGCGGAAGGGAAGAAACCTTTTAGGCTTAGAATCCTCTCTTTTTCATATTTTATTTTGTAATGAGCCTTGGTCTAGGTTAGACCAACCTCTTTCCTAATTTAGTTTGGATCTCATTTGACACATTCCACCAAATTGGAGCTCCTTGTAAAAATGGAGAGAAGAAGACACCTTTGGCAAATTGTTGTTAGATGTGCCATAATGAGGAAGAGTATGTGCCGCATTTACTCTTGCACTGCCTGGTTGCATGTGGGTTTCATTCCTATCTCGACTAGGAGTGGAGTGGGTCTTCCTCCTCTCCTTTTGGAGCTTCATATTGGGTTGGCATTTGGTGCCGTTGGTGGGGGCTGCAGAAGAAATCCACACTCTTTTGTCCAGTGCTATATCATGGTCTCTTTGGAAAGAGAGGAATAGATGTGTGTTCGATGACTCACCTTCTCCTTTCTCTTGGATTCTAGGCCGAGTGTGTGGTTTGATTGAGGAATGGAGCTCCACATTTCACTTGGGCCCGGAAGTGAGGATTTGTTACTACTGTGAGGAGTTCATCTCTATTAGTGTTGGCACCCGTTTATTTCTTCATTATTTGCTAGTCATTGCCTTGTTTACATCTCTTATGTAAATTATTGTAATTTCTCTTTGATTATTAATATATTTGCTATTTACCGATTAAAAAAAAAAAACTTATGAATTTTATAACCCTATAGAGTCATTTTCTTAAACCCTCCTTTCATCATTTCTAACTTTTACCCTTAGATTGTGTTGACCAAGGTTTAAAAAAAGGGTTTCGGACACCGTAACGGACACTGCCGAAACCTTTACGTAACGCCGTTACGTAACGGTTTTGGCCTTTACTCTTTTTTTTTCCTTTTTTGCTTAAAAAAATCCAATAAATAGAAAAAAAAAACATATAATAAATGAGTAACAAGATACTTTTAAAGCCAATATGAAGCTCAGAATTTAGAAATAAGGAAATTAGATGGGTTGAGAGTTGAAACATACCCGAAATAAAGAACCTATCTTGGATTCTTTCAAATCTATGAATTAAACCCCAAATCAAGTTATTAATCAATAAAAAACAAAATGATTTTAGGAAAAAAAATATGCTAAGAATAGGTGGAGAAGAAGAGAGGAAGCAAAGATGATGTTTTAGAATGAGTTTAGGGATTTTCAGAACTTGGCCCTACGACCGAAACCTTTACGTATCGGACGTAACGCTCGTCATGTAACGGTTTCGGGTGTTACGGTTTTGTTTCGGGATAAACGGGTAAAGGTACGGTATCGGGTATCAGAGGCCACCGAAACCTTTACGTAACAGGCTTTATGTAACGGTTTCGGCGATTTTTTAAACTATGGTGATGACACTTGTTAAATCATAAATAGGAGTTAAGTTAATCTTGATTATCTCTTTTTTTAACAGATGTAAAATAGAAGGTACCCTATGGCCTCATTACCTTCTTTAAAGCCTTAAAAGTCTTAGATTGAGGTCTTACTTGAGTTCTTTTTATCCTAATTTTGCCCCATAATGTAAAACCATAGTCTATAATCACTTTCTCCTCCAAGTATTCATGCATTTTTATTTAGTTGTAAAATCGAAATTTCAAGTAGATATGATCTCCTAGGAGAATTTTGAAAGCATAGGCTAAGGGACGGATGAATTGGGGTGCCTAACACCTTACCCAAGGCATAACCAAATCCCTTTACAAAGTTTCTTGTTGGTTTTCGCAAATCGGTGCCTCATTTTATAAGATTAAAATTGTTTTTTTGTGGCTAACCACACCTTAGCTCCGTGGTTGGTGGCTAATTCATTTTCACTATCTTAGCATGCATTCTTGTGTGCATATGTGGGAGGAATCTCATCTTTGGACAATTAATATTTCAATTTTTCTCCAAAGGTCGCTATGTCACTCACACTTCAAGTTGGATTATTTTACACAAATTACTCATTGATCAAATACAAAGAAACAATTGAGGGATTGAAGCATAAGAATGAGGTCTTATCCAGAATGGTGTGATATGAAATCCATTGCAGCCAAATTTTTAACAAACATTTAGGAATCAGTCATGTAGCAAAGCAAAATGTAAAACTTAAGATTGAAGGTTCTCTCTCTTAATAAACCCGTAGGCACTGAAGCCAATTAACATGTTGCATAGGTTATGTCATCACGACACAAACATACCTTGAAGTCTTGAACATAGTTATGAGGTATAGAAGAGTGAATAGGTAATATATCCTTTGCATGGTAGAGACCATAAGCAAACATAGAGCCAAATCGGCATGTGAAGTATACATGACAAGTACTTGCCAAGGATCGCATTTTGCCAAACCTTACAATAAAACCAAAATAAGTCAAACAAGGAGCCATTGGATCCACCAAAAATACGGTGGAATCAGTCATTTAGCAGCAACTGTATTATGGTTTTTTTTTTTTTTGTCTCAAATGTAATCCACTTTATTGATCTCATATTCATCTTATTACAGGTATTGACTGGGTATTGGATGGCACCCATTTTGTGCTTCATTATTTGCAATGTCCCAAAAGATGAACCCTAGGCAGAAGTAGCTCCAACTTGACAAGAATCAGTTCTACTAGATTGTTTTCATCTCATTTCACTTTGCAATACTTAGTCTTGTGCCCATCCAAAAGGCTCATAAGCTACTAGAATTACATTCAGATGTACCTAGTCAATGAAGTCTAATGCATGGAGAGTTTATTCGCAGATTCTGAAGGGGAAGAATCATTTTCAATATATCATTTACTTCGATTGCTCAAAAGGATGGAGATAGATTGCATATTTTGTTAATTAGAGAAACACTCGAACTAAGAGAATGGATGACTTAATAAACTTAAACGCGCAGGCAAAGATCAAAACATGAGACTCGAATATAAAAGTTACCATGGTTCCTTCGGCATTTTGTTCGGTAGCAAGATCTTGAAGAAACCAGACAGCACTTCCATTATCTTCAACATCATGCTTCAAATCTAAGAGCTCAAAAATCAGGCTCTCATCACGAGCAGGATCCACAAACACCTCCTTTAAACAAGAAAAATAGCACAAAACATTAAATAATTCACAGAGAATCCAATGAGAAAGAAAACATGATTGAAAGGATAGCAAATCTATAACAACCTGATGATCAGGAACTTGACGAATGTTGCTCACATCCTGTAATTCCAATACAAAGTCAGAATTCAATTGCTTTAGTTTGAATTCGAAAATCTGAGAATTGAAACAGAGAAAGAGAAAGAACAGAGAACCTGGAATCTAAGAGGGAAAGCACTGGATATGGCACCACCGAACAAAGGGCGCTCGAGATAGGATTCTTCAGGCATGTTACAACTTTTCCTTTTTTCCCTTTTACTCAAAAACTGAAATCAACAATGTCTTCAAACAGAAAAAGATTCAGGAGAATGAAGAAGTGAGAAACCCCAACTTGAGGATCTCTTCTTATACGAAACCACTCGGTCGGTGCGAGTGACAAGCCTTAGTCGTGCGCTCTGCTTAACAAACACGCAGGAAACCAAAAAAAATTTGGTGCTACCCGCACCTCAAAGTTTGATGACTTCACCCCAAAATTAAATTTTTTAATGATCAAATAATTATTTTATTATTTGAAAAAATGATTATTTGATTATGAATTTTTACGTAATCAATTTTATGAGAATTGATTTTTGGCCACCAAAATCCAATCCAAAATACCTCAAAAGGCCAAAATCTCGGACGGTCCCACACCATTTCAGCTTCAAATCGTTTCTCGTGGACTAAATACCTCAAAAGGCTAAAATCTATTTGTTCGCCTTTTCCGAGAAATCGGATTTTTTGAAACTGATATTCAATCTGTTGTTCGAATTGGATCCCAAATCCTCTTCTCGGATGTTGATAAAACCCTAAAACCAAAGCTTGAATTTTTTCAAGTTCCAGATCTCACCGGTGCCGATCTAGGTCACTTTGTTTCAAAGAATTCATCTCTTTTAACTGCTAGTTTGGATCGAAAACTGATCCTGTGTACCGATATTCCTAAGAGAAACCTATCGAACAATGACTTTTATCAGTGTAGTGGTCACTTTGCCCGAGAACCCTAAAACCCTTTTGAGAGAAAAGAGAGAGAGTGCAGGGTTTTTAGTTGGAGAAAGAAGGCAGACCCGGATACATTAGGAAGAAATAGGCAGGGGCATTGTTGCCCTTTTCATTTTTTAAAAAAGTTTATGTAAGAAGACTTTTGGATTTTTGGTTTTAGTTCGGGGTGTTTTCATAAAATATTGCACCCAACCAAAAAGGAAGAACGAATCCTCTACGATGGCTAGGTCGCCATGTTTAAGATTCTCTCACCCCTAAGTTTCACCACCCATCCTTGATTTTTAGAAATAAATAGTAATTCTTTTTTTAATATTAAAAACATATTTTTAGGATTTCTTTTAATATTTAAATAAAGAATTACCCTAGGGATGGATGAATCTTAACCATAGTTAAGGGGGGTCAAAAGGGACACGTGGTGCCCTCAGGGGTGATAACCGGATTTGCCATATCCGGTTATCACCGTAGAGGATTTGGTCTTAAAAAAAAGTCAAATCCTCTACGGCGGTTACCGGATTTGGCAAATCCGATTATGGCCCCGAGGTCATCACGTGTCCCTTATGACACCCCTTCACTGTGGCTAAGATTCACCAACCCCTAGGGTTCACCCATCCTCGGTTTTTAGAAAAAAAGATATTAATTCTTTTTTTTAATTTTTTAATATTAAAATATTTTTAATTTTTTTTTCTAAAAACCAATTAGGGTAGGTGAAACTTGAGGGTGGGTGGATCTTAACCACAATTAAGGGGTGTCAAAATTAAGGGACACATGGTGACCTCAGGAGACATTACCGGATTTGCCAAATCCGGTTATCATCGTAAAAGATTTGCTTCCAACAAAAAAAACAAAAAAGATAGATGGAACTAAGAAAGCCTGAATAAATCTCAGAGGGTGGCCAATAGGGAAAGGGACTCAAACTCAAAACCTACGCTTCCTGAGGTGTTGGTTACCTATTTCTATCCATGTACACGATCCAGGTACACGGCCCGAGTTCGAGTTTGGTAGAATGCTCGCAATGGTCAATATTTTGCATACGGTCACCTTAATAGCAGTCTAAGACCACCTTGACAGGTTGGTTTAATCAACTAAGATGCGTCCCATGTAGGGCTGTCAAAAAAGCCCACGTAGAAGGGTACCCGGCCCTGCCCTGCCCTCCAAAGCCCTCTGAAGCCCTACCCTTCCTAGCCCTTGGGTCGAGCAGGGTTCAAAATCCGAAAGCCCTGCTTCTACAGGGCTGGGCCAAGGCTCACCCCGACCCTGCCCTTTAAAGCCTTGCCCTTCTCCTTAGTTGCTACACGATAGCTAAGGTCTATAAACCATAAAATTATATAATATATATATATATATATATATATATATATTATATTTATGAAATTACTCATTTCACAATTTCAAACAGTTTAATAGTAGGGTTAAATGAGTAATTAATTTCACATGACCATCGTTATAAAACCCCTCGAGGCCTCGACACTCGTTACGAACCCTAACCCTAATCTCGTATGCGAAATCACCTCCTTGCCTCCTCCTGCTTAGAGGATTTTGATATATAAATTTTGTTTTATATAGTTTTACTTTGTTTTATTCTATCATGTATGCTTGTCACTAACAAGGAAAAAAAATTAATTTTGTTATTGCTCTTTTTGTTGCAATGTCGGTCTCAAGCCTGGATAAAAGAGGAGGGTATCTATTTCCATGTCAAGTTGACAGTCAATGTAGAAAAAAAATCTGGTCATCTCAAATCACAAAAAAAATCTCGCTCTTTCTTCCGGTCCTACCCTAACCCTTGAGGGTAGAGCTAGGGCCCAATCATTCCTGGCCCTTGAAGGGCTAGGGCCCTACTCTTGTAAGGAAGGGTAGGGCTAGGGTTGACCCCAGCCCTGCCCTGGCCCTACCCTTTGACAACTCTACCAAAAAGAAAAATGACTATTGATGCGATGAGTATGAAATGTTTTTTTTTTTTTGGTAGGCAACTACATCATTTATCTATCTATGTCACGGGTTAAGGGGGGTTAGAAACTCAAGGGTGGGCTCTCAGCAGCCACACTGGGACTTGAAAATGAGTCACTCCTCCCCAAAGGTAGATACACTACCACTGGGACAAATCCCCGACGTGTCACTCCTCCCCAAAGGGAGATACACTACCCTTATACATAGGTAAGGGTGTTATCGAGCCGAGAGCCGACCCGAGTATGGGATGTTCAAGCTTGTTTATTATGTAAACGAGCTCGAAAATCAAGCTTGAGTTCAACTTGTTTATTAAATACTAGTCAAGCTGGCCAGCATTTTTTTATATTGAATTTGGTTTAACAAATTAAATAGATAATTATCTGTTGCATTGGTTTAAAATCAATTTATATTTATGTGGATCTAATCTCTACCAAATTATTCTGGCCAATTAGTAACAACAAGATCTTTATATCCATTTGTATAAGAGAATAGAGAGAAATACAAAGAGTGAAAAAAGTGTTTTGCAGCATGTCCATTCTGAGATATAGGTAAGGCCTTATTCTTTTTTTCCTCCATATTTTTAAAGTCTTGCCCAATCCAGCTGACATAGTTGGTATCCTAAATAGTACTTACTCTCTCAGCAGATGCCTTAAAGCAACTAAACTGTGTGAGGAGTCTTTGTTCAGATCGAACAACCTAGAATAAAAAAAACAAATCATGCTTGTGACAATTAAGGCAAGTAATAGAGAAGCATATGTTTATTAAGTAAAAAATTGAGTTAATAACATAATAAAAGGCTTCAAATTTTTGTTAAGCACAGAAGGTGACATCTTAAGAAAACTGAAAATTTTACAATTATCCATCCATGGACTCTTCCAAATAAAAAAGTTAGTGTGATTTTTATGGTCATAAAGCAAGAGATGATCAAACAAAATGGAGTTAGAAAATAGGGGAAACTATTAGAACATATCTACATTACATTTGAGTCATCAAGAACAAAAAGAAAGCGCGTAAGTGATACGTAGAGGTGTTTGAGACAATCATCAAGCATAGAATTCCTTATCTCATTTTCATTCAAAAAACAATTGTTGTTGTTGATTTTGACATGTAAACATTAAATTCATCCGACTCTTTGAACCCCAGTGGTCAAATTTTAGAAAAAATCATCTTGAACTTTTATTTCAGATATAATCAAAATATGAGCTACAACACACAAGAGAGTAATCATTAATCAACCATCTTTTACCATGAGAGGCTTGAGAACTGACTGTTAGTCCCGAACTTTAGTTATACACTGCAGCTTTAAATATTACACTATATTGATTCGTAATTTTGATAAGTAATCAGACGCTTTAAATATTACACTATATTGATTCGTAATTTTGATAAGTAATCAGACTCAAGATGATGCAAAGTGGTTTCTGTTTGGATGCAGAGCTGGACAAGAAAAACACATACCATACACCATCCTTTACTCACATAATGAAGAACATATTTTACAAATTTCTTTATGATACCTAATTAGAGAATCAAGACATTGATGGAAGATCTAACACTACAAACACCACGGAGATAAGAAAATCATAAAACCAAGAAACCTTATAATCACTTTAATCATACGGAGTAAAAAAAAAAATTCAGTGACTTACAAGTGAAACTCATTGAAGTTAGTTTACTATATTAAGTGGACATGAGAGCAATACCCTTTTTACACCTATGGGCAAACATGACTTCCAACAGATTTATTGTACTCATAATGTTGTTGTTATAGTAAAGCAATGGTTTCAAACTTGAGATGGATCCTATGGAAGACTTGATGTGGCCTAAAGATATGCGGAACTTTTACAGTAAAATAAAGGGTTGTCGGTCCACAGAGAGAAGTGAATATAGGAAACACTTATAGAAAAAAAGATTATAGAATTTTGGTAGAGAAGATTGCAATTAATTTGGAGGAAATATCAATGAGAGAAAACGTCAAGGCATCGGGTTTCCTCCTCTTAACTGTATAATATCAATTCGATTAATCCAAAATATAACTCAATTGGGGATTTCATATCCCAAACCCTTAATCGGAAGATTTATAAATTCAATTTATAAAAACTTAAAATCAATCTTTAAACAATTATCCAAACCAAGTTTTTACCCAAACCCTAACTTTATCATAAGGATTTAAGGATGGCGATATACCTGGGGGCGATACCGCAACAAAGAATAATATCTGATAAGATTAGGGTTCTTCGTTTGAGAAATCAAGAATTATTACCTAACTATGAAAAAAACTTGACTGAACTTGTGAAAAGATTTAAACCTAAGAAATTAAATTGAAAGAGATTCAAACTAGATGAACAATTGATATAAAAATCATAAACATTCAAAACATTTAATGAATTAATTCAAATTAACATTACCTCATTAAGAGAATTGCACTCTAGCCAAAGCTACAGATTTAGCAATCTATACAAAGAAAAAACTAAAAAAATAATAAGAGGAGAAGAGACTGGGATAAAGGATGCCCTAATAGCCCCCCCTCTCTAGGTTTATATAGGCTATATGAAAGAAGAAAAAGTAAAAGAAAAACAAAAGGGAAACTTCTAGAACTACAAAATTACAAGAAAACTATCCAAAATTGAGTTTTCCGCTTTGAACAATAAAATACCGGAAAAATCACCACCACCACCGCTCGATCGTCGCTCCTCACCGATCGATTGCAGCTCCATTTGATCGCCCAATTTGGTCGATCGAGCTTTAACACACGAGCTCGAGCAATTCACGAGCAGCTTAATTCATTAGATATAACTATTTGTGAGGTTTAAAATTTATTATATTTATAAAAAAAGGTAAAATAAATTACAATGTAGCCTAAAATTTTAGAAAAAGTTCATAATTGTATAAATAAAGGTTATTCTTACTATGTAAAACACATTATATATTATTAATTTTTATTAGTATGTAATAAATATATGTAATTTTAGAACTTAAATGAAGTATATTTTAGTAGGTTAATTATATATATAATCAAGTCAAGCTTTTAACGAGCCTAGTAGAGATGTGTTCAAGCTTGACTTATTTGCTAAATAAACGAACAAGCTCGATTTTTTAACGAGCTGAGCTCAAGCTGTTCGCGAG
Source organism: Tetracentron sinense (assembly GCA_015143295.1). Classification (NCBI taxonomy): domain Eukaryota; kingdom Viridiplantae; phylum Streptophyta; class Magnoliopsida; order Trochodendrales; family Trochodendraceae; genus Tetracentron; species Tetracentron sinense. The sequence goes on from CM026560.1 coordinate 34,017,493, forward strand.
CACTTTTATTTAATAACCACCCCTATGTATAGGTCGATTTGCAATCAAAGGTTGGCCATGTGTACAGTAAAAACAATAAATTTATAAAAATAAAAAATCTAAGATTAATAAGTATAACAAAAGTTTTAACAAAAAAAAAATAAGGATAAATTACACTGACCTCCATTGAGGTTTGGTAAAATTGTAGAAACCTCCACTTTTATTTTTGAAATTACTCTATCCTCCCCTGAGGTTTGATGAAATTGCAAATCTCCCATCTTGTTTCGAAATCTACTAAAAAAAAGACATCGCATAACCAATTAAGTTGACCGACTTCAAGAAAGGTAATTTGAACATTTTAAAAATTAAAGTTTAAACTATAACATAATCAAAATCCTTTCATGTTAGTAACAACATACTAACAAAAGAGAGAATCTGTTACCGACAGCTGAAGTAGAGGGGGTGACAGTGTGATTTTAGAAATAAGAAGGGAGGTTTCTATAATTTCACAAACCTCAGGGGAGGTTAATGTAATTTTAGGAATTGGAGGGAAAGTTCTACAATCTTATCAAACTTCAAGGGAGGTCAATGTAATTTCTGAAACAAGAGATGAGGTTTTTGTAATTTCATTAGACACATAATCGCTTTAAAATCCACTCATTTTTTAGAACACCACACCTTATTGCTTTTACCAGTTACTTCAGATTAATAATTGGGGGGGATCGCTTTAACTCTTTCTTGAGTTCAGGTTGGCCTTGGGTCAAGCTGGGGTAACCTGACCCAAACCAAACACACACACATACACCTCTTGGTTTGCTCCGGTTATGGGACATATTTTCTCTTTGAGAAAGGTCTCGGTTTTGAGTGTGAGTGTGGGTGTGGTGGTTGAGAGACACACCATGGTTACTAACCTGTACAAATGATGGACTTATTTGTTGGATAGTAATAAAATTATCTTATTTTGATGCTAGATTTATTGTTAGAGTTATTTTATTTTAATAATGGTATGAAGTTTTATTTGTATACTAATTAAGGGTTTGTAAATCTTTTGTTTAGGTATAGACTATAGTATTTTATTTATAACTTGTAACTTTAATGCCTATTTTTTTTTTCATTTTTATTGTGACATTGACAAGTTATTATCTATGTTAGTTGTTAAGGTTAGTTGAGAGGGTGGGTGTGTGTGAGTGTGCTCTATATATCTATACAAAAAAAATAAGGAAAATTGCTATCAATCCATTGTGAGTTATTCCTTGAAAATTAATTCTGGGTCATTGTAAATTGGACCTAAGACTCCTCCATAACGATTAGCACACATTCCCATTCTTAAATAGAGGTCCCATTCTAAAATAGAGGTTGGGTATGCTTAATGGGCCCTCTTTGTTAAGCAGTTAAGCAAATCAAGTATGTCATGTTACCACATATCATAGACAATTTCAGCCAAAAAATCTTAGTTATACAAGTCCAACCTGCATCAGTTGCGTCTAGGTTTGAGAAATGTAACCCTATTGGATTGAACACCTTAAGTCTGAAAGTCGAGTTGGATTCAACTGGGTGTAATCAAGCCAAGCCAAGTAGTAGGGTGTTTAGACTCAACTTGTAAGTAACAAGGGTGCTCAAGCTCAACTCGAGCTTCACTATTTTTGTTCAAGCTCAACTTGTAAACAAAACATTAGCTTGAGATTGTATCAGGCTTGTTTACGTAAATGAACCGAGCTCGAGCTCGGACTTGAGCCCGTTTAGTGCTTTTGTTACCTCTTATACTTTTTAAATAAAAGGTCTAGATTTTTTTCCTTTAGATCAAAGAACCATATTAAAACTTAAAACATATATATATTATCTTAAATACTTAACATACTTAAATATACGTATAATAAATACTTAACTAAATATTATGATATTGAATAAATTGTGTACATGTATGTTCGAACTCGGCTTGTTAATTTGACTAGCTTGAAAATCAAACTCAAGTTTGATTCATTTATTAGATAAATAAGTTCATACGAGCCTCATAACAGCTCGATTAGTTTTCCAGGTCTAAATTCGACTATTATAATTAGCAAATTGTTATGCTTTTGGGGTTGGGCTAAGGTATCTGTAAATCCTTAGTAGATAGTTAATTTAGGAAAATTTTAGGGTGCTAATACGAGCACACCACTATTTTCTTACTGGCAAAGGGTTTACTCTGGTGCTCACCAGAGTATCCCTCTGGTGAGCAACAGATCAGTGGACAAAAAAAGTCACCTCACCATAATCATTTTTTTTCCCGTCAATTTTTTGACTTCTTCTCATTCAAATTTATTTTTCCTTTTTTCTTATTTTTTTTGTCCATTGATCTGTTGCTCAACGGAGGGATACTCTGGTGAACCCTTTGCCTTTCTTACCATACACTTATGTTAAAAATGTTTTTTTTTTTTTTTTTTCTAGTTTTAAGAATCTCCTCCTCTACGTGCATCCAAATCCCCCTAAACCCCTAAACCTATTCACCAATCCTTCTCCTCATTCTCTATTCACTGCATAATTTCTTAGAGCTTGAGGCAAGACAGCTCTTATACTATGCTTTTAAGGTTGTTGTCTTAGAAGGCAGAAAGAGGCTTGGGCAAAAGTTTGTACTTGTAAGAAAATGATAAGTTTGCGGTTGTAGACCTCGGTGGCGATGTTATTGCAAGTATTCACGCCATTTCACTAGGAGTTCTTGCGAGGCAACTATCTATTCCACTTCACATGGCCAATAAATAAATGTTCTTTGTACAAGCCAGATGGGGGCACCTGTTGATGAGGAAATCGATTCCAAGGTTGAAGTATCTTGAATAAGTTGCTCGACAAAGCCACCCAATGAGAAGTGCTAGCTCAGACGCATTAAGTCAATTTCTTTCCACATTTGCAGTGTGGGTGCAACACATATTGTTGCTACCCTATTACAAGAAGATGGGCTTACACTTGTTGGCACCACCTTGCGGCCGGGGAAGAGTACTTGGGATTGGGGGTAGCATTTCTGAAGCCACCCAATTGAGATAAATAATGAGTGGATTTGCAAATGACATTTCTCTAGACTCGGCGGTAGATACGTTCATATAGTTGTAACATGTGGCTTGTGGTACTGAAGAAAGGTAACTTATTGATTGGCATCTTTCAAGTTTGTAATGTTGGATGTCGTTCAAACCTTGCGGTTGCCCTTGGGATTAGAATGATCCTTATGAAACTGGTGGCGATCACTGCCGGTGAGAGAAAATGTCGTGAGAGATGGTTAGAGGATGAGAGAGGGAGAGAGAGGCCTGAGGGGTTAGAGAGATAGATATAAGGACGGAAATTTATAGATATTATTTTCCCTCTTTGCATGCTCTTAAAATTTAATACATTTTAAATACGTATTAGCCATTAGGCATCCTCTATTCCTAAGCAAAAAATCAACACCTACTAATGGAAGGACATGAGCAACTACATGTATTAGAATAGAGAATGCTTGAGAGTAAGGGTAACACCTCTCATATTTTAATATTGTGTAGTAAGTGACTAAATGTTATGTTTGGTTTGAACTTTTGAAATAACCATGAAGTAAGAAAATAGGATGAAGCAAGCATTATCAAGAAAATTTGGTTGTGCTCGTAGCACACCAAACTTTATTCTTCCTCTCCTTTTTAAAAAAAGAAAAAACTATACATTTTTTTTTTAATCGGTAAAAAGGACAAAAATTCTACATTTGTTTATCGTCTCAACTCCACAAAACCTTCAATCAAGATTCAAGGGTTTTCTTCTTCAATCCGATTTTCAGAGTTTACATATATGCTCTCATATATATTCTCTCCCAACAACCTCTCCGTTTCAATCCTAATCCCTGGTTTCTGCGACATGAAATCCTCTTTTCTCCGCCTTAAAACGGCCATTTCCCCTCATTTTTACCCGATCCGGGGTGGTACACCCCTCCGATTCGTGGTGGAAATGGCGGTTCAAGCTCCGAATTTCGAACTCATATTTTGAAATCCTTCGCAGAAATCCCCGTTTCAGCTTTTTCAAGAGCTTCAACCCGTTTCATCTCTTAATATCGGAGGCAGTTATGATCAGATGATCTAGGGGAACGGTGGGTTTTCTTACTGCAAAATTAAACTGCAGAAGTCAGTTCGAGGAGTAATTGTTGGTTTCACGTCAATCGATCCGGTTTTAGCATCCGTTGTTAGTTGGTACGATCCGAAGCAAGCTTAACCGTTTCAAGCAAGCTCGATCCATATTTTACTAGAGCGCGTCAGAAGATTCTCAGTTTCGGGAAAAATCCGGTTTTAGGTTTCCTTTGAAGATTTGAGGGTGTGGTTTTAGGGAAAAATCGATCCTTTCAGCGTTTGGATTCGTAATAATTACAACCCAAAGAAGATGAGTACCCAGAAAAGAAGAAATTTTCAGATAGAGGCGTTTAAACATCGGGTTGTGGTGGATCCGAAGTATGCAGAGAAGACATGGAAGATATTGGAGCATGCAATCCATGAGATTTATAATCACAATGCAAGTGGGCTTAGTTTTGAAGAGCTTTATAGGTTCGATTTCGTGCTTTAAGATTTTATTATGCTTTCTGTTTTGTTCCTGACACTGATTTAGGCGAACGAATATTAGATAATATGGTTACTTGATTTCACGTTGAAGGATTTCTATGCTTCTTTATAGTTGCATCTGGGTTTCACTGAGAATGTTTCATTTTGTTAGGTGGAATTAGAGCCTTTGTTGCATATTTTCGATCCAGTATAGTGGATATCTCTCTTCCTCTCTAATTTTCATATTATGAGTTATGGATGTGTGAATTGTGATGAAGAAATTTCTTGTTAGACTATTGGAAATGGTACACTGTTGGGAGTATTGGAAGAAAGGAAACTATACTCCCATTCAAAATTGAATACTCTTTAGCTTTACGTATATTTGAAATGGATTCCATTTCAATTAGATTTAAAGAGCACAATTTTGTTGAAAGGTTCTACACATCTTCCATTTGCCTCAGGGTTAATTCTTATAGGTTCTATCATCCTCTGAGGTATTAAAAGGGACATGTGTTGACCTGGGGGTTGTAACCGACTCCAAGGAGTCCGGTTATAAGTTATAACAATAGAGGATTCTAAATCCTTAGTAAACTATATTTAAAAAAAAAAAATCAAAAGCTGAGGGGCACCAACTGAGATTGAATCACAGCCAATCGTGATTGAAATAGGGGAGAGTTCAATCACACCCAGGCTAACATGTGTCCCTTTTAACCCTTATTAATTGTGGTTAAGATTTACTAATCCTTGGGGTTCAACAATATAACCTTAGTTTGAAAAACAAAACTAAGAAACTCTAGTTAATGATTTTTAACACTTAAGGTTAATATTTTTTTTAAAACTAAAGTTATATTGTTGAACCCCAAAGGTTAGTGAATTTTAACCACAATTAATAGGGGTTAAAAGGGACACGTGTTGGCCTGTGGACCCCGAGTTCAATTACAATTGATTGTGATTGGATCTCCATCCACCTCCATGCCCATGCTATGCCATATGTAATACATTAAAAAAAAAAATCAAAAGTTTAGGGGACCATGTGTGCCCCCCCCCCCCGATCCGCCCCTTGGCCTCAAGATGTCTTTAGGTCCCAAATTAGTGCCCTTTAGAAGAGGCTTCATTTGTAGTTATTTGGAGTCTTTGTAGGAGAGAAAGAGCCATGTATTCCAAGGCAAAATCAAGTGGATCCTGGCGGATATTGAAAAGGCCTCTTTGTTTCTCTATATTTGGTCCTACTTTCTCAAGGACCTCAAAGTGCTTAGAGTATACCCATTTTGTCCTTGCTAGATTTATTTTCTTTTCGAATCCAGTTAGGCCTTGCACAAATTTTGATTGTCACCGGGGTGGGCTCTGGTTTTATTTTTATTTTATATGTCAGTTATTTCCTTCAATGAATCATTTACTTACTAAAATATTGTTATTCATAATGATTATTTTTGAGGCCTGTCACTGTGTCACTTAATATTGCTTATTGAGAATAGTAAGTAATATTAAGCGATAAGCCTCAAAATTGTTCTTTTGAGGCCTATCAAATGTACATATTCTTCTAGGCCTCGAATTGTTATTTCTTTTATTTTTTTCTATGAAATGTACATATTCATTTTAATAGTAATGCCATACTATTATATGGCTTTTTTCAAAAATTAATATTGTATCATTTATATCTTTTTAGAACTTATCAATGATTTACTTATGATTAGTGATTTAGCATCTGCCCAAGGGTCCATTTTTCATTTGGCAAGGAATCTTGCATCCCCATCAGAAAAAATCTGATGTTTCCCAACACGAGTAATCTTTCATTTACTCATTTATTTCGAAGACATTTAATCTCTGCTCTGAGCAGTGTTAGCTAGGCACTTTAATTTTCCCAAATTTTATCATGCCGACACTTGAACACGATCATAGTTACCAAATACTGGTGCAGGGTTAATACGACAATGATCTGTTCGGGAAGTACGGGTGTTATACGGCAAAAGTACGGGAAAATTAAAAAATAATTAATAATTATAAATAAATAAAAATCATGATATTAACTAATAACAATCATTTAATGCGAAATATACGTTTAACACAGTAAAAAAAAAAAGGAAAAAAATACGCGTATTGTATGTGTTTAATACGTAATTCATGTATTAAACGGCAATACGGATATAACACGTAATACAGCAAAAATACGGAGTTTTAAACAGTGATCCCCCCTAAAAGTATTATACGGGTATAATACTATGGATACGACACAACACTCCATGGCACGACACAACACTCCATGGTACGTGCCTATACCATGTCATGGTGACATCAACATTATGATTAGGTACATGGTGCTATAATTATTTTGTGTCATTTTAAAAATACAATTGCAATGAACTTTTTGTCAAATTGTGTTGTTTTTTTTGGAAATATAGACGAAATTTTACTAAGAGAGCAGCGACAACAACAACGATCAATATGTACGTGTCTCTCTTCTCTTCTCTCTCTTGTTGCTCATTGCTACTCCATATATGAGTATTATTTATAACTTATGAATATATTTTTTTTAAAAAATTGGGCACTGGTGATCCCCCTCTTATTATTATTATTGTAATTTAAAATTTGAGTTTTATATATATATATATATATATATATATCGTTTTAAAAAATTTGTACGTCTGTGCCACAATATTGGGATTTTCAGAGTTTGCCGTGCCGAACACCCCTAGACACATAGACACTTAGCACCCGTACCACGTGCCTAGATAACACTGGCTCTAAGGTAGCATTGTCTATGTTAGAATGAAATTCTTTTAAGGATACGAAAAGAGTTTTTAAAGCCAAAATGAAGAAATAAAACAAATAAGAAAAGAGAGCGAGAAGGATTTTGTTATGGTGGTTCTGTAGACTTAAGTCTGGATGGGTGGGCTGGAGTTAGGGGTATCAATGAGCCAAGCTAGCTCGCGAGCCGACTCGTCTTGACTCTAAATAGATCGTGCTTGAGCTTATATATAGGCTTGTGAAGCCAAGTTGAGCCTACGAAACATTAACGAGCCGAGCATGAGCAATTGGTGTCTCGGCTCGATTAATTATACAATATTATCCTTTAAAATAGTTATATTTACTTTCTATGTTCAGTAGACAGAAATACCATTAACAATAGTAATATTCTCAAAGAGTTTAAGAACCATAAAGACATATTTTTAGCAATGTTCCATATATAAGAGTAATTTACTACTTTCTTTAAAAATTGAGACAAAACCCTAGATTCTCCACTCCTCTCTTCCTCTATCTCTCTTTCAAGGTTCTTTGTCATAACTCACCTCCTTCCCCTCAATAACGTCATCAATTGCCATCAGGGGTGGAGCCTGGAATTTTTCCTTGGGGGGGTACATATATCAAAAAAATTAATGGGATTCGGGGTATTGGACGTTGGAGGATCGGGGGCTATGCCCCCAAATTTTTTTTATTTGAGTAATTGATCCATCGTGGTCATAAAATTTGCTAATGTTGCATTCTAAAAAGAGACCATTAACAAGAAAAACATGGGCCCTTCCTTTTGATAGAGCAATTATATAAATAAAATTAAGGAAAATGCTTAACTTACCACCTATTTCCATTATGGTAACAAAATGCCGGTCTTTATTAGTTCGTGCCCACCTTTTTAAGACCCACTAACTGTGGTTAAGATTGACTCACCCCTAGGGATCATCCATTTAACCTTGTTTTTTAGATGAAAAAGAATAAAATATGAGAATAACTATAAGTTTGTTAAGTTTAACCACAGTTAAAGGGGATGAAATAGGAAGACATTTGATTATGTACTCAAATGCGAGGTAGGCTAATCATTACTCTAAAATTAACTATATTTTTATATTATGGAGATTGTTTTTTCACACACGCGTACCACTCCTTTGCTTGACACATGTCCCTTTTAATATTCATCAATTGTGGTTAAGATTCACTCACCCCTAAGGTTTATACATCTACACCATAGTTGTTAAAGGCATCGCCTAGGCGACTAGCCGCCTCCGGTGGTCATTATTAAAAATCTGATATATGTAATTTATTATTATTTAAGGATATAAAAATTTATTTAATTTGAATATGATTGTTCGGTAAACAAAAAAATATGTTATTTTATATACTTCTAATGTCTTTTACAATATAATATGTTATGATTTGTATATCCAACAAAAAGTTTGCAGATAGAAAAAGAAAGAAGAGACGAACGATGTCAAGTATATTTCTCTCATGTTATTTGTTCTCTCTCTATGGGTGGACCTCTCTGTTTATGGGTGGACCATATAGTCTCAATTTTTTTTTCATGGTTGTTAAATTACAATTAGCTCAGGCTACTCAATAACAAATTAAAAGTCTTTAAATGTCCTAAATTCTTTTTAGGACCCAAAAACTCTCATAAACTCGTATTTAAAGGGGGTCTTTTATAATTTAAATAAGTGCAGGCCCTATAGTTATATATTTTACTTATCAGTATTATTTTTATTATTTATTTTGAGTACAATCGAGAAAAATAAATAAATGAGAGTAAGAGCTACGACATCACCCTCTCCCCTCCCCCTCTCTTTTTTCTCCCATTTTCAGTGTCACATTTGACTGTCGGGCTATTTTTCTACTTTTTAATTTAATCTTATATTCGCACTCCTCTCTCTATCTCTCTCTCTCTTGTTGAGCTGTCTATTTTTTATCCCTCTCTCCCCCCTTCAGTAGTCATTGTAGACTTAATTTTTACTACATTTTTTCCTAACAGTTGGAATCCCCCTTTATTATATTATAGAACTGTCTCTAACCCTCTCCCCTCCCCCTCCCTTCTTTCTCCCATTTTCAATGTCACATTTGACTGTTGGGCTATTTTTATACTTTTTAATTTAATCTTATATTCGCCCTCCTCTCTCTCTCTTTTTCTCTCTCTCTCTCTCTCTCTCTCTTGTTGAGCTATCTATTTTTTATCCCTCTCTCCCCCCTTCAGTAGTCATTGTAGACTTAATTTTTACTACATTTTTTCCTAACAGTTGGAATCCTCCTTTATTATATTATAGAACTGTCTCTAACGATGGTTCCATCAAAGTGCATCTTGACAATGGTGTAATTTATATGAATGTAGGGCCTCTTATAAAAGAAAATGCATCATACATAGATCTCATATTAGAGAGAATTTCTGCAACAAAAAGTTCATCAGGTGATGTCTCGAGCGCCTCGGGCGTCCATGGGGTCTGACGCCTCAAGTCACCTTGACAACTATGATCTACACTTGATTTTTACTAAATAAAATCAACTCCGAAGTTAATAAATCTTAACTAGGGTTAAAAGGGAGACAATGCTTAAACAATCAATCCCTTTATATTGTACTTACAAAAAAAATTTACAATAGTTTTGGGGGGGCACTCTATACAAAATTTAGAGAATATGTATTTTTCAAAAAATTTATAAATATAATGTGATATAATATTAATTTGGGGGGGAGGGGGATGGCCCCACCCTGTCCCTGACTGACGTTCCTACTACTGCACCTTTCCCATCTGTCGTCCCCACTCCCCACCACACCCCAACTAAGCTATGCATGAGTTGGACGCCGGAACTTCAGGAGGCCTTTGTAGAAGCTGTCAACCATTGGGCTTCTTCTTGTATTGATGCCATACTGTGGTTTATTAACCTCATTGGGCTAGGTGAATCATGGGCTTCTTGTATTGATTTGTGATTTTTGATGTACAGGAGCTACTCCTAAGGGTGCGTTGAAGCTCATTAAAATTGAAGGCTTGAGTCGCTTGACCATTTTTCATGTAAAAATCCACCAGCAGAACTTTGTTTTTTGGGTCCAAACCTGCAGATCTTGATTTAACTATAACTCATGCTCCTTGAATTGGAGAAATACAGAACAACCAGTTTTTACTAATTTGTCTGGGCATCTGAGTTGAGCTCGAGCTCGAGCTTGATTTTTTGTGGATGAGCCGAGCCCGAGCTGATCTTCTAAAGCTTGAGCCGAGCCCAAGAAGGGTCAAATATGCAAAAACTGGAGTTGAACTTATAATTTCTTTTACATTGAGTCTCTTACTTTTAACCATTTAGGTCTTTGTTACTAAAGAAATGGTTTTTAGTTTACGTCATTCTGTAGCTTTTCAGCTATTTTCAAGTTTTTAGTTTGCTTCTTTAGATAATTCTGCAGTTACATTCGTATTATAATAACTTTGAACTCCTTGTCATGGCCTTACTCAAGTTGACTCCTCATCCATGTGGCAATAAGTCTGGAATCTCAAAAACGGTTTCTTCCATTTCATGTTATTTATGCATGACACTGCTTAATGGTTATTGCCCGTGAATATTCTACGTATATTACAAATTACATTTTGCATACGAGCACTTTGTGTTTCTGATGTTTAAGCTTCTGATATGGGTGCAGGAATGCTTACAATATGGTGCTGCACAAATTTGGAGACAAGCTGTACTCTGGACTTGTGACAACTATGACATTGCATCTAAAAGAAATATCACAATCGATAGAAGCTGCTCAGGGAGGTTTATTTCTGGAAGAGCTGAACAGGGAATGGACAGACCATAACAAGGCATTGCAAATGATTCGAGACATATTGATGTACATGGACAGGACATTCATTCCAAGCACTCATAAAACCCCTGTTCACGAGCTCGGGTTGAACCTGTGGATGGACAACATCCTCCACTCCAGCAAAACCCAGACGAGGCTTCTGAATACACTACTTGAACTTGTGCTCAGAGAGCGGACTGGTGAAGTTATAAACCGGGGGTTGATGAGGAATATAATAAAGATGCTAATGGACCTGGGTTCTTCTGTTTACCAAGAGGACTTCGAGAAGCCTTTTCTTGGGGTCTCTGCCAATTTCTACAGTGTCGAGTCTCAACAGTTTATCGAGTGCTGTGATTGCGGTGATTACCTGAAGAAAGCCGAGAGACGCCTAAATGAAGAAATGGAGAGAGTTACCCACTACTTGGATGCCAAGAGTGAAGCCAAGATAACTAATGTGGTGGAGAAGGAGATGATTGCAAACCACATGCAGAGATTAGTCCATATGGAGAAATCAGGCTTGGTAAACATGCTCATCGATGACAAGTATGAGGACTTGGGAAGGATGTACAGCTTGTTTCGTCGGGTCCCCAATGGACTCTCAACCATAAGAGACGTGATGACTTCTCACATCCGGGAAACTGGTAAGCAGTTAGTTACTGATCCAGAAAGGTTAAGGGATCCTGTGGATTTTGTCCAGCGTCTCTGGGATGAAAAGGATAAACACGATAAGATCATCAGCTTGGCCTTTAATAATGACAAGACATTCCAGAATGCTTTAAATTCCTCTTTTGAATACTTCATTAATTTGAATCCTCGTTCTCCGGAGTTCATTTCTTTGTTTGTGGATGACAAGCTCCGCAAAGGCCTGAAAGGGGTCAGTGAGGAGGATGTGGAGATCGTCCTGGACAAGGTGATGATGCTGTTCCGATACTTGCAAGAGAAAGATGTGTTTGAGAAGTACTACAAGCAACATTTGGCAAAACGGCTTCTGTCTGGAAAAACCAACTCTGATGATGCGGAGAGAAGTCTGATAGTTAAGCTCAAGACGGAATGTGGGTACCAGTTTACTTCCAAATTGGAAGGCATGTTCACGGACATGAAGACCTCTCAGGATACAATGCAAGGGTTCTATGCAAGTCAGGTTGTTGATACAGGAGACAACCCTACACTGGCCGTCCAGGTTCTCACAATGGGGTCTTGGCCAACTCAGCCAAGTGTCAGTTGCAACTTTCCGGCCGAAATCCGGTGGGTGTGCGAGAAGTTCCGGACTTATTACCTTGGGACCCACACTGGAAGGAGGTTGTCATGGCAAACAAACATGGGCACAGCTGATCTGAAGGCAACCTTTGGGAAGGGCCAGAAGCATGAGCTGAATGTGTCCACATACCAGATGTGTATCCTCATGCTGTTCAACAATGGTGATGGGCTCAGTTATAAAGAGATTGAGCAGGCCACAGAGATACCAGCTGTGGACTTGAAGAGGTGCCTGCAGTCCCTGGCCTGTGTGAAGGGAAAGAATGTCCTTCGGAAAGAGCCCATGAGCAAGGACATTGGTGAGGATGATGCCTTCTTCTTCAACGACAAGTTCACGAGCAAGTTCTACAAGGTGAAGATAGGCACTGTAGTTGCACAAAAGGAGTCGGAGCCAGAAAAGCAGGAGACCCGGCAGAGAGTGGAGGAGGACAGGAAGCCCCAGATTGAGGCTGCAATCGTGAGGATCATGAAGTCTAGGCGGCTCCTGGATCACAACAACATTGTTACTGAGGTCACAAAGCAGTTGCAGTCGCGGTTCCTGCCCAATCCGGTTTTAATAAAGAAACGGATAGAGTCTCTTATAGAGCGGGAGTTTTTAGAGAGAGACAAAGTTGACAGGAAACTGTACCGGTATCTTGCTTGAAGAAACAACCTATGTTCTCCCTGTTGTATCATCCATTGGGTAAGCTGAGAAATCATTCTTGAATCACTTCAAGCTTTGATGGCTTCCACTGAATATTTGCTTCTTGTAATTTGCCCCTTTACTCATTTTTATTTATTTTGCTTTAAATGCTAAATTTCAAGCTTTTTCCTAAATTAATGGACTGCTCAGAACTCTAATTAGGCTTCTTCCATATGCGAAGCAACCGGTGTAGCAATTAAGCACAAAATTACTCCTGGACTGCAATATTAATGATACAATCATTATCTAAAACATATTTACCATTTCACGTATCAGAGAATGACCAAATACTCAATCAGTTAAATTACCTGCTCATTCTTGCACTAACAAAACTTTGATCAAAGAGCAGTAGGTGGAGGTGATTCCACTGTCCTTTATACAATCAATTAACAAGATTAAAAGTTTAAACAATCCATTACTTCAATGTTTATCAAGTCTCTCTCTCTCTCTCTCTAAACTTCCAAAAAAAAGTTTTTATGTTTCTGGTTTTAAGATTATTCATAGAAAGGGCTGAGTGGCAGGTTTTTCTTGATATTGATACTAATCCAGACATGGATTCTAAGTTTCTAACCATATTTACTAGGCTAGGTTGCAGACAGCACCAGTGGTATCTCCTCTAGTAATAATTCGCTACTGCCTGTAAAGAGCCATTGTATCATATTTCCAAAACTCTACTGATTCAATTATTATGTTCTAATTCTAAAGTTTTCCACGCACCTTTCGATCAAATTCCACCAAGAAAAAAAAAGAATAGTCTACTCAGCCAGAACTTCGAATCCACAAATGAAGTAAAATAAAGCATTTCCATTCTGCAATCCAATTTTATCCCAAAACAGAAAAGTAAGTGAATAGAAATTCACACGTTTAGTCAAGAAAACAGATTACTCTTTGGCAAATCGAAAATTGAAAATCCAAAATGGACAATGGATCAAAATATCCGCCGGGATTTGAACCCGGGTCCCCTGGGTGAACCTAAACAGGTTGGACGACAACGGATTATTGCGGATAATGAATTAAATTAAAATTTTGGCATCTCTTTTCTTCTCCACAATTTTCAAAACTATTTGGCAGTTTAAAAAATAAAACTCATAGCGTGTTAGAATTTTATTGCGTAATTTCTATCTCTTGTTTGATGAATCTCATTCATGGATATAGCAAAAAGTTTAGAGATTTCCAACAGTAATAACACTGAAGCTAGACCATTTGAACTGCAGAACTATTTTCTCTGTACACAAATCACATTCTCCAATCTCTACTTATTGAGCTGAGATTTAAAAGAACTGGGTATTGATTTTATACCTCAATTGGGTATTTGTTGGTTGAAGCCTTGAAGGATTTTGGTAATTAGGAGCAGCAGCTGCTGCTGCTAATTTCAAAGAACAGAAGAGTAGCATTTCTATATTAAGCGCAGTCTAAGGCTACCTAGATTTATATTCAATCACTGCTCCTTAATCGTCAAGAAGAAAACTCTCTTCCTGCTCTCCATCAACAAACTTGTTGCCACATTTCCAACACAATTTGGGTTGTGCCTCTCATTTGACGATTGGCCAGGGATCAAGTCTTATAGAGTAGGGGATTGATTGAATTTCTCTTGCCGGCAACCAACTCATCCCCAACCCTAAAACTAAACAAAAAAAAATGGAGATTTGATGGTCCGCGCTTGAAGACGCGACACACATGTTATAATCACTTCTGTCTTTATGGTGTACTTTACTTGAAAATGCACATGCAAGGCACTTGCCAAGTAATTTAAAAGAGATTAACTATGAACAAGAGCTCTGGTTGAAGAGCAAATCGGGGCAGGGGGGTAGTTTGAAAATTACAATTCATAGGGTATTTCTATCAACTAAATTTTTTTCTTCTAATTCTCAAACTATCCCTATCAAGGCGAATTTTTGGGTTGCCCCAGTTTGCTCTTCAACTAGAGTTCTTGTTCATGGTTAATCTCATTTTAAAATGGATCATTTCATATAAAATAAAATCAAACGGATCATTAATTCCATGTAAAGCACACGTAAAAGATCTAGGAAATTCAATTTGCGAGCAATCCAATGGCCTTGTCCACCAGATTCATTACTTTAATTTTTGCATATATAAGCAGGAGACTGTTACTATGATCAACGTATTGGGGAGCCTATTTTCACCATCTATTGGGGACTCATTTAACACACATGGCTTCCATAAACAAGCAACACTAGCCTTATTATTCTGCTCACTCCTTGCATATTTATCAGGATCTCTTTTGGACTTGGTTCGATCAAGCAGCAATTCTCAAACTGGATATATGAGGGAAGATCAGAATTGAAAAGCAATTATGGTTTGTGAACAACTTAAATAATCATAATCCCATAATTAATGGCTACAAAACCGTGTTTATAATAATGTATTAAATAAGAGTTTCACGGCCCTTCTAATACATTTGGAGGAACAAGCACCACTACTATCCACGTATGAAGCAAGAAGAATATGCTCTCCCTTAATCAACTTGGAAAAGACTCATGTACCCAATGCCTTAATATCTATGAGATAATCAACTTTGGCGAATTTTCATCAAACCCAATTACATTTCAAGTTCCCTTAGTTGCCACAGCGAAATTGCATGAAAGGGCTGTGGGAATCGTTGCCTAGAAGCAACTAGTTCCCGAGAAACATATTCCATGGTTGGCCGAGATCGGGGGTCGGAGCGCAAGCACGCGAGTGCCAGCATCACTATAGAAATCACTTCCTGAGCAACCAGTTGATCCGGGGGAGGTGAGAGACGTGGGTCTAACACATCCTTTAGCATTATAGTTTTAGCAACAGATGATGATAACGAGGAAAGTAGTTCTCCTGGATGCCTCCCCATTAGTGTTTCTAGTGTCACCACCCCAAAGCTATAAACATCGCTCTTTTCAGTCACAATCATGGAATAGGCGAGCTCTGCACAAACACAAGCACTCACACACAGACGATATTATAATAATTACAAAAAGTAAACAAATTGTTATTTGCAGAATCATAAACATGAACAAATGATAGGGTATGCAAATTAAGCATACCTGGAGCAATATATCCATAAGTGCCTACGAGAATAGTCTGATTCGATGAATCTGGATCTTGCAGTCTAGCGGTGCCAAAGTCGGAGACATAGGCCTTGAGTTTTGAATCCAACAGGACATTACTGCTTGAAATGTCTCGGTGAATTATGGGTGGGATGCAATCATGATGCATGTAAGATAAAGCATGAGCCACTCCTTTAATGATGTTCACCCTCTTAATCCAATCTAATTCAACAGCTTCTATCTCATTTCTTAAGACACAAAATAAGCTTCCCCTTTCCATATACTCGTACACAAGGAACATGCATCTCTGGTGAGAACAGAATCCATGAAGTCTCACAATATTTCGATGCCGTATTTCTGTTAATACGCGTATCTCATTCCTAAAACTTTTCTGGTAAGCTGGATCCTCGCCTTCTAAACCATTAAGTTTCTTCAGTGCAACTATTTTGCCGGTAGGCAGCTCTGCCCTGTAAACACTACCATAACCTCCAGTTCCAATGCAATATTTGATGTCAAAATCCTCTGTAGCTTTAATGATGTCTTCATATGCAATCGTCCCATCGTAGTTCCATATAGAAAGTAGATCCCCATTTTTCCTTGTTCCTTCCTCGATTTGGATTTTTGTCATTTTGCGTCGAGAGAGGAGGAAACCAACAATTACACATGCTAGAAACATGGTGCTGCAAAGAGGAGCAGCAACAAAGATCATGACTTTGTGCCATCCAGGAGATGGAAAGCAGGATGGAAAACCTTCACCTCCACCTCCACCACATAATCCTTTGTTGTTGCTAAATGCCTTTGATGGATAATATCCATATGCCATTTTAGGAATAGGACCCTCCAGATCATTGTATGACAAATCAAATCTGAAGATGTTATTTAGAAAGTCTGGAATGTTACCTGAGAGGTTATTGTGGGAAAGATTCAAATTTCGCAACATGTTTAACATTCCGAGCTGTGATGGTATACTTCCATTCAAATAATTGTTGCTCAAGCTCAAGAATTCCAAACTGAAGTAATTCCCAATATCCCCCGGGATAGGTCCACTCAGCATGTTTCTCGAGAGGTCTATATATACTAGATTGGATAGTCTTCCAGTTTCAAGTGGTACCTTGCCTGAAAGTCGATTCTCATATAAATTCAGTTCCAAAAGACTACTTAGGTTCCCCAACTGGATTGGTATTTCTCCGACAAGTTGGTTTGAGGAAAGGTCAAGATCAAGATCCTGTAGTTGAATTAACTGCCCAAGCTCATGTGGAATGGCACCGCTGATGTCGTTCCCTTGAATTTGTAGACTCTTCAGATTTCGGCATTTACCCCAATCAGGTGAGAGCTCCCCATATAATCTGTTGTAGCTCAAATCAATGTAATTGAGATTCGGATGTACTCCAAATGCTTCCGTAATGTTACCTTCGAAGAGGTTCCATTGAAGATGGACTGTATCTAAGCTGGTGCAAGCTCTCAAAAGAATTGGACCGCTGAGATTGTTTTGGCTTAGGTCCAAGTGAACCAGGTTTCTCAGATTTCCAATTTCTGAAGGTATTGAACCGTTGAAGTGGTTTGAATCGAGACAGAGAAGATTTAGCTTGTTGAAGGGATATTCCCACTGAGAGAATTGTATTGAAGTTGAAGGGAGGTGAGTTTGGTCCAGTTGGTGAACAAACGCGAATCTAATTCACCTTTTATATCATTGTTAGAAATGTCGAGCTCAACTATCTGGGTGAGGTTAGCCAGTGCCAGAGGTAGAGTGCCGGAAAGTCTGTTCGATGCCAGGTTGAGGTGGTTCAAATTACTCAGTGGTGAGGGGATATTCCCAATGAGAGAATTGTTTTGAAGTTGAAGGGAGGTGAGTTTGGTCCAGTTGGTGTACAAACGCGGATCCAATTCACCTTCTATATAATTGTTGGAAATGTCGAGCTCAACAATTTGGGTGAGGTTAGCCAGCGCAAGAGGTAGCTTATAGGAAAGATAATTCCAAGACAAGTTGAGGTGGGTGAGTTTTGAAAGAGCGCCTATATGGGCTGGGATGGTTCCACAGAGTCTACTGTTGGTGAGACTGAGACGGACAAGGTTTGGAAAGGAAGAGAAGTTGAAATTGTCAAGCTTACTGTACAAGAAGCTTTCTGATAAGTTTATCCCCGTTACGCTTCCCGCCTGATTGCAAGTTATTCCGAACCACTTACAAGGGCTTGATGTGGTACTAGTGTTCCAAGAACTAAGCTTGAAGTTGTCATAGTCGAAGTTGGCTTTCCACTTGAGGAGAACCTGGGCTTCTGAGGATGATTCATGAGATGTACTAATACTAGTAGCAGTAGTAGCGTAAGAAAGGAAGATAGTCCACATGACAACCTTGAGCAATAACCCGTAGGAGAAAGCCATGTATTGGATGTTGCTGCTGTATTGCCTTGAGGATCATCCGCTTTTCAATTTAAGTGGCGCCTTGAGAACTCCATCTCTTAGTTTGGATGTCACCGGGGATTGAGTCAAGCTCTCCCCCCCCCCCAGTCAAGGTCTTATCTTTATCACAATAAATGTTATCCTTATCTTATCTTCACTTGAATGTACGTTTGAATTCTTGATAACATGGAGAGAGAGAGAGTTATCAACTGATAACTCTCTAACACGGCCTAACAAAATGTTCTCGGAGCAAAAGACAAACCATGCTGGATGATTATAACCAGAGCCAAATCATCTCCGGTGATAACCGGATTTGGCAAATCCAGTTATCACCCCTAGAGGTCACCACGTGTCTCCTTTGACACCCTTAATCGTGGGTAAGGTTCACCCACCCCTAGGGTTCACCCACCAATCCTTGGTTTTTTTTAAAAAAACCTTAATTCTTTTTTTTAAAATTAAAAAACTGTTTTTAATGTTTTTTTAATATTAAAAACTGTTTTTTTAATTTTAAAAAAGAATTAATATTAAAAAAAAAAACCAAGAATATGTGGGTGAACCTTAGGGGTGGGTGAACCTTACCAATAGTTAAGGGGTGTCAAAAGAGACACATGGCAGCCTGTAGTGACACCGTAGATGATTTGGCTCCATTCTAAAGAATTGAATTCTCTTTGTTGAACGTATGCATCGGGTGATGACCAAAAGAAACATAACACAAAGTCTCCAAGGCCATCACCGGGTCTTGTGGAATAATCAAGTCTACTCATCCAAATGTGGAGTCAAACCACCTGCTTTAGGAACTACCCATGAATGGGATGTAAATCTTGTTGGGTATGGGGCCCATACTCATGCGATTGGGAGACTTTTTGTTTACACATGTGGAAGTTTTCACATGTATGTTAGGGTTTAAAAGATATTCATCCCATTTCTTCTTAGTATGCTAAGAGAGCTAAAGAAAAAGAGAGAGAGAGTTGTACAGAACCTTGTGTGAGAGAACTCTTGAGAGATATTTGTATTTTTCTCTTTTACAAATAGAGAACTAGAAAAGTTTTTGTACACATGAGAAGAAATTTCTCAAACTAAGCTTAGGAAGATTGGATTCATCTTTCTTCTTGCATTGTGGATTTTCTTTCGGTGGCCCCATGGTTTTTTCTACTCACATTGAATAGGTTTTCCACGTAAAATTGGTGTGTTCTCTTTTACTCTATCTAGTTGTTTATTTCATTTCATATTATGCTATTGTGTGGGTTAGTTTACACAAATAATGCATTCCTAGTGTTTGATAAAATTTCTAAATGATTCACATGGAGGGGAAGATTTCCGTATCTCCCCAACAAATCTAAACATAATAAAAGGTAGATGTCATGCCATTTGATATGGGAGTAGCTGATTTCAATGGTTCATGGGCCTTTCCCCAAGTGGGAGGTCCTAGGTTCCATTTCTCACTCCCCCTTTGGGACCAGCCCCACACGGGTTTACCCAGACTTACCTGGTGTGGCAGGTTGCGGGCTCACATCGCCGATCGCACCCATGGGGATTAATCCTGACCCAAAGGGTTGGGGACACCCCGAGTTAAAAAAAAAACAGTTGACAAGCACACCATATTTCATAAACTCTGTTAGAATGTTAAGTTTTCAGGTCAGCTCATGTTAAAGGAGGCCAACAAACAACAGATTCATAATAATTTCGAATTCATGATTATTGAAAGAAATTGAATACATCATCATCACATCAATGCCTTAACCCAAATATTTGGAGACGACAACATGCATGAATCCGGTTTCACCCATTTCACTATTAAAAGAATGAAATTTAATATGGAGCAAAATAATCCGTTTCAAGATCTTATTATAAGATTAAGCTTATAAAAGTAGATGCATTTTAATTCTGTCAATATAATGCTGCAAGAGTATTAAATTCTTCAAAAAGAGGCATATTATTTAGAAGAGACGGATGTCAAACAGAATTACTAACTGTGATTTCAACATGCATTCCACGCATCTACTAAAAATAAAAGCAGCCATTCCATACTGCGAATCACATAATTTGGGTTAAAAGGAAAACAAGTCACCATGTGGGAGGGGATTCAATCAATCTACCAAATCACCCCCACCATCTTCAATAATGTCTCTAAGCCATTTTGGAATCCAAAACCTGAATTCTAAAACCCGGTAGATTTTGGAAGAAAGATTTTAGAGTATGAAACATTTCATGAATTGCAAGTGGTGTGCAAACCCATGTATCCAAAGAGCTTTAACACCTTTTAGCAACTAAGATGATTATGTCCAAGCAAACTACCCTGCAAAGAGTTACAGCCTACACCCAGAAGAAGAAACTCAATATATAGCTCATATATAAACCAAGAGCAATAGTCCCCTCGAGGGCACTATTCCTCCTCGCTCTCACATAGCCGACCCTTCAACTCCCATTAAATTTTTTATATTATTTTCCTAAAAACCAAGGGTAGATGGGTGAACTCTAAGGGTGGATGAATCTTAACCACAGTTAAATGGGGTTATAAGGGGGACATAAGCAAGAAAATGGGAGCCGAGATGCCCCTCCTCGCGTCACCAACCGAGGAGGTGATTATTTTCCATAAACCAAATAATGTACTTTTTTTTTCTTTTTTTTTTTTGGTTGAAATGTTATCATATAACTAACAGACTAAATTCACACACAGTCATACCTAAGGTAACTGCTAAGGTGCCATAAGGGTTAAGTCCAAGCAACCACTCCAAAAGAGCATGTCTTAAGAAGGATTGATGGCCTCTTATACACCCCTTCGAAGTCTGCTTCAGAAAGCCCATGTAATTTGGCTAAGAGGGCATTTCTTGTATTGACCAAATAACGATTCAGAAAGCCCATATCATATTAGACCCAAGAGAACATTTCTACTTTTTCCACAAGTTTTTACACGATTGCCCGTCGCGTTTGGCAATGTCCCTTGTCTACCATTACTTTTAAAATGTTAACTAATCTATCACTCCACACACACACACACACACACAAAGTGTATGAACTCATTTCCTAATGTTTCCAATGAAATGTTTCTGCTTTTATGGGTACCAACATAAATCCTACATGTGTGGTTTATAAAATCGACAAGTTTTGGTATTTTGGGGGAACGTGTCAATTTCATAATTATTGACGAACGATATCCACTTGAAGAGTAAAAAAGATAAGTTTTGATAGTTTCAATAACGTTTTAGCATAATCGACCAAAACATTACAAAACTTCTATTTAAATTGCATGACTTCGAATGGCATGAATCAAAATTGATTGAAGTCATCTGTTTTTGCTAACGAATCTCCATTTGTCCAAAAATATTTTCCCCTTTTTCTTAATCAATCCAGAGGATTCTAAAAACTCCTATTTAGGTGAGTACAAAGATCAATGAAGATATACAAAATAAGATAAATCACTTCGAGTGTACTAAATTATATTTTTTATACAAATATGTTAATTAATCTACCTTATGAAGATGTATAAATTCATCCATCTCCATATTATTTTAAGGATTCAAACTAGTTGTAGATGAAAGTGGAGAAAATTGAAAAAATAAATAAAATAAAAAATTTGATGGTTCATGCTAGAAGACACGACACACATGCTATAATCACTTTTATCTTTATGTTATACTTTACTTGAAGATGCACATGCAAGACATTCGCCATGTATTTTAAAAGAGGTTAACTATGAACAAAATCTCTGGTTGAAGAACAAATTTGAGCAATCAAAAATATGCAGTATGTCAGGGATAATTTGAAAATTACAATACAAATGTAGGATATTTCTATTCAACTAATACTTTTTCTTGTAATTCTCAAAATATCCCTATCAAGGCATATTTTTGGGTTGCGCCAGTGTTCATAGTTAATCTCATTTTAAAATGGATCATTTCATATAAAATAGCCTCAAGAAGCGGAGGTCATGAGTTCGAGTTCCTTTCCCTTGTTGGCCACCCTTCAGGATTTATCCTGGTTACCCGATTGTGTGGTATAAGGGGATCTGCACGACCTGAGGAACTTAGCCAGGTGCTCTAGGAGGCTAGATACCCTCATTCCAAAAAAAAAGGAAGGGATCATTCCATACAAAAGCACGCCTAGAAGATCTAAGAGATGCAATTTGCGAGCCATCCAATGGTTGTCCACCGCATGAAATGACTTCAAATTTTTGCGCATATAAGGAGACTGATACAATGATCTACAGATTGGGGAGGCTATTTTTACCATCTACTGTGAGCTCAATTGATCACAGATGGATATACTGACCAGAGATTTGATGTCTCGCTTCCATAAACAAGCAACACTACACTTGTTACTCCTCACTCCTTGCTTACTTATCAGGATCAAGATGTTGAGGATCGCTGTCAAGTTCTTTTGAACTTGGTTCAATTGAGCATAAAGGGAAATTCTCAACTGAATATATGAGGGAAGATCAAAATCGAAAAGTAATTATGATTTGTGAACAACTTAAACAAACATAATCCCATAATTAATGACTACTGCAAGGGTAATAAATCGTCATGACAAGTGTCAGACTAGTCAGAGAGCCAGTTGTCACTCTTGCACAGAAGCTCGTCCCCAAAGGGCTCAAGACTTCAGCTAGGGACCTAACATGTCAGAATTGTCCAACCTAGCTCCGTCCAATCTAGCTTGGTCCGTCGCATCCTAATCCCGACCAGAATAGCACAAGTGATTTCTAGAGCTCGAGTACTTGCTGAGAAATGACAAGGAATAAGACAAAATCAGTCTCTGATCCTAATTAGGTCATATCAATCAAATAACATTAAATACTTGATAGGAGCATTTATGATTGTGATGATTATATTGTGCGGCATGACAGTGTAGTATGTTAGAAGCGAATCAGAAGCAACAGAGAGATAGGAGAGGTCTGAAATGAAGGACAGAGGGGGAGAAGGGGGCCTCGGATTGTCCCTGGCGAAGCCAGAAAGGGATCTCGGGGTTCCATACATTGTGCGACACTTGGCGTAAAAATGGGGGAGAAGTCTTTCCATTTTCTCCCCATAATTTTGACTTCTCCCCATTTGATATCTCACACCCTTATTCTCACACACTTATCGCCACTTGCCTTATTATCGGTGGAGAAGTCAAAATCATGGGCTCCATGATTTTGACTTCTCCACCACATGTCACCTATTCTATGGAACCCCAAGATAAGCCCTTTCTGGCTTCGCCAGAGGCACGCCAAGGCCGGAGAAGGGAGGCAAGCGCAGAAGGAGAAAGGTGGATGCATGGCTAGTCTCTATAGTTTTTCCAAATGAAACTGACCTGCCATTACTGACTTAATCTTCGGAGCATCTTTGATAAGTCGGATGACCGCCTGCTGACGGACCTCTTCCTTTCACTTGTAAACCAATGACAAGTGAACCTTGCGGCTGTGAGTGGTATTCCCTCCCCCCAGCTACAAAACCACATTTATTATAATGTATTAAAATAAGAGTTTCACTATCATTCTAATACATTTGGAGGAACAAGCACTACCACTATCAACGTATGAATAAAGATGAATATGTTCTCCCTTATACAACTTGGAAAAGATTCGTGCACCCAATGCCTTAGTATCTATGAGATAATCGACTTTGGTGAATTTTCATTAAACTCAATTACATTTCGAGTTCCCTTAGTTGCCACAGCGAAATTGCATGAAAGGGCCAAGGGAACTATCGCCTGGAAGTAACTAGTTCCCGAGAAACATATTCCATGGTTGGTCGAGATCGGGGGTCCGAAAGTAAGCACGCGAATGCCAGCATCACTGTAGAAACCAAATCCTAAGCAACTAGTAGATTTGGGGGGGGGGGGGGGGGGGGGGTGGAGACGTGGGTCTAACACATCCTTTAGCATTATAGTTTTTGCAACAGATGATGATAATGAAGAAAGTAGTTCTCCTGGATGCCTCCCCATTATTATTTGCATAAATTGCACTCACCTCCCCTGAGGTTTGGTCAAATTGCAGAGACCTCTCCCCCAAATTAGATGCAACCATCTCACAAGCACTAATAAGCACTAATAGTATTCTCATTATCACTACCAACCCTCCTCTCACTAAAATCACACCCTTCATCAAATATCACATTATCACCAATGTCACCACTATCAATCTCTGAAGCCCCGAGAAAGACATGTATATCACTTATTCTTCAATATAGCTCGAACATCCGTAACACATCATCAGTAGAGGTAACATCCATTAAATCACCAGACCCAGGTATGGCACAATGCATGGTGAGTACCATGCCCATATTAGAAGGTTGATTACCCAGTGCCGCTTCACAAACATCAGTGAACATGTCCATGTAACAATATCTATCTAGGTCCACTTTTGTGATTATAAAAACTTTGTCCATATAGTGGATAACCAAATTGTGAAAATAAATTGAAACCATTGAGACCTGAAAAAAAATTTCAAAATAAGAAAAGACAATTACTTTTGAATCAATGTAAAATGCATTATAACAAGGATGCTATTACCCTTGTATCTGTACTTTTGTTTAGGATATATTCTGCTTTAAAATCAAGAACATATTTAAGAATAGCACTTGAATTCTAAATCTTCCAATACAAGCATTGAAACTCATAGCTACTTTTAAAGAGTTGAAAAATGCAAACACTACCCATCATCATATCTTCCGATTGGAAAGATAAATTTTTTTTAAGAATATTGGTGAAGGAAAAGGAGAAGTGATATTAGCCTGTGCTCTTAATATATATATATATATATATATATATATATATATACATAATCAGACAAGTACATGCATGCATAAATACTTACAAAATACAGTTTTTTTTTTGGTTCAATCCTACTTGTTGCAAGGAAAGGTAGGTGTGACATGAGAATCCTTTTGATTGCTTAGCCATAAGGCAATAAGATGAGATGTAAAACCATACCGGGGCAGACAAAACCTTCAAGATTTGAAACCAAAGAAAACGAATCAAATCATACAATACAAGTACATGCATACATTAATACTTACAGAATACAGTTTTTTTTTGGTTCAATCCTACTTGTTGCAAGGAAATGGCAGTGTGTTTCCTATCGTTTCACTATTGAATTTCTTTGAATGGCAGAAGTTAAGGTGATTGGGGGTTCTCTCGGTGTTAGTCTTTTCTATTACAGGGTTGAATGGGCTTTGACGCTTAAAGGAATAGAGTATGAACTCATTGAAGAAGATCTAAGAAACAAGAGTCCCATGCTACTCAAATATAACCCCATTCACAAGAAGGTCCCAGTGCTCGTGCAAGACGGGAAACCCATTGCCGAGTCACGCGTAACCCTCAAGTACATTGAGGATACATGCCTGAAAATCCTTATTATGGGAAAAATTTGTAGAATTTCGTCGCTGATGTCCAGAAGAACAGAATGTTAATATTTGTTGCCTATGTTCACCTCAATCCTAATCATCCCAAAAATAATCTACAATTTCATTGAACTCGGTTGAGATTGATTGTCCAAAGGATGATTACCAAAAGACAATCACCAAACCCTAGCATAAATAAGAAAAAATTTAAGAGAAGAAGAAGAGAGAACTTACCGTGGATGCCAGGTGTGGATGGATGCCGGTGTTGACGGTGGCCAGCATTGACAATGGCCGACGTTGAAGGAGTCTAGACGGAAGTTGGTCGTTGAGGTGAAGCGTTGATGAGAGCTTGAGACTTTGAGGCGTGTTTTCTTGTTTTGAGGAGAGAGTTTTTTGTGTTAAAAGAAGGGTTTTAACTCACATGGGAGAAAATAGTAAAACTACATTTACCGTTAACAATGTTAACTTGATTAACCTGACAAGGGAGGGCAGTGCTATTTTAGAAACTAGAGAGGAGGTATCTGCAATTTGACCAAACCTCAGGGGAGGTGAGCTCAATTTACCCTTATTATTTCTAGTGTCACCACCCTAAAGCTATAAACATCGTTCTTTTCAGTCACAATCATGGAATAAGCGAGCTCTGCACAAACACAAGCACTCACACACACAAAATATAATAATAGTAAAAAAAATATAAACAAATTGATATTTGTAGAAGCATAAACACGAACAAAGGTGAGGGTATCCAAAGCATACCTGAAGCAATATATCCATAAGTGCCAATGAGTATAGTCTGATTGGATGAATCGTGATCTAGCACTCTAGCGGTGCCAAAGTCGGAGACATAGGCCTTGAGTTTTGAATCCAACATGACATTGTTGCTTGAAATGTCTCAGTGAATTATGGGTGGGATGCAATCATGATGCATGTAAGATAAAGCATGAGCCACTCCTTTAATGATGTTCACCCTCTTAATCCAATCCAATTCAACAGCTTCTATCTCATTGCTTAAGATACAAAATAAACTTCCCCTTTCCATATACTCGGAAACAAGGAACATGCATCTTTGGTGAGAACAGAATCCATGAAGTCTCAAAATATTTCGATGGCTTATTTTTGTTAATACGCGTATCTCATTCCTAAAACTTTTCTGGTAAGCTGGATCCTCACTTTCTAAACCATTAAGTTTTGGGTGCTTCACCTAAAAGGGCATGCTTTGCATTTTTATTACCTAAAGGGTATTCTTTTGACATATTTACCCCTTAGCTATACATATAAAACCCAAACACTAGGAAGGATAATATTGGGATACATACCCTATTTGGTAAAACTTTTTAAATCATGCCCTTTTAGGTGATATTTTTGACTTAGGGTGACTAAACGGTACTTATCCCTTTTTTTTTTAATGCAACTATTTGGCCGGTAGAAGCTCTGCTCTGTAAACACTACCATAACCTCCAGTTCCAACGCAATATTTGATGTCAAAATCCTCTGTTGCATTAATGATGTCTTCATATGCAATCATCCCATCATAGTTCCATATAGAAAGTAGATCCCCGTTTTTTCTTGATCATGTCTCCATTTGGATTTTTTTCATTTTGCGTCGAGAGATGAAGAGAAAACAAACAATTACACATGCTAGAAACATGGTGTTGCAAAGAGAAACAATAATAGAGATCATGATTTTGTGCCCTTTCTTTGTTCTTCCAATGGATGTAGGAGATGCAACAATGGTTGTAAGAGACGGAAAGCATGATGGAAAACCTTTGACACTACTTTAAACCTTGTAAAACAATTGAATAAAACTTCTCTATCACGTTAATGAATAGAGGAGAAGAGCTTGTGTATTTAAAGGCACAAGGTACAGCACATTAGAATTCCTATTGTGATAGGAATCTTTAGATTTACACATTTTGTAAAGATCCTAATTTGATAGGATTCTAAACACCTCTTTCAGAAAGTGCCAGATCATCCAGCTCATGTGATCTCTTGAATTAGAGGTCCTTCCTATTGTTGAGTCTCGTATCTCTTGTGATATGTTAACACGCCCCCACAAGCAATGCTGCACTTCAGTGACATGAAGCTTGGACCGTAGGAGTTTGAAGCGCATCGTGGTTAAACCCTTAGTGAAGATATCGGCAACTTGATCAATGGAACTCACAAAGCGAACATCGAGATCGCCATGAATGACTTTTTTCACAAATAAAATGATAATCTATCTCGACATGCTTTGTACGAGCATGATACACCGAATTGGAGGCCAGAGACAAAGCACTAATGTTGTCACCTACCAAGCCGAACTGTGTGCAAAGCCGAAGGAGAGTGACTCGATGCAGGAAGATGAAGCTGAATAGGATATAGGTCATCACGAATCTGTCCTTGGAAAAGGGTCCTCCCCGTGGAATTGTCCTTCACAAAAAAATGAGAGTCAGTAAAGATAAAGTGACAATTATTATCTTTTGTGAATTGGGACACAGATATAAGGTTAGTTTTCATGTGAGGAATATGGAGAATATGATCTAGATGAAACAGGTTATTGTTATGGGAAAGCTTGGTTGTGCCCACATGAGATATAGGAAGAGTTTTACCATTACCAACGACAACACTGTCAGGCCCATCATACTCGGAATGTAGAGAAAGATTACTTAGATCAGCAGTAACATGATTCGAAGCCCCGGTATCAATATACCATGTTGAGGAGGCCTGTTTGGATGCAACCATGGATTGAAGCTTTTGAGGTGGTTGGCGGCCTTGATAGGATAGATCAAGACGATGAACACAGTCTAGGGCATTGTGTCCAACCCGGTTGCAAATCTGACAAGTATTTTGCAGTACGAGCCGGATGAGACTGAGCTTCGTATTGAGGATTTCCACGGCCTCCACCGTGGCGGCCTTGACCAAAACCATGGTAACGATCTGAACGGCTTCGATATGTGCCATGGCCTTGAGAGGGGGGTTGCGATGTGTTATTTGTAAAGAGAGTTGTGGACGGTGTATCAGAACTATTCATGAATGCATGTGAATCTAAGCGGATTTCAAAAGTGAGCAGTTGGCCAAAAAGATCATCAAATATTATGGGAGAATCACGATTGAGAACCGAGGTATCTACGGGATCGTACTCCTGACCAAGGCCATTGAGGACTTGGTTACATAAGTCATAATCAGATACTGGTTGGCCCACTGCCTCTAAGGAATCAGCTATTCCTTTCATTTTATCCAAATAGTCGGTGATGGACATACCTCTTTTCTTAAGGGACTGAAATTGTTCTTTGAGTTGTAAAACCCGAGAGCAACATTGGATAAGATGAAGGCGCTTGAGTCGTAGCCACACCTCACGCAAGGTTTGAAGACCAACAACACGTTGTAACACGGGTGCTGTTAGTGTAGCGTTAATCCATAGTAGAACGAGAGAGTCGTGTTCTTGCCAACTGTCATAGGCTGGATTAACTGCGGTGGTCGGCTTCTTTGTATCATCTTGGAGAAAATGGGAAGGGCATAATATGGAACCATCCATATAGCCCATGACTTTGTTTGCCCGAAGAACAGGTACGAACCGGCTCTTCCATAAGAGATAGCTCTCACGATCCAACTTGATGCTAATAAGGTTCATAACATTAGGGAAAGAAGAAGCCATGAGGATCGAGTAGGAACGCTCCTATAATCACTCTGATACCATGTAAACCTTGTAAAACAATTGAATAAAACTTCTCTATCACGTTAATGAATAGAGGAGGAGCTTGTGTATTTAAAGGCATAAGGTACAGCACATTAGAATTCCTATTGTGATAGGAATCTTTAGATTTACACGTTTTGTAAAGATCCTAATTTGATAGGATTCTAAACACCTCTTTTGGAAAGTGCCACATCATCCAGCTCATGTGATCTCTTGAATTAGAGGTCCTTCCTTAATTGTTGAGTCTCATGTCTCTTGTGATACGTTAACAACTACCACATAGACCTTTGTTGTTGCTAAACCAATGGTAGTATCCAAAGGCCATGCTTTCAGGAATAGGACCCTCCATATCATTGTTCGTCTGAGGATGTTACTTAAGAGTGTCTGGAATGTTGCCTGAGAGGTTATTGTGGGAAAGATTTAGATTTTGCAACCATTTTAACATTCCGAGCTGTGATGGAATGCTTCCATTCAAACAATTATTGCTGAAGCTCAAGAATTCCAAACTTGAGCAATTCCCAAGATCCCCCGGGATAGGTCCACTCTGTTGGAAAAATGGTTTCAGAAATCACAGAAATACAACAAGCAAATCCGAGGCGTAGGCTATACTTTTTTAAAATTGTATTCGCCCCCACAACAGAGTCAGCAATAGGGTCCAACGAACCAGTTCCAGGATACAACGGACACTGCTTTTGATGCTGTTTTACAGAATTAGTTTGTTGTACTAAGTCTGTTCCAGAACACAGAAATTACAGAATTTGCTCAGAGACAGGGAGTAAAAAACTAAGTTAGTTGTGAAAAGAAATTATTCTTATTTAAAGAATTAAAGGCACATTTTCGAAAAGTCACAAAGGTTTGAAAAAAGCCCAACAGTCATTAACTAACCCAATAGTCATAAACTAACCCAACAGTCATAAAACAGTTATGATTTAAATTTAAAACTGTTTTGGTTTTAATTAAAAAACGTTTAAACAAAAAATGATTAAAAAATAATCATTTAGATCTTATAACCCAGCCCAGCCCGCCCGACCCGACTCGGCACGCGTGTGTGGTTTAGCATAATGGTTTGACATTTAGCATAGTGGGTATGGGTAACAAATTTGAATGCCCCTTGAAGGCCCAAGCCTTCTTCCAACACTATCTTATATATACTTGTCAAAGTAATGGTAGTTTTCCAATGTGGGACTAAACTTTTGCTTTGAAAAAACAACTTTCAAAAAACACACTTTGTTTTCAAAACAAAAAACTATGATTTATTTTTCTTTAAAATATCCAACACACTCAGCTTGTTTCTCGAGAGGTCTATATATACTTAGATTGGATAGTCTTCCAGTTTCAAGTGGTATCTTGCCTGAAAGTCGATTCTCATATAAATTCAGTTCGAAGAGACTATTTAGGTTCCCCAACTTGTTTGGTATTTTCTCCGACAAGTTGGTTTGAGGAAATGTCAAGTTCATGTAGTTGAATTAACTGCCCAAAGCTCATGTGGAATGGTACTGCTGATGCCGGTCCCTTGAATTTGTAGACTCTTCAAATTTCGGCATTTACCCCAATCAGGTGAGAGCTCCCCACACAATCTTGTAATTATGTGTATTGTAAAATTACCTCTGCCACTTTTAATAATTACAAACATGCCGTGGCCTTGGTGTAAAAAAGGGAGCTCCACATAATCACCGTGAAGCAGAGCTCCAGCTAAAAATTAATCTCAAAATAAAATCAAACGTAACATTAATTCCATATAAAGCACACGTAAAAGATCTAGGAGATTCAATTTGCGACAAACCCAATGGCATTGTCCACCGGATTCTTTACTTTAATTTTTGCATATGTAAGTAGGAGACTGTTACTATGATCAACGTATTGGGGAGCCTATTTTCACCATCTATTGGGGACTCATTTAATACACATGGCTTCCATAAACAAGCAACACTAGCCTTATTATTCTGCTCACTCCTTACATATTTATCAGGATCTCTTTTGGACTTGGTTCAATCAAGCAGAAAGGGCAATTCTCAAACTGGATATGTGAGGGAATATCAGAATTGAAAAGCAATTATGGTTTGTGAACAACTTAAATAATCATAATCCCATAATTAATGGCAACAAAACCGTGTTTTTAATAATGTATTAAATAAGAGTTTCACGGCCATTCTAATACATTTGGAGGAACAAGCTACTATCCACGTATGAAGCAAAAAGAATATGCTCTCCTTAATCAACTTGGAAAAGATTCATGTACCCAATGCTTTAATATCTACGAGATAATCAACTTTGGCGAATTTTCATCAAACCCAATTACATTTCAAGTTCCCTTAGTTGGCACAGTGAAATTGCATGAAAGGACTGAGGGAACCGTTGCCTGGAAGCAACTAGTTCCTGAGAAACATATTCCATGGTTGGCCGAGATCGGGGGTCGGAGCGCAAGCACGCGAGTGCCAGCATCACTATAGAAATCACTTCCTGAGCAACCAGTTGATCCAGGGGAGGTGAGAGACGTGGGTCTAACACATCCTTTAGCATTATAGTTTTAGCAACAGATGATGATAACGAGGAAAGTAGTTCTCCTGGATGCCTCCCCATTAGTGTTTCTAGTGTCACCACCCCAAAGCTATAAACATCGTTCTTTTCAGTCACAATCATGGAATAGGCGAGCTCTGCACAAACACAAGCACTCACACACAGACAATATTATAATAATTACAAAAAGTTAAAAAATTGATATTTGCAGAATCATAAACATGAACAAATGATAGGGTATCCAAAGCATACCTGGAGCAATATATCCATAAGTGCCTACGAGAATAGTTCGATTAGATGAATCTGGATCTAGCAGTCTAGCGGTGCCAAAGTCGGAGACATAGGACTTGAGTTCTGAATCCAACAAGACATTGTTGCTTGAAATGTCTCGGTGAATTATGGGTGGGGTGCAATCATGATGCATGTAAGATAAAGCATGAGCCACTGCTTTAATGATATCCGTCCTCTTAATCCAATCCAATTCAACAGCTTCTATGTCATTCCTTAAGATACAAAATAAGCTTCCCCTTTCCATATACTCGTAAACAAGGAACATGCATCTTTGGTGAGAACAGAACCCATGAAGTTTCACAATATTTCGATGACGTATTTCTGATAATACGCGTATCTCATTCTTGAAACTTTTCTGGTAAGCTGGATTTTCTCCTTCCAAACCATGAAGTTTCTTCAAAGCAACTATTTTGCCGGTAGGTAGCTCTGCTCTGTAAACACTACCATAACCTCCAGTTCCAATGCAATATTTGATGTCAAAATTCTCTGTTGCTTTAATGATATCTTCATATGCAATCGTTCCATCATAGTTCCATATAGAAAGTATATCCCCATTTTTCCTTGTTCCTTCCTCGATATGGATTTTTGTCATTTTGCGTCGAAAGAGGAGGAGGAAACCAATAATTACACTTGGAAGAAACATGGTTATGTAAATGGAAACACCAACAAAGATTGTGCCGTCATGCCCTTTCTTTGTTCCAAGAGATGGAAAGCAGGATGGAAAACCTTCACCTCCACCACATAATCCTTTGTTGTTGCTAAATGCCTCTGGTGGATAATATCCATATGTCATCATCCTATTAGGAATAGGACCCTCCAGTTCATTGTATGACAGATCAAGTTGCAAGTTGTTGAACATTCCAAGCTCTGATGGAATGCTTCGAGTCAAATAATTGTTGCTCAAGTTCAAGTATTTCAATTTGGAGCAATTCCCAAGTTCCTTAGGGATAGGTCCGCTCAGCTTGTTTCTCGAGAGGTCTAGATGTACTAGATAACTTGGGTTCCCCAACTCGGTTGGTATTTCTCCGACAAGTTGGTTTGAGGAAAGGTCAAGTAGTTCTAGTTGAATTAACTGCCCAAGCTCATGTGGTATCGTGCCGTTGATGTGGTTCCCTTGAATTTGTAGACTCTTCAGACTTGGGTGTTTACCCCAGTAAGGTGAGAGCTCTCCATATAATCTGTTGTAGCTCAAATCAATGTAACTGAGATTTGGATGTACTCCAAATGCTTCCGTAATGTTACCTTCGAAGAGGTTCCATTGAAGCTGGACTGTATCTAAGCCGGTGCAAGCTCTCAAACTCTTCAGAATAGGACCTGTGAAACGGTTGTTGGCTGCAGTAAACTGTACAAGTGATCCAACTTTACATATTACTTGTGGTAACTCGCCAGAGAAGTTGTTGTCCCCCAAGTAGAGTTGAACCAAATATGGTAAACTCCACATCTCTGGAGGTATTGAACCTGATAATTGATTCACAGAAAGGCTCAGAGTGGCCAGATTGATGCAATTACCTATAGTAGGAGGGATTGGACCTGTGAGATGGTTATAGCGAAGGTCCAGCTGGACCAGGTTTCTCAAATTTCCAATTTCTAAAGGTATTGAGCCGCTGAATTGATTTGAATCAAGACATAGGAGATTTAGCTTGTTCAAACTACCTAGTGCTGAAGGGATATTCCCACTAAAATTATTGTATTGAAGTTGAAGGGAGGTGAGCTTGGTCCAATTGGTGAACAAAAGCGGATCTAATTCACCTGTCATATTATTGTGAGAAATGTCGAGCTCAACAATCTGGGTGAGGTTAGCCAACGCAAGAGGTAGCTTATCAGAAATACCATTCCAAGACAAGTTGAGGTGGGTGAGTTTTGAAAGAGCACCTATATGGGTTGGGATGGCTCCATAGAGTGTAATCTTGGTGAGACTGAGACGGACAAGGTTTGGAAAGGAAGAGAAGTTGAAATTGTCAAGCTTACCATACAAGAAGCTTTCTGATAGGTTTATCTCCGTTACGCTTCCCGCCTGATTGCAAGTTATTCCGAACCACTTACAAGGGCTTGATGTGGTACTAGTGTTCCAAGAACTAAGCTTGAAGTGGCCATAGTCGAAGCTAACTTTCCACTTGAGGAGAGCCTGGGCTTCTGAGAATGATTGAGATGTACTACTAGTAGTAGTGTAAGAAAGGAAGATAATCCACATGACAACCTTGAGCAATAACCCGGAGGAGGAAGCCATGGAATGGATCGACGCTGCTACTGTATTGCCTATAGGATCATCTGCTTTTCAATTTAAGTGGCGCATTGAGAACTCCATCTCTTAGTTTGTATGTCATCGAGTATTGAGTCAAGCTCTCTCTCTCTCTCTGTCCCTCTCTGTGTAATTACACAAGTCAAGGTCTTCTTGTCTTACTCTCAAGTCCGGGCTTAACAAATGTTCTCAGAGCAAAAGACAAAGCACGCTGGATGAATATAACCATGTTGATTTAGCTGTGTCCTGTCTGAATTATCTTGTTGAACGTATTCATCGGGTAGGTGATGACCCAAAGTCTCCAAGGCCATCACCGGGTCTTTTGGCATAATCAAGTCTACTCATCCAAATGAGGAGTCAAACCACCAGCTTTAGAAACTAAACTATGCATGAATGGGATGGAAATCTAAACATAATAAACGGTAGATGTTATGCCATTTGATATGGGAGTAGCTGATTTTATTCTATCAAACAGCTGACATGCCCACCATATTACATAAACTCTTTTAGAATGTTCAGTTTTCAGGTCAGCTCATGTTAATGGAGGCTAAACAAACAACAGATTTACAATTATTTCGAATTCATGATTGTTGAAAGAAATTGAATACATCATCATCACATCAATGCCTTAACCCAAATATTTGGCAATGACAACATGAATCCTGTTTCACCCATTTCACCATTAAAAGAAAAGTTTAATATTGAACAAAATAATCTGTTTCAAGATCTTATTATAAGATTAAGCTTATCACAGTAGATGCATTTTAATTCTGTCAATATAATTGAAAGGGAAAAAATCCCGTACACACCACGCGTCTATAGCTGCTTAGCTGGTAGAGGAATGATAGCAAAACTCCACCTGTGAATGAGCCTGAGAGGGCGGGTGTGCACCCTGAAATAAGCTCCGATGATAAAGTCAGTATAAGGCACATAGCACAGTATAAGGCACAAGGCACAAGCACATGAACATAAGGCACAAGGCACAGTATAAGGCACAGTATAGTATAGAGATACTTATCGTGAGGGCACTGGGCATATGCACTTGAGGACGAGCTCTGGTGAGGCACTGGGTATATGCACTTGAGGACGAGCTCTGGTGAGGCACAAAGAATATGGCTTAGACACGATCTCTGATAATGCAGCTCGGATAAGACACCGACAACGTAGCTCGGACAACGTGCTCTGATAAGGCACAGACAACGTAGCATTGGTCACATAGCTCGGGCAAGGCACTGGCAACGTAGCACTGGTCACATAGCTCGGATAAGGCACCGATAACGTAGCTCGGACAACGTGCTCTGATAAGGCACAGACAACGTAGTACTGGTCAGGCACAGAGGACGTAGCTTGGATAAGGCACAGAGGATGTAGCTCTAGCTCTGATAACATATGCGTTGTGCATCCGTTGTGCATCAGACAACGGGTGTGTTGTACAGCAGACAACATGTACGTTGTACGGCACAACGTGTACGTTGTACAGCTCACGACGGGTACGTTGTACATCAGCCAACGGACAACGAGCTCGGCACTATGCACAACACAACGAGACAACGGATTCGGCACCATTTACAGCACAACGTATTGGGCACTATTCACAGCACAACGTATTGGGCACTATTCACAGAAGGCAACACGATAACGTGCTCAGCACTATTCACAGCGTCAGGCACAAGTTCAAGTGTGATGACACTCATCAGATGATCAACTGCAAGGCCGTGCAAGTGGCAGTGTGACCATTCGTGGAGAGCATCAGGCAGACAAGGCCTATTTGAGAGGATCTGACGGTCATAAACGCTTGTGAGGCCATAAAGAGCACCATGTAGCCGGATAACTCCAAAGGAAGATGAGAGAATCGGGTGAGTGGCCATCTACACAGCACTTTGGGGTAGGGGTGTGAAGGACTCAAGCTTCTCAGATCTCCCTCTTCCTCTTGCTCTTGCTCTTCCTCTTACTCTTCTTCTCTTTCTTTCCTCTCTTGCCTTTCGCACCATCCTCCTTGCCTTTCACACCATCCTCCTTGCCTTTCGCACCATCCTCTTTCTCTTCTCCTTCTGCCCTTTCTCTCCTCTCTTGCCTTTCTCACCATCCTCCTCTCTTGCGCATCATCCATCCCTTCTCTCTGGTGATTCTTGCTTATTTATTGGCATTTTCAGTCATCATGACTTGTGCAGTCATGATAAGATCGCCTGTTAGATAACACTCAAGTGAGCCAGCACATAGCCCAAGTGGGCTTATGACGGCTAAATTGTCAGAATTTCTGAGCATGAGAAATCACCATTTTACTCCTTTTTACGAATTTTATCCGTTACAATAATGCTGCAAGAGTATTAAATGCTTCAAAAAGAGGCATATTATTTCAAAAGAGACGGATGTCAAACAGAATTACTAATTGTGATTTCAACATGCACTCCACACATCTACTAAAAATAAAAACAGGCATCCCATACTGCGAATCACATGGTTTGGGTTAAAAGGAAAACAAGTCACCATATGGGAGGGGATTCAATCAATCTACTAAATCACCCCCACCATCTTCAATAATGTCTCTAAGCCATTTTGGAATCGAAAACCTGAATTCTAAAACCCGGTAGATTTTGGAAGAAAGATTTTAGAGTATGAAACATGTCATGAATTGCAAGTGGTGTGCAAACCATGTATCCAAAGAGCTTTTACACCTTTAAGCAACTAAGATGATTATGTCCAAGCAAACTGCCCTGCAAAGAGTAACAGCCTGCACCCAAGTGAAGCAACTCAATATATAGCTCGTATATAAACCAAGAGCAATAGTCCCCTCGAGGGGACTATTCCTCCTCGCTCTCACATAGCCGACCCTTCAACTCCCATTAATTCGGGTTAATTTTTTTTAACCCTTGGTTAAATTTTTTATATTATTTTCCTAAAAACCAAGGGTAGATGGGTGAACTCTAAGGGTGGATGAATCTTAACCACAGTTCAATTTCATAATTATTGACGAACGATATCCACTTGAAGAGTAAAAAAGATAAGTTTTGATAGTTTCAATAACGTTTTAGCATAATCGACCAAAACATTACAAAAATTTTATTTAAATTGCATGACTTCGCATGGCATGAATCAAAACTGATTGAAGTTATTTGTTTTTGCTAACAAATCTTCATTTGTCCAAAATTATTTTCCCCCTTTTCTTAATCAATCCAGAGGATTCTAAAAACTCCTATTTTAGGTGAGTACAAAGATCAATGAAGATATCCAAAATAAGATAAATCACTTTGAGTGTACTAAATTATATTTTTCATACAAATATGGTAATTAATCTAACCTTACGAAGATGTATAAATTCATCCATATCCATATTATTTTAAGGATTCAAACTAGTTGTAGATGAAAGTGGAGAAAATTGAAAAAATAAATAAAATAAAAAATTTGATGGTTCGGCGCTAGAAGACGCGACACACATGCTATAATCACTTTTATCTTTATGTTATACTTTACTTGAAGATGCACATGCAAGGCACTCATCATGTATTTTAAAAGAGATTAACTATGAACAAAATGTCTGGTTGAAGAGCAAATCGAGCAATCAAAAATAGATATTATATCAGGGATAATTTGAAAATTATCCCTTGAATTTGTAGACTTCAGATTTTGGCTTTTACCCCAATCAGGTGAGAGCTCCCCATATAATCTGCTGTAGCTCAAATCAATGAACTGAGATTCGGATGTACTCCAAATGCTTCCGTAATGTTATCTTCCAAGAGGTTCCATTGAAGCTGGACTGTAATTAAGCTGGTGCAAGCTCTCAAACTCTTCAGAATAGGACCTGTGAAACGGTTGTTGCCTGCAGTAAACTGTACAAGTGATTCACCAGAGAAGTTGTCCCCCAAGCAGAGTTCAACCAAATATGGTATAACTCCATATATATAGAGGTATTGAACCCGATAATCGATTTAAATGCAGAAAAAGAGTAGTGAGGCTGCTCAAATAACCCAGAGTTAAAGGTATGGGACTAGATAGTATGTTAAGCTGATACCCAGCTGGACAAGGTTTCTCAGATTTCCAATTTCTGAAGGTATTGAGCCACTCAAACTAGTGTAGTGAAGTTGAAGGGTGGTGAGTTTGGTCCTGTTAGTGAACAAACGTGGATCTAAATCACCTATTATATAATTGTGAGAAATGTCGAGCTCAACTATGTGGGTGAGGTTAGCCAGCGCAAGAGGTAGTTTACTACAAAGACTATTCCAAGACAGGTTGAGGTGGTTGACTTTCGAAAGAGCTCCTATATGGCCCGGGATGACTCCTAAGAGGAAGAGTCCAATGCTGATGAGATTGAAACGGGCGAGGTTTGGAAAGGATGAGAAGCTGAAATTGTCAAGCTTACAGTACAAGAAGCTATGTGAAAGATTTATCTCCCGCCTTATTGCAAGTTATTCCGAGCCACTTACAAGGGCTTGACATGGTACTAGTGTTCCAAGAACTTAACTCAGATTGGCCATATTTGAAGCTGGCCTTCCACTTGAGGAGAGCCTGGGCTTTTGAGGATGATTGAGATGTACTACTGATAGCAGTAGTGGCGTAAGAAAGGAAGATTGTCCACATAACAACTTTGAGCAATAACCCGGAGGAGGAAGCCATGGATTGGATCGATGCTGCTACTGTATTGCCTTAAGATCATCTGCTTTTCAATTTAAGTGGCACATTGAGAACTCCGTCTGTTAGTTTGGTTCGAGTCAAGCTCTCGCCATCAACTCAAGATTTCTCTCCCTCTCTCTCTTCCTGTAATTACCCCAAGTCAAGGTCTTCTTATCTTCACTCTCAAGTCCGACCAAACAAAATGTGCCAAGAACATAAGATAACACACACTGGGCGATGATAACCAGATTGATTTTCCCTCTTTATCTCAAATTTTTTAGAATATTAGATATCAGCTGGGTCCTATATGAACCATCCTTCATGACCTTTTCGTACTTTTCTTTTGTGGTGATTGGGTTTGTTGCTACCAGTTGACGGCATTGTGGTTTTGGGCCTTTGCCCAGGGAAATTTATAAATTTGGTTTTACATATAGATAGTTTGTTTTTAGCGTCACATAGAAGATAATAATCACAAAGCATGAATCAGAGGGGAGATGAGGTCTTATCATCTTTTTTTTCTTTTTCCTTTTGTGATGACAGTGTTCGGGCCTCTTAGAGCACCCGACTAATTCCCAGGCATGTGCAGATTCCCAACAGGGGGAAGGTACTCATCCACCTACTTTAGGAACCATGCATGAATGGGATGGAAAGCTAAACATAATAAAAGGTAGATGTTATGCCATTTGATATGGGAGTTGCTGATATTATTGTATCAAACAGCTGACATGCACACCGTATTACATAAACTCTGTTAGAATGTTCAGTTTTCAGGTCAGCTCATGTTAATGGAGGCTAAACAAACAGATTAATCAGCAGATGGAAATATTAAGAAGCTGAATGCTACAATTTTCAGATATTTCTTGTACAACTTACACTTTGTAACAGTTTATGAGAGCTTCAAAATAATTTTGAATTCGTGATTATTTAAAGAAATTAAATACATCATCAATGCCTACAGCAACATGAATCCTGATTCACCCATTTCACCATTAAAAGAATTAAATTTTAATATTTAAAATAATTTTTTTCAAGATCAGATTATAAGATTAAGCTTATAAAAGTAGATGCATTTTAATAATGTCAATATAATGTTGCAAGAGTTTTAAATGCTTCAAAAAGAAACATATTATTTCAGAAGAGAGATGTCAAACAAAATTACTAATTGCGATTTCAACATGCATTCCGTGCATCTACCAAAAATAAAAGCAGGCATTTCATGCAAGTGAATCAAAAGGTTTGGGTTTAAAGGATAACAAGTCAACATGTGGGATCACTCCACCATGTTCAAGAATGCCTCTAAGCCACTTTGGAATCCAAAACCTGAAATATAAAAATTGATTGATTTTGAAAGATACAATGCAAGAGTATGAAACATATCATGAATTTGTAAGTGGTGTGCAAACCCATATATCGAAAGAGCTTAACACCCTTAAACAACTAATTTGTCCAAGCAAACTGCCCTGCAAAGAGTTACAGCCCAAACCCAAATGAAGAAACTCAATATATAGCTCATATATGTATATAAACCACATAATGTACTTCAGAAAGCCCATTTAATACTAGACCTAAGAGGGCATTTCTTGTATTGACCAAATAACGTTTCAGAAAGACCATATAATATTAGACCCAAGAGAACATTTCTACTCTGTCCATACCACCAGATTGCCCTACAGGAAAGCTAATAAAAAAAACCAACATACCCTTATCAGCTAAACCATCTCCATATACCCCTAAAACCCCCAACCCAACCCATAAAAAAAAATTAGGATAGCCAATGGAAGAGCAAAAACGAAAGAGAAACAATGGGAGATGACGAGATTAACCATCGTAGCAATCAGCTACAAGATAAACAATAGCTACCATCGGGGACAGTTAAATGTTTTCGTCCCTGGTTACCTGGGCCTTCCACAACCGTTGGAGACTTCACTTCTCATGAATAATGACCAAAGCAGTGAAAGCCAAAACAGAGAGTTTAACAGTCTTCGTCCTCATCACCGTCTTCGTTGTCATCATCTTCTTCCTCTTCAAAGCCATCAATGCCCTTTCCCTGTCCACAAGAATGATTCAGAAAATAGGGAAGAAAGAACAGTGTGCCGTAATAGTATCTATCAATTGACTGACAATATCTCCTAGGTCAAAAAGTCAGGCAAACTGGAAGATTATTAAGTGATTTATGGCATTCCTGTGCACGGTCAGAAACATTTGAAAACAGTCCAAATAGGAGCCACATGCTGAACGATTTCAATCGTCCGATCAGTTGGACTTTTGCCTTTTGGAAATCTAAATGGCGGGAGCTTTCGAATGGTTGTCTCAAGTCTCAACTAATATCTCCTAAAATATGGAAGAAAAGAGGGTAACATACATTTTATGAGATCAAAAGTCAGGCCAGTTGGATGGTCATTAAAATACACTTTGTCATTCTTTTGCAGGGTCGAGATAATTTGGTATGCAGTTCAAGGAGGAGTTCACATGCCAGATAGTGTCAATCATCCATCCAACCAGTTCAAATTTCGACTCTAGAAAATCCAAAATATGGGACCTATGAAATTCGTACAAATTCTTCATCTATATACATTAATTAAGGTATAAAATACCCGGTCATAGATTTATACTGAGAACAAATCAGTTTACTCAAAGCGTCCAGGCAACTAGTAGAGGGCAGTTCCTCAGGCAGGGCATTGCCTAGGAGATATGCTTAGAGGTCAGCCGGTGGCAAGCCAACCAAAATTTATTTTATTTATTAGAATCTTAAAATTTTAAATTTTCATATATTGTTGAGAATAGTCATTGAGAATAAAGATTAAAACTAGAAATAAAACAGAAACAAAACTAAAATCAAAATTTAACTACAAAAAGAAAGAGTGTAGTTTGACTGGGGAGAGCAAATGCAGTAACCCTACACAAAATTTATTTTTCTAGAAAAACCCTCTGACAAAATCTGGTTAGTAGGATATGATTTGTGTCATATATTTTTAAGGATTTTATGTTTTTGTAAATACCATCTAATTATAAGGATCTCGAGCACCTTTGTAACTAGTGCTTTAGTTCCCAGGTGAAGAGACATAAGCACCTTATCCGACCTCATCATTACGAGTGTACGACAAGACCATGATAGCACTAGGGATCTTGGCTAGGTGAGGCGGTCGACACTTGACTACAATGGAACAAATTGTAGTAAAACAACGAAGTCTCATTTGTAAGTAGGATGAAATCAGAACAATATGTAAGCACTATCTATCAATATCTAGCTGTACTCATTGTAGACACCCTATTTTGCATGAACCTAGAAAAATTAAGGATACCAAGTATTGACAAAGAGAGAAGACGAGATCCGGACTCTGGAAGGTCGAAGATCAAAGCCGAGAACAAAGCCCAAGCCCAAACCAACTTGAGCCCAAAGGGGCAGTTTTTTTTTTAGCTTACAATTAACCCGCGCCCTTTATAAGGGCGCGCCCCTATTTCTTGGCCAACTTCAGTCCCGCGGTCTTTAGAAAGGTGCGGCGTACGGAAACCCTAATTATAACCTCATCTTGCGTGCCAACGCGTTTTGGGTTAGTTTTTTTAGTCCCACATCGGAAAAAAAGCGTGAAAACCTTGTTGTTTCACCTTATAAAAGGGACCTCATACCAACCCATTGGATCTAGAAACCTTGGGGAAAAGACCTTGAAAACTTTGGAAAATCCATTCCACATCTTGATAACCTTGAAAGATCCAGAGAGCCTTTGAAACCTAGAGAATTGGGGGAAAATCCTTGAGAGCTTTGAAGTTCTAAAGTTTGGGGAAAACTCCGAATAGGCTTAACTTAGTCCTCGAATTCCAGAAATCCCAGCCATCAAGCCATCAACCTAGGAGGGGTCTTCATCAACTTTGGGTGAAAATCTTGGGAGTTCGGATCTCATCGAAGCACTCTCTTCAAACACTTAGAGCATTTAAGAGGGAAAAGGTATGCCACATCCTCATCCTCTGTTTCTACCCGTCCAAGTCTCTTCTTCCCTCACTTTCCCTGAGTAGCTCGGAGATTTCCCTCTTCACGGTTGTGCGGACGAG
Source organism: Tetracentron sinense (assembly GCA_015143295.1). Lineage (NCBI taxonomy): Eukaryota > Viridiplantae > Streptophyta > Magnoliopsida > Trochodendrales > Trochodendraceae > Tetracentron > Tetracentron sinense. The sequence continues at coordinate 34,060,586 of CM026560.1, forward strand.
GAAATCCGGATGAAGAAAAAGACCGGAAGACCAGATCTTCGACTTCTTTTTAAGTTTTTCTTCATTATTGTTAGTAGTTTCGTCCCTTTTCCACCCAAAGGTAGGCGAGACCCCTCTTAACTCGGTTGAGGAGAGATGTGTGGCCGTTCGCCGATTTAGGGAAAAGGGATTTTGCCGCGCAAGTAGGGAGAAACTCACCCTAACTCGGTCGAGGAGGGGTGGCTTTCTAATCTCGAAATAAAAGAAAACAAGTAGAGATGAAATCGCCTTAACTCGGTTGAGGAGGGGTGGTTTTTCTCGAAATAATAAAAAATGAGAAAATAATTTTAAATTAATTTAATGGAGAAAGTTAAGAGGTAACCGTCGCTCGACGGATGAGGTGGGGTGCCTAACACCTTCCCCAACTCATAAAAGAATCCTCAGACCCAATCTCGGTTTTTATTTAATCGAGGGATCTCAATTGTGGGTGACCAATCACACCCAAAATCTTGATTGGTGGCGACTCTAACAGATCTCGATTCCTCATCGGTTGAAAAACACGAATGTGGGGAGGAGATCGACCCGGGCCGGCTATCGCACACTCATAACAGAAAATGGAGCACACCAATTAGAAAACAAAAGTAACCCCGTCACTGAAGGAAAGCTGACACCATGTTAAGTAGATTATGATACAGCCTTCCAAGTAAATACCTGACCAGTCCAGCAAATAACATGAAGTATAAATATCAGATATACTCCCATGCTAAAAATCCCATTGAACACCGGAAAAAGAAAGGTTAAGTGTTGATAGGTCTCAATGTCAGATGATAATCCAACATAAGCCGGATCAATGCTCAACCAAACAAGAAGATTTATGGCTAAGGAAGATGCTGAGGCAATCACTAAACAAGTTGTAAGAACGACGGACGTTGAGAGAAACTTTCCTCCAACAAGACCCTAAAGGGAAAGAATTTTGTCGGTGATCACATCCCCTAGTCATATAGCTGTTGGAATTGTTCTAGAGCAGACACCGTAGTGATTTTCAGCCTAGCCAAGGCGCCTGATTGTGATTCAACACCATAATTCCCTAAGCATTAGAGGCATGCATACTCAACCATTACTAAAACACTATAAATACTGATCAACATCAACCACATCTACTGGTTGGGAAGCAATAGAGTCCAGTCAATAAAGTAACTTGACCTGACAAAACCCGTTATGCCTGGTTTGGGCAGACTAATAGAAGTTTGTGGCTGGTTCAAGTTCACTCATTTGAAAACATTGTTTGTAGGTGAGGTCCGGACCGACCCCAAAGCAACCCATCAGGTCATTAAACTTTTTTCTTTCTTTTTTTGCTTGGGGAGGGGGTAAAGAGATTTGAACATACTGCTGCTCTGTCATACTCAAGGTTCTAAATGTTGATATCGCTCGACATGTCAAGCTGCGAAAAAAAGATATATCGGAAGATATATCGTTTATCGGTGATTTTTGGAAAAAATGCAAAAAAAATAGACAAAACATGAAATTTTGTAGCGAAACTTCAGAAAATGTTAAAATAGATGTTAATACACCTTTTAGAATAAAAACATTTAAAAATTAGATGCTTTATTCAGTTATTCTTAACAATTAGTAAATTTTAACTTTAATTATAGCCTATAGGGAGTTAAAAAATGACACTGTATTTTAAAAAATATAAAATTCAAGATTAGATGCTTTAATATTTTTAACCCTTGAACATTGCATTTTTTAACCCTTGAATACTGTATTTTTTTAACAAAAAATTTTAACCCTTGAACACTGTATTTTAAAAAAAAAATGTTTTAAAAAAAACTATAAAAGTCAAAATTATAAAGAGAGTAACAAGGTGACATTAATTTCTTTTATTTTTTTTAAAACCAAAGTTAGATGCTTTAACCTTAAAGGTTAGTAAATCTTAACCACAATTAAATGGAGTTAAGAGGGACACCCCTTTAACCTAAGATTTTAGGAAAAAAAATTCACAAGAGCTAGCATGGGTTAACCATAGTTCAAGGCTAGTTAAGGGGGTTTTGTGAGGTTATGAAATATCTTAAGGGTATAATAGTAATTTTACTAACATGGATAACAAGAAGTCTTAAGGAACTTAGGTTATTTAATTAAGAAACAATATTGAGTTAATATGTTATTATTAATAATTTATTTATAAATTATGAAAACTTAAGGGCCTCATATGCAAAAGCCCAAACTTTAACTTAAAAGACCTAAGTCTCTCAGTCTTCGTAACCCAAAACAGTGAAGAAAAAAAAAACGTAGAGGAAGAAAAAGAAGAGGGGAGAGGGTTTACTTACCTCAAGGCTTCAGACTTTCGGTTGCTCGACTGAGACGGCGACGGTGACTACGACGGCAACAGCGAAGGCGATGGCGACCCTCCATGCTCCGGGTATGTCTTCTTCCTTCATCCTCTCTTCTTCTTCCTCCTTTCTCCTCTCTTCTTCCTTCTTTCTCCTATCTTCTTTTTATTTTTTTCATTTTCAGTTTCAAACAAAGTGAACCCTAACAGGGTTTCACAAAAAAAAAGTTCCACAAAAAAAAAATCAGAAAAAGGGTTTTTTTTTTTTCTCTTGTTTCGGATGTTTTTGGATGCCTTGGTCGATATCAGTGGGGTTATCGCCGATATTTCGCCGATATCGCCGATATCGCCGATATATCGGCGATATCGTCCGATACTATGTAAAAAATTCCTAACCATGTGTCGATGTGTCGGTCATGGTCGATACCTATAAATATCGGCGATATATCGCCGATATTATCGATTTTTTGAACCTTGGTCATACTTAATTTGTCAAGAAACTTGAACACATATATTTGAAAAAGTTGTTTTTCTTAATTCTTATGAATCATTTTGCATTTGAGAAACCAAAAAAGAAATTCTAACTAACAAAGGATCCTGATTGTCCATATCTTCTTCATCCCATGTTCAACTCCTATACTTACCTCTATTGCGGAGAGACCCAACTAAAAGACTTGACTTCTCTGTAAATCTTTGTTTATTAATCTGTGAAAACATGGGTTTTAACAACCCCTGAATGAATGAAAGCAGATATGATGAGGATTACGCAGTGTGATGGCAGGACCACTAGGGGATTGACACTGGGTGTAGTACACATTCGCCCTCCCTTTTGCCAAGTGTTTAAAAGGACTTCTGATCTATGGCCCCTGGGAGCGGCAGAGAAAAGAAAAAGGGTCAAAATCTTATTGTGTATTTGAAAGATAGTCCTCAAGCTGAGGAGTATCTACATGAATTCGTTGAGGTGTCTACAGTCTACACACTACACAGGCCTGTGGTCCTTTTAGAAAGAATGTTGCTTTCTATCCTCTCAACAGGAGAACTCCATTACCAACAATATAAATAAATAGTTGCAAGACTAAAACAGGGTGCAAAGAACTAAAACCCTTCTTTGAAGCTAATGGGCAAGTGTTAGGGAGATGGCAGTAGATAGTATACGAAAAAGTTCCAGGTTTCTGTAGTTTCTGTTGCAAGCAAGAACAAGATTTCTCGAACTGTCATCTTAAAGCCAAAAAGGTTAAAAATTTCTCAGTGCCGTCTGTCCTTCTCTATATATTTTATACCCATTCACAGCTAATGGATGCTGTCCCCGGAATGAGATCCCATGTTTCGTTCCTTCCCCATTCCCTCTAAAGCCCCTCTTTGCCTTGCTCTTAAGAGAGCAGAAAAGATACACTAAGGTCTTACATGCTGGTATCAATCATGGGGGTTTCTAACTTCTAAGACCACTTACGTATGGCTCGGGCTCAGTAGAAACACAGCTGACCAAATATGACTAGTTGCCAACCCTACACAGCTATTAAAAAGCTTGACGCATCATGCAACAGACCGACCACGCAGTGTCCATTATAACACAATTTATCCTATTCAATTTTTTCTCTTTGAGAGTAGGAAAAAAAAAATAGGAATGTGGAAATCTGATTTACGAAAGAGGTAATTAACTTCTCTCGCAAGCAAAATGGAAAATACCATCGTCGCTTCTAGAACAATTCTATATCAATCAACGTCACTAACTGATACGTCAATTCCCAAACAAGTCATCCCAGCCTTTTCCGAACAAGTCTATAATACGTCATTTGTTAGATTTTCTTTTTTAGTATTATTTTTAATCTCTATTTGGTACAAAAGCTAGTCAACATTGAGGTGGAAATTTCCAAGCCGATACGTCATCCCAGCCTTTTCACAGTTTAAGGAGTTCAGATGGGGTGATGTATCCCTTCGGAGATTGCAACCTAAATGTTGACAAGCTTCAGTACTAAACAGAGATTAAAAATCATACTGAAAAAGGAAATCCAGCAAAGAGAAAATTCTGTAGCTCATCCATTATCACAAAATATTCTCATGCCTAGCATAAGCTTATCCACTTATTCTACATAAGCCATCCAGCTTGCTGTCCGATCGTAGCGTAAATTGTAATAGTTGTTTCTGCTTCTGGGTCAACCCAAAATGCTCAAATCGGTGAAGATGTCGTCAATGTTTAGATGTGGATATTTTTATTCATTATTGTTCAAGAAATAAAACGGAGAATGTTAACCCATGACTCCATACAGAGTAATGGCTTAGCAGGAAAATTATCTATAAGTAAATTAAGATCATGTACCACTTAAAAGTTTTAAAAAAAAACACTGCCAAACAGTACTTGCACTAAAACTGTGAATGACATGTGCAAGACCAAAGTAAAAGCAGACTTCGCAATCTAAGAATGCAAAAACATGCATGCATAGCAGATGATAATAAAGTTCACCAATATACTAGCCCATTAATGACCTAATTCAGAAATATTGACATTACTAGAGTTATTGCATCAGCATGCTACAAGTTCTTTGAACATATGTTCATGCAATTTCATTCCTTCTCTTCAAGAGTAGGAACAATTGACATTCTTTGTTCATATCATACCTTGAAGAACATCAATTGAGCCTCGCGATCAATAAAAACCAATAATGAAATATAGGATTGAGTGATTGACTACTCAACTTTCTTCAAAATGAATAAGAATGGATTGTTCTAATTGTAAAACAGCAACAAAACTGAGAGAAGCTCAAGTGTGGGTTAAGATCACTCAGATCACAAAGCAACAATCGTCAGAAAGTAGAAATCACTACATATGCATCTCTACAATAAAGAGATTCAAGGACTATTTCTATTTACCTCTTCATCTCCATCAAAATCCTCTTCATCAGCCTCCTGCATGAAAGAGGTCATCAATTAAGAGAAAAGAAATGAACTTTTATGACATAATGGAACCTCAAGGTGTAAAGAAAAATGAAAGAAAGAAAGAAATTAAAATATAAAACTTACATTGTTGAAATACTTGAGTGGATTGGGCCATAAATCCTCCTTGATTATCTCTGCCACCTGCAATTTTCAAGTGAAAGCTAAATAACAGAATACTTCAATGATAGAGGGAATATAAGAGATTAAATGTCATTTTCAGTTTTAAACCTTGCAGCATTGAGTACAATTTGTTTCCATAGGGTGAAAATGAAAAGAAATGGCAGTAAAAAATGGAAAAGCATATCACTGGTCATTAATTACAGAACTTGCCTCATCATGAATCCCCTCCATAATATCTTTCTGTTGAGTTTCACTGAACCAGCTAAAGAAGCTGCATGCATAAGAGTAAAATTGAGAATCTAGAATTGTGTCCAGAATGAGGTATGTGAATCATATTAGTCTGAAGAATGTCAAGGTGTTGGATGTAGAAGTTAAGTTGGACATCAAATACTCTGAAAAGTGTCATTTAGGTGTACAGCTTCCAATTTGGTAAGGAATGTACTGATCAAACACAATACAAGACACCTGCAACCATCTAAAAACTTTTCTATCTTCACATATAAAAATAAAACTTGAAAATGATGCACCCCTGCCCTGAGCAAGGTTCAGACCAAATCACTTTGACTGTGGCATGCCTTGAAGAATCACAGTTACTAACTCAAGTAATACGAACCATAAGTAGCATCAAACCCAGGGAAAAAAACACTCAAAGAGAGAGTGCAATCTATCACAATGTTAACACAAATGAAGAAGGAAACAGGATTCCGTAACAATTCCCGAAAAGCTTTTAGTGGCAAGAATAAAACAAGGAATCAGTTAACAGCAAAATCTGTTAAAGAGTTTTAGAACACAAATTAAAAATAGGATTACAGTCTACCATTTTAAAATAGATGTTGAGTTTTGACATCATACGCATCTTGTATATCACCTTCAGATTGAAAATAAAAGGGACTATTCCGGAATAAAACAACAGTAATAATTTTCCTGATATTTCCAACAAGTCAATCACCATTTTAAAAAAAGATTTTGACATCATATACATCTTGCAAAAAAGGAAATATTCCGGAATAAAACAGCATTAATAATTTTCCTGATATTTCCAACAAATCATTGACTTCTTACCCAATCATGTTAAGACACCGATACATCTGGTTCAAACTTAAAATAGAAAGAATGCAAGCCTTCTCTATTTGGAATTCTAGAAGGGAATAATCTAACTATTGAAGCATTGCTGAAGTCATCTAATCATTATCCTGTTATTTGTCAATGTTTATAAAGATAAAGGCGCGAGGCAATGCATTAGGAGTTACTAGTTAGGATCACCAGAATTGTGGCCGGTGGCGTGAGGCTTAAGCCTCACACTCCCCCATTTCATAAACAAAAAAACAATTAGAAATAGAAATTTGTAAAATATTCAAAACATACACACACACGCATCAAGGTTAAAAACACGGTTTCGAGAGATGTATCAACCAAAACAGATACGTATCGGTTTTGGACGATACATATAATTTTTCCTTTTCTTTTGAAAAAATCACATTTAATTATTTAAAAAAAATCAGATGAGTCCAAATATTCAATAACAAATTAACAACAAAGTCATGGAAAGCGACTCAAAGATAAAGTAGCAAACACAATTACAATTACACAATGGATGAAAACATAAATAACTAATAAATGATACTTATCAGCCGTTTTGTATCAGTATACATATCGTACAAGGGACTACCGAAACCTATACGTATCGCCCGTTTCGTATTAGTTTTGGCAATTCTTATTTCCATGATACACACGTATGAAGTGCTACATAAATAATTAAACCATCATATAGAAGAAAAATAAATTTAAGAAATGTGAGCAAAAGCTGCAAATTAAATTTACTTTTTCTCCGTATGCATATTGAAAGGTAGACGGTGTTTGGTAATCAAATCATATGAAAAATTGTGAATTCCAACAAGGTAGTTGCAAAGAAGTCACAAAAAAATATAATGAAATCAGGAAAAAAAATTATGTCCAAGGTATACAGCTAGAATCATTTTTTTAATTATCAATGTATAAGGCACATGCGTCAAGCATAAAACGAGCTTCAAGGCGTGAAGCATGCACCTGGGCTTGGGGTTCTTCGTTACAAAAAAAAAAAAAACTTCATGAGATTTAAGCTTCAAAGTTGAGCCTCAAGAAATATTGTTATTCGTTAACAAAACATCATTGGCAACAATTTCATCCACACGGAAGTATTTGAATGATTGCTTAATTGCTTATTCCTAAAGAAGGCCAAGACTTGTCACAATTTGCAATATATGGCTAAATGCAAAGTCATACAGGATCAGAAAACCAACCTTTCATCAGTAAATGGCCGCTTGCTCCCCTTCTGCTCATGGTTAACTCCATTGGCAATGTCCTTCACATTTTAAAAATGCAATATAAATATTATATTAGAATCTAAATATATAAGTTAAATATGCTTGAAGGTACTAGGGAGAGATCTCCCTTACCATGCCCTCCTTCCACTTAATTGTTGTACCAGTTATCTTGGTTGTTCCTTCGTCAAAGAAGGTAAAAGTCTTTGTAAGCTTCATATCTTCAAAATAAGGATTGGGGCTGAAGTTCTGAATGTTTAAAGTAACAAATTAATACCACTTAGTAAACCTATTTATCAATTCTGTCCAAGACTAGCTAACCAAGAGCAATGTAAGAAACTCACAAAAGTAATAGAGTAGCCCGATTTTATATCTTTAAAATCCTCCACATCCAGAGAACTTAGGTGCTTGAAAATCTAGGTCAAGAAAAAATAGTGAAAAATCATTCAACGCCCAATGATAATATTTGAAAGAATCTTGGGGGGGAGGGGTTTCATAAACAATCAGCTATTCAAGGTCCAACAATAATACTCAAAAGAATCTTACGACCAAGTTCCAGTACCAGTTTAGAAATTAGAAAACCAAAACTGGGTTGGCTGATAGTTATATGTTATTGGAAGAAAAACTTGAAGGTTGGCAAAAAGAATCACTGCCTAATTAAGTATCCCAGTTCATATGTTTTAGGTAAGAGCCAAACCTTCTGGTCTTCTTCACTCAAAAGATCACCGAGTGCAGGATGACTCAAAAACTGCAAATCAAAACCTACTACATGTTAATTGGATAAAAGATTTCTCACTGCACAATTAAATATCACAGCTGGAAAGTTAAATACTCCTGTAATGAAACAGATACTTAAGGGGGACGGATCACTAACAGCAGTTAACCAGAAGTCAGGAATGGATTTGATTATCTCGTTCCGTTTATCATAGACAGGTTTGCGTATCTCGTTATACTTCTGCTCCACTTCCAAGACTTTGTCACTTGCTTCCTCATTGACCTATTGGCCACCAACAAATATACAATGATCAAGATTTATAAAATGTTTATGTTTAACAATCATCTTAAGTAGCGTAAAAATGACTCCAGCTTCAAATAAGTAAAGCTCATAAGTCGATTAGTTAATACTTTGTAGTCTCCCGTCAATTGACCTTGTAATCTAAAAGGGGGGAAAATGATTCTGTGCAAAATTGGATTAAAAATTAATATATCCAAGACAGTGCATCTCGGATAAGATCATTGATAAGTTTAATATATTCAAAAAAATGTAAAATGAGTAAACAGCTCACTCTTCGCGCAGTAAAATTTTAATTGCATTCTTAGATTGAATTGGGTAAATGACTAAAACAACCACATTTGCTTGCAACCTCAGCACACTCAGATATTTTAACTGTAGAGATGGAAGTGACTTCAGTACCATGCCAGAATAAGCTATTGGGTGAACCCAATTAAACCTTAAATCTGATATTCATTAACAATAAAGAACGATAAAAAGGGTTCCAGGTTCCTACAAATTTTATTTCCGCACCATCTTTTTAAAAAAAAACTAATTCCAGTTGAGTGTACTTCACTGTGCCAGTGGATTCGGGAAAGAATGGAAAATCGATACAATGAGAACATTCAAGAAGAAGAAGAAAAAGCAGAAAGAGAAAGAGAAAGAGAGATGGGCAGACTAAAAATATGAGGTAATAGTGTTTTTTTTTTTAAATGTATGAATTCCTGGTCTGTATATATATATATAAAAAAAGGACTTTTTTTTATCAGTGAGATAGAAAATACATCCGTAGAAGGAGATGATAAGAAAGGGTGAGAAACAATCATATGCAACAATACTACCAGCATTTACAGTAACACCATGCGTTCGCAAACAGACACAGACAGTATAACATAAACACTGAAACATCTCTATTTAATGAAAGCAACACAAGAACAAGGATTATCTGGGCCCCATTATTGAATAAGACCAGATAAGAAACCCAAAACCCTCAACTGGCAAAACAACGAACAATGAAACATACATTTCCCATACATTCAAGCTCAAAAATTCCCACAAATCCACGGTACTAAATAACCAAAGACAGAAAAAGGAAAAAAATTGATGAGAATATCACCTTCTCGAGCTCATCTTGAATCTCCTGCAACTTCTCAATGGAAAGAACAAGCTCTCCATCAATGTGATCTGATTCTTCATCCTCTCCTCTCTCTGAGACCTTCAACTTCTTTCCCTTGTCTGCACCCATCTCCAAATTTCAAACCCTAGTTCCTGATATTCTAAAACCCTTGTTTTCTCAGATTAACATAGTGGGAATTGAGACTCAAATACGGAACAGTGAGGGTTTTGGCCCCCCTCTGAGACGAGACGGCGAAGAGGATGAATCGGAGTTCTCTTTTTCGGTATTTATTAAACAAACAATGACTTCGATTCTCTAATGTGGGTGGGACCCTCTTCCTCTTCGTGGGACCAGCAGCTTCATCCGCACGGCTGAAATGTTAAGAGGATATGAGTGTTTTTCACAAAACCCTAACCCTACAATAGAAATCGTCTTATTGAAAGGGCAGTACAATTTACTTTCCTGTAATGTATTTCTCGGCGGTAGAATTCCCGTTGCGGTTCCTGATTAATGCTCCATCGGTGTTTTGGTGAGTATTAAAAAGTGAGGTGTGAACTAAAGTTGGGGTTCAAGTTGTTCGCTCAAGGAACCCTAATCCCAAATAGTTGTACAAATGATTACGCCGCCCGATACTCTCCACGGATGGCCACAAAATGCTCTCTACGCAATCCGATACTCCTTACAATCAACCACGGTCACATGATGCTCTTCACAAACGGCCACGTCCATCTGATGATAAGTACCTCGACATCACAATGATTTAAATGTTTATCTCACTGATTATATGTCGATGCCACCTGAGATAGTCATGTACTTGTTCTGAATGTACTCAATCATATGAGTTAGTCATATACTCGTCCAACACGTATTTGACCATCCGAGCTGGTCACGTTCTTGACCGTCTGAGCTTGTCATGTACTCACTCACTCACCCACCTGATCACATGCTCGAGGCTTGGACCGAACATTTGCTCGTCTACCCGATCTCCCGACTTGGCCAACAACTCACCTCTATGACAGTTGATGTACCTCTGTCATCCAACCACTCTCCGTCAACAATCAACGCGTGATAATTATTTCTATAATATGATGCTTTAATGCCTATAATTGATTGATGATATTCTATATGCGAGACTTAAATGTCTATGAATGGTCGAATGACCACTCACCCGTGCAACTAGAGGATTACATCGCTACACCCAAAGGAGGAAGAATCAACGGGACACAAACAAATATATTGGACTTGAACCGCGCCACAAGTGATGATGGTACACATGAGATCTTCTCCGTATATATAAGCGAGCCGAGCTTTTGACGAGCCAAGTAGGAGTGTGTTTAGACATGACTTAACGAGTTCAAAAATTAAGCCTGAGAATGACTTGTTTACTTAAATAAACGAACCAACTCGAGTTTTTAACGAGCCAGCTGTTCTTGAGCATCTTTGTATGATAACCACCCCTAAGCCCAATTCCCGACCGCATAGTGCTTTATCTGGCGCCAAAAATAGTAGCGGATGAATTTGGTTGCTTTGAGCGCGAGATGAAAGACAAATTCAAAAAAAATTCATCCCGTGTTCCCGCCATTGTTACGACACCATCTTTCAGTTTAGACATTACTTCGAATGCAGAGGTATCTTTGGAACCAACAAGCCCTAGAATTCCTCCGGCCAGATTAGGGCAATGGATCTATCGGACGTCGCGAGTAAACTAGGGCTCTCAGAAGCGAAACCCTTAATTCGAAAGGCCGCAGAACTTCGGCGTCTCAGCGACATCCAATTCGATTCTGCCAGCATCGGAGTCGTGAGTGTCAATATCGATTGTTTCTCTCTTTCTCGATTGATCAATTGATAGTCTTTTGATCTGAAGCGTTAATGGGGTTATGTTCTTATTTGCAGGGAGAGACATGCAAAGCTATAATATGCTTAGAGATTGCTGCGTCAAGGTATCATTTTTCCACCGATCTGTAAGAATCCATTCCCTCATTTGCCTATTGTTTTGATCGGGTCCATTGTTGCAGGTCTCAAGCTATATTTGATCGGCAGAGCGCGATAAGGTTGAGTGGGATGTCGGAGAAGGCATATAATAGATCGTTCAATGCAATGCAGAACGGTCTCGGCGTCAAGTGAGTTTTACTTTTCCATTTGATGGTAATTTTAATAAATTGTATTGTATTCAAGGGTTTTCAATCCCATAGTATTGCTGATATCGTAGGATAAAGCTGGATATTAGAGAATTGGGGATCCAATTTGGTTGCGTGAGGCTAATTCCGTTCGTGCAGAAGGGTTTATCTCTGTAAGTTTCATCTCCTTATATAGTATAAATAGTTAATTCTCTCGTTGGAATTTATTTATTTGATTATTACATACCTTTACCCATTAACCCATATGCATAATAAAAGGAAGATTTTTGTTACTTCTGTTACATATTTGACAAAATACGAATAAGAAATCCCTTAACTAGTGAGGGTTTGCAACTTTCATACTTCCTCATTTGGCTTCCATTCACAAAGCACATATATCGGCAGGTCCAGGCTCCAGACAATCACTAGGCATCCTTTTCAGACTGGCCATAGCCCCAAAATCAGACTGATATATCAATCTCAACCAAACTAACTTAACCAAATGGTTAGGTTCGGTGGGATATAAACAAGTTCCTTAATTGCGTGGTCATAGTAATAGGATTTGGTCTATGCCCAGGAAATCTTCTGGGTGGGAACCATAAGCTGGATATCCTTGCTACAACCACTTGTATGCCATATCAATATGGACTGCAAGTGGGTGACTATGAAATTCATATTGCAGCAACATGTTAGCTTCTGGTCGTTACTATCTTGGCGAGGGATAAAAAAAAATCAAAAAAGAAAAAGACCGAAGTCTGTTATTTCCCAATCCAGATATATTGAAGTCAGGTATCTTCTACAGCTTTCAAATTTTCCTTCACATTGATGAAGCTCACCAATGTTGTAAAAGGCGAATTCGTGAGGTGTGGCGTTTAGGACTTCCAGAGGTGTGAGGTGTTCCCTCATTTCATAAATTAAAAATTAATAAGAAATGAGAATACTTGCAAAAGATATTCAAAAAAGGCAATGAAGTGAAAAAAAAAAACAATGTCTATTCCAAAATACTCGATGTCAGCAAAACGAATCCTGTTCTGCAACTCTGTTTTCTTAAAAGTGTCCAATCATCATATAGAAGAAAAATTAATCTAATAGGTAAGCAAAAGCTACAATTTAAATTTACTTTTTATTCATATACATATTAAAAGGCATATGGTTTTCAAAATATTAATTTCATGTGGAGAAGTTTGAATCCCAACAGATGGTTGCAAAGAAGTCACAAAAAATAAATTCATTTCGAAGTTATGTGTTTAGAACCCCCATATTTGGTTACTGTATGAGGCGTGCTGCGTGCGCTTAAGGCATAAAGTAAACCTCAAGGTGTACAGTGTGCACTCCATGTCTGCCTCACACTTTGAGGTGTAGGCCTCATTCATGGAATTTAAGCCTCAAGGTTGAGCCTCAAGGCTTAAATTATGTCCAAAGTCAAAACCCATGCTCCCATGATTTCTTATTTCTTGAAGTTTGTTGTTTGCATTCGTTGTAGCTGCTACTCGAACATGGATAACGTAGGTTTAGCACTAATTATGAGTCACTGCCTCTCATTGTTAATTATGCGTTGCACTAATGATGAGTTGCTCCTAGTTTAATATATTTTCTCAGTCTTCAAGTTCTTCGATTCCTCTCTCCCTCCCTCTCTTCTTAAACAAATGATTGTAAATGCATATTTTATTCTTTGAGAGTAACGGTGTGATATTGATTTTCAGTTACAAGGACCGGTTTCTTGCATCATTGCCAGCTTCCCGTCGGGCAAGTGCTGACTTTACTCGGCCTGTATTTACAGCTGTAGCATTCTATTTGTGTGCAAAAAGACACAAGGTAGCTAACTATTGTATCCTCTCTCTATGGGAGAGACGTGGAAGATTGAATTTGCTCAATTTGTTTTTGGTTTCTTATCGTGGAATGTTTTGCTAATTTCACAGCTTAAAACAGACAAACTGAAACTGATTGAGCTTTGTGGCACGTCGGAATCTGAATTTACTAGTGTAAGATATGTTTTTTTTTTCCTACCAAACATTATATTTTACTGTGGCTGATTTGCAGTACCTTTTTCGCTTTAATATGGTAGTTTGGAATTAAAATTGCAGGTCTCTACCTCTATGAAGGACCTCTGCTTTGATGTTTTCGGGATCTCAAAGGAAAAGAAAGATCCCAAGGCTGTGAAAGGGAACCGAGGTAAATACCCATTTTATTGACCATAAGTCTCATTTATCTGATTATGATTATTATTATTTAAAACTCTTCATAAGATCATGGATTGTTTTTTTTTGACATGTTCTCTTCTGCATGCAGAACTGTTAGATACACTACCTGGAAAAAGGAGACGCGAGGATGATGGTGATGTATCTGAGGATTCTTTAACTGATGATGAAGATGGGCTAGAGGTGCTTATGCTTCTCAATTGTTGTTGTATCATCTATCAGTAAATAACCCAAATATCTTGTGATACTCAAACAAATCATGGTAGAGATACACTGATACACATGGACGCTTAATTCCTCATGGCTTCTATGTTCGTGTAAACGAGTGTCCTATCTGATCAGAATCCCAATGGGGTGCCCCTATCACTTATGAGGCAATAAATCTATACCTCGTACTTTGAGTTCTTGAAATACTTGTTCTGAAAAGTTGCAGTGATATTATTGCAGTAGCCACATATCCATAAGATTGTTCAGATTTACTTTAGGCTTCTGATCCCAGATTCACGTGTCATTAGGGTCTACACCATTTCAAGAGAGTATATGAATTATTACAACTGGAACTTCTATTTTCTTTAATTTTTGTGCCTCCATCATATACCTGAGCATTCTTGAGACTAATTTCAGTGTCCAGTATAAGCCAACACAGGTAGGCTTCTATTTTTTGCTTGTTTGGCATTGGTCATTTTTCACTTGTTAGCTGCCTAACGTTTCAAAGAAAGTAATACAAAGGATGTTTGGACTACCTGGGGACATGGGCTAGCTAGAGGAGTCTGGCAAATGAACTGTGCTTCTTTGCCTCAATAGCCATGTCTGCCTACTTTTTTCCTTTTCCTTCTTTCCCATACATCATGCTTCTCCATGTAAAATCTTCCGATGAAAGACATGAAAACCAAATGACCCTGTGATGAAATCTATTTTTATATATTTATTTATCTATTTTAACATATTCACATCTGTATTATCTGATGAGAATGCAAGAAATGTTCAGTTTGTGTTAACTTGAAATTTTTTTGAAGGAAACCATCCACTGCTTCCATGCCAATTAGATTCCACTTAGTCTTAAATTAAGTTTCTGATTGATATTGGATTGTACTGACATGGGATTTATTTGCAGCTTCCAACTTACAAGAAGCGTAAACAGATGGACAAACTTGCTTACCAGGAGTGGAAATCCTCTGTAATTGCATCTAATAACCACAGCAAGCCAGAAGGTATGTGATGGTTTTATTTTCTCCTTTCCTCTTTATACTACACAAATACAGCATATAACAAGTAGACAATCTTAACTGATTGAATTTATATTATTTTCATTTTTTCTCAGTTCTCAGCAAACCTAAGAAGCAAGCTCGACTCAACTTTCTTAAGAAAGTGCCCGATACGAAAAAGTTTGAAGCTATGTAAGATAACATGCATTCCTTTTATTTGTTATACCCAGTTTTCAGGTGATTCTTGCTGCCTGGTGATTACATAAGAAAGATAGTATCAAGAAATAATGTACTTTATTATGATTTTGGTTTTGATCTTATAATAGGCTCCATTATGTGTAGTTTTTTTTATATCATTTACCTATTGTTAGGAGCAAGTGGCAGGGTGTGTAATGGTTATGTTTTTATATTTCTTTTCTCAGTGCTGTCATGCAAGGCATGGACTGTAACCAAATGAATAACACTGCATATTCAAGAGATTATACTCCCAATGTTAGTATATGAAATAAACGAAGATTATAACTGCAGCATTGCATGATCTGGTGCAACTGTGCTAGAACCGCACCACCAATGAAGCTGTGCTCCATTTCTCGAACTCGGTGGTTCGTCACAACACTATACTGTGACTATACTTCCTCAGATGTATAAAGATGAGTTAGGGGCCCACCAATTCAGAAGATCTTTGCTGCCAGATCAGTACTTCTTGCATTCTTGTTGTACCTCAGACAGGGAAATCGATCAAGCAGTTAGAGTCATCCAGTTTCTCTATTTTTTTTTGCGTTTGGGTCCACAAGCCCACACCAATACTGCGGTAAAAAGACAATTGCAGGCATTTTGGTGCAATGATGATGATAATCCATATGTGGAGAAATGCTAGTGAGACGGCAAAAGGTCGAGACCACACTGAGATCATGTATGTGATGCACAATAAAAGTTTGAGTCCCGTGCATCACATGCACGGTCTCAGCAGCATTTCTCTATTCCATTACCAATCCACATGAATAAACGTAAAACTTACATTCGCACACCAAGCGCATTTTAGAATTGTATCCAGGCATCCTTTTGACCGTTGAGAGAGAAGAAATACTTCGTTTTCTGTTAAAGGACGTTGTGCACGTTGAGGGCTAACGTGGCCAATCAAAGACCATCCCTATGATGTGGGGACCTTAGACTGACGGTGGCTTGTGAAAGTCAGCCCAATAGCCCGTGCTAACAGGAATATTTGTCTGTTGCGTCTGTGCGCGCATAGCGGCCAATCTCGTCCCATGGTTTTCGAGAAAACGGACCTTTATCCTTCTCTCTCTCCGCATTTTTCTGTCAGCTTTTGGTTCCAGAACCCTAGAAAACGTCGTCGCGCCTGCTCTTCGCTTCGGTGACTCCGTTTTCAAACAACATGTTAAAATTCAGAAAATAGATAGAAAGAGTGGCTCCCAATCCCAGATCGATTAGGGTTTGTATTGGGTTTTCCTGATCCATCTCTAACAGGGATTCGGATTCCTACTCTGAATTCTATTTGTTAGGGCTTTTCTTTGAAAATCGATATCTTTTTCAGAAGGTTTTGTTTAAGTTCTTTTACGAGAGGCCTTGGTTGGGATTTATTTTGATGAAATATCAGGAGGGTTTGTGATGGTACTCCAGAGTTTGAAGGGTTGAACCTTAATTCTCTGCATCTCTAGCATTTTTTTTTGTTCTTTTGAGCCATGGAGTGTGCTGTATCGGATGAATTATTGGGGACTTTTGTGCCGATTTTGGTTTATTGGCTATACTCTGGAATTTTTATTTTGTTGGGATCATTTGAGAATTATCGGTTGCACTCAAGGAAAGATGAAGATGATAAGAACCTGGTTACAAAGGGGGTTGTTTTCAAAGGTGTTCTTCTTCAACAGATGGTTCAGGCTGTCGTTGCCATAGTTTTATTCACTGTACGTAGCTCAAAGTTCTTATGTTTTCCCCCTTCTTTGTTTGGCTTGCTTAGGAATTTAGAATAGATGTCCCGATGAGATAATTACTGTTAATCTTGGTTTTGGATTGTATTGTTGACATTGGTTCTGGTTCAATTTTGTGGTTTGTAATGGTGTGGTTCTGATTTAGTTAAAATCCAAAAACACTTTTTTGGGGGAAAATAGTTGATTAAAGTCAAAGATAGTTGGTTGGATAGTTAGAGTTTGAGCATAGAGATGATGATGATTATTGTGGGAAACTTCTCTTCAGGCTCTACTTGTGTACTCATCTTTATCTAGAACTATGACCTCAGAACCTCTACAGTCCCAAGAGAAGTGTCGAGAACATATCATGCAATGTCAAAGATAGAGAGACAAGTATAGAGAACACAAATGTCAAAGGGCAAGTTCATCCAGTAACTCCCCCAATTCTAGATGATGAATCTCATCTTCACCTAACAAAACGTCAATCAGGACACCGTACCATTTCTCGGAACC
Organism: Tetracentron sinense; assembly: GCA_015143295.1. Taxonomy (NCBI): domain Eukaryota; kingdom Viridiplantae; phylum Streptophyta; class Magnoliopsida; order Trochodendrales; family Trochodendraceae; genus Tetracentron; species Tetracentron sinense. Next base: position 34,078,314 of record CM026560.1, read on the forward strand.
TTGAACAAAGTCCAAGGTCCCGAGAGGGGGCTAAATGTAAGGGGTAATTTTGGCATTTGACATGGGTAAAAAAATAAAAATAAAGTAGAAGACAAAATTTGCAAAAAGACAACCAATAGTTGATAAAGATCAAAATTGATTTAAATGGAAAGGATATGCATCTAAGAAAATGACAAAGCTAAGGTGATAGAAGACGTAATCAATCCTGAGTGAAGAGGAGTGTCTTCTCGTGGAGGTTTAGTAGCAATGAGAGAGAGAGAGAGAGAGAGAGAGATGTCTTGCCTTGACCTCTCTACTAGCATGAGCTTGGATGGTGTTGACGCCAAGCCCATCTTGTCTGAAACTACAAAAGCTATGACTGAGATCATTGGAAAGCCATTGTACAACAATCTTAAGGAACAAAAGGGTAGTGGGTTCAGTCCGTGTTATGTAGCAAGGATATCAGGGTCTTTGTATGGGAGGCTCTTCCCCAACAAGAGCCTTCACTTTGTGTACTCCTCTTCCAGACTCCATTGGCTGTCTCAGTCGAATATCGAGGCCAATCGCCGGAATCATGGTTAAACCACCCCACTTTATGTCGTGCTACCCTTCTCGCCTCCCCATCTGGATCTGGAATCAAACCTACAACCAGAACCATCTCAAAATGATCAGAATTAGGAATGTCTAGAAATCTCTGACAATTCCCATCTATAAGTTATACATGCACCAAAGGTATCGACTCGCAGATAAATTTACTACATATCACAACTGTCAATACTAGTTAAAGACATGACATGTGTATGACTGTACAATATTCTCATGTCCTAATCTTAGGTCAACAATCCGATCTTGTCCTGATGTTAGGTCAATAGTCTGATCTTATCTCGATCACGTCCTGATCTTAGATCAACAACCCGATCTCATCCTGATCACGTCCTGATCTTAGATCAACAACCCGATCCCATCCTGATCACGTCCTTATCTTAGGTCAACAACCTGATTCCGTTCCGATTATGTCCTGATCTTGTGTCAACATCTTGACCTTGTCCTGATCTTAGGCCAACATCTCGATCCCGTCCTGATCCCTCTCGATCCCATCCTAACCTTAGATCATCATCTCGATCATGTCCTCATCTTAGCCCGATCGCGTCTTGATCTTAATGAATAGTTTGAACCTGTGTTGATCTTAAAATTATCAAGCCAAGACAACTATCAACCTTAATTCAATGGCTTGAAGAGCTCGGACATTTTGTTTATCGTCAACGACAACTCAGTAAGTGACAATTCATATACGACAAACTAAGAATAAAACAAATCTTGCAGCAATTAAAACCGACCTACGAAATATCCTAGATATTTGGACAAATCATGCAACTTAACATTAATGAGATCTTATGGTTGTTGACACAAGACAAAGACATGCATTTATGACTGTACATTTATGTCTCTATCATTATCTGCTTAAATATGAACAAGCTAAGAGTATGACATGTGAAGAGAACCTTGTGGGCCATACCAAGAGCTGTAAGTAAATAGAATAATATGCACCACCGTCTTTTGCATGCAGTGACACTTGGACAATTGTTTGCCTATAAATATATGGATCAAAGGAATTAAAAGGACATTTTTCTGCACTCTAAAATTTCTGGACTTATTAAACTTTCGGCTTTTCCATTCCATTCAATTTTGACTTGATCTTCAAGTGTCTTTGACTAGTCGGACGACCACTCCCTTGCATCCTTCTACCAATCATCTAGGAACATGTGGAGCTAGTGGTTGTGAGAGAAATTTTTCCCCACAATGATGAAGATGATGATGTTTGATTACATGTAGTGTAAGGGGTTGTCTATAAGATCATTATCCAGAATTGGTATTAGGGGCCCACATGCTCAATTGTATTTTGACACCTCAAACACTTTTTTTAATCCCAAGATTCTGTTACGTTTCCGTTCCAATTCAAAGAAAGGGTAAATAAGTAATTAACTTTTTGCCTTTTGTCTTCACATGAGTTCCCAATTGAAATTTTGGCCTTTTGTCTTCAGGATTCAACCGGCCAAAGAGTGAAAACCCCCTACAAGCTTTTGTCTTCACAAGAGTTCCGTCATGTATCTCCTATTTAAAAAAAGAAGAGTAACATTTAAATTATAAAATCACATGGTCATGAACACAAATAAAGAGCTTTTTTTCCCTAATAAAGTTTCATTAGAGGACCTTAACACCCTAATCAATTTTCAACACATTAGCTAAGAGAAAATGAAAAAAAAAAAAGGAATCCATTTGGAAGCAAACTTCTATTTTCCTAAAGCTATAACATTATATATAAGACACCCTATAATTATAGAACAAGTTAACTAAATTTCGTCGTCACCGCCAATTTCACTGCTAGCACCACCAACAACTCTACCACTTATTCCAACGCCAACTTCCTCAAATTCAATATTTGAGAGCTCATCTTGAACTTCCATTTCAATTTTAACGAGTGAGCTAGATCACGAGAAATAGAATTGGACGAGGTAGTTAAAATAAACTATTTACCTGTTACAAAACAGAGGCTGCCTATTCCATTGATTGTCAAAATTTAATCCATCTCATTGATGCCAAAATTCAATCAAATCTATCAAACACGACATAAAACCATCACTATTAACAAGAACACTTAAGAAGAACAAGGTTTTTTGAAGTTGACCAACCATTAGAAGCAAAATTTATTCAAAGAAAATGAAAAAAGTTGACACTAATTGATCCACCCATGTGGTGTGGTCCTTCTTCTTCTTGGATTTGTTGAGAATTTTAGCCTTGAAATCCCTGGTGCATGGTGATTTGGAATTTCTTGTATAATAATAAACTCTCAATAAAGCTCAACAAACCAGTGTAGTCAAAGCGTCTAGGCGATAGGGGGATCGGGATCCGTAGGAGAGGTGATGCCTAGGCGACCAAAATTTATATATTTTGTTTATATTATATAATAATTAGTAAGTGCCCCCCTAGATCATGATCTAGGCGATATGGGTCCTGGCGAGGCGAGGCGAGGTGATGGCCTAGGCGACATTTTGACTACTCTGCAATAAATTGTTAATAATAAAAACTTTTGAAAAATTTTATCTTGCTAAAAAATATGAATCTATTATACTATTAAATATATGAATGTCGATAAATCACACCTGACTAAATTGTCTCACACTAAGAAAGCCCTATTGGTGCACGCCGAGATTAGGTTGTTGGTACATGCATGGTGCCAACTGCGTATGCTTGGAGCCAACAATATGATGTGCGGAACTTGGTGCCATGTAGTGACCACTTACAAATTCATTGAAACCCCCTACATACCATTTGGAGAAAACAGAAGTTAAGATTTAGTGATTTATTGAAATTCCATTAATATTTGAAAAATTCCTTACCATTTGAAAGTTGAAATTTTGACATAATCCATAAAAGACGCTAAAAATAAGACTTTGTTCTTGAACTGGAAAGTTGACATTTTATTCTTCAGGAATTTGAATCTAAGATACATTTTATTGAATTTAAATGGGTATAACCTTCTTTACATCATAAATAAATGAAAGTAAAATTAATTTAAAATCAATCACTTACATAATATTTTATACAATAAATTGTACGTATCGGGTTTGTGTTGTGAATCCTAATGTAAATAGATGGAGAAAAAAATTTAGCTGAAATATCCCTCGTATTGGGCCCATATCGGCCTGATACGAGGTCGATACGAGAGACTTTTTTTTTTTAGCGTACCAGTGTACTGGTTAGCTGCAAACAAGATACGTATCGGCCCATATCGGTCGATACGTATTGAAATTTTAAAGTTTAAACCATGACTCAGTGGAGGAATGGGAAGCCAGCTGTTGTAAATTGTAATCCTATTAGTTATTTCCTTTTTGCCCAAGTACTTGAGATAAGGCCCTGATAAAGAGGAGGCTATTGGCCCTTACCATATCCCCATGCTTCCTTCGGAGGCTCTTGGATTATCTCCATAGCAATATTTGCTCTTGTAAGTCAGGTTGCTTGTCATCTTGTTAGTTCCGGAAACTGGTTTTTCCTTTACAGAAGCACGGGAGTGTGTGAAAAATGAAACTCTAAACAACTTCCTTGTGTTTTTAGATGCCTTTTGCTGTGACACTAGTAGAATGCAGTAGGGAGGTTGGAAGAAAGGGCTTAAGTAGGAGAAGACTCTTCTTAAAGTGTGCTGGTGTAAATCCGTTCACCTGTGATGGCTTTAGTTTTTCTAAGTTATTTTATCAGCGGACAGCATATGCACAGATGTTTACAGCACCGAGGCATACTGTCACACTTCATCATTGAATTTCATCATAAGATGCAGCAGTGGTTTGAAATATTTAATATAAGTATATAACATTGCTGCTCTGTAACATATGAGTTCATGGAAAATCATTGAGGAGTGCTTTTGCTACTTGGGAACATAAGTCAAAGCTGAATTCCCCGGACTCTGAGAAATACCAAATTCTAAAAGTTCGAGCAATTTTCTTAGCCAGCAGCAGTTCAAATGAAATGAAGAATAACTATGCATTCAGTTTTAAACTTCTAGTGCCGGGGAATCATAGCGCTAGCATTGCTCGTAAGTATCAATGTTTTAAAACGTAAAGGCGTGAGGCGAGGCGTTAGGACCTCAAGATGTATGAGGCGTAAGCCTCGAGACGTGAGGCTTAAACCTCACAAGAAAGCTTTATGCTCCCAATCACATGTCCTTACTGCCACATCATCCTAGCCTCGAGGCATGAGGCTTAAGAGAGATACATACATATGTTTGTTTTCGTGTGCATGTGGGTGCTTGTGTACACATAGGAAATACTATATAAATATTTAATTATCAAAAAAATAAGTATTAGAAGGGCAAGCAAATGCTGAAATTTAGATTTACTTTTTTGTTCATATACATATTGAATGTGGTGTTCATTCATCAATTCATGTGGTGGATTTAGAATTTTAGTAAAAAACTGCAAAGAAGTCATGAACTACATGATAGGCCAATGACTCCAAAATTTTGCAATGTCTACTAGGAAATAGTGTGAATTAGATTCAAAGGGTTTTAATAGCCTAAATACATTAAACATAATAAATTAAGTGTTAGTTGAAACCAATATCATCATCATTTTCATTGTTTTATCTGAATTAAATAAAGTGTTATTTGTTATTAGTTGAAACAAGTAAGAAGTTAAAAAAAAGATATTTAAGTCTCAAATGTGGCTAGAACCCTAATTTTAGTTAATGTATGGGGGGTATGCCATAGACATAAAGCAAGCTCAAGGCGTGAGGCGTGTGCCTAATGTGAGCATCACACTTTGAGGCGTGAGCTTCATGGGATTTAAGCCTTTTGGTTGAGCCTCTTTTCCTTAAGTCTCACCCCAAGGCAAGTCTCGAGGTGTAAAACTAAGGAGAAAATTCTAATAAAGTTAATTTTCGTCAAGTAATTAATAAAACTAATTAGAACTTATGCAACATGTGTTGAATACCATTATTACCATTCACACTTGTCATTGGATGAAGTTAAATTGTATTACTGCCGGGTTTTGTTTTTTTTCCCCAGATATCATTTACCTATGATAGTAGGGTTAGTGGTTAGTGTGGGGATTGGAGCTCTTGCGGACTTATCACTCTGGGGGATTGGATCCCCAGACTTCCCTCAACAGAGAGGCCACACCCCACCGCCGTGGTTGTTACTATCTCTTTTTCATTTCCCTTTTTTTCTATTAAGCTGCTCTATGGGATGCTTTTCTGATGGTTAAGGGTACTAGTTTTTTCAGATGCTAACATCTGAAGTGTTTCTTGCTAATAAATATAATTAAGATTCTTAGATGGTTAATTAGCATTTGCTTAAAATAAAGTAGTTCAGTAATTGATCTATAATCTGTATGCTATAGATGGTAATTACCATTTTATAAATTTAGTATTGAGACACATGGTTCACATAATGGGGGTTTGGATCCACAGTTTGATAGAGGCTCTTAGGGGATCTTCTTTGTCAAAAACCAGCTTGAATGGATGATTGTAACATCTTACTCTATAAAAATCTTTTGGATGGTTGTAACATGTTCCAAAAAAATTCTAAATATGTGATGGTCGGGTACATATGCCTGTTGAATTTGGCCCATGGACCACCTGAATGATAGCTTCTGGCCTTGCATGAGTGCCACTTTTTTTTCCCTGATTTTCTTCTTGTAGATGGTAATTAGAGTATATATTACCGGAGCCAAAGATCCACCCCTTAATAAATAACTTAGCCTTGAATTTATTTTGAGCCAACAATCAGAAGTCTATTAATCCTATCTCTACCACATGTGCCCATAATTATCTGCTGATTTAATAACGAAGATTCATGGACCTATGTAGGTTGTTATGAACTCTTATCTGTGCCTGTAGGTAACAGGAAATGATAATGTGGCCTTAGATCTGCGACGACCTGTTGTTGTGCTAGCAAGGCAGTTCTTAATTGCAATGCTGGTTTTAGATACATGGCAATATTTTATGCATAGATACATGCACCATAACAAGTTCTTGTACCGGCATATCCATTCTCAGCACCATCGGCTTCTTGTACCCTATGCTTTTGGAGCTCTATACAACCACCCCTTGGAGGGACTTCTGCTAGACACAATTGGCGGGGCCCTATCTTTCCTCCTCTCTGGTATGTCGCCTCGAGCCTCCATCTTCTTCTTCTCCTTCGCTACCATCAAAACAGTAGATGATCACTGCGGGTTATGGCTTCCCGGGAATCTCTTCCATGTATTATTTAGGAACAACACTGCTTATCATGACGTGCATCATCAGCTTTATGGCAGCAAATACAACTTCTCACAGCCATTCTTTGTTATGTGGGATAGAATTTTTGGAACCTATATGCCTTATTCACTTGAGAAGAGAGTGGGCGGGGGTTTTGAAGCACGACCCACTAAAGATTATAAGGTTGATTGATTACCTGATGAATATCCATTGTTTGTCTCCACCATGTATCATGAGTATTTCTGGATACTTTTTTGTTGATATGCCACAATGCTTAAATAATTTGTATCTATATTTTCTTATATGTTGTTTCAATATAGTTTCAGAAGTTACTAACAGAATTTGGAGTCATTTCATAGTTGTAGGGAGGCTATGTGTTGTTCTGGTAACTATTGATTCATTTACCCTGATAATCTCCATACACAATTTTGTGGCCTCAAAACTATCCTGGTTCCAAAGTGCTCCTTCCTCTGAGGTGCTTGGTTTGGCAACTTCAGATAGCCATTATGAAGTAAGTCAGTAGCTATTCACTTAGATCTATTTTGGGAACTCAATTGTTTTGTCTGGGTTTAAGTCTGTATCCCTGTGAATCTAAGAGTTGACAAGGCCACTGCAACAATGGCTGCTGATGTGTAAGTGTTTCTCTGTTTCTGTTTGATAGCTAGCACACAGAACCCTTGGCCATTACAAGGCACTGTGGGTGGCTCAACCTAACAGTAAAGGGCTATGATCATTGTAAACCTAAATCATGTAGGTTCCTAGTGGAATAAGATAATGTCAGCCCTGGTTGATACCTCTTATTTTTCCAGGGTTTTCGTAGTTTCTTGTGGGATTAAATCTGGTGTCTTTTCCAAGCAGACCCATTACCTTCTTCCATGATCTGCATACATCGGTGCACCTAGTCATCAATATAGACTATCAAGGAGTTAGGCGGATGTACCTAGTTCCCAAAATTGTGCCCATTAGACAATTCCTATTGTATGCCATATTCTACAACATGGACTCCCAGATCTAGAAAATCTAGGTCCATGGCTAGGGGAAAGGGCATATATCATATCATTAGGATCAGCCTTGACCCTCGTGGGTGCAAGTTTTGGGAGACAGTCATCAAAGAAAATGCTAGGAAGATGGGTGTTTGTAGAACTTAATTTTGCTTTTCCTTGTTCTGTTTTTACATTTTTCTTCATAATTACCATTTTTATTATCCTTTAAGGAGATTATTAACTGATTAAGCATAGCCCTAAATAGTGCTAGATGTCTTGCGTCATTAAATACATATCCTTAATTTCTATTTTTTTGCCACATTTTCACCCACTCTTTTGCTGCTTATGGTAACCAAGACCCCAGGGCACGGGGTGAACACACATTAGAAGATAAACACTTTTATTATTGAGTAGGAGGATCAACTCAAGTTATATTGATTATGTTAGAGCTCACAACCTCATGGTTCAAATACTCACCCAGAACAATTTTGTCTTATCTTTAGAGTTACCTTTTACTTCCTCTTGAGCCTTTATGACCATGGTCAATGCCCTGCAGAAGCTCCAAATTTCTAAGATTAAAAGGAGTTGTTCAGAATCTTATGCAAGGGGTCTCAGTCTTTCTTTTTTGCAATTATCCCCTTTTAGTATTTGGCACTTCGGCTGATATGGATGTTAGGCCAGGAAATGATAGGAGGATTTTCCTGCCGTCTCTCATTTGGGCCCTTTTTTCATTGGTCATGTTTTCCTCTTACTAGCTTTCATGAATCATGCTCCCCCAGTCCCATGCTAGCTTCAATGGTTCAAAGACTCATCTTCTCTCCACGTGGTGGGATTCACATCCTTCTTATGCCCTGAAAGCATCAATGGTCGCCTCTTTCAAGTGGTCCATGACAAACAACTATCAAACCCTCTTGTCCACGGACTTTCAGTGCTCAGGGAGATGCCTAACTCACATCGGACTGTTTCTGACTTTCCATGCAAGACCTGTATCTTAATTTTCTAGTCCTCATCCAATAGATTTTATGTACCTATAATTTCATAATATCTCCATATCCTCTATATATTGGATGTGATGGATCTCTCATCAATTTTATTACATTTATGGCATATCTACCTTTACTTTCCACTATTAGTTTTTGACCCCATCATGCACATGGTTGTCTTCCCTCTCATTATCCATCGGGGGTTCCTTTCAGAATGAATTCCTTAAGGCACAGCTTGCTAGTTGCTACTCAAGGATATATTTTGGTTTTTTGTTAGTGTTTGGGTATCAAAGGGATAGGGAGATGTGAATGCCAATAAAGATCTTCTCATTTGTCGAGCAAAGAATGCTTTATTATCTCCTACAATAGTTGGCACTCATAATCGGAACGTCATGCCTCGGACAGATATTGGGCGGCATTTCAAAGGCGATGAGCACCTTTCACCTCTGAACTATATTCAAGTTATTTTTACAGATCTCTTTAGGAGTGAATCAAATTGTTAGATAAATATTCTTCATTTTCTGACAAGGCAGTACTCAGTAATAGGTGAAATTCTACAGGACTGACCTTTACATAAATCGCAGGGTATCTGTCCTTCCATCCATGTGTGACTGTCACCTTTACTTTGACATGTACAGGATTTTGAGCTTTGCTATTAGAACCCAATGATTTCGGTTACTGTTTGATAGAACTGGGGCCAATTGGCTTATAACCAAGGGGTTGGCATGGTTTACTAGATTTCCAACATATGTCATCTTGCCTTGAAAGAGAGAGATGCGACCATGGGATCCACCTTAGCTGTAAGGTGGTTACAGAACTGAATGGAGCTACCTACACTTGCCCATAAGAATGTGGGTGTGATTGTCATTAGTTCAGCGTGTCATCCCAAACAACATTCCTTATTCAACTGTACACCTGCCTTCAAAACAAGAGCTGGGATTGAAAGCTCCCACCCTCATTTAAAGCCATAGAAGCAATAAATCTCAAGCCACGTGGCCTCTTTTCAACCCCTCCTTCATAGGCTCCGGGCACGCATATCAATCTATTAAATTGCTGTATGCCTCCCTTCTTAGTGTAGAAGTTTAGATCCTCTAAGTAATACTTTTTTTTTTGGTTGAAATCCTAATCACTTAACCTACTCACACACACGATTAACGACTTCAGATTGATCCGTTTCTGCAAAACTTATTAAGAAAAGAGGGAGGTTACTGAGTGCAGGTATATTCCTTTTATTTGAGACTGAAATCCAGGATAAGATTTATCCATATATTCACAGTCAGACTATGGGGTGTGCCTACACTTACCCTAAATGAACTTGCTTTCTTTTGCCTGTTTTTCTACCTCTCTGGTATATAAATGCATTAAGTTCAAGACTAGTTACCCATCTCCCATAGTAGTTCATCCATCATGTGAATTTTGTTGTGTGATACTACATTCTCATTTGCTGTAGCGCGAAGAGTGTTAAAATTTCACCTTCTCCAATGCTCAATGTGTTGCTGGCGGGGTCGGGTGGACAACACTGAGAACATCATAAGGATGTAACTGTTGAGGATACCAAGTGTTGCACTTTCTAAAACATGGAACTCCATTGGTAGGGCCATTAGGTTTAGATCCACAACCCAAAAGCTTTAGATTTGTAGTCCCGTAAACATGACATTAGAAGGTAAAGGTGGGAGACGTAAAGCAACTTTAGTTCACAAGGGTACATGGATGGCTCTACACATTCAGCTTTTGGCAGCAAACCAAATGGATAGTCCAAGTCCAGCTAAATATCTAGGCTACAAGAGGAAAAATGGATCTGAAGAAGTAAGGAAATTATATGGGTAGGCAAGGGTGGCCATGTATGTGTGCACTATAGATCCTAAGTGGGTCCAATTGCCTAGTGAAGTTGCTTCAATGCCCGGATTCCTTTTATGCTTTTGGACTGTTTTACTTTGAATGACATGAGAGATATGGGTATATTGGTTTTTTGTTCATCACAAAGAAGTTGAGGGATTTTAGTAGTATTCATGTCTAATACAAATCAAGCAAAATCTCATTTTATTTAGCATAATTACATAAGAAGTAGAAAATTGCACTCAAATGAAGATATTAGAACAAAGTTCCTTTTGCCAAATTTGAGCTATAGATGTTAAGATAGATCCTCTCAATCTACAACACCCATGTCCCCTTCATTACCAACACATGCCCTATTGCATGTACAGAGATTGTGACGCACGAGCGTAGTACGGCCGAGAGGAGGAGCGCGAGGCAAAAGCATGTTGCGTGTGTGCAGACTCAAAATGCGTCAGTTTAGCCTCGGCTTGAAACTTTGCCATCGGTGTGATCGAATCTGACCTGAGACACCTTTGTTGGTTGGTCTTTGCATTGTCACTCATCTTGCATACATTTTCTGCAACTTTCACTGCTTTGTAACTCCTACAACCAGACAACATACTAGGACGACGCCTTTGCACATCCTTGCTCATTGTGGTTTTGGTGTTGGTGTTGGTGTTCATGGTTGTCAGAATCTTTCCCTCGGGTTTTGTCATAAAAGATGTCACCCTTTGTTCACCGTAATCCGACGCTGTCAGGAAATTGGCGGCGCTGGCTGTGATTACACTCCATTCGATGCTAGCTTCACTTGGCTCATACCAGGTTGTGGGGGTCACACAACTTGACATACCATCAGATGTCTGCCGTGTGAAAAAAGGGTGGGTGTTGCCTGAGAGGCTCTCTATTTCAAATAAATCCGAACTAGTATCACTCTCGATATCTTCGTCGTCGTACGTTCCACCGCTGCCGGATATTGCCGGAATGCCCTCCAGTTTTGGAGTGGCATTCCAAGTCAACATGGTCAGCTTCCTCTCAAGGTTCAAATCCATGTCCTCCTTTTCCAAGAGAGGGGAGCTAAACACCTCCAAAGATTTTCGCTCCTTTTCTTTTTCCACCTGTTCCAACTGCCTGTTAACGGTCAGATTTCCCAGCCCAGAGTTTAGAAGTGGGAAAGTAAAACACTCTTCTCTGTTCAACCCAAGACCAGCCTTGCAGTTCATCTCTTCTTTAATCCAGGATTTCGGTTGGGATTGCTCAATTTCAATCAAATTGACCAGATCTCGATTCAATTTGATTGGTTCTTTTGTGGCCTCTTTACCATGAACCCCTCCACAAGAAAGATTCTTGTTGCTGTTGTTTTCTCCAACATTTTCATTAATGTCAACAGATTTCTCATCAGAACAAGAGCAGTTACAGCTAAAACCGGTGAAGAATCTCTTTCCATGTACCTTGTTTTGCTTAATCAGAGATTGGTTTCTCACTAGACTCCGCAGTAATGCACTTTGGCTGTTCCAACTTGCTTCAGAACTAGCACTCGGAGTTCCCAGTCTATTTTTCGGTTTCAATTGGCGTAGATCGACCTGCTCATCTTTCTTGTAGTGGTGCTTCCTTCCACTCTTCTCGGCAATTCTTGGCTTCTCATCCATTCCACCGTTAAAGTATTTTTCCGCACCGAAGATGCTGATTTCACCATCTTCGGTCTTTGTTCTTCCTAAGATTAATGGACATGGAGGCTCTTTGGGGGTGGTAAAGGCAGGAGACAGATTCCGGCTCGATTCAGTGAGCTTAAGTATGAAGGTCTCTTCGGCGCTGCTGAGATAAGAAGAAAAGGAGGCATCACGGAGAAGGGTATGGTTGTTTTCATAGGCCAAGGTCTGGGAGAGGTTGGTATTACAGGTTGAAGTTAAAGTGACTGTGGCCATAGATTCTGAATTGGAAAATCCTCTTCAAAACAGACAAAAAGGAAAAGTAAGGAGAAAGACCCAAGATAACAGATTTAACTTGGAGAAGCTTGAGAGTCTCTATAAGAAGAACATCTCTTCCAAAAAAGGAAAAATGAAAAAGACCCAACAGTAGAAATTCAACTATATTAGCTTCTGAGACACCTGAAGAACAAGTCTATGCAGAATGGAAAATAAAAAGAAGAACCAAAAAAGAGAAGATAGTTATATAATGGTGGGAAGCCAGAAGAAAAGGACTTGAGAGAATGGATTTGGTTGTAAGAACTAAGAACCAGTTCTATCAGACCCCTTTAATGGAAAAACCAGAAAAGAGAAGAAAGAAAGAGACCCAAGAGAGGATTATTTGAAACTGTAGGAGAGCTTTGAGAGAAACAAAAGGTGGAAATGAAATGGATAGAAGAACAAAATAAGAATTGAGAGGCTTTGAGAGTAATTGGGTTCTTGAGAACCAGTTCTATAAGTAGACTTGTGGGGGGATGCAAGATAGGAAGAAGGTAGCCCCACATGCTTGACCATTAATTGACAATTGGACATTTCTTCTGTTCTTTCTTTTTGGGGAAAAACACAAGAGGAAGTATGCAAAACGATTTCTCAGTTTCCCACCATGATTAGATGGGAACCATAATCTTGATTATTCCTAACAGTGTTTGGATAATGATAACATGTTTTGTTCTTTGGTTTTGATGGTATTGGACAGGAAATGACTGCTAGATTAGCACACATCATGACACGTGGTGGCGCGCCTGCATGGGGATAAAGTTCTACTATTCAAATGGGTCCTCTGCTAATGAGATTGCCGAGTTTAGAATCAACATGATTGAAATGATAAAGCCATTATAACTATTCCATGCTTTTCTAGTCCATAAAGGAATAGTGGTCCAAAGTTTGGATGGCTGGGATCATCTGATGGAGTTGACTGTTGACCTAGATAGCATTAGTGAGATTGTTTGAATGGTGAATGGTAAAGTAGCGGTCATTGTGTAATTGTGCATCACACATTCTCGTAGTTTTGGACAATTTCACCATGAGGTGGGGGAGAGGTGTTCTCAGTTCTGGTCATTTTATGCAAATTGTTGGTGGTGGGTGTATGAGAGAAAAACGGGGAACCGAAAAAGTTGCATGGAGACCCACATAAAAAAAAATTTTTTTTTAAGAATTAGGTGGCGTTTGATAACACTAATCTAAATAGGTATAGCTTATTTAAAAATTGAGGGACTTCATATTGTTAAGTTGGATGTCTAGATCTTTTTGAAGTAGAGGTTTTTACCTCAAGGAAACCATAGCTATTTTTCTCTTTAGAGGTAAAACCTATACTTCAAAAAGATGACATCCAATTAACCTTTTAATTAACAATCTAAAGTAAGTCTAAATAAGCTTAATTTTCAAATAAGTTCTACTTATTTAGATTAGTGTTACCAAAACGACACCTTAATTCTCATAAGTAGAGTTTAGATGCTAATTTCACCAGGCTTGTAGGGGCACGCAATATTAGTTGATTGAATGTGTGTCATGTTGGTGAGTTTGTGGATAAAGATTGAATTGGGGGCGTTCAGGCGTATTACTATCATTATTATTATTAGTAATATAATTATAATTATTACTACCATTACTAATTTTTTTTGGGTAAGTACTACTATTACTATTGTTACTATTATTATTATTATTATTTTAATTACTATAATTATTAATATTACTATTATTATTATTATTATTATTATTATTACTATTATAATAATTATTATTATTATTTTAAAATGACATCAATTGCCCATGCAATAAGATGATATTACCAAACACAATTTTATAACAAAGCTCTATTTATTATTATGCATTGTCAAACGGTTTTATTTTGCATCCCCCTACCCCACCCTAACCCAACCCAACCCAACCCAATTTTTTTACAACTAACTTTATAGGTCATTTCTTTCACGTGCATATCTTACGTGGATTGTTTCTTATTGTTTACGGGGTAGCTGTCCCCATATGTACCCTATGACTATCGCCTGTTAAATAATTAAATAACAGTCCCCATACCCTATGACTAAGTCCTATTAAATATATTTTTTTAAGAGTGCTAGCCCTAGACACACTGAGCCATTTTTTTCCACAGATGCAGTGTGGATGCAACACGTTATGTTGCTACCCTATAACAAGGAGATATCTTGACTTGTTGCCACCACCTTACGTCCGGGGAAGACTATGACTAGGGCTATCATTTTTGTATTTTTTTTTCTAGAGGTTTAGAGGGCAAAGCCTTCTTGTCCCATGTAGAGACCCGAACCTTCTTTCATACCTTTAATAGAATTAATAAAGGTAGTTTAGTCTTTCGTTATATTTTTATGCATATTTAATTATATCTAAGCGGTGTAGTGTGTTTTAAATGTTTAAGTGTTAATAGGGTGAAAAATCAGAGCCGACGATCGATCGCCCAAAACCTGAAATCGGGTAAGCCTCTGTTTTGTACGACGATCGATCATACTAACGTGACGATTGATCGTCCTGAACCAGAAAATCTGGGAAGCTTATGTTTCTTCGACAATCGATCACAGCAAATTCAACGATCGGTCGCCAGGCGAGCGACGATCGATCACCCAATATGACGATCGATCGCAAGTCACGATTCAAGTTTTTAAAAGAGTCACAGAATTCAGGGTTTTAAACCCCTAGCCTGTAAATAACACTTCTAATTCGAGAATTTTAGACTCTAAAGAGTTTCTAACCTAATTTGGCAAAAAGATGAGAGAAAACCTAGGGTTTCAAGAGGATTTGTCTTGGAGGAGAAGAGTTGTGCTTGGAGAAGAAGAAGATTTGCTTGGAGATCAACCAAAAATTCAAGGAGCTTCATCTTGTGATTTGGATCCAAGGGAATGATCTCAAAGGTCGATATACTTTCTAACTTACTCTATTAAGTAATCTCTAAGCTTAAGTATGTTTGATTAGAGTTCTCTTACATGATTTTCATGGAAATTGATATAATATGATGAATGAGAGTTTCTACTCATGAAATGAGGTTATTGACATGCGTTTAAGATATTGAAAATTATTAACTTATGCTCTATACTTTGTTAATTGATGAAGGAATAAGAATGGTGGAAGGAAAATGGTGATGGATCGGGTTTGAATGAATGAAGATGAGATTTGACATGTAGGCCTATGGTGATGTATGTTATGAATGGAGGATGAGTTGTATGAATTGAAGGAAATGTGTTTGTTCTTATGTGTAAATGGAAATGAAATGAGTTGAAGTCAAGAAATGTATATGAGAAATGAATGAATTATACTAAGAATGTTAGATATGATTCATATGTTAGATTATGTTGAAAGGTTAAGCATGTTTCTCATGTTAAACTATGCCCTATTGATATTGAATGGTGGTTGGTGTTCGGGTAGGCCAATACTTAGAGAAAAATCTTCAAAACTGGGAATTCTCTAACTATATGGTATGAGACAATATAGTGGAGTTTTCATGGTAGGAGATTGGAATCTAAGCAGTGACTAACTTGAATGTCAATTACGACACTCAAGCACACGTTCACTCGCATGGTAACTTTATAAGTTTCATGAGTCTTATATGTCTCACAAACATCCATACATAAGGAACATCTCACAAGCTCATAAGTATTGGTCCGCGGAAGGGACATGAAATCTTACAAGAATTATCTCGCAAGCTCATAAGAATATGCACCATGTAAGATCAAGTCTAAGAATCTCTCACGCTCACAAGTGTACAAGAGTCAAGATGAAAATATGATATGTCTCGTATGCTATTACGCACTCTGATTATATGTTTACGAAATAATTATGTTCTAATGATATTACGTTATAGGTTAGACTTCTTATCTACTGAATGTTTTCAATACTCAGTCGACCTGTTATTGTCAGTAGGTTTAGAGCCGGAACCGATAGCAGAGCATTGGATAGAGGAGGCGTACAGAGAAGAGGAAGAAAGTGATCTCTTCACCAAGGAAGTGAGGGACCTCGACCGGCCACCTTACTATTAGATTTCTATTTCGTTTTAAGAGAATTGTAATTAGACTTTAGATGATCTTGCTTAGTTGGTCACTTTATACTCGAGTTATCAGATTACTTTGGTTCATGATGGGTTATATTTTATGGGTCAAACTTATGCAGGATGGTTTGTCTATATATTGAAATTTTATTATTCTCATTTTTGGAGATTAGTGTTTTATGCCTTGAATGTCATGGGATTTAAGCAGGTTTAAGAAATGTGACGACCCAAGGTTCTCTTTTGGTCAAGGTAGGATTTGGGGTCGTTACATCCCATGACTATGCCTATTAAATAATTAAACAACATTGTAAAAAATATATATTATTTTATCAGTTCAAAGAGATTGGGTCACAGTCAATTGTGAGTGTACCCTCCCCGAGTTCAATTGCACCCACAGATCAAGAGTGTCTCTTTTAACTCTTATTAACTATGGTTAAGATTCACTAACCCATGGGGTTCAACAGTATAACCTTGATTTTTTTATAAAAAATATCTTATAAAACATTCAACTCTAGTTAAGAATTTTTAATCCTTAGGGTTATTTTTAAAATATATTTTCATAAAAACCAAAATTATATTATTGAACCTCAAAGGTTAGTGAAACTTAATCACAATTAATAGGGGTTAAAAGAGACATGTTGACCTATGGCAGCTACCAATGCCTCCATTGCTAAATATAAATTCTTTATTTTATTTTTCCAAAAGTTTAAGGGAGGACTTGGTCCCCATGCTCAAGGTCATGCCCCTAATAAAAAAAAAATTCCTCTATTTAAAAACAAAATGCCCCCCTAGTCCCTGGCTCTGCCCCTGAATTTCACAATATCTATTTTCAGGCATAAAGATATAAGAATTTAAATACGAGGCGAAAATCTGCTTCATGCGCGTCGAGTGGAGCTCCCCTTTTACTATAAATGTGGCAATCTTATAATTATAGAGAGTAAACTGTTTGCAACATTGTCGCTATCTCTCTCCATAACTACAAGACTACTACCATATACACGTTTAAAAAGAGGACCTACGCTCAAGGCGCTTGAAGTAGGCCTCATATTTAAACTCAAATTATTATTTATGTCGAGAATAAGGATAAGCAAGAGTTATTTGTGTTCGTTTGGCGAGAAAGTGGGTGAAAGAAAGGAAAATAAAAGAAACTTAAATTTTCTTTTAAAATAACTATCAAAGATTGATAAAGTTTTTCGGAGAAAGTTGTCAGTTTTGAGAACATGCAAGAAAATGAAAGTGTGTTTCTTGCACACCAAACGCAAGAAAAGTGCAAGAAAACTCATTTTCTTTTACTTTCCCCCACTTTCTTGTCAAACGAACGCTCCCTTTGTAGTATCGATTTAGGGTAGGGGAGTTGAAATCTGGCCACAAAATCTCATGTAAACTATTCAATATAATTAAAAGGCAAACCCAACTTCCCTAGTCAATTCATTGACAGGAACAAATTGCCTTCCTTGAATTGAGTGTTCAGGGCTAGATCTCTTGTACAACTTTTTACAACTATTATATTTGTTTGTTTGTTTTTGTTTTTGTTTTTGTTTTTTTTTTTTTTGAGGCCTTTAAACACTCAAGGCCATAGACAATTTGCTTCCTTCATTCAAACCCTAATTTAGGGCCTTGAAATGGACTTGCATTCTCTACGCAAATGTATGTAATTATGGGCTGTCATATTTAAAATATAGAAGTAAAATTTTTTAGGATTTTTATAAGTTTAATTGAGTGAGAATTATTCTTTAATTTTAACTCGTGAGCGTTAAAAGCTTACATGTAAAGAAGTATTCTCTTTTGAAAACCGGTAAATATTTTGGTTTACAGGCATACCATACCTTATGGCTATTCAAGGAAAAAAAACATAATCCAGACTCAAACATTTAGGGTTGAGTATCGAGCCGAGTTGAGCTTTTATTGTGCAATGTTATTTTTTAAGGTGTTCAAGCTTGGCTCATTTATAAACGAACAAGCCGAACATTAGCTTTTAATGAGTTCCAGTAAAAAAAATGATTAATTTAAAAATATACATGTAATATATAATATATGTTTAGTAAAAAATAATAATATGTTAGTGAAGTATTTATATTGAATATTTTTACTTTCAAATTTTCTAATATTTTAATATAGATTAAATCAATTCCTTTTATTTTAATATATATATGTCATTAATATTTTAAACAAACTGAGTGCATGTTTATTCGAGTTCGGCTCATTTATCAAACGAGCTCAAAAGCTAAATTTTAGCTTAGCAAATGATCCCGAGCCAAGCTCTAGTTGCTCAGCTCAACACTCACCCCTCGCATAGCGAGTCAATCCCATGAAAGAGATCTCTTGAATTAAAAAAAAAAGGGAAATGAATTATATGTTTAGTAAAAAATAATAATCCATTAGTGAAGTATTTATATTGAATATTTATACTTTCAAATTTTCTAATATTTTTTAATATAGATTAAATCAATTCCTTTTATTTTAATATATATATGTCATTAATATTTTAAACAAGCCGAGTGCATGTTTATTCGAGCTCGCCTCATTTATTAAACAAGCTCAAAAGCTAAATTTTAGCTTAGCAAATGATCCTGAGCCGAGCTCTAGTTGCTCAGCTCAACACTCACCCCTCTCATAATGAGTCAATCCCATGAAAGAGATCTCTTGAATTAAAAAAAATAAGGGAAAGGAACTATATGTTTAGTAAAAAATAATAATCCGTTAGTGAAGTATTTATATTGAATATTTATACTTTCAAATTTTCTAATTTTTGAATATAGATTAAATCAATTCCTTTTATTTTAATATAGATATGTCATTAATATTTTAAACAAGCCGAGTGCATGTTTATTTGAGCTCGACTCATTTATTAAAAGAGCTCAAAAGCTAAATTTTAGCTTAACAAATGATCCCGAGCCGAGCTCTAGTTGCTCAGCTCAACACTCACCCCTCGCATAGCAAATCAATCCCATGAAAGAGATCTCTTGGATAAAAAAAAAAAGGAAAGGAACCACGTGGTCAGCTTCACACCCATCTTTTTAACACCTATTAACTGTGGTTAAGACCTTAGCTTTTAGAATTGGGTAAATTACACTTACCTCCCCTGAGGTTTGGCGAAATTGCAGAGACCTCTCCTCTAGTTTGAGATATAACACTATCCTCCCCTGTGTTTCACTTGTTAATAACAGATCCCCCCTTCTGTTAGTTTGCCGTTACTAACATGGATGAATTGTGATAATATCATGCTTTAAAAATTTTTAAATGCCCAAATTAGCCTTGTAACACCAATAATATAAATAAATAAATAATTTAACCCGCCACTTGCCTCTTCTTACAAATACACTTTGCATCTGCAAGAGAGATAATCTGTTGCCAATATCAACATACGAGGCACCTTGCATCTATGAAAAATACTCATATAAATCCATTGAACGTTATAATGCCCGGCTTTGCTCAATTATAATGTTATAATGTTATCGGAGTTTAATCAATGTGGTTAATTTTTTTCCCTAAAACTTAAGGTTATATTTTTTTAATCCTAAGAACTAATAAATCTTAATCACAGTTAAGAAAGGGACATGAGGCGAATTAGTGAGGCTGATTCAGAGTATTTTACTTTATACCGGGTAAGAAGAAATCCTAATCCTACAACTTTTCTATGCTATCTTGGTTGAAGCCATAACTTTTTCAAAAATAATTTCATAATTGTGTAGAATAGATTCCCAGCTCGTTTGTATCGGGAATCTTTAACCCAAAAATAAAAATAAAATATATCATATTAGACATTTTTCCAATTTTTTTTTTTTTATATAATATTGGATATTTTTTTGCTCTCTGTATTCTTTGCAATGTCTTTTCTCCTTTTTTCTTATTAGGAAGAGTCTACTTGAAGGCATGTGACGATAGCATTCCATTTCCTATTAAAATAATATTCGTTCTTTAGCCGATAATGCTATATAATTTTTTACCCATAAAAATAAAAAAAGTAAAAAGTGAAATGTAAAAGTAAAAGAGAGCATTTTGAGGCTGGTCATTGTCCTGTAATCGTAAATGCTCCTCTCCCGCCTTCTGTAAGTTGGCTCACCGGCATGATGTTTTAAGACCGAATGCACTCGAGCACATTAGATTAAGACAAACATATTGACAGGCAAAAACTGATTGTTATTGGGGTAATTTCGTAAAAGCGCATTCTCCATTAACAATGATAACTTGAACAATCTGACATGAGAGGGTAGTGTTATTTCTCAAACTAGAGGAGAGGTCTCTCTAATTTCGCCAAACCTTAGGGGAGGTAAGTGTAATTTACCCTTTAGAATTTTAAAAAAGAAAAATAATTAACGTACTTAATAAAACATTTCCAAACCTAAGGATGAACCTCATTGCATGGACCAAATCATTTCCAAACCTAAGGATGGACTTCATGGTCCATGCCTCCATCCTTAGGTTTGGAAATGAATTTCTAGTATGCCCGCTATTTTAAAAAAAAATACTAATCATAACCGACACGGGGACAATTAGGTCAGCTAGAAAGGAACCTTGCGCCCCATTCTTAGGACTCAAAAACAACAAGGAAAATCAATCCGATCAGATGTTTTAAACCATCCGATCCGAGAATCAGTTAATCCCATTAAGGGAAAACTCTTGAATAAACAAACAATCCACGTGGTGGTCAGATTGCTCTAACCGTCCGATCTGAGCATTCTATTCCATGTGATGATTGTATGTCGCCGTGTCCAACATCAAACGGCTATCATGTATTATTCCAATCAGGTCTCGAGACTACTCGATGGACGGTCCACCTCCAGCAGAGAAGGTGGGACCCTTGGCACAAATCTACATGTGCAAATGTAAGAACGGCAGACTGTTCCTAAGGTCTACTTGACATTGACCCTAGCTGGATTTCCGTAGGCTAATGTTTTCATTATGAAACTATTCTTTCTTTATCTTTGTCCTTGTTTTGCATATGTTTTTGAGGAAAATACGGATTTGGGCCCCGTATTATGAAAAAACCCATATATGGGCTCCGGTTTGAAATATTTATTTCTGTAAGCTTCTACAGTGATTTTAGTGGAGCACGTGGTTTCCTCTAAAAAAAATTTCTCCAAAATGCCCCCCATCCCTGTTAGAGAACCCTTAAACACCGTGCGACTGAGCTCAAGCTTTCCCCTTCAACGAAGCGTTCATCCGAAACCCAAGCTTTCCCCTTCGTTGCAACGAGGTAGACTTAAGTTTTCCCCTTCGTTGAAGCTTTCTCCTTCATTGCAACTGAGCTAAACCCTTGTGAAGAAGAAGAAGAAGAAGTAGAAGAACAAGAACATAAGGTAAGTGTTTATATGTTTTTGATCCATTTTGCGATGGTTACAGTGATCATATTCGGTATTTGCTAGGGTTATGTGCTCATTTTCCTCATTTTCTGTTATTAGAGTTCATTTTCGATGGTTGTAGTGATAAAGTTTGATTTTTTTTGCTCATTTTCGGTGGTTATCTGTGATTACAGTGCATTTTCAATGTTACAGTTCTCATTTTCGGTGGTTTTGAGCTTATTTTCGGCGGTTTTGTGGTCATTTTCGGGGGTTTGATGTTATTGCATTTTCTCTTTTACAGGGCTTTTCGATGATTTTATGCCCATTTTCGGTGGTTTTCCAGTATAACAGTGCTTTTTCGATGATTTTTTGCCCATTTTCAGTGGTTTTCCAGTATAACAGTGCATTTTCGATGATTTTATGCAGATTTTCGGTGGTTTTCTGTTATTACAGTGCTATTTCGGCGGTTTTGTGGTCATTTTCGGTGGTTTTCTGTTATTGCATTTTCGATATTACAGTGTATTTTCGATGATTTTATGCTCCTGTTCGGTGGTTTTCTGTTATTACAGTTCTGTTTCGATGCTTTGATGCTCATTTTCGGTGGTTTTCTGTTCTGACACTGCTTTTCGATGGATACAATGCCCATTTTCGGGGGTTTTCTGTTATTGCAATTTTGATATGACAGTGCTATTTCGATGATTTTGTGATCTTCGGCGGTTTTGGTTATTACAGTGCATTTTCAATGGTTACAGCGCTAATTTTTGAAATTTTTCAGATTACTTTAACGGATTGAGTGTTTTCCCGATATTACAGATAATGCCGATATCAGTAGTTTGTTGTTATGACGGTGAGTGGAACATTGACGACCGTGTTCGAGGGTACGTGTACAGTGGTGGAAAATCAAAGTTGTTGCAATTATCTTCGAAAATGACATATGACAAACTATTGGATAAAGTTTATCAATTGACTAACACTCGACTGGAAGAGTATGAGATTATAGTGAGGTGTTTGATTCCTACACCAGCGCCAATCCCTCCCAGTGATATTACAGACGATGAAGAGTTGCGGGCATTTCTTTCACATGTCAGGAAAGTAGAAAATACTTGCCGCCATTATATATATCGAAGGTGAGGAAATCTGTACCAGAACCACAGTTTGGTTTGAATGATGCGAGTTGTGAATATCAGCGTGTTCAGGAGGTTGTTGATCCTCATATTCAGGAGACTGTCATTCCTTTCTATAAGGGGACTCATATTCAGGAGGCTGAAAATGATAACGGTGATGAATGTTTAAAAAGTATAGACTCAAGCTCAACTAATGAAGATGAACATGATTTTTATAGTGATTTTAATTAAGATGAAGATGTAGCAACATACGGTGTCTGCGATAAGCTTGAAGACTTTTTACATAGGGAGGCAACAGCAGAGTGGGACACAAGGACTATACACTCTCATACCCCGCATGCTAATATTCCTAGTTCCTCAGTGTCTGCTTTTCGTCGAGTAAGACAAGTAGATACAGAAGCTCATCCAGAAGCATCACCACAAGCTCATCCAGAACCGTCAGCACAAGCTCCATCATCACCACAAGCTCCAGTACAATCACTGGCAAATGTGATGCAACTAAATGATGGTGTAGATGACTATGTAAATTGGGAAGCATCAGAGTTTGAAACTGGAGTGGAAGCTGGTGAAATATCGCTTGGGAAATTATTTAAGGACAAAAGACGTCTACAAAATGTACTGTCTAGATATGCGATGCGAAACAATTTTCAATTCAAGGTTATGGATTCAAATCAACAAAAGTACACAGTTAGATGTCTTATAGATAATTGCACCTGGAGGTTGCGTGCATCGAAAGTGAATGAGGTTGGTATTTTCAAAATAAAGACTTATAATTCACATCACTCTTGTGGATATCCCTTAGGTGGTACCGATCATCGACAAGCAACCAGTTTAGTTGTGAGTGACATGGTTGTGGGACGTATTGAGGCAAATGTCTCGTATAAGCCCAAAGAGATTATTCATGATGTGTGGGAAGAATATGGGGTTGGAATGAGTTACAAGAAAGCTTGGAAAGCTAAGGAGATTGCCATTGAAACAGTTAGAGGTTCATATGACCACTCTTATGCTGAACTCCCTGCCTATTTTCATGAACTTAAAAGGACTAATCCGGGCACAGTAACAGCAATAGTGACTGACCCTGAAAATGGGGCATTTGAAAGATGTTTTATGGCTCTTGGACCGTGTATTCGAAGTTTTCAGAGGACTTTACGGAAAGTGATAGCCATTGATGGGACACATTTAAAGGGAAAGTACAAAGGAATACTAATTGCCGCAACAGCTCTAGACGGAGACAATCACATATTTCCAGTTGCCCTTGGGATAGCGGAGTCGGAGAATAATGTTACTTACAATTTTTTCTTAACTCAATTATCAAGAGCACTTGGACACATAGATGATCTAGTGATTGTAACAGATCGACATATTAGTTTGATAAGCCAAGTCCCTGTTGTATTCCCACATGCAATTCATGGCTACTGCGCATTCCACATTAGCCAAAATATGTATGCAACATTCAAAGATAAGCAATTGTTTCCGTATTTCTGGAAAGCCGTGAAGACATGTAGAGAAAGCGAGTTTCATGAGATAATGGCAGAACTCGCAACTGCAAACCCTCTCGTTGTGCAATGGTTGGATGCAATACCAAAAGAGAAATGAGCCCGAGCCTTTTATAGTGCGAAGAGGTATAATGTGCTGACTACGAACATAACCGAGAGTTTGAATAGTTTGCTGAAAGAAGCAAGAGAATATCCAGTCACTATGCTTTTGGAGAATGTGCGACTGAATGTACAAAATATGTTCTACAACCGAAAAATCAGTGCTATGCAAATGAATGGCAGGCTAACAACATGGGCCGAAGAGCAAATACAAAAGGGACAATCACAGGCACGTTATTTAGATTCTCATGGAATTGCTATGTATCAGTATTATGTGGTTGAGAAAAACAATCGAGATACTGTGAAGCTTCTGGATGGGAATTGCACTTGTGGGAAATTCTATAAAATAGGGTTGCCTTGTGAACATGCCTTGGCTGGATGTAGAAAGTATCGGGTAGATCCATACAACTATTGTTCGCCATTCTACACATCACTAACGTACCAAGCCACCTACCAAGAGTCAATATATCCAGTGCTTGACAAAAAATCATGGGACCTCCCACCTAAAATCATGGTAGAGATGGAGAGGATTAAACCACCGGTGGGAAGAAGACGTTCAGGAAGGCCGAAGAAGAATAGAATTCTCTCACAGGGTGAGGAAAGGTCCACTGTAAGATGTGGAAGATGTAAACAAACTGGGCACAATAGGCAAACATGTAATAATCTTGTTCCCCATGGTGGTTGAGTGTAGTGTCTAATGTTGAATGTAATGAAAAACATGTAATGCTTAATGAATGGTTGGTTTGAAGGTTCTTTATTATTTATCCAATATTATAGAATCTCAAAAAAGATGGAAAAAGACAGAAAATTGGAATAAAATGCCGAAAGTGACAGGAAAATACCGAAAATGGCAATAAAATGGCGAAAATGGCTACTGGATTGCAACAGAAAAATGCCGAAATTGACAGGGAAAAACCGAAAAATGCCGAAAATGGCTACTGGAAATGGCAAAAATGCTGAAAATGACTGCTAGAATTCAACAGAAAAATGCCGAAATTGACAGAAAAATACCGAAATTGGCTAAAAATGCCGAAAATGGGTACTGAAAATGGCAAAATTGCCGAATTTGACAGAAAAATGGCGAAAATGGGTACTGGAAATGGCAAAAATGCCGAAAATACAGAACTGCAGAATACCGAAAATGGGACTGTAATACCGAAAATTGATCCTGTTATGCCGAAAATGCCTACTAGACAGTGTAAAATGCCGAAAATCAGCCATGTTAAGCCGAAAATGGCTACTGGAAATGGCACAAAATGCCGAAATTGACCCCTATTATGCCGAAAATGGCTACTGGGACACTCTAAAATGCTGAAATAGAGCCCTATAAAACTGAAAATAATCTGTAATATGACGAAAAAACCAAAAATCCGCACTGGATATTGTAATAAATGACGAAAATCATCTCTAAATACACAATATTACAGGACTGTACACAAATAGTCCATAAGAAGTCAATATTACAACATCATCACAACAATCCATAATAGTACATCACAACCCATCCATAATAGTCTATCAACAAACTGCACCCCGACCTATTTTCTCCCTCCTCTTCATCATGGGACCTCAGCATCCAACATTGGGACGTTATCACAGCTCATCACGCCTTCACTGACCCCGTCATAACATCGAAAGCTATTCGCTTCCGCATTGAAGATATATCGTCTTACAAAAATAGTTAGAAAAAGTCAGTATGCTACAAATGATTGATGATATTTACCAATGGATGTACAAATACCTGAGTGAACGTAATGGGTAAGTCAGCGCATAAGAAGTCAATATATTTCATAACGAAAACTCCACAGTCCCGACTGAATATGCAAAACAAACAGTTACAGTTGCTTAGGATGAGTCATGTTAGTGTATTGGTAAATATAAGATTAAATGTTTTAGAAAGACTTACGTATTCTTCTGTTTTGGTATATTTTTGACTTTTATGACCTCCCATTTTTGACCTATGAAGGCTGAGTTGTCACCACACATGTGAAACAGTGCAGGCATCCTCACTGTGATAGCTGAGATATGATCTCCATGTTGTAATGCCGGGTGTGGGAAAAATGAGTCGAAGAGGAGGATACGCCTTGTGGGGGGTTCAAGCACAACCAATAGCCAGTGACTAGCGGGGTTCACAGGGAAGTATATCCTTTCACATTCCCACATAGGGGTCCCTCCTCGAACCCCCATGATAGCGGCCTTCATATCTGGCCCCACCCGACTAGTCATGTCCTCAGTCAGGTTCTTGGAATTCAAAGTTGAATGGTAGGTGTCCAAAAAGTGACACTCCTTGAATAAGGAATACTGAAACATAACGAACATTCTTGTTACTTAGAAATTGCGGATATACATTGGATAAATGTATATATTGGATAAACTAAAACATAACAAAAGTATTATGAGTTACCGTGAACCAAGTTTTGCCAAAAGCGCAGACTTGATTGTATTTCGAGGAGTATTGCTCCTTTCTTTGAGCCAATAACTCCGTATACATGTCAATTTGCTGTCATATTTATCCAATGTTAGATAATCTTAAAAAAGAATACCGAAAATAACGATAATGGATAGTGATAGTACTACCGAAAATGGTCCTCAACTACTGAAAATGGATGTACAAATGAGAATTAAATACCGAAAATGGGTGCTGTAATGGCGAAAATGGGTACTGGATTCATTATTAAAACCACTGAAGTACCGAAAATTACACAGACAAATACCGAAAATGGCTCTGAAATACCGAAAATGGCTACTGGATTCATCAATTAAACCACAGAAATACCGAAAATTACACTGAAATACCGAAAATGGCTACTGGATTCATCATTAAAACCACTGAAATACCGAAAATTATACAGAAATATCGAAAATGGCTACTGGATTCAGCATTAAAACCACTGAAATACCGAAAATTATACAGAAATACCGAAAATGGCTACTGGATTCAGCATTAAAACCACTAAAATACCGAAAATTATACAGAAATACCGAAAATGGCTACTGGATTCATCATTAAAACCACTGAAATACAGAAAATGAAACTGAAATACCGATAATGAAACTGAAATACCGAAAATGGCTACTGGATTCATCAATAAAAGTACTGGGTTTACCAATGAATCAATCCACGTAGTTGAGCTAGAAATCCCTCCCACAATATCCGCTGTCACCATCACCTTGTCAATCAAAATTGAAGTTGCTCCCGACTTTATGAAATCGCGCAGTTGCTTCGACTCCTCTTTTGATAAAGGATTTTTGGGGTTAGCAGCTCCAATTGTCATTTTCCTTCCTTTCATTTGAATGAAAGGGGATCGCAGATATTGAGACTTCACTACCGGTCTCTTTGACACCTGCATATATTGTCAAATATAAGTTCCGGCTTGATAAAAACCCATTTCACAGACTCTCATTACACGTCTTAGGAATGTAAACACACACCTCTAGAAGGTCTTCAACCCCCTTCGAATCTGCACCCCCCTTCGAATCTACGGGAGTCAACTCAATGATGGGATCCATCTTCTCATCAATGAAAGAATGTCCCTGTGTCGGCGCTGCTTCGGGAGTGAAGATGAGATCCATCTTCTCATCAACGAAAGAATGTCCCTGTGTCGGCGCTGCTTCGGGACTCAATATGGGAGACATCTTATCACTGAAAGATTTTTGATCACCAGAAGTTTTTTCATCTTTTTTTTGTTGCGCTGCCCATTGCTCAAACAAGCTTTTTATTTGCGGGGATACTCGCTCAACAACTCGGTCGACAACTTGGTCAACAACTCGATCAACAACTCGGTCAAAATAACGGTCTAAAACTCTCTCCATTGCCCGCTCAACGGAGGAATTGATATCATGAACCTGAAAATATTGAACATCAAACAACTAGTAAGTAAAAATCCCGAAAATTATACAATTTATATGTCAAAATGTCGAAAATCATAAAAAATAATCACAATCAATATTTGTACCGTTTTTGACCTCTGCTCGAACCTTCTCTTCTTCGCCGGAGATGAGGCTGGACTTGCATCATCATCACCATCACCCCCATCGCTACCACCACCGTCACTATCACCACCATCACCCCCATCACCATCACCACCATCACCACCATCACCACCATCACTATCACCCTCCCCCTCCTCATCATCCTCCTCCTCCCCCTCCTCATCATCATCACCCTCAGCACTCAATCGTGCTAACACATCTTTCACAACCTGCTGCTCCTTCTCTGCAGGAGTAGGCTTTATATTGCTCAGCTTGATCTGTAAAACAACAAATGATATGTTATAAAATAACAAATGATCTGTAAAATAACAAAGGATATTGCAAGTTGAATATTGTAAAACAACAACTCCAATTACATACTTTACTTAAATTGAATATGGCATTTGCAAGTGACTTGTAGCTGAGATAGGATGTATTCGCCCACCGCAGAACCCGTGGGAATGTCATCGCACCTAGGGGTACATTACGAGAACACAGCCTCCCAAGTGCTGGGATGCACTCATAAGCCCAAATCTGACATCAGTCATAAATTTTACTATTAGTTCAAGTATAAGTAAACACAAATTAGCTAACACGGAAAATTTACAAAATTTAGGTATTCATATGTTTACCTGGGAGGCAAGAGCACATCCGTTTATATTGTACTGCTTCTTCGTATAAAGAGCAGTTTCTAGGCCAACCTTGCACAACTCAAAACCCAAAGTCCCCCATGGGTATTTGTTGAAGGCCTCCCAATCATCCACTAGGCACAAATGGCCTGTGTTAACACCCACATGCGTGCCGGTGCCTACGAGCAACAACTCAATAAAGAGGACCAGTGATAGCTTCACCACATCCATATGATCATCACATCCCTTGAACTCCTCAAGAAGCCTTGCCTTTTTAATCACCGCCAACTTTTGAAACTTTCGATACTTGAGAGAAGTTGGTGGCGCTTCATGTTTAAGGACCGGAGCCTTAGACACTTGGGCATTAAGGCCCATGATCAGAGTAAAGTCCAACACTGTGAACTCTACACTCTTCCCGCATACTTCGAAGCGTAACCCTCCTTTACGCCTCTGTAGAAAATGGTGGATTGCTTGGCCACACAATGGTATTTTAGGTATGTTGTAAAGGTGGGCAAAGCAGCTCTCCATCCAAATTCTTTTTCTCTCTGGATTGGCCTCTAATAATGGTTTTATCTCGTCAAACCATATCGTTTGGTAGCATTTAATTGAAGGAAAATATTTATCTTCTTTCTCTTTTTTCTTTTTCTTTTCCCTACCGGCTTTTCTCTTTGTACGAGGCATCTTGTCGCTGCAAAATTGAAAAACAATAAACATTATCATAACAATAACCATCGAAAGTACTGACAATAACCAGTCATAGCAAAAAATACCGAAAATAAGCACTGGGATAAAAGAAAAATACCGAAAATAGGCACTGGGATAACAGAAAAATACCGAAAATAGACACTGTCATCACAGAAAAATACCGAAAATATGCATTGCCAGGCAGAAAAACACCGAAAATAGGCACTGTCAGGACACAAAAACATCGAAAATGGCAATCATGAAAGCAAAATACCGAAAATTTACTCTGCCAGGACACAAAAATACCGAAATATCGAAATTGCTGTATTTTTGCCGAAATTAAGCACAAAACCATCGAAAATGCATTATAACATAACCATTGAAAATCCCGAAATTGGGCTCAACATCAACAATAATACCGAAAAAACAATGTCATAATTGAATAATACCGAAAATAAGCAAAAACATAAATATACCGAAAATAAGCATTGATAACTGAAAATACCGAAAATGAGTAAAAAACACCGAAAATGGTCGTAAGAACCATCGAAATTGCAATGTATTTTTGCCGAAAATAAACTCAAAAGGGTCGAAAATGCACTTTAACTTCACCATTGAAAATCACGAAAAATGAGCAAAAATCAATAATAATACCGAAAATGGTTAATCATAACCATCGAAAATGGTTACTTGAAAGCATCGAAAATGAAGTCGTTAACTGTGGGGCCCATTTTTAGGTTTGAAATTTTATTAAAAACCGCTAAAACTTACAGGGTTGTTCTTCTTCTTCGGGGTTCTTCTTCTTCTTC
Source organism: Tetracentron sinense (assembly GCA_015143295.1). Lineage (NCBI taxonomy): Eukaryota > Viridiplantae > Streptophyta > Magnoliopsida > Trochodendrales > Trochodendraceae > Tetracentron > Tetracentron sinense. The sequence continues at coordinate 34,108,889 of CM026560.1, forward strand.
TTCTTCTTCAATACGCTATTACGAAGCCCGTAGAGTTCCGGATGTACTGGGTACCCAAGGGTTTTACTTTGGGGAAGGATTTGCAGGTTTCAAATTTGCGCCTTGAAGGATTTCGGATCACAGGATAACCGAGGGCTTCAGGATAACCGAGGGTTCGTAACCGAGCTTCAGCTTGGGAAGAAAGCTTTGACAGCAATCCAGGGGTATTTTGGGGAGAAAATGCGAAGGGGCAGCACGTGCACTTGGCTCCCACGCGTGGGAGCCTACAAAAATAACTTTTCAAACCCGGAGCCCATATACGGGTTTTTTCATAATACGGGGCCCAAATCCGTATTTTCCTCTATGTTTTTCAGTAGTCGAACTTCCATTGTTACTTCTCTTGAGCAGTTCATTTCTCGGATTTATCTGTGGAGAAAAGTTTCACAGCGTCTACACTCAAATTCTCCATAAACCCTTTGAAATCAGTGATCTCTTGTTTCCTTCAAATCACGCTGGGTCTTCAATTCTTGAGGCGGTGCTCCTGCAGTTTCAGATCCCTTGGGTGTCTGTTCTTCTATCCGAGTGAGCAATCTTTCTCTTTTCCTTTCTTTATTTTATAAACCATAATTTTCCTTCTCTTTTAAATTTAATTGTAAATGCAATATAACTTGTAGAGCTGCAATGGGTTTCCTGTTGGTTTAGATCTTGAAATCCGAACCTGTTCTTACAATGCTATAGGAATCTGGAATTTTTTCGCTCTAAAATCCAATTGGGGTTTCTTTTCTCTTCAATTTTGTTATTATTATTTCCTATTGAGTGGAGATTAGATGGGTTTCTTTAACTTCTTTTTTAGTGATGGTGATAGGTTTTCTATGATGACTGGAAATGTATACGTGGGTTGGTTCAAAACCCGGGATTCCAACAATTTCATTTATTTGATAGTACCTTAAGACAATTCACTTCAAAAAAATGGGATGCTTTATTTAGGTGTAATTTATATATACAAAGATGCATCATCATCATGTAATTACATATCATTAGTACCGCGAAACAAAAGAAAACACGATATCCGCCCACTTTGATATCTATACAAGCAAATGAGAACGATTTGAGGATTTTTCCACTGAGAAATTCTTGCTCAGATGCTTATTTTAAAATCCAACAGCTGTTTTTATGCTTCTTTATATCAAAGAGTTTGAAGGGGAAGGGAAGTAGAGATAGATGGTGTTAATGTTATTTGCTTACTCCAGTATGCTTGTTGTTTAGTTTTTGTCACTAAAATTGATGAGCCATGTTAGTGATGCCAATGCTGTTGGGCTTATTGGATGTTGTGTATCAAATAAAATTTTGATTTCAGAGTATGTTTGGTGGCTCTTGAAATCATAATTACCAAGTCTGCTGATAACACCATGAATTGTGAAATGGTTTTAGAATATGGAATGGGCATATTAGGCTAGTTTTTCTTTTAGTTCCACCAAAGATATGGTGAATTCTCAGAACCATCTAATTTGAACTGACTGCAAACTACATCACCATTTCTAATGTTTGATTTAGGGTCATTGAACCTGCACAATTACTTTCATGGTGTTTATTGGTTTTTTATATCCTACACATTGTTCTTTTAATGAGCACAAATCAAATTATGATAAAAGCTTATTAGGGCATATTTTGCAGCCATTTAACAACCTTGAAGGGCATCAGCTTTTCTTCTGCTGATTTTTATCAAGTCTATTAGTGAATCCTGATCTAGGGTTTGAGGATCATTGTCCTGAAATCTCTATGTTTCCGAAGTTTGTGAGATCTGATAAAGGAAATTAACTACCCTGATCAAGACTAGCGTTCAATACAACAATGTAGAGAGATCCTTCAGTCTAAGAGAAGACTCGAACAAGGAAAAGGAAAAAAGAAAAAAAATTCTTGTGACCGAGTCAGGGAATACCTCTCTCTTTAGATGGTTGGGATGTTACCAAGGCAGTGAAAATACTGAAGAGCGACTGTCGAAGGTATGTATACTTGAAGATTTGTTGTCAGTACTTGAAGTATGATTTTAAGGGTTGAATTCTCTCAATTATTCTCTGACTTTCCTTTGTCATTTCTATTGCTCATGTTGATTATCGGAAATTCATGCTTTATTTGTCCATTATCTTATTTCTTGTATTGCAGATAAACTGCATATTTCATTTGAACATAGATTTTTGAGACAAGGACACAATGTTAACATCTTCTATTTAAGACGAAATGGTTGGAAAAAAATTATCATATGTACTCCAAATGCAAGAAATAATTTTTTGGTATTTTCATCATTTGGGTAAATAGATAATTCAAGATTCCCCATTATAAATTTTTAGGGGCAGTCTTCAATGCTAGCTCTAGTGTTAGGTTACTTTTGCTTCATTTGATGCCTATTCAACTTCATGTCAGACATGACAATCTTGCGAACCTGGTTTGCGGGTGCATCTGCATGGATAATCAGTTGGGGAGTAAACAAGAAAACAGAAAATAAGTGTATCTGTGTGATCCAGCACATGTCTTTGACACGTGCGTCTGGCTATAACAGGTAATACCTATCATTCCAAATTGCTTTCTAGTATTGCAGGAAAAATATTAGTTCAAGTATTTTTCAGCTCCTCCGGCATTAATGGCCTGCCTTTAGATGCTTATGAATCCACTCTTTTTAAGAGTGACTATTGAATTGTCATACGCATTGAAATTAGCTGGCTTCACTGCTAATTTCCATCTTTTTAGGCTTTCTTTATTCTTACAAAAGCTCAGAAGCAAAAGCCTGGATAATGTAGTAGAGCTTTCCATAACGCTGCACCATGTTCTTTTGACTCAGTAACGGGAGGACCTTCAACTAAATTGGATATATGTTAAACTGTCTAACTGATCTGAAATTATCAAAGACAATGGTGCTAAGTATGGCTTCCAAATAGATTGGGATGGAGGGTTCTGAATTATCAACGAACGCAAAAAAAATATGGATCAACATCTCCAAATCTAGGTTGAAAGGACCCTCTGATGGTCTTACCCTTCAGTCTAAACTATCTGTGTAAAATTTAGACCATCAAAAGTTGTACTAGGTGGTTGACTCAAAATGGGCTATATACAAACTTTCGAGGAATTGTTGGAAATAAAAGCTCCTCTATGTCCCATGACCCATACTCTTCCTCTCTAATTACTGAAGTGGATATCAAGGAACTTTCATTTATATATTTCTTTTTCTGGTGATTTTAGTTTTTGGGTTGGGTGTGAGGTTTGAAGTTTGAACCAGTGACCTGACATTTGAAAACTGGTAAACTTGATACTTAGATAAGCTTTCAGAACCTTGTATATAAGAAGTAAGATTGTTCATATGATTGTATGATCATCAAATTCGGCTCAAAGATTTTGCACTTTAAGTGCTTGGAAATTGTTAAGGAGGAAAGAAATCTAGATACTCCACACTGATGAATGAAAATGCTACATCTTGATGAAAGTGTCCATGGGGTTTTCTGTCCAAAATCTCTCTCTTCTTGGAAGCATGAAGAAGAGAATTCCCACTAGGTTTAATGTGGTAATTATTGGTCTTGATATTACCAATGTGAGGACAATGTAAGATGAGAATCCCTTTGAATCCTCCTGCGTATTTACCCACCTATTATGGCTTCTGATGGCCAATTTGAAGAGCTTTTAATCTATCTAGGTCTTGTTGTGGTCTTTCTTTGGCAAATGGCAAAATATTCTCTTTCCTTTCTCCATATGGTTGTCAGCTCTGGAAGCCGCTGCTATTGAATTTGTGGGTGTAATTGAAGCTGTAAAACCTCTCCATAGAATAAGGAGAACAATTTCTGAGTCTCAAAATATGAGGAAAGGAGAACCCACATTCTACCCCTTGGACTAGACCAATTAATGTTTATGCTAGGAAAACCTTATAAATACCGTTCAATTACAGAACTTCAATGTCTTTGTTTTCCAATGCTGCCAATTTGGCTGATGCTTGTGAAAATAATAAATTCTATGATAAAATTGGAATGCCCCTTTAATAGAATGAAGCAAGTAAAAGAAAATAACCCAGTTGCAATTTAATTGACAATGAAATAATGGTACTAAATCTGAACTGTATATTGTGGCACCTCTTCTTCCTCTGTGTTGGGATTTGCCTAGAATTCTATTTATTGTAAAACTCCATTATTATGGAGTTACCTTTTGGAATACTATTTTGGAAAAATCCTAGTTGGTATAGGATTTGATTCTATGTTTTAAAATTCTATAAATGGGTCTAGGGTGTAGGCTTATAATGTAAGCTGAGGATATATGAGTGAATAGGGTTCTCACGAATAGGGGTTGCTCTCGGGGAGAGCCCAAATAGTCTTAGGTAGAGCGAGTGACTCTCTGGATTCGGGAAGAGGAGTGGTGTTACAAGATTTGGCTAGATGAATAATTTGGCTCGTTGTAAGTCAAAGGTCAAGAGCTAAGGATCCAGTGGTGTTTGCACAAGATTGTTGAAGACGGAGATAAAAAAAAGTGGTTTCTATGCAAAGATGTCTAATCTTTGCTTCGAGTTGATCAACATGCAACAATGTGCCAAGTTTAATTGGAACAACCTAAAGGGTGGTGGAGAAGATGAAAGAAGAGCGTTCCTGAGTAGTTTGATAGAATTCAAGTCTTGATGGAGATTGTTGGGATTTGCCTATAATTCTCTTTATTGTAGAACTCCATTATCATGGAGTTATCTTTTGGGATTAAAATTTGAAAATCCTAGTTGGTTTAGGATTTGATTTTATGTTTTCAAATTCTATAAATAGGCCTAGGGTGTACGCTTATAATGTAAGCTAGAGATATGTGGGTTCTCAGGATTCAGGGAGAGCGAGTTGCTCTCGGGGAGAGCCCGAGTAGTTCTCAAGAAGAGCAGGCGACTCTCAGGATGAAGAGTGGTGGTTGTTGGGGAGAAAGGATAGCTCTTGGAAAGAAGTTTAGGCTCACGATGGCTTTCGTAGAGAGTGGACTCCCTGTGTTTGTGAATGGATATCCTTGTATCATGTAATCCTTTGCATAGTGAAAATTCTTGATCATCTTGCCTGTGGATGTAGCCCTATTGTGTGTGAGGCACTTTTATCCTGTGTTGTGCTTTTCTATTCTTTTTTTTATTTGTCCTATTATCATCGAGCCAAAATCCTTTTTTTTACAACCCCTTGTGTGAGGAATTGGAATTGTAAGAAGATGAGATTCAAAACTGCATTGAGTTCATCTATAATGGGGCAAGTCGTCCTCTTAGAAGTGGGTTGTAGAGAACTTGTACAAGAAGAGATGACTAACTGATATTAGGTCATATTATGTTGTCTTTTATGTCTGGAAATGGAAAAGCTCCTATTTGTTTGGTATTACACTTGCATACATGCGTGAGAGTGAGGGTGGGGTCAAGTAGAGGGGAAGTTTTTGATTACACACACTCATGGATACCTTAGTAGTTGCCTGAGCTGGGAACCCAAGAGGAAATGCATCATGAGTTTCTAGAATGGAAAATGAGATTTTATGGGAAACATGAAATGCTTTTGACCATTAGAAACAATTATGAAATGTCTGAAAAGTGCCATTGAAAATGGAGGCAATACAGGGAACACATGGAAACCATACTTTATATTTTTCCAGGGTTTAAAACGGATAATTTTGAGCATCTAATAGCATGATCCGAAATTTCCAGAACGGGATATTCAGACTCTTGAAAACAAGATTACAGGTTGTGACAGATAAGGTTTCTTGCCAATTTTGGGGAAGTGTCGGACAAATTGGAAAAGCTTACCAATGTATTGTCATTAGAAGACATTTCTAAGGAGAGAATTTTCCAACTAGTCTATACATGTAATTGCTGCATGTTGGTGTGTTATTCGAAGCTCAAAATAATGTGTCAAGATTCAAGTCATATGATTTAGCAAAAGTATTTATACCAGCTGCTAAACTGGCGCAAACCTCCTTTATCCGGACTTGGAACCGGAAAAGCAGCACAAAGCATGACACTGCAGAATTTATGTGTATTGTGTAGGTGGGTGGGTATCATGCGTGTATGTGCCTGTATGTCTTGATAAGGTATGTGAGTACCAGCAGTGAGCTGGATCTCCTTTCGACTTGTATTGAATGATGGCCATTCTTTGCATGAAAGTGCACGTTCAACTAGAAAAGAATACGACATATGTAGACTGCCTTATGATATTTGACTGAGTCCGATAGGTAACCAAGACCTAGTACCAACTGAAACTAAGCTGGCTCAGCCAAGACTTCGAAGTTCACTAGAGAAGGCTGCGTAGAATAGCATTGGATGACATTTGAGCTGTTTTGCTGTTACATGTACATCATCAAATGTAAATATTATTGTCATTTACATAGCTAAAAGCCTAAAACCAAGAAAAATTGTGTATTCAGCAGATCTTACCTTGGCCATAGACCGACTGAACTTTGCGAACCAAGTTGTTGTGTTGAAACCTTATATCTCATATAGAGCAACTAAAATGGTCGTCTTCTCTTTTTCCTTTATAAAGTTGTTGTCATGCTACATAATTCCTTCACATGAGCTGAGTTGGATTTATTACATGGCACAAAAGAATTACACTCCTTAATGCTTTGATACTTGCATTGTTGCGAACCCTAGATTCTATTATGATTCTATGAGAAAATGTGAAATTCATTGATAGAAATTGAATTTAAATTTTCCCGATGTGTCATAATTTCTTTGGAAACGTAGCTAAATGTATCAGTGAATTCTTCTTTTTTCTTACCCAACTCATAGAAGTGTTGCTCTCTCTTAGATGCCTAATGATGTGGAGAACCCCATGGGTGGCGAGACCCAAAAAGGTCCCGATACCCCTTCACCCTCCAGTGAAATTCAAGCAACCTGGTACAATAGCTTTCTCCAGCAGGCATCAGTATATGGTATAGCGGCTGGATACTGCATTTCAGCATCTCTGCTATCAATCATCAACAAATGGGCTGTCATGAAATTTCCTTACCCTGGGGCTCTGACTGCCTTACAGTACTTCACGAGCGCAGCTGGGGTCCTTCTATTTGGGAAGCTCAAGCTCGTAGAGCACAACTCACTTGACCTACGGACCATGTGGCAGTTCCTGCCCGCGGCAGTGATATTCTACCTATCCCTCTTCACAAACAGCGAGCTCCTACTCCATGCCAATGTTGACACTTTCATTGTCTTCCGGTCGGCGGTTCCCATCTTCGTTGCGATCGGGGAGGCCCTTTACTTGCACCAGCCATGGCCTTCAATCAGGACATGGATCTCACTTGCCACCATCTTTGGTGGAAGCGTGCTTTACGTCCTGACAGATTACCAGTTCACATTGACAGCCTACAGCTGGGCCCTGGCTTACCTGGTCAGCATGTCCGTGGACTTTGTCTACATAAAGCATGTGGTAATGACAATAGGCCTCAACACATGGGGTCTTGTACTCTACAACAATCTTGAGGCCCTCCTCTTGTTCCCGTTGGAACTACTTGTAATGGGGGAGTTGAAGAAGATAAAGCATGAGATCTCTGATGAGTCAGACTGGCACACTTTTGCGGTGGTTCTGCCTGTTGGGCTATCGTGCTTGTTCGGTTTGGCCATTTCTTTTTTTGGGTTCTCTTGCCGGAGGGCAATCTCTGCAACAGGATTTACGGTGTTGGGTATAGTGAACAAGCTCTTGACAGTTGTGATCAATCTGGTTATTTGGGACAAGCACTCTACGGTGGTTGGGACGGTGGGGCTGTTGATTTGTATGATTGGTGGGGTTATGTACCAGCAGTCCACAAGCAACAAGGGCAAGGCTTTAAAAGAAGCAAAAGCACAAGAGAGCGAGGAGGAAGAGCAACAGTTACTTGAAATGAAGGCCAACCCAGACAGCAACATCCCTGAAAAGGAAGTTTTGGATTCAGAAGAGGTCAAATGAGGTTGCCATTTTTCTTTCTTTGTTTTTTCCGCAATTGAAGGCAATCTCTTCAGCATTCTTTCTTTTCCTGTATTTGTGTGGAGCGTTTTTCTCTGTTGGAGGGAGTGAAAAACAGACTCCTGTTTCCTTTTCAATTTCAGTTGTGCAATATAATATGCCCTCTAATAATAACTAATAATCATGGTGGAAAGAGAGTTTACAATTGTGGAGAATAATTATATTAGTAATCATTTTATTGCTTCTCTAAAGCATAGCTGCTACCCAATCAGAACCCAAATGTTGTTTATGTAACGGACATGCCGGAATGGCAGAGAACAAACTGGTATGCTTTATCGACACAGGAGCTGAGAGTTTACCGTTCTATTTCTGACCCAACAACTGTGTTGTGTCGAAATTTGTTATTTGGAGATACTAGCAGATTGAACTGCTTGGTCTTTCTTGGACCCCACTAGGACTTGATCTCAGGACCTCCTTTAATGAGGGGCACGCCCTCGCCATCTGAGCTAAGGGGTGATTTGGTAGATATTGAGCTGAGGGGTGATTTGGCAGATATTTATGCTCAGTTATGTGAGCAGAGAGAGATGTGGCCTGAAAGATGGTATAGTCAAATGCTCTGGGACAAGACAGGTACACATTTATTTCTCATGTACATTCAATTTCCTGTGTATGTTTTACCCACAAAAAAAATTCCTTTGTATATATGTATGTTTGAGATGAGAAAGATTATTGGCTATTCGCACATGTAGTCTGTCCCATAGTTCGAAAACTTGGCGAGTCACCCGAGTAACCCGGCCGAGTTATTCGAATCGATTGAATTTCGAGTCGAGTCGTCTCAAAACTCGAATGAAACACTATTTGCCGAGCTACTCGAGTGACTTGGTCGAGTCGAACCGAATTTTTCGATTTGCCCGATTAGGTTGAGTCATAGAAGGGTATTTTTTTCATTTTTTTAACTTACACTAGAACGTTACACTATTTTTGCATCATATTTTTCTTGGGTCTACAAAGACAACCTACTATGAGTTAAGTTAAACCTAATTTTTAGGTTTGAGGCTATAAACCAGCATACTTTGAGTTCTTTTAACCCAAGTTTTTCAAGTTATTACATATATATTCCGAGTTGGACCGAGTCGAGTTTTTTTCGAGTTTTTCAAGTTACTCGACTCAGCTAACTTTCGAGTCGAGTTTTCGGGTTTTTGAACCATGGTCTGTCCCTTTACTAACCGAAGGATGCAGACAACTGAATTGCATACACACCGAATTGGAGGTGTCATGCACGTTGGGCATCACACCGACGTTGGATCTCTCGTGTTAGAGAAAGCAATCAACTAGCAAATTCTTTGGTTAACTCATGCTTGCAGCTCTCTTTCTAATAACAGAAACAATCACAAAAGAAACCTCCCAGGATCGGCCAAGGCTTGTTTTATCATATATAATTTATAGCATTACATTGTAATTAGTTCTATTCGCTTCGAGGGAAAATTGATGTGGAAAAGGAAATAATTCCACTTCTCAATTTGTAAATAAAAATTTCCCCTCTCTATACAAGGTAATTTATTTTGGCAAAAAATCCATTTTCCAGAGCATCAATGGTCCATGAGGATAAGGCTTTAATGTCCAACCCCCTATGTAATTACAAAATATTGAATGAACTAGTGAGGTTCCTGAATCCTACCAACACACACACCCTGGTTAGCTTTGAATAAAATAATAAATAAAAGAGAAGCACTAATGATCCATGAAAAGGGTAGTAGGTCATTCTTATAAATTTAGAACTCAATATGAGAGTACATACTGAAAAAACAAAGACCAACATAATAAGAAACCATGACTTCATGTCTTCATTCTAGAGTAACAGAATGGTGTTATAGATCCAGGAGCGTGCCATGAAGTTGTTACAAGCTTCCCAACCAGTGGAATCAGATAGGGAATGTGAAGGGGGTCCTTGACAGCAGCAGCTCCATCCTTTTTTTTTTTTTGGATGGTAAACAGCACAATCTTTGCCAAAGATAAGGGCATTCCTTTCCTCTAGTAATGAGACACTCAAGTACAGTCAAAATCCTTTTTACAGCAAATTGTATGCTCTACCCTTCCTCTCCTCACCCGCACATTTTTTCAACACTGTCTACTGACATATACCCTTTTCAAATTGATGCGCTCCTGATTGCCTTGACATTGCACCAACAGATAATCCATATCACTAGTTTTTAAGCAGTCCATAAATTTGAGCTATGCTTTGGAAGAGGTGCCGATGTGTAAAGTAAAATTTGTGCAACCCTGGATTTTATCAATTAGCTCGGAACATTTAACAACCAGCTTTTCAGCTTTATGCCTAATCCATGAGGCAGACAATCAATTAGATGATCGGGACTCAGAAAATGGCCGACAATCCGACAGTGGACCAAGACAGTATGGAATTCCCATTATGCTGATTGCCTGCTACCACCTCACATTAAAGAACGCCTAGCTTTTTAATTTCACAACCCTGAGAAGGAAGAAAAAAAACGGAAAAAAACAGTGGATAAGAAATGGAAAATTCCCCTCCGTCAGTGCATAGCCATATAAACTTCCATTAACGAACAAAAGCATCAACCTGGACCATCAAATCTCTGTTAAACCAGGTTTCTGGGCTACATTTTACAAACATGAAAAGACAATCAGGCGTGGTTGTATGTTTTTGCCCTTAAAGAGCAGATTCTTCAAATGAGGAGCCAAAAGAAAATCTTCAAATGGGTCTAAAGGGCATGTTTGTTTCATTCCAATACCTGGTCCATCACTCAGGTATTCTCAATGTGATTATTTGATGAGCAAGCAAGAGAAAGGATGTGAGTAATTAAATAGAACAAAGAATGTAATCGGTGTAAGGCTTTTGTAAAGTGAAATGAACTTGAACAAAGTGGTGCCGATCTGCAGTAGAAAGGGAGTGAAGGACATAGGACAAATATGTGATCTATGTAATACGGTTCTCTTCATTATGAACTTTTGATGAGCAAGCAACCGAAAGGGGCTGGGAACAATTAAATAGAAAAAGTAAATATATTTTGGTGCAATGCTTTCATATGGTGAAATGGACTTAAAGTGGTGCTTATCTGCAAAAGGAAGGGAGTGAGGGGCATAGAACTATCGTGTGATCCATGTACAAGGGCTTTCTTGAGAAAAAAGAAAGAAAGAAAGACTCTGACCACAGCAAGGCTTCTCAATGATATCTTTTGAGGAGCAGGGAAGAGAAAGTGGATGGGAGTAAATAAATTAACTGTGTTACTGATCTCCTACGTCAACTTAAAGGGAATTAACATAGCATATGCAACCTTGTGTTGGTCATCATCCACTTGGTGGACAGATGTTGACCAACATAAGTACAACTATGCTGCTAGTCGACTCATAAATAGCTTTAGAAAATATGACTTCATAGGGTGAAATGGACATGAACAAAGTGGTGATATCTGCAAAAGAAAAGGAATGAAGGACACAGGACAACCAAGTGATTACAGGAGCTTGCTTCAAGGAGGAAAGAAGTAATTACCACATTTAAAAAAAAATCTGAGCACGGCAATCACTTAGGGCAGCCGATTATGATAACGCTAGAAGGCTTTCCCAAAATATGAAATGGGGTATAACAATGATGCATTTACCTGGTAAGGATGTTATGTCAGAACCCTCTCTCCTGACTTATTCTGAGGGGATTTTTCATGCCTTTTCCTGCAAGGTAGAGAAGGTATTAATGGCAATGTCAGTTCACGATGAGAGAAGAGAGCATTACAGATGGTGTATACAAAGACATAGAAGAGCCTTTTCCTGCAAGGCGGAGAAGGTATTAATGGCAATGTCAGTTCACAATGAGAGATAAAGCATTACAGATGGTGTATACAAAGACATAGAAGAGCAAAGATAATTATGGTTTGAAATGACACTTCTAACAATTTCGAGGCATGCATCTGTGATTGAATGAGGTTGTCAGCATTTTCTATGAAATCTAACAATTGAAACAGAAACTAAGACATTACGTAAACAGGATATAGTACAAGCTAAGTAAGACAAGAAAATTATTGAGGAAGCACACTAAGAACAGTACAGCTGCATGCCAGCGAGTAAATTTAGAGAAACCATTGACCTGCATTAATTCAGGAAGAACCCATGGAAATGCATTAGTTAAGGAAGACTTACTTTCCATATGCTCCAATAAGTGATATGGGCCTCGCATAGCCATCTTCCTTCTGCTGAGGGCCTTGAGGCTTCGGCTTCCTTGTCTGCCTTGATTCAGGTTTCCAGCAAGCTTTGGCAAGCGATTGACCAAGTAGGTCAGCAATATCGGTTGCCATTATTTCAGCCTTCTTCACATACGGGAAGGTCTCCTCCTTAAAGTGGTGTGACAGCCATAAATACATAGACACCACTTGATGCTTAGTCTCAAGATCTAAGAGCTCCGAGTCATTACGGGCAGAACATTTGGGCATGCCCATTGCTATATTAACTGGGAGATTTTGACTGTATGACGAAGCAAACCTCAAAAGATGGTACATTGCTTTCGGGTCTCTAATATTAACAGGGGCAAAGCAAAAGTTAAAACGGTCTTCCAGAGATAATTCCTGGACCTTTTCCAACATCCGCGCAACCTTTTTTATGTGATCATGCCGAGACAAGAAGTAAGAACCATCAAGTCGGCAGTTCTCACCAAACTTTTCAAGTAGCTGGCAGAAAGAAATGTTTGGGAACTGGCCCGCAAATAACTCAACCTGTTCAAAGAATGGAAAGAGGCCAACTTTCTTAACTTCGTCGAAAGGTTGCTTCAAGCACTCGATCAGGTAGTCCAAATCATCCAGAAGCAAGGTGGTTGTGAGTCCTTCTGGAAAGCGGCTTCCTCTCCTACCGGCTCTTCCAGCTATCTGCTTCACCTGTGTTGCTGGAACCGGAACAATCTTGTCACCATTGTACTTCGAAAGAGTATAAAAAATAACCCTTCTAATATTCAGATTCAAACCCATTCCCACTGCATCACTTGCAACAAGAACATCAAACTCATTATCTTGATCATTAAACAAGTTAGCTTGGTGCTTGCGTGTCTCCGGAGGCAAAGCGCCATAGATAACACAACAACGGTATTTGGTATGCTTCTCAATTGCCATTTTCACCTCGAATATCTCTCTCCTCGAGAATGCAACCACACAGTCCCCAGGACGAACATTTCGAAGATCTCCCAACAGGGTTTTGGCTTCGACAACAAGAGGCTTGAACCTCTCATAATGATTTTCAAACAACTCATCCCCAGTTTCTGAACAGATCCTTCGTACAATATTGAGAACACTTGGATCTCCACAAAGATGAATCTCATCAGCCTTCAATCCAAGCAAAGCCCGTGTCCAAGCATAACCTCTGCTGGAGTCCGCCATCATCTGGATTTCATCGATGACAGCCACGTCATACAGTTCTTCTGTAGAAACCATTTCCACAGTACATGCGACGTGGTTAGAAAATGGTACATGTTTCTTCTCTTGCCCGGTATGGAGGCTACAATAAATTCCAAGAGCATTAACCTTGTCAAAGACTTCCATGGCTAAGAGCCTAAGAGGACTACAATAAATACCCTTCTTTGCTTCCATAAAACGCTGCAACGCATTGTAGGTTTTACCACTATTGGTCGGGCCACAGTGGTAGATGATCTTACGTTTCATAGCCCGTGCAAATGGGAACCAGGAGTAGGGTTTTGTGAGGTCCGCAGAATCAATCATACTCCGAAAGCGCTTGATTTCGTCAGGAAATTCTTCTAAACAGAACTCAACAAATAGAGGGAAAAGGAACAGTTCAGATGCCTCGGATGGACCCATTGATGCTAAGTACTTGGCAACATCATTAGGGCATTTCTTTAAGAAGAAAGATCGGAACTTGCGAGCAGCGGTGGGGTAGAACGAGGTTCCAATGTAGATAGCAAGGGCTTGGTTGGAAGCCCAACCTGATTTCGCAAAGGACCGGAAGATTTCGGCTAGGACTTCCCAATCGGATCTTGTTTGCTTGGCGCCCTTCTCAGAATTACGGAGCTCCTTATACAATTCAACAGGATCACGACAACTGACATGCTCAAAACCAGCACCACTTCCAGAACCAACGTCATCTGTTCCTTCATCTTCAATCATTTTCGAATCACAAAAACTATTCTCATCATCACCGTCACCATCACCATTCTCGGCCAACGAACAAAACGATTTCCCATTGACAATACTAAAATCCCTACTTTTCTGACTCTGATACCTAAATTGTACATTCTCTACGATCCTCGAATTCGTCGAAACTCGACGGATTTGCGAATCGAAAGAGGAACCCGAATTTTCTCGGCAATCCGATGGCTTACGCTCTTCTAAAGAATGGAAATAGCGATTTGATAGGAAAACCCTAACCCTAGAAACGTTATTTTTGGATGAATATGTTCGAAACAGAGATGCTGCAGTACCTCTCGCCATTAAACACTCACAGAAATTCAGAAGAACAAATCACCAAAAACAAACAAAAAAATTTAGTTAAAAGTAAATGATACAGAGCAGGAGGACGAAGATTGAATAGATAGTAGGGATCATACCTGGTCGAGCTCTTAAAATAAAGAAGAGCAGAAAGAAGGAGAGTGATAGTGTGCTACCAAAACCCTAAACCTGAGAGTCGGTTTTAGGGAGTTCCCTGGAAACCGTAGCTTGAGTTCGACTCGTTTGGCTTGAGCATCATGAGTTCATGACTCGGATTATAAACTTTACTATTACTGCGGTTGTTTGGCTACCGCAACAAATCTATTCTGACTTAGATCAAAAACCAATCCAGGAAATCCACCATTTGTGTGATTTACCCATGTTAGGCTTCGAAAAACTGTGCAACCCAACCAACGGAAACTATTTTGGCATCAATTCTAGCGAATCTCTTCTTAAAAAAAGAATTAATTCTTATAATCAATTTTGTATTGTGAATACATTTGGTAACTTTTAGGTTCGAGATGGACTCGAATTTTAGGCTTATCAAGCTAAGCCTAAAAAAGAGCTTGAAAATCCAATATAATCGAGCTCAGGCCAACCCCTGTTTGATTCGGCCCAACTCGATTGAGGCTCGGTTTAGCCCGAGCTTGGCTCGACTCGAATATTATTAAAAATAAATAATATAAAATATTAATATTTAAAAAAAAAATATTCAAGTCAAGCTCGAGCCAAGCCCAGCTCGAGTTTGAATCAATTCGGGCCGAGTCGAGCTTCGAGCCAGGCTTGAATTCGGGCTGAGTTGGGTTTCGGGCTTAGAACAAACTCTTTCAAGCCGAGCTGGGCTTGGCCAAGCTCGGAAAAACACGACCCGAATACAGCCCTACTGTCAGTCATAACCAATTATGAAGAAAAGAAATAACATAATTACATTTGGATGAAAAAAATAATTAAATAAATAAATAAAATTATTTTAGGCATTAAATATGGTTATATCATCAAATATATCAAGTACAAATTTTTTTTTATTATGTCTCGTCAATTTTGATGCTTATCTCATTTGTTTTAAGTGTGTTTCTCATAATTGATTCTGAAAAATGACTTCTTTTTTTTTTTGTTTCCTATAAATTGTGCCTAAAGGGGGACGATTCTTAAAATCGTTTCCTAAAAATAACTTGTCAAACACGTTTAAACTGTTACTGTTACTGTTTCTGTTCCCGGGATTAAAAAAAAAACCGTTCCTATTGAACGATGCCAAACAGCCCCATAATATCACGCCGGTTGCCTCAAAAATAAAACATCGGGCAGTGGTAATTTTATAATTATGAACATAAATAAAGGTATTTTCTAATACTATTTTTTTCCTTAAATACCCTTCCCAAGGCAACATTGGGCAGTGGTAATTTTATAATTATGAACATAAATAAAGGTATTTTCTAATACTATTTTTTTCCTTCAATACCCTTCCCATGGCTTTTTTGGGTTTCAACTATCATCTATTAAACCATATTTCATGGTTAATCTCTTCTTTTAAAGAAGAAAAAAAAATGTAAATTTTTTGTGAGACCTACCGCTTTTTTTTTTGTAAATTCTTATTAATAGAAAAGTGAATGAGAATGAAAGTGAACTAAGAGGAAAATCATAAGAAATCAGGCAAGGATTGCTTCTTGGCCACCTCTTCTATTCATTTAGGAGTTGGGATCATATTTAATTGTGATTAAACTCAGGAGAGTTCAATCGCACCCAGGTCAACAAGTGTCACTTTTAATCCCAAGTGGCTGTAGTTAAAATTTACTAACCCTAATCTTATGTTGTCGAGAAAATATGTGAAAAGAAAGAACAAAAGAAAATTAGACCAAACACAACTAACAAACACAAACTAAGAATTGTATTAAAAAAATCCAAAATTTTCTTTTTTTCCCAATGTTTTCACCTATTTTCTCGACGTGGGGACGGAGGATTCAGGGATAGACCCATGTGGACCTCGCAAATTACTACTAATGAAAACTAGGAATAGGGAGGCCCAGGTGGCGATCCGGGAGCGTTTTTAGGAGGTGAACCAGTGTGAAACTTGGGTTGGGAGATTGATGGAGCTTTTTCTATCATCTATGCGACTCCTCAATTTTTTAGCCTTGTTTTGGGGACTCAATTCATCAGTTGTTTGGGGGGTTTTGGGCAAGACAAGGATATGCAACTCTACACTAGGGTGGACATGAGGCGCTTGGAACAAGAAAATAGAAACACAATTTAGATTGAGTTTGGACTTACCTTCCCAGCCACGCCTCTAAATTAACCTTCTCAGCCACGCTTCTTCTTTTCCTTTCCTTTTTTCTCTCTTCCTTTTAATATCAACATAGCCGCATGACTGCTTGGGGAGAGATATGCTGTTTGGGCTGAAGCCACATACCCGTTCGGAAGATATATCCTGTTTTTTACTAAGCAACTCTTCAATCCTCGCTTTTGGGAGGCTAACACGACTCTTCAATCATTCAAGTTCTAAAAACATAAACTCATTTGAAGAGTATTAATGTCTTTTGAAAACGGCATGAAGAGTGACGGTTTCACATCCCTTAATCTTAACGCTGCAACGCTTGGTTTTCCATATTTTCAAAGTTTGCAACCCTTCACTTCTATTTAAATTGCCTTCTACATGTGTGCTACTCATCCCGCATCCTCTCAATTCTCCTACCAAACCACTTTACATATTCCTCTTTCTCTGTGGATCGTATATCAGATACACATGATTACATGCAGGTTTTTATGCATATTACAAGGTAACGTTCAGTTTAACTGTGATGTAATCTGAAGGGGAAAAATACCGGAAAGGACACGCGTCAACTACAGCTCCACGCACGCTGTGGTTTACCGGTAGAAGGTTGGAGTGGAGGGTGTGACACCCTGACCTGTACTCCGATGGTAAAGTAAGTAGATGTAGAAGATGATGAACAGTAAACTCTGAAATAGGCACTAAAAGTTACGCAAGACTCTGGGAAGCACTGAACAAGTGTACTCTGAAGTACGGCCAAAAACGTGATCCCAAGCACTAAAAATCACGGGGTATTTATAGGGTAAGGTTGGTATGGCCATCGATGATCATGGATGGCCATAGATGTCCATACCACATGTCCTGCACTCATTGCCAAATATGTCAGACATATCTGCCGCCGGTTGCATCACACGTGAGAGCCTCCTATGAGTCAAGTCGGACGGGATCGGACAGTACGCAGAAGTGACCAGCATTAAATCCCAAAACAGTGCTTTCGGCACAAAACAGCGCTTTCGGCACACATGTCAGAATTATGGATCGCCTCCTGATCACTTCCTCCTACAAGTCGGTCTCGTTGTTGACTCGAGCTCGGTTACGGTGTAGATGTCTTAAAATACAGCCAGGACATCGTTGTCGGTGAGACAACGGGCTCGTTGTTCATGTAACGACAAAAACGTCGTCAAGCGTACAACGGTTACGTTGTGCTTCAGACAACGAGCACGTTGTCAAGCCACAACGGAAACGTTGTTCTACAAGAGAACAAAGACATCGTAATGCGCACAACGCGAACGTTGTGCATCAGACAACGTGTGATCCCTCTATTTTAAGCACGTGACCCCAACTCGTGTCCACGTGTCACTTTCGTGAACAAAACAACAAAAACGAGCTCGTTCTCCAACGCTAAGTTGATTTTACGAATTTTATCCGTTACAATTTGCCCTTTTATGATGCTTGGAACGTAGTTCGAAGTGTCATAAACGGACAAAAAGATCATACCTGGCACTGCTCCGGAAGATGTAACGTTGCGTGCTTTAAACGCTCGCTGAGAAGATCGACCGTTCACGCCAGCTGGTTGCGCGTGCGAACCGTCACGTCGCTTTAATGCGAACAGGCTGTCACCACTGCCGTTTCGATTTTCAAAATGCTTTAATAACTCTGACGGTTACTCTCTTTTGGTGAAAAGACGATCTTGCCACTGCTCTTCTCCCCTTTGACACAGGTGTACGGCTCTGATGAAGGGTAGTGGTGTAGTTTCACATATCTGTGATGCTTATAAATCTTCATCGAACGCACCTTCTCTTTCACCCTGTTCCTTCAAGTACTGTTACTCTGCCGAATTTTTTTCTCAACCGAAAGTTCATCTTCCTCAAGCTCTCAACAGTCTCTCTCAGTCGCCTTCTGTTCGGTATGCTCTTCACCCTTCTCCTTAATATTTCTTACTGTTTCTCCCTCTCTTTTCTTCTCTAGTTCTTAGAGTGATTCTACTCTGGGTATTCTTCTGTGTTCTGTTCACTGTTCTTTGCTCCTTTTCGCTGTTTCTTCCAACTACTATGGCTGCCAACATTCCCGTAGAACCCACTAGGTTAGAGGAAGTTAGAGGCCCTACTGAAGATGAGGCCAGTTGCACAGGTAGCGCACCTCATGGTGCCTACATCGAACAATCCTCAGCTCTGCGCCAACATCAGTTGGCACATCTGAACCACTACAGGGAACGTTTCGACTTCCCTTCCAACGTCAATCTCCACTTCAAGCGAGATGACGCTCTCATTGATAAGTGTTCTGCTTGTACCGTCGTCTACCTCTCCCAACTCGAGGCTGGCCTCCGCTTTCCTCTTCATCCCGTCCTGGATGACGTTCTGTCCACCCTGCAACTCGTACCGGGACAAATGCATCCGAGCTTCCACAAATATATGTCCATGATGATCAAATTCATCAAGGACGGTTACCCAATAGAAGTTAGGCATCTATTCCACTTCTACCATGCTGTCAGATGCCGAGGCACTGACGATGGTTTGTTCTGCTACTACTCGTGGAACAAGAAACCTCGACATCCAGAGCTCGTCTCTGGCATTCTTGATAGAGAAAGAGGGTGGAAAGCCACTCCTTTCGTTGTCTCTGGCGGTTGGAAGGCAGAGAATTCTATGGTCCCCAATGTCTTCCGAGCGGAACAAGGTATACTACTACGGTCGTTCGTTGTCCGTTGTCCGTTGTATGCTTTCATCCTGCTGCCTCTCGTTGTACTCATTCTGCTTTTTTCTGTGCGCAGGTGACGGAAAGAAGATCCCATATAAGAAGTTGGTCCCAGAAGAAGAAGGCCTCCTTACCAACATCAAACGTGTTCGAGGTGGGGAATACGTCCGGTGGAAACCACTGGAGCCTGACACGTGGGTCGCCTTCAGCACTCCTACTGCAACTGCTCAACGACGACGACAACAACCACAACAACAACAACAGCAACAACATCCAGGTGCTTCTACTTCTGCACCTTCACCAGCAATTAATTTAGCCGAAGAAGAAGAAGAAGACATGGCCGGCATAGATCCACCTCCGCTGAGCAGGAAGCCAAGGTCTACTCGCCCTGTAGTTCTGCTGCCACCACCGCCACCACCGTTGAAGAAGAAGAACCCTCCTTCCAAGGGTACAGCGACTGCTGACCCGAAAAGAAAGCTGCCGACCCAGGCCGAGTACGAGGCCAGAAAGAAAGCGAAGGCGGACATACGCCTGGAGAAAGAGAACGCAGCCATTGCTGCTCCCCCCTCCACCTCTGCCATTCCTGCAACAATTCCAGGAGCAGAGGTGACAACGGCGGTGCCCGAAGCCAGCTCGGCACCTACCTCCTCCCGAGCTGCAACTGCTCCAGCCAGTTCGAGTTCCGCTATGGTTGCCCTGGCCGCAACGGAAGCTGGCACAACGAGTCTTCCAGCTCG
This sequence comes from Tetracentron sinense, assembly GCA_015143295.1. Classification (NCBI taxonomy): domain Eukaryota; kingdom Viridiplantae; phylum Streptophyta; class Magnoliopsida; order Trochodendrales; family Trochodendraceae; genus Tetracentron; species Tetracentron sinense. The sequence continues at coordinate 34,128,918 of CM026560.1, forward strand.
TATGCTACCGGCGAGCACTCTGGACTGGTCGTCCGACTTCTCTCGGTACGGGAGACCGACTGTGAACGACTCGGTGCAAAGATCGGACAAGACCACCCGAGCTCTAACTCATGCTATGAGGTTGCCCAGAGACATTGCTGACGTCGGCAAACTCAATCTGGCCGAATTGTCCTACGCCGCCTGCCAGTCTGTGGCGTCAGTAAGTTTCTCACTTCCTCTTCTTCTTACTCTACTGCTGAAACTTTACTCCTCGTTGTGCTAATGCCCGGATACTTCCTTGCAGATGAACGTGCTCGTGCAAGAACTCTGTGATCGTAGCCATTATAGCTACAATCACCTCCGAGACGGGATCAAGTACTGGCAAGACAGGACTGAGACGCTGGAGAAGACTCTCGCCGAAGAGAGACTCAAGGCAGACTTTGATCTGTCTCAAGCCAAAGCTGACGCTGTTCGCGTAGAGGGGAAGTTCAAAGCTGCCACCAAGGCACAAGAAAAAGCTGAGGCTGAGACACGATCAGCAAAGGAGGCCGAGAAGAAGGCCAAACAGGAGGTAGAGAACGTTGTTCTACGTATCAGCGAACTGGAGCACGTCTCCCAAGCTTTGGGCAGACAGCTGGAGGAAACTGAGGCAGCCAGGACAGCACTGGCGGAGGAGCTCGAGGAGGCCAAGAAAGCTCAAGAGACCATCGAGAGGACCGTGACCCTGAGACTGCAACAGCACTATCAGTTTCAGCTGGACACGCTCTTGGAGGAGGATCAGGCAGAGACCGAGAAAGAGACACTTGAATCGCTCCGCCAACAAGGCCGTCTGAAAGAAGACAATGAAGAGGACGCCATCACGTTCTCCGAGCTTCAGAGCAAAGACTTGATCGAGCTAGACAACGAGGCCGAGGTCCAAGGCGTCGAGCAACCTCACTCTCTCGAAGGTCCTGCACCTCTCCCAGCTGAGCCGTACTTCGAGCCAGCTGCTCCCGAAGCTCCTGCTGCTGCCGATGAAGCTACTCCAGAAAAAACCCCAACTGCTGAAGCCTCTACTTCTGCCCCTGCTGCAACGACGACAGACACTGACCTTGAGCTCGCCTGATCTGCTTCTCCCCTTCATGTTTCTGTTTCTCTTCTTTAATGAAGTAAACTCTTTTCTTTCCCTCTTATGGGAGTTTGTTGCTGTAATTACCCAGAAATTGGCCTTCTGTATGAATGGATCACTCATTTTTCTTATGTTTGCATTTCTTTTCACCTCGTAGCGTAGCACAACGTATGCACACAGAAAAAGAAAAAATACAACATGAGTAGTTGAATAAATTTTCACAGTCCACTGTACTGATGTTAATGCGGTACTTCGCTATGTGGATGTTTAAATGCACGTGAATGTACGTACGAGGGTGAAAATCATAAATGTTACACATATTAAACAAATTATTTCGATCAAAGCACTACGAACAGAACACTGCGAGTAGAGCACTACGAACAAGCACTACGAATAGAGCACTACGAGCAAAGCACTACCAGCAAAGTACTTCGAATAGAGCACTACGAGCAAAACACTACGAGCAAAGCACTACGAGCAAGCACTACGAATAGAGCACTACGAGCAAAGCAGTACGAGCAAGCACTACGAGCAAGCACTACGAATAGAGCACTACGGGCAAAGCACTACGAGCAAGCACTACGAATAGAGCACTACGAGCAAAGCACTACGAGCAAGCACTAATCCAGATACATCATTCGCGTAGTTCAATGTGAATGCAATCTGACAAATAAAATTCATATGATGAACACAATGTAACTCAGTTTCGAAGCACATGCTCAGAGGATGTCATTAGGATAAGCCACTAGATTTGCTCAGATAACACCCTTATATAAGCCACTCGTGTTCGTTATGAGTAGGTTGTTCAGTCAAAATTTTATTTGAATTACTTGCAAAACATTCACAATATTACACTGATGAACCAGACAGAGAATAGTGTAGACAACGAGCAGGCGCATAATATTGCAAGTCATAAGTTGAAATATGAGCACTATGATTATGTAAAATCACTGAAAACTTGTAAGCACAACGATGCATGTAGTAGCATATCATAGATTCTATTGAAAGAATTGCCTCAAATTCATAATGTTCCAGGATTTTGAGATGAGATTACCTTGTAAGTCTTTCAAGTAACAGACTCCAGGACTTCCCAATCGTTCTACGATATAAGGCCCTTCCCAGTTAGGTCCCAACTTGCCACTGTTAAGCTCTCTCGTGTTCTGGAACACTCTTCGAAGAACGAGATCACCGACCTGCAGCACTCTCCGTTGTACTTTCTTGTTGTAGGCTTTCCTAAATCGTTGTTGAAACCTCCTCATCTGAATGCTGGCATCTTCTCGCTTCTCTTCTAGCAGATCGAGATGAATAGCCATAAGCTCTGTGTTCTGATCTTTCTCTCCATCCTTCTTCTTGTTGTGCCAAGAACGCACTGTAGGCAAACTGATCTCAGTAGGAATGACAGCTTTCATACCATACGCTAGAGAGAAAGGAGTTTCATTGGTAGGACTCCTCGGAGTTGTTCTGTACCCCCACAAAACGTTGTGCAGCTCGGCGGTCCACTTCCCCTTCAAATCTTCCAGTCTTCTCTTCAAGGCATTGAGAATATTCTTATTGGCTGCCTCGGCCAATCCATTCCCCTGAGGATAATATGGGGAAGAGAAAACATGCCTGATCTTCAGCTCGCTGCAAAAGTCGGCAATCAAACGTCCTGAAAACTGCTTCCCGTTGTCAGTAATGATGGACTGCGGTATGCCAAACCTGCAGATGATATGTTCCCACAAGAACTTCTTCACTTCTTGCTCTCTGATACGAGCAAGAGGGACAGCTTCAATCCAACGAGAGAAGTAATCAGTCGCAACTAGAAGAAAGATCAGATTCCCTGGAGCCCTAGGGAAAGGTCCTACAATATCAAGTCCCCAACGCGCAAATGGCCAAGGCTGAGATACAGTGCTGAGCTCTTGAGCCGGAGCATGAATCAAACGAGCAACCCGCTGGCACTGGCTGCACTTCTTCACATGCTTCTGAGCATCAGCCTGCATGTAATGCCAGAAGTAACCTTGCCCCAGAGCTCGATGGGCAATGATTCTCCCGCCTGAATGTATACCACATATACCTTCATGCAACTCAGCAAGTATTCTCTCCACATCTGCAGGATGAACACACTTCAACAAAGGCCCACCAAAAGATTTCCTGAACAACTCTCCTTGCACCAAGGCATAACGAGGTGCCTTGAACAAAATGCGCCTCGACTCCTTCACACTGATAGGAAGAATTTCATCCTTCAGATAAGCCACCAGCCCTGTCATCCAGCTCGGAACCAGATTGACAAAAAATACTTCTCGCTGTGCCTGAAGAGCTATTGAAGGATACTCTTGGAACTCCATCAGAATAGCCTTAGGCTCGTCAGCCTGCACCATGGAAGCTAGATATGCCAAAGCGTCAACATGCCTGTTCTCATCTCTCCGGGTGTGCCTGATCTCCACAACGGTGAATGCTTCACACTGCGAACGAACGAGAGTAGCATACTGCTTCATCCGGTCGTCCTTGCAGTCATAAACACCATTCACCTGATTCACCACGAGCTGTGAATCACAAAACACTCTCAACATGGAGATCTGCAGCTCTCGAGCACTCTGCAACCCAAGCAGTAAGGCTTCGTACTCAGCTTCATTGTTGGAGGCAGTGAACCCAAGACGCGACATCTTCTGCACTTTGATGTTCTCCGGACTTATAAGCACAACGCCCAATCCTGAACCACTAAAATTAGAAGATCCGTCCACGTACAATAACCAACCATTCCACTCTGATGACTCAGCTCCATCCACAACGACATCTCCGTTGTCAACTTCAATAGGAAGTTCCCGAAGATCAACAACCACCTCCTCTGCTTCCTCCTCCACAGGGAAATCAGAAAGAAAACCTGCCATTGCTTGCCCATTTTCTGAACTCCTATCCCGATACTAAATATCGAACTCACTCAGAGCCACAGCCCACTTCGACATCTTCCCCGCCAGCTCGGGTCGTCCCAGCATGACTTTCAAGGGATACGTTGTGATGACAACGATAGAATGAGCATGAAAGTAAGGACGAAGCTTTTCCGCAGAAAAGACAAGAGCTAGACATACCTTCTCGAGCTTGCTATAATTGCACTCTGCCTTGAGAAAGGTTTTGCTGATGAAATAAACAGGTTTCTCCAGGCCATCACAACTCCTGACCAGGACGGAACCAAGGGCTTGCTTTGAAATAGACAGATAAAGATATAAGATTTCACCTGGCTTAGGTACCGAAAAGATAGGAGCTGAGCCTAAATATTCCTTCAAGGCAAGGAAAGCTCGAGAACACTCTGGAGTCCACGCAAAAATGGAGTCCTTTCTCAGCAACTCGAAAAGAGGTTTGCAACAATCGGATGACTTGGAGATAAACCGATTGAGTGCAGCAATCCGGCCTGTCAGCTTCTGGATCTCTTTCTTCGACTTAGGCTCTGGCATGTCCAGCAAAGCACGGATCTGAGCTAGATTTGCCTCAATCCCCCGCTGACTCACAAGATAACCTAAAAATTTTCCTGAGGTAACCCCGAAGGTGCACTTCTCTGGGTTGATCTTCAGATTGAAAGATCGCAGAACAGAGAAGGGCTCAGCAAGGTCCGTCACCAGAGTACCTCGTACTCGACTCTTCACAACGATATCATCGATGTAAACTTCAACCGTCTTGCCAAGAAGTGACCCAAACATGAGATTCATAAGACGTTGATAAGTGGCACCTGTATTCTTCAAGCCAAAAGGCATCACTCGATAACAGAACAAGCTCCGCTCCGTTATGAAGGTGGTCTTCTCTCGATCTGCTTCCGGCAGGAGGATCTGGTTATAGCCTAAATAACCATCCATGAAGGATAACATCTCGTGGCCAGCAGTGGCGTTGATGAGCCTGTCTATCCTTGGCATGGGAAAAAAGTCTTTGGGGCAGGCCTTATTGACACCAGTGAAGTCAATACAAACTCTCACCTTCCCGTTCTTCTTAGGCACAACCACAACATTGGCTATCCAATCAGGGTACTGCACCTCCTGAATGAACCCGAACTGAATCAGCTTGTCAATCTCCTCGTTCACTGCATCATGATAAGCTGGAGCAAGCCTCCGAGGTTTCTGCTTCACTGGAGGGATAGCAGGATCAACATTGAGGTGATGACAAATAACACTCGGATCGATGTCAGTCATGTCTTTGTGAGACCATGCAAAGACATCAAGGTTCTGCCTAAGGAAACTCAGCAACTCGAGCTCTTCCTCCGCTGTCAAGCTCGTCCCGACCTGCAACACCTTTGGCTCTTCTTCCGTTCCCAAATTGACAGCTCTCGTGGGCTCAACGGAAGGTCTGCACAACGAGGTTTCCGAGCTCTCTTCCACAACGGGAACGACCTGTAACTGCTATGGAGGCACAACGGAAACAGGAAAATCGTACTTCTGCGATGCCAACTGATCACCCTTGATCTCCTGAGGCCCGTCCTGCGTTGGATATTTCAACACCTGATAGTACGAGGACGGAACAGCCTTCATCTCATGGGTCCACCAACGACCCAAGATGGCATTGTACGGCGATGGTGCATCCAGAACGGAGAACCTGGTCTGAAGGACAATGGGTCCAGCCACAACGGGTAAGACAACGTCGTCTACAGGCTTCATCGAGCTGCCATCAAATCCGAACAGTGGAGTCTGAGTAGGGATGAGAACGGAAGGATCCAGCTTCATCTGGGTGAAAGCATGAAAATACAAGATGTCTGCTCTACTCCCGGAATCCACGAGCACTCTCTTGATGTCGAAATCTCTTATTCTCATGGTGAGAACAAGAGCATCATAATGAGGTCGGATTACTGCTGCCAGATCACGATCAGTGAAAGTAAGTGCCTGCTCAACGCTTCTGGTAGGCACTTGCACCTGACACACTGCAGCATCGTGAGACAGCTTCCTGGCCTTCGCCCTGAAGTTCCTCTCCACATCTGCTTCCGGCACTTGCACGCGGCAAATGACATTGATCGTGCCCAAGGAAGCTCCTCCACTGGTACTTGGATTACTGGCAGGTTCTCCTCCACGAGACTGGGATACCGGCTCCCTAGCATACTCCATGCCGCCGTTGCCAGAAGCAAGATACTCTCCCAAGTACCCTTCCTGAACCAGCCTTTCCAAGTACTCCCTCAGAATACGACATCGGTTGGTGAGATGACCACGGCACTTGTGATAATGACAATACTCATGCACCCGAGGTCCCGATGTAACATCCTGCACAGCCCTAGCCGGCCACTCGAAGTACGCCTGATCCTCCATTGACCTCATGATGGTCGCCGGGCTAACTGTGAAATTGATGGGCGGTGCTCGATCTGCAAAAGGTCGCCGCTCACTAGGCTGCACGCCTCTCTCTTGCTGTACTTGAGGCTGCACCTGGCGTGGCTGATACTGCTGCCTCGCCTGCTGCTGATCATTAGGACGTCTCTCCGTCCTACTCTGTTGCTGATTAAAGTTTTCTTCAAGCGGACGCCGAACCGGCTGATCCCGCTGAGTCACATAGACTACTCTCTCCTTCTGCTTCCTTGGTGGTGAGTCCTCAGATAATGAAGACTCGTACCTCTGCTTCTTCTCCTTCCTCTTCGAAGATCGGTGTGTCCTCTCTATGACATCCACCACTCTCGTCCTGGGCTTCGGTACAATGGATACGTCCTCCTCATACCTTTCGTACTTGGTAGCACGAACCATCATCTCGTCCATCTTGACAAGATAGTCAAGAGCCAAGGACTTATAGAGCTCGGAATGCCTAGGGATAGCATTCTTGAAAGCAGCGATACAGCTCCCTTCGTCGACCTTATCGATGTTGTGGACTTCATCAGTGAAACGCGAAATAAAGTTCGTCAAGGATTCAACCGACTTCATCCTCAAAGAGAAGAGAGTATCTGCACCTGCTTTCTTCTTTTTATTGATAATGAAACGATCAATAAAAGCTGACCTGAGCTCTGAGAAATTACTGATGGAACCAGGAGGCAAGTTCCGAAACCACTTCGACGCTGCCCCAGATAGGCTGTTGGGGAAAGCTTTGCAATAGAGGTCATCATCTGGATTGCGAACAGCCATCGCATGTTTGAAATCAAACAAATGCTCCTCTGGATCCGTCCTTCCAGTGTACATGGGGAAGATCGGAGTTATAAACTTGGAAGAAGTATATGACTGATTGATGGCGTCTGTGAAAGGAGAGTTCTCAATGTTGTCCTTTGCTGACTGAGCAAAGTAGTCAGGAATCCCTCCCTTCATGCTCTTAATACGAGCACCGATCAAAGCCTCCACCTCCTTGGCAGTCACCCAAGTCTTCTGGGCGTCTGCACCTCCAGTACCCCCTCTCAAGTCTTCTCGCCCTGCCCTTTCTCGCAAATCCACACGATCTGAAGGAATACTCTGCTCTGTCCGAACCTGAGGCTGCCTTACATCCCCTTCAGTAGGAAGAAGCACAAACCTGGTTTCACGGTTCTCCGGTGATGAGGAGAAGAAGAGACGTCAAGCTGACGTCTCACGGAAGACCTCTGTTGTGGCACCTCATCCACCTCGAGCCTGCTATGCTCGAACGCCTCCAGCCTCTCCTGCATCAACTGCTGCTGCCTGGTAATCTGATCCAGAGCAGACTGCTGCCTTTGCAACATCGCCAAAATGCGATCAGAAACAGAAAGCTCAACAGGAGGAGGCACGGTCCTCTCTAGTTGCCCAGACGAAGGACTGACCCCAGGGATGTGCACGACAGAAGGTACAAAAGGAGTGGCCTGAGGGGTTTGGTCCTCACGCCCGAACACCACTGATTGATCAGCCATGATCACAAAGAGCAAAGGGGGGTTCGTTTATTATTTCCCACAGACGGCGCCAATTTTGAAGGGGAAAAATACCGGAAAGGACACGCGTCAGCTACAGCTCCACACACGCTCTGGTTTACAGGTAGAAGGTTGGAGTGGAGGGTGTGACACCCTGACCTGTACTCCGATGGTAAAGTAAGTAGATGTATAAGATGACGAACAGTAAACTCTGAAATAGGCACTGAAAGTTATGCAAGACTCTGGGAAGCACTGAACAAGTGTACTCTGAAGTACGGCAAAAAACGTGATCCCAAGCACTAAAAATCACGGGGTATTTATAGGGTAAGGTTGGTATGGCTATCGATGACCATGGATGGCCATTGATGTCCATACCACGTGTCCTGCACTCATTGCCAAATATGTCAGACATATCTGCCGCCGGTTGCATCACACGTGAGAGCCTCCTATGAGTCCAGTCGGACGGGATCGGACAGTACGCAGAAGTGACCAGCATTAAATGCCAAGACAGTGCTTTCGACACAAAACAGCGCTTTCGGCACACATGTCAGAATTATGGATTGCCTCCTGATCACTTCCTCCTACGAGTCGGTCTCGTTGTTGACTCGAGCTCGGTTACGGTGTAGATGTCTTAAAATACAGCCAGGACATCGTTGTCGGTGAGACAACGGGCTCGTTGTTCATGTAACGACAAAAAACGTCGTCAAGCGTACAACGGTTACGTTGTGCTTCAGACAACGAGCACGTTGTCAAGCCACAACGGAAACGTTGTTCTACAAGAGAACAAAGACATCGTAATGCGCACAACGCGAACGTTGTGCATCAGACAACGAGTGATCCCTCTATTTTAAGCACGTGACCCCAACTCGTGTCCACGTGTCACTTTCGTGAACAAAACAACAAAAACGAGCTCGTTCTCCAACGCTAAGTTGATTTTACGAATTTTATCCGTTACATAATCTAACCTCTCGTCGCTGGTTCCTTGTAGGATTGTGTCGCCATCAGAATGGGGCAATTTTAAGGATGGACATTATGGGTCGAACAGGAAGCTGTAAGAAATCTCATTTATTTCTTTGTTAATTTCAATAACAGTTTTTTTTTTTGGGTGGGCCATCCATCTCAACAATAAATTGGACGACTTAGTGGTCATAACACTATCCATCGCATTTCATGCGCTCCAACAAGATATTTCTTGCATTTTTATGTTAATAATTATTAATTTATGTAATTTCTAACATGCTTTTACTATTTTTGTGGCAGCGGACTCGCAGGGCTCTAGCATAGCTAGGTGTGGTAGCTTTACTATTTTAGTGTTAGCTGACTAACAGGACTCTAGCATGGATTTGGTGAATATGAAACTGAGACCATTTTTAATGTTGGGCATGTTAAGGATGACTACGTTTATTGCATGTTAAGGGTAGAGTATTTTAAACATATAGATGGATACTTCATGTAAATAGTATCAGGTTTGACTGTTACATGATTTTTTAGTCTCTATTTGGAAAATTTTGCTTTAAAAAAATTAACACCTAACAATATCATAATAAATGACAGTAAGGATGTTTCTCAAATTGAGGTTTGAGGGAAAATTTAAGAGAATACATAGGATTGAATTGGTACTAAAGATGAACAGTATGTGTTTTAACCCGAGAGAATCTGAAAAAATATGCAAGATACTTAAAATTTTATGTTACCTTACTTGGGAGTTAGTTCCTACAAAAACAGTTGCATAGCTTTTTTTTTTTTTTTTTGATGATGAGGGTATCCAGGCCTCTTAGAACACCCGACTAAATCGCCCGTATACGTGCAAAGCCCCAGTCCACACGCACTAGGAAAGAAAGGATAAATCCCTAAGGGTGGCCAACAAGAGGAAGGGAGCATTCGATCTCAGGACCTCCAACCTCCGCTTCTTGAGTCGTGGTCCTGGCCATCAGCACCAACCCCCGTTGGTTTCATAGCTATCATATATTTGTCAATGTATCAAGAGTAATAAGAAGTTTGCAAGATGACAAAGTATCTATACGTTCCTACTATTAATCTATAATGTCCACTAAGTTGGTTATGCCTCTTAATATGCGAGAAGAATAATATTGTTCTAACATTGCTACACAAGGTTTTTCCTTTTGATATTTCCGTGCATCGCAAAGATGACAAAGTATCTATACGTTCCTACTATTAATCTATAATGTCCACTAAGTTGGTTATGCCTCTTAATATGCGAGAAGAATAATATTGTTCTAACATTGCTACACAAGGTTTTTCCTTTTGATATTTCCGTGCATCGCACAGGCTGCTTACTAGTAAGATTGGAAATAGTAGAACCGAATATCATCATTGAGAAGTAAAACAATCAAGGACAATAAATTTCCAGAACATAACTACAGTTATTTTATGGATAATAAAGGAAAACATAATCGAAACAAGGTATTCAAATTGCCTCGGTACGGATCATGGTAGGGCATACTAAACCAAAATCAGCATCCACTATGATCTAGAGCCCTGTTTTTTTCAGGAGCATCAGCTGTAGATCTTAAAAGAAATGAAAATAAAGACAACCCAAAATCACAAATACCCCAAAATCACAAATACCATAGAACCTAGGTACTCAGCTTAGACTATTTATAACTACTACAAAATAACATGCTACATTATAATAAATTAAGATCAGAAACTGCTGACCCCCCCCCCCCCTCTTCTCTCTTAGGTAGCCATTCGTCTGGCTGGCAAAGATGCTCGCAGTGAAATTTAAAAAAAATATATGCTTGCACTTGTAAATGAGAGCAGCATTGCCAGCTAGAATTAATGCTAGAGTCCCACTTTCCACTACTTTTTGCCATTCACTCTGCGGAGGTGGAGTTGTTTCCGCCTACAACCCAATACTTTTTGACAGCAACCATCACCTTCTCAGGGACGAGGGGCCCATCCTCGTGATCCACCATTTTTGTGTTCCACCTCATCCCTCCCACAATCTTCTTCACCTTGATTAGCACATCAACTTCGTCACGGAATATGACTGCCCCTTCAGGTCGTAGAATCCGGTCCATCTCCAAAAGAATGTCTTCCACTTTACATCTGCATTGAATTAGGCAATATGAGTTTGGGGGGCAACAGAACAAGATGTGTTACAAACTAAAGCTTCTAATCTGACTGAAATATCCAAGAATTTAAAACTCAGAGCCGTAGGTCTACAAATTGCATCAGTACACGTGGCACACATTTAGAGGAATGAAACCCATCTAGGAGATCTCCCAGACCCAAGATCATTCTGATCTGATTATCCTTACTAAAAAATTTATCATTCTTCCTAATAGACAGACAAAAGCAACTTAGTCCAAGAAAGCGCTTAATCCTTTAATTGTTAGAATTATCCAAACTCGTCTTTGATCCTCTAGGTGGATCCCACTAACTGAATCTTGGTCTCAACCCTGTATATGTTTGCCAATGTGTACAGTTCTGCGGATGGTAAAATGACAAGTCATATCCCACATTTAATATCTTACCCTTCAGTACTATAGAGCACAATCATATAGAGACAGACTTACTTGTCCTTGTACAAGCTGAAAAGACCATTGGCATGAATAAGGTCATATGTCCTTGGATATGTGGAGAATGCTTCACACCTGAATGAGAGCAGGGAAAAAAAAAAGAACCGTAAGAGAAGGAAAAGAATATGAAAACACCAAGTTACTATAAATTTCATCAGACCATTAACAACAATGAGCTCGTCTCAGTAATGCACAAACACCAACCTAGTGGAGGAATAGGAAGAATTTAACACTCAAAAAAATGATCTATCCTGATAAGGGAAGGATAGCAGTGGAAACAAAAATGCAGGGTGCAAACGTGTTTATGGAACAGTTGCAGGGCCCTCTATTCTACCAATGATTTAATAAAAACTAATTAAATTTTTTTATTTCATGCTTTCATTTTTCCTGATCATTTTCTTGGTTAAGGGGTAGAAATATCTGGGGGGAAAGAAGGAATATGAAAGCTAAAAAGAAAGATGTAAAAGAAAAATGAAGGCCATTTATTTAAATGTTATTCAGTGCAATTTACAGACTACCTTCGCAAAATAAGGCTAGTTCCCATTTACCAATATAGGTTGACTACCATGCTGACTCAATTTATCAGTCAACATAACCATGGAATAGACAGATGCTCCAGAGAAGTTCTGGAGCATGTCAATTAGTTCGTCATGAGTTTGTGCTACTTCATTTCTTGTTTTCTTCCCTAAGCATGTCAAATGGCAACTGTCTTCAAACAGTAGAAATTCCTGAGATGACTAGAGAGGGTAAATCTAAAACAAGAGTAGCTGATAGTAATAACTGTCTAAAAATGGAAATGTCAGGCACAAAGAGCACTTGCCAGCTGTCCATGAGATGGTGCAAAGATCAGACTGATGCAATACTTGTATCAGGGTGACCAAGAATATATTCAAGGTGAAAGATATACTGGAAGTTTTGTAATTAAATTGTCCAAGCGATGCTTAGGCGATAGGGGGTTCCATAGGTGAGGCGATGCCTAGGCCACCAAAATTTACTTTGTTCTTAAAAATTAATATATTCGCAGATTGTTGAAATGGAGATATCAAATTAGAAATAAAGGCAGGATAATACCCAAATGTTGTCACTGCTAAAAAAAAAGAAATTAAATAAATAAAGAGTGCAGAGTTTACTAAAATAGTGAACTGATCGATATGAACATGGAAAAGGAAAAAATAGATTAATGGGTTAGTGACAAAAAAACAATATATATATATATATATACAGAGAGAGAGAGAGAGAGAGAGAGAGAGAGAGTGCCAGATGCAGAAAACCCTAAGATTTTTCCCCAAAACCCCCCTTTGTCACTTTTTCAAATTTTTGTTTATATTAGGAAGCTTTTTATCCACCCGATGGTCGATAATAAGTAAAATTCTGTTTTATTTTACTTTATTTATTACTTTTTTTTGTAAGTAAATTCTCATTTACGAGGGTCTTTGACGACCGTAATTTTCACAAGCGCTTCGATGCAGTGATCGCCCAGACATTGCCCAGGCAACACTTTGATGACACTGTATATACATTTTTCTTTTTATAGCTAACTACATTGTAGATACTTAGTTACTTACCCATAGTTTTTTTTTTTTAAAAAAAGATATATGGAATAACATAATATTGTTAAGAAAGTGATATCAAAAAGATAATAAAGGTTAATTAGAAGAAGAAGAGAAAAAGGTAAAGGCCACCCAAAAAAAGACACCCTGAATAAATTTAAACTGAGAAGGGACATTCCTGACAGAAGTAAAGAAGTGCACCTAAATAATGCTTTCAGGACAATGAATATAAACATAAGAACCAAAAGTTCAGAAAGTTGTACCAGTCATGATAAATGCCGATCAATCCTCGTTCATATATAACACCCAGAGTGTTTTTCTCAGCTATGGTAGGCACAACATTCATAACCCACAATTTGGGTGATTCAAGTGCTGCAGCAAAGCTTCCCAGACCAGCATTCATATCCATCATGTTGCGATACCTGCCCGAGTCAATGATCTTATTGATCCTCTTATAAGCTTTTACATGCTTCTTCCATAGTTTGTTGTCTTCCAGGTATGACTCAACAGAGACTCCAGGAATGGATCCACTAGCAATTCTGGGAGGAACAGCATTGAGCCTATCAGGAAATGCCTTCAGTTCCCCACCAGCAACTTCGTCTGGACTAGTAGCATCAGGATACGGAGTAATGCATGCCTCCATATTCTTGTACCTGATACAACACTGAAAGATTAAAAAAAAACAGATTTAAGCATTACTGCCACTAAAACGAAAGAAAGCTAGATAAACATTCCATTGCCAGAATTTAAAGCCTGGACAGAAAAGCTTGACATGACAATATGACATTAAGATCTTCCATAATAAAATATAAACTTTGAAACTTTATTGAAGTTCTGCAGATAGTTTCAGATTGCTCAACAGAATTGTACAATTGATATACTGAAACTCTGACTAAACATCGTGAAAAAATTCGTAGCTTGTGAATAAAAAGTGCCTCTAGGCACGCCCAATATTTTGATGCGAAAAGGAATACTAGCAAGAAATTATTCCATTTTATAATGTGAAATAATGTTGGTGACTGTTAGCGTACCAAAAAACGCATTTTTTTCCTTCATTGTTTATGCCAACTACATTCTTGGATATTCTTGTGTTCGGACAGAGCAAATTTGTACCTCATAATTCGTGCCATCCCTAAAAACGATGTCACAACAGTGATGGTTTGAACTTGGCAGTAGGGAATTTTACTTCAACATAATTTTCCTGTGTATCTAATTTCAGATTTGCAATGCTGTTCCCATAAATGGGCCCCTAAGGAAGGCTATAACAAAAAGCCCAGAGGCAAATCTTTTCTCAAGAACTTACTTCTTAACAGCTGGTAATAATAGGCATTGATTATTACGTGTAATTATCCATCTTTAATAATACTAGAATTTTAAGTAGGGGTGTATTCGATCGGAGCTGAGCTGAGCTGGAGTTCAGTTGGAACCTGTTCAAGGCTTCAAGCTAGGCTCGAACTCAATTCATGAATTCAATCTCAAATTTCTAGGCTCGAAGCTCGGCTTGAAAGTATTGGCTCTGCTCGAGCTCGGCTTGAAACATAAAAATATTTATTTATTTTAAATATATATATTATAAATAGTAGATTAATATTATATATATATTATTTATAATATTTTAAATATTATTAATAATAATATTATTAGCAGTGTTTTAAAACCCGGAAACTCAACTCGAAACCTTGCCGAGTATAGTCAACTCAAAACTCGGTTTTGACTCGACCTAATTTTGACGCCTAAAACTCGAACATAGATAATATTTTTCTAATACTATATAGTATAGATATGGTTTAAATTCAAAATTAATGATAAAACATGCTTAAATTGTGACATATAATTCACTAACGAATTATTAAATTATATAATATATATAATTATATATTGATGAATTAATATTATAAAAAATATTTAAAATATTAATAAACTATTGGATTATAAATATTAAACCATACAAATACAATTCATCAATTATCATCCATAAATAAGACAATAACCATCCATCATTCATAATTTCGTATAACTAGTTAAATGGATTAATGGAGCATGAAAAATCATAACTAATTATTTATGATTTCATTCTAATTGCAGGTATGTACAAAGTTCAAACTAATAAAAAAGAATTGCATAATAGTCTACCCGTAGAATACCTGGGGTATTTTTTTTAATTAGTTACTTAACTCAGCCGAGTCGAATCGCTTGATTCACTCAAGAAACTCACTTTTAAGTGGCATTTTCTGAGTTTTTAGGACTAGTCAGCTCGAAACCTGATCGAGTCGACTTAGTCGAGTTTTGAGTCGACTCATTGAGTTTTAAAACCATGATTATTATATTATAAATATTTCAAGCTGAGCCGAGCTCAAGCTAAACCGAGCCACAATCAAGCTGATCTTTGAGTTGAGCTAAATCAAGCTAGGCTTGGCTTGAGCGCGGCTTGATTGAAAATTTAAACTCGAAAAAAAGCTCAGCTCGGCTCGATCAATGCCAAAAAACTTAGCTTGAACTCGGCTTGATGGCTTGATCAAGTCGAGCCTTTGAGCTGGCTTGGCTTCAATACACCCCTAATTTTAAGTGGTAGCCTGTAGGCTATACGTAACAAAATCCCCTACCCTACCCCATTCCTAACCTAACATAACATACATAATATATGAAATTTTATTTTTAATATTTTTCACTGGCAAATGAAGTGAAATAGAAAAATTACTAATGTTAAAAGCCAGCATAAGACTTAAACTCCAAACAGGGACATTACAAGGATTGCTGATGCAATCTCCACTTAATCGGAATTGGGTATACAAGAATTATTTGTTGTATTTATGTAGTTTTAGCCTTTAGGATACAATCTTTTTTTCTCCTAAACACGAAGAATGAAAACCATCTAGTATGAGAACCTTAGTCGACTAATCTTTTCTAAAATTATAACTGAAAGCCCAAAAGCCAGTATTCAGTTCTAGTCTACTAGCAACAAACTCAACGACATGCTCTAAGTCATGTCACAATTCAATAATTGTTATAAAAGGGAATTCCAGAGCAGAACATTTTAAGGACTAAGGAGTTCTTAGTCTCCATGGGGATCCAATTTTTCACTTATTTTATTCAATAAGTTAGGCATATGCAACATGCATAGACAACCAAACTCCATACCACACAGTCCAACTAACCATGACTAGTAGGGAGAGATGTACATAACACGGGGAGCAAAACTAGCCTGATAGATTCTGCTCTAGAGCATTGGGTCTTGCTAACATTAGCTTTTAGTAATAAATAGAAAGTACATCAAATACTTTTGGAAGAAATATTGCAGAGGGAACTGACTATGATAAAAGAAAAAAACTAATTTTCTCTGCATCGTTTGATTGAATAATAGCACAAATTGAGATGGCATCAAATTAAATTACTTCTGGACAAATATCTTTTATTTGTCCAGATAACATCCAACAAGTTGGTAGAACAGTTTTTTAGATCTGTATAAAAGTAGGAGAAATCGATTGGAGAAAGTAGAAATATACCAGACATCTTCTGCATTTGTGGATTCACACATAATAGCATGAGATTCATCTTGTCTGCCACGACATGAATCAGCATTTACCCTCTTTCTCCAAATGGCAATTTCACCCTTCTCATGCACCTTTTCCCAGCAAAGAAGTTCGGCAATCTCTTCAATCTTCCTTTGTTCCTGCTGGAGTTCCTCTTTAGGACGCTGCCATGCTTTGTAGTTATTCTTCCAATTGATGGGAGGACCAGAAAGCACCCAGTAGCCGCCAGGTCTGAGAACTCGATCAACTTCCATCATATACAATCCATCTTAAAAGAGAGAAACCCAAGGATGCTAACATAAGTAGTTGCCACCACCCAAATTTTATACAAATACTCCCAAGAAAATATACAAGAAAAACAGTCAAAAAGTCTATGAATTTGGCCATAAAAGAATAGCAAGTCACTATTAGTGAAATTGTCCATTCTTTCAGACAACAGGACTTAGATTAGTACTTAATCCTCACCATTTGATCCCCAAGGAATTAAGCAACGAGAACAGTGAGCCATGTCAAAGGCTCTAGATGGGTACGGCAGCTTTATCGTTCCAAGAACACCAATGACTGCAGGCACCCCTCTTTCCAGAGCAAATTGAACTTGTGCTTCATGTGAGTCTCTTGGTGCAAATGACATGGCTATAACATTTCTTTTCAGAAGGTATGCACCCCAACTCGCAACCTAAGCATGATCAACCATAGTTAATAAATCCACTAAGGTGGACAACCAAAAACAAGCTTCATATATCGATTTATAAAAGATATGAGTCATGTACTATAAATGAATGAATCACATGGATAAAAAAAAAAAGGAGAAGAGAATTTCCACCACTCAAAGAGAGGTAAAAGTGTGGTAGGGGTGAAACAAATTAAGCAGGCACCAAAGAAGAGGCAGAAGTGTGGTGGGAGGGTGGTAGAGGTACAGCAGATTAAGCAGGCACCCCAAAGATCAGGATCCTGGCACTTAAAGAGCAGGTACCAGGCACAGAAAATATCGCATTAGAATAAAAAATATAAAATTCTGACAACTCTTAAGCAACTCAAGTGTACGAGCATGCATGCAAGCAAGTGTGTGTGTGTGGTGAGCAGGTATTCAGAAAACTTAACTTACCCCACAACCAGTGTCCAGCGCCGTTCTAACCGTTCCATTTTTTATTGGGATAACAGAAGCAAGTTGATCAATATATGCATCTGCCCCTTGAGGAAACTGGGTTCCTCCACCTGGGAACCTAAACACATTGCCCTCATACTGAATCCAGTTCTGAATAGCCTTCTCGACCGTCAAGCTCTTATATGGTGCATTTGCATAGGGGACATAATCAAGACTCTTTGGCCAAGGAAATGGGGTCACATATCCGTTGGGTGCCGGGATAAGGCAATGCAACTTCTCTTCCTCTGGAGGACAATGTCTTTCTCTGTAATTCATATTTGCTCTAGGAAAGGTCATCGCCCGCTTTTGATCATGGCAAGGCGTGTAATCAGTGTAGCGAGCATCACATGGCTCAAAGATTTCGGATTTTGATTGGGAATCTTCAATTGCCCCAGCTTCACCACCATGGTGGGTCTCGAAATTCAGATTGGAGAGGATACTGCAGTCCGTCTGCTTGGTGATCTCCACAGCAATGCTATCTCCCTTCCCAAAACCACTTTTCTGCCATGCTCCCAAAATATAGAAGAAACAGCACAAACCAACTACAATAAATATAGACACTGAGCTCCTAGTCCTACTGTCTGTCGAGTGCATTTTTGTCGCCATGACGCACCTGTGAAAAGAAATGAGTTAAAGCACAATTCAGTGCAATGAACGTTCAGCCTGTATACTTCTTCAGGGAAGCAAAATTTGGTTTAAATTGGAAATTCAGGTAACTGTTCACACAGGCTTACCTGAAAATAATCAATACAGTTTTAAATATAAAAAAAAACCTAAAAAAAATAGATCAGGTCTATGAAGTTAAATTAAAACACAGATTAAAAAAAAAAACAGCAAAATAAGCCCCAACGCTGGTTCTATAACGAAAGTCCTACTGCATAACATCTTCTTGATCTAAGAAGCTAATTCCAAAGCAAAAACACATTCCTTGCTTCAAATTAACCCAAAAACAAGTTAAAATCTTAGAATAAGAACAGAGATAACAACTCATAAGCTAGCGAGACACTGAATAAGTATTCCACGAGCTTACAATTGTCAACAGGCGTCACGCTTACAAACAAACAGCTACTGTAAATAAAATAAAAACAAATTATTGTAGGAGGGCAAATCTGGAATAAACCGAACTAATTGAACTTAAGATCAACGAAAACAAACTAGAATTAGATATCTACAGAATCAAATCCAGCAAACACGAAGCAAAATACAAGGCACGAAAATTCATAACAACAAAAAGAAGATCTACAAGAAACACAGATCTTGTTAGGAAGTTCAGATCTCTTACCGATTTCAGCCAGGATAAACGAAATCCAATTCAAGATCTAGCAAACCATATCAAACCATGCATACTTCATATCAATTCATAGAATTTCTCCTCCCTGAAAGAGAAATAAAGGTGAAGCCGAGCAGAGATATGGACTTTTGCTCGATCCAAAAAATTGTGTCTCTGAATCTAACCAAACCCTAACTTTCAAGGACAACGGAAGTATTAGAAGAGTGCCGTCCGCTTGGAATGCGTTTTAATGGCAAGATGGCGATGAAGGAGAGGAATTTTGTTTAAAAAAATTATTTTTAAATAATTGATGAAGAAGATATTGAATACTGAAGAGACGCGTCTCTCCTTCAGAAATCTCTAATTGCGTGCGACGTGGAAATCGATTTTATACCTTAATAGCTTATTCTGAAAAACAATTGTTTACGCGTCTTTCTACAATGCAAGGGGTGCGCATTACTTGCCGACCGCTAAAAGCACCAAACTCAGAAATCTGATGCGGAGTGCACATGAGGGGAGTGGTACCCCATTCGTGTAATCAGCTGATCACAACCACCCAATCTATCCTGGACAGAAAATCCTACGGCGAATGGTCCACCTACCCGTTCACGAGTGTACGAATGTACCTGAATTTACGGTCTACCCTATTTGTACAGTAGTGGTCCCCTTGTGTATATATGTGTCGAACGGGTTAGTCTAAAGTGTACACTGTGCGTAATACACTCGTGTATAAACGAAAATAGACAATATTTATTGGCACAGTAGATGGACCACCCATATTATTGGTGATACCCAGCGTATTTTTGCCTGAGGCGTAGGTTAGAAATAAACAGCATTTAAAATTAAAATTGGGATTGAGCTTCGCTTTCAGGAAGGTCTGGTATTTACTACTTAATCATTGTGTTGGGGAGATCTGAGGATAGAAACAAGCCCTTCAATGTGTTAAGGATGAAAGAGTATACGACTTTAGGATTAGGATTAGGACCCGGTGTGTCGGTGTCCCATTAGCAACTGGCAACCACGATGACTATCAATGCATTTAATGCTTTTTTAATAGATAGGGAAAAAAATATATCTTGTTGCCTGTCTTGTAAGCCATAATTCGATCTATGAAGTGAATTTTTTTAATCTCCCTCGGTTAGTCTCGGACGGCAATGGTCTACGCGGTAGTAAATAGGGTTGCACATCCTGCGACCTCGACCGGGCTTATACAAAAGGACTTTGCTACGGAGATTGGGCGAGACCACATCGAGACGCGTATGTGATGAATGGATCTCAAAATTTTCATATATCTGATATTTTTTTTTTTAGATCCGTTCATCACATGCATAGTCTTGGTGTGGTCTCGACCTTTTGCAATCTCACTAGGATTTCCCTAAACAAAAATCACCAAAACCCAAACCTAGCTCATGTGCAGTCCTTATATTGACCGGCATACTACTCGAGTTTTGTCCTAGAGAGACTACCAAAGTGTATCTCAAATATATTCCTAAATTTTAACCGTTTATCTCAATTTTTAAGTAAGTAGATGTGTCATTAGAAGAGACAAAATAAGCTAATTCAAATCCTTACTCTTAGCGGTTGGTGGTAATAAATGGATATGATTATGGAGTATATTTTGGAGTACTCATAGACCCACTCAGGATAAGTAATGTCACCCATAAGATGCTTTTTTTCGGTATACACTCCACAATTTGATTGTTACACTATAAATTTTCAAAGCACGTGCAACACATGTGTACATGTAAGATCAGTTGAATCCATAACTTTTTCTTTAGCAAAAAAAGTAATAATTTGTTAATACGTGTCATACATGTCTTGAATGTTCGAAAAAGAGACGAGGTGAGAGTGGGGTAGCACTCCTTAAAATATGATTGTATACAGATATGAGAGAGATGCTAATGCGTGAGGCATTACATAACAAAGGTTCATGCAAATGCACATGCACAGGCAATCTTGTAAAAAATAAAATTCACAAGATGCTCTTCTCTCTACATTTTTTTTTTAAGTGGATTTTCAACACGTCTTAAGCATCACACTTAGCTTTCTTTCTTTTGTTTTTTTTTTCCCTCTAAAATTCTAAATGGATGTTGGTCACGCGACGTGAAGAAAAATGTGAAGGAACATAGAAAAATTGATTGGCAACTAAAATTTTCTTTCGCTTGGTAATTTTTTTTTACTGTTATTGCAATATATTGTTCATGCCCGATAAAATTGTTGTTAGTCGTGCAAACAGCTCATTCTTCTAACATGGAAGTTCACCCTTGTTAACTTAAAACTTAAAAGAAAAACATATTCCATAATATAATAATGACCGCTTCACCTAAAAGGGCATACCTTATATTTTTATTACTTAAAATGGCATGCTTTTGACAAATTTATCAAATAAGGCACCCTTTACTTTTTTGTTACTAAAAAGGGCATGCTTTTGACATAGTTATGGGTATAAGAGCCAAACACTATAATGGTAATATTGAAATACAAACCCTCTTTGATAAAATATTTCAAATCATGCCATAAACAGTGATATTTTAAGTTTAGGACTACAAAACGGTACTTAACTGTATAATAATACTAAGACGATGGTGCTACGCACCTCAACTTTTGATGACTATACACCACAATTTAAAAAACACTATAGAGAAAAGCAAAGGATTGTAATGCCCTTCCTACCTTCTCCCTCCTTCCGCACATAGTTTTCGACAAACCCTCTCCGTGTCATTTATTTATGACAAGGTTAGGGAGTTAGTAACAGGTGAATAAGTCACATCATTGATAAAAAAAAAGATAAAAAAAAAAGTTTTTCGTGAGCTTGATCTCATGATCACCCTCATAAGAGGAACGCGCATCATCATATCATTATTAGTAGTATTAAACAAAATTAACTACCTATGAATCTTGCTTGATGTTGCTAACAAGTAGTTTACTTTACTTGTATTTTATATATAGTAAGGATTACTTGGTTGGCATTTTAAAGAATACATGTTGTTGAAGTCCGTAAAATCTTAGTAACTTGATGATGAATACATTGTGTTTCATGTTTTTTTTTCCTTTTTGTTTTTTTTTTTGAAGAGGGAGATGGTTTTGAAGGCTTTGTTATTGATGTTAGGTATTTGAATTTAGGGGCATAGCCAAAATTTTCTAGTAGCGGGGTGCATGGTGGATGATTGAAAATTGTAGTAATTGTTGATAAATTTGTGACGAATTATTAGATGAGTATGAAATATTCTATGTCTAGGGGTTCGGGGACGGAGCTCCCGGTTTTTTTTTTTAATGACTAAGTTTTTGGGGTATTTCATCCATACATTTCGAACATATCTTACGGGTATTTTTCTCATTATTTACGAGATAACCGTCCTCTTGCTTTATAGTTGTCATGTAAAATAATTAAATAAAATCATATAAAAGATATATTTTATTTTTAAAAGTTCAAGGTATAGTTGCCCCCTTGACTCA
This sequence comes from Tetracentron sinense, assembly GCA_015143295.1. Taxonomy (NCBI): domain Eukaryota; kingdom Viridiplantae; phylum Streptophyta; class Magnoliopsida; order Trochodendrales; family Trochodendraceae; genus Tetracentron; species Tetracentron sinense. The sequence goes on from CM026560.1 coordinate 34,151,275, forward strand.
TGGTTATGCGCGCCATATTAAATAATTAAATAATATAATAGTTTTTTAACAACCAATTGCCCTTTGTCCATGACTATGCCAAATTAAATAATTAATCAACTTAGTATAGAAGATATTTTCTTAAAGTTCAGGAGTTGGGATCATAGTCAACTGCGATTAAAATCAATTGGAAGAGTTCAATCACACCCTCAAGTCAACACATGTCCCTTTTAACTCCAATTAATTGTGGTTAAGATTCACTACTCCTTAGAGTTCAACAATATAACCTTTGCTTTTAGGACAAAAAATTAACCCTGCCACTTTAATTTTCCCCGTTTTGAGTGCAATCCCCAAGTTTAATTGCAATTGGACAAATTCAAACTCAAAGCTCAAGGGCACCAGCCTCTATTCCCATGGCGAGATTGAATCCCAAACAATCACGATTGAATTCGGGGAGAGTTCAATTGCACCCATAGGTCAACATGTGTCTCTTTTAACCCCGATTAACCGTGGTTAAGATTCACCAACCCTTATGGTTCAACAAATATAACCTTAATTTTTAGATTTAAAAAAAAATGGTTAACCCTAAGGTTATAATTTCTTAAACTTAGGATTAAATTTTTGTAATATTTTTTTTTCAAAAAACCAAGGTTAGATTGTTAAACTCTAAGAGTTAGTGAATCTTAACCATGATTAATAAGAGTTAATTAAACTGGACAAGTGTTGACCTATGGGTGTGATTGCACTCGGGGAGAGTTTAAATCGCGATTGGCTGTGATTTGATCTCTTCCCATAACTATATTTTAAAAAAAAAACTGTTTTGACAATTTGAGTGGGGCATATGCCCCCACAGGACCCCCACCTGGCTCTGCCCCTGTTTGTATTTTATTTTTTTTGGGTTTGAGATATACGTTTAGGCCACAACGTCGGTTAGGTGTTAGAATCTGTTCAGTTAGTGGATGGGTGGAGAGTCCACCCTCTCGGGAATCGAACCCGGTACTTCCCCCCAAAGCAAGGATACACTACCACCTGGGACAAAGCCCTGGTGTGTAGGGCTGTCAATGGACCGGATCATGATCCGATCCGATTAGCCGAACTTTGGACCCTATATGTGATCCGTCGGATCAGATTCGGATCGGATCGGTGGAATTTGATTATAATCGGATCGGATCTGGATATAGGGTGATCCGATCCGATAATAATAATAATTTTTAATTATTTTAAATATATTATTTAGATTTTCTATGTATAAAATATTAATTTTTAAAAAAATTAACATTAATTAGTATTAATTTAGGTATTATTAGATTTTTTATTATTAAAATAGATTTTTTTTTAAAAAAATAACCTTACTCGGATCAGATTCGGATCGGTTACTTCATGATCCGACGGATCTCGGATCGGATTCGGATAAGTCGGATTCTTAATCGGATCGGATTCGGATCTAGGCAGATCCGATCCGAATCCGATCCATTGACAGCCCTACTGGTGTGTGCCCCTGTTTGTATTAGAGTTGTCATATCTAGAGGATAATTGGCTCGTGGTATGGTTACATGTTAAAAGGATCATCTAATTCCTTTTTTTGGGTAATCTAAACTTTCATTAGACTAATGAATTTTATAACCCTTATAAGACATTTTTACTTGTATATTATTAATTATGAAACTAACTAGAACCAAGGATAGTTTAATATTTTTTACAAGATATCAAATCATTAAATATTAGAAGCAAAAAGTACAATTTGATTTTTTTTTTTTTGTATTTCTTGTCCTTTATTCTAAAACTAAACTATTATTATATTCAACTAGCAGGTAACACTTGCGATGCATGTGAGAGCGAGGCGAAGGAGTTAACGACACCCAATTGAATTTGCTAGTGGCACATGCAATGCACGTGAGAGTGAGGGGAAGGAGCTAACCACAATTAGTAAGAATTAAAAGGGACACGTGTTAACCCACGGGTGTGATTGAACTCTCCCCGAGGTCAATCGTGATTGGCTATGATCCTAAATAGATAGATGACAAGGGGTAGTTTATCAATTAAAGTAAAACATTAAATCAAAGGCAAAGGTGGTTTGAGAATTAAAGTAAGACATTAAATCAATATTTTGTTTTTATATAAGGATAATTTGAAAATTTTAGAAAAATCATCTACCCCTCGTTCTAATAGTAAAGAAAGAAACATATGTGTAAAAATTTTAGTGACGGTTACCAAGTTTATTATTATCGGTGAAAGGTTAAGATTTCTTATTTTTTAAATAATTTTTTACTTGGATCACCCAATGCAACGTGGAATGCAGGCTATCGCTACCCTATTTAAAGGCTTTTCCACGCGTCATCCAAATAGTGGTGCCCGAGAGCTCATCTCGGGCATCTGCCAGAGATAATCCGTTGCCCACTAGGGAATGGGGGTAGACCGTTGCCCGTTAATGACCGTATAGCCTTTGTGCCATCTCATTTCCTCATCGCAGTCCGTCCAGTCGGATTCATTCAATCAAGCTCTAATCCATGGATAACGTCGTTTATCGATACTAGCTAATTGCTGCAAGAAAAGGAAAATAGAGAGAAACCTAACCCTAGCTCCTAATTCATCTGCCTTCTTCTTCAACGTTAGTTTCGATTCTAGAAAAATACTATAGCCAGGATTTCCTACCGTTAATAGAGAAATGCAAGTATTAGCTTGCAATTCGCATATACAGTCCCAGCGAATCGGAGTTCCGAGACGTTTCGGTCGGAGAAAGGTCTGCTTCGATGGAGTTTCCTCGTTTTGTTCTCGCGCAGAGACGCAACCTAATTCTAAAGATGATGTTTCTGCCCAATCCATCTCCATTGAGAGGTTACTACTTTTACCTTCCCACACCAGCTTCTATTAATCTTCATCTGAAAGCTCAAATTTCTTATACACAGTAGCTTTTCTTTAGATTTTAGCCCTTTTTGAGTGGAAATGGTGTATTTCGTTATCTGTATTTGAATTTGAAGGGGCTTCTTATTTTTTATTAATTAGCTATTAGATATGTATGTATGAACAGTAGATGTGTATGCATGTAAACAAGTATCCACATGCAGATTTTCATATGCACGATGAAGTTGAGTAGGTGGGTTATGGGTATGGGCAGGATGACTTTTCTATTCGTATGTGAGAAGGTAACGCCTCAAGCGTAACTGCTGTGAGGATATTCATATTTATAGAATATATTTACAGCTGTATATGTTAACGTTACAACAGAATAACAAATTTACTATTCGAAATTTAAAAAACTGCTATACAAGTGGAGAATCCTCTTGATTGTCTCTGGATTCTCCTCTACCGGATTCTCCTCTAATACCCCCCTCAAAGTTGGCGTGGTGGAATGTGGAAACATGCACAACTTGGCGCGATCCAATAGATACTGTAGTTTAGCAACCCCTTTAGTGAAAACATCTGCTAACTGTAGTTGAGAGGGGACAAACGCCAAACTGAGAACCCGTTGAGCAACAAGCTCCCTAACAAAATGGTAGTCGACGTCGATGTGCTTTGAGCGAGATTTGGTGACATGATTTGATGCTATAAATATGGCATTGTTATTGTCACATAGCAATTTTGGAGGAGAGGAGAGTTTGATATGTAGTTCGCGTAATAGCTGAAGTGTCCAGGAGAGTTCGGCAGCTACAATTGCAAGAGCCCGGTATTCTGCCTCAGTGCTGGAACGTGCGACGGTGATTTGCTTCTTAGAACACCACGAAATTAAACTTCGACCCAAATAAATAGCAAAACCTGTAGTAGACCGTCGAGTATCAGGGCAACCCGCCCAATCAGCATCAGAGTAACCAACCAGAGTTGAACAAGGATCTCGTGACAGCTGAAGACCATAGTGATATGTGCCTTAACGTATCGTAAAATACGCTTCAAGGCACGAAAGTGATCAATAGTAGGAGCATGCATATATTGACAGATGGAATTAACACTGTAAGACAAATCTGGATGTGTTAGAGTCAAATATTGCAAGGCTCTAGCCAATGAGCGAAAATGTGTTGCATTTGAATATGCTGTACCGGTTTTTGAAAGATGAGAACGGACCACAAAGGGTGTGGAAATTGGTTTGCAATCCAGCATTTCAGCGCGAGTCAAAAGATTTAGAGCATATTTTGCTTGACTCAGAAAAAAGCCTTTGTCATTGCGAATAACCTCAACACCAAGAAAATAGTGGAGATCACCCAGATCTTTCATAGAAAATTATGTGGCAAGACGGTCAATAAGAGTACGAAGCATGGTTGGACTGTTGCCAGTAATAACCATATTGTCAAAGTACAAAAGGAGATAAATAACATCATGTTGACCGTGATAGACAAAGAGAGACGAATCTGCACGGCTCGCAAGAAACCCAAGACCAAGCAAAAAAGTGCTGAAACACTGAAACCAAGCCCTTGGAGTCTATTTAAGGCCATAAAGGGCACGTTGCAAACGACAAACATGATTTGGTAATTGTGGATCAATATAACCTGGAGGTTGTTCTATATAGACTTCCTCTAAAAGAAAGCCATGGAGAAACGCATTTTTTACATCAAGCTGATGAAGGCGCCAACCATGCATGGCGACAAGAGATAAGATAATCCGAACAGTAGCAGGGCGAACAACTAGACTAAAAGTCTCTTCAAAATCGATGTCATGCTTCTTAGAAAATCCTTGTGCAACAAGGCGAGCTTTGTGATGCTCGATGGTTCCATCTGCTTGAAGTTTTGTTTTCAATATCCACTGACAACCTACAACATTATGATCAGAAGGACGAGGTATCAAGCGCCAAGTGTTATTTTGCTTAAGTGTGGTAATTTCATCATCCATTGCAGAGAGCCATTCTGGATGTTTTAAAGCCGACTTAAATCCGCGAGGCTCTTTAATGGCAAGATGTACCTGAAACCATTGAGGAGCTGACAAAGCAATTAACAAATGAATAGTGTGAGGCTTAAGAATATCGTCCTTTGCACGAGTAATCATTGGGTGTGTAGAGGAAGTCGGTTGGGAGGTTGAAGGAGGTGTTGAAGATATGACTTCCGATGCCATCGCGGGCGAGGGTGGCTGAGAAGAGGCAGCAGACATTGCTATTGTTGAAGGCAGCACAAGTGGCAGCAAATTGTTGTTGTTGTCTGCACAAGGAGCACAAAAAATGGGAGCCTCGCGATGGGTGGAAGTCACACCTGTAGAAGAATTATTTTCACACGGCAAAGAGTTTTCAAGAGGATCAATAAAAGTGGCGTAATTTGTAGAAACCAAAGTTGGTAAACTTGATGTGACATAAGGGAAATGATCCTCAAAAAATTGCACATGACGAGAGACATATAATCTGTTAGTGTTTTTATCCAAACACCGAAAACCTTTATGGAGAGGACTATAGCCTAAGAAAACACAAGGAATTGAATGAGGAGACAATTTATGTGGCATATAGTCACCCAAAAAAGGAAAGCAAAGACAACCAAAAGTGCGAAGCGACGAGTAAGAAGGAGCTTTACCATATAAAATCGCATAAGGGGTTTTCCCTGCAAGAACTGGTGATGGGAGGCGATTGATGAGATAACAAGCCGTTGAGAAGGACTCCACCTAAAGATGTAATGGAACACTAGAATGAAACATGAGGGTGAGACCAGTTTCAGTGATATGACTCTGTTTTCTCTCAGCAATACCATTTTGACTAGGAGTGTAAGGACAAGCAATACGTTGAACGATACCACACTCATGAAGAAAAGAGGTAAAGCGGTTATTGGTAAATTCCATGCCACCATCACATTGGAAAGATTTAATGTTTCTGTCATATTGAGTATTGACATACTTATAAAAACGGACAAAAATATCGAAGAAATCTGACTTAAGCTTTCAAGGAAAAATCCAACTAAAGCGAGAAAAGTCATCAATAAATACACAATAATATCTGTATCTGGATGGAGAAGTGATGGGTGAAGGGCCCCATAAATCACAATGTATTCTTTCAAATAATGAGGAGCAACATTGATCTAAATTGGAGAAAGGTAAACGATGATTTTTTCCCAATTGGCAACCAAAACAAGGTGCAGAATCAAACTTGCTTTTATTAGAAATGGTAATATCCCCATGCTTATTCAAAAAAGAAACAATGCGAGAAGAAGGATGTCCCAATCGGGCATGCCAAATATCAGATGTAGCACGAGAAGTACATAAAGAAAAAGTAGATAAAAAATTTCATGGGCACAGTCAAGAATGTAGAGCCCTTTCTCACATCGGCCGACTCCCACCACCGCTCTTATTGCTAGATCCTATATAGTAAAGCCAGTAGAAGTAAATGTTACTGATCAGTTGTTCTCATGAGTAAGCTTACTGATAGACAAAAGATTTTTAGTAATGCCAGGAACAAGGAGAACATCAGATAATGATAATGATTTGGAAGCAACAATGGATGAGATGGAGCCAATTCGAGAGATAGGCAATGAGTTACCGTTACCAATAAACACCCGTTGATTACCATTGTAAGGGACAGAATTATCAAGAGACGCAACATCATTTGTCATATGCGAAGTTGCTCTTGTATCTGTGTACCACTTGGAATCGGTGGGATTATCAAGAGAGGTGGCAGAGAAAGCTTCAATTAAGCCACCAGCCTTGGTCTTTTTTAATAATTTGCCATGTTTATAACACTTTTCGGCAGTGTGATTTTCTTTACCGCACCACTGGCAAGCAACAAGAGACCATTTAGTGGAATTGGCTGAACCTTGTGTAGAATTTTCTTGCTTGTTGCGACTAGTAGAGTTGGCAGAAGAACGACGTTGTGCAATGAAAACTGATTGCTGAGAGGAATCACTAGGAATGGACCGAGAGAAAAGCTCATGACTCAGAGCTTTGGGAACCAAATTGGCGAAGGAAGGCAGTGGCATCTGAGACAACATAGATGCCAATTTTTTTTTTGAAATTGATCCAAGGCCACGAAGAAACCAATGTACCTTATCATTTTCATCAACCGGTTTGCCAATAGCACTAAGTTGATCACAAAGAGAGCGAAAAGAACGAGTATATTCAGCCACACTGCGAGAGCCACGCTGCATTAACTGAAGTTCGTCTTTCAATTGAATTTCTCTTGTCTTGGAGCTGTGAGAAAATGATGCTTCGAGAGTCAACCAAGCATCACGAGCAATTGAGGAATTAACAACCTCGGCCATACATTCCTTTGTAAGAGAAGCGTAAATGAGGCTGAGCAATATCCTGTCTTGCGTATGCCACATCTTGTAAGCTGGATTAGGAACTTGATTGGAACCCTCTCGAACCAGGGTTGTGGGTGCAGGTGAAGACCCGTCCAAGAAGCCCATGAGATCTTGACTTTCAAGCAATGAAACGAATTGGCTACGCCACATGAGGTAATTGGTAGAAATGAGTTTGATGGTCACCATGTGAACCAGTATTGAGCGGAAGCTGATTGGGGCTTGAATCGGCCATGGAAAAAATTTAAGGTATGAACCGAAACTTGGTTCTGATACCATGAGAAGGTAACGCCTCAAGCGTAACTGCTGTGAGGATATTCATATTTATAGAATATATTTACAGCTGTATATGTTAACGTTACAACAGAATAACAAATTTACCATTCAAAATTTAAAAAACTGCTATACAAGTGGAGAATCCTCTTGACTGTCTCCGGATTCTCCTCTACCGGATTCTCCTCTAATAGTATCTATACACGAAGAAGCTTGGTGGGTACACTACTGGGTAGGTATATGGAGAATTATTACTTTTACATTCGTTTATTTGTATGTATGTATATGTGTAGGTCTCTACGCACATATGTACATGCTCATGTATGCTGTTTTTGTACCCACCCTCATGGTATGTGTGCGGCTATGCCACCATGGTACTTGTGTACACACATATGCATGTGTATGAACTATGTACTGATACCCGTCGGGTTATGCATGTACATGTATGTGGCTACTATTAGAATAAGATATTCTTAGAGAATAAGAAAGAATATCTTATTCTAATTGCTACATGCATACGTATGTGCATGTGCATGTGCATGTCATCTACATTACAATGTTTGTACAGAATAGTTGTGTCCTGGAGGATAGTTCAGTTTGCTGGCGACTTTTTTTAGGTTTTGGTGTTTGAATACCTTATTTGTTTTTATGATGCTTATAGGCTGGATGAAGATTGTACCAAGGATTTGGGTGAAGTAATACGCAAAAACATTCCTTTCACGACACGTCGGATGTTATTTTCATGTTCAGTCATGTATTCATGTTATCATTCTTCAAGGTACTTCTCAGGTTCGCACTGTTCGGCTCAATTTTCCTTAAATCATTTCTGCCTCTTTTCTTAGGACTTAAAATCATTATCTGACTATGGTTCTTTGTCGCGTCTTAACTGCAATTTTGTTTGCATGAAATCTGTTGAATTGGTGATATAGTTATTCACTAATCACCACTTAAAAACATTTCTTTGTAATGGCTCTTCACTTGTCATTAGCCAAAGTTCAACGGCAACAATGTAACTTGGAAACACACATTTCAATTTTGAGTCTTGTCTCAGTTGAGTTGATAAAAGACATGTAGAATTTATTCAAAACTTAGCAAAGTTGGCCATCAATACACTGCACTTTTCTACATTTTGAGTTTTGACTTGGTTTTCGCCAACCCATATCGACCTGGCTAGTTCTATGCGTAGTCACCAAGTAAGAGTTCGGCAATTATTTCATTTAGAGAAAATTTCGGAAATAAAATGGGAAAATGTCGGGCAAGATATGAAAAAATATATATAATAAAATTACTAATTATGAAAAATTATAAACAAATATATTTCATATATTAGAAATTTATTTGGGACTTTTTCAAAAGGTCATGAATAATTCGTGTTTGATTCACGAAAGTAGCAATTTTTTGTAAAAGACAATTTTTTTTTTCAAAAGTCGTGAATACTTTGTGAATGAATCGTTTGACAAAAAAGTAATGTATTATTCGAGACTTTGGGAAAAAAAACAAAGAACTTTGTTACTATGGTTCTACATCGATGAGCGAGTCTTTTGGTCTTGGCATCTAGATACATAATATATTGCATCTGATCTTGCCATAAACCTTGGATGTCCAGCCCAAGCTTCAGGGGATCCATCTGTCACAATTGAAGAAGTAACTCCCCCTATTTTCCCATCTGGGGAACTCTTTCCTTCAGAGGTTCATCTCAACTATACTAGTCAGTTGTACTTAACTTTCTCTTTGAATGGGTCCTTTATGAGACATACACTACTATAAGCTTCCTGCATATTCTAACAAGTGAACTTGATGTGTGGCAGGAAAGAGTTGTCAAACTCTTTGAGAAGAACACTTACTCTGTTGTTAACATCTTTGATATAACATTGCGCCCTCAACTTAATGTGACAGGTGTCGTTGAGGTACTTCTTTCCATTAAACTCTAAAATTCCCATGTTTTAACTTTTCTCGTATTGATAAGCATTGTAACAAGAGTCAGTCTATGGGTACTCCCAATTATACTCCCAAATATACTCACGAATCCTAACTGTCTATGGCTAACAACTAAGGTTCAAGATTTGGCTTGACTTATTTTGTCTTTTCTAATGCCGCATCAGCTCTAATCTCGACCCTTTAATAATTATAATTGATTTTAAGGGAGAGGATTTTGGAGTATACTTGGGAGTACACTTTGGAAGTACCCGTAGAATTACACTTTTAACAAACTTAAAAGGTACACTAACTCATAAATTGGTTGTAGCACAGGTTTCCTTCATCAAGCCAAGGCATGCTATTGGTGCATGATCTGATACTAATACTAATGATTCTCTCAATGCTACATTTTGCCAGGTTCCTGAGGGTAATGGTTCTGGAGTAGTCTGGGATGGAGAGGGACACATTGTGACAAATTATCATGGTAAGACCTAGTGAACAAACTCAATTAAGTATATCATTTGTCACGTGGAAGTGAAAGATAACTCGTGTATGAGGTCCAAGACATTCCATGAGTAAGCATCTAGTTAGGGTGTTTCCTGTTGAGAGATGTTACGTACTTTCAGATAGTTGTTTTAGTAATAATGGATGTCTTTTATGTAGTTAGTATGTAATTAATATGTGATGTTATTTCCGTCTTACATGGGGCTAAGTTTTGCAAACTGCTATCAAACTTTATTGGCAAGACATTTCCCTTGTGGGATATCTCACTAGACTCAGATTAACAGGTCTTATTATTGATGGGAAACCTGCAATTAAATTCTCTATGAGCATCGCTGTATAACCTACATGTTTTCTATTTGAGCTTATTAATGAGCCATAGGTTAATTTTCTGAGGTGGGTATTGACCATGACATGTGTTCACGGATTACGGCATGAATGCTGGGCATTTAACTGTTGAATAGGAGCTTGATACAAATTGATCATTTTGGAATTATCTAATGGGCTGTGGTTTTGTAACTAACCATTCTGTCTTCATATTATTCAGTGGTTGGTAATGCTCTTTCAAGAAATCCGAGCCCTGGACAAGTTGTTGCAAGGGTTAACATTCTGGCATCTGAAGGGTAAGGTTTACATTGTTCTGAGCTTATTGCTGAAAATTTTAAGTCTACTGTTTAGAATTTAGGTGGACATTACTTTCATGAAGTGGGTACATCATCTGATACATCATTATTATGGCATCTAGTTTTATTATTGTGTTTTTTTTTGAAAGGGTGCAGAAGAATTTTGAGGGTAAATTGATTGGTGCAGACCGTGCTAAGGATCTTGCTGTCCTGAAGGTCTCTCTCTCTCTCTTACACACACACAGAGCAATAGTGGCTACTCTCGTCTCTGAAACTCATTATGACCCTCTTGCCTTGACGGGCGATTTCGTTCTGCAACTCTCTCATTAGTGGCACTCTCTCCTTCTCTCTAAATCAAGAATATTTTTTTAACCTGCTATTATAATACACTTTTTTGAATGTACATTATTTAAGTACATTCTTCTAGAATCAAGTTCTTAACGATATGAGTCTTACATGAAATGCCCTAAATATACGGGTATTGCACTAAATTGTTTCATAAATATTGCCATTTGCCAAACAAAGGTTTTTTTTAAAAATAAACTATGTACAATGTATGTGTATAATATGCATATATTTCACATAATTCCTGACTAGGGTAGGACCCCTAGGGTGTTCCTCTTGTTTTCTCGTAGAATCCTCAAATGAGGGCAGTCATTAATCTCATTCTAGAGTTTTTTTCGATCTTTTTGTTCCTCCTCAAGTGGAAGCTTTCATCGGTTGGGGCGGTGAATAAAATTATAATACACAAATCATCTCAATTTATTTTTCCTAATAGTTCCTTGGTGTGTGGGCTAATTGAAGGGAACATGGACCATCCATTCTCAATTATATGGTAACTGACATATTATGAGCAACTCTTGCTAGATTTACCACATTGATTTTGTGGTGGTATACTGTGGTGTTCGAGGACCTACCATGTTGGAGATTCTTTCTTTTTCTTACTGAGGTTAGCCAGATAGGGTAATTATTAAGAACTTCATCATTCAACGAGTGTGCATCAAGAAAAGTTATTTGGTATTAGCTCCATTGGTTTAGTACCACTAGCGGCCATTATCTGAAGAAGGATTTTGAAAGATTGAATCATAGAAATAAGAGTGGTAGGAACAACTATTAAAAGCTCAATCTTGATTGTGTTGGAATACTGTGGCTGTCTTGAGTCTTTGACATCGTGATTTCTTCTGACTTCTGAGAGGGGTTGGGGATGTCTTAATGGTTTTTTGAGTTCAATTGGTTGTAGAGGGTCAGGTGAAGTAGAATATAGTAAATTTTGATTGGTTCTGAGAGAAATATCAGCCCATGGAGAGTTCTTTGCCATAGATAAGAGAGAAATCATTCAATTTGGACATTTCTTTCAAGGACGCTCCACTGGAGGCTAATGATTTGGCCAATAAGCTGGTCTGAATGGGTACGCCTGAAGTTTTTCGGATAATTGGAGATCGAGAAGTTCAAATCATGATATGCCCTTTTATCGCCTTTCTTTCTATTCCATAAGAGGGATGTCTATTTTATGTAGTCTCCTTGTCCCTTGTGTTTTCTTGTTATGAACTTGTGACTTGTGAAAAAGAAAAAGAAATTAAAAAAACCTCCATTATCATGTCAGTCAACATGAATTACCATGATTTTGACATGAGCCATAAACTCATAAAATTTGAAGATGGCAATTAAACAACTCATTCATCTCCTCTTTTCCATCCCATCCCATCCCATCACGTCCTTCGTCCCTGTAGTAAACTTTAACAAATAATCTAGCCTTTTAGTCATTGTCACTGTGAAATCCCTGGATAACCTTGTAAAGACATGGTAAGGCTAAATAGCAATGTCATTTAGAATGCTTCAGCTATCATTATGTTAGGTCACAGACTCACAATAGGCTATAATATACACTTTTGTATCTTTCTTATAAACCTAACAGCCTCAAACTTGACTTGCTGGATCAAGTGGGACATCCATAGAATCTATTCCCAAGGTCACAGAACTCAACGTTCGCAGCAATTACCTCCAATACGTCAGGTAGAACAAGCTGTGGGGACAAATTGTGCTCAAGAAAATCAAAATAGTATGTGAATGATTATTAATGAAGTAATAATGTGGAAGGTGGTTTTCAGTAGAAATGCAAGATAAATAATTATAGGAGTTGAGCCTCATAACTGCTAAATTTTTCATGATTCCCTTTTCCATTATGTGCACCAGTTTATTATCATTCTCTGGATCCTCTTCACAGTCTGCTAATGTTTTTATTGTCATCATAGTTAGCTGATTATTAGTGCTTCTACAGGATTTTATGCCTGCTATTAATACTCTCTTTAGACTTTTGTTTTCTTACATAAATTTGTTGAGAGTTGAGACAGTCATGGATAAATACTAGGAGGGTGACAAATCCTTTGACTATTTTCTGAGATGGTTACTTGAGCTCTTGGCTATAAATATCAGCATTTTTCCGACTCTATTCTACTTGTTTGTATTGGTAGTGGTTAATATGAGTTCAACCATGTAATGTACCTTATTTAATATTTAAAAAAGATAAATGGATTTAATTCATCCACAGTCAAGCAGACTAGAAGGCAAAATCATTTCAATATTGATTTTCTCAAAGAAATCTCAAGCAAGGAGCTTTATGGCTGTCTTGATATTAAGGAGAATCTCAAATCTTGGTTAATGGAGTTCATTCTGTAAATATTTAAAGAATAAACTACAATGTTGCATTGGTTGTAATATAGAACTAATCTGGTGTTCTTATCTTTGACATGATAGGTAGAAGCCTCTGAAGATCTGTTGAGGCCAATCAAAGTGGGGCAGTCATCATTTCTGAGAGTTGGCCAACTGGGTTTAGCAATAGGAAATCCATTTGGTTTTGACCACACCCTAACTGTTGGGGTCATTAGTGGACTCAATCGAGAAATTTTTAGTAAAGCTGGAGTAACAATTGGTGGGGGTATTCAGACAGATGCAGCCATCAATCCAGGAAACAGGTTCGTCTGGGTCCCAGGGGCGATCATATGGCTCTTGTTTTTTTTTTTAAGTTAGCGGTTTATTTGGTTAAAATTGAGAATGTAAAACAGGAGTTGCGATTTTCAATGGTAGATATTTACTATCTTGCAGTGGAAATCCGGAGTATTCAATTTTCAATAGAATGCTCATCTGTTTACACGATCATCTGGAATTTTTTATATTTATTTCCGTCAACCCATAAGATTTTAGCTGCAGCTTGGGGTTGGTTTCTTCTAGGATGGTTGACACTGCTATACTGAAATCCCTTATTTATCATAAAATGTAGCTTCTTATTTTTATGTATCCAGTTACCTTTTGGCCAATTAATCGTTACACTTCATTATCTTTACTGCATCCAAATACCTTCCAGCCAATTAATCTTTACTCTTGAATAGCTTTACTTGAAGTTTTTTCCCCGGGACTGGTGGAACTATTTTCTTTATATTTGTGAATATGCATATTCTTTGTAACACGCTCATCACCTGAGACAATTTCTTATTTCCTATGATTTTGACAGTGGAGGGCCCCTACTGGACTCCAAGGGAAATTTGATTGGGATTAACACAGCAATATTTACTCAGACAGGTAAAGTTCTTTCCTTTAGATTAAGCGCAACGTCTTTTTTCTCATACTTCGAAAAGAAAAAGGAGAAATAGCAGCAATCCTTCTATGTATTGAAAGTTGAGAGGAAATTAAATGAAAACTACTGAATCCTGTAATATAATTCCTCTACATTTGAATGATCTATACGTCTTCAATTTAATCTATATGTACTTACATTTGTTTAACATTGGATGTGATTGAAAGAGCTTCTAACCAGCGGGTGCCTATAAAATCATTAATTACTAACCAGTACGTCTTAAAAATAATGTCAGATAAATACTAAGGCTTCCTTTTTTTGTTATTGATATGGCAGGAACATCGGCAGGTGTGGGGTTTGCCATCCCATCCTCAACAGTACTTAAGATAGTACCTCAATTGATCCAGTTTGGCAAAGTAAGTATACTGCTACATATTCATACATGCAGTTTAGTCTTGCCTGCTTGTAACCACTGAAACCTGAAATCCCTTCATGATTGAGTTCTTTACAAATCTGACTATATCCGGTCTTTCTTTACAAATCGTTGCCTCTTGGAACTAGTGGCTACAATAATCATCACGAATTTGGAGCATTTGGTTCTATATCACCCATACAGGTTCTAAAAACTATAGAATATAGATATCTTTGTAATTCTTATTTCGTACTTTATCCAAGTTAAGGTTGTTCGAGCTGGGTTAAATGTGGAGATTGCTCCAGATCTGGTTGCAAATCAACTGAATGTTCGAAATGGAGCTCTTGTTCTACAGGTATACCTGCATAGTTTCATTTCTTGTATGTTCTCCCTATATTTTGTTGCGAGGTCCTCTGATATATTTAGGCGGTGGAATTTGATGCTTATCATTTATTCATTGTTTAAATTTACTGTTCTGTTTGGTAGGTTCCTGGAAATAGTCTTGCAGCCAAGGCTGGGCTACTTCCAATCACGAGAGGTTTTGCTGGTAACATAATACTTGGGGATATCATTGTTGCAATTGACAACAAACCTGTAAGCTGTCTATTCTCACTACTAAATATTTCTTCTCTATTTATACCTCCTTTTTGGTTATTGTATGAGAAATCGTTGCATTTGCATGGGAAGAAGCTGTCCTCCAACCTGTTTTGCACACGGTGCACCTGTAAGGAGGTTCTTGTCCAAAATCACGAGGTTCCCATTAGTAAATTTCTTCTACCAGAAACTGTCCCTGTAGGGAGTTTCTTGTCCATAATCATATGGTTCCCATTAGAAGATCTCCTGTGAAAATTGACTATACCATGTTACCCTTTCTATTAGATATGCCACATTTTGTTGGCGACAAGGTTGGGTGAAAGCTAGAATCATCCTGTCAAGTCGTAGGAAATTTCCTAGGTTGGACACACCAAAACTTGGGTGTCCCAACCAACCATGAAAGATGCACAGGCGCAAGTTACAGGTGGGGTGAACAAATTCTTCTTGTCCAATGCAGGTATTTCTTGTTGCAAGATTTCAAGGAATGAGGCAGGATTTTTGTAATCAATATTTTATACATTTTTTGTTGGGCAGGTGAGAAACAAAGCAGAGTTATTCAAGGTTTTGGAGGATTATAGTGTGGGGGATAAAGTCCTGCTAAAGATTCAGAGGGGCGATGAGAATTTGGAGCTGCCTCTAATTTTAGAGGAAAAAAGCTCCTGACAAGGGATGCACGGTATTTTTTCTGCACCAATACAGTTAATATGCTTCCTATAGCTTGGAGAATTAAGAGCATTCAAAATTCTTTCAAATTTGTATATAAATATAGTACCCTTGAGTGGGTAATGAAAAATTAGATGGGTGAATATAAAATAATGATGAATTGTTGAATCTGAATGTCTCTAATTGTGTCAATTAATAGAACGATCTATTATGCTGCCAATTCCTTTGGTCAATTTTCTGAGATGAGCCTATTTTAGAAATTAAACTTTTAATATTTACCTTTGAGTGGGACCCACCCCATATATAGCTTTTATAAGGAATCTCTTTCCTCTTCCTGATTATTAGTGAAGATTCTCTATTACTAAGGACTCTTTCTAGAGAGTCCTTACTAATAGAATTGAAATATGTGAAATTAAATTGATATCGTGAAGACTCCCACACCCGTCTGATGATCAGTTCAATACTGTTACCGGAATGTCTATTTTATTAATACAATTAAAATATTATATTAATTATAAACTTTATTTTTTATATTGAATATTATTGAGAGACTCTCTAGATGCTATTATTAAAGAGAAGATGAATTTTAGGGTATTTCTTTAAATAAATTATATTTTAATAAAATTATATTAGATATTACTTACCTTCTATTATCATTACTATTATAATGGGAGAGGCATGCGTAGATGATTTTTTTGAAATTCCCATACTACTCTTGTATAAAAGCAAAATTTAGATTTAATGTTTTGCCTTAAAACCCAAACTACCCCTTGCCTTTGATTTAATTTCTAAACTACCCCTTGCTCATTTATCTATTTAGAATCTCAGCCAATCACAATTGAACTCGGGAGAGTTCAATCGCACCTGTGGGTTAACACGTGTCCCTTTTAACTCCTATTAATTATGGTTAACTCCTTCCCCTCGCTCTCATGTGCATCACACGTGCCACTAGCGAGTTCAATCACACCTGCGGGTTAACACGTGCCCCTTTTAATTCCTATTAACTGTGGTTAACTCCTTCCCCTCGCTCTCACGTGCATCGCACGTGCCACCCGCTAGTATATTTTTATGAGATATTAGAATTTTTATGTGAATCGATTTTAAAAAATTAAAGTTTTTCATATTTTTCTATAAGTGGGACCTACTGTTAATCTAAGCTACAATAGGATCTCTCTGGAGCAATGTTACTTGGTTCGAATTCGGGTTCGCGGTTCGTAATTCGCCACTCTAGAGTGAACCCGGTTCGCTAGGGGTAGGATGAGATAATTTGTTTTTCGGTTCGCTTAGGTTCTTAAGTTTGGTTCGCTACCTAAACATGTAAAACAAAATATATATTTTATATTATATTATAAAAATATATATGTTTGAAGCATGTAAGCAATATATTACAAATACTTACTTGAAAAATAATAATAAATGCCTTTTTATGAACAGTGTGAACTCAAAGTATAATTTTGCCAAATCTAAAGAAAAGTATCAATGAATTTGAATAAAAAAACTTGAAAAACTAAGATTGTTTTGAAACCACTATGTGGTTCGCTCAATTTCACGAACCAATCCAAACCGAACCACGAACCAGTTCGGGTTCGCTCGGTTTGCAGTTCACTATAGCATGTAGTGAATTTGGTAACCCTGCTCTGGAGCAGTGTTTTAAAAATCGCCAAGTTGAGTCAAAACTCTACCAAATCAACTCGGATCAACCAAATTTCGAGCCAACTTGGTTAGAAACTCGTAAATACAACTAATCGATCCGAAACTTGCTTGACTCAGTCGAGTCGACTCATTTGAGTTGAGTGGATCGGATCGATTCTTGAAGGGCATAATTTTAAAATCCTAATAAAATTAAAAAAAACAAAAGGGAATGATAGTGGTTCATTCTCTCTGTAAGACATCTCGATCTCTAGTGCCTACACTGCTTTTTTATGATTTGAAAATTTGTTCTCTGAAATAGACAAAATCGGGAGATGTGAATCTTTTTCAGAGAGATTTTGAAACGAGGACAAGACTCACATGCTGCTTTTCCCATCTATATTCTCTGTAATGGAACACGGAGAATTGTGGTGGAATACAAAGACATCTTTGTGTGATCCCTCTCTCTAATGTGTCTCTCCCCTTGCCGTCTACTCTCTGCTTTTTGTTCTTCTCTCCCTCTTTCTTTGAGTAACTCTAGAGAGAGTGCGTGCTGTTGAGATGCGAGAGAGCTCCACTGATGGAGATCTCATTTTCCCTCTTCTCCCTTTTCATCCTGCTACGTTTCTGTTCTGTCCGTAAAATGGGTCATTGCTGGTTTTTTAAGTGGGAGAGGGCATAGGGAGTAGAGGGGTTACGTGGAGGGAGGGATAGGAGAGAAGGGGATTGTTTTAGGAGTAGTGAGAGATGTGAGGAGCTTAGGGAGTTGAGAAAGTGGGATAGTGATGTGTGGCATGTGGAGGGATGAGATCATGAGATAAAAGGAGGAGAAATAGGTGTGTGTGAGAGAGAGAGAGAGAGAGAGAGGTGGTGAGGGAATAGGAGTGAGGACTGGGGGGCTGGTGAGAGAGGGGTACGTGGAGATAGCTAGAGGAAGAGAAATGGAGATGCTAGATTAGGTGTAGAGCACGGGTGTAGCTACTCATGTACACGGTACACCCCCACTAAATAATGATATCTTCCTCCCCATGTTCTTAGGTTAGGGGTTTGTCTAGAAGCCATCATGATTTATTCTCAGTGAGATCACTCCTACAGTCATTTAGTACCATCTGGACCTTTTCCTCATAGGCTTGTGTAGAATGTAGGCATTCCCTCCAAGGTATCTTTCCTCGTAAGGAATGCAACTTTGAATAATATTCTCACTTGTGATTACTTTAAAAATATCACCCCTACTAAATACTTATATCTCTCACAGGGGAGTTGAACAATCTAGAGGCTCCACATTATGTGGTTGATATCTCTTATGGGAATGCATATGATTAATAGAAAGATAATGGTGACAGGGGACACCAGTATGAGCAAGAGACTTATATTGGTGAGAAAAATGTGAAGGAAATGCAGTTGAACTTGAAACTAGCCCAAGAGGTTGGTTGGCTACCATATAGTTTGGTTTGATCCAGCAATCAAACTGTTTGACCTCCTATGCATCCAACACAAGAACTAAATAAACTCCAAATGGATAAATCTATAAGATTGCAGCTCACTTTGTTCAAATGAAATTCTGGGGATTCCTTAAATAGCATCTTCATCAATCCCATGAAACTTGATTTACACTTGGCTGTTTGGTTTTCTCTTTGTTATGAAGGTCACCATCACAGCAGACAATATATGGGGTTTGTCTTCGTTCATCTCTATTTGGTAGATGTATGATGGGTGTCATAGATGAGTTGATTATATTAATAAGAATGTATAGTTTTATCAGTATAGGTATATTTAATGGTGGATGTATGATGGGTGTCAAGTATGTGTTGGAGAATCTCCAAGTAATTCAATATTAAAGCTTAAGGTTTTTTAGAGTATGTATGGTAAATGGTCAAGTAAACGGTTTACTGCTTTTTTGGTTGCATGGTGCAATGACGATTGAAAACCAGGTGTTTGTTTTAATGCAAAAAGACCCTCAACCATTGTTCATGGGTTTAGGTAAGTATGTTGAGGGTTTGACGAATTGCTTTTAACATTGTGAGCTATAATACGTTTGAAATTACCACTATTCTATGCATCTGAGAGCTTAAGAGACTAATATCTTCATTTTAAATGTTATGTAAATTTGAGTTTGTCATAACCTTGAGAGGTTTTAGGTCTTAATAAGTGGGTTTTCTGCATGGATACAAGGGATTAATGGTGTTAATGGTCCTTAATCTTATGGACATGAGTTTGTCCACAAGACATGGTCCTTAATCTTATGGACATAAGTCTGTCATAGCCTGTTGTAATATTGCCTTCTAACCTTGGAGATGGAGAGATTGCCGTTCAGTGCTGACATTTCAGAAGTAACTTAATGAGAGTTTATAGTGCATGATGAGATTTAAATAGATTGGTAGGTCTCTAATATATTCTTCAATTGTTCACCGCATATGTACTTCTTTGCTACTAAAGGTTTTTAATCAACAAATGTAATATCTACTATCCGTTTATTGGTTTCCATCCATTACTTTGAATTTATTAAATTTCATGCATCCATTTGTTTATTATATAATTGCTTTCGGAATTCTATAGTGGTGGAATTTATCAAAAATTGAAGAGGTTCATCTCATTTGGGCTGTCTAACATGATATTCGCAGGAGGTGTGGAGGCTCGGAAGGTCAAGGCCTAGCTATCATTGCTGTTATTGGGTACACAAATATTGAATGTGGTCACAATCCAATTGAATATTTTGTCATACAACTTGAAGAAATTCACCTGTTTTTTCTCCCCAAGTGTCAGCCTATTAAGGTGCAATTATGTAATCAATTTGAGGCACAAGTATGAGCCATGTAAATGGATTTGTCTATCTTGTCATTTAAGCATTTAGATCCTCAAGTGGGAGAGACAATATACAATCATCTCATTCAAGAGATTTAAGTATACTAAAGCTCTATATAATTTGTTTCTATGTCAATTCATTTATAATTCCTCTAAAACCTTTCTTTTCCTATATTTCTAAATCAATTCATATGAATTTATAGTTGATCATGCAATTAATGGGGAAAGAGAGGAAGATCTTACTTTTCAGAAAACCGGTGCTACCAGAACCAACCCAACTGCTGTCAAATTCACTGGAGTTTTGTTACATGATCAGGCTTGGTTGACAAGGGACGAAACTTGTTTGATGTAATGTGCTATTTAAGTCCAAGAATGAGTACTTTGGATGCAGAAACAATGTGCTTGCACGAGCTGGAGCCCTTCAGGTGACAAATTTGTTAAGAACATGCCTCTAGACTGAACGAAATTTTGCGGAGGATGGCAATATGCTTGTAGAATTTACGGAAATATTGATCTTGGATTGAACTTGATGAGTTGGCCTTAGAGAGATGGAAGTGTTTGCATGGTCCCGAGTTCCCAAAGACTGTAATTTATTCCGACATTTTTTTCTAAAGCAGGAGCGCAGGAAGATGTTCTACATGCAAGAAGGTTGATATTAGGTGAAGAAAGTTTAATTTTGCTATGTTTGGTTGCCTTGAAAATAGGTGACAACATGGAAAAGAAGAAAATTATGGATTTTTAATACAATTTTAGCTGTGTTTTGTCTACTTTTCTTTTCTTTTCCATGTTTGTACTTATTTTCTTGGCAACCAAACATAGGGAGGGTCACAAGAGAGGTATAGGCTTTGCACATGGCCTGTGGTCGTCACAGGAACCATAATATATACTAGGAGTTGGAATGTTCACACCATGCACATGGAGGTGCGTCCATAGCAAATAAGTAACAAAAGTTACTCCAAAACCACATTTCTAGTCAACTTCGAAGTGTAGGAGTGACAGATCCTTGATCTGCCCCTTATCATTCTTCACATTTTTTTCATCAGCTTGCACCTTTACGATGCAGTTTGGGTTTGGGCTGTCAATAAGTCAATATTTTTCCCCAGACGCAGTCACCGCATCTGGGGCTAGCATTTCTAATCTTATTAATCTAGACTGTTTAAACAGTTGAACCCATATATAAGATCCACATTCTTAGTGAACTTAAAATTGGCCTAATCACAAGATCTTAACCATCAGGAGGTATGATGATGACCATTGAAGTAATCGTGTCCAGAAAAAAGAAAAGAAAAGAAAAGAAAGGGCATCTTGAATTGTTGATGGCGCTCCGGAGGGAGGCTGTGGATGTAACTTGCAGAACTTGAGAGTAGGGTGTTAAAGATGGAAGTGCAAGGATCCTGCTAAATCAAGCAAATGTGAGAGAGAGCCAGTCAGTTCCATGAAATGGAGTATTTGCCCCCAACTGAGACCTCAACAAAAATTCGCTAACAGGGGTAGGGATGTTCATCCCTGTTTCCAACAATGGTTATAACTGCTGTTTCTTCATCAGTGGCTGGACTATGTAGAGGTAAGTAATCAATGGAGTTTTGATGAAGAAATTCTGAATTTTTCATGAGATAGTTCAGGTTAGAATTCATGCGTTTACAGGCATGGAGGGAGGAAACTGTTCATCCTTCAGCTTGATGGAACTTGAGGAGAAATAAAAAGGGATTGTGTTCTTAGGTCTCATTTTTCTTCTTTTGGTATTTTCTGTAATCAACAAAAGAAATATGAGCCTGTAGAGGAGAATCCCTTTTATTTCCCCTCAAGCTCCATTGAGCAAGAGGATGGACAGCTTGCTCCAAGCTCCAAGCTCCAAGGAAGGAAGCATGTTTTAAGATTTCTATGTTGCCAGCATCCCTACTAGCTTGACAGAAATGACATATAGCAATTAATCCAGCTATACTATGAAAAGGCAAGAAAGCATGTTTCAAGATTTCTATGTTGCCTTCATCCCTACTAGCTTGACAGAAATGACATATAGCTAGTTTGATAACCAACAGGCCCAAAAATATGATCTATTTACCAGTCATACCTGACATCTGAAAACCTTTAGTTATTGAAGCCATCAATTTTAAGTTAATGTGTAATAAGTTTAAGGTCTGTACCATATACAAATTCAAGAAAGCTAAACTTTACTTTTCATTTCCCCCCAGCACTGCAAAATATAGATCATGCATTGCTCCTCTCAATCAACAAAAGCATGCAAAACTTCTAAAGAATCGAATGACATACCTCAATGGTAATCTAGAGAACACTCAAAATCGTCTTTCACTTGCAAACCACCATTTACTGATGGCCCCAGCAAAAAACTACTCTTAGAAGCAACCTCTGGCAGGTCCTCTGCCATAAAACGCTGCAGTTCGCTGCCATCATGCTGTACCCTCCCACTTATCTCCAAGCATAAGCCATTATTTGGTCTCCGATTCTGTTGTTTCCCCTTAGCAGGTTTTCTAGAAGGGCCAGGGTTCACAAAGACTGGTTGTACTTTGACAGTTGGGTTTGGTTTGATCCGGTTCACTTCTCTTTCATCAGGAGGCCGTAGTATCCTGTTCTCCAATTCTAATTCTGACGCTTCACCCTCATTCATCACCACCTGCAAAAAACTCACCGCAGTCATTACCAATTAGGGACCAGGAACAGAGTTCATGTAAACTGAGCAAAGACTGTTTTCTAAAATATTCTGAGTTGCACAAAGCAAGATAGAGGAAGTGAGAACTGTTGTTGAAAAACATTTGAAAAGCTCTAAAACATCGACGAGGGTAAAGATGTAATAAAATATTCTGTGATTTTACGTGTAAGTTCCTGACTTGAAGATTTTGTGAAAAAATAAAAATGAACAGGTAGAGGCCAAATTGATCCTGGTTTAAGGATCTAACACCATGTTAGAATTTCAAAGAACACAAATTTGGTGATAATAAATAAATTGATGTAACCTTATAGGACTTCCATAGTTCTTTCTTTATGGTTGA
Source organism: Tetracentron sinense (assembly GCA_015143295.1). Classification (NCBI taxonomy): domain Eukaryota; kingdom Viridiplantae; phylum Streptophyta; class Magnoliopsida; order Trochodendrales; family Trochodendraceae; genus Tetracentron; species Tetracentron sinense. Next base: position 34,174,443 of record CM026560.1, read on the forward strand.
TTACATCTGGGACCAAAAAAATATTACAAGAAAATTGTGTGCAAAATTGCAAAGAAAAGTGGATGGTGTATCAATAAACCAAAACAGAATTGTGCCCAAACTTGATGAATATCAAAGTTCTGAACTCGAAGTGGTAGGGTGGTAGCCAATAAAAAAAATATTCATGCAGCTCCCAAACCAAACACAACCACCCAAAAGTCCATTTGGCCAAAAGAAAACAACCTTGCGGCCAACCAAGTCGAAAGTCACAACCACTTTACTTCGTCTGGCTCGTTCGGCTTCTTCAATCTCCTGCTGTTTCTTCTTTAGATGTTCCTTTTCCTGAGATTGAAACAATAATTAGCACATAAAATTTGTAGCCCATGTATCGAAAAGCCTATTTAAATATTTAAACATGATTTTCTTGGCCATCCTGTGGTTATTATAGTGTTTTGGTGAAGAAGAGCAAAACTGTCTCTTCTATTCTCCATGACCATATTGACAATTTCCATCATAGGCTCAGTGCAGGAACAACACCTAGATAAAGCTAAAAGCTAATATGCCATGCACAGGAAGCATATCTAAAAAATATTTTAGAATTGAGAGCAAGAGATCATTTGCCAGTTTATTGTAAGGAATTTCAATGGGTAATAAGCCTCCAAACATAAGCCAGAAATATGGAATGTTTAACAAAGAAAATGGAATAGGTTAAGGGAAAAATAAAATTAAATATAGAATAAGTTTCTATATCTAAGAGAATCACAGCTTAAGTTTATTGGCGCTAAATTGGGCGACTCAGCTGGAAGTCCACCTACAGGAGGACGCAGTGCTTTTCAAAAACTGACAGTTTGAACATGATAACATATCAACATGGCTCAAAAAATACTTTTTAAATTTATCTTTTCTGCCTTTTCCCTTTGTTTGGTAGGTAGGCTGGATTGACCAGATGACTAATGGTTGCAGTTTATGCCAGGGATCGGAATTTTTAGATGCAAAAAGATAGTTTGCAATATATTGATACCTCTATTGATAACCAGCTATTCCCCTCAATCTCGTAGTAGTCACTTTGGTCATCAATGACTGTAGTACGTGCCGCAGAGTTCCGGTCATAATCAACAAGCCTCTTGGAAAAGGCTTCAGCTGCTGCCTCGGCATCTGACAGGGGAAGCCCACTTTCTTCTAGACCAGCATATGTGCTTCCTTCCTTCAGCACAAGCGCCCCACAGAAACTGCATGGTCCCTCGCCTTCCTGTTCACAGACTATCTTGCCACAAGATAAACAATTGCTCACCAGTCTGTGCCGACGGGCTTGGCACAAACACGGTTTCCCCTGCTGGAATACAATTGACCCTTTTGCAGCCTCTGCGAGTGAAACAACTTTTCCAGCTTTTTTCTTTTTGGAATTACCTTGGTTTCCTTTATGAGTGCTTTTGGACTCCACAGTCTCGGTTGGGATTTTGTTCTCCCGACCACTGGACACTGTTACCTCTTTGGGTGTTCTTGTTGGTCTTTTGGTTCCAGGAATTGAGCCTTCATCCACGGGTGGTTTCACATAGGCATGCAATTTGGAATTCGGCACATTCGGGGTGCTGTTGGAGAGATCCCTGTAACCCCTCCGTTGTAGATATTCCTCAATCACACTTTGGCCAGCTTCCTGACCCATGATATTCTGCAGAAGAATTACACGCTATAAAATGTAAAAGTGTCCACCAAAATATGATGTGGTAGATAAGCAGAGAAACTTCAATAAGGAGTTTTTGGCAGCATGCACACTTAATACCAGGACCTTTACTGATGTAAGACTTTCAAAGGACAGATTAGAAACATTGGAGAAAACACATTTTCTTGTGTGCTCCCTATCTATGCACTAATGCATCCAAAGCCAAGTATTACAGGGATGCCTATTCCATGCTCCTGTCCCTCACCATCTAATATAGGATCTTTTTATATAGGACAAAGATGCTGAGAAATTAGTGACAGGACAGAAATGATTGAAGGAAACACTTATACTCCTGTATTGCATTCCTAATAAGGTCCACAATCAACTTCTTAATTTTCTTAAGGGGAAACAGAGTATACTATTCAGATGAAAAAATATTTGAATATTTTACAAAAACAAAGTTATAGGCTTATAGCTTGTGACTTCACAAATATGGCATGCAGGTACAGTTTGAATTATCCTAACATATGGTTTCAAATAACTGATTCAAGATAACTCTTTAATTTCAACATGCAAACACCTAGCTGCACTGTACAGTTAAATCGAGGCATCCTAACAATGTCGGTTTTGGGACTCAAGAGAGTAAAGTAGTAGAGTTGAATCAAAGAATCATCTAAAACCATATAGATTTTTAAGTACCATTCAACATTACTTGATAAAGTGATCCCAAAATGGTTCAAAATAATTGAATCGAAATAACTATTTATTTGAACAGGCGAGGGAATGTTGCTGTACAGTATAATATGATGCAGGTATATACTATATATTGTGTACATATATGTATAGAGATAGATAGAGAAAGAAATGAATGAAGGGATTAAAGATTAGATAGAGAGTTGATTCAGTACAAGGAATTAAACGATTTGTCATAGACAAACTTTGCAATGAATAGTGCAAGAGATACTTAGCCCTTCTGAAATATAAATCATAAAAACAAAATGTTCAAGACCTCTAAATGGCTATCCGAAATCCTAGACCGGTTAAAAAATGCAACTGTGAGCAAGGTTCAAAATTTAAAGACTTGGATGAGTTGTATCGAGTATCAACTAATGGATATCAATCAAATCAAACAAATGACTCGAGACCCGCATTGTCATAATAAATTAAACAGTAGGACTTCTAATTCATATTCGAATATATGTAAAGTATAAAGTTTAAGCAAATACATTTTATATCATCTGAATGTAGCTTCTAGCAAAGATTGTGATGAGTTGTATTCAACTCAGGTTCTTAGTTTGATGCTGGCTAGTTGCAATCCTAAACAGAGACTTAATTTCAGAAGAATGCTACATTAAGTTGCAGATCTATAAGCACAAATATTATTAAAAGCAAGAAATTTACCGCCCTTTCGAGAAAAATTAAATGACAATCCGTTATGTGCTAAGGTAGTTGCAACAAGTTACCCTAATCTTCCAGGCGACTAACTGAAAATGCTTAACACAAAGCTGGTGAAAAGAAATGTTATATATATGACATGTACAAGATAATCTTTAATAGAAGATCGAGTAGACTAACTCATCTAGGCACTCTATAAATTATAGGAACCCATTTAATTTGCAGGAAGTTCATGAATCACTTCTTAAAATTGATAATATTGAGAAGTGCCATGAAGAAAAACATGTTGAAACGGTTGAATTTTCTAGTATGTACATTCATCATAAACAAATAAAAATCAAGAGAACCCATCAATTGGAGATACCAAGTGCACTCTCTCCAGCCCTTAACAATACCTAAAGGGAAACTTCAAAGATACCGGCCCTAAGTTTCAAGAAAATTCGTCATGACTTCTAGAAGAATAGGAGAATTCAAAGGACACATCAAAGAAAAGTAGTAATTAAAATTTTATTAATCACTAAATGCATGCAAATGAAACTTCAAACAGGAAAATCCAAAAGAGTTCCAGCAATGTTCGTCACAATTTAAAGAAAAAATAAGCAAAATAAGCAGACGCATCAAATAAGATATAAATTATTTATAGAATGAATGTAGCTTAGATGAGGTTGTTGAGATGGATGAGCGAAAAGACTATGAAAGCTAAAATCATAAAGGTGAGGTTGTTGAGATGCATGAACAGAAAGACTATGAAAGATAAATTCATAAAGGTGCGCACTCGAGAGAATCTAGGAGTAACAATAATGGGTGATAAAAGAAGGGGGAGACGATTAGATGGTTTGGATACTCAATGAAGACAAATGACATCATCAGTGTAATGGAGTGAGTTTGTGCAAGTAAAATACTCTAAAGGGCGAGGGGAAGGTTGAAAAGGACGTGGATGGAGACAATCAGAAAAGATATGAATACACCCTTTGACGAAGGTAAAGCTCTTGATAGACTATAATTGTGGAACAAACTTCATGCTACCAACCACAAACAGTTGGGATAAGACACTGAAGATAGACTATAATTGTGGAACAAACTTCATGCTACCAACCACAAACAGTTGGGATAAGAAGAAGAAGAAGAAGAAGAAGAAGAAGAAGAAGAAGAAGAAGGTCAAATGATTTTTCAGTTTTCCAATTCTATGCAAGGGGAACGATTTTTAGGAAAAAAACGCGGGCAATCATAAAAATCCATCACAGAAAATGCAATAAAATAATTATTCTTTCCTTAATAAAAGCAAATGGTTACCTCAAACATAACAGTCCACTAAGTTTCAGGAAAAAAAAAAACATAGATGATTTATCAAGCATGTTGTAGGTAAATAATAGAATACCGACGGATTTATCAAGCGCACACACAAAGAAAAAACACAAGAGATATACGTGGTTCGACAATAACTTGCCTACGTTCACGGGTCAAGATCTGATTGCTTCTTCTTTATTCAGAGAAACCTTGAGAAACTCAGTACAATATTACTCTCCTCTCAAATTAAATCCCAACCCAAGCCCAGAGCACCTTGTAAAACTCACTCAAGTCACCTTCTCAATGAACCCTAAAAACAATCCCTATCTATCCTCCCTTAGACTTTTTTCTCAAACCCTGGAGTGCTTAAACCATGGTTAAAAAACTCGAAAACTCGACTCAAAAGTTAGCCTGGTTGAGTAACTCGGAAAACTCGAAAAAAACTCAACTTGGTCCAACTAGAAAAAAACTCAACTCGATCCAACTCGGAATATATATGTAGTAACTTAAAAAACTGGGTTAAAAGAACTCAAAGTACGTTGGTTTTCCAGCCTCAAACCTATAAACTAGGTTTAATAGAATCCATAGTAGGTTGTCTTTGTAAACCTAAAAAAATATGATGCAAAAATAATGTGACGTTTGAGTTTAGGTTAATTTTTTATTATAAAAATACCCTTCTATGACTCGAACTAGTTTGACGAGCCGAAAAACTCGGCTCGACTCGACTTGACTGAGTCACCCCAGGTCCTGAGTAACTCGACAAATAGTGTCTTCTTCGAGTTTTGAGGTGACTCAACTTGAAATTCAGTCAAGTCGAATAACTCAGCCGAGATTTCGAACTATGGCTTAAACCCTTCTACTATTTCCACCCTATATGCATATTGAAACCCTAGACCTATAAGCACATATTTACAAGCCTAAACCGGAGTCGTAGAGAAAATAGAAAGACTCAAAATGCGTAATATGCCAAATCCAACACTCATAATGCAAAATCTGCACTGGGCGTGCGAATGCCCTCCCTTCTTTTTTGAGCCACAAACCAACAAACTCCACCTTGGCGAAAAAACTTTGCAACATCTCCATAATCAAGAGAACCGATTTGCTTATCACCAAGTAAACCTCCATGATAGAGCACCGCATCACCCACATCCGGGACACCTCTACCTCAAATCAGGATCTCTCAAAATTTTGTAACCCATCATCTACACACACCTTCGAATCACCCCAGAAAGCCATCCACCGAATTCGATCAAACAAGACCAAAACCTGTAGCCTGAAGAACCGTCCTCCTTTTTAAAAGAACTTCATACGAGGACATAGACGCGTCCTCTCCGTTGAAGGCACTTCATCATCTCCTTCCTTTCAGAAACCCACCGGGATACTCGGTTTATTTTGATAACTCTACCTACTATTGTGTAGCAACAGCCCAAAGAATCTAATTGTCCAAAATAAATTAAATTCCTTCGCAATATAGGCTATCCCTTCCAAAGTCCGAACCACTTTGTCAGACGAAACCCCCGAATCTAATAACCACTTTATTCAAAGAATTGTCAATACTATTGAAGACTATGAGAGCATCTCCAAAGCATTTCCCTCCATCGTTGCACTATTTCAGCAGAATGGAAACCATTTTTCCGTCAACCTCTTCCACAAATAGTTGCCCAAACTAACCCAGAGCTCTGAACTAGTTGGGAATAATAGAATACCAACAGAAAAGATAATAAGCACATACACAAATAAAAAACAAGAGATATACGTGGTTCGGCAATAACCTGCCTATGTCAACAGGTCAAGATCCGATTGCTTCTTCTTTATTCAGAGAAACCATGAGAAACCCAGTACAATATTACTCTTCTCTCAGATTAAATCTCAACCCAAGTCCAGAGCCCCTTGTATAACCCACTCAAGTCACCTTCTCAATGAACCCTAAGAATAATCCCTATCTATCATCCCTTAAACTTTTTCTCAAACCCTCGAGTGTTTAAACCTTTCTAATATTTCCACCCCATATGCATATTGAGCCCTAGACCTATAAGCACATATTTATAAGCCTAAACCGGAGTCCTAGACAAAATAGAAAGACCCCAAAACGCGTAACATGTCAAATCCGTCACTTAGAACGCAAAACCCGCGTTGGGCGTTCAAACGGCCTAAGTGGGCGTTTGAACTCCCTCCTTTTTGAGCCACAAACTAACAAAATGAGCTACCAAAATCTTGCATCTATTAAAGATAGGACCTTTCATCTTTGACATTGATAGCATCACCAGAGACACTTCCACAGCCCCTTAATTACTTCTCATGAGGTCATAGATAAAGCCATGGCCTTTCTCATAGGGTTAAAGCTAATTTAAGCGGCCTTAGACTTGCCAAAGCTCGTCAAACTGAAGCTTTAGAAATTACCCAGACTCGGATTGATGACTGCATTTGCAAAGAATATGAAATCCCTTAAGAGGCTAGGGATTGTCTAGCAACCATAATGGAGATACTCAGATAATTTATACTTGGTCTTGCCATTGATGTAAATATTACCGAATGTAAAAGCTTTTTGTTTATCAGAGCTGGTAGCGGTTTATCCAACCCGGTTTACCAACCGGAAGAGAAAAGGATTTTAAAAGTTAAGAGGACACATCAAAGAAAATAAAAACTAGAAATTCCCTAATCCTTGATAACAAGTAGATTGGAGCTTCAAAATCAAGAACATAATGGTTTTAAGGCAAGTTCCTTGAATAAAATTGGGGAAAGTGGGAGGAATTAATTAAAGGAGATGCAAACTAAAGCTTTCTCCATCAGTAATCACAAGAAATGAGACCTCAAATGCCAAATTCAATAGATTCCAGGTAATTTCATCACAATTTTATAGAATAAAAGGAAAAATAAGAAAACCCATCAACTAAAATATCTAGTCAAGCAGCTGGATTGGAGACCTCAGAAATTTTATTTAAAGCTTTCTCTGTAGCCATTACAATCAGATGGAGACCTCAGAAATGATAATTCAACAAATTTCAGTCAATTTCTTTGAATCATTCCACATATAGGGGAAAAATCAATAAGACCCACCATTTCCAATTGAAACTCCACCCATCACTAATTACAATCAAACAGAAATATCTAGTCAACTCTCAACAACTTCACAGAAAATTGCATCCATGTTTTCAAGAACAATGGGATATCAACATCAATACAAATATATAAAAGAACCTACTCCATAACAATTTACAAGTAGAAACATACTTTAAACTCAATAATCTAATTTAACTATGCCATTTGAAGGGAATGAAAAAAAACCCAGATACAGATTAAACAGCAAAGGAAGAACAAAGAGTGATTACGTTGAGATACTCTTTAGCGTCTTGTGGGGGTGCTAGCTCACAGTAGGAGACAAGGCCAGAGATGAGATCCCCATCCAAATCTAAACCCGTCTCCATGTTTCTGCAGAGATCCACCAACGCCTTCTCCAGCCATTCTCCTGATCCTGATCCTGATCCTGTTTTCATTCTCTCTCTCTCTCTTGTTCTGCAAAACAAAGAGGAAAAGTTGCAGACGCGAAGCTCGGACGGAGGATTTCTTTACGCCAGGCAATTAATAGTTGTGGATGATGCCATGCTTCGCGTAGTAAGCTAAGGCACTCGTTTCCTATACGGGCGATGATCGAGATATTGTGGTTATGGCCGTCCGATTATGTAAGTTTACGTTACAATCTCTGATGTGGGATCCACTGAAATAGTGGGTCCACCTTGGGATCTGGGCTGGGCCTGTGCAAGCCCCGCCCTCACTTGTAAAGGTTTGGTTCAAGCCCGGCCAAAGACTTTGAAGGTCCTGAATTGGTTAGGCCCAAGCCCTAACCTCAGGGCCTAGGCCTGGGCTTGGGCTTGAAATAAATATTTTCTAAATAATGTTATTTAGCCATTTTTTTTCCAAGCCACAATTGGCTACCAACGTGACATCAACCCTCCTCCTTAGTCCGTCATTTGGACTTCGGATTCGGCAATGACTTTAATCTAGTGATCGTTAAGCCTTAAGTTTCAAAATGTTATATACTTCTCTCTAGTGTTGGCCCCACATGTTCAGTGTCTGTCATAAACACTAGAAGCTCATCCTCTACTGGTTTGTGTACACAGATCCAAGGATACAATTTCAGGGAATTGTTGCAGGCATTCTAAAAGAGATATGGTTTCTCTCTCACTAAGAGTGGGGGAGCTTGTGCAGGTTGGCTTCTCTGGCTCTATTCTCCTTGTTTTACTTAAGGGTCCTTTCTTTTGGAGAGACTTATAAAGCTTGATACTTTGCAGTTTGCAATCTGTCATGATGGGAGTAAGAAAATTTTGAGTCACTTTATCAAGGTTTCTAACAAAATTAATTACCATGCATCAATGGGATTTCAAGCCTTTATATTTTTTTTTGTGAGATTTGAAATCATTCATTTTGTTCAATTTGAAATCTATTTCTCAAAGATGAAAAGCATAATGCATCTATTTCTCAAAAGAAAATACACATTGTCAAATAATAAAACTTGTGAAGTGTCGGATTTTATAAGTCTCAAACCCTTATGTAAAACTAGGAGAATAACCGGTGAAAGTCAATATAGAATGTAAAATTTGATAAGTCAACTCTCAACTGTGAAATTATGGTTAAGAATCCTAAATATTATTAGAGATAAGTTTAGATAATATAGAGCGATGTAATAAGGTGAGATGAGATACATCTGAATTTCAAATAGAATATTATCAAATATTAGATTTGATTAGGATTAGATTTGATTATGTTTCTATGTTGAGACTCATATGATCTTTATATAGTCCTCAATGAGGAGTCATTGTAATCACACAGTATTATCAATAAATCAGATATAGATAGATATGTAATCTGAGCATTCAAATTGATGAGCTATAGCTTGAAAAATGGAACAATCAAGTGATCTTAGTTGATTGATCAATAATAATTTGCTTCCAAATTGTCAATAATAATTTGCAGAAAAAAAATCATTCATCAGAAACATTGGTTTGTCCAGTTTGTATAATCTGTATCTGCATCTATTTCATGATTTGAAGCAAGAGTTACCAAGAAATTCTGTTGTGGCTATGGCTGGCTGTGAACAGAAATGAGAAAACTACGATAATCTGCAATGGACCCTGACCCACCAATAAACTCATTGATATAAGACCATTCAGTTGGTGGGTCTCCTCTTGGATGGGGACTCATGCTAACAGCACCACCCAAATAAGTTAATTTAATTGATGAAAAAGTGATATTGTTATATAATTTAATATTTTATTCAATAATTTACTTATCATGCCCAAGTTTTTTTTTTTTTTTTGGCTCTTTGCTTCTATGACCACCACCATAAGAATCTTAAATTTCACAATCAAAATTATTACTCTGTTCCAATATTCTAGTGATTGAAAATAAGGCCCCGTCTCTGTCTTGGATTTGCATCCTTTCATCAACATAAAAACCATATGTCAAGTACTATTGAGAAAAGATAAGTTAATTATATTAAAATTTAGAATAAGAAGCCAACCATGATTGATTTTTATAGTATTAAATGCTAAAATCAGTTAAAATAAGATGGCTACTTGGAGTTCTCTTGTGGCATTGTATGCTCAATAAGAGAAAAGCTTTGAACAGTATTGGGTGGGGGAGGTTTGAATAGTAATTTACCATCCAAGTAAGAGAAAACTTGGATTATAAAACTCACAAGATGTTAAATGAAGGTTGCTTTCACAGAGATTGCTCTCAACAAGAAATGAACCCCAAGAGATGTTGAGTGAATTGAAAGCATGGTGTATTTATAGGATAATGGACTTTCAGAAAATTTGGGGGCCCTAGAAATATCATAAGAATATAATTAGAAATACTTGATTGATAGTTAATTAAGGGGGTTAGTAATATGGGCCCCTATATTGGAGACATGAGTTGTTTTCTGGGGTATAGTTCTAACAATTAGGTCACAGTCTAGTGGGAACATTTGGGGTGGCTACAGAAAATTAAATATAAATTGAATGGTAGTTTGAAATTGCCCGTCTAGTTCAAGCTAGTTGATGGGTAGGATTATAAATTGCCACCCCTAATTATTAGTTAAAGACTAAATTTGGACTAGCTGTGTTTTGAAAAATGGTTATTTTGAGGGGCTAACGTTCACATAGAACGAGGTGGGAACCTTAGGTTTGAAAAGTTTGACCCATTTTGAACTTGGGTTCCACGCACGGGATGCAAACCCTAGGTCAAGGAACAGGCAAGAATGGTTTTAAACGAGGGGAAAGGAAATTCACTGAATTTGCAGTCCAAGTTTAGGCATTTGACTAAAAGATATTTCCCGTTTACGAGAGGGTACTTCATTTGATGTCCATCGTGCAGACATGAATATAAATTAGGTTAGGTGGCAAATCCTCTCCAGTTATAACCGGATGTGGCACATCCGGTTATAACCCCTAGAGGTCGCCATGTGTCTCCTTTGATATCTATTAACCGTGGGTAAGGTTCACCCACCCCCTAGGGTTCACCCACCTATTTTTGGTTTTTTTTTAAAATATTAATTCTATTTTTAAAATTAAAAATATGTTTTTAAAGTTTTTTTAATATTAAAAACAATTTTTTAATTTTAAAAATAGAATTAATATTTTTTTAAAAAAACCAAAAATAGGTGGGTGAACCCTAGGGGTGGGTGAACCTTACCCACAGTTAAGGGGTGTCAAAGGAGACACGTGGCGACCTCTAGGGGTTATAACCGGATGTGCCACATCCGGTTATAACTGGAGAGGATTTGCACCGGTTAGGTTAAACATGAAGTGGGTTTTGAAGGAATGTGGATTGTACTAGTTTCACTCAAAAAAACCTTCATTTGGCATTATCAGTTACAAAAAAATGAGGAATCCCATACTTGGTATTTCCCAAGGCCCACAAGTGTGTTGTGCTGGCGAGGACCACGCCTCAAGAAGCAGAGGTTCTAAGTTCGATTCCCTAGCCCTTGTTGGCCACCCTCAGGGATTTATCCCTACTTGCATGATGTGTGTGGATGGAGTGGTCTGCACGTGGATGGAGTGGTCTGCACGTGCCTGGGATTAGTTGGGTGCTCTAAGAGGCCCAAACACCCTCATTAATATTGGCTATGCGTGCATCAATGTGGCCATCACTCCCTCACAAGCACTAAGAAGATCATTTTTCCTTTCACTGGTCAACAGCACTAGGAAGATCACCAATGTTATTTCCATGGTCCCAGCTTACTTAACTTCCTCCTTTACCTCTTAAAGACTTGGGAATGACTTAAGCTAAACTTACTTAACTTCCTCTTTTACTTCTACAAGACTTGGGAATGACTTGGGCAATGTGACTTGGATGAACAAAAGCCTAACTTCATTTTTATAAGGGAGTCCTAGTGACCAAAACTCGGGGCAAATAAGTAACCGTGTGTCTCATACCAAAAAAAAAAAGAAGTAAATTTCAATTTTATCCTTGAGTAAGTTAGTATACTCTCTTTTTTTGCCTGGTGTGAACAATGCATCATACTCAAAAGGAAAAAGACACAAAAAAGCTATAGCCGTATGGTAAAAGATGGAGATGTGCAAGCCCATGAAAATCTATACCCAAAAAAAGGAACAGAAAAAGGGAAAAAACAAAAGACTTGGATCATCTCCGGTTGGTGCTGGCGAGCAAGGAGACTGCCAACACCACTCCAATGGCGCCACATACCTCCTATGCACACCTATCAAGACTTGTGCATGCAAACCTACACTTGATTGGACTATGTGGCGCATTTAGAGTGGCCTCGGATTGTCTCTGGCGAAGCCAGAAAGCTCGGGCAACTATAGAATAAGGGACATGTGGCATTAAAAAGGGGAGAAGTCATTTCATTTCTCCCCATGATTTTGACTTCTCTCCACTTATATATCTCTTTCCCTTTATCTCAACACCTTATCGCCATATGTCATATAGTGTGTGGAGAAGTCAAAATCATGGGGCTTGTGATTTTGACTTCTCCACCACTTGTCCCCTATCCTATGGTTGCCCGAGACAAGCCCTTTCTGGCTTCGCCAGAGACAATCCGAGACCATTTAGAGTGGGTACTGGCGATCTCCTTGCCAGCAACAACTGGAGACGATCCCATGTCGAAGAGGGGAGGGGGGAATCAAATAATATCAGAGGAAATGTGAGGACTTTCATCCTTATTGCACCTCAAAATCTAGCATTAGGCAGTGTTATTGTGGTAAATATTAACAAACTTCCCCTAAACAAGTAGAGCCAAAACGTCTCCACCCAAAAAAAAAAGAGACCCAGAAAGTCAATATATTTATAATTAGGGAGAATATAGTAGCCCTGAAAGAGAGGTTGTGGGCCCTTCAAGGTGAGGTATTTTCTGTGTGTTCATAAAGGTAAGTGGACCCTCACCCTCTTATAGTTAGTTACAGGTTTGATGAATCTCCATAAGATCCAAAATATCCCTTCTCACAGGTCAGACATACACATCTGTTTGGGAGGATGAGGAATAGAAGCTCTGAGAGGAATAGAATAGGAATGGAATTTTTGGATACTGAGAAACTAGAAGTAATGATATCTTATATTTATAATAATATTAGAGGGGTGTCAGAGGAATTTGAAGAGAACCTTTGGGATTAAATTACAAATATAAGTTTAAGCTTTTGTTTTGGAAGTTGGTTCAGTCCACGTTTACAAAAAATAATTCAAACAATAGATTATAAAAAACTATTACATTGGAAACTTGCTTTGTCTTGATATTTACAGGATAAAGAAAAAGTTTCATGAGAAGTGTGAAAATCCCCAGAACTGCTGATTTTGTAGTCTCTTGAGATCCCTCCATTCGGATTTAAACAAACCCAAATGGGTTCAAGAAGGCAAGTAAGTAGTAATAGTCTCCATTAAAAATCCACTCCCTTGACTTTGGTTGTCAATGGGCCGTTTGGATTGGATTTTTTTGGCCAAAAATCAATTCTGGTAAAATTGATTGTGTGGAAATTAATGGTCAAATAATTATTTTTTCAAATAATAGTGTTTGGAGAATACGTAGGTGAGTCTCTCAACTTCGTATTCTCTGAACACTATTATTTGAAAAAATGATTATTTGATCATGAATTTCTATACAATCAATTTTATTAGAATTGATTTTTGGCCAAAAAAATCCAATCCAAACGCCACCTTGATAGTTGTTTTTAAGAGCTTGGCTTAAGCTCCTTGTGAGTCACAATCATCCTCACAAAACACGCTCTCCGTTACAATTACCCTTAAATGACGGCGAAGCTTCGGAAGCTCTCTTTCTCAAGAAGCATATATAATGGCTTTGAACTAAGTGAATGAAGTGTGGACTGGGTATCTTTGAGTTCATGTTATAGAGCTGCTTCACAGCTTGAGATGTTCTACTGTAACATAATATTCTTTCGAGATTTCCAATGATGGGTCTTGTTTATTTTTCCATATGCATCTTTTCTAGCAGAGGAATGCCCATTTGATGTTTTGATTTGGAGAGAAAATAAGCACAACTTTCAGTTCTGTTCAAGAAAGTGAGAGTTCAGTTAATCTTCCATTCTCTTTCCCTTGAGTTTATGAGAAGAGGTTAGGAGCTATAGACAAGAGACAGAGGTATGGATGAGAAGGTGGATGAAGTGATATTGCCTGGTTTTCGATTTCATCCAACAGATGAGGAGCTTGTCGGATTCTATCTGAAGAGGAAGATTCAACAGCGACCTCTACCTATCGATCTTATTAAGCAACTCGATATCTATAAATCCGAACCCTGGGATCTTCCAAGTAAGAAAATTCCATGCATGACTCATTTGAGTTAGTTGGGTGGGAAACAGTACTGAAGTTTGCTTTGATATTCTCTTTTCTTATTTCTTAATAAGTAGCTTTCTTTGTTGGGCTAGTTTGAATTTATAGATGCAGATCCTACTATTTTAGCTGCTTAGCAACATAAGAAGTTCCCTTCTCAGCTTTATTCAACTGAAGCTTTTAAGGATAGTTTTTAAAATGTGCATCTATTAACCAGTGTCTTCTTTCCTTGAGAATTTAATTGAACAAGTTACCCCCTTTTTTTCGCAAGAAGATGTGGCGACTACAGGGGAGAAAGAATGGTATTTTTATTGCCCAAGGGACCGTAAGTATAGGAACAGTTCACGGCCTAACAGAGTCACAAGAGCCGGGTTTTGGAAAGCAACTGGAACCGACCGCCCCATCTACTCCTCCGAAGGTACCAAGTGCATTGGCTTGAAGAAGTCCCTTGTGTTCTACAGAGGTAGAGCTGCCAAAGGGATCAAAACTGACTGGATGATGCATGAGTTTCGGCTGCCTTCTCTCACCAATTCAGCCCCGCCCAAGAGGCTCATAGATAAAGACCTTCCTGCCACTGTAAGTTTTTGTCACACTTCTATTCCCACTTCTGTTTTGATGATATCTATAATGGGTTTATAATCACCATCTCCTTGGGCCAGCAGGACTCCTGGGCCATTTGCAGGATCTTCAAGAAAACCAACTCCATGTCACAGAGAGCTCTTTCTCAGTCCTGGGTCTCCCAAGGTACACTCTCTACACGGTTCATTTCGGAGAACATTTCTTGCACGACCGAGGCCGGATCTGCCATCCAGTTCTGTAGTAATAATGACTTGCAAAATTCCTCTACTACTAGTTTCTCTCCTGTAGATCATCCCTCCTATAAACCAATTAACCCAATGGTCTGCAAGCCATCTCCACTCTCCATTATGAATGGAGACC
Organism: Tetracentron sinense; assembly: GCA_015143295.1. Taxonomy (NCBI): domain Eukaryota; kingdom Viridiplantae; phylum Streptophyta; class Magnoliopsida; order Trochodendrales; family Trochodendraceae; genus Tetracentron; species Tetracentron sinense. The sequence goes on from CM026560.1 coordinate 34,189,480, forward strand.
TTCTCTCCATCTTCATGTCCTCGCCGCTCAAAATGTCGGGGCCCACTAAATGTACAGATGATGCTGCTTCCATGCTTTTGAACCAGTTTCCCTCCGTAATTGGGAATGTAAGTAAGTCCTCCGGGAGCACAGATTTCGGAGGGATGCAGGAGTGTAATGGATTCCCAATCACGTTAACACAGGAGATAGGGAACATGGGCACAGGAGAAGAAGACACAGGCTTGAGGAAGAACCTAAATGCATTTCATGCTAACAACCAGTGGGAAACAGTCCAACCCATTGGATTCCCTTCGAATCTTCCCAATGCATGGAGGCTCAATTTGCTGTGGGATTCCCCTCCCTGTCCTAGTGAGATGTCTACCAGTTATTCCACTAACAAGTGCTATACTTAGATCAAGTGCTATATACTGAAAGTATTTGTCTTATAGACTATAGCCTTGATTGAGAAATTTGTAGTCCATATTAGAAACATATTCCGTTCACTGTATTACTGACTTACTGTACAGTCTTTATTTATTCCGACTATACATGTTTGGCTGAATTAAACATTTCGAAAGACCCCTAGTTTCTTTTATGATTCACATGGTATATTAAACAAGTTTTAAGAATTTGAAACTCAGCTCTGTAACAATGAGGTCCCTAATCAACTATTAAAGACTAAAACCAATCGTGAAGTCACAAACATATGCCATACCGGTATGCAAAAAAAAAATTTATTTTTTAACAAGGTGAAAACCAAGATTTTGGAAGAATATTTGGAACCGTTTACAGTTGAGAGTAAAAAGTTTTGATGCGACAAAGTAATATAAATATAAATTGCAGCAGAAAATTCGTGAATACTGTACAGTGCGAACCATTAAAAAGTAGTGTGTTCACACAAAATACTGTGCTTAATTTTGCTTGAGATGGTGCTCGAGAAAAGATTCGTACATTAACCCCAAAATCAGTCTATGCCGTTTCTGTAATTCAATAAGAACATTAATTTGAGAGTTAAGTATTCCATGAGAAATTTTATTGAATAGAACAAAAGATCAAAGCACCGATAGTTATAGATCTATCAATCAAGGCCTATTTCATACGTTCACATGGAACCCTCCTGACTAATTCCCCCCACCCACATGCGAGTGAGTCCCCTTCATCAGACTTCTGATCTTTAGGACTTCTTCCTACTAGCCCAAATCAGCACAGATGTTTGGCAGTGAACAAAGCTCCAGCATCACATGGCTCCAACTGAAGAACCTTTCTGGCTGCCAGCCTTCCAAGCTCGACATCACCGTGCAAGAACCAACTGGGTTCCACACAATAATGCAGCAGATTCAATAGGTATATTGTTGAAAAGACTTAGCCTCTTCCAGTGCCCAGGGAGATATCATTAACGCATAGTGACAGAGGACCGTCCCAATTCCATAGTCTTTGGCCATTGAATTCCGATGGAAATGGGTAAATAGCCTTCTTCCTATTAGGAAATATCCTATTATAATAAAGTGAATGAATTTATTGAGAATTCTTGAATGATTTACAATGACCCATAAAGGGTTTAAATAGATGTTTCATGCCAAGAATCCTAATATAGAAAGATCTCTCAAAGATACTCCTAATCTAATCATACCTAATCAAATCCTAAATTCAAATTTAATTGATACTATCTAATTGTGAAGAGATACACTAATAATGATACAGTGTATCTCATTTACTTTATTACAATAGGATATTTTAGTGTATCTCATTCACTTTATTACAATAGGATATTTCCTAATACTTCCGCCAAACCTTTATGGGTACAAGCAGATAAAAGCCCAACCTAAGTCACTGGATTGGGTTTTGTTCTGCAAAATTGAAAATCACTGAGGTCCATGAAACTGTCTGTCATGAATTTGCTCCATAACTTCACAAGGTTCCTCTAAATTGCCACTCTTTGAGAAAATGGTGAAAAGAAGACTGCCCACAGAAACATCAAAGACCTAACCAGCTTGTAAAGTGTAACAGTGGATGCCTCCCAAACGTAAACAGCTTATAATACTTATTGAGCTACAAAACTTATCAGGTCTCAGACCTTCCTAAACATTCTCTGAAACAATTCAGTTGCCTTTCCTGAACTCTGGTTCTGAGGAGAAGTACCATAACTGTCTATGTATATCAAAGAATCCCTCATTGCAGAATCGGAATAAAACCCAATCATGAAGATCCAGGAATGGATTTGGATTGTCACTTTCACCATTGCTGGTTTAGCATGCACATACACTTGACAAGGTGTAATTGTTTATCTCCACCCCTGATTCTCCCATGTCTTTGAAACATTGGAGAGTGGAAATAGAATCCTCCTGACAAGAACCAAAACTCATGGCAGTCCAAGAAACAACAATGCAGCATGCAGATCAGCATCCACGAAAATGCCTACTCCTGAACCATATTTAATCACCCACCCGTGAACCCCTTTATCCATCTCTAGTTTTGAAGGGGTTAAATTCTCAAATATGTACATACATTTGGCATTAAAATCACACCTCAAATTTGATGAAAATGATATAAAGCAACCCAGTTCTCACTATTTCTAACAGCCCTGGCCATTATAGCGTTCCAACAAAACACATTCTCACACAGAAAATCTTGGAAAATCATCGAAGCATCCTCAAAGCTGCAATTTAGTTATTTTGGCAAACCAATCTATAATTCCAGTACCGACATATCATCTGAATAAAACCCTTTTTTTTACTAAAAAAAAAGTTAACCTGCTTACCATATAGATGAGCTTGAGAAGCGGCACATGCTGAAAATAATAATTCCGTTAGTTGGAGTCGAATCCGGGTGAATGCACTCTGCATAAATTTCTCCAAGACCCCTCATATTGCAAGTTCTGGTTATGAACCAGTAACATGAAGTTCCAAGATGCAAGATTTGGTTCAGATATTTCATTGAAGAGACAAAGTGCACCGCCCATTGCAGCGGATTCACAGTATCAATCGGTTTCTGATAGGAGTGAAGAGCTGTTTCAATGACGAGGGCACAAAGTGCTTTGGTCTCCCTTGATAGAAAAGTGATTCTATTGAATAGAATCGGATGATTTACAATGATCCTAACTAAGGTTTATATAGAAATAACATGGTAGACTTTATGGAAAGTAAATCAACCTAATCTAATCATATCTAATCAAATCTAATCTATCCTTGATTAAAACTAATCTAATATTGTGATGAGATACACTTGAATGATATAGTGTATCTCACTCACTTTATTACAATGCTCTTCTATTCTCTAATACTCCCCCTCAAACAAATGGAGATTGAAAAATCTCTATGTGTTTGCCGCTAGTAGAAATCTCGCTTGACACATTTTAATCTCCACTTGACACCTTTGATCATTGTTGCATACTTGATTGAGTCGACCATTCACTTGCATGTTGATGGATAACTAAATAGGCCTCTAATGGACCAAAGGAAAGGGCCTCTATTGGCCAAAAAAGGGTCTCTATGGACCGAAAGGAAATGCCCCAAAGTGGGCTTGGAAATCAAAGCCGCTAATGGGCCTGACAAGGCTCAATGACCAAGATTTAGCCTCAATAGGCTTAAACTGGGCATCCAACGGGTTGAAGGAGGAGGTTGAAAAATGGGCCTCTTTGGGCCTGAATAGTGAGCCCTTACAGGCTTGGAGAAAAAAGCCTCTAATGGGCTTGGGAAAGGACCTCTATGGGTCAGAAAATAATGCCTCAATGGGCTTTGGAAAGTGCCTCTTGGGCTTGTGAGTGGATTCACAAGGTTTTTTTTTTTTTGGAACATCTGGATTGAACATGTGAAGCAATAGGCCAAAGTTGAGAAAAAAGAAAAGGTGGATAGGCCAAAGTTGAGAAGAGAGAAAAGGTGGCAAGTAAGTGACATCGACAGCTCATATCTGACTATGAGAACAATAGTTGTGGACCTGTATGTGTGTAGCAACAGCTTGAGCAGACCTTAAAATTGTATAATAGGTGACTGGCAAGGAGAAAATGGTTGATGGAAGATACTGGACATTATTGTCTACCACAAGAAGCTTGTTCTGGCCCAGACCAGATCGATACATCTGGAAGTTGGGCTGCCCAATGTACCTAAAAATCCCCCAGTGAAGCTCAAAGCTTTCCGGAGTAGTACTCTTGGCATCCTCATCCATCAACTCAAAGTAAACTTCTATATATTCAGTAGAGGAGGAGATGATAACAGTAATAGAATAAAAGTTAACTAATCAACTGAAAAAGAAAGTGGTTTAAAGGGAAAGGTTTGGGCCTGGCGGGCAGCAAGCGGAGCAACCCGCCGGCAAAACAAAATCAATAAAGTTTAACTCAAAACAAGGTCCGATCGACCCGCTCTGATACCATAAAGAGAAATTGATTTATTGAGAATTCTTGGATGATTTACAATGACCCTAACTAGGGTTTATATAGAAATAACATAGTAGACTTTATGGAAAGTAAATCAACCTAATCTAATCATATCTAATCAAATCTAATCTATCATTGATTAAAACTAATCTAATATTGTGATGGGGTATCGGGTTCTAGTCTGTCATTGAAGAAGTGAATTGGGTTGAGATAATTTTCATGCCTGCTTGGAAAGCTTAACTGGTATTCAAAGAACTTCAGAGAGGAAATTGAAATTTTAATTTCGTACATTAAGATGACCCATTTGTGTTCATACACAAAGAAGAGAGTAAGAGACTACATCTTGTTTGTACGCAGAAATGGTTTGAAATTTTGAATTATATATCCAAGGGCAAACATATATGGTTGGGAATTGACCGTAGCCATTTGAGCAACGGTCTCAATGGGATGGATCTGGGCTGGGCCAGCTCTAAGCCCAAACTCTGGGATCAGCCCATGCCTTTACTCGTTACACAATGGGGAATGCTAGTGTGAACTCACAAGCCACTCTATTATTCTGTTTCGGCAATTTCATATACACAGATCCAGATTACGCATCTGATGAACTGCCTCCTGGATTTGCCTTAGATGGAAATTTCATCCCATGGGTGATCCTAACCATTTGATCTATCTTTTGGTTTGGGATGCTCATTTATGATTTACCACACAAAGTCTAAAGTCAATACAAAAAGTCCCATCTATCAGATGGTTACCAACTTTCAATCGGATTCATCCCAGAGACTATCCATGGCCACACCAATCTAAATGTTCAACCACCAAAATTTCTTGATAATGTATGCTCTGGATGAGATTAATTTAGAAACTCCAAAGACCAAACTCTAATATGATTATATTTCAACTGATTGTAACAAAGTCAAGATGGCCGAGTTGGTCTAAGGCGCCAGTTTCAGGTACTGGTCCGAAAGGGCATGGGTTCGAATCCCATTCTTGACAAACATTTTTTTCAAAAGCTTGCACTCCTTTGTAAGTTTCATCTCGCCTGGTACCTGTTTTGAGAAGAGTTTGGGTGAAACTTAATTGGATTCCAACAAGGTTGTGTGTGCGTGAGTGAGTGTGGTGTCTCCTTTGTGTTTGCCTTCAGCTTTGCCTTGTGGTGTTATTTTTTTTTGGTAAACTCAGTAACACTACAAGCCTTGTGGTGTTATTGAGTTACCAAAAAAAAACTCTATAAAACCCCTCAATTTCCATAGCCTGGCATCAATAGAAAGAGAGAGACTATGGCATGGGTTCGAATCCCATTCTTGACAGATATATTTCAAATCTTTTTTCAATTTCATTGCCACTTTCATTCTTTCAACATTTTGCTTTTTTTTATACTCTTAACAATGTTTTCAATAATCTGATCATTGACTAACAACAATTGACTCACGTCACTCACCTAATGCCTACAAAAATAAAAGGAAAACTCTATAAAACCCCTCCATTTCCATAGCCTAGGTGCATAGGCAGCATGACATCAAAAGAGAGAGACTATGGCAGAGGTAAGTGAAGTGAAGTTGTTTGGGATGTGGGGTAGCTCCTACAGCAAGAGAGTTGAATTGGCCCTTAAGCTTAAGGGTATACCCTACGAGTACGTAGAAGAAGATCTATACAACAAGAGTCAGCTGCTCCTCCACTACAATCCTGTTCATAAAAAGGTTCCTGTGCTCGTCCACAATGAAAGGTCCATTTCCGAGTCACTTGTCATCCTCGAATACATTGATAAATACTGGAATAACTCTCCCCTACCATTACTCCCTCACGATCCTTACCAGAGAGCCAAAGTCCGGTTTTGGGCTAACTTTTATGATCAAAAGGTGTTACCAAATATCACCTTAATTAGCTATTACTTTGTGTTTGTTTGTATGTATTTTAAATGTGAGTATCATTTTCTTAATTTCAGTTCCTCACAAGCTCCAATCCGGTGATCAGGTCCGAAGGCGAAGAGCAGGAGAAGGCCATTAAAGAGTTCTTGGAGAATTTTAAAGTGTTGGAAGAAGACTTTGCAGGAAAATTCCATTTTCTGAACGGCAAGGACCCGGGATTCCTCGACTTCGTCATGGGATCAAGCGTATGTAATCACCGAGCTATCGAAGAGGCTATTGGTGCTGATTTGATCGATCCACAAAGGAACCCAATGTTCTTTACACGAATGACTGCTCTCAAAGACCACCCTGTGGTGAAGGACCACCTCATGACAAGTTGGTTGAACGTATGAGGAAGTTGAGATAAGAGATGGTTCTTCAATCCCCTAAAGTTTGATATAGATAGTACTATGATATAATAATGGTGATTAATGATTATACGTGGTGATTATAGTAGCCTTATAAATGGCACTGCGTGTTTGAATAAGGTAGAGGAGACATGTATGCATTGAAAGAATAAGAGATTTGACATTCATATGTATAGACATTGAAAGAATCCATGACACTCTCATCTAAGCACAAGAGCGTTTCGCTGCTTTCTTCTTTTACTGCAAATTCCAGTTTACTAGTATGAGGACAAGAAGGGATCTTTGGCAACAAAGATTATGTTGCCTACCGTATCACCAACTTGGAATCACTAGCGAAAATGAGCTCTTGGTTTATTTTAGGAGTTCGCTTAAATCTGGATTTCATAGCAAAAGCTGTCAATGCGCCAATAGGACTACAGGAGGCATTTACATCGCATATGAACTATGCCGCATAAGATTCCTCTATAACAGAAGGAGAAATGATAAGTTAATAGGATATGTTGCTGTTTCAGGTCTCATTCAGACATTCACAAGCTATCACTGAGTTAGTTATTGAAGAACAGGATGGACAAGAAATCCACTATTTGGATGGTCAAGATCGTCCAATCATGCTGGTTTGTGATCATCTAAGACGTGTCCTCGATGAATGCATGTATCTAAACTTTTAAAACCCGTCTGGCTTATGAACAATCAGGCCTTGTCTGCATTTAATCTTAGTTAAACAACTTTAACCTTAGTTACACTGCTTTTAACTCGAGGATTAAAGCTGCCAAGAGCCAAGCATGGTTTTATTGCAAGTGCCAGTGGAAACCCGGAGGTGGTTGATACACTTTTATACCCTAGCTACTACTCTAGTCATTAACCTTAGATAAACGATGGCTTGCACTAGAGATAGAGAGAGAAATCTTGGGTACAAAGATATTGTGTTTGTTTGGTGGTCAACAAGTGGAGTTTATGCTTATCCTTAATCTGTTATCAAATGCAAGTATTTTAATAAATTTCTGACTAACAACATATTTGACTCACCCTCACCTAGAACCAAAGACGGAAAAGCAATATAGCTTCCACCCGCATTAACTTGAGGTTCAAGCAAGAAACTGAGTTAGTGAAAGCATACTTTTATGCATGTCCTAGTCTCCCTCTCTTTTCTCTAAATGACTAAAATAGCTTTATTTTAAAAAATGTAAAATATTTATAATGTAAAAAAACTAATATGAGTAACTATTTTAATATATATATATATATATATATATTGTAATGAACCCGCAGATCTTAACTTGAGCTCGATAAGCTTGCAAGCCTGAACACTCAGAACTCGAATCAACTAAGCTCAAGCCGAGCATGTTCAAACCAAGCTCAAGCTTGGCCAAGCCAAGCTCAACTCAAGCTCAAATACAGCCTTACTTATGAGTGAATCTTAACCACAGTTAAAGGGAGTTAAAGGAGGACATGTGGCGAGAAAAGGGGAGCTGAGACGCTCCTCCTCACGTCACCGACCGAGGAGGCAATTATTTTCCATATCTATAATTATATGGGTTATGTCCAATCTTGACATAAATAGTTAAAACAAATGAAAAAACACATCTGAACAGGGGGACATTATATAGAAAACACAATAAATCCACTAATTTAATATAATAAAGCAACAGTGAAGATCTCATCAGATAACAAATAACCAGAAAACAAAACCCTAGCAAACAGATTTGTCGTCGAAGTGAACAAAAAAGTACTTGTAGTCATAGTCAACCAACAAAATGAAAAATACTTTCAAATTCAAGCACAAATGACCACCATATTTCCTTGATCCATCATCATCTGCCGAAGTCAATTTCGTTCAACAGATGAAAACACACAAGCATTTGCTTCTTTTCTTTCTCATCTTAGCTCCTAGAGGCTTGCTTTTCCTTCACTTTCTGGATCTTCAGCACCTTCTTCACAATCTTTTGCTCTTCTACCAAGAAGGATCGGATGATCCTACAAAAACAATTAACAAATTATGTAATCTCAAAGTATAATTGAGGAGAAGAGCTTCCAATTGCTGAAGTTACACAAGAACACACCTCTCCCTGACAGCGCATCCAGACAATACACCACCATAAGCACGGTTCACGGTCCTCCGGTTCCTAGATAATCTAGACCTCTTGTATTCAGCAGGTCTCAGGTGGGGAATCTGCATATAGAGGCATAGAGGTAACATTGATAATGCTTGAAGCACCACAAGCTACACAAATCTGTACTGAAAGCAACTGAAATGTTTGTAACTTGCAATCAGGAACTTAATACAAGCAGCACATTGCCCCATCCAAGTGAACTGTGTACACTAGATAGGATGCAAGAATTCTAGAAACAGAATAAATAAAATGATGGGAGTTAGCTCTCCAAGTCCAGGCTGCTAGAGAAACATGCTACTGGATACCATGCTCAGCATCCCATTTCTAGGTACATCTCAATCAGACAAGATAACCAAAATAAAAGGGATAGGTCTTTTCTTCAATGAGGCCTAGTTTGAGAAAGACGCATCAAAATAGAATAGTGAAGAGTTATAATACATATATTTTGGATTATTACATACATTCAAAAATCGTTTCCCAGTATACCAACACATAGATGCATTTACATATATTTCAATATCATGTTTTCCAGTATCAGACCGACAGGTCTGACACACAGGCACCTAATGCCCCCAGATTTTGAACAAACTAAGAAACGGCAGCAGTAAAAACATTTCTTTTTTAAAAAACAACTGAAATGAGGATTTTATACAAGTCAATTATATGATGCATCAAAATATGCAAGGCATAAATGGGAAAAGAAAAAAGGAAATAACAATTTTTTTTTATTGGTAAAAAGGAAATAGCATATAAAAAACATGTTAGAAATCATTGGGATTTTGGAAGCAACGAGGATGAAGGTCCAATCTGTTAGCCTAAAGGTTACAACCATAGGTACCCTTTTTTGATGATAACACAATAAATAATAAAATGATCATTGTGTTACTAATGTTTCTATTAAGTTCTTGTGAAATTCAGATTACAAATAGCATTAGCAAACCATCCAAGGCACAAAGAAAGAAATTGTCACAAAGCATAGAAAAGATCCACAATCAAGCCACAAAGTAATTCATCCAAACAAGTTGAAGACCATACCAAGCATTGCAAAAAAACAAGATTCCTTGACTTGAAGATTTACTTAGAAGCAATCTTGGCAAGTAAAGAAAGTCATGAAGATGAAACCAAAGAAGAATGAACCAAGATCAAGCTTAAAGGACTTTGAAGACTCTCTCCTATGAAGGTTAAAGGCTTTTTATATTTTTAGTTTGAGAGTTCTTAGGACTTTTGTAAAAAATCTTCAAAGATGGAAGATTGAAAGTTCATTTACCTAGATTGACCTTAGGAGCCTTAAGAACATCTTTGCATATCTTTATAAGATCCTAAGACATCATATTGAATGATTATAATCTTGATAAAAACAAGTTAGTTGACCAATTAGATTAATCAAAACTTGTACAGAAGGGATTTTCTATGAAAAACAGAAAATCAGTGGACTAATTTCATGAGGTACATAAAACCAATCGACTGATTCATGCCCTGTGTCAAGAATAGACATTGTTATCAAAACCAGTCGACTGATTCCTGATTTGGGTTCTGAAATTACTGGTATAAACCAGTCAACTGATTTGTCAAGAGACAAAAAACCATTTGCTCGCGACAAAGCATTTAATGCTCTCATAACTGCTAGTTTTCAAACGGTCATTTTTGCATTAAATGCACCTCCAATGGCCATAATTCTTCTTGGACTATGAATTGGGATCATTTATGAACAAAATAAGAATTCCTATCATTCTATTAATTACTCCCAAGCATTCATTGATTCATTCTTTGAGAAAAACTCTAAATCCCAAAAGAGTCAAATTTAAGCTATTCAACTCCATTTTTTGAGAGACTAGTGAGCATTCAAGTGATCATCCAACTCGTTTTAGGAGCAATTTCTAATTGTAAATCGTTCATACTTCCATTGTATTTGAAATCAAGAATCCGTGTGATTCTTGTCATTGGAACGGGAAGCTTCATTAAAGGGAAGTCAAGAGAGGTGTTCTCTTGCAATTTGTAAAGGTTTGGTCTTCGCCCGTGAAGAAGGCCATGCGATATTAGATTGTGTTGAATCCTCAAGTAGGAAGCTTGAGGCGGGGACGAAGACGGGAAGCCGAACCTCAAGAACATATCACGTATTTGATTTCTCTCTCCCTTCTCTTTTTAGCTACTGTTCTATTAATCATTGCATTGCTATACTTGACTTGTAAATATCATTACTTGCTTAAAATCCTAATTAAGAAATTAGGAGAAAGTTTCTGTATTTGCCAAGACCCTATTCACCCCCCCCCCCCCTCTTCTCTAGGTTCAATTAGTTGGGCAACACAATCAAATGGAGAACACCAAGGATGAGGCACCAGCTGCACTTGTGATGCCATGCAATAAGAAGATAGTATATTATGGAAATAATACTAAAGAATTTAAAACCAATAAACCGAAACGAAACAGCAATTGATAACACGAAAATTTTCAATAGCTACTGATAGCCTAAACAACATTGGTAAACCAACCGATGATTCTCTGTCAGATGAAAAAATTGAGAAAGAGATATGTGGTCAGGGAGCGTGTTCAGCCCTGAACCCGTGCCTAAGGAAATCATGTTCTGAGACGCGTGCTCGGTGAGAATTGTATTGTACTACTATATCATTATTGATGAATGTTATTACGTAGAAAATAGTTTAGATGGGCTGTGGATTTTGCTGGGCTCTATGGCTCACATCTCATTTTATGTCTTTAGATTCTGAAGCAGTTACCGATTGACAATGAGTTACACTTTAGAGTCTCGAGGTATATCGGTGTAGTTGTGGCGACAAAAGTACAGATTACTGTAGCTAGTGAGGTAACACATTTGCTTATGATGGGTTATTGTGATGATAAGTTGTTATTGCTTATGTAAGCTCATAAGAAAAGTTGAAAATTCCCGCATTTTCGCGGGTAAAGTCTTCCGCTGTGTCCAAAGATATCAAAAAATATTTCACTCATCTATCCTACTTAGGCTAACAATGTTTAATTCCCTTTTGGCATAGTAAGACTTTCTCTTACACCCTCCTGGAGATGATCTATATCTCCAGCTTTCACTCCTAACAATATACACAAGGTTTCAAATCATCATTTGATTCGAAACCGGCAGTGTAAGATGGTCCTAATTGAGTCTAATATACAATTAGACCCTATAACTAATATGATTTGTAATGATGGTTATTGCTTTTAGCTCTGATACCAACTGTGACGCCCCGAACCCGCGCCTAAGGAAATCGTGTTCCGAGACGCGTGCCTGGTCGTCAATGACACACAGCGGAAGACTTTACCCGCGAAAATGCGAGAATTTTCGACTTTTCTTGTGAGCTTACATAAGCAATAACAACTGGTCATCACAATAACCCATCATAAGCAAATGTGTTACCTCACTAGTTACAGTAGTCTTTACTTTTGACGCCACAACTGCACCGATATACCTCCAGACTCTAAAGTGTAACTCCTTGTCAATCGGTAACCGCTTCAGAATCTGAAGCCATAAAATGAGATGTGAGCCATAGAGCCCAGCAAAATCCACAGCCCATCTAAACTATTTTCCACATAATAACATTCATCAATAATGATATAGTAGTACGATACAATTCTCATATTATAATAATATGCAGAATAATAATATCGTAATTCGTGACCCAAGGTCACTCAGGACTATCGCACCCTATTTGAGGTTCCCAACCTCCAAGTTGTCAAATTCATCCAGTCATTGTCCACGACACCAGGTTACCGTTTCAGATAACCGCTCACGCTTTATCCTTGAGTTCACAAACTCGATCGACCGGGCCTTCGCCCATGTACAACCTCTATCCATGAGTCCACAGACTCAATTATCAACCAATCGGGACTTCTCCCGATTATAACCAATCATTGGGTATGTCGACCCAATTAATCCTTAAATCATCATATTCTACACATAACCCGATTCTTCACCCGATAACTGTCAGGAACAATACTTCTGACACATCACACTCTGTCAGGAACCACACCTCTGACACTTTATATTTTTCTTCTATGGGAACACCAACACACACACAATCACATTTGTCAGGAAACACATCTGATCAGCCAGGAAACCCATCTAACCTGTCAAGAAAATGAAACTCATCCGACAAGCCAGGGGCGCACCTCTGATTAACAGGAAACACCTGACCACCAGGAAACACTTGTCTATCAAGTACACATCTGACATATCACTCTGTCAGGCATAACACCTCTGACATGACACCCTTGTCAGGAAACACATCTGATTACCAGGAACACATCTGACCTGCCAGGAATAACACATCTGACATGCCAGGAACACCCATCTAATAACCAGAAAACACCTCTGACATCAAATCCTGTCAGGCAAAACACATCTGGCATTAACCTCGGTCAGGCACAACACCTCTGACATCAAATCCTGTCAGGCACAACACCTCTAACAGCTACCATCATATATCACCATAGCCTCTTTTGGTTGCATACTTGCCGACACAAGCCAATGCCCCCTCAAGGTAACATCATTGAGTTCGTAAACTCAATACATCCCTGGGTCCATAGACCCCAATCCAACCTTGAGCCCATGGCCAAATGCCGTCCTAACTCTCCCGACTATCAGTCACGGAGGAACCCGGGCTCATAATAGATACCGCCTCTCCGGACTTAGCCAAAGAGGGACCACAGACAGCAGTTCACGTAGGTTAGGTTTTCTAACCATAGGAAATCCCCAATTATTCAGGCCCTGCTTGAATAAGGCCTCATGCCCGTGGACCAAGTCCAATGGTATACCGTTCCAGAATGGAACATTACCCGGCTGATGGACCATTCCATCACCTTACCATGTCCCAACAACATCACATTATACACAAAGGTTGTCCCAAGGTGGGACTTTTACCAGGCCAATGGACCCTACCAATGCCTTTAAACATCACATCTTATCAGATTCGTTCCGATAGGAAACTTAACCAGGCCAATGGGCCTACCATTGCCTTAAAACAAACATCACATCATACAAGAGTAGTTCTGATAGGGAACTTAACCAGGCCAATTGACCATACAATTGCCTTACAATGTCAAAATCACATCACACATATAGAAGCCCAGTCAAGCTCTCATAACTTCCTGCGATTGATTGCACTTCCACTACGATCTATCGCAAATCACACTGAGTCTAAATTCCAAGCTAGAAACAACCCGAAACCGAGGGCTCCGTCCCTCTGCTCAATTTTCACTCTCATCCATCCCATCCATATATCATTCATAAGGTCTCCGACCTTTTTCCATCCACACATAATATCACCAAACCATTCCACATAAATAAAGTAGCTTAAATAAAGGAAAAGAGAAGAGATGGAGAGGAATTTTACCTATTACACGACTTTCGAGGCTCCGGATGTTGAAATGGTCATCACCAATGCGATCAAAACGCTGAAAAACCTCTAGGTGAACCGCCTCTCTCTAACCTCCACTTTCTCTATCTAGAATTTTCTCTCTCTACACGCCAATCGATACACCGGGAAAAAAATCGGACTTCGCCAATGCGTCGGGAACATCGAAAAACCCCAAGGGGACCTCCCTTTTCCTTTCTCTCTCCTCACTTTCTCTCTCTAAAATACTTGGTGGCAGAACCTCCCCCCTGTTTACAGAACGTGAGGAATGGGGGAGGCTGGCCTCCATTTTATAGATACGGTCATGTGCATAGCACATGACCATAATAAATGGTCCCGTTGACCAAGTCAACGGTTTGACCGTTTGACTATTTTTCCGTCTTCTCTCGTGTATACGACCTCCGTAATCCTACTTAATGACATGCGAAGAAGCCGAAACTTCAAGTGACCAAACTAGGGACAGTCCGACACCCGATAGAAAAATTTCAGGAAAAAATACTGAGTTTTGACAACTGCACTTTTGTCCGGAAAAAAACTGCAAAACCCACTAATTTCCTGATTTCGGACATAAAACAGGCTGCCATTTCTTCGTTTGAGATAACTAACTGTCGAAATGACAGACTTTAGTTCCCACGGCCGACTGGCACGTGCTGGTATCAGCCGCACGGATTTCTATTTGGATCCCCAAGAAATATTGAGTCTCAATTTCTGGAAATCTGAAAATTTCCCGTTTTCTTTGATTTTCTTACATGATATAACCCTGCGGTCCTGCAAGACGATACCTAACGAAACCAATATGACAGGTGAAGGTCCCGGTAGTCTGTGCGCGATTTTCGAGAAGAAATACTGAGATTTTATCGGTACAACTCAATCCCGAGTAAAACTCACTTTTCACAATTTAATTAAATACTTAACTTATTAACCTCAATTAAGGACCAATAAACCCATAATTTTATTATATTAAAATTCTGGGGCGTTACAGAGCGTCTGATCTGGTAGCTCACAAGATAATGTATCAGCCTATCAGGTGAGCCCACACATTTCACAACCATGGTCCGTGGGATCAGTACTGTTTCATTTTCCAATTGCTTATTGCACCACTAATTAAAAAAAAAATAGACTGCTGGGTTTACTATGTTGAAGTATGG
This sequence comes from Tetracentron sinense, assembly GCA_015143295.1. Lineage (NCBI taxonomy): Eukaryota > Viridiplantae > Streptophyta > Magnoliopsida > Trochodendrales > Trochodendraceae > Tetracentron > Tetracentron sinense. The sequence continues at coordinate 34,204,737 of CM026560.1, forward strand.
AAATCAAGCATACCAACACCCCTTTGAAAATATATATGAGTCAGTCTAGGGGTACTCCCTATTCTTACTCCTTATTCTTAACCCCTATCTAAGCCCTTCTTTAAAAAATATCAATGACTCTAAAATATGTTTAGGTGACATCCCTTACAAAAATATCTTTAGTTCCAATTTCCAAAATTACCCTGTTCTTAAAAAAAAACTCCTTGTTTTACTCCATAAATCTCTCTTCGGCTTTCCTTCACGTCCCCTCGAGTTCTTCAAGATCACCAAAAGGGTTTATTTTTTCAAAGCTTCAATCCATATCTCTTCATCTCTGCAAATTCTCTCTTTCAAACCCCAAAAGAAGAGAGGAGAAATGGTTAACCATTTATGGCAAGAAGAACCACTAATGTTGAAAAAAATGTTTTCCCTATGGCAGCAGCTATGGATCCTTCATGTGATCGTAGTAGTGGGCAATTTGCAGTTACCTCAATCCAACTGCACCCAAGCATTTTCTTTACATCCCTAGTATGTCTAGTACAAAAAACAATGGCTGCTGCCATTCTTGGATTTCTTAGAGATTCACAAGTAAATGGGTTTGCAGGTCCATGCTCAGATCATTAAATCTGGACATGGAGATGAGATTTGTGTAGGGAATTCTTTAGTTGACATGTACTTAAAGAATCAGAAGTTGATTGATGGATCTAAAGCATTTGAATGAAATGCCTCAGAAAGATGTGATCTCATGGACCCAAATGGCTGTTGGATGCTTACACTGTGGGGATCCAGGAAAAGCACTCTGGGTCGTCCAAGAAATGAAGAAAGTGGGTATCTTTTTTTTTGGAAGAAAGTGGGTATCAATCCAAACAAATTCACGCATGCCATTGCGCTTAAAGCTTGTTCCAATTTGGCCTACTTAGAGGAAGGGGAGAAAGTCCATTGTTTAAGAATTAAAGTAGGGGCTGATGTCGGTGTCTGTGTTGAAAATGCTCTGCTTGATATGTAAGCATTATGCAGATGGATGGATATTGGAGCATGGGGGGTCTTCCAGATGATGATGATATTGGGGCATGGAGGGTGTTCCAAATGATGATCGTTCTGTAATTTCAGGGACAATATTAATCATGGGATTTGCACAGAACATGCATGCTAGGGAAGCTCTGGAGGTTTTTAAGAGGATGAGATCAGAGCATGTATAGCCAAATTATATCACTTTCATCTCTGTGCTTTACAAATGTGGCAAGTAGGGTTTATTGATGATGCGAGTGGGCGAACTTCAATCTCTTATGTTTCTTTGCAGACAAAAAAAAAACCTAAGAGATGCTTTTGAGTTATTGATGGAGAGGGAGTTGTTTTGGGAGGGGTAATTTTGGAACTAAAGATATTTTGTAAGGGATGCCACCTAAGCATATTTTAGAGCCACATATATTTTTTAAAGAAGCGCTTAGTTAGGCAATACGAATAAGGAGTAAGAATAGGGAGTACCCCTAGACTGACTCTATATATATATATATATAAATACACACAATTGTTTTCAATATATAGATATCATATAGATGTGAGTATGATTCCGTGAACATGCAATTAGGGAAAGCATGTAGTGCTTTCACCAGCAGTCTCAGTGAATCAAAAACCATTTAAAAGCACCATTCTACTGCAAAATCTTTACTGGAAACCAATGTAGTCGAAGTATTGTCTAGAAAGCGCTTAGGGAGGGCCCTTAGCACCTGCATCAAGTCTAGGCATAGCTGGCTAAGAAAAAGTTTATTAGTGAAGCCTAGGCATCATCACCCATGCACCAGTGATGATGCAGTCATCCAAAACCAACACCAAGTTAAACAGCATTTTAAATATGATAAAAATGATAATATAATGAAACAGATTATGAATTTGCAAGGATAAAATATGTTTTTCCTATACAAAACAGTATCCATCTGGTTCTTTCCCTCTCAAAAGTCAAAACTATGCTCATTTAATTGTTGCAGTGACATTCTGGTTGTCTATAAGCACTGTAACAAAAAAACGCCATTTTTTTGAAAAAAACGCCATTTTTTTGAAAAAAACCCCGTTTTATTTGCGAATTTTTGAGTTGCCAAATGGTTCTACATTCAAATCGCGACTTTAAAAAAAAAACGGTGTTTTTCCGAATTATTCGTGTTTTTTGCGTTTTATTCACGTTTTTACGAATAATTCCCGAATTTCCCAAATTATTCCTGAATTATTCTAAAAAATTACTTTTTTTAAATATATTTTAATCAAATTGTTCCATATATTTTTATAATTATTAATTTACTTCTTATTTTTTTTCCCGAATTTGATCCCTACCGAATTATTCTCGAACCCAGACTTTGTCATTATGTCTATTAAGAGTATATTAGATCAAATTGGAGGGTTTGTGAACCGCCTTTCTTTGACTACTAGACATTGCCTAGTTGACACGTTGCTTGGGGAACCCCTATTGGCTATTGCCTAGGCATTGAGTGCTCGCTTTTAACCTTCAAAATATTTATATTTATTTTGAGCCAGATATATAAACCAATTGGTTGTCTTTATTTCCCACAAAGGTAAGAAGAATCTAATGCAGCTGCAAGATTTTAAAAAAAAAATCTTAAACCCAAGGTTGGATGGATGAATGATAGACATCTATCAAGTCAATGATTTTGTGCCTTCAAAGCCATTAGCCATTTCCCGATTAAAATTCTCTTCAATACCAATATCTCAATTCCCTTGGTTTCTTCAATCTTTCTTCAAGTCCAGACATCAAATCCAAGAAAACCCACCAAATCTATATAATCATGCTCTGGATCACTCTCATGGTTAGTTTGATTTCTAATGCATTTTTCCAAGTTTTTTGGCGAGATTTTTTGTGGATGGGATTTTAGTTTATTTATTGATGTTTCTGAGCATTGTTTCACCAAGGGTGAGTTTGTTTGGTGAGAAAGTGAAGGAAAGTAAAAGAAAAGTGTGTTTTCTTGCACTTTTATTGCGTTTGGTGTGCAAGAAACACACTTTCATTTTGTTATATTTTCTCAATAGTTTCAAACTTTCTCCCAAAAACTTTCTCCATCTTTTGATGGTTGTTTTGAAAGAAAATTTAAGTTTCTTTTCTTTTCTTTCACCCACTTTCTCACCAAACGATCACACCCCAAGGGATTTACCTTTTTGTTAATGATAGATTATTTTTAGTTGATCTTGGATTTATTTTGATGTATTTTTTTAATTGTAATGAGTGAATTCAAGTCCTTTCATTTTGTTTCGGTGAGTGATCAATTGGGATTCTGTTTTAATGTGTGATTTTGTTGATTTTTTTATATTTGTTATTTGATTTTTGTGTTAATGGGAAGCTCATTGTTTTGGTTTATTTGATATTGGGTTCTGTTGTTTTTTTAATCGATACTGAGATGGATATATTAATAAAAAAAAAGATACAAGGGAACAAAGTATAGAACTGTAAAAAGTTTACACTAGCGTAAACTGAAAAGCACAAAAATAGCAAAAGGATATCCCCCCCCCCCTACTATAAAGAACTGATCCTAAATTGTGTTAAGTATCATTCCAACACAACTCCCAGATCAACCCCATCGTTCTGAATGGAGCCCCATTCAAATATCAGTAGACCAAATTCGTTACTATGAGAAATAGAAGAGGTGAAGTTGTCAAAAATCACTAATTTCTCTCTATCCAAATTGACCATGAAATAGCCCCAAGTAGAACCGACCAAATTGCCCTCTTGGAACTATCTACACTAACTAATAGAGACCCTTTGTTTATGTCTATGGAGATCTTTTTCAAGATAGGATGATGGTGGAAATTCACTAACAGAGAAAAACAACTGAGGACATTGTTGAGCATTTGAAACGGGCTCCGTTGCATCCCCGATCATTGCTGCCATGATTGTCAAAGTGACAGACCCCATGGACACCTGAGACGGGTAGCCTAAGGCATCGCTTGATGAACTCTTTGCATCAAAAATCCCCCAATATGAGATTTATGTATATTGCATTTCCTTGAATAAGGGGTCTTGCAATTCATATAAATTGCAAAATCTTCATTGTCAAGATGTACTCGGATAGAATCATCATTTGAGACAATTCTATGAATAATAAAGGAAAATTTCAAGCATCGGAATTAAAAAATGGAACAAAAAAAAGACAATCTACCATGACTGTCAAAAGGAGAGAGAGGGAATGTGGTAGATAAAAAAATAGAAAAAAAAGGCTACTACAATGAAAGTTGAGAGAGAGAGAGAGTGTGTAGGACTAAATAAAAAATAACCCGACATTAATGTGATTGTTGTACCTTTTGCTCTCATTTTTTCTTCTTCTCGATTATACCAAAAAAATGTAATATAAAAATATATAAAAGTAAAATTTATATAATTGTAAGATTTGCACTTATTTTAATTATTAAAAAGCCCTATAAAGATGGAATTATGAGAGCTTTGGCAGCCTATATGGAATTTAGAACATTTAATGGGCTTTTTTTTATTGGGTTGCTTAAGCCCAGCCGTATGTCTTGGTTACCTGGGCAACACCTTTAACAACCATGTAAAAATTGGACTGCTTGAGCTCAGCCGTATGTCTTGGTCGCCTAGGCAACGCCTTTAACAACAATGTAAAAAATAGAGGCAACCATATGGTACACCCACAAATAGAGGAAGAGAGGGAGACCAATTGGTCCACCAATTGAGCAAAAGAGAGGTTAAGTTAACATGAAGGAAATATACATGACATCATTCGTTCTTTCTTCTTCTATTTGCAAACACGTTTTTGTTAGATATAAGAACCCTAACATATTATATGGTAAAAGACACGAGAATCATATAAAAGTGGATTTTTTTTATTGACCAAACTATCATACTCATATAAAATAGATTTTTATACGTGTAAACAATAATAATATTACATATTTCAAATTATTAATAATGACCGCCTAGGCGGTCAGGCGCCTGAGCCTAGCAGAGTGCCTGGTCGCCTAAGCGACCGTCTGAGGAGCCAAAGGCACAACCTTTCACGACTATGATCGCCGCTATTAAATCAGCATGTGCAATTGGGTAGTGATGTTGCAAAGGTAGAAGATGAAGTTACTGTAAAGAAAAACGATGAAAGAAGGTGAATAAATGGTACTTACCATTGGTTTGGCCGGACTCAGGCAAGCACAGTCCTAACGCAACCGCTGAAGACCGATTACCGATTATGAAGGTGTTTATTACTGGTATGAACATGAGAATCGATATCTGGCTGAAGGAAAAAGAGGCTGGAGAGGGATTGAGGGTAGATTCTTCAAACTATTGAATGAAGTGAGAGAAACGTGAGGTAGTTTCCTTATTTGGAGGTAAAGAGAGACATGTGTGGGCAACTCATAAAGAAATGTTTAAATTACATTAATACACATTAAAGTATTTTTTTATATGGGTACAATAGGAAAAATAGAAGAAATCAATCCACGCCACTTGCCCCTCTCATTATAATAGTAGAGATATGGGTCAATAGGAAAAATGGAAGAAATCAATCAATATTACCTACCCATCCTTCTCTTATTATAATAGTAGAGATAAAGATTTATGTGAATTGTATACGATATGTAGAAACCAAATACTCTAAATCTAGTAAGTTAAAAAAGATGCAAATAGAGTGTCGGAATCCAATACAAACGAGAGCTTGTGCGGTTGGGCAAACCTTATAAAAAAAAAGGATTGGGGAACCCTAGATTTTAGTTTTTAATTTAAAAAGAGAAATGCTAGCCCCAATCACACATTTCCAAGCTCTCAAGGTTGTAGCGACAAGTGTCACTACTTTTACCTTGAGAACCAGAATAAACCATCAATTCTTCTTTCAAAATTTTTCTTTTTAAGCTTGTTGAAAGGGTCGCAATGCCACGTGTTGCACCCACCTTGAGACTTTGGAAAAAAATTTGAATTGTGCAACTAGGATTAGCACCCCTCTTTTAAAAGAATAATATATATTAAACTTTATATGAAGAATGCTATGAGTTGCAATTTAAGCATAAATAATTGCAAACAACACTAAATAAATCAAAGTTCATACTTGAAGATGTTATATTTAATAGTCAAATATAACATATATTAATTTTTTAACAAATAACACCAAAAGGCAAATCCGTGGCCATGTCTATGCCCACAAGTATGGACATGCAACACGCAATATGACTACAGATTCAATGAGTACGCAAAACATAGAAGCCATTTACTTGACTAATAGAACATATAGAATAATCAATAATTCATGTAATTATAGGGCTTCTACTTGTGTAGCGTACAAAGTTATTCCATAAAAACCACCAAGGAGAAAACCATACATGAAAGCCAAGATGTGAAACTTCAAAATAAACATAAAGGCCTCATTTGTTTTTTTTATTATTTCGTGGATTTTTTTACAGGTATAAATGCCTCATTTGTTGTTAAAGATCCATTTCTTATAAATAGGCCACATAAAGACTGTTTTAGGAATCATAACCACATCCAACATTAAGCCATCCAAGAATGCCACCATGAGCATATAATTTAACTTTATCATCTGAGATGATCTCATCCACATTTTCCAATTTTGACAAGTAAAGCCGCGCTCGTGGTATTAAGAAGATTACAAAAGGCACACAACATCTCAGGGACATCAACCTAAGATCCTGAGCCGCGATGCATCAAATAATGGTTAGATAAAAATCACCCTAAACCCTAAATCCTATTACTCAGAATAAATCACAAAGTATGCTGAGAAGCTTAGATCAAATATACAACAATTGGGCAGCAAGAAGGAGACAACTAAACAACATACCCCTTGGATTCTCTTTCCCGTAACAGGACACTTAGGCCCACTGGCTCTCTTATTGGTGGTTTGGTAGACGAGCCTTCCACCTAAATTCCATTACAATCAGCATAAACAAGAGAGCTAAAAAATTTGAAAAAAATAAAAATAAATAAAGGCTTATGAATCCACGTGACAATTTAAATATGAAACCATCCAATGCGACTGATGCTAGTAAACATACAAAGTAATGGATGAATAACCCACATATCGAAGAAACAGCACAAAATGCATTCAACACAAGGCATCCGTCAATGGCTCAGATTAATAAGAATTTAAACGCCAAGTTGGGCAGCAAACGATGGAACAAACCCTAGAGATTAGGATTTTCTTGAAAAATAAGGAACAAACCCTAGAGTTTGGAAAATAAGTGAGAGTGAGAAAATGCACCATTAAAATAAAATGAATCAGAATTTATTTTTTTTAAATCACAGAAATTATGATGTTCATCAACCAATAGAAGAGAAAAAACAACAATGTTTCACAAGGTTCGTTCTAACTAGGGTTTTTGAAACGAGAAACAGAAGGATTGATCACTGAGCATAGCTAGGGTTTTAGAGAATGGAGAATCGATGAATACCAGGGGTTTTGACGACCCTGTTCTGGTTGGATTTTGTGGCATAGCTATGCCGTTTGCGATATGTGAGGCGCTGCACCATCTTCGAGCGCTCAAGCTCTCTCGGGTTGTTTCTGTGAAGAACGAAACAAATGTTTTCTTACACTGGAGAGTAGAGAGTGACAGATATATATAGGCATCCTAATCTCCGATACCCTAGATCCGACGGCATTAAAAAAGGTTCCCAGCTCCCAATCCCATTCCATCCCCTTTAATTTTGGTTAAGCTTAACCAATTAAAAGTTAATATTTTTTTATTTGAATCTTAACAACGGTTAATGAGTGTAACAAAGGGCCTCGGATTGTCTCTCGCGAAGTCAGAAAGGCTCTTCACGGGCAACCACAAAATTGGGGACATGGGGCGTTAAAGGGCCCCATGATTTTGACTTCTCCTCAGTTGATATCTCTTCCTTTTATCTCACCACTTTATCACCATGTGTTATATAATCATGGGACCATGAAATGACTTGTCCACCCACTTATCCCCAATTTTGTGGTTGGTTGTCCGAGAGGAGCCTTTCTAGCTTCGCCAGAGACATTCTGAGGCCAACAAAGGGGCCGGAGACCAATGAGATATCGAGGACCGGCATTTCGTTATATGATAGCTTCGTTTGTTTGCAACCAGTTTATATAACAGCTCAGGTTGTTTGCAAGTAAATAGTTTTACGATGTAAATCATTTACGAAAGAAAAACTTTTGCGGTAAAATGTGATTTTTCCACTCAGTTGGTCGTATTCTTGAAAATAAGGCATTTTTTTATTTTTATAATTAATTTAAAATTTTAAAAATTAATAATAATAAACATGAATAAGGGTATTTTTGTAATTTTCAAAAAGGTTGGTTTAGAGGAAGAAAATGACCTACGAATTTTTGAAATGTAAGCAACATTTTGAAAAAGTGGTGCATTTTTCATAAAACAATTTACTTACCAAAAGGTTTTACATACAAACACACATAATTAACATTTTTTACGGAATTGATTTGTTTTTCCCTATTTTATATTTTACATGGAGAGTAAAAATGTATTGTAATTTAGAACACTATACAACTCACACACACGTGCAATTGGACAACAAAAGACGGAACCCAACCCTTGTCAAAGGAAAAATCACCAAGAGCTATGCCATACGATTTATCTACCTCTGTTCGCAAACCTCAGACCTCTCTTTCCTTACAAGATGGGATTGGAGATCTGTAACACCCCCCCCCCCCAATCATGAAAATCATAAGTTGGAATTGTCAGGGGATAGGCCGGCCCCTGACAGTTCGAGTTCTGCTAGAACTCTCTCAAATGTACATACCAGATGTTGTTTTTCTTATTGAAACAAAGACAGTGGGTCGGAAGTTACAGTATCTAAAACGAAGATTGAAGTTTAATAATGCACGGTATGTGGATTCAAATGGGCTTTCTGGAGGTTTGGCTTTATTCTGGAATGATAAAATTAGTCTGACTGTTACTGAATCCAATAGTAACAGAATAGAAGCTGAGCTTTTTTATCCGGAAAAAGTAGGTAAGTGGGAAGCTACATTTGTGTATGGGCCATCAAAGGAAAACCAGAGTGTTGTGGGAATATGTGAAGAACAATGCTAGAAAAGAATACATTCATGGATGTGTTAAAGGAGATTTTAATGACATAGAATCTGTAAAGGAAAAAGTAGGTAGAGCCCCAAAATCAGCATCCAAAATCAGAAATTTTAGAGATATGCTTAATGGAGCTAATCTCTTGGGACCTCGGTTCTCATGGTCCAAGTTTTACCTGGTCAAATAGACAACAAAATGAGAGGTGTGTATGGGAAAGGCTGGATAGATTTGTGGCCAATGTCTCAGGGAGAGAAATGTTTGATGAAGCCACAGTGTATCACCTGCTGGATTTGGGTTCTGATCACAGACCTGTGATGCTAAATATGGAGAGAAAAGGGGAAATCAGGAAGAAGATTTTCAGATTTGAAAGTATGTGGTTAAGCCACCCTGATTGTAAGAATATCATCAGTAAGGCCTGGAAAATTCATATTAGTGGATCTCCAATGTATAGGATGGCCCAAAAAGCAAAACATTGCAGAAAAAGTTTACTGGAATGGAACAAGATGGTCTTCAAAAATGTGAATCTGAAGAAATTGGAGTTAGTTCAGAGTCTGACAGAGATGGATGGGTTGAGAAATACTGAAGATGGCAGGAATGCTTACAGAGTTATGGAAAATGAACTAAAGAATGTTCTGAAAAATGAAGAAACACTTTGGAAGCAGAACTCAAGAATCCAATGGTTGGCACAAGGTGACCTCAACACCAGATATTTTCACAATACCACTATCCAATAAAAGGTGCCATAATAGGATTTACAGATTATACAACAATCAAAAATGTTTGGATTGAGGTTAACAAAGAAATAGAACAACACATAGTTCTACATTTCGCCGAGATGTTTAAATCTTCAATACCTTCTGAAATGGAAAAGGCTACAAAAAATGTTCAGATAAGCATTACTGAAGAGATGAATAGACAGTTATGCAAACCTTTCTCTGTAGAGAAGGTAAAAGAAGTGGTTTTCAATCTTCCGGGTAGTAAGGCCCTAGGCCCTGATGGATTCACTGGAGAATTCTACCAGAAGAATTGGGAGGTGGTAGGACCTGAAATTTGTAATGCTTCCCTGAGTTTCCTACATGGTGGACATATGTTGAAGGAGTTAAATCAAACTTTTATTGTGTTAATCCCTAAAGTGATTCATCCAGAAAGAGTTGGGCAATACAGACCAACAAGCCTATGCAATACTACATACAAGGTAATATCCAAGCCCATGGCTAGCAGATTAAAAAAATTCCTCAATGAAATGATATGTGTGAACCAGTCTGCCTTTATTGTGGGAAGACAAATTCAAGAAAACATTTTGATTGCTCATGAGGTGATTCACTTCCTAAAGAATAGGAAAAAAAGGAAAGGATGGGTATATGGCTCTTAAACTAGATATGGCTAAAGCATATGATAGGGTTGAATGGTGTTTCCTTAAAAGGGTTCTAAAGAAAATGGGATCCAATATCACCTTATCTCTTCATCATATGTGCCCAGGCCCTTTCAGAAAACCTGAACGAGGTAATGAAGGAAAGATGAATTAGTGGAATAAAATTTGCCAGAAGTTGTCCCCCTATATCTCATATTTTCTTTGCTGATGACAGCTTTGTTTACACCAAAGCATCTAAAGAGGAAGCTGATGAAGTTTTGGAAATTCTGGATATCTACCATAAGGCCTCAGGACAGCTTGTAAATGTTGAAAAATCAGGTATCATATTCAATGAGAATACCAAAAATGATGTCAAAGGCAAGCTTTTAGAATGCTTGAAATTCAAATACATTGAATCATCAGACAAGTATTTCGGTACTCCTCTGTTTTTTGGAAAATCGAAGTATGAGATTTTCTCTCATATAAGAGATAGAATTGCAAAGAAGCTCCAAGGATGGAAAGAGTCCCTTCTTTCTCAAGTTGGAAAATAAATTATGATAAAAGCAATAGTGCAGGCTATTCCAGTATACTCAATGCAATGTTTTAGAATCACAAAGAAGTTATGTGATGAAATATCAGCTATGACAGCAAGGTTTTGGTGGGGTCAGAAAAAGGAAGAAAGAAAAATCCATTGGGTAAGTTGGAAACATTTGTGCAGGAGCAAAGAGGATGGGGGTTTAGGTTTCAGAGATATGCATGCTTTCAATTTAGCTTTGCTTGCAAAGCAAGGATGGAGGACTTTAATGAACCCAGAGTCACTATGCAGCAGAATTCTAAAGGGTATCTACTATCCTAGATCTAACTTCCTCAAAGCTGGCAAAGGTCATAACCCATATTGGGGGTGGAACAGTCTGATAGAAGGAAGAAAACTGTTATTGGAAGGAATTAGATGGGCAGTAGGAAATGGAGAGTCTATTCAAATATGGTCTGATCCGTAGATCCCAGCTGCTACAAGTTTCAGACCTAAGAGAAATAATCAGAATGATTGTATGCAATTGAAAGTTGCAGACATCAATGATGCTAACAAAGAAAGTTGGAAAGAAAACCTGGTTTTTGAATTACTAAATCCAGAAGGTGCTCAAGAGATACTTAAAATGGCATTTAGCACCAAAGGTGTTCCTGATAGACTAGTGTGGCTTTAAACAAATAATGGCACATATACAGTCAGATCTGGTACCATACTTGCAGGAAAAAGGATTGCAATGGAAGTGGTAAAGCTTCTTGTTCTGAATCATTAGTCCCTAAGGAGATGTGGAAAGAAATGTGGAGAGTTCCAACAATACATAAAGTCCAACATTTTCTATGGAGATGCCTTAAAAATTTCGTGGTAGTAAATTTGAATTTGAAGAGAAAGAAAATTAAAGAAGAGGTCAAGTGTCCAATGTGCAAAAGCATGCCTGAATCTATACCGCATATGTTCATTACTTGTGAGTATGCTAGAGGCTTAAGGTACAATCTCAGGGATAGGGTGGACATCCCTACAGAAGAACCAAATTTCTTTAATACCTGGTGGGAAGGAGAATGGAGAAAAATGAGATAAGAAAAAGATGGTTTAGAACAATTGGGATTGATGGCTAATGTAATATGGGCAATCTGGATGGCTAGGAATAACCGAGCTTTTTATGACAAGAGTGGATGGCTAGGAATAACCGAGCTTTTTATGACAAGAGTGAAGACACCATCGATACGTTCAAAAAAGCTTGGAGCTTAACTGCTTAAATGAGGATTTCAAATTTGCTAATGTGGGAAAGGAGAAATATCAGCAGAATTTAAGAACAGCAGGGGGTGTTTCAGAGGTCAGGAAAGACTTTTCTAAATATGAGTTTATTCTCAAATGTGATGGATCTGCTCAAGTGGATGGGGCAGCTGCTGGTGCATGGGTGGAGATTTTCAACAATTCATTTTGCAGATTATCTACTCTGATTGTGCCTTTTAGTGGAGGTTCATCGACATTAGCAGAAGCCAATGCAGTTAAAATCTGTATATCCATGTGTATCCATAATGGATGGGATAATGTTTTGATCCAATCAGATGCTAAGGTAATTGTTGATGCAATAGCCGCTAAATCATATATGTTCAGTTGCAACAGATGCTCAGAATCCAATCCTTGATAGCATTGAAATGTTGAAGTCAACAAAGAATGTGCAGATTGAATACATTCCTAGAGCTATGAATGAGGTAGCACACCAGTTGGCTAATTTGGCTTCGAATAAAAGTAGAAGATATTGGAATGAGAGATGTAATTATACTGAGGCTAGATCAGTGGTTGTTTCAAACCATGATCAATCTGTAATCTATATAAATTTTTTTGAATAAAGAGTTTGCAGTTTACAGACCAAAAAAAAAGACCTTGTCACCAAAAGGGCTCTTGCTGAGAGGGTAGAGACTTAAGTAGTACCAAAGCTAGTAAGAGATAGCCAATGTGACAAATTGGGTAGTAGCATCAATCGTCCACATCAAAGGGGAAGTGTCCCACGGGCTAGCTCTGACTAGCTTTAGTACTACTTAAGACTCCACCTCTCACCATCTTGGCCCTTTTGGTGAGAAGGGTTGGGTTTGTCTTTTGTGGTCCAAGTGAGTGTGTGTGAGTGGTGTAGAGTTTTTTTTTTGTTGTTGCTGTGAGAGAGAGGGGTGTAGAGTTCTTAATCAACCCAAAAAAAATGTCTGATAAGTTGGGCATTTTCCAAAAATGAATAGCTATCAAATTCAAAGTCTAAATAGGTCACTCAAAAAATATGTACAAGACCAATAAACTATACTTCAATTACAAATAAATCCCTTAGTTGTAACTTTCACATCAAAGACAGTACCCCTCTCATTTTGACAGAACTTACATACTTTACCAATTCTATAAAGTTTGATGATCAAAAGTCCATGTTCCTTTGGTCATCAATCTAGATCATCAAATGTTAGGCTAATCCTTTTTTTGGCTAGAAAACCATGAACTTACCATATGATCAAGTTACAAAAATGGGAAAAAAAAGAGGGAAAACATAAATCAATTAGAAGGGCAATGGCCATTAAGGATCTAAATCATCATTAATCTGACCCTATCATACCTATAATGCCAAAAAGGATTTGAAAAGAGAATTGCTAGTACACAAGATATAGTATGTCATGTAGAGCTATTCAGACATCGTCATATCCATCTTTTTTCTCACCACTAGGAAAACAAATAACATGTTTTGCTTGGGGAATGCTCGTAACAATAGTGTACCAATGTCATTGTCTAGGCGTTTTAATGGTTATAATAAGCGCCTAGTATAGCTGTTTTAATGGTAAATATTGACAGCTATTTAGGTGGGTGTCAATTTAACATAACAGGACCCAATTATAAAGCCAGGGATGCAAGTTCTCATATTGGTTCCTTTTAATTAAGTGAAGAAAATACCTGAAGATGTGTCGCTTAGTCTTGGTCCAACCTCACCTCTCAACGAACTAATATTCAAAAAATGCATCTCTTCACAAATATGCCATGCCAAATCTGACATCTACAATGCAATAATAATAGTCCTACTTATTAACAGTTGAGAAAAAAACCTTCATCTGCTAGGATGTATTGCAGGAAAGTCTTCAAAGATCAAAACAAACTCATATGAAGCATCTGATCTCCAGAGAACCAGAGGGGAAAAAGCAGTGCTTTTCATGATGCCGTTCTTCATGACAGTAGGTTGGGACAAAAACTCCATCAGATAAACTCAGCCCATTAACATCCGCCATACATGCAAATGCAGTGCAGTTGAGAATCACCATCAGTGGGTCGCATCGAGATCTCCCATGACAAAACTCAGTATAGCTATACAAATTCCAGTTATCTGACTTTTTATCATTCTTTATACAGCTAAAGAATAATATGGCAAACAGACATTTCCCGAACGATGTCTAGAGCTCATAACATGAGAAATTCACTCAATCATGCCAGCTACAGGTTTAAGGACCATCATCTAGACTATAGCCATCAAATAGCGGTTCTCAGACACTTCACATGCATGTTATGCATCGTTCTTGTAAACTGTCTTATGAAAAGCTGTGGAGAATAAACCAATTACACAAACAGACTATTGATTTCCATGAAGCAGTATTTTCTATAATTTATTTTCTCTTTGTGGAACATGTGATCAGAGGTGAAATACATGAAAATTGTCAGTTTCTAAATGAGAAAATCAGGATATATTGACAATCTTATAATTTCAACATGGAAATAGCAAAACTGAGGGTTCGACATGAATCTTTCTGTCTACGAAACTAATCTTGTTTATTTTCTTATGACACCAAAGTAGTTGATCAGTTCTTATTCTCCGCATGCTTAGAACTCTTGACACTAATTTCATGTCCACCTGAGAGAAGAAGCAAAGGACTTGATCTGATCTATCTTCATGATTCTTTTGGAACCTCTTTAGTATGCATTGTCCACTTCTTAATATGTCTTTAAGCTTTTTCTCCTTCTGCATCACAAGATATATCAAAGAAGATTGTCAATTAAGAAAAATTAAAGATAAAATGTATCTCGAACATACAAGAAATCCAACCTTCTGAAGATTTATTCGGATATCCATCAAAAGCTCTGAATCTGCTGGGTCTTGGAGTTCAACCTGAGTTCCCCAAAGACCCTTTAAAATTGCATTATCTTCAGCCTTATCAGCCTGAATAAATTCCCAGAAAATCCTTATCGATTCCCCAATGATATCTGTTAGCATTGCACTTGTAATTGCATTGTCCCCTCTTTGTCTTCTTCTCCCCTTCTTAATATCCTTCAAACAATCCTCTGCAATGCAATTGAACATGATTTACAAATATTATTTTCCTTTTTTCTCCCACTAAAATAAGTAATGCATCCGCAATAAATTCCACAAGTTTAAATTAATATGGTCCCAATTTGCTAAAATAGGATCATCTAAAATGAGCTAAGTGGAACTGTATGGAGGTGTTCTTTATAGATTATATTACGATTTATCAGGGCGATGACCTTAGTTCTTTTTTTGTTATTTTTCTTCTTCAATGGATTCACCTTTTATAACTGGAACTTGAAGAAGGTTACGGATAACGCATCGATTCTTGACGTAGTTTTGAACCCTGGGTCCTTGAAAGGGCTCATTCTCTATAAATCTTTGCATTAGTACTTGAAACTGTTGAAATTCTCCAGCAACTTGGTTATATTGATGGACCCCATGTGGGTCAGATTCCTCCAACTCTTGGGCCTCCTCATATTGCCAATGGAGGAATTCCCAAGAAAGGCAAACCTGTCCGACGTACACCATTTCCAAATCACTCTGCAGTTCTCTAATGAACTTCATCATAGGGTCAGCTTTGGGCTTTTGACGTTTGAATAGCCAGATATTCTGGGAGAGATGGGACTTGATCGCCATAATTGTAGATTTTCGGCTTGAAATTGACTGAAGTGGGTCTTTTGACTGCAGAAAGCCTATGGATAATCAAAAAACACATTAGAGGTGTAGTACTTTAAAACTAATGTCAAATTATTAGAATTAATTAGCCACCTCTTGTTTGAGCATGGCCCAGAGTCGTATTGGTTGGACGATAATAACTCTTTACTGTATGTAGTTTTCCTATTATTTTCTTCTTAAATAAATGAAAAAGTTGGGTAAGGACAATCATTTTATCCTCAAGATTTTGAAAATTTTAAATCATTATCAGAATTTTTTTTTAGGATGGTAGTGTTTGGATACACTTCTAAATTGACTTTTAGTGATTCTTGGCTCTTGAAGAGTCAAAAGTCAGTTAAAATGTCATTTGTTCGGCACTTAAGAGAGTAACTTCTCTACAAGTCAAAAGTCTTAAAAAGTCAAAATATTGGCTCTTAGGGGAGGCTGCCCCAACTAGCTTTTATGGTAAGTCTTAGAAATTATTTTTCTTAAAAGTTATTCCAAAGAAGACCTTCCCTTCTCGGAGAAGTTTATCCAAACAATCAGTGAAATGGAGCTTAGGTAAGGTCATTCCTTAATATAATAATGAACCTAATGTAATGGTGGAGCTAAGGAAGTGTAAAACAATGGTTGGAGGACATTAAAAGGTTATGGATATGGACCTTTAACTAGCTGGCATTTGTGAATTTGAGGTATAAGGGAGAAACAGGTAGCTGAATGTATGGATATGCACATTGTTAGTGACAAATTGGTGGACCATAAAGGGGGTGGATACCCACCATACAATAAGGCTCACAATTTAAAGATACTTAACCTAAAACATCGATATGAACAGATGCCACAAGCAGTTAGTATATTATTTTTTGGAAGGTAGAAGGAAATTTAATCAAGAGTCCAGAAAAAAAAATACTATAAATCAGATAGTTAGCTTATTCAATCTCACCAGTGAAAGGTTCAGATCAATGGAATTATGGAAAGATGTAATGCCAAATTATGAATAGATTTTTTTTTAACCATTATTTCTTAAGTAATCAAAAGTAATAAGGCATGAGAGGTGAAATGTATCTTACCCATTGCATACATCTTCTGGTAATTCAAGATATCGAATTTCCGCATTCCCTCTCTGTAGCTCTTGTAGATCTGGTGCAATTCCTCTATGTCATCTTCATGTGGGAACTTCTCCTCGATCTTCCATGGCGTCAAACCTTCCATCATCTTTGGAGACTCAGATTCTTCTAAGATGGTGGGAAGTCCTGTAGCTCTGACCTTTCTCAGTTCCATTTGCAACTGTTCTATCAAATCCTGGTGTTCCCACAATGTTTCCAATCCGTCAGATGTCAAAATTTCTGCGTCCCTAATACAAGAATTCTGTAAACAGGATTCTTCTGAATTATGAAACACTTCCTTTAATTCCATCTCATTATCAAAATAATCAGGTCCATGGCTGAATGGCTTCCGAACAGATGAAGCTCCAGTACTGATATTGAGGGCTTCTTTGTCCAAAATACAAGAATTCTGCAAATGGGTTTCTTCCAAACTTTGAATTTCTTCAGTTAATTCCAGCTTATCTCCATCAATGTCCATCATAATGTCAGTTTCAAATTCTCTTCCGAAATCCTTTTCGGACAAAAACTCTTCACCACTTGAATCGATTAAATGGCTACTGACAGAGAATTCATCACTTAAACTAATTGATTCTGGGTCTGAATCTAAAGCAAAGAAGTCTTTTTCGGAAAGAAACTGAACTTCAGCAAAGATATCAACCTTACCAGGCAAGTTTATTACCAAACTGTCTAATTCGTCCTTCTCAGAGAGCTCGTCTTGGATGGATGGTACTGGTTCTGGCTTTTCTGGCTCCTCATCCCTACTGAGACAATCATAGGATGAATTCTGTGATATAATTTCATGGGCAGTTTCTATTTCTGATTTGAGTTGCAGAAAATCTTCGCTGGACAAGAATCCACCATCAAAAATCTCTTTATTGCTGAAAGAACCATCATTTGAATCCACAAACAAATCTCTGGGATTAGAGTTCAAAATCTCTGGTTCTTCCACAAATCCACTGAAATCCTTCCCAGACATGAACTGGTCCTTACTACTACTTGTAGTGGGAGGCATTTCCGTACTAACAGAATCTCCAGTGTCTCCATTGATTCTACTGGTATCTTCATAATTCTGAAACTTGAAACAGAATTTCGGCATGATCTCTTTCTCGCCAAACCCATCATACTCCGAATTCTCGATATCGATAACTTCAGGTTCAGGTTCGATACAATTTGAAATGTTTTGATTTTGTTCATGGGGAAGAACAGTAGAGCAGTTGGGATAATCCTTTCTAGAATTGCCATCTCTCTGAAATCTGCAAATTTGAAAATCAAATTAATCGAATGAAAATGACCCAATAAACTTCAAACCCATAAACACTCAAAAATCAAAACGACCAACGAACCAAACATCAAATTCTGTTTACCTGAATAGATACTTGGTTATGAATCTCAACAGATAAAACATGTAGATGCTGAAAGAAAACCAGAAAGAAGCAACAAACAGAGCAATTAACCAGCAAGAACTAACAAACAAAACCATTTTTCGGTACAAGAACCCATTTACAGAACCTTGGTTCACCATATTGAGGTGGGTAATGAACGAAAACATCTTTCGGGTTCCCATCAATTCAATCCCCCGATCTGTTTACTCAATTTGAAGCAGATTAATACTGAAAAACACAGTTCATGAAGCTTCTTAACCATCAAATATTATACCTTTACTTGTAAAACCGAAACTGGGGGAAGAATCCATGAATTTCTGAAGAAATCAGTTAATGGAGGTTGAAATCTTACCTACTTAGCGAGATTAAGGGGGAGAATAAACAAGATTTAAGGGGAAGAAGGTAACCTGTAAGCGACTTGGCTCTGGGTGATATTTGGTTGCTTAGAATTCTGAGGTTTGTTATGATTGGATAGACAAAAGATTTATCAGTTGGAGAGTCTATTTATTATGTTTATTCTCTGCCGTTATTAAGGACGACAGAATCAAAATCAGTTTACATTGAACATTTACGCCATTACAAATATGATTACTCGTGAAAATTTCAACCAAACTAACCTTTCTCTCTATAGTCCTACTCTTATAATCACATGTGTTGAATGGGACCCACTGCTCTCTTAAATAAAGTCTAGTGTTTGGGTGTTTGGCAACACCACTATTAGGAAAAGAGGAATGCTAGCCCTACTCTCAAGACTTTCCTACTCTCAAGCTGAACCAACAATCTCTCCAAATTTTCTATAAAAGTGCACACTTTTTTCAGAGATTGCAATGCTTTGACATAAAACTCCTCCAAAAGAGGAATGCTAGATCAAGACTGTACTCCAAAAACGTGGAATTTAGGATTCAAACTTTGCAATTGAGACGGTCTTAGGGCCGAGACCACCAAGAATGTGTTCTAAGAGCACGAAATTTCAGTTTTGGCCCCCGTGCTCTTAGAGCACGGTCTCAGTGGTCTCAAACGTTCTCAAAAGCTTTATGCTTTAGGGTTCTAGTGAAAAATTCTGCCTATTTTATTTTTAAAAAAAATCACAAAGAGACCATGCGGTCTCAGATGTTTTCCTTTAATAAATAAGTAATTCCATAGCTACATTTAAAAAAAAAACATTTACTTATAAAAACACTTGTTTGTAAAAATCAATTATTAACTTATGGTAGTGTTACTAAATGCCCCTTTGTACGTAGTTAAGTGGTAGGGAAAAGCTTATAAGACCGCACAGTCTCATACCTTTATAAGACCCCACATAAAACACTCAAGGTATTGATTTTTAAATTAAAGATTACGCATAAGTTTTTTTACCAAAACCTTAAAATCCCAAATTTTGGTCATAAGTGTTTTTTTTTCCTAAGGAGTAATATGCACTTCCATGATGCAAAAGGGGGTTTTGTTCATTTCACCATTATATATAGGGGAATGGTATATATACACAAACAATATCCCTAACATTATCATTTATGTACGTTTTTTTTTTTCGGTATATATTTGGGTAGGCTTGGGCTTAGAGGATGAGGCCTGGGGGATTTAAACTAAACTTCTAATCGGGTTTGGTATAGCTGGACTGGCCCGATTCCCCCATAACAGTCGTCTTTCCCATATCCCTTCTAGGGGTGTCAACGAGCTGAGTGAGCCGAACTGGGCACTGCTCGAGCTCGACTCGTTGGACTTTTATAGATACCCAGACTTGGCTCGAGCTCGGTTCGAGCTCATAACAGTTAGCTTGAGCTCGAGCTCAGCTCGGCTCGGCTCGATAATTTTTTTTTTTATTTAAAATCATTGAAGCACTAAACAATTAAAAAAAATGGAAAGGGTATTTTTTGTTTGTTTTGGATGTCATGTGACTCAAGTAAAAGTTTGAGTTAAAACTTAAACGGAAATAATTATGTTAATGCATATTAAATATATGTTACCGAAAAAAAGTATACTAAATATATAATATAAATTTAATTTTTAAAGGTTATTATTATAAAATTAATCGAGCTGAGCCGAGTTGAGCCTCCTATTGCTCAGGCTCGACTCATTTATTTTTCGAGCTCACTTTAAAGATTCAGCTCGGCTCAACGAGCTCAAGTTCTGTTTTTCAGAGTCGAGCCGATCTGGCTCGGCTCGTTGCCACCCCTATCTCACTGAGCTCAACATAACCTGATTAATACACGACCCTTCCCAGACGGCCGGACCCTTTTTTTAATTGGGCCATATGGATCTAGTTTGAACTAGGCTGATGGTTGGGAGTAGGCCCATGGACTATGGAATTGCAGAACCAGCGTTGGCCTAGCCCAAGTTAATAATAAGTGGAAACCCGAATATCAACATAAATTGCTGGCGAAATCCCAAAATCATTTTGGTCGAGGTTCTTGGGTACAGATCAAATACAAAGAGAAGCTCTGCTTTAGGGCGTTGAACGGAGCTCTTCTTTTACACTATCACGGTGGTAATCTTGTAATTGTAATTATAGTGTGTTACGAAATTGCCCTAGCCTCTTGCACGAATTACAAACGTGTGACATCTATATTGAAAAAAGGGAAAATCCACTTCAACGCCGTGAAGCAGAGCTCCAGCTCAAAATTAATCTCTATTGGGTATCACACGTTCAAAATATATTTGGACGGAAGTCACGGGACCCACCCAAATAGGTGAGTGAGAGACGCTAGGGCTGATTAACAAACCGCTCTACTCACAAACAACTTGAGCTCGATTCATTAAAAGTTTGATTTTTGAGTTTGTTTAATTAATGAGTCGAGCTTGAACATTCCACTATTCGACTCGATAAAAGTTCGGTTCGATTATATATATACATTTACTTAAAATATATTTAATATATTAGAATATATTTACTTTATTTAAAAATTTAAATTAAGTGTATTTATTATATATTTAATTAATTATATATAAAATTTTTAAATACCTAAATTAATTACTAAATATTATTATTATTTGAGAAAAATAACTGTTAAACCCTTGTATGCGTAATCGATTAAATACAGGTGTCATCCTATGCATAGGGATGGCAACGGCTCAGGGCACCCCTAACCCTACCCCGCCCTTAATGGCAAGACTCCAAACAAACCCAGGTTGGGTCGAGGCTGGTTAGGTTGGGCTGGTTCCAATTTATCAAAACCCTTCTTAAACTCGTTCCGCTTTGTCCTTAACCACTAGCTGGGTTGGGGCAGGGTGGGTCGGTTTGATATTTTATATTATAAGTAGTATATTGGGATAATTTTAGGATTTATCTAAGGGCAAATATTAATTTTCCAATATAAAATGAGATAGGGGCAGAGTGGCTTAAATCCATCCAAGGCCCAAACCTAACTTAAGTTCTGTCGCGCCCCAAAATCCCACCTAACTTAATGTGAGACTTTGGCACGTGACTTAATCATTAATTCCATAATTTCTTATCATAAGCATTTAAGGCAATTCTAAAAACATAGACCTAAAATTTTTTATTTTTTATTTTTTCTCTTTAAATAAATGCAATCAAGTCCAATATCTGAAATAAATACTAAAACCTCATAATCAATTTAAAATCAACCTCTATGAATTTCCAGTCATAAACTCAAACTAACTATAAATCCATAATTTGTCTATTACAATTCTAAAATTCAAAATCCAAATATACTAGTGATCTAGTGTCATGTGTATGGCCAACAATCCAAGTTCCATTCTCCATCAAGATACTCACCTGCTGGCTCTTCCTGTTCTTCCTCGTATTCTTCCTCTTCCCAAGGTCCTGGGGCACAAATGTGAAATCTAGCACCTGCCGACAACAACAGTCATCGGCTGAGTAACAAGTTACCCAGCGTAATCCTGCCTAACAATATACGAGATTTGATAACAATATATTTTAAGATTCAACATCACATGTGAACTCACAATATTTCAAAGTGCGGAAGCATAATTAAATTTGATTCTTACACCTGATTACTCATGCTTATTTCTCTTATTTATCTTGTCTATTTTTGTTCAAGAATTTATTCAACAACATGCAATTGCAATAACTTAAAATAACTCTACCCCATATATCGGGTAGAGACTAACATATACCATACTTTCCGAGGTACCACACAATATACATATTATCCGGTGTACACGGCTTGTCTACACATTATCCGGTGTATACAGCTTGTCTACACATTATCCGGTGTATACGACTTGTCTACACATTCGCCGGTGCATACGGCTGGTTTTGCCTTGATCATAGGCCTGTGGGTACTCGGTCAGTGCAAAACTCAATCATGCATAATGCTTGTGTCCTTATGTACTTGCATATTACTTGTCATCTTGTTTATTCTCATGCTTGTTCATGTATAGATTTCGTGAATCCGTGTGAATGAAATAAAATACTTGTAAATCATGCATAGATTTAAACATGCAAGAGTTCTCCTAAGTGATCAATATAAAACATAATTTGTCAAATAAAATAAGAGATAATTTTATTTACCGCGTCTAAATTTTTAATACGCATCTATAATCAAATAAGTCTCACAGGGCCTTAGTTTTCACAACACATAATGATCTCAAACAAACTTATAATAATTTCATCAATGCTGAACATCATCCACTTCCTCAATTCTCATCATTCATACACCACAAAATCAATCCCATTCCCCTTGTTGATATAGAATAAAAAAAAAAATCATAAATAACATCTTTTTCAAATAATTATCACAAGGAAATCACCATCTAAAATGTTCTCTATTCATCATATATATATTATCCATCAGATAACCAAGATCTAAAATTTTCTAACATCGTCTATAGATTTTTCAAGGGAAAATCCTGATTTATAACATTAAAAAAAAATCATCATATATATTTTTCATGAAAAAAATCTGGGTATAAACATCGTAAAATCATCATATAAAATTTTTCATGAGAAAATCTGAGTATAAACATCATAAAATCCTCATATATAATTTTCATCATAGTTTAAAATAATAAAAACATATTTACTATTGTCGTTCTTACTTTAGATCTATTTCTTCATCATATTTGTATCAATAATCCCTATATTGAGAGGAAGGAAATCGTATTTACCTCTCACGATCGCTTCCCTACGATCAAACGTTTGCGAATGGGATGGATCTAAGCCTTTTTGTACTTTTTCCTTGCAACACATTTGATTTATCCTCTTTGATATCTCCAAAACCCTTTTCTCTCACTCTCTTTAATGAGAACTCATAGGTTTTTCTTATATTTTTCTCTCTAATAAGTTTTAGAATGATGAAATACCTAAAATCCATGAGTTAGGGTCTTTATATAGGCAATACCAGAGTTAGAAAGTGATAAAAATTGCTAAAACACTATTTACGGTTACTGTTCACACGGTACTGTTCACGCGGTTACTGTTTATCGTATTTACAGTCTTACCACTGCACTTTGAATAATTCTATAGAACTCAATTCTTATCGGATTAACCTGAAATTTGAACCATAGCTACTTTAGGTCATATAGAATCTACATTAAAATTTTCATAAATTTTGGATTGCACAAAATGACCAAAATGCCCCTCTTATGATAAAGGAGATTTCGTCTATTTTTCACTTGATTAATTTATAAAACACCCTCATGCAACTTTAATTGTTCCAATTTTAAACTTATGTAATAAATTAATCATGACAACCGAGAATATTAAAATAATTTATACGAATACCAAGAAATTAAATTTCGGGTCTCTACAAGTTCGACTCAGGTTTAACCCTCCATTCCCAAACACATCCCTACCCGTTTAAAAACTCTCCAAATTAGTCCTAATAGGGTCAGGACGGGTTACCTGATTAACCTGGTCTATTGCCATCCCTATCTATGCAAGCCAATTAAAGTTTGAACAAAAATCTCATTATTTGCATTTGGAAAAAGAGAAATCTGAACTCCTAAATAGAGAAAAATTATATGTTAATAGGCCTAATTACCGAGTTGCTCGCGGATGACTGTAACTGGGCTCGTTAAAAGCTTGATGAATGCTTGTTTATTTATATTTCTAAACAAGTTAAACTTTACCTTAATTTCGAGCTCGCATAATTAACGATCCGATCCTAAACACTCCTCGACTAAGCTTGACTTAAGCCTGTCACCAATTGCTCTACACTTTTAGGATTTAATGGGGGGTACCGCACGTCCTCTTGGCTAGGATCAGCCCCTTTTTTTTCCTATTTTTTGTGGCCATGTGTACTCTTTTAATTATATTTTAATTGTTGTTAAGATTCACCAACCAATAAGATTAAAACATCAACCAAATTTTTTTTTTAAGAAACAAAAATAACCATAAGGATTAAATTTTTTAAACCAGAGTTCAAGCTTAACCAGACTTAGATGGTTGGTCTACCCAATTTAGTCCCCCAATCAGCCTGAGTCCATAGGGGCGGAACCAGGATTCTTTGCAAGGGGCTAACAAAGGGGGTTCAGGGGCTATGCTCCCGTTTTTTTTTTTTTTTTTTTGAGGGCCAAGTCCATAGTCCATCGAATTTGTTTGTGTCCGTTTTGTTAAAAAAACATCTTTTTAATCAGAAGTTTAGGGGGGGCTAGAGTCCCGTCGCGGGGCTCCACCCCTCTCCTAGGTAATACTCCTATTATCACTAGGAAAATAATCACCTCCTCGGTGGTGACACGAGGAGGTGCGTCTCGGGTCCCATTTTAATGTCAAGTGTTTCTCTTTTAACTCCATTTAACTGTGGTTAAGATTTAATCACGCCTAGGGTTCATCCATCTACCTTTGGTTTTAGGAAAAAAAATAGAAATTTAACCACAGGAGTTAAAAAAATATAACTAGAGTTCATGAAAGTTTGAGTTGGCTTTGTGACAGCGTGGAGCAATAGTTTGCTCCTCGCCGGTGGAGCAAACTATTGCTCTTATCACTATAGGTTCCCTGCTTCCTCTCACCCAGAGATAGTGCTCTGGTGAGATGGATTAGGTTTAGTTCAGCCTCATGCGGACCGAGTGTCCGTGTTTAACCTTTCCACCCCCAAAACAAAAACAAAAACAAAAACAAAGAGTTCAAGTGCGAGTGTTTATTTAACCCTCTAGGGTTTATTGTCCAAAACCCTCCCTTTCCGTCCTAACCCATTAACCCTCCGTTCTTTAACCTAGGCAACCAACAGCAAGCCTGGTGGGATCTTCAACCTCCCAATTCCCTTTGTTCATTCTCTCTGTATATCAATGGCGGAGAGCTTGACGTGCCACGCTTGTGGTAATGTCGGGTTCGATAACTGCGACGACGGCTTCTATTACTGCCTTAGATGCGGATCACAAGCCGAAGACATTGTAGAGACAGGCGTCGCGGAAGAGGACTTCCTAGACCAAGGCGATGGTCATGGCGCTATCTACTTATCAGGCCACCGTCGTCGAATTCGCCATTCTGTAATCAAGACTGAGCCCCTTTCGGATTCTCAATTCCTTCATTATCAAACCCAGCAATACCCCCAATCCCAATTTTGGAATTCCCTAACCCTAACCGATGACCGTTTTAAATCCATTAAAATTGAGGATCAGGAAGATGTGAAACCCTCGGTGCCTAATGATTTTGGTGCTGTTCCGAATGGTTTGCGGCGTCTGAGTTCCGAAGAATACTGCTCTGAGATCAGAATAAGGTATGTTATGGGGATTCAGCTCATGATTCAGTTCCAGTGTCAGTCTCTGGTTGAGAATTTTGGTGCCAGTCCATTGATTTGTGGGTTGGCTGGGGTGATTTGGATGCGATTAGTTGCCGTATCTGGGGTTTTTGATGATGGGTGGGCCGATAAGGCCGTCGAGGATTCGGAGGTTCAGGAACCAGGCAATCAGTACTTTCTATATCACCTCTCATTTTTTTTTTTCCAGATATTTGATTGTTGGAACATGAGTTAAGATGTTTAGCTAAAATATGAAGTATCTATCGTTGAATCTAGGTATTCACCGAACTACAAATTACTAGTTAAAACTCAAAATTACTAACAAGATTTATATTTGCTACAATCCAATATATTGCCAAGACTGCTGACAAAATTACTGAAAAGAAAGTCAATCACTGTTGATAACATCATAACACTGACTTGGGTTCGAATCCAGTCTTCTTCCCTATAAACAGCTAAATCTTGCTTGGTTGGCTAAAAAGAATTACAAAAGATGACTAAATTAATCCCACATATTAGTATCATGAGTAGGCTTAGAGTTCCTTGTTCTTATGTTCATGTTGAACTGGTAGCATTGATAGACAAAAATAAATAAATTATGCACCACAGAATAGCTCTAGTTTGCTATTGAAACCCATTGTGCATCATTGGACCTAAAAAATTCTTCCTTTCCAGAGGTCGGATCTCATGCCCATTTTTGACTTCATGTGCTTGTACTAGTTGGCATGATTGATATTTGTTGACCATTTGAAATTGAAAATCGTTGGTCACGAGGTGGTCTAGCTTTCTTTTAATATTTCCTATGGAAGTCATCAAAATTTTTTTTGGTCGAACATGGGACATTTGAACAAGCAAAAAAACAAGAAAACAAAGAAACAATCACAAAGGTCAGGACAAACTGGATAAGCTAAACCCAAAAGAGACTGAAAATGAAGCTCATCAAAATTGGGCCTGATCAAACACTAATCGTGAAGATGATCCAAGATGCTAGCACATTATAACTCTGGCAAGAGAAGAGTTCAAAAATTCGTCTATTCCTTTCACCCCAAATGCCCAGCAGATCGCCTTGTGAGCATAGTTACCATATCGGGGTTCAGGAATTATTTGTCTAGGGATAAGTGTGGAAAAAATCGACAAAATTTGGAAAATTCAAATTAAATCGGGTAAGAAATGGAAAAAATATAAAATACGATTACTAATTATGAAAATTATAAACAAATATATTTCATATATTAGATATTTATTCAATACTCTTTCAAAAAGACGTGAATAATTTGTGTTTAATTTGCGAAATTCGGGACTTTTTGGGGTGCCGGAGCAGGGGCTGAACCAGAGGAAGAACAGTCTCCTTAGGAGAATTGAGTCTTTTGAAACTCGGAAGTGATTTCAGAATGGTTGTACATATGCTAGTGGGATGCTTGTTGAAGCCCTCGCGATTTGGACTTGAAGCAAATGTCTTTGATATTTGTGAGGTCTTGAGGCCTGCCACTTGCTTGTTGGGCTTGGCTTTTGGATGTGTGGACTCGTACTTGTAGAATCTTTGGTTTTTTGACATGAAATCCTCGAAAAGGCTACGTAGAACAGACAAGCCAATATGGATGCTGAGTAAAAATAAACATAGAGATAGAGAAGGTAGGGAGGGAGAGGAAGAAAGGAAATAAAAATGAAGTCTCGAGAGGGAGATAAAGAAGCTGTGTTTTCAGGATTTAATAGGAAGCCATTGTGAGGAAATGGAGTTAAACACTTCCAAAGAAGTGAAAGGACAATGCTCTATTAGAGTTTTCAAATTAAATTAGAAAATAGAAGTGAAAGGACAATGCTCTATTCCCCACTTTTTCTACAGCAGGAACACATGTCCTCATTTTTCTAGGCTGCTTTTGCAACCGGTTAAAGTGTTGGTATTAAACCATCTCCCTTCTTAGTTTTAACCAGTTGCTTTCAGCTGGGAAAAGTGAAAACATGGGTTTCACCATATATATATATATATATACTAGTAAAAGTGCACGTGCCTTTGCACGTATAATTTTTTCATTATTAAAATATAAATTAGAAAAAATATATAATTTTTAATATATTTTCATTAGATGTCGCGTTACTCTCTTTATATTAAATAATTTTTTAAATATAATATTATATTTTTATATATAAATATAATTGAGTAATTAAATTTAATATTTCTTATATGAATTTAAATTTAATATTAGAAAAATTATTTATCTTTTTTTGGTTGTTCCGTGGGTGCCAATCCAGAATTTCTATGATCCTTCTCATAAGGGTCAATCAATCGGAGTGTGGAGATTATAAGAAGATACTATTCATGGTTGTCTTCCCTAAAATATGGTAAAGTTCTAAACCAACTCTGAGATATGGGGTTTCTTCCTTTCCCGAGTAGGGGTGGACTGGGTCTTCCCTTCTTCCTTTCTGAGCTTCTTATCTTGTTGGTCGTTGGTAAGTGTGGATAGTGTGTGGGAAGCTATCTGGCCGGTCTCCTTGGTGCCATCTCTTGGTCGATTTGGAGGGAGCGTAATAGGAGGTTCTTCGATGATTCCTCATCTTCCCTACCTCGCATTTGTCATCGCATCCGCAGACTAGTGCCAGATTGGATTTCCATCCGTCAAGACAGGGTGGACTTGAGTTCTTTGTTGGTTTGAGTGTGTCTATGTTGTGATATTTGTTTTGGGGATTTGGAGGGATCCTTTATCCTTTTCTTTTGAGTTTACACCGTTGTAAACTCTTCTTTGTAGATTCGCACTTTTTAATGCAATTGCTGGTTTATTGATACAAAAAAAACTCTCCTTTCCGAGAGACTTTTCCTATAGAAATAGAATTCTTCCCTAACATTTGGTAGAGTCCTAAACCAACTCTCCTTTAGGATTCTTCCCTAATATGATAGAGTCCTAAACCAACTCTCTATTAATAATGGGTCCCTCATAATATTAAATAGTGACTCAATTAAAGTTTGGTTATATTATAAGTTATGTATTAAATAAATAAAGTTAAAGGGTATTTACGTCGAAGTAAAGTTTTGTATACTCCTTGTACTTTTATTAGCAGAATGATATATTTTAGCAATTAAATTTAAATTTTTAATATAAAATTAAATTTAGTATTAGAAAAGACTTACTAATACTAATTATTTATGGGTCCCACTTATAAATGTATGAAAAACAAGGACTCTTTCTAATAGATTCCTAGAGTAAATGTGTACTTCTTACAATCACTTAAAAAAGAGTTCCATTAGAAAGGGCATGCGTGCTAACCTTAGGGAAAGAAGAAACGGGTTCCTGCCTTCCTGGTTCCTAACTTTCATTGCTGGGACTGGATTTAAAAGGCAATAAGAATTTTTTAGCAAACGAAGTGAAATAACCCAAAAGCTTTTGCTGAAAAGTTTCCAGAATAGTCATCATCGTCTTCTTCACTTTTTTCTTCCTCTTTAACTTGGGCATAATGTGGCATAACGTTAATCCTGGGCCTATATCGATAAAGTGGATGCTGCATGAAATCCCGAGTTTGTGGATTTATTAAGAAGGTTTCACCAGATTGTTTAATGTCTGGACCATCCAATACGCTCACACCACTTACACTACAATTCAAGAAGAATGATTCCAATCGTGATTGTGTATCGATTGCATCTTAATAGACATCATCACTATCATCTAAATCGGAATTCCCTTTTTCTTTTGTGCCTTCTTTGAAGCTCTTCAACTTTGTTAGATTTTACCTTCCAAAAAAAACCTTTGTTAGATTTTTCCTTCCAAAAAGAAAAAAAACTTTGTTAGATTTTCATCCGAAGATGAACCTTTTTGAAAGCTAGAAAGGGTATTATCTGTTTGGGGCTAAAGACATTTATTCAAATTCAAATTTTTTGTCCGAAGACAGCTGCTGTTTAACATCCATAATCTTCCTAGATAGAAGCTTTGGAGCAATTGGAGGCTGGTCAAAAGTTCAGAGTTGGTCTGCTTACATCCTTACATCTTCTTGGGATCCGCTCCCATAAAATAGAAACAACACCTCGATTGCTCACATGGGCAGATTCATGAACCTAGGCTTCATGGAGAGTATCTTCCTAGAAGGACTGAAGAATATTGCCCATGAATACACCATAAGGATACTGTACATCACCAGTCAACCTCATCACACCAACATTATAGGATCTGGTTTTCCCAGAATAATCCTCTCATTGTCATGTTTAAAGAGATATTCAGATCCATTATATTTTAAGAGGGCATTGGCTAGCTATGATTTAGTGAGTGTTGAGACAGTCCAAAGAGAAAAAAGGATCACAAAAGCAAGGTATATTAGTATATACCCATATTGTGGTGATGCCAGCAAGCACACCTGCAGAAATATTCTTGTTTCTCAACATGAAAACATCAGAGCTGCACCAAAAGTGATATAAGTTGGGGAGACAGAAACTCTCAGAGATAAACCTAGCAGTTATCATGAAGCAAAAGGTAAATTTTTTAAGAACTAAACCCCTTAACAGATTCAAAATCAATAATAATTATCTGGAGATTTCAAGACATTTTAACTTCTAGAAAGTCAAATTTTTTTTTTGATCAATAACTTCTAGAAAGTCAATTGATAGAATTACAATAACAATCCAAGAGAAACAAGATCTAGATCACAAAAATAAACACAGAGACAAATCAAGGAACAAAAACTAATGTTCATCTTAGTAAATTTATATAAATGAATAAGAAATCAGAGAACTATGGTTTAGCACAAACAATGACGAGATCTCTCTAATAATGAGTGATTAGAGAATTCAATCTAGATCTCTACATTAAATAGGATTCTTTTAATAAAGGAAATAACGAATTCTAATTGAGATAGGATTCTTTTAATAAAGTAAAGTATTTAATACGTAATAGTTGGTGGGTCCCACATAATACTATACATTATAATTTTTAACTATATATTATAAATTTTTTTATAAATGATGAAGGGTAATTCTGCCCAAATAAAGTTTAGTATACTCCTTGTACTTTTATTAGTAGAATGATATATATATATATATATATATATATATAATTTTCCTATGGTTTCTTTTCAAGGGGTTTGTTGTGCTTCACAGTTTTCTTTTCCTATTTGTTGAATACCATTTCATCTTTGATTGCAGAAGAAACGAAAGTTCACAAGCCTCGTGCTAAATACAGTGCGGAACCGCAGAATATACATGGGCAGAGGGCAGTAATGATTTGGTTTAGATCTTTGAAGAAGATAATACCTATATCATCTTCTTTAGCAGTTTCTTTTCTGGCTTGCCATATTGCCAGGGAGGCTATCCTGCCAACAGATATATTAAAGTGGTCACTTGATGGGAAGCTTCCATATCTAACTGCTTTTGTTGACATCGAAAAATGCTTTGGACGTCCTTCGAGTGCATGCCCATTAAGTTCATGTTTTATGTTTAGGCCTTCTAAAGCCGTTGCAGTACAACGGTTAGAGTCGTTGGCCGCTTCTGTTGCTCAGGCTATAGGCTTGCATCTTCCTCCAGTGAACTTCTATGCAATAGCTAGCCGCTATCTTGAAAAGCTAACCCTTCCCGTTGAAAAGATTCTTCCACATGCCTGCCACATTTATGAGTGGTCGATGCCTCCAGATTTATGGTTATCGACGAATGAGTTCAGGCTTTCAAGTCGTGTTTGTGTAATGTCAATATTGATGGTAGCAATAAGGATTCTCTATAATATAAATGGCTTTGGGAAGTGGGAAACAATTTTGTCTAGTTTTAGTGGTTCCTCTTCCTCATATGACCAGGTAGAAAAATCTGACTTGAAATGCAATTCGAGAAAGAAGAATAACGATGCCCATCATTGTTCTCCTTCCAGTAACTTGCATGAAAATGGTACAAAACCCATTAGCCCATCACGAATTCAGAAATCTGAGTTGGATGTTGCAGAAATTCTGTGTGACCTTGAAGCAACATATGACAAGATCTATGATTCACAAGGTAGCTCCTTGGGATTAGTTTAAAAGTTATGGACCTTTCTGTCAATGGCTTTGTGGAACCCTGTTTGTCATTTTTCATTTATTTGAAGAATACTCATGCTCTATAAGGATATTTTTCTTTAAGCTGTCCATGTTTGTCAATTCTTTTTCCCTTTTTTGTTGGCAGAGTATTCCAAGGACTTACCAACGTATCTCAAGTACTGTAAGGATGTTGTCTTTGCTGGCCTAGCACCATCATTTGAGGCTAATGAGGAAGAGAAGATAATAGAGCAATTATGGAATTTTTACGAGAGTCAAGTAGGTGACTTATAACTCTGGTTAAAAGCTTTTTTGCTGGATGTATACTTTTTTCCCCCAGATATAATTTTTAGTATGAATGAGTTTCCATGCCATCTAGGAGATTTCTGAGTACCAGGCCTGCTGAATTCTGCCATAAATCTGTGAATCACTCCGACTTCTAATTTTTGAGATATTATACCGCATTAGCTAATGAATTTTTGTTCTCTATTTCAGGAGTCGGAACCATCAAAGGACACGGACACGGAGATGGGATGTAGTGGTGGTGGCTTGAATCAAAAGAGATCAAGAGATGAGGAAGGATGTGTTAATAATTTGACAGAAAACAAGAAATTTAGAGATGAGAGTTGTAGCAGCATCCCATTTGTAGATAATGGAACATTTGATGTGGACGATCTCATGAGGTGGCGTATGGATGGCCATGACTGCTCCTCAAGCCCACAAGAAGAAGAAAATTCAGTATCCGATGGTCGAGATTCAGCAGAGACTCACAAAGACAGAACCCTCAAACGGATGAAATCAAACATGGAGGAAAATAGGTTTTGTTACATTCCACCTAGGGTCAACATCAAGAGATTGGATTATCTTCACTACGTGAGGAAGAACGATGAAGGGGCCCGAACTTATGTTGCACATGCTGATTACTACATTTTGCTTCGTGCTTGTGCAAGGGTTGCCCTAGTGGATGTTCGAAATATGCATGCCGGGGTGTTAAAGCTTGAGAGAAGACTGGCTTGGGTTGAAAAGCGAATTGACCATTGCTTGCATTTGGGTCTTCCCAGTGTTCCTTCTGACTTTAGCCATGATATGGAGCCACAACAAGATGCGGACGATTCACATGGTTTTCAGAGTTACTTGTAATTTATGATATTTTTTTCTTTCAAGAGAGGCCCACCCCAAGGAGTGGGCCTCCACCATAGCCAATATCCAAGGAATACCAAGTCAGGGTTAGGTTCGTTATCTGGACGCAGCTCATGATTTCAGGCTTTGGTGGAGAAATTTGATGTCATTTCCTTAATTTGGATCGGGTGGATCGATTTGGTTGCTCTTAGTCCTTATGTTTAGGCTTTAAGGAAATGTGGGTGGGGGATAGAGGAGCTGGAGTACTTTGAATTTTGAAAAGCAAGCAATATGCTTAGTGCAAATGGGGAAGAATAACAAACAAGTTAGAACTGCAAATATTATTAGGTCATCTCTTATTGCCTTTTCTGTTGAGTGAGCACATGCCTACTATCATTCTTTCTGAGTCCATTCCAAAGAAATCAGAGAAGGAACACCTCCATGAGCCCACAAGAAGTAAGGCCAAAGCTTCATGTTATTTCTACTGGGAAGGTATGTATATTTGGCAACCGAATGCTGTGTACTGCTGCATTAATATACATTATTGAAAATTTGACACGAGACATCTTTGGGCTCCCTCTTAACATTTTTCATGCTCTTGCTGCCTTTGAGAATGCTTTGGAAAGCTCCCTTTATTTTTGGTGTAGAAATGAGCAAATGCATCTTCTTTATTATGAAGATCCCATGAATTGATTAGTGTTTATGATTGCAGATGTTGGGGAGTGCTTGCTGTAGATGCGGGAGCCTTAGACGCTACCGATTGAATTTTTTTTGAAATATGTGGGAGAGATCCCACTACAAAAATATAGGCCTTTAGCGGCAATTTTTTAACGGCGTTTAATAATAAACGCCTCGTAAGGCACTAAACACGGCGTTTCTATAGAAATGCCGCCGATTAGATGGTGGGAGGACTCTATCACGACATTTTATGAAAAAATGCCGTAGTTGATGGATTCTATCACGGCGTTTTTTTAAAAAGTGCCGCGGAAGACATGGCGAGAAATCCAATTGAGACTTGCGGCATGGCAACCATGGCGTCACTTAAGGGCATTGCACGGCACTTTTTAGAAAACGCTGTGAAAGGCCTTGTATTTGGCATTTTGGGGCCCGACCCTTTCTCTCTTCTCTTTCCCTCCACATTTTCGCTCTCTTTCCCTCTTCGCTTTAGGGCTCCAAGCTCCGGCCACCTTCTCCGGCTCCCATGCTCCGCCTCCGGCTCCCCTGCTCCCATCTCCGGCCACCTTCTCCGGCTCCCCTGCTCCGCCTCCGGGAACGAGAGCTTCTGTTGTAGCCAGTACGCCTCTACTGCCATTTCTACACGAGTTTTCTCTACCACATGTCTCACTGATCGGAGATCAACCGGGTTTTTGGATAACCGACTGGAGATCTACCGGATTTCTGGAAAAAAAATTAAGTGAGCAAAAACATTTAAACTGTAAGTGAACAAGAAGGTGCCGTTTCTTTATAATCATAAAAAGGAAGTCTTGGTATCTTCAATTGCTTTTCTTCGATTCGGTTACCCACAATGACAAATTTCCCAAAAATACACTTGATATGAGCCATCCTTAGTGTACAAGTTCTGATTTAGATCTTCCCCATTTTCTTGTTTGTTTGTTATTTTGCATTTGTTGGGTACAAAGAGAAATCCCCTTTTGCTATTAGGGTTTCTTCTCAACCAACTGTGCGTATAGAGAAAGTCTGATTCCATTTCTGTTTTGATTATGGAATTGAGCAGCGGCCAGACAATCGTAGAGATGGTATCCACAGATGAAGGGGCTTGGTTCTCCAAAAATCCCCCCTTTGTCTACTGATTCCATCTCACATTCTATACGAATCTCATCTCGTTTCTTTGATCTTGTTTCATAGTTTAATAATCTCTGTTTTATCATGAGCTACGTAACATGATCTAGATCTCGAGATGAGCTTTGATGGGTTTAAGTTGTTTGAATCAACATATGTATTGGTATGATCTTTACTGATATACTTGAACCAAAATAAATTTCTTTACTGGTATAGGATTTTGTTTTAGGGTTTTTCTTGCTTGAGCCCCTCCAAGAGTAGAACTTACCATAAACTGTTTTTTAGGGGATTTGATTCATTAGTGCTTGCAATTTGCAATTGAGCTGAGGATTTCTCGTGCTTGCTTTACCATATTAGGGTTCATACTCCTCCAACCTAAAAATATAATATGTCTTCTGTTTTTAATTTCTACTTCTTTTTTTAGAGTGTTTATTGCTTTACGGGGTTGATGCTTTTCTTCTTTTTTTGAATCAAATGATAATTTTATCTGGTGTGAGGATTTATTTAAATGGTTTTTTTTTTTTATTATTGAAGATGTGGTTTTTTTTTTCTGGGTCTGAATCGAGTTTGGGGAAATTTGTTTTTTTGAATTTTGACAATATCTTCAATTTTTTTTCTTTCTAGGAAGATCTCCGTAT
This sequence comes from Tetracentron sinense, assembly GCA_015143295.1. Lineage (NCBI taxonomy): Eukaryota > Viridiplantae > Streptophyta > Magnoliopsida > Trochodendrales > Trochodendraceae > Tetracentron > Tetracentron sinense. The sequence goes on from CM026560.1 coordinate 34,240,208, forward strand.
ACTTCTTCTCAAAGAATTCTTGCTTTTGATTTTTTTTTCTCTCTTATTTCTATGGGCATGAATCTTTTTTCGATTATTTAGTTTTTCCTCTTCAGGAATTTCTCTATCTGCAACTGCAAGCTTCATGTACGTTTTGAGCATTTGGGTTACCCATTCGTCCTTGTTTATGTGATTCCAAAATAAAACCCATGTAGATCAATGGGTTATCTTTTGTTTTTATTTATAAATTAATGATTTTTTTTGCTTTCTGGCCTTTTTTTCTAGATTTTCCTTTTCTCTAAAAACTTTTCTTTTGCATTAGTACCCTTTCTTACTTTGTCATTGACTTGTATTTTGGGGTCTTGCAGTTTTGACATTCTCCATTGAAAATCGGAGCTTTAGATGGGTATTTCTGATAACAGAAAGAAAAAGGTTCCCTTTCCAGAATAGGATCTGCTTTCCATCCACAGAGTAAAATCCTGACAAAATTATCTCTATCATGTTTGAATCGTGTTGGCACTTAGGGGTTAGGGTTTGATTTTAGGTTTATGTGCATTTTAATGTTGCACTTGATTTTTCTCTAATGTTTTGTGTTTAGGGGCACAAATCATTACAATTGTAAAGGATTAGATGACTAATGCATCTAGTGGATGATGGTGGTGGTCTATAACCTAGCATTTTTGGTTCTTACGATTTAGATGGGTATGTGTTCTTTTTGTATCTTGGTGAGGTTGATTTCTAAGAAAAAGGTTAGTGATTAGATGGGTATGGGATCAATGTGACTGTATTGCAACATTAAAAAAATAATGCAAAATATTGAGAATGCTATTATTTTTTTGTAGGTAAAAAATCTTTGTGGATGATTGATTTTTGAAGCGAGAAATCTGCAACTCACGCAATCTGATACTGTCAATAATCCTATACTCTGTAAGTATTTTATCTAGTTTTTTTTTTTGGTTTCGATCTCCACTAGCCTCTCTAATAGCATAGTAGAGTTTGCATAGTTGATGAATCTGTAGGGTTGTAGATCTCAGATATCTAAGATTATAAGCATTTTCAGGTTTAGATCTTTGAAAAGTTCGTGAATTGTAGCAGTTGAATCAGAGAAATATTCGGAATTTAGGTTTAGATATGATGATTTAAGAGTTTCCATATATTTTAGGTTAATGTTTATGATTAAACTCCATGAAATCTAAAGTATCTAGCAGAAACAGTGATTTTTTGCGTCTTAAATCATAACTTTCGTACTCTAAAATTCTGAAACTTGAGGTTTCCATAATTTGTTAGGTCAGGATGACAATAGTTTGTGGGGTTATTTATTTAAGATTGCAAAATTAAAGATTATTTCAAGAAGTTTTTACATGTTGTCAGATTATTTCAAGAAATCTCTGTGCTGCCCCTGCTCGTGCTCCCGTGTGCTCTCCGGTATAGTTTAATATAAACAGCCTAAGCGTTTCATCTGTCCGCATCATCCTTTCTCGGTAATTTCCATTCCTATCTGTTTTCTATCTTTTTTTGATCTTAGACTTCTTGCAGTAGCAGCTGATTGTAGTTAACTAAAGATCAATGTGACAACTTGAATATGCCTTATTTTTCTTGAATAAAGGGATACTGTATTTGCCACCATGGATGTGCATTCTTTATGAAGATGCTAACTGTTTTAACTGCTTAGGGCTGTTTATTTACTTTGTTATGTCTGTGTTGGCTTATTCATATGTATATGTTGGAGTGTGATAATGAATTAATTACGTTATCATTTGGCAGAAGGGATATCTATATGTTAGTTTGGATGGTTATATCTTGTTGTTGACTTATGATCTTTGTGTATGTTTATGTTGGAGCATTATAATTTACAGATTACCTATTTAATGCATTATCAATTACTAAATAGGAATTCATGTGGGTACTAAATAGTTGCGAGTATTAGTCATCGTATGACTTCTACCTCATGGTCTATTTTAAATGTTTAAACTGCTAATTAAAAGTGTTTATTTACTAAGTATTGACTCTGTTGGCTTAAGTTCATACTCATGCATGCATTGAACCTTAGATCTCCCGTTTAAGAATCATTGTGTGACAAATGCATTTCTTGTATCACCTATTTAGACGGATTAGTTGTAAACTATGGTGTTTAGTTCTCTTGTGGGACTAAATACAGGTTAACAACTTTTCGGTCTTGTTTGTGATAAAATGTATTTGTCTGTATATGATTCTTGAATTGTCTGGTTGGACAGTTTGGGAATGCATAATCTCCAGTATAGTCATTTGTTTATGGTTGGTCCAAATTGAGGAAAATTTTGTCAGTCGTTTCTCTTGTTCTCTGGGTACATATTTAGACAATGTGACATGCATGTTTGCCTATAGTCTAAGTCGTGTACTTGGAGAACCATAGAGAAATGCTACCGAAATTTCCTTGAAATGGAACAAAGCACTTGAGTTATTGACTTCTGGGGATTATGCATTCCTGAATGGGATATGAACAGTTCACCTGTTAGAAGAGGAGTTGATGACGATAAGAAGCATGCATGCATATATATGATTGTGTAGATGGTCAAGTCAGTTGACACATGTTTTATTAACTTATTGGTGTGATAAACTTTTGTTAATTCTCAGAATAACAAACGAAGACGGACTTATAAATCTAATCTTATACCTCATGGATAAGAGTTGGATTGGAATGCCAAGGTACTTTTGTTTATAAGTTTTTATGAAGCACCGAATTAATGATGTATTGTTAGTATCTAAGCAATTGTTAATGCAATTTTTGTATTACATAGGATGTCAAAGGAATATATAGAAGGGGTAAAACAGTTTATATAGTTTGCATTAGCTCGTGGAGCGATTAATAACAATGGCGGTATAAAGTGTCCGTGTTCCAAATGCAACAATGTGGTTTATCAAGATAGACTTACAACGTTCGACCATATGATATGTAATGGATTCGACTTGATTATAAAATCTGGTTTTATCATGAGAAAGATATATTGCAACACACATCCATTGTCCAAGTTTCTCAAAATCCTTATGTGCAAGACAGACATAATGAGATGGAAGATATGATGCACGATGTGTTCGGGGTCCCAAACCAAGATGAGGCTACCAGTAGTCGGGATCCCAATCCTGAGTCTGATAGATTTTTCCAATCGATAAGGGATGCGGGACAGCCTTTGTATCCAACATGTACGAATTACACCAAGTTGTCTTTCATCGTAAGATTATATCACATTAAGTGTCTTAGTGGATGGAGTAATAAGTCATTCACCATGTTGCTTGAGTTGTTGAGGGAAGTACTCCCCGAGGGTTCAACACTACCAGATACTTACTTTCAGACAAAAAAGGTGATGTTAGACTTAGGGCGTAACTATGATAAAATTGATGCATGTCCCAATAATTGCATGCTTTACTGGAAAGAGTATGCAAACAAGCAAACATATGACATGTGTGGTGAATCAAGATGGAAGGCAGGGGATGATCAAGTGGAACGCAAGAAGAAAACTCCGGCGAAGATTTTGTGTCACTTCCCGTTGAGACCCATGTTACAAAGGTTGTTCATGTCATCCAAGACTGCAACTGAAATGAGATGACATGATGAGGATCGAACTAAGGATGGGATGTTAAGGCATCCTGCAGACTCACCGGCTTGGGAAAATTTGGATAAAAAGTATCATTTGTTCGCCTCAGATGCTTACAATGTCAGGCTTGGATTAGCGAGTGATGGCTTCAATCCATTTAGGATGATGAGTATTGCTCACAACACATGGCCCGTGGTTTTTATTCCATATAACTTACCACCGTGGATGTGTATGAAGCAGCTGAACTTCATTCTGTTCTTGCTTATTTCCGATCCCTCCGGGCCAGGAAATGCAATTGATGTTTACATGAAGCCTCTAGTCGAGGAGTTGAAGGACTTGTGGGAGAATGGGTTGACAACTTATGGAAGGAGATATTTGTAATGCGTGTGGCATTGCTCTGGATCATTAGTGACTTCCCAGGGTATGCCATGTTGTCAGGTTGGAGCACGAAAGGAAAGTTGGCATGCCCTTCATGCCACAAGGACACTTGCAGCCGACACTTGTCTAAGAGCAAGAAGCAATGTTACTTGGGGCACCGTCGTTTCTTAAAGCCGGATCACAGGTTTCGGAGGAATAGAAACTCTTTCGATGGCACTACAGAGTTCAGATGTGCTACAACTACAATCTCTGGGTCTGATGTGTTGCGCCAGTTCTAGTATTTATTTACTTGTGAAAGTGAAAAAGAAAAGTATTGGGTTCCTTTAAAAAGAGAATGGACGAGTAAGATTTTTTCGGGGCTAACAATGCTCATGTTAGTACTGCCCCCGCTGCCACCCATGTTTGGTCACAGAACGGTCCCCTCTGGCTTGCAGATCCTGAATCCACTCCTCAGCCTCTGTTGCTTCGCTGCCGCTTCTTCTTCTTCTTCTTCTTTGCCCTTCCCTCCTTATCATTTTCATTTTCCAAAATCAATGGTGAGGTATGCGAGTGAGCTCCATCACCGGCTCCGAGGTAAGAAGCAGCCAGCTTTCGGTGATCTTATGGATTCTATCACAAATTGGAAATCAAGAAAGATGATTTCATCTCTACTCCTTCCAATCTATCTTTCCAGCCAATACTCCAACATTGCAACACATGGTCAGGACCAGAAATAATGGCCCTCTATAAAACTCGTCAAATGCTCTTCGTCGGAAATTGTTGTACCAAACTTACTAATTCAAAGTATGCTGAGACCGTAGAGAAACATCTCTAAGTTTTTCTCTCTTCACCTTCCTTCATCTCCATATTGAAGAAAAATCTTTTGTAACAGAGGAGATTTACAAAAGGTCCGTTTTAATTTCATCCGCTCAAGCCTCGGTTATTAAAGAAACTGCCCATCACCACCACTGTTGATTCCAAATTATCTAGATGGCGCAGTGATATAATACGCAACACCACCATTAGAGATGAACATAGATTGATACGCATATTAGAGGTGTTGAACAACTTGATTGGATATGAGTCCTGTTGTCCTCGGGCAGTCTTCAACAAAACCACACAGAACCCTTGGAAGTATATCACAACGAGCAAAACCACAGAAACCTGGCTGCGTGAAGACCTGACAATGGCTCCACGCCAATGCACCAGATGAGGGGGATCTCGATCTGCCTCAACACTTTTGCTTCTTCTTCCTTGCTTTTCATTCAACCATTCGCTCTGATACCAATTGTAAGAATTTCGTAGGATCGTTATCGTCGATCATCGCTTTTCCTACTCTCGAACTTGATGACTCCAATTCGCTGGTTGGAGCACATGTTAGTACTGCCCATGTTAGTACTGCCCCTGCTGCCACCCATGTTTGGCCACAGAAACATCCCCTCTGGCTTGCAGATCCTGAATCCACTCCTCAGCCTCTGTTGCTTTGCTGCTTCTTCTTCTTCTTCTTTGCCCTTCCCTCCTTATCATTTTCTGCACCTCCAACTACTGCTAACTTTCCATTATCTTTATCCATTGCCCACGTTAGCCTCTGCATCTCTTCTTGCATTCCGGTCAACGATTTTGAAATTTCTACCAGGTGTTCCTCCAACTCTACTTTCCTCTTCACCAAGTCCTTGTACATTTCCTAATCATTTAGACTTTAGATCGCTTTGAAATTAAGGAAACTTAAAATATATATATATTTTTTTGATTTACCTGCAAAAGAACTGAACTCTCATACTCTAACTTGAAATTATCGCAAGAAGATTTCGGAGTCAGACTAGCTTCATCATCCTCTTGCTTCTTAGACATCAGCTCCTGCACATCTCTGTTTATACATACAAATTAGATAATTACTACTAACCACACTTGATTTTGAAAAGCTAGTTCCTTCACATTCTAATCAGTCCAACATTTTAGGCTTTGTCAGCAGATCTAATCGACCCCATCCTTAATGGTTCTTGAACTTCATTCAATAGGACCATCCCTGATAAATCTGTTATCAATCTGGATTGCATAAAGTGTCACTCTTGCTAAAACTGAAATTGTTTTCCCAAGTCTTAGGTTCACTGATAATCATCCAAGTCTTAGGTTCACTGAAATTGTTTTCTATTTCTTTTGAAATCATTCAAAACCCCAGATTTTCTAAAGCCCTCATTGCTGCAGCCCATTCCCACAGCCTTCCCTAGGTTGCCGCCCCACTTCCCACACATTCCCTTGCTGCCAGTCACTTCTTGCAGACCCCCCAGATGCTGCCAGCCACCTGCAGCCCCCCTCTTTGATTGCCGGCAGCGTTTCCTGTCCTTTTCCTTGTAACCACAGCCCCAATAATTACTTCCTCAACAGCCACAGTCCTCCACTAGTCTCCTTGAACCTGCAGCCCTACTGTAGCCCCTATACAGTCTGTCCACTTATCCTACAGCTACTGCAGCCCCAATACACTCTATTCCCTTACCCTTCAGCCACCCCAGCCCCTATCCCTTGCTCTCCCAGCACACGGTTCCCTCTTTTCATAGCCTGTACCAGCCCTATTCCCCTTGCACTAATCTGTCCTAGCCTTCTACTATAAATAAGACAGCACTCGAAAAGATCAAGTGGAGAGATGCCATGGAGAATGAACTGATTCTTTGTCTCACAATTATACATGGACTCTAATACGTACCCTCAGTGCACTTGCACGAACACTGTTAGTCTCACTGGGTACTAATAGCAAGCTTCTGCCCAGTGAGAGTATTAAATGATATATGTCCTGCTTGGTTGCCAAAGTGTTCAATCAAATAATCAATCAAGTTCATGTCTTGACTCCAATGATACCTTTAGTCCAACTTTTCATATAAATATATATATATATATATATATATATATATATATATATTCAATCAAATAATCAATCAAGTTCATGTCTTGACTCCAATGATACCTTTAGTCCAACTTTTCATATATATATATATTTATATGATAATATCAGTCTTTTTCATATATGATATATAGATTTAGAGAAGGATCCATTAATGGAGGCAAATGAGAAGGACCCATTTCATCTCCAAAGGAGCCTCGTAATGTAAAAGAGAATGAAAAGGGACACAAAAACTCAGCAAGAACACCACCAAAAACAGAGCAAAACAAAGGAGGAGCTTTAACTTGGCTGTTTTGGGGAAATTATAACAAAATAGAGAAGAAACGGCATCGAAAACGGAGGCCCGGTTAGGATTTGATGGGCGGTTGTAGGTTTAGGCCAAACTATTCTTTAGAACTTGGGAATTCGGCCTACTCGGTGCCCAAATCGGGCAAACGACCTCAGATTCACTCGAAACCAATTCCCACACTTAGGTTGTGTCAAAATACACGCGTTAGAAAAAACGACATCGAAAACCGAGGCCCGGTTAGTATTTGATGGGCGGTTGTAGGTTAGGCTAAACTACTCTTTAGAACTTGAGAATTCGGCTTACTTGGTGCCCAAATCGGGCAAACGACATCGGATTCACTCGAAACCAATTCCCACACTTAGGTTGTGTCAAAATGCACGCGTTAGAAGAAACGACATCGAAAACCGAGGCCTGGTTAGGATTTGATGGGCGGTTGTAGGTTTAGGCCAAACTATTATTTAGAACTTGAGAATTCGGCCTACTCGGTGCTCAAATCTGGCAAACGACCTCAGATTCACTCGAAATCAATTCCCATACTTAGGTGGTGTCAAAATACACGCATTAGAAGAAACAACATCGAAAACCGAGGCCCGGTTAGGATTTGATGGGCGGTTGTAGGTTTAGGCCAAACTATTCTTTAGAACTTGAGAATTCGGCTTACTCAGTGCCCAAATCGGGCAAACGACATCGGATTCACTCGAAACTAATTCCCACACTTAGGTTGTGTCAAAATACACGCGTTAGAAGAAACGACATCGAAAACCGATGCCTGGTTAGGATTTGATGAGCGGTTGTAGGCTTAGGCCAAACTATTCTTTAGAATTTGAGAATTTGGCCTACTCAGTGCCCAAATTTGGCAAACGACCCCGGATTCACTCGAAACCAATTTCCACACTTAGGTTGTGTTAAAATACACGCGTTAGAAGAAACGTCATCAAAAACCAAGACCCGGTTAGGATTTGGTGTGGTGTGCGGTTAGTCATAAATTTGCATGCATGTTAGTGATTGAACCTTCTTTGCATATTAATTATGAAATATGTAAATTTTATCATTTCAATATTCTAATAAATAATTGTATTTAATTGTCTTTGTAGGAGGGAGTAGGCAACACACACCTGTCGAGTTTTAGAGGTGCAGGAGGGAACCAGCGAGATGAAGATAGTTAGACTTACGATTTATTGACACTTTTTTATGGACATGTGTATTGTATTAATACACTATGATGGCCACGTGTGATTGGATGTATTTATTTTATACTAATTTTCAAGTAGAAAATTTCTTTTTATATATATAATGTCATTATGGGCATGGTTTTGTTTATTTTATATTGTTGACTTGTACTACACAGGTAAAAAAAAATATTTATGTTGTTAACAGGTAAAAAAAACAATTTATATTGTTGACAGCTACAAAATAGGTAAATTTTTTTTTGTGAAAAATAATTTTATTTTTTTATGTCATGACTATTCGCGGCATTTGGTGAACGCCGTAATTGGTATTGCTTGAAATGTTAAGCCTATGACGGCGTTTCTAAAAATGCCGCCAAAGGTTTGGTCTATGGCAATGTTTTGAAAAACGCCGTCAAAGGGTGACTCTATGACGGCATTTCTAAAGACTTCATAAAAGGGTGAGTCTATGACGACATTTCTCAAAATGCCGTCAAAGGTTGAGTCTATGATGGCGTTTCTCAAAACGCCGTCATAGAGTCACATATAACGGCGTTTCTCAAAACGCCATCATAGAGCCAGTCATATATAACGACGTTTGAAAAATACCGTCAAGATAAATGCCGTCTTTACCTTCCTTGACATGAGCAATAACGGCATTTGGTTTGAAACGCCGTTATTGACTATAAATGCGTTTTTGGGGTTTTTCACGGCAATTTAAAAACACCCTTAAAAGTCTTACATTTTGAAGTGTCCACTTTGGGAAGACCTTTTTGCAATTGGCATCATGTTAGAGATGAGGTGAGTACTGAAATTCTTCGTGCCTGTTTGTTTTCCTATTTAAATGAAATAATTCATTTTAGTGCATAAAACTAAAGGCATTTAAAAGCAATAGTTCATAATTTTAAATGAAACATGTCATAAAAAAAAAGGAGCTACCTCCAAAATGACCCTAAAATTATAAAGGTGGCCATTTGTTAAAATATATTTTAAGTGTCCTCATTTTTTATTGCCATTTGGAGATACATCCACTTTAGATGGTGGACAAATGCTTTACAATGACCGTAGTTTATGCTTTAAATCTCAACTCATTTCATTTCAGTGAGCTACTGCCCATCCGCCTTGGGCTTCAGTTGCTTTATATAACCGTTGGATGCACTTCATTGTGAATCTGACTCCAGAGGAATTGTGGAGCTTATTCTTGGTGATTTGGATCAGCAACACTCGGAAATATCCACCATCATTGCGGACATTTTACAGTTGAAGGGCCGTTGTGACCAGATAGATTTCAAGTTCTTTAGCCGTCCAGCCAACTTGTTGGCCCTCAATTCAGCTCAATGTGCTCTCAATGTAGGCATCCAGGCCCATGCTTTTCTGTTCAAAATCTCCTAGTGGCCAACTCAAACAACCCAAGTCAGAGCCCTGCAAGCGATGCTTCTTGAATAGAAATGCCGCCTCCTAACAAGTATGACTGGAAGCATACGAATGTCCCTTAGCAAAGAGCCACTTCTTTAGCTGGGACCCACTCCTTAGTATAATATATAGAGAAATAGTTATCATTTTATTGCCTATACTTTTTGAAATATCTAGGTATCACCGGTTAAAAAGGAAGGTCCCACTATAACTAAGATCAGATTAGTGTGTGAAGTCCTGGCCGAAATAGTCAATTGCACCAGAACTATGTACTCATCCTTAAAGCAGGCTTACTGCTTATGCATGGGAAGACCAGGACAAGTTAGCTTTTCAGTGATTTGCATTGGTGGTGTGGGTGGCCTGCATTGCCTCAGCTCGATTCATTTGAGCTTAGTTCAAGCTGAGATTTCTGGCTCGAAATAACCAAGCTAAGCTTTTTATTTGAACTTGAATGTTTAAACAAGCATTGCTCAAGTTATATCTTGTTTGATTCGGTTATGCTCAAAGCTCGGCACATTTGGGACACTGTTGAACTTGGAATTTGGCTCGACTCGAATGCTACACATACACACTCGTATATGTGTATATACAATTTTTTGATAATGCTATTAATACAAATATATAATAATGTTTTTTCAACTCAAATTATAATAAACAAGTTTAGGAGATATTAAAAAAACATTGGGAAGTTTAAAACAAAAAACTTCACTCTAACTCTAATTCTCTGGATTTAAGGATTATCTTTTAAAAATTCTTTGTGTATGATGAATTAATTAATTTAATTTTCTTTTACTATAATTCAAAAATAATCAATATTTCAAAATTATTCAAATTAATCTTAAAATTGGGAACTTGAGCCATCGTAACTTGAATAGGCTTGAACTAAGTAACCAAACTGCAGAGTGGGAGAAAGAAAGTGAAAGCGACAACTTTCAATTTAGGATAGAGTCGAGAGTGCCTCACTCTCTGGAGTGCTAGTATATATAATCCTTAAAAACTATTTATTGATATAACCGGTTCAAATTTGTAGTCACAGAAAACAAGATGACTATTGTATGTTAAATGTATACTTTTAAATTCAATTACAGGAGTATCAATAATTATAAAACCTTATAAGTCTTTTATTATAAAAAAAAAGAGTTCTGATCGGAGGATTGCAAGGTCCTCTTCCAAGCTGTCCACACCAATCAACTTTCAACACATTGGGAAAGAGAAATAAAAGTTAAAATAAAATAATAATTTTATTGCCACATGTCAATTTGCAATGGGGTTGTCAGTCCGAAAGAAGATCCTGAGGTCCGTTTTTCAATTACCTAAAAAAAATGACAAATTACTCCCTGCTTAACATAAAAAAAATAAATTTTACATAAAAATCGTGGTCTCTATAAATCAAAAACTGCAATCTATAAAAGTTAAAACTATGCTTCTAATTTCATATTTGCTGTGAGAATGAAGTTTGAGAGTGGGAGTTTTGGGTTACCAAGGGCTTGAATAAGTTCCAACCCAGGTTACTAAGAGCTTGAATAAGTTCTAGCCCAAGCAATCAAATTTGCTCGACTGAGGATACCTTCTGTAAGGGATAAAATTCATAAAAAAGAGTAAAAGGAAGGGGTAAACTAGGAATTTCGTATGCTAACAAATTCTAACAATTTAGCCGACATAAGCCCACTTGGGCTATGTGTTGGCTCTCTTGAGTGTTGTCTGACAGGTGGTCTCATCATGACTACACAAGTCATGATGACCTCAAAGGCCTATAAATAAGCAAGAATCACCAGAGGAAAGAGGATGGTGCAGAAGGCAAGAGAGGAAATAAAGAAAGACAGAAGAAGAACAAGAAGATGAAGATCTGGGAAGCTTGAGTCATTCACACCCCTACCCCGAAGGCCTATGCAGGCGGCCACTCACCGGATTCTCTCATCTTCCTTTGGTATTCTCCAGCTACTTGATGCTCTTTATGGCCTCACAATGGTTTATGGCCACCGGATTCTCTCAAATAGGCCATATCCGCCTGATGCTCTCTCTAAATGGTCACACTGCCACTTGCACGACCTTGCAATTGATCATCTGTTGAGTGCAATCATAATTGAACTTGTGCCTGAAGCTGTGAATAGTGCCGAATCCGTTGTCATGTTGTCTGCTGTGAATAGTGCCGAATCTGTTGTCATGTTGTCTGATGAATAGTGCCGAATCTGTTGTCATGTTGTCTACTGTGAATAGTGCCGAATCCGTTATCATGTTGTCTGCTGTGAATAGTGCCGAATCCGTTGTCATGTTGTCTGATGAATAGTGCCGAATCTGTTGTCACTTTGTCGGATGTGAATAATGCCGAGCTCGTTGTCCGTTGTGAGCTGCACAATGTACTCATTGTCTGATGCACAACGTATACATTGTCTGATGCACAACGTATACGTTGTCTGAGCCCGTTGTCCGAGAGCTACGTTCTCTGTGCCTCCCGAGCTACATCTTGTGTTGCACCCGAGCTACGTCCTATACCTCTCCACAGCTCATCCTCTAGAGCACAACACCAGTGCCCGTCCTCAAGCGCATATGCTCAGTGACCTCACGATAAGTATCTCTTCAATATCATGCTCATATGCTTGTGCCTTATACTGACTTTATCATCGGAGCTTATTTCAGGGTGCACACCCGCCCCCTCTGACTCATTCACAGGTGAAGTTTTGCTATCTTCCTCCTACCAGTGAATCAGAGATCATTACAGCTACTGACGCATGGCGAGTCTGAGAATTTTTCCCTTCAAAATGGGGCCGTCTGTGGGATAGAGGCAAAGGAGCTTAGACAATCGCAAATGACGAGCGTCTTCTACGTCTGAATATGGCTTTCACTGCATGGCAACAATCAAGAGGTAATTATCGAGTGCATTCTCATTCTCAAGTGCTTTATCAATTGAACTATCCAATGCATGCTCTAGTGAATTTTCAATATCAAGTGAATTATCGAAGTGACTTATCAAGTGAACGATCAAGAGAAACGACCATTGCCATATCAAGTAAAAAAACATCGTAAATGCAATGTTAAATGATGTCTTATCTGATATGTCTGAATACGGTGACGGGACACTTGTAGCTTATCAATGACATGTCATCCGAGCAAGGTGTCTTACCACACGGTTCAACACATATTTAAGCATGATGCTCACTACGGGACCTCTGTGACTCAGTCAGATGCATTGTCCGTTAAGCGACTAATTGACTTATCTTCATGCAATGCCATCTGAGCATGGTGTCATGATGCCCCGTTACGAGTCATTCGTGTGAGATAGCATTTGTCTATATTTATGATGGTTTTTACTGCAAACTCATCCGTGTATTTATCAAGTGAATCCTTGTGCTCTTGCAGCTTTACGTGTTCATACCCCTTCCCGTGTTCGAAGTACCTAATGACTTCATTTTTCTTGGTATTGTGATACATGTACATTCCCGTGCTCTCTGAACATGCTCTGAGGCACTATGTGTAAGCACCCCATTTTTACACCCCCTAAGCCCTAGGACGAACCCTAGTAAAACCTTAGAACCCTAAAAACCTAGGTAAACCCTTATGGGCTCAAGGCCCATTAGCTTTGCAAAACCCGAAACCTAACACAAAGCCTTAGGATAACCCTAGACCTAGCCTTAGACCTAGCCCTAGACCAAACCCTAGCTCAACCCTAGCCTATGACTTAGGACAACCCTATGGGCTCAAGGTCCATTCAAAACCCAAGAAACCACAAAAAAAACCAAAGCCCATAGCCTTTAGGGCCCACACTTGGGCCCACCTCAACCCATGAGGGGCACATGGGTGGGACCCACAAACCCTAAATCCAAAATGGGCGGGAATTGCCCTAAATGGCTGCCCACAACCCTTTTGACCCAAGTGGATTTGGGTTTGGCCCGAAATAGCATGAAATCGGTAATGTCGTTAATCGAATTACCGACATTAAGTTTTTGGCCTATTTTTTTAATGTCGCTAATTCAATTACCGACATTACCGTGTTTCCAGGTTTAGCGTGTGCAGGCTCCACTGCAGCACCACCAGAGGCTTGGGACCTCCCCCATTGGTCCCTGGACCTTCCCTAAATACCCTAAATGCCCTTGGACGTCCTCCACCTTCTCCTATAAATTCCAAGCCTCCCCCATGCAAAAATCACTCCCATTCTTCATAGTGAAACCCTGTCAAAACCGAGACCATCACCTCCACCTTCATCCTAACACCCCACCAGGCCTCCATGACCTCCCAGGCACCGCCACCGGACGTCCAGCTCCGTCCACAGCCTCCGTAGCAAATTATCCAAGGGTAGGGATCATCCCTCACCCCTTTTTTGTTGCTCTAACTGTAAGGGACCCCTGGTCCTGATCCAGGGTTCCCCCTTTTGGCTTTCATTTCACTTATGTAGTTGCTACAGCCGAGGATAGGGGTCCCCCACCTTCACCATAGGTGTAAGGAACTCCCTAGAGGCTAGGTTCGGGTGCACACCCCACCCAACGTGCATGGATACACCCCATAGGGTCTGGGGGTCCCTCAGGCAATGAGGGAACCCTTAGACCCCTTTTGGTTCAAAGCCAGTGGGCAAAAATCGGTTTTTGAAAAAATATGCTAGTGGTCGGCAATAGCAGTGTCGACCACACAAAATTGGGCTAAAAGCTTAATGTCCTCACTTCTATTACCGACATGCCCAAAATAGCCTAAAAACTCTTTGTCCCCATTTGGTTTACCGACATGCCCAAAATAGCTTAAAAACTCTTTGTCCCCATTTGGTTTACCGACATGCTCAAAATAGCCTAAAAACTCTTTGTCCCCATTTGGTTTACCGACATAATGAGCTTATTTTCATACTAACTTCAGGCCCATGTGGGGCCCACATTCCAAGTCCCCTGGAGGCCCACAGTAGCTTGTTGGAAAGCTCTTGACCTCCCTTAGCTCCCTGCAAAATTTCAGGTTCAGGGATCATGCCTAACCATGGTTAGCAAACCCCTAAAGATGGGTTAAAATACTGTCCATAGTGTCGGCAGTTCAAATGCCTACATTACAGACTAATTTTTACCTGACTTTGAGTCCCTGTAGGGCCCACACCTGGCATATTCAGAGGCTGAGACCTATACCATTTGAAAGGTGACACTCCCAGCTTTCTAACCTTGCTTTTGTTTTACCCAGGGGTGATCCCTAACCCTAGTTAATCACCCACAAACTCTGGTTAAAATATTACTGAAATGGAGGTAACCGATTACCTCAATTTTGGAATTTCTTGATTTCGGGCTTTGTGAAGGGCCCAAACCTGGTAAGAGGCCACTCTAGGCCTTGCCATACCCTTTGGGCCCATCCTTGACTGACCTTGACCCTTAACCATTGTTAAAATGGTCCCCGGTTAACGTTTAACCATGGTTAAGACTACTTAACCCCACAAAAAATATGGAAAAATCCCTAAAAATGCAAAACACCAAAAAAACATCAATCTTGCTTGCTTGCTTGCTTTCTTAACCATGGTTAGGCCCTCTAACCATGGTTAACACCTTTCTAACTGCGGTTAGACTTTACTTTGCACTTGACCAACTCGGTCAGTCAACCCTAACCTCCGGGCTAGACCCTTGACCACCTTGCACACACACACACCCCTAGCCTTGGCACGGGTTCATGTGCCAGAACTACGCTCGGTCTGATCTCACCCCTATGTGAGTACGTAGGTAATCCAACTCGGATTCGACCCCAGTCTAGACAATCCCTAGTCTAGCTTGGTTTGCTTATTTTTTGGATTAACATTTCATTAAGCACTTAAGCATTTAATTAATTTTGAGATTAAACTTGGCTTAACTATAGGGAGTAGGTAACCATTTCTTAAATAGGGGTCTTGGGGTGCCTAACACCTTCCTCAAGGCTTAATCGAACCACTTACCCTAATCTTTGATAGACCTTTTGCCTTATCCAAACAATTGCTTACCCGGGACCTATCCCTAAGAATGAATAGGTGACGACTCTAAAAGCCAATCTTTGCTTTTATGTGGGCGGACCGCAAAATCCCGTGCTCACACTATGCACGAGAAATAATTGCTCTGACCTGACTAGGGGTTGATACAAGCTCGTCTTCGCTGGCACAAGCTCGTCCTCGTTGATGAAAGTTTCTCTTTGTTCTTCGCAAGTTCAGCCTCGTTGTCACTGATTCGCTCTAACTCCTCGGCGAGCTCTGCCTCCACAACATCAGTCTTCATGCGAAAGCACAACGTATCAGTGAGAATGAAACATCTATAACGGAAGAGGGTAGGGAGCGGAATACAATCAGCGTCTGCGGACCGGGTAGATCCATGTTCTTTTTCACGCTCTAAGCAAGTTACTTGTTTGTTTGTGCAACATGTAGGATATCGTCTTTGAGAATTTTACCCATGAAGTATTCTCGGCACCTCGAACGGAGTCCAAGGCACCGAGATAAGCCTAAGTGTAAGGGATAAAATTCATAAAAATGAGTAAAAAGAAGAGGTAAAATAGGAATTTCGCATGCTAACAAATTCTAACAATTTAACCGACATAAGCCCACTTGGGCTATGTGCTGGCTCTCTTGAGTGTTGTCTGACAGGTGATCTCATCATGACTACACAAGTCATGATGACCTCAAATGCCTATAAATAAGCAAGAATCACCAGAGGAAAGAGGATGGTGCAGAAGGCAAGAGATGAAATAAAGAAAGGCAGAAGAAGAACAAGAAGATGAAGATTTGGGAAGCTTGAGTCATTCACACCCTACCCTGAAGGGCTATGCGGGGGGCTATGCGGGCGGCTACTCACCGGATTCTCTCATCTTCTTTTGGTGTTCTCCGGCTACTTGATACTCTTTATGGCATCACAATTGTTTATAGTCATCAGATTCTCTTAAATAGGCCATATCCGCCTGATGCTCTCCCTAAACGGTCACACTGCCACTTGCACGACCTTGCAATTGATCATCTGTTGAGTGCAATCATAATTGAACTTGTGCCTGAAGCTGCGAATAGTGCCGAATCCGTTGTCATGTTGTCTGCTGTGAATAGTGCCAAATCTGTTGTCATGTTGTCTGATGAATAGTGCCGAATCCGTTGTCATGTTGTCTACTGTGAATAGTGCCGAATCCGTTGTCATGTTGTCTGATGAATAGTGTCGAACCCGTTGTCATGTTGTCTGCTGTGAATAGTGCCGAATCCGTTGTCATGTTGTCTGATGAATAGTGCCGAATCCGTTGTCATGTTGTCTGCTGTGAATAGTGCCGAATCCGTTGTTACGTTGTCTGATGAATAATGCCGAATCCGTTGTCATGTTGTCTGCTGTGAATAGTGCCGAATCCGTTGTCACGTTGTCTGATGAATAGTACCGAATCCGTTGTCATGTTGTCTGCTGTGAATAGTGCCGAATCCGTTGTCACGTTGTCAGATGTGAATAGTGCCGATCTCGTTGTCCGTTGTGAGCTGCACAATGTACTCGTTGTCTGATGCACAACGTATACGTTGTCTGAGCCCGTTGTCCGAGAGCTACGTCCTCTGTGCCTCCCGAGCTACGTCTTGTGTTGCACCCGAGTTACGTCCTATACATCTCCACAGCTCATCCTCCAGAGCACAACACCAGTGCCCGTCCTCAAGCGCATATGCTCAGTGACCTCACGATAAGTATCTCTTCAATATCATGCTCATATACTTGTGCCTTATACTGACTTTATCATCGGAGCTTATTTCAGGGTGCACACCCGCCCTCTCTGACTCATTCACAGGTGGAGTTTTGCTATCTTCCTCCTACTAGTGAATCAGAGATCATTACAGTTACTGACGCATGGCGAGTCTGAGAATTTTCCCCTTCATCTTTCTCATAGTTAGAGACATTCTCTCGTCCTGAAACCTGTCAAGTTTTAATAGTCTTAACTTTTTTCCTCCTTTCTTAGACTTCATTTACTTCTTAAGTCGAGCTCTCAAACCAAGAGCATGTTGAAGCTAAGCTCGCTCAGGTCACCCGAATATAGGTTTAGATTTTTTTTTTTTTTTGGGGGTTGAACGCTGCTGAAGATAAGAAATAATAAAAATAGTGCAAAAATAATCTGTGTCGTTGAACGCTTCAAAGCTCTCTCGCTTAAAAACATGTTTTAAAAAAAAACGATCGAAGAATGGACAGTTGGATACGGAAGCATCTTCCACCATAGTCATCTCTCTTAAAACCCTAGCCCTAGCCCTGTTCCTGATCTGGATCTCTCTCTCCCTCAGTAATGGCGTCCTCTGCAACTTTCTATCTCTCTTCCTCCCCCACGCGCCTTTCTTGCCGAATCTATCGACACGCTCTTTCTCAATCTGCTCTGTTTCCAAAACCCCTAACAATTAAAGCCTCAGCTTCTACAGACTATTCGAAGGTCTCTGTCGTTGATAAATCCTCGACTTCGTCTAAGGTAAGTAACACTCGATCACCCAATTGTTTCGCATTTCCTCTGGTTTTCTTTGACTGCTTTCTCCAATTGACCGAAGATTCTATGTTCTGTATATTGTTAATCCAAATAATTGATAGATCTCTCTGTTCCTTGCTCCAATTTGTTCGAAATAGTGGTATTTTGTTCCAAAGCTGTTTCGGTAAGGTTGGTTTAAAACTCGATCCAAATAAAAAAGATTTCAGAAAAGTCTAGTTGACTCAGACCGATAAATTAATTTTTTTTTGCAAAAATATCGATGAATTGGACTACAATATATCGAAGGACTAGGATTTGAGCATTCATCATATGCAATTCAAGACATTTTGACAATTGAATGCACTTGATTTTTAATTTCTGTCTCCCCCCTTTTTCTTATTCTAGGTTCTGGTGTCAATGAGCTGAATTGGGTACCTTTTGGTTGTCTTACTATCACTTGTGTTGGTTTTACAGACTGGTAATTGGCAATGGAAGTTCAAAGATAATTCTGTCAATATCTATTATGAGGAATACGAGGGAGAGAGCTCTGAGCCTTGTAAGAGTGTCCTTATGATACCAACAATTTCCGATGTTAGCACTGTTGAGGAATGGAGAGTAGTGGCTAAAGACATTGTTCAACGAAATGGAAAAGTTAACTGTCGGGCCACCATTATCGATTGGCCTGGCCTGGGTTACTCTGATAGGCCAAAAATGGACTACAATGCTGACGTAATGGAAAATTTCCTTGTTGAGTTTATGAATGCACCTGATAGCCCATTATGTCAATCAGGTAAATAACTACCTTCTTTATGTTGATTATCTATTAAGCTCAAGTAATGTCATCATGCGTTTGGGTTCAATATATTGTAGTATCTGATGCTCAAGTAACATGTTATGAAGGAGTAGGGACACTCCATATTTTCAAATTTGTTGTGTTTAGACAACGATTGATCGACATGCCGATACTTTTATTAAGATAGACCCTAATTTATCATATATCTCTTGTTTCAACTTTGATTTATATGATATTTGCATAATTTTCATGCATATCAGGTCGCCTTATTTATATTATTTTTATGTATATCAGCTTTGCCTAATACATTCTTTCTATATGGCATGCTTTCATGAACAAAACTTTATAAAAATGTATCTCAGAATATGTGAATAGATGATACGGATGTGTCAGTGTATCAGGTTTGTTGAAATATTTATGTCTGATTCCATTTGTTTTACGATTGCATAATTACTTCTTTGTCTTTCCATTTCTCAGATTCTCAGGAACCTTTTTTTCTTCTTCTTTGATTGTTTTTTTAACCGATAGTTCTTGAGAAGCGCATGTTGCAATCTTCTTCAGTATGGTTACTGCTCGTCTCCGACATCTCCCATCTATTTGTGTGAGATTTCCCAAAGTCTATTGTGCTACTATTAGTGTTGTTTCTGCTGGAGACTTAAACAAATATGTTTTGGATTATTCATCTCAATGTTCAAAAAATCATACTTCATATGAACTTGCTTAGATATCTAGGCAATTTGGACTATTTTCAAAAAATCGTACTTATATAAATTGCTTAGATATCTGGGCAATTTGGACTTGGATAAGCTAAACCAGTCCTGGCCAAGTTAAATGATTTAATGGAGTAGCCATATATGATGGCAGTTAACCCTCTTTAAGAACTTCCATAATTTCTTCAAAACATGTTGTGTGGATCAATGACTCAGCTTTTCATTGACATTGAGTTGCTGAGGTCTTCCAAGTTGAGGATCGACTTATTGAGTTTTTATGAAATTTATGCATTGTGAGTGGACCATTAGGATCCCCAAGCTTTTCCAACAGGAGTTTATGTTATAGTTTAAATTTTCAAGATTGGCGACATTTTTAATGACACCAGTGGTGAAATTAGAAAGTGAATCTGATATTTTCCTGTCCGATTAACATCAAAAGTCTTACAACAAATTGTAGCTACATTATTTATTTATTATAGCAATGACATTTGCTAGGAGTCGAGAGAGGGACCTAGACTGAAAGCTTAAGTTCATTGATTGATGAAATTTCTCGAGTTAAGCGACTCCATGGACTCTCCTTGTTAACTCTCAAGAGAAGCAAACCAGAACATAAACTCTTTGGCAAGGGATAGGTGTTCAAGTTTCATGTCATTGTGGCTTACCTTCCTCTCTCTCCGCATTCCTTATTCCTTTAAAAATATTATTACTTACTGAATTAGAAAAAGGAAGTTAAAAGTGTAGGAATATAGAATTATAAGCATTTATGAGGCAAGTTCCTTTCCGCTCTTTACTGGATCTTACAACTTTTCTTTTCATTCTGTATTCTTTTTAGTTATATATATATATATATATATATACACACTAAAGAAGTAGGCTGCCTACGTGGCACCCTTCAATGGTCTCCAATTTTTTGTATTTTTCCAAGTCATCAAACTCTTCTCTCCCTCATGCCCAATAAGACCCTTCACATGTCAACAAAGATACTCCCTTTTTCTCTCCTTAGGCAGTTAGTCAACCTTAGGTGTCTCCTGCATTGTTTTGAGACTTGAGGCAATCTCAGGGTTAATATGGTCAAGAGCGAAATTGTGAAAGTTGGCAACATATCTGATCTAGATTTTCTTGGTAAGATGTTTATTACATTGTAAGTCAGATTCACTTCCTTCTAGCTATCTTGGTTTACCCTTGGGGGCTTCTTTCACTTCTAGAGCAGTTTGGAACCCAGTGAATGACAGATTTTCCTCTAAACTAGCAAAATGGAACTCACATTTCCTATCCAAAGGCAAAAAACTGACTCTGATGAAAAGTACCCATAGGAGCCTCCTTACTTACTTCATGTCCACTCTATCCTTACCAAAAGTTGTAGCTAACATCTTTGACCGAGTGCAGCGGAATTTCCTTTGGAATGAGAAGTAGACAAAAGAAAATACCATTTGGTTGAGTGGAACCAAATTTGTAAGCCATCTAGGGTGGGCGGCCTCTATCTCGCTCCGCTTAGTCAAGTGAAAAAAGCCCTGTTAGGTAAATAGGTATGACGCTTTAGGGTAGAGTGTGAGTCTTTGGAGGAAAGTGATTGCCGCTACATAGGGGGAAAGATCCTGCTGATCACTTAGAGGGGTGAGAGGACCTCATGGGGTGGGTCTGTGGAAAGGTATCATGGTAGTGTCCAAATTGCTAGATCCTCACACTAGGTTTAGGGTGAGGTGTGACATAGATCAAATTTTGGAGAGATACCTGGTGTGGCAATTCAAGGTTAATGGATGATTTTGGACACATGTTCAAACTCACCCTAAAAAAAGAGGCCAAGGTAACTGATTGCTACGAGCGAGTGGGGAGTGAGTTTGTTTGGTGTCCTAGAGAGAGCCTTAAACGATTGGGAAGTGGAGTATCTACAATGTTTGTTGTCTAGAGTCTAGATTGCATGCCTTTCCACCATGCCCCCAGATTAGAGACAATAGGATTTGGTCCAAAAACAACAATGGTTGGTTTTCAGTGAGATCACTGCTTCAATCCTTTGGCCCTGTTTTTCCGCCATTGTTTGTACATAAGACTGTATGGTACCCCTGTGTACCATCAAAGGTATATTTCTTCATGTGGTGTGCAATTTTGAATAAAATTCTTACGATTGATCATCTAAAGAGTAGAGAGTGGAGTATGACAAATTGTTGCTTTTTGTACCTATTTGAGGAAGAGTCAGTAGATCACTTGCTCTTGCATTGTTCGGTTGTCTTAGAGATTTGGGGTTTTTTCTTGTCTCGATTAGGTGTGGATTGGGCCTCCCCTCTCCTTTCTGAGTTTCTTATCAAGTTGACAATTGATGACCTTGGTGGGGGCTACGGAAGTATTGTGGTCTACTTTGTCTGGAGTTATCTCATGGTCCATCTAGGAAGAGAGGAATTGTCGCATCTTTGATAATTCGTCCTCTTCCAATTCTCGGATCATAGAGCGGAGTCATTGATTGATTGTGGATTGGTGTGTGCACACACAAATGGGGGTAAAGCTGGGTGATATACTACTATGAGCTTTTTATCTGCTTTTGGCTTATTTTTTGTACTTAGTCTACCTTTGTCCTATGTTAGTTACATCTCTATAAACTGCTTGTACTCCTTTTTATTTATGAATATAATTGATACCTACCGATAAAAAAAAAAGTAGGAGACCCACCTCTATAACTTTCCATCTGTCTTTTCTCTACCTTCATCTTCTCAAAGCTCTATATCTTTCCATATGCCTTTTCTCTCCCTTCATCATCCCAAAACATCTTGTGTGCATCTCCCATTTATCTTTGCAACACTGTCTTCTTGCTTCTCTATACAAACACTCCTTCCTTCTCTCTTCTTCATCTACCTCTTTCTCTTATCACCGCCCTTCACTTCCCATGAGGCAACAAACCTTTTTTTCTTAGAGATACTACATTGTCTTGCGATGCAGTGTGGAGGAGCGAATTGTCCATTTGGAGAAGTACAAGGATGATGTCCCTAAGCCTAAATCCGAGGACCTGAATTTGTACCATTACGCGATCTTCTCCGATAATGTGATTGCTGCCTCTATGATGGTGAATTATTCTTTGAAGAATGCGGAGGAGCCGTGGAAGCATGTATTCCATGTTTTCATGGATAGGATGAATTTGGCAGCTATGAACGTGTGGTTATAAATGAGGCCTACCGAAGGGGGAGCCCACGTTGAGGTGAAGTAGGGGTGTAAACGAGCCGAGCCTAATCGAGCTGGGCGTTGTTCAAGCTTGACTCGTTACATGTGTAGACTTGATTGGGCTCGGTTCGAGCTCTAGAAGATTAGCTCGAGCTTGGCTCGTCCACAAATAATCGAGCTAGATCTCGGCTCGGTTCGACTCGATAAGCCATACCTTCAAATTTGATTTTTGGCTCGAACTAGCTTTCTTCATCCAAAAGACGATATTGGTGGTGGGAACAAAATTTACTCCCTATCCTCTTCAATAGTACAATAAAAGTAGCTATTTGTCATATAAACCAGATCCATATAAATTATAAAGCTGTTCTTCAAATCCAGTCATCCTACTCAACTCAGGTTGAGTTTTCCTTATTTTTGTCAAAATATGTGGACAATCAAAGTATAATTTGTCCAAAACCCAATTGTCTGCAATCAAAAGGATAATTGAAGAATTAAAAAGAGAATAGGATGGGGTGGGGCATTTACATTCCTTGGAAGAGCAGTCACCTCGTTTGCAATGGTGGCGACGAGACTCGACAGTGTTGGGGACGGTGGGGAGCAGCAGCGGTGGTGTGGTGAAGATGATTATGAGCGGCGGCCGCTCTTGGACAATCTTTTGGAAAAACAAAAGAATATAAGAGAGAGATGTGGGTCAGGGTTTCATCAATTCTTAAAGAAGAGAGTAATAAAATTACTAATTTTGATTTTACATTAGTAAAGAACTACCTTTACGTTTTCTTAATTTTTTTGTGAATATTATATTCTTAAAAGGTATTTTTGTCCACCAAAAGTATATGAATGTAATATCATTATTTTTAAGGGCATTTTTTTTATCGATAAAAAAAGGGCATTTTCGTAAGAGTATTCGAGCCGAGCCACTTATTGCTCATGTTCGGCTCATTAATTTTTTGAGCCCACTCTAACAGCTTGTCTAGGCTCGACGAGCCTAATATATATGTTCAAGTTCGATTCATTTGCAACCGAGCCGAGCCGGCTCGCGAGCTGACGGCTCTAAGGTGAAGGCGATGGAGGATTACACGTTATTGAATTTCTCATATGTGCTGGTACTCCGGCATCTTGAGTCAGTGAACTTGCAAAATTTTTACTTTAAGAACTGGGCAGAGAATGCAACTAAGGGTCCAAACAACATGAAGTTCAAAAATCCCAAACCCTTGTCAATGTTGAAGTCCAGGGTTACCTAGTTTGCTACCCACTAGTTCGAACCGCGAACTGTGGTTCAGTTCGTTCCGGTTCGTGAAAATCAGCGAACCCAATAGCTATGGTTCAATGAATTTGTTTTTCGGATTCCATGAACTTTTTATTTGGATTCAGCGAACTTTTATTTTGGATTTAACGAATTTGTTCTTTAAGTTAAGTGAACTTACACTTTGAATTTTGCGAATTTGTTTTCTGGGTTCACGAACCGGCCATAAAAACATTTTTTTAAAAATGTATTTTTAATGCTTTTTTAAAAATAATTATTTATAATATATTTATTTACACAATTATTTATATAATATATTAATATTATATAAGCGAATCAAGCTAGCGAACCAAACTAAAAACCTAAGCGAACCGAGAAGCGAACTGACTCATCCTACCCCTAGCAAACCGGGTTCACTCTAGAGTGGCGAATTGCGAATTGCGAATTACGAACCCGAATTCGAACCGAGCGAACCGGCGAACCAGGTAACATTGTGTTGAACCACCTCCGGTTTTACCTGCCGGAAGTGTACCCAAAGCTGCAACGGATCCTATTTTTGGACAATGACGTGGTTGTCCAGAGGGACCTTACAGTTTCATGGAAAATAGATATGGATAGGAAGTTGAATGGGGCTGTTGAGACATGCTTTGGGTCCTTCCATTGTTATGCCCAATACATGAACTTCTCTTACCCTCTCATCAGGGAGACGTTCTACTCCAAGGCTTGTGCCTGGACTTACGGCACCTTTGGACCAAATTTCTTCTCACATTGGACAATAGCGAGGTAAATGCTAAAGAGTTGCAATCTCAGTCCATTTTTTGTTAAGTCATATTTCTGGTCTGGAATTCTTTGTTAGTCCATCATTCGTTAGGAGCAAAGCTCAATGATGGTATCTTAATTTGGTATGGTGGAAATGCTATGCGATTTTCCCTCTTATGTCATTTTGTTAGTTGTTAAGCCATCAATTATTATTTGTTTTTAATGACAGCTTGGTTGTGTATTGGTTGAAATTTAATGCATGACATCACTGCTCACTTAGGCACAAGATGCCTCTAAGGTTTGATCACACTTCCTGCTACATAGAAATGGACTAGCATTGTATAGTAGGAATTTAAATTTAGTTCCCTTTATAATTTCCCTTTTTTTTTTTGTGATCCTCAAATAATACAATCAGCCAGTTGTGCTTATCGTAATTTGTAAGTCGTTATAGCATGTGATTTTTTAGTGGCTTTGTTATTGGAACTGATTTACCATATATCGTTATAGTATACTTGTTGCTTTAATTGTATTAGACCTACCCCATCTTCTTTGTAGCTAGCACACTTGTAGACTTGTTACCTCTCTTTGTTTTTCTTTACATTTTGTTCCCTTTAATTACTTAATACTTTTGTTCCCTTTTATTACTTATTATTTGTTCCAACTCCCTCCCATTTGTGGAATTCATTCCACCTCCTATTATGCTTCTTAGGTATATATACAGAGCCTTTTTTATCCCGCACATTGCACGAGGTGTTTGCTAGTGTGTGTGTGTGTGTGTATATATTTGTTGTATCACCTTAGTATCTTGTTGGAATTCCTTTCATAATTGCCATTTCCCTCTAGATTTTTTTTGGGTTGGTAATCGCTCAATGCTTACTAATATCTGCAACTTAATCAGATAACGAAATAGTAGTCTTCGGAGGAGGGCATGCAGCCACAATAGCACTTCGTGCAGCAAAAAAGGGTTTGGTGAAGCCATTAGCCATTGCTGCCGTTGCACCCACCTGGGCTGGTCCTCTTCCTATCGTCTTTGGTAGAGATTCCAACATGGAATCAAGGTAATATGAGTTGCAATTATCTCGATGGAAGCTTGCTAACTAGTTTGAAGTGTTATTTTCTATTTTGTTTCTCTTTGAAGGATTTCGGGAAACAAAAAAGAGGACATTGACTGTAGAATGGGACATCATACATGTTGGTACAAATTCTCAATGTATCCCAGCTAGAATCGTTGGGCCTAAAAATCAATAAATGAGATGGTCAATTCATCTGATTTATTGCATTCCTTCGGATGTCAGAATAATATTGTGCAGGGTCCGAAAAGAATGTTGACTGATCAGATTGCAGGCCGTTTAAATGTGTTGTATAAGTAATGAACTTGGTGGTATCTTTGATGATTGAGATGATCACTTCATCTGATCTATTTCATTCCTTCGGATGGCAGAAAAATATTGTGCAGGGTCCGAAAAGAATGTTGACTGATCAGATTGCAGGCCATTTAAATGTGTTGTATAAGTATTGAACTTGGGGGTATCTTTGATGGGACTGTTGAGTAATGGATTGCACCCCCCCTGCGTGTCCACCACATTTATCGCTCTGCTATTGGTTGTCCTTGCAGTGAACATTATTATAATCTTAGATTTCCTCAACAAAAAGTTTGTTTGAACCATATAATGAACCTGATCTCTCTCTTTCCACTCTTGGAGCTTACAGGTATGGGCTGCTGAGGGGCACTCTAAGGGCCCCTGCGCTTGGTTGGATGATGTATAATGTGCTTGTCAGCAATGAGAAGGCCATTGAATCGCAATACAAATCCCACGTCTATGCCGATCCTGAGAATGTGACACCCGGCATCATCGATAGTAGATATGCCCTGACAAAACGGAAAGGAGCTCGATATGTGCCCGCTGCTTTCTTGACAGGCCTCCTTGACCCTGTTAAGTCCCGGGAAGAATTCCTAGACCTCTTTGCGTGTTTGGAGGGGAAGACACCAGTTCTAGTTGTGTCGACTGCAGGGTCTCCCAAGAGATCGAAAGCTGAGATGGATGCTCTCAACGGCGCCAAAGGGGTCAGCAAGTTTGTGGAGCTGCCCGGGGCTCTTCTACCACAGGAGGAGTATCCTGCTATTGTTGCAGAGGAGCTTTACAGGTTCTTGATAGAGAACTTTGGAACCTAGTGCTAGAAACAGTATTGTTGGAATTCTTAGTCCTTAATAGCTGGAAATAATGGTTCTTTGCCCTACACTACTCCATTGTAGTTTTATGGTTTTTGGTTCTTCATTTGTATTGTTATGGATGAGTACGGATTTTACAAGTTTATATGAAAACACAACATACAGAAAAATGTACCTTTATGAGAATACAGGTTGATTTTAATTTTCTTCATCAAAATTCTTCCAAATACTTTTGTGTCATTAAACTCTTCACTCTCTTAATCCTGAAAGACATGATGAGATTGTCTAGGATTGAGCGTGCCCTGCATGAGCAGATAATGGAAATTGCCGAGTCATGGGCAGGGCTAAACCCAGATCAAATTTTATATTGCCTTGCCAACCACTTATAGATCTCATTGACCTCCAAAGATGAAAATTCAGTAGGTCATCGATGTTGGGATCCACATCAAATACTTGATATCTTACATCTATAATTGTTCAACACAAAATCAATGGAAATGGTCTAGATTGGTTTGATTATAGGCCTATATCTGGTGTTTGACTGAAAGCTAAAGTCCAGCTCTTTATGAACTGGAAGTTACAAGTTCCCATTGCTGATTGCGGCTTGGTTTGCCTTCTAATCTTGAATTGTTGTGTGAGTCACCTTTCTTTAATGTTTGTATAATTGGAACAAGTAATTGCTTCTTGCGCAGCATAATTAGTACTCCTGGCCACATTAGAAGTTCTAGGCATCTTTATCATCTTCCTCCAAGCCTTGTGAACAGGTGGAAGGACTGTTGAGCAGTCAGAGTAGACGATGAACAATGGTGCAGAAATTATCCAAGTTCTAATTAAAGAAATACAAGTGGTGGAACTTTGCTGTGTTTGTTCATGCATTCCTTCTTCTGCATCCATCAGGAGTATGCAAACAGAAACACTGAGAAGTAAACTTTGTTGTAAGCTTCTATTCTAAACCCCATGCTAAGAAGTAGGAACAATTCTATATCATTTACAAACTGCTCTGTTTTTATGCTAAAAAAAGTATTGGCAGCATCACAGACAAAAGCCTTGCACTTTTCTTTTATGCTCCAATTGTATTTTTGGAAAACTCTCATTCACGTATCTCCAATAATATTAGTACAAATGTAAATCCAAGCATGGATGAGACCAATTAGATATCCTTTAAAAAGGAACTTGATGATCCAGGAGGTGACCCAACGACTGATCTGTCCGAATCGATGTGTCAGTAGAGCAAAGTCATGTATGGAAAATTGTATCATCACCTTTCTTCAAACTGTATTAATCCCATATCTTGGTTGTTTTTAAGCTGAAGTAGAGCAATGAAGTAGTCACATAAGGGCCCATTTGCATACATGTTTCTTCTTTCCTAAATGTCTGAGAATACATGTAAATGGTCAATCTAAAACCCTGCAATGGAATAACTAGTTGCCCAACATTTAGCTATTTGCATAAATACCGAAAACTTACAGAGATTCTTTCAAACAGTGTCCCCAAAAGCAGCTTACTAATAATGAAAGTCAGAAAGGATTCACTCAGAATAAGATTGTAACATACAATATTTTCGAAGAAGCGAGAAGATATCAGGTGACTCATGGATTATCCGGTGAGAATTCCCTTGTGTTGAAATCATACATAATACAATCATGAGGCGAGCGATAAACCATTTCTGTCGAGAGAATGGAGGTTCTCATGCATATGAGTAATGATGGATGTGGGTGTATAAACCATCACCTCCCTGTCTCCACAGATATTAGGCCACTCCAAAAAAAAAAAAAAAGGATCCCATTTGGACATATAGAGCAGAAACCATGACCATTACATGAAATCCCAAGCTGAGATTTCAAGAGGAGGTAATTAGATTGATACAGTAGAAAATTTAAAACTTTTTTTTTTTTTTGTAGAGTAAGCTGGGGTTAGGCAGACCCCTACCAGGTATACAAACCAAGGAGAAAGAAATTACAGACGTTGATATTTACACCCCGATTTGTCCTTATAAACAATAGAAGCTAGATAAGGAGGAAAATCGGATGGGGGAATGATAACAAAGGAGCGAGCACTACAAAGTTTAGCCAAATAGTCAGCAGCCATATTAGTTTCATGCCTACATGATGGATAGAACAAGCCGCGAAAACCTCCATTTTCTTTTCAGTAGATGCCACCAGATTTTTGAGATGCCACGGTGGGACATCAAGCCGTGAAAGACATTTAACGGCTCCCATGGAATCAGAGGCGATTAAAATGTTGGAAATGCCTTGGGCTAAAGCTAGATCAAGCCCATGACTAATGGCCGAGAGTTCCATCTTCAAGACATCAGAGTCATTGGTACCAGCAGCAAAGGCAATACTAGAATTACCTTCGTGGTCCCTGAGAATACCTCCATATCCAGCAATTCCTGTTCAAACTGAGCCATCACTGTTGAGAAGCCATGTATCTCGAGCTGGAGGAACCCACCAGCACCAAACGAAGGCTTTATGAAATAGTGAGCTTGGATATGCCATCTGTCCAAGAACTCTCTATTGGCGGCCGTGTCTTCTACTTTGTAATCTTCGCCAAGAAATTTCAGGTGAGTATCTCTTAAAATATTCTGAATGATGTGCTCTTTTGGTTTGAAGGAGTTAGAAAAGATGCGGTTGTTTCGTTCAAGCTAGATGAAGTAGAGGGTGACACAAAAGGAGACTCTCTTGATGCTGTCCACTAGAGTCTTTCCACGGAATTCAGTAGAAGCCCAGGTTGTTTCATTCAAGCCAGATGAAGTAGAGGGTGGCACAAAAGGAGACTCTCTTGATGCTGTCCACTAGAGTCTTTCCACGAAATTCAGTAGAAGCCCAGGTTGTTTCGTTCAAGCCAGATGAAGTAGAGGGTGGCACAAAAGGAGACTCTCTTAATGCTGTCCACTAGAGTCTTTCCATGAAATTCAGTAGAAGCCCAAGCAATTTCATCTGCAAATGGCTGAATGGCCCTGTTGTTGAAGTGGCATAAGTTTAGAAAAAATCTCCAAATTGGTTGCGTGTAGAGCTACATTCAAAAAACAGATGGTTTGAATTTTCAGGATGTGTCCAGCAGAATATACACTTGGATCATTGGATAATGTTATGCCTCATCAAAACATCTTATGTTTGGAGTTTGTTGGATATGGCCATCCACGAGATAAAAGAGTGGCGGGGAATGTGAATTGGCCCCCAGATTAGAGTAGACCAATTGACTTTAGGCGAGGAAGTTTGCACACAATTCCAGGCCAGAGCTTGTGGGTTTCCATATCACTTCATTTGCATCCAAATGTGAGTTGATCTCCACCTTGTTGAGATCTTGTCAAGCCATTAATAGATCTGCAGGGATGGAGTTAGGTGTGCTCCATTCAACATTGCAAATGATATCAGAAACAGTGGCTTGAAGAGGTAAGCCTGAGGTATATTAAATTTGGTTGCCAAATAAATCATCAAGAACTCCCATGGGGTGCCAAGGATCGAACCAAAGAGATGTAGAAGCCCCATTGGCGATGGAATGGAGAATGAGATCTTTTGCCTTTTCTCACAACCCAAGAAGATGACGCCAAACCCAAGAACAATCTGAATATATCTTCATTTTCCAGAAAATTTTCTTTTTAATGAGATTAGCCTAAGCTTGCGGAAACCCAGACCCCCTTCTTCTAAAGGGCAGTAGACTGTATTCCAATATTGAAGTGGAGCGCTTCTTTGAAGGTCTGTTGAGTGAGCAAAGAGCAACCCGCAAAGAACATTTGACTCTTAGTAGAGTTCGGATATAGTCCCGAAATAGAAGAGAATTGGAGAAGAACTTTTTGGAGCTCCCCTGCTGAGTCAGAATCTGCTTCAAGGAACACGAACAGATCATCTGCAAAACTAATGGAAGATATGAGGGGACTTTCACACTTGGGATGAGAAGCTATTAGGCCAGAGATGTAGGCCTGATCCAAACTTGTCGAGAGACATTCCAGAGCAATCACAAATAAGAACTTGTCGCAATCCACGAGAGCTAGTGAAGTAGCCTTGAGGGGAGCCATTTACGAGGACTGAGAATTTTGGCATTGAGAAACAAGGAATGAGCCAGTTAATGAAAGTTTGGGGAAACCCCATCAAACCCAGAACTTTTAGAAGGTAGTTCCATCTTACAGTGTCAAAAGCCTTCTGGAGATCAATTTTGATAGCACACCTGGCTTTGCCTTTGTTGCGATGGTAATTCCTAACCAGCTCGTGACTAAGAAGAATACTATCCGAAATGTTGCGTCCTCGAATGAAAGCTGCCTGATTCTCATTGATCAAAAATGGTAGAACTGCTTTGAGCTGATTAGCAAGGATCTTTGAGATACATATGGAAGAAAAAACACACACTGTAAAATGTCGAAATTTGCATCTTTAAAGAGTTTAGGGGGTGTGGTCTTCAGTGGAGGAAGGTCTGGGGATCCAATCCCCCCCCCGGGTATGAGTTGCAAGAGCTCCACTACCCAAGCTAACTTCTGACCGTTCTAACCTATAAACGTAGTTAAATGATAACTGCAACCAAAAAAAAAAGTTTATAACTTGGGGCGATGTGGGACTAAACAATATTAAGGGTATGCTCTTTTGTTGAAACTTATAAAGCTTGACACTTTGCACTTTGTAATGGTAGTTGTTAGGAAAATTGAGTCACTTTGTTAAGGTTTTAACAAGATTAATTCTTACCATCATTAGATTTCATGTCGTATAATTTTTTATGACTTGACATAATTTATTTTCATTTATTTTGCTGCATTTGAAGCCTCATGAGAATTGCAACCTTTCTCAAAATAAAATGCATATTATCCAATGACAAAACTTATAAAGTAACGGACTTTATAAGTCTCTCTGCAAAAGATCAGACCCTAAAGGG
Organism: Tetracentron sinense; assembly: GCA_015143295.1. Lineage (NCBI taxonomy): Eukaryota > Viridiplantae > Streptophyta > Magnoliopsida > Trochodendrales > Trochodendraceae > Tetracentron > Tetracentron sinense. The sequence goes on from CM026560.1 coordinate 34,271,941, forward strand.
ATAAAACAAGAGGCATCCCTCTTAAACACAAAAAAATGAGGTTTTAGATCATTTAAAAAAGCAAATTCCCAACCAAATTCATTTAAAAATCAAATCATTTTTCAACATGAACGAGGGTTTGTCCTCAAAATAATTTGCATATCAACACAATTCCAGATTGTGTAATCTAGAGAAACAATGAAGTTACAGACTACTTCAGAAAAATGTAGCAGGAACATGGGGAGGTCAGGATCATTGGACTAACTCATATACATGAGGTTTGAGGTATGGACCCTGTCAAACTCTGGGGGTGTAGCTCAGTGGCCGAAGGACGAACTGTAAACCCGGAGGTCTCGAGGTTGATTCCTGTGCTCTCCTCAATATCAGTTGAATGGATTAGGGGTATTCTCAATGTAGCACGTGGGACTAGTCTGAGTCTTCAAGGCTCATGATATCTCGTTTATAAAAAGAAAAAAGTATGGAGTGTATGGATCCAGTCCACAATAAAACCAATACTTTGATCCTTGTTTTAACAATCGCGGAATTCTTCTAGCTTTCAACATGCATGAATGCTTAATGGGTTCATGAATCATAAATGCTTGGACTTGGGTGGTTTTAAGTCTTCTCAATCATGTTTCAATCTAAGAAAAGAATTCATACATTAAGGTGATGTTTTGCAACACTAATCTAAAAAGTAGAACTTATTTGAAAACTATGCTTAATTGGACTTTAGATTGTTAAGTTGAGGTTAATTGCATGTCTATATCTTAGAGGTAAAAATCTTTATTTAAAAAAAAATAGTTATAGAGTTACTTTTAAAGTAGAGGTTTTTACCTCTAAAATCTCTAAGATGTAGACATGTAATTAACATTCAACTTAACAATCTAAAGTCCACGACTTAACAATCTAAAGTCCAACTAAGCATAATTTTCAAATAAGCTCTACGTTTTAGATTATGGTTACCAAACGCCACCTAATAAATATAGTATGTTGGATACTGTTGAGATATCAAAATTTGGTTTGTAAGAAGACTTTTTTTTTTAGCTAACTAGTTACAGCAGAAAAACTGTAGAATGACAATCAATAGGCTGGAAATTTAGATCGTTCACTGGAAATTTAGATCATGAACGAAGTAATAATAGTGATGTAGTTGTCAGTCTATGTGATTAGCGCATGACATTAAGCCTCCACCTAAAAAACATGGGATCTCATATGAGTTCCATGAGGATCTCACAAAGATTGTTAAAAAAATGTGCTTCACCTATCTTTTGACATATTTATCCGGATAAGGCTAACATCATTTTCTTTAAAACTCATTTTCTTTGTGAAAAAGACGTGTTATTGTCTCCCGTAGATGTGTTTTCAACTAACACTCTCTAGTAAAAAAGAGAGTGAGTATTAAAAGAAAGTGATACTAGCATTATCCTTATCAAAAAGACATGCCTTGCATTTTGATCATCTAAAAGGATATGCTATGTACATAAAAATCAAACACTGTTATAAAACTTTTCAAATCATGCATTAAACCGTGATTTTTTTGGTTTAAGGTGATGAAATTATACTATTTTTTTGGTTGAACACAGTAACACCACAAGGTGTTACTGTTACTGTAGGTAATTGAAAAGAAACACAGACAACCGACACACACACACAAATGACAAACCACTTACCTCATGAAGCTTCACCTATGAGATGAAACGGTATTTAACTCTAGAAATAATTGTGATATCGACTTTCATAAAATATCCGACAACATTTGGCTTTTTTAAAGGGATAAAGCTTTTTCCATCCCATCCTAAGTAAAAGCTTGACTGCTTTCGTCTTGTACTATGAAGTGATAAGCTGCAACTTTTCTTTAAAAAGTTGATAAGAGTGAAAGTCCAGCCTCACAGAAGAACATCTATGAAGTGAAAGATATCAATGGCCATCACATTGCTAACTTGTATGAAACTACATAAATTTTGTTTTGTTTTTTTGTTGTTAAGCAACATTTATCTAAGGTTAGTTGGTTAATAAAATGGACGACATATCAACCGCTAACTCCTACCAGGCGTGTGTAGTGGGCCAATATTAATAGATTACTCACCACCCTTTTTTGAGAGTAAAAAAAAAAAAATTGTAATAACAGTATAGATACCACGTAGGCTTGACAAGCCCATTCCAGTTCAGGCCCAGTGGCCCCAGTCCAATCTACATACACTACACCCAAACTCAGCACTAACCATTGGGTCTAGGGGCGGAGCCAGGATTTTCTTGTAGTGGGGGCACGCGATGATTCATAAAATGGTAGTAATTATCGATAGATTTGTAGAAAATTATTAGGTGAGTATAAAATAATCTAAATCTAAGGAGGATGGGGGTTTGGGCTATAGGCCCCGATTTTTTTTTTAATGACTTAAGTTTTTAGGGCATTTCGGTCTTATATTTCGCAAATATCTTATGATTATTGTTTCTCTTTGTTTACACCCATTTAAATAAGATGTTATAAAATATATATTTTGTTTTCAATAGTTCAAGCAATGTTGCCCACTTGCCTCATTGCTATACCTATTAAATAGTTGAATAACATAATATAATTGTTTAACTCCGGTTAAGAATTTTAAATTTTAGACTTAGTATTTATTATTTAAAAATAATGTTATATTATTGAACCCTAATAGTTAGTGAAGCTTAACCCCAGTTAATAGAGGTCAAAAGGGTCATGTGTTGACTTGTGTGAGTGATTGAACTCTCTCTAAGTTCATCTCCCCATTCCCAAGGCAAGATCGGATCACAACCAATCGTGATTGGACTCGGGAACAATTCAATCGCACCCACAGATCAATATGTGTTCTTTTTAACCCCTATTAACCATGATTAAGATTCACTAATCCTTAAGGTTCATCAATCTAACATTGATTTTTTATAGAAAAATTTAAACCCTAGGGTTAAAAATTCTTAACCTTGAGGTTAATTTTTTTAAATATCTTATTTAGGTTAGATTATTGAACCCTAGGGTTAATGAATATTAAGTATGGTTAGTGGGGTTAAAAGGGACATGTGTTGACCTATGGGTGCGATTGAACTCTCCCCAAGTTCAATTGCGATTGGTTGTGATTGATCTCTCCATGGCTATGATGCTAAAAAAAAAAAAAGGTTTTTTCAAAAGTTGAATGGGGGCACGTGCCCCACAGGACCCCACCTGGCTCCGACCCTGATTGGGTCCGTATCTAGGGGCGGAGCCAGGATTTTCTAGTAATGGGGGAACACGATAGTTCATCAAAAATGATAATAATTGTTGATAGATTTATTAAAAATTATTAGGTTGATACAAAATAATCTTAATCTAAGGAGGAAGGGGTTCGGGGCCGTAGGCCCTGCAATTTTTTTTTTTATGACTAAGTTTTTAGGGGCATTTTGCTCATATATTTCGTACATATCTTATGGTTATTGTTTCACTTTGTTTACACCCTGACTATGCCCAGTCAAATAATTAAATAACATGCTATAGAAGATATATTTTGTTTTTAATAGTTCAAGGAACATTGCCGACTTACCTCATGACTATATTTATTAAATAGTTGAATAATATAGTACAATTATTTACCTCTGGTTAAGAATTTTAAATTTTAGGATTAATATGTATTATTATTATTTTTTTAAATAATGTTTTATTATTGAACTACAAGGGTTAGTGAAACTTAACCTCAATTAATAGAAGTCAAAAGGGTCATGTGTTGGCTTGTGGGAGCGATTGAAATCTCCTTGAGTTCATGTCCTTATTCCCAAGGCGAGATCGGATCACAACCAATCATGATTGGACTCGGGAACAATTCAATCGCACCCGCAAGTCAACACGGTCCTTTTTAACCCCTATTAACCATGATTAAGATTCACTAACCCTTAAGGTTCATCAATCTATCCTTGATTTTTTATAGAAAAATTTAAACCCTAGGGTTAAACTTTCTTAATCCTAAGGTTAATTTTTTTTAATATCTTATTTAAAAAATCAAAGTTAGATTGTGGAACCCTAATGGTTAATGAATATTAACTATGGTTAATGGGAGTTAAAAAGGACACGTGTTGACCTATGGGTGTCATTGAACTCTCCCCAAGTTCCATTGCGATTGGTTGTGATTTGATTGGTTGTGATTTGGTCTCTCCCATGGTTGTGCATGCGTTAAAAAAAAAAAAAAAAACTTTTTCAAATGTTGAGTGGTGGCACGTGCCCCCACCTGGTTCCACCTCTGGTCACCGTATCCAGCATAATCAAACTCGTTTGAGTTATTAAGTCCAAATTGAGTACAAACTTAGTAAACCCAAATTCCCCCCCCCCCCAAAAGGTTTTTTTTTTGTGAACCCCTATCTTTTCAGCTATTCGTAAATACCTCATTTCTTTTTATGATTTTGTATTTTATCCCCCCCACTAACTTTTAAATCATATGCAAATCCCCCCTTCCATCCATAACATAGTTATCGGATGTTAAATTTTGTATGAAATGACCATTTTAATTTTTTTTTATTTCAATGAGATCTGTAAAAACTTTTCACAAGTGCTTGGAACCCACTAACTATGGTTAAGATTCACTTACCCCTAAGATTCATCCATCTAACCTTAGTTTCTAGAGAAAGAAAATTATTAACCTTAGGTTGATTATGCTTAAGCACAGTTAAATGGGGCCTATAAGCTGCCACATGTCCCTTTTAACACCACTAACTGTGTTTAAGATTCACTCACCCCTAGGGATCATCCATCTAATTATGGATTTTAGAAAAAAAATATAAAAAATATTAACCTTAGGTTGATTATGCTTAACCACAACTATTTGTAAATAGCTAAAAAGATAGGTTTTTTTTTAGAAAGCCAAAAATATTTTTGTTTGTAGGGGTTGTATACATCGTTTGCGAGAGTGGTTGCTGCCCATATAGTCTCCTTGTTCACACACAAAAGCATACCTCAATCCCCATAGTTGGCGACAAAATATCATCACAAAAGTAAATTATGTACATCGGACATACACACAGAGCCTTTTTTAACTGTGGTTAAGCATAGTCAATCTAAGGTTAATTTTTTATTATTATTTATTTTCTTTCTAAAATCCAAGATTAGATGAATAAACCCTAGGGACACTATAAAAATTATGCCCTTTAGCGACGGTTTTTTAGCCGCGGTTACCCTAAACCGCCGCATAAAATTACCTGTAAAGGCGGTTTTAAGAAACTGCATCTCAAGCAGTTTCCCACGTCACATTTAGAGGTGGATTTGTGGAATTGGAATTGATCCAAAGAATTTAATTCCATAGTTAAAAACTACTGAATTAAATTCCATAGAATTAAATTCTATCGTTTGGATGCACTACTGAATATATGGAATTGAATTACAGAATTTTCAATTCCATTGTTTGGATAAAAAAAAATTATGTGGAAATGTCCTCAAACTACAAGGCATCATCTATTTGATTAGACCCCACAAATACATAAATAAACTATATAGTAATACATCTACATAAAAACCTTTGCATAATCAAAATATTAGTAGTATGCTATGTTAAAACGATCACATCCTATATTCATTTCTTTGTTCAAGTACATTCATTCTAACACTGCCATCAAAACACAACCACTATTAAAAATATGTCCAAAAGCATATAAAATATGGTCGAATGTCTTCTGAAAAAAATTTAAAAAATATTTAATGACTAAACTACTAATATGGATCCTAATGAAGGGGTCGACTCAAGAGTAACAATATCCAATCCTTCTTTTCTTCATTAGGAAAATCCTTTAACAAGTGAAATTCTTCAACTTTCTCACTTATGAACCTTTGACATGCATCTAACCGTTCCGCTCTAGCAAGTTCTACCACCTTGGAGACCTCTACATATACTTCATTTGAACAAAGCCGGTCTCTTTTAACTGACATATATTTTTTAATTGATTCAGCCATCTCTGCAACACCAGCTATTTTTACTTGTCTTCCCCTCTTCTTTGTGGTGGATTGAGATCATGAGGGTGCTGCAGACCAACTATTTATTAGTATTATACAAATACCAACCTAATTCACATTTATACAATAGCTACTTGAAAAGGAAGCATGAAAAAACATACAACTAAGGGTCAAATCTAATTTTTTCTAATACCACATGCTCTAATCTTGAGCCTTTATTAGTTGAATTAAAGGGTTAGGATTTTGAAGTATATTTGGGAGTAGACTTTAGGAGTATCAATTGACTTACAGACATGTTAGAGCGTCTTCTAAGGTTCAACCAGCCCTTAGGCACATTTATATGAACACCAATTCACTTAAACACATGTTAGAGCCTCTTCTAAGGTTCAACCAGCCCTTAGGCCCGTTTATATGAACATTGAAACTCCTAGTCATATGCATCACCATCATCAGAAAACCATAAACCTCAAACTCTATACATGCAAGAGTTTCTCCAACATTAGACACTTGCTTCGCAAAATTAGAGTGTAAAGCAAACAACACGTCATTTATATTGCAAAAATAGAAGACAATAACTCAATTAAAGGCTTCAAGTGAACAGCACCAGTCATGTTTTTTGCAAAATAAAGAGAGATTTTTTAGTCTTTAATAAACTTGAAGCACAAGTTTACCATCCAAGAAATTGATGGTAATAGAAAATCTGGAAATAATTGTGTAGAGATTATTTTCTCTATTGTTGTTTCAATACTGAAATTAGAAACTCAAGCACAAGACAAAGTGAATCAAAATCTGAGTTAGTATTAAACTTACGTCTGTGTAAAAGAATATCAAAGGTTTTGCAGATTTCAATAGCCCTATTATTATCAGACTTACAAGATTATGGAATGTTAGCCTCCAATATGGATGACTTTTCAATATCCAACAAGCTCTAGCTATTGAAACTAGGGTTTCAATAGGTCCCTAGAATAATGGATTGAGGGTAGAATGCATTGGTAGCAAGTAATATAAATCAAGAAAACAGGCCATCTTCTTCCTCTTATTCATCAATCCATGCTAAAACTGGATGAGGGAATAAGAAAAAACAGAGAGGGGCAGAGAAAGAAGAGCATAGCAGATAAAGAGAAGGGAAGAGTAGTAGGACCACATTACCTTACCGAGTGAGTGTAGCCTTCCGATTCACAGTAGCTCTTTGGCACCTTGAAGGAGAACGCCGAGCATAGAGATGGGTGAGATGGGGAGACGAATAGTTTTTATCGGGCTCTTTTATTTATCCAATTCCATAGCACTATAGAATTGTCAATTAAGACCTATCTACAAAGGATTTGAATTCCATATTTTTAGCTTATGAAATCACTACTTCAATTCCATGTGGAATTTGTAAATCCAATTTTCATTATTTTATCGTGTTTCCCAAACAACGGAATTGGAATTGTGAGATGGAATTGGTAATTCTTTTCCCCAATTCCACAAATCCAAACACACCATAACATTTAACGACGGTTTTTAAAAAATCGTCGTGGTAGAGTCCTCTTTAGAAGCGGTTTTGACAAAACCGTCGTTGAATTTGTGGGCGGTGTTTTCCTGTGAAACCAATGGATGATGTTTTTAGAGACCTTTAAAAACCGCTGCTAAAAGCCCCCCAAAATTAGAAATCCCCAATTTCCTCTTCCTCTTTCCCTCTTTCTCTCCTCCCTACTCCGGCAATCCCCCCCCCCCCCCCCCCCCCCCCGCCGTGCAGTCTGGTCTATCTCTCTTTGCTCTCCTCTCTCTTTGTATGCTATCTCCTCTGTCTCTCCTTCTCTCTCTACGCTTTCTAACTCTCTATATGTCTCTCTGTGTGGGTATCCCTCTACACGTTAACTCTCTCTCTAACTCTCAGTTAATTTTTTGTAATTAATTTAATTTAATTTGTAATTGTTAATTATATTTATTTAATTGTCAATTCATTTTTGTAATTGTTAATTAATCTTTTTTTGTTAATACCAATTAACATAAAATATAATTACCAATTAATGTTTGATGGAACATAATCATGGGGGCCCTTTTTTCAATTAAGATTCACTAATCCTTAGGGTTCAAGTATCTACCCTTGGTTTTTAGAAAAATAAAAATAAAAATTTAATCATAGGAGAAAACTTTTAATTAAAGTTCAAAGCAGTTAAATGGGCTTTGTGAGAGGGCTTTGTGAGAGCGAAGACCAATAATTTCCTCTTGGAATTCCCTCATATCAGCTGAAATTAGGAAGATTTTAAGATTCAAAAAAATTGTAAGGAAATTAATTTAGCCTCTCTTCAAATTCAAAAGTGGTTTCAGGTTTTCGCGAATTAATTGAAGATTGATTTTCTTCGAATATATTTCTGGAGACTGTCTATACCTTTTTGGGAGAATAAATAAATAAATGTCAAAGGTAGCCCTATGTTTTGGCCGAAGAATAATCCTTTCTTTTTGGTAGACACAAATAATACACACTTTACCACTCACCCACCCAAACACACATACGCGCGCCCCAGACCACAAGGTCCTTGCACCCACGCACCCTCTCAAAAAAGAGAGGAAGGTGTAGAAGTTTGGCTCGAATCTGAATTTTTTGGAGTGTCCGATCGATTGAAAACTTAGCTTTGGTCGATCAGAGTTCGCACATGAACATTAATTGTTTAGGGTTTGCCTTGGGTTTGATCCGATCGATCGGAGACAACAATTGTTAGGTTAAAAAGGTCATTTCATACAAATTTTAACATCCATTAATTAAGTTATGGATGGAAGGGTGGATTTGCAAAAGATTTAAAGTTATTGGGGGTAAAATACAAAATCACAAAAGGTAAGGGGGATTTACAAATAGCTGAAAAGATAGGGGGTTTTTCACAAAATACCCTTCATCTTATATGTATATAAACATGAGTGGGTACTCCCAAATATACTCCCTAATCTTAATTGTTTATAACTAACCATTAAGGATCAAGATTTGACTTGACTTATTTTGTCTTATCTAATATCACATCAACCCTAATTCTAACCATTTAATAATAGAATTAAATGGTTAGGATTTGTGAGTGCAATTTAGGAGTATCCGTAGACTAATTCTATAAGGAACCAAATCATCAATTGTTATAACTGGATTTTGGAAATCCTGTTATACTTCTGAGGTCGCCATGTGTCCCTTTTTACACCCCTTAATTGTAGTTAAGATTCACCCATCTTAGGGTTCACACACCCATCCCTGGTTTTTAGAAAAAAAATAAAGAAAATAATTTATATTTTTTTCTAAAAAATAAGGATGCGTGGGTGAACCCAAACCATAGTTAATGAGTGTCATAAGGGACACGTGACGACCTCGAGGGGCATCTGGATTCCCCAAATCCGGTTATATAGAGGATTTGGTTCCCTTCGATAAACATTAAGTGGTAAGTACTTTCTATATATTCTATACAAGAAACGTGTTATCATTCACCAGAAACACAAAAAAGGTAACATGAAACGTGTTATTATTCACCAAAAAAACAGAAACGTGTTTTTATTTTTTTTTGGTAATAAGAAATTCGTTATGAAGAGCAAAAAACAGACACCGACCCCAATTGACCCCGGTTAATAGCTGCCTTAGCCAAAGCATGAGCCCTAAGAGTTTCGTGCCTAGGCACATACACAATATTTACATACACCAAAGCTCCTTGAGCATAAAACCTAGAGATAAGCTGCTTGAGATCTTGAATCTGATTACGAATAGATATGAATGTGGGAATAGTTTTGTAATTATGGAGTGAACATTTTCTCTCCACAATTACAAAATTGCTACCCACCTGAATCCCTGCATTGATATTAAAAAGGGATGCATTTTTTTTTACTGATTCTCTTTCAGGAGGGGCTAACAATGGTGGTTCGGCGGTATAGCCCCCCGATTTTTTTTAAGGGCCAAGTTATGGGTCATCACATCTGTTGATATCCATTTGTAAAGAAAATGTTTTTCTCAAAAGTTTTTTTTTTTTGGGAGAGGGGGGGTAGAGCCCTTGTCCCCCGGTCTCCGCCCCTCTTCTCAAGCTACACTCATACTAGAAGTTTGTTTTTACAAAATTTCAGGGTGGGCCCCATGTGGCTCCTCCCCTAGTCCCACCTTAATTACAAAACTGCAATAACCTTAGAATATTTAAACAAAAAATATCTTGTTTATCCTTCAAAATAAGGTAAACTGAAGATAAGATGAGAGACAAAAAGAGAAACGTAAAAGTTACCCACTTCACGTCCTCATACTGCGTAAACACTACTACCCTATTTTTATATATATGATATTGTTATACCCTACTACACACCAAGGCTTTGTCCTAGTGGTAGTGTATCCCGTGCTTTAGGGGGGAGGTACTGGGTTCCATTCCTCAGAGGGTGGGAGTTTGTATATACTCTCCACCCACCCACTCACTAATTGAACAGATACTAACAACTAACAGACGTTACGGCCTAAACGTATATCTCGAACCAAAAAAAAAAGTTAGCCTCTGGGCTGCAGTAGGTTGGCCTGAAGGCCCTGAACTCAACTTTGGGTGCAACATAACTGTAACTCATTATAGTCTGCCTTTAAACAGATGCCTTATGTCTCCCTCAATTGCAGTCCCCCCCATCCTTTTGGTTAACACAAATAAACAGATGCCATATGTGTCGTTTGTTAGAGTATGCTTAGTCCTTTTTTTTTTTTTTTTTTTGGAAAGAAAGAGAATGCTTAGTTGAAGTAACTCTCTTTTTCATGCACTCACATTAAGGAAAGGACACATGTTTTTACAACCCACATGCATCTTTTCCTCAAAGGAAGTGCACAAAAACGAAATTGCAGCTTGTATTCTTGTGTTCCTTGTTTTATTTGGGGGGAAATGTACAGGTGGGAGACTGGAACTAGCAAATCCATCGGAAAAGGGCAGAGTTGGTGCTCTCATTCTAGGGCTGTCAGTGGATCGGATCAAGATCTGGATCCAATCCGATTAGTCGGATTTTGGACTCTATACGTGATCTGTCAGATCGGATTCAGATTAGATCGGTGGAATCTGATTATAATCGAATTGGATCCGGATATAGGGTGATCCGATCCGATTAAAATCCGATCCGATTATAATAACTTTTTTTAAATGATTTTAAATATATTAAATAGATTTTCTATGCATAAAGTATTAATTTAAAACAAATTAACATTAATTAGAGTTAATTAAGGTATTATTAGATTTAAAAAAAAATTAAAACATAATTGTTTTAATAATTAACCTTAATCAGATCGGATCAAATTCGGATCTTACAAATATAATCGGATTCAGATCGATTAATTCATGATCCGACAGATCTTAGATCGGATTCGGATCGATTAATTCATGATCCGACGGATTTCAGATCAGATTTAGATCTGTCGGATTCTTAATCGGATCGGATTCGGATCTAGACAGATCCGGTCCGAATCCGACCCATTGACAACCTTATCTCATTCCTTTGACGATGAGGTACTATAAAGCAAGAAAACCCTTTATTTATTTTTGGACATGAAATGACCATTGGAGCATGCGATATATGAGACTGACCTTTGCCTAAACCATCCTTTGAAGATTGATGGACCCTTGCAATCTTTTTTATTTTCTTATTTGTTTATACGTTATCATTTAACTTTGGATTTGAGACTGACAATCAAAGGCATGTGCATACCAACCAAAGTTTTCGCGTGAATAAAATTTAAATTGCATGTCTAATAATGTTTGTTGAAAAAACAATGAGACCTAGAAGGAGTCCACTCTTGCAAGAATACAATTCTACAACTTGAGCAAACGAGGGAGAGGTGTCCATCAAAAACGACATTGGATTTACTTTAGTGTATGTTCGAGGTGGGATTTCAGGCATCCACAAATCAAAGGACATGTGGCGATAAAAGGGGACAAGTCATTTCATTTTCTCCCCATAATTTTAACTTCTCCCCACTTGATATCTCCCCCATTTTTATTGCAACCATCCTTTGATATGTGGACGCCCGAAATCCCACCTCTGGTCCGCCAGAGTAAATATGATGCCATCTAGAACATGCTTAGAGCATTCCTAGCAGCCTCACTAAATTTTACTCACCAAAATAGCCAAAACTTACATTTTTCCTATTTTGACTATCCACTTTTTTAAAACACTCCCATCAACCTCATCAAAATAGTCAAAACTCACATTATTTTATTATTTGTGTGAGACCACAATAGTACGAATGGAGTGAGAAACTTTTATTTTATTATTTGTGTGAGACCACAATAAAGGAAAGAAGAAAAATATTTAGTTTTTGTGAATGTACAATACTCACCAAACTTGACACGTACCAAATCAAACCAAAATGATTATTTTAAAAAGGTTAGACCCTTTTTAAGCTTTTTTTTTTTTTACTACTTTAGCTCACCAAAATTACATTTTGTTATTCTGGTGTGGCTGTTAGGAATGCTCTTATGGAGTGAATAGGTTTGGGGATATTCGCACTTTTAAGCCATATCACACCACATTGAATCATATGCCGGAGATGGGCCCACGAAAGTTCCACACGTCAACTTTTAACGAACGTTGGATGTGATCACAGCCTTTCCTTTATTCCTAAAGTCAAAAGACAAGGACAATCAAAATGTAGTGTCAGCAGAGTCGCCGGATACAAACAGAGACTCTTTAATTCTCGTGCGTCACTATATTGACACCATCCTCGCTAAACTAAGACGTGTAGTTTTCGTGGGCCCAGGCCCATTGAGTCGCAATAAAAATATACCTTTTTGGTAGTGGGCTCCGATTACACCTAACAGGCCTAAATTATGGTAGGTGTTGTCGGTGTCTTGCTCCACACGGCATCTTTAAACCTCTCAAATGTACTGCAGGCGAGGTCACATGACACGTATTACTCTCTCCATGTCTATGGGCTAAGTAGAAATTGTGGGACCATGGGCCTAACGGGCTCCAATGTGTTGGACAACTGGACTGACGTCTGCTTCATTGGATTGTCCTAAAATGGTGTTTTTTTTAAAACATAAAAATAATAAACCACATTTAAGATTCCAATAGAAATTAAGAGTGTCATAATAATTATTATAATATTAAATTGATGATCATGATAATCTTATATATCAAGTAACCCCAACAACTAAGTGAAAAATCATCAACAAATATGACATAAATATCGGTAGAAAAACACAAAAACAAAACAAAACAAGGATAATAGTAATCTCTCAACCTCACTATCTTCTAATGCAGTATTCAAACAACAATGAAGACATTGTTGTTTAATTTATATCACCGATTAATGTAATATAATCACGAATGTGGTAAGGTAAATAGGGGTTAGTGTTGTCTTGAGATTAAACACGGGGTTAAGGCGATGACATCATGGATTAATCATGAACTGAGGTGCTATAATTACATTGATGAATAAAACTACTTTTTACTGTTTGGAGGATCGATGCAAATCCAATTAATTTGAGCTGATTTTTAATTTTTTTTTTTATATAAAGATCATAAATGGGGGTTATAGATAGCTAGTTTAATTCGTGATAAAGCTAAGCTTTCATCTTCTAAGCCATCATTTTCGTTATTGAATGATGGGCCCAAGCCCATTATACGGAATTCATAGACACCACCTCTCTCTCTCTCTCTCTCAACTCAAAATGGCCACGCTTGCTGGTTGTTGCAGTGATAGTGAGTGTCACCCAATTGGGTTCGAGACTCAAGGACAAGAGTTTCTATTCCCATTGAATAGAGAATTGTTCCTTGGAGTGATGCCAAACGGGCCCTAAGATGCGAGACAGTTGGAACTAATTGTGATGTTGGTAATGATATTGTATACCTTGTGCATATCATAACTATACATGTGCTTTATTAGGAACCCCTTCCCCTTTTTTAATAAATAAATAGGTAAAGAACCAATACCATTCTGACACATAAGATAAAGTGTCACATAATTTTTTTTAAAATAAAATGTGGATGTAACACTTTTCAAAATGTGAATATTTAACAATTTTTCTTTTAATAGTCCTTTGTAGGCTTTAGCCCTAGGGCCATTGTTACCGAGTTATGCTCTATTTATGCTATTCATAGATATTTGATAAAGGTGTCGGCCGGGCTTAGGCTTGAATTTTGGTGATTTTTGAATACACCCGCCCCACACTTGTATTTACAAGTGACTTTGAAGCTCAAAATCGGCCTGATTTAGTCCTTGACCGTGACTTGCACCGTCGTTCGCCAAGGCATTCATAAATATAAGAAACAAAAGTGAATTGCCGACTTCTTTTCAAGTATAATAGTTTGTCTTCTAGCCCTTCCAAAGACCTCTTCTTCTCTCATACTCTGCTATCTTTCACACACAAGACCCACAAGAGATAACATACTTTCAAGATCTTACGTAGGATTTTGATTTAAACCCTAGTTGGAATGTAATGTTCCATTTTTAGTGATAGGCTTGAGAAAATAGGATTTCTTTGCTAAGTAAATTGAAGTATATAGAGTTTAAATGGCTGTACTAATATTTGATATTGGTTTACAAATCATATGATATCAAGATTAGGGTTTACCAACTTAGCAAGTTGGCATACTCTACCTCAGTTCTCTAACAAAAATTCAGATCAAACAAAAATTTAATGGAATTACTTGGACCAATTTGGAATATTTTGAATAATTTTATCAGAAACAAGTAGCACCACGTGACCGAGTATTAGTCGACCTACAAGTGATTGTGGGAGTAGACTCAAATGAGGGGATCGATTGGCACTTGAAAGGGATTGGAGATTAGTGATGTAATCTCATAATGATAGAGATAATTTTCCTATCTTTTCAGGATAACATAATAGAAAGATTGAGATCGATGGTGTCCACATTGAAGATTCTCTCCCTTTAGTTAAAAGAATCTAACTTACCCATCATAAAGAGAAAAATATATTTTAAGCTATCGTTTTATGGTGTCGGAACTTGAAAACGTATTAGTTCCTTGTGTCCAATTTTTCTTTTGGGGGGTGTCGGAACTTGAAAACGTATTAGTTCTTTGTGTCTAATTTTTCTTTTGGGTAGAAAAAAAAGTTGGCTATGATCTTTTTTAATTTATTTTTCATAGAAAGGTTATCCTGTAACACACACATAGACCCTAAATGCACATATCCAGCTAGACCTAAGGTAGCCGCTAAGGTGCCATAAGGCTATGATCTGTTGAACAAATTATATAAGGTATATATACTGTTGAGATGGTAAATGATCACAGTGAATTCCTATTGATGAGGGTTGAGGGTCCCTACCTCACATGCAACCTCCATCCCTGCATGAGAGTTTGTTGGTGTTTAACAGTGTCAGCTCCACTCTTGATTGCCTAGTATATATCTTAGAAGCCTCACCACTGGATAATGGATTTTTCTCTACATCTTCACATCAATGGTTATGAGACACATTAAAATTAAATATAAGTTTCAAAAATTAAAAATAAAGAAAAACCAAAAAATTAGAGGGAAAACTTGTTGGATGAAAAAAATGAATGGAATTATATTCAATTCTATTTTAGAATTTTATAATAATAATGAATAATATTTGGAATAGACCTAAAGATTAGTATTCTTGTTCTTTTGGTAAGATCTGCTCGTGGAATACGTACAGGCTAATGTTGAACTTTAAAAAATGAAATTGATGAATAATTGAAAAATGAGATTATTCAAATTCTAAATAACAAGGCTTGGTAAAAAAAAAAAAACCAGATGCAAACCATACCTAGTGATCGGCTTTGGATTATATCCGGCAAACGCCGAGGTGGGTGCTCGGGCATCCTCCATCATCTGACATGTGGCAATAAAAAGGGGAGGAGAGATATCAGGTGGGGAGAAGTCAAAAACATGAGAAGAAAATGAAATGGCTTATCCCCTTTTTTATCGCCACATGTCAGATTTTATGTGGAGGCCCGAGTGCCCACCTCAAGCATCCGCCAGAGGTAATCTGATGCCTTAGTGATCTTGGTCAGTTGGTAATGTCTCGTTGTGGAATACCGTGAGACTAAGCAGTGATTGGTACACCACGCATTAGACCATGTAGTCTAATGCCATGACCATGTGTTGCTTTTAACACTCCTTTCAAGTTTGGTTAATCTTAAGAAAATTAAAATAAATATATATTGGGAAAAACTAGAGTTCATGCATTGCGTGAACTCCTTAAAAGCCACGCAAGTGTAAAATGAATGGCATTTGTGTAATTAAAATTAAACATAATGGCATTATTGTAATTATGAAAGATATTTCTTTTTTTAATTGCAGGCATGCCATCCAAATTGAACTTGCGTGATCTTTTACTGTTTCACGCACTGCATGAACAGTAGCAGCCCCCATATATATTTTTTCTTTTTAAAAATCAAGGTTAGATTGTTTAACTATAAGAAAGCAAGTGAATTTTAAATTTCAGTTGATGAGTGATGTGCGGTAAAAAGGGGGGCACAGTAAGTTAAGCATTTACCCCTTGAGACATGGGTTTGAAACCCTTTACCAACAAGGCTCAGTTAAAAACCTCTCTCTCTAACCCCTGACCAACAAGGCTTGGTTAAAAACACCTCTCTCTCTCTCTCTCTCCCTGCAAGCTGCACTGCTGCATAACCACTAATGCAGCGGATACAATTGTAGTGAGACTAATAAAAGTTATTAGATGGGATTTAGATGTTTAAAACAGATTAGGGTTTCCCGGTGCAACCACATTGAATGCACGCGGTTTTGTGCGGCAGAAGAGGCCTTAGCACAGCTGACTTTTCCAAACAATGAGTAAATGCTAATGCCGCATTCTTTTGACTATTGGGGGTATCCTTTTGCTTCTCTTGGGGGTCTCTTGGGTCAGCGTACACAGACCTCATAAGTCCCTTCTTTATATATAGATGAAGAAACCATAGCCTTAGACGCCTGTCTTAGCTTTCTAAGAAGAAGACTTTTGTTGATCACTCAAAGAATTCAAGAGACTGCGAGAGAGACCAACAAGGTAATATGGGTAGACCACCTTGTTGTGACAAAATCGGCGTCAAGAAAGGGCCTTGGACTCCTGAAGAAGATATCATCTTAGTCTCTTTTATTCAAGAACATGGTCCTGGGAATTGGAGGGCTGTTCCCACCAATACAGGTTTTTTTTTTCTTCTTCTCTTTATTTGAGTTTACTCTTTTGGCTTCATGGGATTGTATTGTTTTGGTTTGATAATTGAAGAGATGTATTTAAGTAGGTACAGGTCCTTTATTCTTATCTGGGTTCTGTTGAAATGGAGCCATAGATTTACTTTGCTGTCTGTATGATCTAGTTATATTAACACTGTTTTTCTTCCATATGGGTTTTGTCAGGTTTGCTTCGATGCAGTAAGAGTTGCAGGCTTAGATGGACTAATTACCTCAGGCCGGGAATCAAGCGAGGTAATTTTACGGATCATGAGGAGAATATGATAATCCACCTTCAAGCTCTTTTGGGCAATAGGTAACAACCTCTCTCTCTCTCTCGAAGCCTAGGAGAAATGCGGTTTTGAGGATTTGGGATATATCTATTTTTTTGATTTCCAAATCCCAGTTGGGAGATTTTTTCCATGTTTTATTATAAAATATATCTGTTTTATATGGATTAAGTGATTTTTTTTTGGGGGTGAATTTTGAGAGTTTTGGTGTCATATATTAATGGAAATGTGATTTATGTGCAGATGGGCTGCCATAGCTTCGTACCTCCCTCAGAGGACTGACAACGATATTAAGAATTACTGGAATACCCATTTGAAAAAGAAACTCAAAAAGCTTCAAACAAACCTTGATGGCCAGAATGAAGATGGGTTCTTGGGTTCACAGCCAATCTCCAAAGGTCAGTGGGAGAGAAGGCTTCAAACTGATATCCACATGGCTAAGCAAGCTCTATGTGATGCCTTGTCCCTAGACAAACCAGGCTATATATCTGACTTAAAGGCCTCCAACGGCTATAACTCCTTCACAAAGCCAAACCAAGCATCTACTTACGCATCAAGCACAGAGAACATAGCTCGGTTGCTTGAAGGATGGGTGAGAAATTCACCAAACCCTGCCTCGGAGACTACCCAGCATTCCTTCAACAACACCGTCGGGACAAATTCCAGTTCTAGTGATATTGTATCTTCTAAGGCATTTGAATCGCTGTTTGGTTTCGATTCTCCCATTTCTGATGTCTCTCAATCTGTGTCGCTCGACGAGGCTGCAAATTTCACACCAGAGACTAGCCTCTTCCAAGATGAAAGCAAGCCGAATTTTGGTACCCAAGTACCCTTTTCATTGCTTGAGAAATGGCTGTTTGATGAAGGTGTTGCTCAAGGGAAGGAAGACATGACTGATGATTTTTCATTAGATGTCACTGCTGAGTTATTCTAAAGGGTTTTCTCCTTTTGGGGGTCCTTAATTTTCTGTCTTTATTTTTGTTATAGGCCTGAACTGATCATAGAATTCTCGTGGTGGCTAGATCAGAAAGAATCGCCCTTGATGCAAGAATAGAAGTGTAAATTACAATCTTCTACATAAACATGTCATGTATTGAATTAGATTAAAGTAAATTTTACTTGTTCGATCTGTTTATTAGAAAGCTTTATTAATTTTCCATGTTATATATGTGGATTTTTTTTTTTTTGCGTGGACTCCATTAAGGTGCTAGCAATAGGACTGCAACCTGTAGCCTGTACTCTAGCCTATAGTCCGTTTATGTGCTAGTCGCAGGTTTTTCTACCCCCTCGCATGGGCCTGGATCCTAAGTAATGTCCCTGATTGGGATACGAATGGCCACTGGCTCGCAGGGGCGGAGCCAGGATTTTCATGCAGGTGCTAACAATGGGTACGCCCTAAAAAAAAAAATTTGAGGTCAAGTTTGTGGTCTCATCTGTTAGTATCCATTTATAAATAATATATTTTTAAATTAGTTTGAAAAAATATATTTTTTAAATTCGTGGACCACCTTTTAAATTAATTAAATAATATAGTATAGATTTAGTTTTTTTAGTAGTGATTTGTGGAACCTCACATCTTTCCATTTCGTACCCTTTTAACTATGGTTAAACTTAATCAACTAAAGGTTAACATTTTTTTTCTTCTAAAAATCAAATTTAAATGGATGAATCATAAGTGTGAGTAAATTTTAACCACTTTTAATTGGTGATTAAAAGGAGACAAGACGTTGACCAATGAGCACCAACGTTCGGTAAAACATTTTTTTCTCAAAAGTCCAGGGTAGAGGCTCTAGCCCTGCTCCCGCCCTCTTGATACTAAAAAAAAAAGAAAGAAAAAAAAATCAAAGTTGAGCATGTGGCTCCGCCCTGCTGGCTCGTGGACTCATGGGCTTGAAAATCTTTGTAGTTTGTGCACCTCATGGGAGCTGACTATATAGAATTATATTATTATCACTAATTTTTTTATACAAAAAATTTCTACTCTGGAGTGATGAGAGGAAATGAAGACGGAGCTACTCAAACTACCAAAAGATAATGGTTGTACTTACTTCCTTGAAATATATCTGCGTAGCTATCCGAATAAAAAGTTTACGATTTACCTCATTAATGACGAGTGCTAGTCACAGTCGCATCTTTTGAAGAGCAGTGATTCGCAGACCCCGGGTCTGCTGTTTAACTTACCGTGTCCTTGTATCA
Source organism: Tetracentron sinense (assembly GCA_015143295.1). NCBI lineage: Eukaryota > Viridiplantae > Streptophyta > Magnoliopsida > Trochodendrales > Trochodendraceae > Tetracentron > Tetracentron sinense. The sequence continues at coordinate 34,291,452 of CM026560.1, forward strand.
CTCCAAACACCCTTGATGAGTTTAACTAAATTAAAGTTACGAAAAAGTCAAGGTTGGATTGCTTAACCCTAAGTGTGAGTGAATCTTAATGACATTTGATGAGTGTTAAAAAGGAGAGCGTTGACCAATGAGGACTGGCCGATCATTTCATGCCATAATGGAAACCAAAGCATTTTCTTATTTAGAATTAGGGAAATAGTTAACTTACTGCCGCATTAAACTATGTAGTCTAGTGCCATGTCCTCGTTGGTCCATGCCCCTATTTTTACCACGCATCAGTTTTAGTTAAGATTCACTCACTCTTAGGATTAAGCAATTTAACCTTGATTTTATAAAAACAAAAAACAAAAATAACTACTTTAATTTTCTTGAGCTTAACCATGGTTAAAAGAGTGTTCAAAGAGACATGTAGCCATAGCATTAGACTATAGTCTAATGCGTGTCCTTCCAATTATTTTCAAATTCTCAAGGTGGTTGAAACGCGTTGCTACCTCTTCAACAAGTTGATGAGAAAATTTTTATTTTTTAAATGAGAAAGTTATAACCTCAACCCATTCTAAAGGTAACGAGAAGAAGTTTTGACACATGTCATCACCATCTTGAGACTTTTGAAGCTTTGCCATTATGGCTAGCATTTCTCATTTTAACTTGAAATTTTCTAGGGTTATAACCGGTTCCGTCCTAGTACTGGTCAATCCGTATCACTTTTAATACTCCTTAATTTGTGATTAAGATTCACTAACCCTTAGGATTCAACCATCTAATCTTGGTTTTTCGAAAAAAATATTAACTCTAAAGATTAAAGTTGTTAACCAGAATTAAAAGAAGGCTTTGGTGTTTTGTATAGTGAATTTCAAGTCCGCTCATTTTAGCTATGTAAAACCTCCATTAGGTACCCGCATGGTGGTTCAAAGGCTGTCGGGTTTATCCTATTGATCCCAACTTTGAGCCCCTCGGATTCACTTGACAACCAGGCATAGTCCCGATCTAAATGGATTGGGGACACCCTGAGTTAAAAATAAATAAAATAAAATATATTAGGTAAGGCTGGCATCCAGCCCCATACCGGTGCAGATGGAAGGTGTTGGAGGAATTAAGATCCCAAATTCACCCAATTAGAAGACATTTGAATCAGTTATAGAAAAGATCACAATGTACACTTCGTATTCTTGAGGATCTTGTATTCTGAATTTCTATCATGAATGCAGTAGTTGGAGGAAAACCTAGGGACAGGCACTGTCTTGGAATATGAACATGGGTCTTAAATGCACATGTGAATTGTTTCTACTTTGACTTGTTTTTACAACTTGAATTTGCTTGATCCTGACCATTCATGCAATCCAGAACTGTAAAGGCATGAGAGGAACCATAACCATAAGCCCCCCATGAATGTCATTACCAAATGTCAAGGCAAGGCAGAGACAGTACTTATTTTTCTCCTTTCCAATAGTCAAAATACAGCAAAGATTATTAATTACTTGCTCCCTCTCTAACTTCACATGTAAGTGGCTAAGGCTTGGATGGTTGAAACTAGGATAGAGAGCCTTCCACAGGAGAGAAATTCACTATCCCTCTATATATAGAAGGAAGTTTCCTCTCACATATCATTAAATGCAAAAATGTATGATGAAGTGATGGGAATGAAGCTGGCTTGGCGCAGAGGGCCATGAGATCCATGTTCATGTCTAGCATGAACAATTGCTGCCCATCACCCACTTTTCTTTTTTTATTCTATAATAGGGAATTTCTCTTCGGGTGAATTGTTGAAAATAAAGAAGCAAATCAAACACACACAAAAAAACACAGGATTTTACATGGTTCACCCAATTTGGGCTGTGTTCATGGAGACAATCGTCTTCTTCACTAATCACAAGCAAAGGTTATAAGGATTCTCTAAATTTTTTTTTTTTGTTCTCACCAACTCAACAAATATCCCTCTTACACCAAATCTTAGGCCGAATATAATAATATATTTACTTAGTCTAGTTTCGAAAGTTATCCTAGTACAATAAGAAATCCCATCAAAATTCGTGGCTTAGAGTGATAATAGTACTGGAGTCTTAACTCAAATTGAATGCAAGACACCTCAAATGCACACTTCTTTCTTACCTAATTAATCGTGGCTTAGTACTATATCATCTCAAAGTCTTGCCTACCACCATAACTAACCTCTAGACAGAATCATACGCACCTTTCAATCCACCTCAGGCTGCATTAAGTGAGCATGTGAAATGGATGGCATACAAGTTGGGACAGCCTGTGTTACATAGACAGTGCTACCATATAATGTAGCAAGACATGAAGTGAAATGATAACCTCCATAGTTCTGTACTAGACAACACAAGGTAGGTCTAATGCTTTTAAGTTTCTTGTACTGATATAGTAGCGCATTTGAATTCTTCAATCGTCCCAATTCATCATAATATATGTAAGGAAACCAAGTATTAGATCTCCCCTACTACTGTGCTTAACATCTTGTATGGCCATCAAAAACACAGATAGTGTACACTATACCTTCAGAGTCCCGGGCACGTGCATGAACGTGCCACGATTGGATCTATAAGGTGTCGTTTGGTTCAGATTATCTAAACTTTTTTTTTTAAATTCACTTTCTAGTTAGCAATTATTGATTCTGTAGATTTTTATAATAGATAATCGTGTTTGGTCCGCATGCAAGAAAGCAGTTTTAGCAAAATCAGTTTCAAGAGAATTGTTGTTAATGAAATCCGACATTCGACATAAGGTGCCCAACCACAGCTCAATCCAGAGGTTAATTTCTCAGTCTTGGGCACAACATGAATTGATGCGGGTTTAGGCCGAGTTAGGCTTGTGTACCAAAGTATTTTGAGTGAAACTGTCAATAATAAACATGAGGTAACTTAGATTTGATGACTTGTCTTGCTAGACTAAGCCATGGAAATTTATAACCACCACAAAACTAGAGGATGCTTTAAACCCTTAATCAGTACATATACAAATCCAACATCACGATATAAGACAAATGTAATCCATCAAAATGAGATAACTTTGTCACTCATCCAGTAAATTAAACAGTCTTAACTTTTTTTTTTAAAGTATATAACTAAATAGTTATATACTTTATTATATGTATGAATGACCAGGCTCTGTTTAGTGGAGGCCTAAACCTAAGCCCTTGCCCTAAAATTTGAAGAGTTTAGCCCAAGCTTGCTCATTGATTGGGTTGGGTCGAGCCGGACCATGGTCCCGTTGCACCCCTTATTATATGTAATATGTCTTCAGTATCTAATAATTCAGGGCCTTCTCTCTGGCACAAGGCCTACCTTCACAAGATACTGAAGGCCCCAAATACAGGGTTAGGTCAGACGGGCAATTCCCTCACTCTACATCTAAATATCCCCTCCGAATTGTGTGTTTGTCATATATATATGACTTTGCTACTGAGACCGTCTTAGGGCTGAGACAACCGTGACCGTGTTCCCTGAGCACGGAATTTCAGGTAGGGCCTATTTTCACATGGTGGGCCCCACTTGAATTCCCATGATCCTGAGCACGGTCTCAGAAGCATTATCCATGGACATCAAAAAAAGAAGAAAAAAGATTGATCTAACAGCCATGTGGAGATTCTGAATCGAAACGAACTGAACCAATCAAATGGTCAAGACCTCTCTGGATCTAAGATGGGAGGGGATGTTCAAGACTTTGATCAGATGAATGATCCAATAATTTCAAAGGGTACCTTGGGACATAATGCTTGGTTTGTTAAGGAACTAAAGAAGGTTGTCTTTTACAATCCAAAGACTAAAGTCTAATGCCATCCCTTCTTAGGGAGTTCGTGCATGTAACTTCTCGATCTGGTCTCCTTGTGTGGGCCATTGCACAGAACATGCACCCATCAAGACAACCCCAATTATTTGATAGAGCCAAACGATGGATACCACCAAGTCAATAATATGAACCATAGTGTTGGCCTATAATCCTATGGTTAAGAGGTCAAACCTCTCTCTCTCTCAATCCATATGTTTCTTCTCACGAATTGAAGTTGTTGGGTGCAAACCGCGGATGACAACATGAAAAAAAAATAAAGAAAAATAATTAGAGAAACAAGCAAGATACAACATAGGATTCGTCATGTTAGGGTACGTTTGCCTTTATTTATTTTGGCCATAACCTTTTATAATATAATTGTTGAGTGTTGTTTATCGCCTCCGCTCCCTGGTGTCGCGTATCGCGCCCTATTTGTCCCATGACTCTTTTATATTCATTGTTACTATTCTCTCTATAAAATCGGTCTTTTGGAGTATTTGATTGTTAACAATAATCATTGAACATATAAGCACTGAAAAATAATTGTAAAATAAGTAAACAAGTCTGAGTTTAAATGATAGCGATTTTATAAAGCTGATTAAATCACTTGTTATCCAAAATAAATATTTTAATAGATTTTCAAAGATTAAACCCAAACGCACTCTCAGCAATTATCTCTAATAGGAAAACAATTATGGTGATCCACTGTACAAAGATTACAAGGTACAAAAGGTACCTAATATGATTGACCATCGATCTAATTCCTAAGTTATGTAATGGTCTCTATAATTTAGTAGTAGAATTGCAACTTTAATTCCTTGTCTAACTTCACATCTTCAACCATACCCAAAAAAAAAAAAAAAACTTCACATCTTCAACAGTAGAAGTTTCAGCCAAAGTAGAAAACCGTGCGACTTCTAGATGGGTACTCAATAAACCGAGAAAGAAACAAAACATACAGTTATTGGACTATTCTCTTTTTCTGGCCAAAAAGTCGAAGCGAAATTAACCATTAAATTGATACAACAAAGGAAATATCATTTAGGATAGTACTATAGTTTTTTTTTCTTTGGTGTGGATATTGTGAGGGGAAAAATACCGGACGGACACGCGTCAGCAGCAGCTTCTTCCACGTTCTGGTTTCTCGGCAGGTGGATGGTTGGAGCGGAGGGTGTGACACCCTAACCTGTACTCCGATGGTAAAGTCAGTAAGGGTAGAAGATGAGGAGCAAAAAATGCTAGGGCAGTCACTGGAAAATACACAAGGCACTGGATGTTCTTCGCACGTATTCTCCGATCTAGGTTTTTGAATCCGTCCCCCTGCACTAAAAATCAAGGGGTTTTTATAGGACAAGGGTTGATATGGCCATCGATGACCATAGATGGTCATAGGTGTACATACCACGTGTCTGTGCACTCATTGCCAAACATCTTAGTCACACTTGCCACCGGTTGCATCACACGTGAGAGTCTCCAAAAAGTCCAATCGAACGGGATTGGTCGGTACGCAGAAGTGACCAGCATTAAATGCCAAGACAGTGCTTTCGGCACGAAACGGCGCGTTCGGCACGCTTGTCGGAATCTTGGATCGTCCCCTGATCACTTCCTCCTACGAGCCGGTCTCGTTGTTGACTTAAGCTCGGTTACGACGTAGATGCCTTAAAACACAGCACGACATCGTTGTCAGTAAGACAACGGACTCGTTGTTCGCGTAACGACAATCGACGTTGTCAAGAGCACAACGTTCACGTTGTGCTTTAGACAACGAGCTCGTTGTCGAGACCACAACGGAAACGTTGTTTTTCGTGAGAATAAAGGTGTCACGATGCGCACAACGGGATCGTTGTTCATCAGACAACGTGTGAACCTTATATTTTAAGCACGTGACCCCAACTTGTGAACACGTGTCACTTTCGTGAACAAAACGGCAAACACGAGCTCGTCCCTCAACGCTGAGCTGGTATACGAATTTTATCCGTTACAATTTGCCCCTTTATGATGCTTGGAACGTGGTTCGAAGCGTCATAAACGAACAAAAAGATCATACCTGGCACCACTCCGGAAGGCGAAACGTTGCGTGCTTTAAACGCTTATTGATAAGGTCGACCGTTCAGCCAGCTGGTCACGCGTGCGAACCGTCGCGTCTCTTCAATGCGGACAGGCTGTCGTTATCACCGATTTAAATTTCGAGAATGCTTTAATGACCCTGACGGTTATCATACTCGGTGAAAAGACGATCTTGCCACTGCTCTTAAATCCGTAGATACAGGTGTACGCCTCAGATGAAGGGTAGCGGTGTACTTTTGCAAGCCAGAGACGTCTATAAAATCTCATCGAATCCTCTCTCTCTCCCACCCTGTTTCATCAAGCACTGTTACTCTGCCGAATCCTCCTCTTGCCCGAAAGTTCATCTTCCACAAGCTCTCCAACGATCTCCCTGAGTTCTTCGGATCGGTACGCCCTTCACCCCTATCTTTTATTCTCTCTTACTGTTTTACCATCTCTCTCTTCTCCGGTTCCCAGTGTGGTCTTGCTCTGCGCATACTCTTTTGTTCTTGTCCCTTTTCCCGATTTCTTCTTACCACCATGGCTGCCAATGTCCCTGTAGAACCTGCTAGGATAGAGGAAGTTAGGGGCCCTTCCGACGACGAGGCCAGTTGCACAGGTAGCGCACCTCACGGTGCCTACATCGAAAAATCTTCAGTTCTGCGCCAATTCCAGTTGGCGCATCTGAACCGTTATAGGGAACGTTTCGACTTCCCTTCCAATGTCAATCTCCACTTCAAGCGAGATGATGCCATTATAGACAGGCGCTCTGCCTGTACCGTTGTCTATCTCTCCCAGCTCGAGGCTGGCCTTCGCTTCCCTCTTCATCCTGTCCTGGATGAAGTTCTGTCCACCCTGCAACTTGCACCGGGGCAAATGCACCCGGGTTTCCACAAATACATGTCCATGATGATTAAGTTCATCAGGGATGGGTACCCCATAGAGGCTAGGCATCTGTTCCACTTCTGCCATGCCGTCAGATGCCGAGGCAATGACGACGGTCTGTATTCCTATTTTTCGTGGAACAAGAAACCCTACTGTCCAGAACTCGTCTCGGGCATCCTTGATAGAGAAAGGAAATGGAAAGCCACTCCTTTCGTTGTCTCTGGCGGCTGGAAAGCAGAGAATTCCTCGGTCCCCAACATCTTCCGAGCGGAAGCAGGTATACCACTAGTCGTCCGTTGTCCGTTGTGTACCATCGTCTTGACTATGCTTTCGTTGTACGCTGTATCTTCCCGTTGTATGTCCTGCTAACATTCTCGTTGTACTAATTTTTCTTTTCCCGTGCGCAGTGGATCCGAAGAAATTCCCATACAAGAAGTTGACCTCAGAAGAAGAAGAACTTCTTACTGGTATCCGCCGTGCTTGAGGCGGGGAATACATTAGGTGGAAACCACTCGAACTCGTCACGCGGGCTTCCACCAGCAACCCAGCAACTACTCAACAACAACCGCAACAACAGCAACAAGGCGTCTCCCCCTCCGTACCCTCACCGTTCCCTCACCTACCCGAAGAAGAAGAAGAAGAAATGGCCGACTCAAACCCACCACCGCTGAGCAGGAAGCCGAGATCTGCTCGCCCTGCAGTCCAGCCGCCTCCACCGCCACCACTGCCGAAGAAGAAGAAGAACCATTCTTCCAAGGGTACAGCGCCTGCTGACCCGAAGAGAAAGATGGCCGCCCCGGCCGAGCACGAGGCCAGGAAGAAGGCCAAGGCGGACAAACGCCTGGAAAAAGAGGTCGTGGTCATTGCCGCTCCCCCTTCTGCCCCTGCCGCTCCTCCAACAAGCCCAGGAGCCGAGGCGACAACGGCAGTGCCCGAGGTTAGCTCGGCGCCTGTCTCATCTCGAGCTGCTGCTGCCCCAGCCAGCACGAGCTCCGCTGTCGTTGCCTTGGCTGCAACGGAAATTGGCACGACGAGTCTCCCGGCCAATATGCTGCCGACCTCCGCTCCGGACTGGTCACCCGACTTCACTCGGTTCGGGGTGCCGACCGTGATTGAATCGGCGAAGAACTCGGGGACGGTTGCCCGAGCTCTGACTCATGCGATGAGGCTTCCCCGGGACATCGCTGAGGTTGGCCAACTCCACTTGACCGACCTGTCCTACGCTGCCTGCCAGTCCGTGGCCACAGTAAGCTCCTCCCTCCCTCATTTTCTACCTCAATTGCTTGAAATACTACTCCTCGTTGTGCTAACGCCCAGACATCTCTTCGCAGATGAACGTGCTCGTGCAAGAGCTTTGCGATCGCAGCCAGGAAAAATACACTCAGCTGTGAGACGGGATCAACTATTGGAGAGACAGGACGGAGACGCTGGAGAAGACTCTCGTCGAGGAGAGACTCAAGGCAGACTTCGATCTGTCTCAAGCCAAGGCTGAAACGACTCGTGCTGAGGTGAGGCTAGGCACTGCCGCCAAGGTTCGGGAAAAGGCCGAAGCTGAGGCACAAGCAGCAAAGGAGGCCGAAAAGAAGGCCAAGCAAGAGACAGAGAGTGCTGTTGTACGCATCAGCGAGCTGGAGCATGTCTCCCAAGTTCTGGGTAGACAACTGGAGGAAATTGAGGCAGCCAGGTCGGCACTGGCGGAGGAGCTCGAGGAGGCCAAGAAAATTCAGGAGGACACCGAGAGGTCCGTGACCCTGAGACTGCAGCAGTATTATCAGTCTCAGCTGGACACGCTCTTGGATGAAGATCGTGCTGAGACCGAGAAAGAGGTTCTCGACTCGCTTCGCCAGCAAGGCCGCCTGAAGGAAGACAATGAAGAGGACGCCACCACGTTCTCCGAGCTTCAGAGCAAAGAACTGATCGAGCTCGACAACGAGCCCGAAGTGCAAGGCGTTGAGTTGCCTCACTTTCTTGAAGGTCCTGCACCCCTCCCTGCCGAGCCGTACTCTGAGTCCGCTGCTCCAGAGCTTCCCCCTGCTGCCGATGAAGTTACTCTGGTGGAAGCCCCTACTGCTGAAGCCTCTACCCCTGCCGCTGCTACAACGGCGACGGAGGCTGACCTTGAGCTTGTCTGAACTGCTGTCCCTCCGATCTCCTGTTCTTCTGATCCCTTGCCCCTTTCTATGCTTCTGTTCTTTTCTTTTGTTGATGTAATTTCTCCCTCCTCCCTTTATGGGAGTTTCTGACTGTAACTGCCCAGAAATGGGCTTTTGACATGAATGGATCGCTCTTCTGTTATTTATTTGTGTTTGCACTTCTTTTCACCTCGTAGCGTAGTACGATGCATGCACACAGAATAAGAAAGAAAACACAACGTGAGTAGCTGAATGATTTTTCACAGTCCGCTGTACCGATGTTAAGGCGGTACTTCGCTACGTGAACGTTCGGATATTCGCGAAATTATAACTGTTGTATACCAAATAAACTATTTTGACCAAAACGCTACGATCAAAACACTATGAGTAGAACGCTATGATTAAAGCACAACGAACAAAACACTACGAGCAAGCACTACGAGCAAAGCATTACGAGCAAACAATATGAGCAAAGCACTATGAGCAAAGCACTACGATCGTTCGCTATGAGCTTTCACCATGAGCAAAGCACTGCGATCAATCACTTATGAACAAGCACTACGAGCGTTCACTATGAGCGTTCACTATGAGCAAAGCACTGCGATCAATCACTTATGAACAAGCACTACGAGCGTTCACTATGAGCGTTCACTATGAGCAAAGCACTGCGATCAATCACTTATGAACAAGCACTACGAGCGTTCACTATGAGCGTTCACTATGAGCAAAACACTGCGATCAATCACTTATGAACAAGCACTACGAGCGTTCACTATGAGCGTTCACTATGAGCAAAGCACTGCGATCAATCACTTATGAACAAGCACTACGAGCGTTCACTATGAGCGTTCACTATGAGCAAAGCACTGCGATCAATCACTTATGAACAAACACTACGAGTAATCACAGATCCAGACAAATCATCCGCGTAATTCATTGTGAATGCAATCTGACAAATAAAATTCATGAGACGAACGCAACGTGGCTCGGTTTCGAAGCACATGCTCAGACGATGTCATTAGGATAAGCCGCTAGATTTGCTCAGATGACATCCTTATATAAGCCACCCGTGTTCGTTGTGAGTACGTTGTTCAGTCAAAAATTTTATTTGAATTACTTGCAAAACATTCACAACATCACACTGGTGAACCGGATAGAGAACAGCGTAAACAATGAGCAGGCACAAATCACATGTTAAAATATGAACACTACGATTATGTAAAATCACTGAAAACTGGTAAGCACAACGATGTATATAAATAGCATTCCACAGATCCTATTGAAAGAATTGCCTCAGATTCATGATGTTCCAAGATTTCAAGATGAGGTTACCTTGCAGGTCTTTCAAGTAGCAGACTCCAGGACTTCCCAGTCGTTCTACGATATAAGGCCCTTCCCAGTTTGGTCCCAACTTGCCACTGTTGAGCTCTCTCGTGTTCTGGAACACTCTTCTGAGGACGAGATCACCGACTTGCAGCACTCTTCGTTGTACTTTCTTGTTGTAGGCTTTCCTTAATCGCTGCTGATATCTCCTCATTTGAATACTGGCATCTTCTCGCTTCTCTTCTAGCAGATCAAGATGAATAGCCATGAGCTCTGCGTTCTGATCTCTCTCTCCATCCTTCTTCTTGCTGTGCCAAGAGCGCACCGTAGGCAAACCGACCTCTGTAGGAATGACAGCCTCCATGCCATATGCTAGAGAGAAGGGAGTTTCACCGGTGGGGCTCTTTGGAGTCGTTCTATACCCCCACAATACGTTGTGCAGCTCGGCGGCCCACTTCCCCTTCGAATCTTCCAGTCTTCTCTTCAAGGCATTGAGAATGTTTTTGTTGGCTGCCTCGGCTAACCCATTCCCCTGAGGATAATATGGGGAAGAGAAAACATGCTTGATCTTCAACTCGCTGCAAAAGTCGGCAATTATACGTCCTGAGAACTGCTTCCCGTTGTCAGATATGATGGACTGCGGTATGCCAAACCTACAGATGATATGTTCCCACAAGAATTTCTTCACCTCTTGCTCCCTGATACGTGCAAGCGGTACAGCTTCAATCCACCGTGAGAAGTAATCAGTTGCCACCAAAAGAAAGATCAAATTCCCTGGAGCCCTCGGGAAAGGTCCCACAATATCAAGTCCCCACCGTGCAAATGGCCAAGGCTGCGATACAGTGCTAAGCTCTTGAGCTGGGGCATGAATCAGTCGAGCAAACCGCTGGCACTGGCTGCACCTCTTCACATACTTCTGAGCATCAGCTTGCATGTAAGGCCAGAAATAGCCTTGCCCCAGAGCTCGATGGGCAATGGTCCTTCCGCCCGAATGTATACCACATATACCTTCATGCAGCTCAGCAAGTACTCTCTCCACGTCTACAGGATGAACACACTTCAGCAGAGGTCCGCCAAAAGATTTTCTGTACAACTCTCCTTGCACCAAGGTATAACGAGATGCCTTTGACTGAATGTGCCTTGACTCCTTCACGCTGATAGGGAGAACTCCGTCCTGTAGATAAGCCACCAACCCTGTCATCCAGCTCGGGACTGGATTGACAAAGAACACTTCTCGTTGTGTCTGAAGAGTTATCGAGGGATACTCTTGGAACTCCATCAAAATAGCCTTCGGCTCGTCAGCCTGCACCATGGAAGCTAAATACGCCAAAGCGTCAGCATGCCTGTTCTCGTCTCTTCGGGTATGCCTGATCTCCACAACGGTGAATGTTTCACATATCGAACGAACGAGAGTAGCATACTGCTTCATCCGGTCGTCCTTGCATTCATAAACACCATTCACTTGGTTCACCACGAGCTGTGAATCACAAAACACTCTCAACGTGGAGATCTGCAACTCTCGTGCGCTCTCCAGCCTAAGGAGCAAGGCTTCGTACTCAGCTTCGTTGTTAGAGGCAGTGAACCCGAGGCGTGACATCTTCTGAACTTTGATGTTGTCCGGGCTTATAAGCACAATACCCAATCCCGAACCACTGAAATTGGAAGATCCGTCTACGTACAATAGCCAACCGCTCCACTCTGACGATTCGACCCCCTCCACAACGGCATCTCCGTCTTCAACTTCAATTGGGAGCTCCCGAAGATTAACAATCACATCCTCTGCCTCCTCCTCCACAGGAAAGTCAGAAAGAAACCCCGCCATTGCTTGCCCCTTCTCGGAACTCCTGGCCCGGTATTGAATATCGAACTCGCTCAGAGCTACGGCCCACTTTGACATCCTCCCCGCCAGCTCGGGCCGTCCCAGCACGACTTTCAGAGGATACGTTGTGATGACAACGATAGAATGAGCGTGAAAGTACGGCCGAAGTTTCTCTGCAGAAAAGACAAGAGCCAGACACACCTTCTCGAGCTTGCTGTAGTTGCACTCCGCTTTGAGAAAGGTCTTGCTGATGAAGTAGACAGGCTTCTCCACGCCATCACAGCTTCTCATCAGGACGGAACCAAGGGCTTGCTCTGAAACAGACAAATAGAGATATAGGACTTCACCTGGCTCTGGCACCGAGAGGATAGGAGTTGACCCTAAATATTCTTTCAAGGCAAGAAAAGCCCGGGAACACTCCGGAGTCCATGCGAAAATGGAGTCCTTCCTCAGCAGCTCGAACAGAGGTTTGCAGCGATCGGATGACTTGGAGATAAACCGGTTGAGCGCAGCAATCCGACCTGTCAGCTTCTGAATCTCCTTCTTCGACTTGGGTTCTGGCATGTCCAACAAAGCACGGATCTGGGATGGATTAGCTTCAATCCCCCGCTGACTCACAAGGTAACCCAAAAATTTCCCCGAGGTGACCCCAAAGGTGCATTTCTCTGGGTTAATCTTCAGATTGAAAGATCGCAGCACAGCGAAAGGCTCAGCAAGGTCTGCCACCAGAGTACCTCGTACTCGACTCTTCACAACGATATCGTCGATGTACACTTCGACCGTCTTGCCAAGGAGTGACCCGAACATGAGATTCATTAGACGTTGATAGGTGGCACCTGCATTCTTCAAGCCAAAAGGCATCACCCGATAACAGAACAAACCTCGCTCCGTTATGAAGGTGGTCTTCTCTCGATCTGCTTCCGCCAGGAGGATCTGGTTATAACCCGAATAGCCATCCATGAAGGATAACATCTCGTGGCCGGCAGTGGCGTTGATGAGCCTGTCTATCCTTGGCATGGGAAAAAAGTCCTTGGGGCACGCCTTATTGACACCAGTGAAGTCAATGCAGACTCTCACCTTCCCGTTTTTCTTAGGCACAGCCACAATGTTGGCTATCCATTCAGGGTACTGTACCTCCTGAATGAACCCAAACTGGATCAGCTTGTCAATCTCCTCGTTCACTGCATCATGATAAGCTGGAGCGAGCCTCCGAGGTTTCTGTTTCACTGGAGGGATGGCAGGATCAGCATTGAGATGATGACAGATAACATTCGGGTCGATGCCAGTCATATCTTTGTGAGACCATGCAAAGACATCGAGATTCTCCTTAAGAAAACTCAGCAACTCGAACTCCTCCTCCGTTGTCAAGCTCGTCCCGATCTGCAACACCTTTGGCTCTTTTTCCGTTCCCAAATTGACAGCTTTCGTGGGCTCAACGGAAGGTCTGCACAACGATGCTTCCGAGCTCTCATCCACAACGGGAACTGCCTGTAATTGCTACGAAGGCACAACGGAAGCAGGAAAATCGCACTTCTGCGAAGCCAACTGATCGCCCCGGATCTCCCGAGACCCGTCCTGTGTTGGGTACTTCAACACCTGGTAGTACGAAGATGGTACAGCCTTCATCTCATGGGTCCACCAGCGACCCAAGATGGCATTGTATGGTGACGGCGCATCCAGAACGGAAAACCTGGTCTGAAGGACAACGGGCCCCGCCACAACGGGCAAGATAACGTCGCCTACGGGCTTCATCGAGCTGCCGTCAAATCCAAACAGGGGAGTCTGAGCAGGGATGAGGACAGAAGGATCCAGTTTCATCTGAGTGAAAGCATGAAGGTACAAGATGTCTGCTCCACTCCCAGAATCTACGAGCACCCTCTTGATGTCGAAGTCTCCTATCCTCATGGTGAGAACGAGAGCATCATAGTGAGGGCGGATCACCCCTGCCAGATCAAGATCAGTGAAGGTGAGTGCCTGCTCAACGCTTCTGCTAGGCACTTGCACCTGACACACTGCGGCCTCGTGAGACAGCTTCCTGGCCTTCGCCCTGAAGTTTCTCTCCACATCAGCTTCAGGCGCTTGCACGCGGCAAATGACATTGATCGTACCCAAGGAAGCCCCTCCACTGGAACCGGGATTATTGGCGGGTTCTCCTCCGCGAGATTGGGATACCGGCTCCCTGGCGCGCTCTTCACCGCCGTTGTCGGAAGCAAGATACTCTCCCAAGTACCCCTCCTGAACAAGCCTCTCCAAGTATTCTCTCAGAATACGGCATCGGTTGGTGAGATGACCACGACACTTGTGATAATGACAGTACTCATGCACCCGTGGCCCCGATGTAATATCCGGCACCGCCCTCGCCGGCCACTCAAAGTATGGCTGATCCTCCATTGACTTCATGATGGTCGCCGGACTGACTGTGAAATTGATGCGTGGGGCTCGATCTGCAAAAGATCGCCTCTCATTAGGCTGCATACCTCTCTCGTGCTGTACTTGAGGCTGCATCTGGCGTGGCTGATACTGCTGCCTCGCCTGCTGGTCATTAGGACGTCTCTCCGTCCTGCTCTGATACTGGTTAAAATTTTTCTCAAACGGGCGCCGATCCGGCTGATCCCGTTGAGTCACATACACAACTCTCTCCCTCCGCTTCCTTGGCGGCGAGCCCTCAGATGATGAAGACTCGTACCTCTGCTTCTTCTCCTTCCTCTTCGATGGTCGGTGTGCTCTTTCCGCGACATCCACCACTCTCGCTCTGGGCTTTGGTGCTGACGCAACGGATACGTCCTCCTCGTACCTCCCGTACTTGGTGGCACGTACCATCAACTCGTCCATCTTGGCGGGATAGTCAAGAGCTAAGGACTTGTAGAGCTCGGAATGCTTGGGGATAGCATTCTTGAAAGCGGCGATGCAGCTCGCTTCGTCAACTTTGTCAATGTTGTGGACTTCATCAGTGAAACGCGAAATGAAGTCCTTCAAGGATTCGGCTGGTTTCATCCTCAAAGAGAAGAGAGTATCTGCACCCGCCTTCTTCTTCTTATTGATGATGAAGCGATCAATAAAGGCCGACCTGAGCTCTGAGAAGTTGCTAATGGAACCAGGAGGCAAGTTCCGAAACCACTTCGATGCTGCCCCAGACAGGCTGTTGGGGAAAGCCTTGCAATACAAGTCATCATCTGGATTGCAAACAGCCATCGCGTGCTTGAAGTCAAACAAATGCTCCTCCGGGTCCGTCTTTCCAGTGTACATGGAGAAGATCGGAGTTATGAACTTGGAAGAAGTATAGGACTGGTTGATGGCATCCGTGAAGGGAGAGTTCTCGACGTTGTCTTTTGCTGACTGAGCAAAGTGGTCAGGAATCCCTCCCTTCATGCTCTTAACGAGAGCACCGATTAAAGCCTCCACCTCCTTGGCCGTTACCGAAGTCTTCTGGGTGTCTGCGTCTTCAGTACCTACTCTTAGGTCTTCTCTTCCTGCCCCTTCCCGGAAATCCACACGATCTGAAGGGATACTCTGTTCTGCCCGAACCGGAGGCTGTCTTACATCCCCTTCAATAGGAAGAAGAACGAACCTGGTATCACGATTCTCTGGGGCAGAAGGAGAAGAAGAGAAGTCAAACTGACGTCTCAAAGAAGGCCTCTGCAGTGGCACTTCATCCACCTCGAGTCTGCTATGCTCGAACGTCTCCAGTCTTGCCTGCATCAACTGTTGCTGCCTGGTGATCTGGTCCAGGGCAGACTGCTGCGCTTGCAGCATCGCCAAAATGCGATTTGAGACAGAGAGCTCAGTAAGGGGAGGTACGGCCCTCTCTGGTTGCCCAGACGAAGGACTGACTCCAGGATTGTGCACGACAGAAGGTATGAAAGAAGTGGCGTGAGGGGTTTGATCCTCATGCCCGAAAACTTCTGACTGGTCTGCCATAATCGCAGAGAGCAAAGGGGAGTCCGTTTATTATTTCCCACAGACGGCGCCAATTTTGTGAGGGGAAAAATACCGGACGGACACGCGTCAGCAGCAGCTTCTTCCACGTTCTGGTTTCTCGGCAGGTGGATGGTTGGAGCGGAGGGTGTGACACCCTAACCTGTACTCCGATGGTAAAGCCAGTAAGGGTAGAAGATGAGGAGCAAAAAATGCTAGGGCAGTCACTGGAAAATACACAAGGCACTGGATGTTCTTCGCACGTATTCTCCGATTTAGGTTTTTGAATCCGTCCCCCTGCACTAAAAATCAAGGAGTTTTTATAGGACAAGGGTTGATATGGCCATCGATGACCATAGATGGTCATAGGTGTACATACCACGTGTCTGTGCACTCATTGCCAAACATCTTAGTCACACTTGCCACCGGTTGCATCACACGTGAGAGTCTCCAAAAAGTCCAATCGGACGGGATTGGTCGGTACGCAGAAGTGACCAGCATTAAATGCCAAGACAGTGCTTTCGGCACGAAACGGCGCGTTTGGCACGCTTGTCGGAATCTTGGATCGTCCCCTGATCACTTCCTCCTACGAGCCGGTCTCGTTGTTGACTTAAGCTCGGTTACGACGTAGATGCCTTAAAACACAGCACGACATCGTTGTCAGTAAGACAACGGACTCGTTGTTCGCGTAACGACAATCGACGTTGTCAAGAGCACAACGTTCACGTTGTGCTTTAGACAACGAGCTCGTTGTCGAGACCACAACGGAAACGTTGTTTTTCGTGAGAATAAAGGTGTCATGATGCGCACAACGGGATCGTTGTTCATCAGACAACGTGTGAACCTTATATTTTAAGCACGTGACCCCAACTTGTGAACACGTGTCACTTTCGTGAACAAAACGGCAAACACGAGCTCGTCCCTCAACGCTGAGCTGGTATACGAATTTTATCCGTTACAGATATCAATTACCTACGTCACTACAGGGTTAGTGGGTTAGCTTGGTGATTGAAGCTCTTGCAACTCATGGCCCTGTGATTAGATCCGAGACCACACAATTGAAGAGGTCACACCCTACCATCAGCGCAAGAGGCGGGGTAGGATGGTACTAAAGCATTAAAAAAATCATTCGTCAATCCTCAACGGGAACAACTGATTCTCGATACTTGATGGATTTATTGCTAAACAATACAATAAAAGAAGAGACATAGACTCTTTTTGATCCTCAAATATGCTATTTTTTTTTTTTCCAATTATGCTACTCGTATAGTGCTGAATTTCTTTCTTATTCATCTTCTAGTGTAATCCGTTATGTAAGCTTAAACGTCAAGTTGGTGTTGATACTTATATCATTATAGCAGTGTTATGAAAATTGGATCGGACTGGTCGGTTGAGCCGTTAAAACCGGGAACCGATCAATCAACTGGCCACCAAAACCCTTAAAATTGGACTCTCTTTAAAACCAGGGGCGGAGCCAGGAGCGGGGAAGGGCCATGGCCCCCTCAAAATTTGGAAAATCCTATTATTTTAGGTAGATTTAAAAAAATAAATAAATAGAATCAAAATTTTATGTATAGTGCCCCCCCCCCCACACACACCCATTTCCACACGTGATATGCCCGTGTCCCTTTAACTATGGTTAAACTTAATAAATCTAAGTTTAGAATTTTTTCTTCTTTTAAATATCAAAATTAACCTTAGGGGTGAGTGAATCTTAACCACAATTAGTGGGTCTTAAAAGGGACACATGGCAGCTAGTAAATCCTCTTTTAACTGTGGTTAAGCTTAATCAACTTAAGGTTAATAACTTATTTCTAAAAACCATGGATGAACCTTAGGGGTGAGTGAATATTAACATGTGATGGCTATATAGGAGCCCACGATTCCATCGAAAAAAATAATTTTCCTTATATATAAAATATAAATATACAATTAATTTTATTTAAATAATATCTCTCCTGAAACTATTACTCAAAAAAAAAAAAATCCAAGGGCTATGCCTCCGAATCCCCAAGGCGCATACTCGAAATCAATAAATTCCCCCCCAAGGAAAAATTCCAAGCTCCTCCCCTCAACCTGAAAGCTAGGAACTAGAAGAACCGGTCGTTTCAACCGGGAATCGGTGATAAAAACTAGAAGAACCAATCAAGAAAATATATATTTTTAATAATAAAATAGCACGGTCGAACCGGTAACCAGTTCTGCAGCCGATCCAGTTATGAAAACATTGCATTATAGAGGGTATATTGGAGATTTTGTTTCTTAATATTTATGTGAAATCAAAGAGAGAGTGCATCTCTAAGTAAGCTGCCGATCCCACATTGAGAGTCTCTTTTATCGTATTCCCTTCTCTAATCTTTTCCATTACCTTTTTTTTAATCTCTTTTATTTCTAATCCTAAATCAAATCGGATTACAGTTAGGAATATTTGTTTGAAAAATTCGGACGAAATTGAAGAAATTGGTCATATACAGACTCGTTACATGGAATCTAGATTTGTAAATGTTATGAGCTTTAAATATACACCTGTAATCAAGAATCTAGATTTTTTATCGTCAGCTGCCCAACGATGAATGGACGCCCAATGGCGTGACTCGGGCTTCCACAGAGTAAATCTGATGCCAACGTATGAATATGAGTGGGAGCTACATGTGTCGCACCTATATCATCCACCACATACCAAATATTTATTGTTTTTGTGGTCCTAGCTCGGAAGGGCCACCTTCCACTATTTGAAACCAAGGTTGGTAAGAGTCCTTTAAGTTAGGTTACATCAATCAACGCCAGTTTTTCTTATCCAGATTGATATATTTCTAATAATAATTGTTTGATTGAATATCTTGATTAGTTATGTTTTTTCGGAAGCTTTATCAACACATCAGAGCTTTTTATAAGTCAATATCATAATTTTGATAAAGAAAAAGGTGATTTGGGAGCATAAGATGCTCTCCATCAACTCACCAAAGCCCCAAAATCCAGGTCTTTTAATAAAAACATAATGAGGTGGGTAGGGTAGGGTAGGGTAGTTGAGTAGTAAATGGCCTCAACTTTCATTATCCCTCTCAAAATGTAATCATTCACGTCTTTAATCCCCATCAACACTTCAATTTTAATATGATTAGTATAGCATATTAACCTAAATAACGCATCTATTTTTTTGGTTTATATAACAAGTAGAAACCATATACACATGCTAGATTTTCCTAGTAAAGTTGAAAGAATTCACATGGAAGATATTTGTTGTGAGTGTTAGGCATTCACGTGTCGATGAGACGAGACGAGACTCAGATGTTAGGCATCCTTGAGCATTAGTTCAATTCTGCCACATTAAGCTAGGTATGGAGTTCACTACCAAAAAAAAAAAGCTAGGTCTAGAGCAAAATATCAGTTAAAGTATGACCCAAAAGGCAAAAACTGATATTCGTTCCTGGATCAGTCTTTACCGTCACTGTTGTACAGATAGTGCACGGTTGTACAGTAGCATTACGAATTAGTCATATATCATGCAATATTTGGAGTCAGATGCGCTACATATGTCGGGTTAATTTGTCATCTAGAGTTTTTGTTTTTGTTTTTGGAAGCATCATTTATCTAGGTAAGTAGGTTAAAAGTTAGTATTTTAGTTGATCAAACGATGAATTTTTCAATCGCCACAATAAATCAAGAGAAACGATTATAGATACCTAAGCGAGGGATACATACATTGCCATTGAGACCAATGGGCATGTGTTGCTATCTATAAGTACATGGCTAATTCTTCTTTGCAACATGATCCATATATTACGTTTTTGGTGCAATTAAGAATCTGCCTAAGTTAGCCACTTCTTAATTTAGTAAACCATTTTGCAGTTCATGTATCCAATATGGTGAAGTATGGTTTTATCTTTGTCTTGAACTTTCTGTTAATGGGTCTTTGTTTGATTTTTTCACGTAAAACATACTATAAAGATGTGAAATCCGAGTCTGAGAGGGTTTAATTTTCATGAGTTTTAGAATAGCACTCGACGCATATCACACGCATGCACGCCTGTGATATGCGATGTCACTGGAGTATTGTTGTCATGTAGATAAAATAGTGTCTACTCTTCGACAGTCTGAACTGTGTCAACGCGATGCGTGAGGTTGCTGAACGGGATAGGAGGTAAAGAGAGGAGAGTAGAACATAGCAAGGAGAGGAAGAAATGAAATTAGAGGGGCCCTGAATCGTTTTTTATCGGGTCTCTTCCTAAATAAACTTCTCACATGCAAGAAAATTTAAGTAATTCCTTTTTAGGTTGGAATTGAAAACCTACATTTCATATAGATCTTAAAATGAAACGAGAATAACAAAAGAACAACATCAAAATGCCCAGAAATTGTCAATTCTCACCTCCAATTCTCGTGAAAAGAATAGGACCTCAATGATTGCAATGGTTACAAGTGGGAAAAATAGGAATTTACAATTTATATATTCGGGTAATTAAAAATTCTTGTTCCAAATGTAAAACATCTATTCCCTGCATTACTTTAATAATAATAATTGGAAACTGCGACATGAATTACATAATAGAACATGATTAAATACTGTAATACATCATTATGATTTATGAATGATTACAGCCCTCATTGTGAAAACCATGCTAAAATGGCAGTTGACAAGCTATTAAAGAGTTTGTATGTTTTACATGATAACATTTCAACCGAAAAAAAAAAGACGAGCTATTGAAGATTGTTATAACGGGCTGTAAATGTTCCAGACGTTGATCATATTATATTCCTCTCGTTACAATTAAAGAACAAATGGTTACCCAAACTTAAGAGTTTAAATAAATAATAACAAAATTAAAGAAAAGAAAAAATAATAGTGTAATTCCAAGTCCATGGGGGTTAATTTCACAGTTTTCTCTTTTAAAAAACACAAGGGTATCCCATTATTTTTTGCCATGTTATAAAGGAGGATTAGTTCGTCCGTACAGGTTTGGCAACCTAATTATGAACCCCACGTTTTTAGGTCACTAGACAACCATTGTTGGCATCGTTTCAAGGGCCCCTAATCTTCTTTTTAGTATCAGCTTGGGCCCACTGGAGTTTAGATTTAAAGGCTCCGGCCCCGGCCCCGGCCCCGGCGCTAAACTACCATTTCGTATCACTTTGGGCCCACAGAAATTTAGTGTCAAGGCCAAGCTTAGCTGGCCATTCCTCTACATACCAATCAGTGTTTGGGCCAAAAGGAAAGAGGAACAATAATCCGTTGCAGTAGAATTTGGCTATAAAAGGCTGCAAAACTTTTCAGCCATGGCACATCAGAGTTAGTTTTAGGGTTAAGTTAGGATTAGGGTTAGTATTATGCTAATCTTATCCTAAAGATGATGATGTGGCATGGCTGACAAGACTTTTGCAGCCAAAATCACACATTAATATTGTTGAAACTTGAAAGGGAAGCTTTCCCATCAATAATTTAGGTTACCCTAATTACGCGGGAATCTTTTTTCCTATTCCCCTAATGATTTGCATGGCAGTTGGACGATCAATTCCCAACTACCATTCTAGCCTTTATTAGGAAACCCATATGACATGAAAGAATAATAATAATAATAAAAAGGACATTGCTACGGAGACCTCATTAGGGCAGAGACCATGCTCTAAGCCATGCTCTTAGAGCATGGTCTCGGCCCTAATGGGGTCTCAGAAGCTTTATCCTTAAAAAAAAAGTGTCATTAGGGTTTCCTCACTTAGTGATGAATCACTAAGAGATAAGCACTGGCTATATATATATACATGTAGGGCTAGGGTCAGGTATGAACCAACTCAAAGCTAGCTTTTGCTTCTACTTCTACTTCTCTCCTCTCCATGCCAGCATCTGGGTCTGGGTCAGTAAACCGGAGAAGTTCGTCGTCAGTTCGGAACGATTCAGCGGGGAGAATCAGGGACTTGTAGCATGAGGAAGCGTCAAGTAGTCATGAAAAAAGATGAAGAATCTTGCAGCACTAGGTGTGTGAGATATGGAGAGTGTCAAAAAAATCATGCAGCTAGTCTAGGAGGACATGTGGTGGATGGGTGCAGAGAGTTCATGGCAAGCGGGGCGGAGGGAACGAGTGGTGCACTTAAATGTGCCGCCTGCGGCTGTCACCGGAACTTCCACAGAAGGGAAGTGGCGACTGAAGTAGTGGGTGAGTGTTCTTCGCCTTCCTCCAATGGGAAATAGAATAAGATGATATGATGAAGAGTTTCATGTAGTCATCAGTTGTCTATATATATTTAGTTTTCAATTTGGATTTGATATTATATGATGAAGAGTTTCATGTAGTGAGTTGACTATATATATATAGTTTACACTTTGGATTTGAGATTGTTGTAATAATTTTCATGCGACTATATATTGTAAAGCTCCCTTTTTTATAGTGAAATATTAAGAAAGCGGACTGGTAAGTAATTCTGTTCTTGAAGATATATAATGGATCTTTCTTCTTTCTGTTCCTTTTATCATCGCAAGCCATGTGATCCAAATTGAGTACAAATAGATGGTATTGGGTGGTTAGGAGAGAGCTGGGAGATGAGCTCAGGAATTCATACCATGCATCTTGTGAATAAGTATAATAGGAAGGAGGGTATGAGTGAGATAAAGTTAAATTTTGTGATCTTAGATAAATTTATTTTTAAAAAGTTATATGAGTTAATCAATTAGTATATATACCTTCAAGAAATATAATTAAGCTCATTTCCTAAAAACTAAAGGCTTCCTTTGCAAAATATTCTTCCTCTACATCTACTCCAAAGGTTCTCGATCTAATCTGTCCCTACTTACTTTAGATTACCCTCTAATAACAGCAATTAATCTGCTAATTATGTAGCGTTAAGGCATGTAATGTATTGGGAGGGAAGTTGAGATGAAATAAAATCATAGCATTCAACCTTTTTTTGGGAGGGTAAGTTGGGGTTAGGCGGAGCCGATTAGGTATATAAAAGGTAGAAAGCGGTTACAATCTTAAGTACACTTTTCTAGACGAATCCTCAGAGATAATCATCCGATCAAGAAACCCTTACCCTGAATAGTTAGAAGTCTCTTTTGCTTGCTATGTGATCAAGAAACCCTTACGTTTGTTATATTTCGCCTTACATAAACTTATTTTTCCTAGTTACTTACTCGGTGCCTAATAATTATAACTTGAGGAACTATTTCAAGTATTACAATCTCGTTGATGTTAAGAAGTTTTTCTTTAGCTTCCCTTCATCTTCTCTCTATATTTTGAGCAAGTATGCTTGGGTAGTTTAATCTGTATGGCAGAATCAAATAGTAATTTGTATAATTAAAGGTTCAAGGCCCACAGATCTATTCATGTTTTGTTGCCATAATGGAAGAGTTCTTTAATGATGTATTATAGGGAGTGTTTGTCATCTCTTTTGGATAGTCAGTGGAAATTATTAGTAAAGAACAAAGCAAAGAAAGAAGACTAAAGAAAAGTCTATAGCTAAGCCACTTGAAACTGGTTACTAATTAAGTTTTATTTCTTTCCCCTTTAGCATATCAAATGCTGAAACACCCCGCCTCATGCGTGAGTGGTAGGCCGCCTCTTGCTTGAGTGATAGGGGTGTGGCCTTCCAAGGGGAATGTCTAGTGATCCAATCCCCCTGTGGGTACTAGCAGCAAGAGTTCCACTGAATGCCCATGCTAACTTCTGACTGGCTGACTACTGACTTAGGTAAATGATATCGACTACCCAAAAAAAAAAAAAGTAAATCAAATGCGGTACCTTTTTTTTTAAATCAATGCTGGTACCATTTTGGTTGTAGGATATTGCTTCATAAAAATAATTATGAAAAAAAGAAGAAGATAGCTCTTGAAAGGATTATCTCCCTCTACAATAAAGATAACCATTGACTAGATACTGATCCATATTATATATATACATATGTATGTCAGAGAGAGAGAGAGAGAAGCATGTTGTAATGCAACAAGCTTGTGGCCTTCAAAATTTTGCGACCATCTTATGACATTAAGAGTTCGTTTGGCATTAATTCTAACGATTCTCTCATTTTGAAAAAAAATTAAATATTATAAGTTTTGATTCTTGTAATCAATTTTGTACGATTTGGTAACTGTCGGTTAGAATCAATTATGAAGAAAAGAAATAACAGAATTACGTGTGGATGAAAAAAGAAAATAAATAAATAAATTTTAGGCATTAAATATTTTTATATCATCAACACATATTAAGTGTCATAAAATACCAATTTTTTTTTATTATGTCTCATCTTTCTCGTCAATTTTGATGCTTATCTCGTTCGTTTTAACCGTGTATCTTAGAATTGATTACAAAAAGCGATTTTTTTTTGTTTCCTAAATATTGTGCCCAAAGCAGGACAATTCTTAAAATCGTTTCCTAAAAATGACTTGTCAAACGCGTTTAGACTGTTTCGATTCCCGGGGATAAGAAAAATTGTTCTAGAGGAGCCCCTTACTATCTCAAGATGCAATTCTAGAAAAAAAAA
The DNA here is from genome assembly GCA_015143295.1 of Tetracentron sinense. Lineage (NCBI taxonomy): Eukaryota > Viridiplantae > Streptophyta > Magnoliopsida > Trochodendrales > Trochodendraceae > Tetracentron > Tetracentron sinense. Next base: position 34,315,827 of record CM026560.1, read on the forward strand.
ATTTGGGTAATTTTTTTATTTTGAGATTTTTTTTCCTGGTAATGTTCTTGAGGTTGCCACGTGTCCCTATTGATACCCTTAACTGTGGTTAAGATTCACTCACATATCATTCGTTTTTAAAAATAAATATCAAAATTTACAAACCATAATTAAAATTCACTTACTCCTAAGGTTAAAAAAATCTAATATTTTTTTCTAAAAATCTAAGAATAAGTAGGTGAACTCTAAGATTGAGTGATTTTTAACCATAGTTAAGGGGTGCTCAATAGAGACATGTGGCGACCTAAAGGGCATAAAGGGACTCCATTGGAGGGCCCACAATATATGTGAAAAAAATTGTGGGGGGGGGGGCAAGTATGCTTTAAAAAATTAAAATTTTTGGGGGACCACTAATTCAAACCAAAACTCTTAAGGAATTGCAAAAATTTTGGGGGGGATGAAAAAGATAGATATCTGCAATCTGAGGTGTATAAGCACGAGTGTTACGAGTTAGGTACTGGCAATGAGGAAACGTTCAAGCATCTGATAAATGAGGTGGGAACATGTCCAATATCAAATATCACAAGTCTATGCATGCAGCATATGAATGTTTGTTGAATCGAAGAAGAAAGTTGGCTTGTCCGGCCATTAATGGAGATTATACTGCACAATGTGCGGCTCCGCCAAACCCTTGTGCTTTTGCTTAAATAAGAAATTAAAAAGAGAGGAAAAAAATGAATATACATATTATTGACATAGTTCCACCTTTTATGATGAATCTTCCGTTAGGCACAGCATATGGCCTAGGGGCAACAAATGCTATGCACTATCCATTTAGCCTTCTTTATAGAACAAAAGCCCATAACCTTCTTAAATGGGCTTTGTAAAGTTTTAAGTGTTTAAACACAAGATCATGGCCTATAAAGTTATGGTATACTTTGTTCCAACTTAAGCTGAGCCTTAAAAGGCCCAATTATAGGCCAAACCTTAGATAGGCCACATTCTTAAATTTGACCAAAACAATCAAAGAACATTATTTCAGAGAGGGCAAACCAATGAGTAATCACATTCCAAATTTCAAGTTAATCAAACTGGTTGTTTACATATGGTTAGCTTTGCGCCTCTTTAATCACCTTAGGGATTTTTAGAGTATTGGTTAGGTTTTTATATTTGGTATGAGAACGGGAACCACATTTTGAGTTCTAGTCGTGACGTAAGAAAGGATTACTTGGATGCAACGGGCTAGAGTGAGAGCCATCATACGGAAATGACTACCTGAAAGTCACATAGCGATCAATAAAAACAATAAGAATAAGAGAGATTGAGAGAGAGAGACTATAGTGCAATCCATCACATTGTGGGCCCCGCCGTGGATGTCGGCTCCGAAGCAAGGTTCCAGATAATTTAAGAGCGTAGCTTTTTATTCCTTAATCATCCCATGGCTTGTTGAAGTATTGATTGGGTTTAAGAGCTTTCTCGGATGATCGCATAACATGTGTCAGTTCAAGAAATTAGCACTAGTGACTCATTGAAATTAAGGTCTCAGAGTTGTGGAAAAGAATCATGTCGCGTGAGGCCCGCTTGACCCGTGTATGGCGTGGGACAGCAACTATATGTTGTAGAACGTAAAAACCTGGGCTCCATTGACTCCAAATTCGTACGGCGTTAGAAGCATGGGCTTCCTTTTCGCTTTCGTATCGTCTCCGTTAGGGTGCACACGGTTCGGTTTGGTTTTGAGAATTTTTGGGACCGAATCGATGAACTTCGGTTTTAAAAAAACCAATCTAAAACCGAACTGTAGAGCCTCTGTTCGGTTCCGTTCTACCAACAGGTTTATGAAAAAAAATAAAAAAAATCTCACTAATTAACATCAATAAAATCCTTAATATACAAATTTACATTAAAGAAGAAGAAGAAAAGAAAAGTAATAAAGAAAGGAGCAACGGCTTACCTTTTCTCCCGGTGATGGAACAGAGATAGAGTAGTAGTGGGGGCTACCGGAACAAAGAGAGGAAGGTGGAGGGGGTCCAGGTGGAAGGGATATTAGGGTTAGGTACTTAGGTTTCAAAAAAAATAAAAATTTATAAGACCCAGAACCGGTTCGGTTCGGGTCTCATACGGTTTTCGTCTTTTCGGTTCTCGGCTTTACATTCGGTTCTTAGTTCGGTTTCAAATTAGAATAAACTAGAACCGAACCGTAGAAAATCAGTTTAAATAAAATAGCACCCAGAACCGAACCGTGTCTTAAAAAAATCGAACCAAACCGGACCATGGTGGTCGGTTCGGTCCGGATCACGGTTTGACCCGTACCTATGTGCACCCCTAGTCTCCATTGACACTCTAAATTCTCCAGCATGTGAAACACGGCTAATGGTCCATTCATTTTTTTATTGAGGTGAGATATATGGAGCGTTAAAGGAGAGCCAATCCATGAAGCAAGAGCATGGTGGCAGGTATACGAAGGTACAGGTTGGCTTGAATTGCAACTGTTTTTTTTTTTTGGGGTGGGGGGATCAAAACGCGGTTAGGCCATAACCCTGGTTAGTGGTGTTAGTATTTGTGAGGTTAAAGTATTAGAACGTAAAAACCTATCATTGGAAGCGGGGCAACTTTAGGCCTCAAAATCTTCTTGTAAAGGGACTCTGCCGGTATCAAAGGTTAAAGAGTTAAAGGCCTCTTATTAGAAGCGGGGCCAAGTGGTAGATATCTCAACCGCCATATCTAAGAAATTGCAACCTGATCATCCTACTGTGGCCATACACACTGCCACTCTCACAAGAGGTAGGTGTGTGCAACTGCATTAGTTAAAACACTTTTAAAAAAATATATAAATAATAAGACTTGAAAATTGACTCCAAGGAGTATTGCAAGTTTGAGGTAGGCCTTGTTCCATCCACCCTATATTTCGACTTTGATTAGGACACAAGAGGAGTACTAGCCAAACTCTCATGCCTATCCTACTCTCAGCCTCCACCAATCACATGTTCATGTTTTGGTTAAAGTACACATTCTCTCTTATAAGTGTGCTTGGACAAGTGGTTGGTGGAGGTTGAGAGTAAGGCTAACACTCTTCATCCATCCACGGTGATTGAGAGCAAATGAGCAATGATAAGGTGACATGACTAAAAAGAACCCATTATCCTTTGTGATGGAAATCCAGCACATTGAGTGTACAGTAAACTACGGCAGGCCCAGGAAGGCCTCCACGGCTCCACCCTATAGATCGTGTGGGAATAGAGGGTAATAGATGCTTTGAACGAATGAGGCCCAAAGAGCATTGGGCCCAAAGACAATCCTTGGTGAGCTAGACACCAGCTGGCTTGTCCCAGTGTTAGTGAATATGTCCCATGTAGGGTGTTGGGTGACCATTTGGCGTTTGATATGCCCATCATATTATTCTACATCCCGCGCTTGGCTCTCTAACCCACTAACCACTTCTAAGTTGCTAATTAATGAACGCTTACCTAGGGTTGTGGCCTAACCACTTACAACCACCAAAAAAAAAAGTCACACAGTAATCTCGACCTCTTCTCTCTCTTTTAAAAATGCGCTATTTCATTTGCCATAATTATGTCATCATATACATATTGGCCAGGAATAAAAGCACTTTGATTAGGAGATATAATCTGATTCTAAGATGTTCTTGAGACAGGTTGGCCATAGCTTTAGTAATTACATTGTAAATCACATTGCAGAGATAAATAGGCTGATATTGGCCAATTGTCTGTGTTTAGGGCCTTGAAATTAAAACCAGATCGATGTGTATAGTTTACCTCTGGAAGCATATAGGCATGGGAGAAGAAGTCACATCTTGTCCAACCAACCATGTCCCAACACTGTTCAAATAATAGTCCAGGAAATACCATCGGGTCCAGTCCACTTCAAAGGCCCAATCTAGAAATCCGCTTCCCGAATATCTTTATCAAAATGGTAATAGAAGACCCAACTCTTACATATAGACGAGATATGATCCATAAAGGGTAGAACCAGGATAGAACCAGTAAGTAGCTATAATGAACTCCAGTTAATGGGCGGTTATGATCATCTGAATGGTTGACGTTGATTCTTCTTCTTGTAGTCTCTCAAATTTTCTATGTTTATGCACCACATATATAGACCAATTGCATTCCACAGTTGTGCATGCACCTGTTGGTACTGGGGTTTAATCAAATAAGATTACCAGGGAGTAATGCAAAAGCACACTCTAGGAACGATTGATCTTTTTACCAACCTCATTATCACACATGGGGTAGGTTGCAGAGTCACCATTCATGTGGTGTAGGGTCAGATCTGAATCAATCCCAGTTCGAACCGATTTAAATCTGAGATCCAGTTCCAATCTAATAAGAACTACAGGCCCAAACCCAATCCGTATTAAATTATATGAATACTCATATGTAAATATCAAATCGGATCTTTCAAACAAGTATTAGTGCGGATTCATGTTCGATGCGGAAAGTAACGAATCAGAATATCCGAATTCGATTTTATGGGCCCATGTTAAGTCTCAGATCCACTACATCTGGGTCGGATTCTTAGGAGGGGACCATGAGTACGGTAGAGTTGCCCCATATAGAACACGAAGTACAGACGCTTTCCCTTATTAGTAATAGGATAATATTTAATTAAGACAAAGCTAACGACCTAATTAAGTAAGAAACAACCACCAAGGGAAAGGGAAAACAAAGGGATAATACTGAGATATCATCATTAATTTTCCCACCAACCAAACATAGAACAGTAGACTGAACTGCTAACGTCACCTTTAATTGATTACAGTCTGCTTCCCTTAAAAGGAAAGAAAAGTAGGATAAAGAGAGGGCAGAGAAATAAATTTAATTAATTTATATTTAAAATTAGAGTTCCTCCCAATCAAAGTGTACCAACCCATCACCATTTCCCAATAAAGTTAATGAAGTTTGCAGAGAAACTGTAAGAACTGCAGATTAAATTAAATGTATAATATGCACCCTTAATTGATACCATGCAGGTCTTATTTTGGGGTATTATAAGGGTTTCTTTCTTTCATATGGATAAAAGCCAAAAAATTTACCAAAAAAAGTATTTTCAATTACATTACCGATTTACCCAAAGGCCACTTGAAAAAATGAAAGGACAAGCAGGCAAGATCAAGCGAAGGTTTAAGCTCCCTCCCTCTAGAAGATAGATAACAAGGTACTAAAATGCATTAAGGAATTGTTGCTTCTAGGGTTTTGGAATGATAAGCAGACACTATAGACTATAGTCACTGTGAGTGACACTGCCAAGAAGCAGAATACCAAGTAATCAAAATTTTTTTTTGGGTTAAAATGTGATATGTAACTAACACACTCTCTAAAATTTTAAGTAATCAATTGAAAAGTGTATGGACTGTGTGTGCGTGAGTTTGTTTTTTCCTTCCAATTGCCCCCGTCACTGTGTTGTTGAGTTTAACCAAGAAAGTAATCAATTGAAAAGATAAAATTTTATTTCAAGCCCACCATGACCAACCCCTGAGCTAAAATCCCAAATCCCAGAACATATCCTAATTCCTACACAACCCAAACAAAAAAAAAAACCAAGACACCCACACCATCAATCTAATCTAACATAATATATCCCTAAAAACTTAACAAAGCATATAAACAAAAAGGGCATTAGCAAAACGAATTCCAAAAAAAAAAAAAGAGCCAAAATAAATTAAATTCCCTGTTTTCATTTTTCCCCTTTGTCTTGTTCCTCCTCAACAACAGTGAATGATCAGTAATGAACAAAACAAAAAAGGAAACAAACCACTAATATCTCAAGATGATGCAGAAGAACCATTAGTGACAGCATGAGCAGTAGAATCATTTGGGTGATTGTGGGTATTGATTTCAAGGCTACTAGTGTTACCATCTTTCTTCCCAAAACTAAGCTTATTGTTGTGCATCCATACCTTAAAAACACCTTTCCCCACCCCAACTTCATCGCAGAACTCCTCCACCAACCCTTCATCTCTCTTCTGCATCTTCCACCCCAATCTCTCCGAAAACGACTGCATCTTCTCCTTCTGCTCCTTACTGAATTTCGTCCTGAACCTCTTTCTCCCATTCGCTGCTGTCCCTGTCCCTTGCTGCTGATCCGGAGGACCTGATACGGCCGCGCTCAGAGCCAGCAACATATGGGGTGCTGATGGGTAGTACGAGGACGATAGTGGTGGTGGGGAGGCTGAATTTCGGCGTGGTGCCGGCGTTGCTTGCTGGTGGTGGTATTCGACGATGTGGGTACCTTCGTCGGGCTCACGGCGGTGGAAGTTGCGGTGGCATCCGCACGCAGCGCATTTTAGCGAGGTGGGGTCTGTCGGGGTGGCGGACGGGGATGCCATGAACTCTCCACACCCATCTAAAGCGTGACCGCCTAAGGTTGCGGCATGGTTCTTTAGACATTCTTTGTAGGAAATCACTATGGGTGGGTGGTGGTGGTGGCGCTTGAGTGCGCCATTGGTGAAGGATAAGGGCTTGGGGGGTTGAGTCTTTGGTGGTGGTGTTTCAGTTTCTGTTTCTATTTCTAGGGTTTTAATAGTGGCGGTGGAGGTTGCGGTTATGTTCATGGCTCAAACATCTAGGGTTAGGGTTTTTAGGGGTTAGAGTTTTGTTAAGTTTTGGGATTTAGAAATGGTGGGGAGGTGAAGAAGAGATGGAGAGAGAGAGAGAGAGAGAGAGATGAGGATGAGTGAGGAAGAAAAATCAGGGTTTTGTGGAAAAGAGGACTACAACTATTCAAGTGTCCTTCTTAACCACTCATTTTTTAACTACGGTTCTAATTTTTGGTTAAGCTTTTGACCCCGGATTGGGTTAGACGTCCTGTAATAAATATGTCTAGACTCTAGATCTCTGATTTTATTCCTTATTTTTACTGGGCTGTTTCACCCAGCTTCGGATTGTCTCTGGCAAAGCCAGAAAGCCCTTGTCTCGGGCAACCATAATAAGGGAAAAGTGTACATGACACATGGTGAGGAGGTGGTGAGATAATGGGGAGAGATATCAAATGAGGTGAAGTCAAAATCATGAGGAGAAAATGAAATGACTTCTCTCTTTTTATCGCCACATGTCCCCTATTTCTATGGTTGCCCGAGACAGCTTTCTGGTTCGCCAGAGACAATCCCATCCGAGGCCGTTTCACCCACCTTTGGGTAGAGTTTCAATGTCAAGGCCTTGAATGGTTGTAGAGCAATGTGGAGGCTAGAATTTACTAAGAGTAGGGCTAGCACGCCTCAATTTAAAAATATAAAAGAGGAGTCGTAATAAAAATTCAAAAAGAATTTATGAAAGAGGAGTGCTGATAGCAAATTCTGAATTTTTTAAAAAAAAACTAGTAAGACATTTTTTGTTCCTTTAACTAGTAGGTGGCACGTGGGATGCACGTGAGAGCGAAGGGAAAGAGTTAACCACAGTGAATAGGAGTTAAAAGGGATATGTATTAACCTGCGGGTGCGATTGAACTCGCTAGTGGCATGTGTGATGCACTTAAGAGCGAGAGGGAGGAGTTAATCACAGTTAATAGGAGTTAAGAGGGTCACGTGTTAACCCGCGGGTGCGATTGAACTCTCCCTGAGTTCAATCGCAATTGACTGTGATTCAAAATAGATAGATGTGCAAGGGTAGTTTCGAAATTAAATCAAAGGCAAGGGATAGTTTGGGAATTAAAGCAAACATTAAATCAAAGTTTTGTTTTAATATAAGGGTAGTGCGAGAATTTCGGAAAAATCATCTACGGCTGCCTCTCGCATTATAATAGTAAAGATAAAGACAAATTTAAGTAGACATTTAAAAAAAACCTATGGTATCAAAAAATTCTTAAGAGCATCTCTAATGCTATGACAAATTGGAGTGTCAATATTAAAATTAGGCTCTTATCAAATATATATATATATATCAAAATTAGGTACAAATGTTAAAAAGGGGAGAAGATATCAAATGGAGAGAAGTCAAAAATTAGGGGAAAAAATGAAATGACTTCTCCGCTTTTTACCGCCACATGTCAGATGTTGTACATAGGCAAGACAGTTTTGATTTGCGAGTGAAAGACCAAACCTGATCTCATAAAAAACTCCTCTAATGTCACGTCATCTAAACTTTTTTTTTTTTGTTATCGGAGCTCTTGAATTTGAAATATGCTATATTATGTGTCAATTTGAGCACAGGATATATAGCATATCTCAAATATGACATTTAGTTGTTTTTAAGAGTCTGACCATTCAAAAACTTTTGATTATTCCTATAATTTTATACCAATGGTTTGATCAATGGCTCCATTTTAATTTTTTACAATTTTACGGCTCGATTAATTTTCTACCAACGACCCAACCATAATCAAAAGTTGCTATTCTCACTTGGGGGAATGAATCCTGAGAACTCTCTATTAAGATAGACCACACCCCCCCCCCCCCCCCCCCCCCTCCAATTGGCGCAAGAGGTAGGATGCCTAGGGAATGGATCACATTTGGCTTCACCGATATAGCATAGCATTTGGCTTCACCAATATAGCACTTGACATTTTTTTTTGAAACGCCTAATTGGACCTGTCATGTGTCAAATATAACAATTTTCTACTGTCTCATTTTATAGCATTGCCACTAGAGATGCTTTAAAAGTCTGAGTCTGGGCCAAGGATACCCATTTTTATGCTAAAAAAAAAAAAGAAGCCCTTTTTAAGTCATGAGAAGGGGACCACGAGATATTGATGAGTGTGCAAAAGTACACTCAAAACTAATTAATTTGTAACCCTTTAGAGCCTTTTCTAGTCTAAATTTAGGAATTAAAGCTTACTTTTTAATCTTGTTTCCTTATTTGTTGATTGTGAATTCTAAACATTTTTATATTATTTTATACAGAGAATTCGAGTCAAGAAGTTTCATGGAAATCAACAAAAGAAAAAAATTCAAAAGTCAAAAAGAAAAGACTCAAAAATCGGAAGAAAAGAAAAAATAAAAAATAAAAAAATCGGCGTTAACCGATCGATCGGCCAACCGTGTTTGTTTTCTGAAAATTTTGATTTAAAGTTTGATTGATCAGCCAGGAGTGACCGATTGATCGGAGGTTACGGGATTTTGGCGTTTCGGGCGCAAATTGATTATTTTAAGCGTGATTTTGTCATTAAAAGTTTTCATTTTGATTATTTTCCATTTTCTTCTTCCCTTTTATTTATATAAACTTAGAGAGAAGTGTTATGAGATAAGTTCTGATCTTTTCTCATTCTCTTCTCTTATTATTTTAATTTTTCCTTTGTATGGATTGTTAAATCTCTAATCTTAAGTAGAATGAAATTCTTTTAATGAAGTAATGTTAGTTTGATTTAATCAATTAATTATTTTAAATGCTTATAATTTTTATATTGATCGTTCTTCTTGTTTGATTCCTCTTTCAATGGAATCTTTTGGATTTAAATATTTCATGAGTTCAGTCAGATTTTTCTCGTAGTTGAGTAATAGTATTAATTTCTCAAACGAAAAACTTTTATCTTAACGAATATTATTCTTTGATGCTGTATTACCTCCGGGTATATCGTTGCTCTTGAGTTTTTTTGATAAAGTGCAAGCATGAGTTTAAAACTCGTTTTGAATAATTGATTAGAAATCTATTTTAATTTTTATTATAATCTGAATTTCTAAATCCTCTGATTGAGAGTTTGAGATGTGAAACTCTCAATTGAGTTATACATTGGGTAATCAAATCGACATTACACCATTAAGGGGAAGAAACCAGATGCCTTGACATTTTCTCTCACTGTTCTTCTCTCTAAATTAATTGAATTTTTTCCATCAAAAATTTTACAAACTCATTTTCTACTATTATTCCTTATTTTCACTGTTCTCTGTGAATCGACAACCCCTTTACTGTACTGTAAAGTACCTTATGTCTTTGAGCGACATCAGGTATCCTTCCTAATTAGTTGGCCGCAGTGTGACGTGTCCTTTTTAACCCCTTTTTCATCATGATTAAGTTTAATTAAATTATAATTAATATTTTTTTCTTAAAAATAAAACAAGGTTGGATGGATGAATCCTAAGGGTGAGTGAATTTTAACCATAATTAGTGAGTGTTGAAAAGGAGGACGTGAACCAATGAGATCACGCAGGCAGCTTTTAGGGTAACCACATGGTCCGTTACCCATTTCCCTTGCTCTATATAATAACCAATCCAATGGGTAACTGTTGGGCCGGAGTAAAATATTTTGGCCTAGCCTTTAAACACCCTTTACTTTTAGTTAATACCAGTTAAAAAGTTTTTAACTATTTTGATTAATTTTATTTTCTAAAAATTAAAGTTAGATTCATTAATCCAAAGGGTTAATAAATCATAATCACACTTAAAGAGAGTTCAGCACGTAACAAGTTGGAGAGGTTGAGTCAGAGTATTTTACTCGGGCTCCAGCCATAGGAAATCTTAAATCCGTAACCCTAAAGGCAGCAATGTAGGATTACAACTATAACTTTTATTACATGTATGAAAATAATTAAAAAAAAAGGCCCCAAAGGTGAGGGTCGGATAGAATCGAGTCTCGTGGAGAGTAGCTGTTGTTGATCCCAGAAACATGCTTCTAACCAAAGAATAGATATTAACCTCGCTAACTTGATTGCTGCCTAACCATATTACTGAGTTGACAGTTCATGCCGAGTTAACCTGGCGAGTTATTATTATAATAATAATTGCCATTTATCTTTTGGACCAAATGGGCCCTCCCTCCCCACAAAAACTGCATGGAACATGACATGTTGCTCAATGATCTTAGATTAGCCTTTAAAGATTTAGTGAGAGAGTTGATTTAGGTGCCACGTGTGAAGTATAGTCTCTTTATGTGCCATGTGTCAAAAAAGCTTGTTTCTCCTTACATGTGCCTAATGACTTCAAGATACTTGTGTCAACTGATTTAGAATTTTGTTATAAAACAAGAATTCACGCGCGCACACAAGCACGAAGGCATTAATCCACCGCTCTTCCTTACAAAAGGTGTCGATCCTTGGAGGTAGTTCGAAGCCTTAATCGATGTGGTATTATGTTAATTTTTTTTATTACTATATATATATAAACAACAACAACACACGTAACATAGAATTCACACATGCAACATCAAAGTCATTAATCTACAACTCTCCGTGTTGTTGTTTATCAAAAGAAGCCAACATAGGCTCTAACCACAACTCTTTTTCACAAAAAAGGTACCGACCTTACAAAAGGGTACCTACCTTTGAAGGGGACATGAAGCCTTGAGTGTGCATGAATTCTATGCTTTGTGTTGTTGTTGTCTATTAAAAAAAAATGATTTAGAAAAAAACATATGAGAAATGATATGGTAACTGAATGCACTGAAATTATGTAATTAATTTTGATATTATAGCTCTTTGAGGACACTGCCCCCAGTTGAGATGCACTTTATCAGCCGAGGGGGGGAAAACTCCTTGGGGACACTTCTTAGCCTTGCAAGCTTTAGATGAAAGTATTCATAGATAGATGCTTGTTTCTTTATTAGGGAATATCTAAGAAGTATTGTAATAAGGTGAAAGAGATTCATTAATGTTAATCTAATAGTGTAATAAGATACATTTGAATGATCATTAATGTTAATCTAATATTGCAATAAGATACACTTGAATGATATAATGGATCTCATTCACCTTATTACAGTACTTTTTAGATATTTCCTAATATTCTCATGGTTTGTCTTTCCCAAGGGCTCTACTCAGAGCCCCCCCCCCCCCCCCCCCCCCCCCCCATCTATGTAAATTCTCATCTTTAATGAATTATCCCTTTCAAAAAAAAAAATATGTAATTAATAAGGCTGTTAATGGATTCGGCCAGGTTAGGGTCTATTCTAATGGGGCCTCTAATATTTAGGCACAAACTCAACTGGTTATTTATCGGGTCGGATTTGGACAAGCCCATGTCTTTCAAATTAATTATTTAGTCACTATAATAAAGTAATAAACTATAATATTCTATTTTTATTCATAATCAATTTTTTATAAATTTACTTTCTTTTTTTCGTAAATGTACTGCATTCATTACAAAATTTGAGGAGATCTACATTATATAAGGTTTATTATATAATGTACATATTTTATATATATATATTAAAAATTAAATTATGAGAGCTAGGGGCGGGGGGGAAGCAGGCAGGCGGGGCAGGGCTTAAATTGAGTTCGACCCTATCCCAAGAACCTAAATTTAGAGCCACAATAAGGCTTTTTTCGACCTGGACCACCAGGTCAATGTGACACCCTAAGCTATTAAATATAGAGAACCTGATACTTTGGTATTAGATTCATTCTCACACAATTACAAAGGACCATGTACCTTATTTTTTTTAAACACACAAATTTATGAGACTAAATTATCCGTCTTTTGTCATTTTTTGTAACGGGAGAGAGGAATCTAATACCAACTTTAACATGAGATTCCTTCATCTCCGATTACACCTAGATTTTCAAAAATATGATAGTTTCGTTTCATAAAATTTGGTGTTTTTAAAAGAATTACCATATTCGAGACTTTGTAATTGAAGAGGAAAGAATTTAACATCAAATTTGGTATTAGATAGCTGGCAGGTGATTTGCTCTCCTTGTGCTTGTAGTTGTTTCTTGACGTGCTGGCAGGTGATTTGCTCTCGATTTGCTCTCCTTGTGCTTGTAGTTGTTTCTTGACGTGCTGGCAGGTGATTTGCTCTCGATTTGCTCTCCTTGTGCTTGTAGTTGTTCCTTGACGTGCTGGCAGGTGATTTGCTCTCCTTGTGCTTTGTAGTTGTTCCTTAACGTGCTGGCCTACTTGCTAATCCATCTTAAAAGGAAAATTACCCTAATACTCTCTCTCTCGTTAGCAAATTATCAAGTGGTTGCATAACATATCTCCGTGACATTTTACAGGCAACATGTGAAGGAATCAAGATCTATCCACTATCCTCTACTAATCTCCACGTATGGAGTACCCCTTCGAATGACATTTTGAGAATATAATATAACTTCTTGAAGTAGCTTTCGGTCATCGGGTTGAGGCATTTTAATGAATAATATTTTTTTAGGAATGTACTTGTGTCATAGGGTTGAGGCATTTTAATGAATAATATATTTTTTTAGGAATGTACTTGTGATACTTAGAGCTCATGAAGGGGACATGAAAACAGTCGAACCGGTTGAATCAGTAAATTTGAGAAACGGTGGGTCAACTCGATTCCAAAACCACCACAATCAATCAATTTTAAAAACTGTTCTAAAGTCAAAAAAATTGATTGGTTCAATCAAAGAATCGGTGATTTAACCGGAAAAAATGCAAGAAATAATAAAAAAATATTTTTAAAGATAAACATTGTTCATCCGGACCAATCGAACCAGTTGAATCGATCGAACCAGGAAGACCCAACCAGTTCGATCTCTGATTCGGTTATGAAAACAATTCACCTTAATGTGAAGTAATCTAAGATTTTGAATGAACAAGCAAGGTGATAATTTATTTGTCACCTATAAAATAACACGTTGCTTATTATTTGTAAAAATAAAACCTAAATTATATTAAAATGAGGTCTCAAACTTTTTTTTTTGGGAAGGCAATGAGATCTCAAACTTACGACCCCATTTGCTGTCCTACTAGTAAAGCTCTTGAGATTAGAACAATGATAAACAAGAAATTTCCCTCATAAAATTTGATATTATTTCCAAAATGCCTTGTAAAGGGTACCCTGGGCACACTCACATGTTGTAGAAGCTTTTATAAAAGATAAGTGTATTAATAGAAATTTAATTTTATTGATAGATCAGAAGATTTACAAGGATCCAAAGAACGTTTAAATAGATAAACAAGGAATTTCCCTCATAAATATTGATGTTATTTCTAAAATGAATTTGATTTATTTCAAAAGTGCCCCGTAAAGAGTATACTTGACACGCTCTCAAGTTGTAGAGGTTTTTATAAAATATAAGTGTATCTATAGAAAATAAATATTATTGATAGACCGAGTGATTTACAAGGGTCTAAAGAGGGTTTAAATAGATAATTCAATATTTCTATTATAAAGAAAAACCTCAATTAAATCAAATCTAGTTTTACCTAATTTAATTAACTCAAATTCAAATCACCTTATGATAATTATCCTCTTCATTCTCTATTATTATCATTTAGTAAAAAAAAATATTATCCTAGGATAGCTAAAACTCCACGTTACCTTCCAAAAAAAAATATAGCTAAAACTCTCTTTAGCACACATTTTTAATTCATTCCAACTTTCTATACTCTCACTAATAAAGCGACACATACTATTTTATCCAATTATTTTTAGAATCAGTTAACTTCAAATAGATAAAATTGTTGCTTTAACTTTGACCAGTGCTAAAGCAACATGTTTTGTTAGTATATATATATAGCAAAATTGATGTAGGATAGAGGAAGAGTGATGCTGGATTGTAAATAAAAGGGGAGAGAGAAGTGAAATAAAGAAAAAGGGATAAGAAAAGTAGAGTCTCACTACTTTTATGGATAACTTATGGTTGGAATCTCACTAACTTAGGTAACCAATGATGAAATCACACCACCAATATAAGGAATCACACCTTACTAAGAAGAACTTTTCATTCACTTCAAATCTGAATTGGTGTAGGACAAAGTAAACGAAATAGAATAAGAAGAGGGGAAGATGTACCTTTGAGTTTCACTAAGGCTTTCTAAGAGTCTCACGTAGAAGAGAATAATGAAGTCTCACTATTAATAAAAAAACTTGTTATTCAAATCTAGAATGCCTTACAATAACATATCATCCTCCTTTTATAGACCCAATTAGGACATTCTTTTATTAATACAAGAAGATTCTTTGACTTTCTAGAGTATTCTAGGGACTCTTGACTTTCTAGAGAATTTTAAGGACTCTGAATATTCTAGAGAATTCCTTAAAGACTTGACTTTCTAGAGACTTCTTGACATTCTAGAGATTCTTTTTGACTTTCTAGAAAATTCTAACATCTTCCAAAAAGATAGACCTTGTAAAAACACTATTAATTACTAGTCTAGAAATATTGTAGGTCCAATGTATAGGCCTTATGGACAATCATGAACCTTCTTGGGCCTACGACCCTAAGCCTTAAAGCCCATGGGCCTAACTTCATCCATGAGCCCCACATTGTTTTTAACTGTAAATTTTTATTTGGATTCTGAATATGAGTGTATGGCTTGCATTTTTTCAATGTTTGAGTATGAGTGTAAGGCTAGCAGAGATTAACTATGAATATGAACTTAAAACATTTGATGAGATAGAAAATAATAATTTAGTAATTGTAAATAATAAAAAAAATGTATTCCTGCCAACTTATTTTTCTATAATTCCTGAAATACCCATGTCAGAGGCATTTTTATGGGTTCCTAAGTTCGTGTTCATAGTTATCCTCAAAAAATAAAGAATAAGGCCTAGCATTCCTATCTTTAACAATCACTCATTGTGAATCAAGGTTTGAATTTCGAAATTTGCGGAGATTTCGGTTGACCAACCCGAACCGAAATCCTGAAAAATTGTGGGATCTCGATGAAATTTTGAAATCCGAAATATAGAAATGTTATTAAAATTTTATATATTTATATAAATATTATTAATTTATTTTTAAAATTAATATAGAAATGTCCAAAATTTCATGAAATTCCAATAAAAATAACAAAATATAACGGAATATTTCAGAACTTTAATAAAAAGTAATTAAAAAAAATATTTAAAAATAAATTTATGAAATATCGCTGAAATTCCAAAATCTGACATTTGACTCGAAATTTCGATTGAAATTGTGTTTTCCAAAATCCATTTTGTATCGATGTCGTTGGATTTGGAAGAAATTGAAATTTCGCGAAATTCAACAAAATTCAAAACCTTGTTGTGAGTTTGAAAGAAAGTGATGCTACTAGCATTGACCTATTTTTTTTTTTTTTTGGGGGGGGGGGGGGGGGGGGGGTTTACATATCAACTGTAGTGTTTTACCAACTTTGCAAATACAGTGTTATGAATAACAGTTTTGCAAATTAACTTATGGTTTTGCAACAGTTAGACATATGACCTCAAACTCTAATTTCGTTAGACTTTCATTTGTTATTGATAGGAATATAACTATTATGCCCTTATAATATTTTTTAACCTCACAAAACCTTTAACTATGGTCAATAAGCTTTAACCATTGTGATTAAGATTCACACCCTTAGGGATAAAACATCTAACCTCGGTTTCTTAAAAAAAATCTATGTGTCCTTTTTTAACTCTCTTTAACTTAGGTTAAGATACATTAACCCTAAGAGTTAGAAATCTAACATTGGTTTTAAAAGAAAAAAATTAACGTGTCCCTCTTTGAACTCCCTTTAACTACGGTTAAGATTCATTAACCCTTAAGGGTTAAAACATCTAACCTTAATTTCTAGAA
The DNA here is from genome assembly GCA_015143295.1 of Tetracentron sinense. Classification (NCBI taxonomy): domain Eukaryota; kingdom Viridiplantae; phylum Streptophyta; class Magnoliopsida; order Trochodendrales; family Trochodendraceae; genus Tetracentron; species Tetracentron sinense. The sequence goes on from CM026560.1 coordinate 34,332,202, forward strand.
AAAAAATTAGAAAAAATGAATGAGTCCCTTTGTAACTCCCTTTAATTGTGGTTAAGATTCACTCACCCTTAGGGTTAAAACATCTAACTTTGGTCTTTAGAAAAAAATAATAAAAAATTTATGTTGTACCCTTTTAACTCCCTTTAACTGTGGTTAAGATCAACTAACCCTTAGAGTTAAAGCATCTAACCTTGGTCCTTGGTATTTAAAAATAAATTAAAATGTCCCCTTCCATAAAGGTTAGTGAACCCTAACCACAGTTAAAAGGAGTTAAAAGTGGACACCTTAATTTTTTTTATTCTTTTCCTAAAAACCAAAGTTAGATGCTTTAACCCTAAGGGTGAGTGAATATTAACCATAGTAGTTAAAGGGAGTTAAAAAGGGACACGTTAATTTTTTCTAAAAATCATGGTTAGATGCTTTAATAGATATTAACCACAGTTAAAGGGAGTTCAAGACACGTTAATTTTTTTTTTCTTTTAAAACCAAGGTTAGATGCTTTAACTAAGGGTTAGTGTATTTTAACCTAAGTTAAAGGGAATTAAAAGAGGAAATATATATTTTTTAAACCAGGGTTAGATGTTTTATCCCTAAGGATGTGAATCTTAATCACAAGGATTAAAGCTTATTAACCATAGTTTAAGGGTAGTTAAAGGCTTTGTAAGAATGTGAGGTTACAAAATATCATAAGGGCATAATAGTCATATTCCTACCAATAACAAAGGGAAGGCTAACCAAAATAGGGATTGAATTAGTTTGTCTAACTATTGCAAAATCATGAGTTAATTTGCAAAGTTGTTCAAAGTGTCATGTATTATGCAATAGCTGATATGCGAAAACTTTTTTCTTTTTTTTTAATTAAAGGGGGAGTAAATTAAAACGCCATTTGAACTTAAAGCGCAATATATCTAGTTGAAATGATGAGTTTCATAGAAATGAATCTTCTAAACTTGAAAAGACATAAGAGTAAGGGTTGGTTATGATTAAAGGTGAGACACCTACCTAAACCTAGCATATGTTTTGAAAAAGGGTCAGGATTCTCTCAAGTTCAACTTGAGAGAATCTCTCAAGTTTGAACCCCTAGAGGTCGCCACGTGTCTATTTTGACACCCCTTAACCATGGGTAAGGTTCACCCACCCCTAGGGTTCACTCACCCATCCTTGGATATTTTTTTATTATTAATTATTATTTTTTAAATAAAAAAAACTTTTTTTTAGAGTTTTTTAATATTAAAAACAGTTTTTTAATTTAAAAAATAATAATTAATATAAAAAAAAACTAAGGATGGGTGAGTGAACACATGGGGTGGGTGAACCTTACCCATGGTTAAGAGTGTTAAAGGAGACACGTGGCAACCTCCAGGGGTTCAAACTTGAGAGAATCCTGGGCCTTTGAAAAACTGCCAAACACAAAAGATAATGCAATCCCCATGAAAAGATCCAGCAAACCTATTAGGAAAATGACTACACTGGAAGCTACACTAGACTTCTTCAAATGGGCTACATTACTAATCCCGCTACCACCCACATGTTATGTTTCTTGCTTTATAGTCCTTTCTTTATCTTTGTTTGGGATTTCATTTCCCATTCCAGATTAGCTCCATTTTTATATGTATATAGATCTCCTTGTAGATGCTTGCACCGATTTAGTCTTCTGTACGTACTCCTCTCCTAATCCATTATTTCTTCTATGCATGCAATACTAGCGGTAGTTCATGAGCTAACTTGTAATGGTAGCTCGTGTGATCGAATACCATGGATCATACGTCAAATAATGCATCAATGGAGATGATAACAATGTAGAATCGAGGATCATTAATGTGCCTTCGTCGTTCCTTCACAGGCATATCATCATCGTTCGTCTTATCTCAACTATTTAGGGTTGGTAACGCGAACCCATTTCGTCCCTTTTCACTGTGGTTAAATTTAACCAACATAAGGTTAATAAATTTTTTTATAAAAAAAAACAAGATTCAATGGATGATGAACCTAAGGTTGAATGAATCTTAACCACAGTTTGTGGGTTTGGGGATGGTTGGGAAGGTTGTTTTAGTGGGTAGAGTGCTTTTAATCTTGTGTCAGCAGCACAGCAGCTCTTCTTTATCACAGAGAGAGGAGAGGTCTCTAATAAACAGAACAAGATTCCATGGACCCCAGATGATGTGATGTGGGGCCCGTAAAACAAAAAAAAGCCCATTTTGGTCTGACATGAGATAATACTAGAAAATTTGAATGAATGGGATAGAGGACCCAGTCCCACTCACCCACTGCATTTATGCAAAGAAACTAAGAAAGATTAAGGGGGGAGTATCTGTCTCTGATGAGTCTGCCAAAAGAGAAACGATAAGAGTTCTCTAACGCCATTCTTCTTTTTGTGATCTTCTTCTCTTTACTTAATCCCTTCTTTTCTTTTTTTAATGCAAGTTGTTATAAAAGTGTTTGGAATTAGGTGACATGAACGGTGTCCTAGAAAGGGACAGTACTACACTATAGTTGTGTGTTCTTTACACCATAGTAATGCCCAAGATTGTTCCAATCCGGACCATTCGATTCATTGGGCTTTTCATAGGTGGAGTCAGGGCCTCCAAAATCAGGTCGGCTGTAGGGTTGATGCTGGTAACTGTTGGGGAAAAGGGTGGGCGGAAGAAATTACTATCAAAGGGTATTCACGAGAAAATACGACATACACATAATACACAAGATATAACGTGGTTCACCCTTCTAGGATTTTGTCCACATTACAAACGGTCCAGATATACTTTTATTAATTAAAGAGAAGATTACAAGAGAGAAGATAAACAATAATATACACACTCAAGGACTTTAGCAAAACTCTTGAAAGACTCTCACACAACCCACAATTCTTTGTTCACTCTTTCAACCCAAACCTGACCTAAACCCGAATTCTTTTAGAACAAAGGAAACACAAAACCTGAACCAATACTCTCCAAAATTAGAGCGCACCGAGATAAAGCCGTGAGAACACTCTCATCTCTTGAGAGCTAATAAGGGCTTTCCATAGGAGATCTCTCATTCTCCATGGAAGCTCAACCCACACCTCACATCTTGCTTTCTCTCCCTCTTAAGGTTCTTATTTTCTAGGTTATCTTTAGAAGCCTCCATTCTAAGCCTATTTATAGTTACAAAACAATCTCATTCTAATTTGGACTTTCCCAAAACTCATCTCCATGAAAGAGACAACTTCCTATTTCAAATAAGAGTCTCCAAACGCAACTCAAAATATCCAGTCAATCTAAATCGTCGACCACCGATTGATCGGCCAAACAGATCGATTGCCTATTATGGGTTTGCTCTAATTCGAGCCAAAATCCTCACAGTAACCATCCCATGTTTGAGTTTTTATTGTACAATCAACCTTATCTTCGTTCTCTTCTCAGTTGTTGAAGTGGATCAGATCATGCAGTTGGATCCTTTTATTAAACAATTGAATGTCTAATTCGAACCCGGCCCGGCAATTGGAACGTAGCTCCTAGGATGTACATGAGCTTCCTTGGGCCTAGTCAGGGTAAGGCCAAGCCCAATTTCAGTTCGGCTTTGGTTGAAGAAGAGGGCTTGCAAACATCACAACCGCTGTATAACATTAGAATATAACCCCGATTTTCACCACATTTAAGCATTTATTCAACTATACTTACCCCTTGTAAGAATTCAAGAATTCAAGTTAGTCGCAAAGAATAGGTTATCTGGGTCTAATCTTGGTAACATTCTGTACGTATATTTGATCTTAAAAATACTAATAACAAATGCCTAAATTATCGTCGTTTTCAATTATACGCACATGCAATTGCAAGCTTGCTGATCCTTGATTTTCCGATCCATTTTAAAATAATCTATTGTTGTCAAGATCTGTTCGATGACCGCATGAAATTTTGTAAAACTGATTTTTTTAGTATATCTGTAGGAATGCATGGCAGCATGGGAGAGTGAATCACAGCCAATTGCGATTGAGCTCACACCCACTGGTCAATCACTATTAGTTCTGATTCGATGTCTGGGAATGGAGGCCCGTGCCTCCTAAGCTTTGAGTTCGAATTCGTCCAATTGCGTGAACTTGGGATTGCACCTACTCCAAAAGAGTGAGAATCAAAATGAGAGGGTTAATATTTTTCTAAAGCAATGATTAGATTGTTTGTTAGATGGCACAGGATTCTCTCGAGTTCAACTCGAGAGAATCCTGAGCCTTGTTAGATTGTTTATCCTAAAGATTAGTCAATTTTACCACAATTAATTGGGGTTATAGAGACACGCGTTGACCTATGGGTGCAATTGAGCTCTCCAGCCAAGCAAACCCTTAGACCCGGAATATTTAATACCCATCTAATAATTATTCGCAAATCTATCAACAATTACTGTCATTTTCAATTAACGACAGTGTGCCCCACTACTAGAAAATCCTGGCTCCATCCCTATACAATATAATCCTTTGTGATTAATGAAATCGTGTATGATAATGATACTTCGTATATTTGGAACAAGCCTTTTAAATCAAATTATTCAGTACTTTCTGGTAATAAGGTTAGTGACTAAGCAAAAGCATTTAGATCCTCAACTACATTCTAAATACGCATTAGGGCTAATAAGTTGCAATGTTGCTGGCATTTGTGCCCATGATCTTGGTAATGGTCTCAAGTAGAATACATGGACATTACATTTTATGTATTCTAGGTTTTGGTGATAGATTATCTAAGGTTTGGTGCCCAGCAACACTCTCCTTAAATACACACTATCCCTATAGATTGCATGCAGCCCGATAGGAGTGTAACTCTCTCTCCCTCTATATTCGCTCCACATGGCCCTCTCACGAGGTCACAACATTCACTTATCTAACTGAAACTGTATTATTCATCTTATAAGCTCTTCTAAGCTTGATAAGGGCACTTCTAGGAGCCAGGATTTTCTTGAGAGGGGGTAAGTGATGGCCGGTTGATAATGTTAGTAATTACTAATAAATTTATGGATAATGATTAGGTGGGTGTAAAATATTTTAGGTTCAGAGGTGCGGAGGCTTTGTCCCGACAAAATTATTTAAGAACCAATTTTGTGGGCCATCTCATTCGTATTTCGAATATCGCAAAGTTGCTTTATAATATTAGGGTATTATTTTTTATTGTTTAAAATTCATATATATTTATAATAGTATTATGACTTGAATTAGAAAAGGAGAAACGAGATTTTCTTGTACAAAATTACAGGGATGATTATTCCTTTTGTTTTCAATGATTATTCTTTTAATTGAATTCATAATATAAAGTAATTTTTTTTAATGTTAGGAACAGTTGCCTTCTTGCCTATGGTTAAATCATTATAATTGAATAATATAGTATAATTTTTTTTCATCAAAAGTTCATGGGGAACTGCTTGACTACGCCACTAGGCGGTTGAGGGCTTCGTTAAAAGGGCATGCACAAAAGGAAATCATTTTGACATATTTGTCAAAAAGGGCATGCCTTGCATTTTATTATTTTGTAAAAGGGCATGCTTTTGACATAATTATAAGTGAAAGGGAAAAATCTCGTACACGCCACACGTCTATAGCTGCTTAGTTGGTAGAGGAATGATAGCAAAACTCCACCTGTGAATGAGTCTGAGGGGGCGGGTGTGCACCTTGAAATAAGCTCCGATGATAAAGTCAGTATAAGGCACAAGCACATGAATATATGAACATAATAGTATAAAGATACTTATCGTGAGGTCACTGGGTATATGCACTTGAGGACGAGCTCTGGTGTTATGCTCTAGAGATTGTAGCTCAGGAGGCACAAAGAATATGGCTCATACAACGTAGCTCTGACAACGTAGCTCGTATAAGGCACAGACAACGTAGCTCTGACGACGTAGCTCGGACAAGGCATAGACAACGTAGCTCTGACAATGTAGCTCGGACAAGGCATAGACAACGTAGCTCTGACAACATAGCTCGGACAAGGCACAGACAACGTAGCTCTGACCACGTAACTCGGACAAGGCACAAACAACGTAGCTCTGACCACGTAGCTCGGACAAGGCATAGACAACGTAGCTCGGACAAGGCATAGACAACGTAGCTCTGACAACGTAGCTCGGACAAGGCATAGACAACGTAGCTCTGATAACGTAGCTCAGATAAGGCATAGACAACGTAGCTCTGATAACGTAGCTCAGATAAGACACAGACAACGTAGCTCTGATAACGTAGCTCAGATAAGGCCCAGATAACGTAGCTCTGATAACGTAGCTCAGATAAGGCACAGACAACGTAGCTCTGATAAAGCACAGACAACGTAGCTCAGATAAGGCACAGACAACGTAGCTCTGATAAAGCACAGACAACGTAGCTCTGACAACGTAGCTCTGATAAGGCACAGACAACGTAGCTCTGATAACGTAGCTCGGGCAACGTAGCTCGGACAAGGCATAGACAACGTAGCTCTGACCACGTAGCTCGGACAAGGCACAGACAACGTAGCTCTGACCACGTAGCTCGGACAAGGCACAGACAACGTAGCTCGGACAAGGCATAGACAACGTAGCTCTGACAACGTAGCTCGGACAAGGCATAGACAACGTAGCTCTGATAAAGTAGCTCAGATAAGGCATAGACAACGTAGCTCTGATAACGTAGCTCAGATAAGGCACAGACAACGTAGCTCGAATAAGGCACAGACAATGTAGCTCGGACCACGTAGCTTGGATAAGGCACAGACAACGTAGCTCTGATAAAGCACAGACAACGTAGCTCTGATAACGTATACGTTGTGCATCAAACAACGGGTACGTTGTGCATCAGACAACGTGTACGTTGTACAGCTCACAACGGACAATGAGCTTGGGCACAGATCACATCGGACAACGCGACAACAGATTCAGCACTATTCACAGCACAACGCGACAACGGATTTGGCACTATTCACAGCACAACGCGACAACGGATTTGGCACTATTCACATCGTCAGACACAAGTTCAAGTGTGATTGCACTCAACAGCTAATCAATTGCAAGGCCCTGCAAGTGGCAGTGTGACCATTCATGGAGAGCATTAGGCGGACATGACCTATTTGAGAGAATCTGGTGGCCATAATAGATTGTGAGGTCATAAAGAGCATCAAGTAGCCGGATAACACCAAAGGAAGATGAGATCAATCAGGTGAGTGGCCGCCTGCACAGTCCTTCGGGGTAGGGGTGTGAATGACTCAAGCTTTTCAAATCTCCTTCTTCCTCTTCTTCTTCTGCCCTTTATTTCCTCTCTTGCCTTCCGCACCGTCCTCTCTTTCTTTCTAGTGATTCTTGCTTATTTATAGGCATTTGGAGTCATCATGACTTGTGTAGTCATGATGAGGTCACCTGTCAGACAACACTCAAGTGAGCCAGCACATAGCCCAAGTGGGCTTATGTCGGCTAAATTGTTAGAATTTGCTAGAGTGAGAAATTCCTATTTTACCCCTTCTTTTTACTCCTTTTTACGAATTTTATCCCTTACAATAAGTGTTTTTATAATCGGATAGGCTGTCAAATCGGCTAGGTAACCGGTTCTTGGTTTGACTGATTCGATTGTGCCCTTTTATTAATAAAAAGATATTATTTTGTCCTTTTCCCCATTTTCTTGGGCGGTTCTAGCGGTTGAACCGGCCGATTCTAGCGGTTCCTAGTTCTTTGGCCGGTTCTGAATTAAATCCGGTTTTGGTGGTTTTCGGAACCGTCAACATGACCAGTTCCTAGTTGTACCGGTTCAACCGTTGGTCCGGTCTGATTTTCAAAACACTGATAATTACTTTTTAGGTATGCATATAAAACTCAAACACTCATAAGGGTAATATTGAAATAGATATCTTACTTAGTACAACTTTTCAAATCATGCCATAAAACATGATATTTTCAATAGAGTGCACCACGTCAGATCATGAATCCAATGACCAAGGCAAGTAGGGCCACCATTTTAATGCATATAATCAAAAAAAATTATTTTTCAAAGGGGCAGTTGTCCCCTTCCTTGCATCTCTTCCCCTAAAGGTGGCAATTAGGCTGGGTTGGTCCGAAGTTTGGGTAGGCTAAGCCTTTCATATTTGGGTTGGGTTGAGTTTGGATAAGAATATAAGTCCAAAGTAAATATTGGGTTGAGCTTAAGCCGTCCTTAGCTTAAGTCGAATTAAGCCCGATCTGAACGGATTATATTTCAAGGAATGATTCTCAGACCGCACAAGGGCTGAGACCACTGAAAATGTGCATGGATGCACGGGGAAATGATTTTGAACGTGGACCCCAACTGAAATCTCGTGCATCTGTGCACAGTCTGGGTGGTGTCGGCCCTTTTGGGGTCTCAGTAGCAAAGTCCTATATTTTATATATATTTTTTATATGTATAGATTTATAGATAGAGAAGGCTCATGGCCTACTTTCATTCTCATTCAATTAGAATCGATGTCCTTCACATAGAGAAACTATTCTTGTTTTTACTATCCAAGAAAGTTACTATTAATATTATTATTTTTTAATTAATCCAAGCCTTGTTTATCAAGGGTTTCAAATCAGTTCTTTAGCTATTTGACAAATATCTCTAAGAACTTATTACTAGTTAAAAGAATTAGGTAATAAGAACAATGATTGCTTGATAGAAATATGTTTACTAAACAAGTTTATGAGCATTACATGCAAGTGGTTAAGGAAAAGTTAACAAGTAACAAATAACAATGAGAGAACTCAGTCACAATTCAGCCCGAACTCAACCCACAAGCTTGCTTAATTTGAATTCGGCCCACACTCTGCTTACATTGGCCTAGCCCGAAGCCCGATATTATTTATGAGCGGAGCTAAGATTTTAAAATTTTGGGCTAAGCTTGGGCTAACCCTGGCCCGATTGCCACCCCTAATCCGCCCCTGCATATGAACATGATTTTCTAAGCTCAAGCTCATTGACGATTAGATCAAGTTATAAGGAGAGATTATCCATACATTGCCAACAGAATCACTTATGGGGCGTTTAGATTAGATTTTTTTGGCCAAAAATCAATTCTGGTAACATTGATTGTGTAGAAATTAATGGTCAAATAATCATTTTTTTCAAATAATAGTGTTCGGAGAATACGTAAGTGTCTCTCAACTTCGTATTCTCCGAACACTATTATTTGAAAAAGTGATTATTTGATCATTAATTTCTACACAATCAATTTTATTAGAATTGATTTTTGGCCAAAAAAATCTAATCGAAATGCCACCTTAGCCCACACTGGCTACTCCTTTGGATTTCTTTTCCTAGCCCTTGAGGAAGCGCTCCACTTGTAATGTCTCAACGGAGCATGAAGTTGTCCTCATAAAAAGAAAAAGAAAAGACAATTCAGCCTTGAAAAGGCTGAGAATTTATAAAATAGTGATTTATAAATTCCATGAAAAAAGTCAGCACGCCGTGGAATCGCAAGCACCAAGCTACTCAGGTACCTCTTCTTGTGATTTCTTATTGGCCCGAAATTTAGGAAGTTATTAAATATGAAATCCCCGATGAGAATGCATTGATTTTTTATTTTTTTTTAAATTAAAATTTTCCTTAATATTGGCAAAATTTTCCGACAAAACCAAGCGGATGCTTCATATAGACTTCTTCATTTAATATGTCATGTAAGAACGTATTCCGGACATCCAATTGCCGAAAGTGGCCATGTATGCATCAGTGCAATAGATAAAACAATACGAATAGAGCAAGGCTTAACAACCGGGCTAAAAGTTTCACCATAGTCAAGACCTTCTTGTTGATTAAAGTCTTTGGCAACTAAACGTGCCTTATAACAATTAATAGTGCCATCAACATTGCGTTTGAGTCGAAAGACCCACTTGCAACCCACGATATTCATGCGTGGTTGTAACAGGACTAGGGTCCAGGTTCCATTTTTTATGATAGCATTAAGCTCATCATCCATGGCATGTTGCCAATTTGGATTAGAGGAAGCTTGTGTGTAGCAAGTTGGTTCTTCAATGTCGGCAACCTGCAATGGATACTTGGTAGCAGTTAAACACAGTTACTTTATAGGCTTAGAAATCTCATCTCGAGCCCAAGTAATCATATGGTGTTGTTGTACCGAGTCGGTGATAGTATTAGGTTGATACGGGTCAAGGATTGGGGTTGAAGCCAAAGAAGATGACTCGGGTACAGGTGAGGATTCTGTGGATGAGGTGGGTTGGGTTGTATGGAAATTAGGTGAAGGAGGTGAAGATGGAGAGGACAGTGTGCTGCCAGGTAGGACATGTTGGTGTAATAGAGTAGTTGAAGATAAAGGGATTTGTGGTGACGAGTTTGAGAAGGGCTCAATAGGTTGAGATGGTGGGGATCTCACAAATGGTGATGTTGATAAAGTCCTAGGCCGTACAGATGGGCTGTTATACTCATCCAAAAAAGGGAAGCTCGTCTCTACAAATCGAACATGCTGAGAGATATAAATCCGGTGTGTAGGACGATGATAACAAAAATAACCTTTATGAGCATTACAATAGCCCATGAAAAAAGCAAGGAAGAGACCTATATGCCAATTTGTGAGGGCTATATGGTCTTAAGTACGGATAACATAGGCACCCGAACACACGAAGTGAGTGGTAGTCGGGTTTTGTACCAAAGAGAAGCTCAAGTGGAGATTTTTGGGCAGAAATGGAGGACGGTAGTCGATTAATTAAATAACAAGCTGTTGTAAAACTTTCAACCCAAAAACTCAAAGGAACCGAACCATGATTCAAGAGTGATAAGTTGGTGTCAACAATGTGCCTATGATGGCATTCGGCTAATCCATTTTACTCTGGTGCGTGAGGACATGAAAAGCGATGAAAAATGCCTTGGGTACGTATCCAGATATGGATTGAATTTTTTGTATTCCCCGGCATTATCGGATTGAAAGGTTTTAATTTTATGTCCAATGAGGTTTTCAATTTTAGTTTTGAATGTGATAAAGGTAGATAGAGCATCAGACTTATGAGCAAGGGGATAAATCCAAGTATAATGAGTATGAACATTCATAAGTAGCAAGTAGTAACGAAAACCATCTCGAGATAATACTGGGAAGGACCCCATAAATCAGAAACAATTAAACTTAAAGGTTCATTATATAAAGTTGAACTTGAAGGAAAAGAGAGTTTTGGACTCTTACTAATATGACATGAATGACAAAATGAAAATGACATGCTAGACACCGGTAAAGAATTAGTCTGGACAACTTTATTAATGGTCGGATGCCCTAAATGTTGATGCCAAAGTGGAAGGGGCACTGAGAGGAGAGCTGAAGGAGAGGAAACTTTAAGGTCCCTTTTCTGCCTAATAAACCATCTGCATATTTCTGTTGATCCTTTCTTCTGCCTTCCTGCTTCAATCCAAGAATAGTTCTTTCTTACCAAATCAGTTTTTGGGCTGATTCTGGTTAGTAAGACATCAGTGTGCTTGAGAGTTGAGACCCAATAGCAACAGTAACAGTGATAGGCATCCTTATCTCTCATCTGTACTTTATCCAATTGACGGGGGATTTATGAGAATGGAGGAATCTTTTTCATAATGGTTTCAAAACATTTCAATTAAAAAAAGGTAGTATTCAGCATATATTCTTTCCCCACTTCTAGCAATTAAACCAAGAACCCCAACAGAATATAAAATCAACACCTGTAAAGATAATAATTTTAAAATAAACTTTATATGAAGAAAACCAATTCTGAGCTCTAATTTCAGACTTGTCCCCTGTACACACAATATTTATATATATATATATATATATAAAAGAAAAAATCAGTTTCTGAAGCCCTCAAGATATGACCATAGACTCTATATAGTAGAGGAGAGAATTGTAATAGCTGGAAGTATACCAAAGAATTTCACTATAATCTGCAAGAGCTAGAGTTGTCAATGCAGAAAGATACAAATTTTTTTCTTCAAAGAAAATAAAAGAGAAGAGAAGAGAATCCACTGTATTTTTGCTTTTGAGAGACATCATCATCACCCTCATATTACCTCCTTACTCATCAGTTAGGATTTCAGTTTACAATATAGAGATGATTCTGGCTCACAGAAGGGCTTATAGGGCCATCTTGTAACAGCTCTGTTATGTACACCTCTCTCCTTAACAAAACCTCTAAAGTATTGATAACAACAGAGAAAATCAACCAACCCACATGAAAAAACTTCGAAAGGAAGCCAAAATGTCCACCATCCTCTAGTTTTTGCATCAGGGATAGCGAAAAGCCGTCTCCATTTTGCCCATTGACTTCCTTGCCCTTTTGTTCTGTGGTACAAGAAGTGAAGAAACAACTTGAACACATCAACATCTGTTGTGAATGGGGTCTGATCCTCTTCGAACTCTTCTTTTGCTCGATCGATTAGGATCAAAAGTTGGGGGTGACGGTGCCGACTTCTTCTCAGTGTTCAGCTCCTCCATGGCGACAGCCTTAAGGATACGTGCGTGCTTTGGCACTAGCCCATGTTCTTTGTCCCATCTGAGGACAAGGTCTATGCTTCTCAGACCAGAAACTTTTTCTGGTTGAACAGCTAAGAACCCAAAACAGATAAGGAGGATAAGCACCCTATAAGCACAGAAAACCATGGTTTCTACACTCACAAACAAGAGGAATAGAGAAGTATCTCTTGTTTACAGTAATAGGAGAATAAGCAGTTCTGAGACTGTAATCCTCCTATATTCTTATATCCCTTCCTGTAGATATAGGCCTTTGGTTCATCTCTTTTAGGATTTGGGGGCTTAAAACATAAAGCAGAGAGGGCCTTTAAACAACTATTGGAGCTTTAGATTCATCTCAATCATAAGCCTGCAATAGAAGCAAATAAAGGCTGTTTTAGAAGACTCTGACAGGTATGATAAAGAGGTTGGAACACCATCATTGGGAAGCCAAGTATCTATTCATTGGTTTCCTACATCTCTATCATTTGCCTTGCTTTGTATACTAAAACAATGACCAGCCCATACACTTGGACTCCTAGCTGACCTGCCACATCATCCGAACATGCTTACATGTACTGGTTTATGTTGTTGATATATTTTGATTAAATACCATAAACTGATTACCTATAGCATCAAGAAGAGATCACTGGGGGAAAAAAGGTCAGGGCAAATGACCAAAGAACCCATCCTTTTGACCCAGTTCCCCTGAAGTTTTGAACTGAAGGACTGGTTTTTTTTTACTATATTTCAAGGCCTTATAATGAACAATGGACTTTCTGAAATTTCTTGTGATGATACATCTTTACTCTGATAATATGAAGATTCTTCCCTGTTTATGTAGGGGCATTTTAGTCATTTCACTGTTTCTTTACTACTATGACAAGGATAATACAAGAGTGAAAGAGCAGGCAAGAAGCAAGCCATGAGGCAGCCAAAGATTTAGATTACTACAGTTGCAAGCAAAACCATGTAAAGTAGAGATGGGAGGGGAAAATTGCTTTATGCCATTCTAAGATAATCTCTCTACTTTAGAATTCCAAGCTCTCCCCTCCATGCAACAGTATAACAGTCCTTGGTATCTTGTGCTAAATGGGTTTCTTTATGCTTTTCTTTGCTCCTTCTTTGGATTGGATAGTCCTTAGTCCTTACCCACCATTCAAACTTTCGCAGAAGACACCCACTACAAGCTTCTTCATGCATCATATCCTTCTCTCTTTTGTTTATTTATTTATTCTTGTTTATCCATGTAGACCATCTTTCCTTTTACTTTTTTTTTTTTAAAAAAATCTTTCATTAACTTAAAAAATACAAGCAACTAGAAAAAAAATCATGAAGCATAAGGTTCTTACACGTTTTATTCTATTGGTTATGGTGTTCTAAGATGGCGGAAGGGAGACTGGTCGTGGTTCAAGCCCCAAATACCACCCCCAGCTTAGAAATGCTGATGATAGGTGCGTCTCTGCTTTTAGCTTTCAGTTAAAGTAAAAGAGTTGTAGAGTTGTTGCTTTCAAATCCTCATCCTTAAACCTCCTGTTCCTGTAGAGGGGTTTGTTGATACATGAGCATCACATGGATGTATGTACTCTTGCATTTTAATCTTTTTCCTTTTTTAAATTGTATACAGAGTATTCGTGGCAGAAGCATATGACCCAAGGGATTTATGCATATTGGCTAAATATGTAAAACATGAACACATGTACATGCACATTAACATACATACATGTCTGCTGATATTTAAAGGTAGTGTTTGCTAGTCCATTACTTGTTTCTGGAGTTGGAAGTATTAGTCCTAGGGGTGTCAAGGAGCTCGGCTCAACTCTAAATAAACCGAGCTTAAACTTTTATTTTGGGCTCGTTGAGTCGAGCCTTGAAAGTGAGATCGAAAAATTAACGAGCCGAGCATAAACGATAGGTTGCTCAGTTCGGTTCAGTTCGATTAATTTCATAATAATGTCTTTTAAAAGTTAAATTTGTATTATATATTTAGTATATTTTTTTTTTGTAAGAATTTAAGATAAATTTAGTATACATTAACATATGATTTTCTTTTGATTTTAAAATTTACTTTCCAACCAATTTGTACATTTAGATTGCTAAAACTCTTAAGCAACTTTTTTTTTTACTGAATTTAGTGCTTATCAATGGTTATCTTTTAAAAAAAAACAAGTGTTTATCAACCCGAGCCGAGCTCAAACTGACCTTTCTAAGCTCAAGCCGACCTTGAGCAACTGTAAAATTCTAACGAGTCGAGCCCAAGCAGTGCTCAGCTCGGCTCAACTCGGCTCATTGACCCCCCCTAATTAGTACCAACATTGGTTTAGTAATCTATAAGGAGCCCCATTATCTCTTATATTCAAGAAAGTTAAGTGCATTAGTGCATGCACAGGTGGCTATGTGGGCTCTGTAATAAAAAAACTCTATTATTTTTCAAAAATTTGTGAATTATTCGTATATTTTTGTTTTGTCGAATTATTCGTAATTTTTTTGAATTATTCCTGAACTATTTTTTCAAACTTGGTAAAAAACTATTTATTTTGTAATCAAATTGTTCGATATATTTTTATATTTATTTTTTAATTGTTTCAAATTTTTTAAACTTAACCTCTGCCGAATTATTCTCGAACCCTAACTTTATCACTATGCATGAGGGGTACCCCTACCCATCTATGCATGTTTAATGGGCATACACAGACACATACAAACAACAGAGAGATATGATGCATGTAAGAAAATGGATATAAGGTAGGTGGGACCCTTGCTTGGCTGTGTACGGGTATGTACCTTTTTAAGGTTTTTGTACTTGATAGATTGATTGGTAGGAGGATCCCACAAACTCCAGAAATATTATACAAGAAAAAAAGAACGAAAAACTAAGTTTTAAAAACAGAGAAATACTTGAAAATCATATGGGGAGTCTTTGTGGATTCTCGAGGTTGGTCTTAAAGCTGTGGGCTTCCAACTTTTGTTCAAACAAGGCAACATCGGGGTCAAGCCTCCCGCCTTAACGGTCTTGGTGCAATAACTCCACCCCCTGCTTCCAAAGTTAAAAGAAAAAGGAAATGAGGCTAAGCTGGGGTTGGTGTAATGGTGTTGCTGCACATGATCATCACCTTAACCGATAAACTAATTCCTGTCGATGTCTATTTGTGGAGCTGCCCACCCAAACCGGAGGCATTATGGATACTATATCACAACTTACACAACTTATTAAAAAGGTATTTCGAGAAATCTATAAAGATAGAATTGAGTCTCAACTCTCAATAGAATAGAAGAATCAATGTTTTATTAACAATCACAAGTTTTGATGTTGGACACAGTACTCATAATGAATAATGAAAACTGTGATAAATGATTACTTTATCAATCGGCCATCTATTTTTAGTGGAAAAGCATGTAACACACATTTATCAATCGGCATCTATTTCATAGAGTAAATGATATCGTCCACAAAAAAAATTTTGGGGCCAGAACATTCCCTTACCATTTATTCCTGTAACATGTGATCGAATCAAGCATTGTTCCAGTGGTAGTGTATCCCCTGCTTTGGGGAGAGGTACCGGGTTCTATTTTTGAGAGGGTGGGAGTTTGTATATACTCTTCACCCGCCCACTAACTGAAATACTAACACCTAACCGGCGTTGCGGCCTACACGTATATCTCGAACCAAAAAAGAAAAGGGTAAATTACACTCACTTCCCCTAAGGTTTGGTGAAATTTTAGAAACCTCTCATCTAGTTTCTGAAATTACACTGTCCTCCCCTATCAGGCCCATCATCTTAACACTGTTAACTAATGTTACCATTTTTCTATTTTACCCCTATTACTTGATTGAGAAAACATGGCTTTACCGTTTGACCGTTTGAAAGCTCAACCAAAGAAAAACATGAACTCCCAAGCCACCATGTGTCACTTTTAATACTCATTATAACTATGATTAAGATTCACTCACTCCTAAGATTTATCCATCTAACCTTAGTTTTAGAGAAAAATAACCTGAGGTTGATTATGCTTAACCGTAATTAAAGAGGGCTCTAGAAGCCACCATGTGTCCCTTTTAACACCACTAACTATGGTTAAGATTCATTCATCCCTAGGATTCATTAATCTAATCTTGGTTTTAAGAAAATAAAATAAAAATATTAATCTTAGGTTAATTATATGTAACTACAGTTAAAGGATCTTTATAAGCCACCATGTGTCCCTTTTAACACTCACTAACTATGCTAACTATGCTTAAGATTCATTCACCCCTAAGGTTCATCCATCAAACCGGGTTTTAGAAAAAAAAATAAAACCTTAGGTTGCTTATGCCTAACCACAATTACAGGGAGCTCTACAAGCCGCCACGTGTCCCCTTTAACACCCACTGATTTTGGTTAAAATTCACTCACCCCTAGGATTCATTTATCTAACATTGATTTTTAGAAGAAAAAAAAAACCTTAAGTTGATTATGCTTAACCACAATTAAAGGGGGCTCTTTAAGCCGCCACGTGTCCCCTTTAACACCCACCCACTAACTGTGGTTAAGATTCACTCACCCATATGATTCATCCATCTAACATTGATTTTTAGAAAAAAAAAAACCTTAGATGATTGCTTAACCACAATTAAAAAGGGGCTCTACAAACCACCACGTGTCCCCTTCCACTCACTAATTGTGGTTAAGATTCACTCACCCCTAGGATTAATCTATCTAAATTTGCTTTTAAGAAAAGAATAAAAATATCAACCTTAGGTTAATTATGTTTAACCTTGGTTACAAAACCAATTACATTTATTTTATTTTATTAGCTAACCTTGCGTTTAAAAAGGATAATTTAGACATTTTCAAATGTTTAAAAGATGACATCATTAAAGTCCATCCATAAAGTAACGGTAAACTTAAGGGAATGGGGTATCTGTTAGAGACAACCAAAGTTGAGGGGAGGGCAATGTTATTTCAGAAACTAGAAGGGGGTGCTTGTGAAATTTCACCAAACCTCACGGGAGGTGAGTGTAATTTACCCAAAAAAAAATCAAGCATCATGTAGTGTGGGCCAGGCCAAATCACCGCCTTCTGATCAATGATTGGACCTGTAAGTGGGTCACGCTCGGGTGTTGTATGATTCTAACTTACTGTAACACCTAATTCTATTATTAAAACAGAACACCCATTTTTTTTTTCATTACTTGATGAAAAAATTGAGAAATGTGTACTTCCCAGTCTTTTCTTCTCTTTTTTTTTTTTTATGAGAGATGCATGGTTAGGCCGCAACCCCAGTTAATTGGTTAGCATTTGTTCTAAGTCATGGGCAGTGGAGATGACAACACTCACATCCTCTCGAGAGTGGAACCGGATCAATGCAGTGGTGACTAGTACACACCACCGATGGGGGCAGATGATGGTATTCCATATGAGGGGGATCTGAGCATTTTCCATTTAGAACTGGATCAGCAATTTTAACGTGGCATTGCACTTTCTTTTTAATCTGTTAAAAGTCCAAACTTCATCAGATATAACACCCTTTTGATCCCTCTCCTGTTTTTTTTTTTTTGACCTCTTTTAGCACGCGACTAAATCAACTAAATCCTCAGCGCGTGCAAAACCCCACACAATCCACACGCACCAGGGAATAAGGAATATATCCCCTTTGGTTCCCTCTATTGTCTTCTTTGTACGGTTATGGCCCAATGTCCCAAAGCATATGCATTGCTGCAGTTTTGGTAATTAAATATGGGAAATTTAAATCTCGCTAGTATGCATTATCAAGAGTTGGGCCACATGCTTGAAAATCCATTGGCGCCAACCATCGGGTGGATCCCACCATTTAAAGCATATGCATCTCGGCCCTGTTGGATTTTCAATCGTTGTTAGTACCTATTATCAAGAGTTTTCCATCACTTTCCATTAAATATCATCACCATCATTTAATAATGGAACCCAATTAAAGATAGCAACCCATCGTTGTAATGTCTAAGTAATGTTAAGGTTTCAATCGTTTAATCCACAATCTGTGAAACTGAAGCCAACCACAACCAGCCATCAACACATGCATCTTATCATTCCCATATCGATTTAGGCAGAATTAGAATTAGGATTAAGCATGACTTGGCTAACCACATATGAATTATAGTTTGGCACAATTTTGTTTCTACCATAACATGAAACTCTAAAATCCTACTGTTCACACTAAAGTATACCATAAAAAGAAGAAAATCTAAAACCTTTTCTGAGATGGATGACTACCCGACGTATTTGAACATCTCTTATAGCATTTAACAAGAAGCACTTCAAGTAAAACTGAAATGTACAGATTTCACCAAAATTTTGACCAAGGACCATAAATGTAATAGGCTCATTCAGAACTCCATGTATCAGTCTTGTTCAACAGTCGCCAATTATTCATGATAGATGGAGAGGGTGTACATAAGTTCAAATAGTAGATAACATTCCTGCTAGCCAACAAGTTTCCAAAACAAGCACACTTGCTGCAAGAACGAAATTTATGCACATGCATAAGAAAAAGAAAAAAAAATGGAAACTGAAACAGAAAAAGAAAAAGAAAGATTCCAAGGCTCTTGTAATAAGATCTCAGATACTGAGTCACGGTATATGTAGATACAGCCTTCCCATTTTCTTCCTCTACTAGTTGTATATGTAGGACAATACACTCAAATTTCCAGTTATTCAGATCCTCCTATTCTAAAGAAGGATGAAACTGGTACTTACCAGACTCGTATTATTGAACCGGCTCCTGATGGGGAGTCGTCACTGCCGGACCTGGTGCTATTGTGAACTGCAGACCCCTCCTTTGTGCTGATTGTAGCACAAATGCAACTTCCGTCGCTGCCAGCGTCGCTGCTTCCTGATTCACCAAAACAGCAAAGAAATAATACATATGTGCTGAACTCTTGTACAACTTTGCTAAAATGCATCATGTAACCTAGATTGTAAGTTCCAATAGTTTCAACATTGTAATAATAAAGTTACGTCCCAAAAGAAGGCCAGATCACTAAATTAAATGCCACAGAGCAAAGAATTTGTAGATATTTTACCCACACGGCAGGTTAATAAAAAATAAACGGAAATCTATTCACAAGGAAAAAGAAAAGAAAGAAAAATACAGTAAGTAGCTACTACTAAAAAAAATCACTAACCTCCCTTTGCCTTCGACGCTGCAAGATGCTGATGGCCCAAGCCATAATGTAGCACGGCAGTAGAAAACCAGCAGCCCGAAGCAAGAAAATCTGTTGAGCATCAACCAGTTAATCAATTTGTACAACCACAGAGAGATCTAGATTCAGAAGCAGAAAAATATGAAAATATTGAAACATGCATGATATTTGGGACAAATTGTAAGTCAATATCCCACTTACAGTGAAAAAAGTGGAAGCATCATCATCTCCATCTCCATCTCCATCTGCATTTGTGATGGTCAATGCATGTCTCAATAGCAGAAGAGCCATTAACTGACAAAAAACAGAGAGACAGAAAGAGAGAAGAAAAAAAGTTAGTTTACAACAAAGCCACGGGGCAGGGGCATGAGAAAATTGAAAATTAATATAAAAACATCAACAAAATGCCATTCTTAAATCAACTTTAATCAAAATGAGCATAGACAGTGTAGCCCAAGAGTTGCCCTGGGGTTGATGCCCAAGTTTAGTAAATGGCCAAGCCCCTAGCAACCGCATCAGGGTCCCAGGCAACCACCACCTTATGTAACACAACTAAAAAATAAATAAATTTGGGAAGACAAAAACAAACAAACAATGTAACCTAATTAGGGAGCAGAGACGATTAGCAAAATAACCCTAACAAAGAAAAAAAAAAGTCATACATTAGGACTGGAAGAGTAGAGTGAGAACACTCCCTCTATGGCACCTCCATTTTTTTCCTTCTTTGTCTACCATCTTATGCTATATCTTACAAAAGACTTCTAAAAGAAACTGAAGGGACTCATCGAGATATTTTAAAATTCCCAATTGCCACGATATCTGAACTTCTTTTTCTTTCTTGAATTTAAAAAAAAAAACATTTAAAAGTAAATTGCTCGCCAAGGCTCACTTAGGCATCATCTAAGCGCCAAATTGCCTAGGAAATCCCTGTCAATAAGGCACACCTAGCACCTTTTACTACACAGATGATACAATAGGTAGATAATAAAAGTCTGCCAAAGTTCTAAAAGAAAGCAAGACTCAGTGCTTCACCAAAAGTCATGACAACTCATGAATGATGATTATTCTATTGCATTTTAAGACCAGACTGCATATGGCATTTGTCGAAGTGGAATGCTGTAACAATGCTTTCCTCTCGACCGTACAGAGTAGCAGTGGACTGAAACAACCTTTCCACTTTTTTTTTCCTCATTTTGAGCATCTTCTCTCTGCTTGTAATACACAGATACTTTGTATTTATGTAAATATGATTGTTATCACTTACAATTAGAGCTGCAGAGCGGCAAAATGCAGCACCACTGGCATTTGTTGTGGAATACTCATCATATTCAGCCTCCAGAAAACGGCGTTCTGCTGCTGCCATTGCCAAGAGCCGAGGGTCATGCAAATTCACAGGAGCACCAGAGATTGTCCAACCTTCACTGCAAGACAAATCCAAAAACCATAACAATTATAAGATAGAAATCGATGGCGACAAAATCTTTATCCAGTAAGTTTTCACTACATGTCAACTTATCAAAATAATGAAAGTATAAATCTCCATTATAATTTTAAAAATATATATACAAAATTTTCTATTGAAGGCTTGAAACCCAGGAAGTGGAAGCATACAGAGAGATTGAACTTGCCTGATATCGATGGTAGCATCATCAGAGGGAGGTGGAGGTGGTGGGGCAGTATATCCAGATTGGTAAGGCTGTGACCAAAAAAAGGGAACACCATAGAAATATCAGCACTTCAGTTAAATTTGCCCCACCACCATACTATGGCAAAACAAATTTTCTTTTATCAGCTTGTTAAGAGATAGACAGGCAGTCTACACCATTATTTGGTCAGTAAAATTACAAGCATGAATGGACAATAAATTTTCAGTTAATGCATGTTGTTGTGTGCATTTTCTCTGTGTCAAGATAGATGGACATAAAAAAATTTGAATATCATTAACTTGGGAACTTGTATGTATCGATATGCGTGCGCATGTGTGGGTGGGAGGGGGGGGGGCATTGCACTGTTGCCTAGGCATAGGTTAGGCAACCTATAAGTGACCAAAATTTATTTTATTTATTGAAATTAACACTATTTAAAATAGTGATATACTATTGAATATATATATAAATTAAAAATTTAACATATATTAGACCAAAATATCACTATAAACTGATAAAGCATAGTTTGGACTTTAGAGCAAGGGGGAGAGAGCCAGATACAAAAACTTCAGACAATATATCCACCTATATTTGCATAAGTTAGTTGTATAGATAGCATAAGGGACATACTAAATGCGAACAATAGTTAAAGTGACTTAACACCGCAGGAATTTTGGACCCAATTTCAGAAATTCACCATTTCAAATCCAAAACCAAAATCAAGGAAGAGCAAGTACAAAAAGGATATACAATTGCTAGCAACAGCATTAGAGATTATATTAATGAATAAACAATTGCTAACAATTACCCCAGAAAAATAACAATGGGAAATTGAACCAAAACCTTATATGGGTAGACTGTTAACAAGAAAGAAAGAATGGAAATCTGCGACCAAACTTCTAGATAATCATAGGATTGGCACTTACTATGATGAACATTACACTAGTTATCACCAATCCAAAAAAGAAAAAACATTACACAAGTTGCCTAAAGCAAATCAGACATATACCAAATACCAATCCCAAAACACCCACCAGTCACATATGACGCAGAGAAAACGGAAAGGTTACAAAGAAATAATGCAGAAAGAATAAAGTTCATGAAAAAATTAATATTGTTAAAAATGCAAAAGTAGGCACCAACTCCCTTGTGCCGCAACTTATCTTTAAATCTTGATGCCATATGAATCTCTAAAGTCCACACAAATGAAAATATATCCAACAGAAATAATTCAAACTTTTTCAACATATGAAACATGCCAAATTGCGATCATGTCTTTTTACATTTACCAAACATTACCCCACTTTGGCTAACCATGATAGGTCATGATACCATGATTCTGCTTTGTGCAAATTCATATAGAACAAGTTGGCATAAAATAGAATATAATAAAATGTAACAGCTCAAGCAAAATGCAATATCCTGGCTATATTCTGAAGCCAAACAATATACATTTTTTCATGTAAATGTGTATTCCAATTGTTATAGAGCTCAAATCCAAAACGAAAAATTCCTTATTAAACAAGAGTGTAGCCACGACCAGAAGGGACCAAAGAGCAGTTATATACCTGATGGCAGATCTCACAAATTATATCTCCTTTCTCATTGCACCATCGCTGAACACACTTCCTGTGAGCAAACTGGATAAAATATGGCTGTAAGTTTAGGCAATAAGGTAATCAATCTAAGAAATAATTCCCTGAAAACAGAAGATTAAATCTGAAAATCGAACTTACTCTCTCAAAAATGGGACCAGAGAAGCAAGATATGATAGCAAGAGCTTCAAAAATAAGCCTTTAACACAACTTGACCATCTCAGGATGCATCATAATAACGAAAGAATCGTATATTGCAGGAACTTTAAAAGGTAAAGACCATATTGATTATGGGTATAAAAGACACTATGGAAGGATGAAACTATTTTAAGGGAGGCCTTCTAAGAATTGGATTTTTCCATCACCGGAAGATGTCCAACTTATATATCTAGGATATATAAGGCGTTTAGTATGCAAGCATGGACAAAAAATTCAGTAGTCGAATAAAAATAGTCTTTTGCTCAAAACCACTAACCAAAGTACCAAACTGATTAATGTAAGAACACAGTGAAAATAAAAATGGACACAGCAGCAGACTCACCAACTCAATCAACTGAGATATGCTTGCATCATGACTTCAAAAGGGAAGGAAAATTCATCATCATTTTCTCAGCACAAGACATGATAGCATCTCATTTCCACACAACCCATGCAAGCATATCTCATATCTTAAAACGGGAAGGGATGAAAATCTCAAAAAGGAACCAAAAGAAGAAGAAAAAAAAGTTCATTTCAAATAACAATAACAAAATAGTAGCCATTTTGGACATAAAACTGAAACTGAAGTACTGAACCCATGACCTTGACGTTGCAATGCTTTTAAGTAATAACCACTTCTAAGGCAGCTTGATATCACTTTAATGCCACAAATGGGATTAGGAGGACCAAGGTTTTTCAAAACGAGTTAAAATGTACTTTTGCCATAAGAATTTAGCAACCCAGTAGTGTAATAACTAAAACGAGAATAAAAGGTTAGGCCAGCATTCCAACATTTCAGTTTCAAAATAGAGAAAAGACCTTCAAACTGCCGCTACAAGCACATGGGGTCTCAAGGTTCTTCATGTGATCCTCCTCCTGGCAAATACGGCATTCCACTGTCTGAAGAAGTGGCTCTTCTTCATCAGAGACCTCATGTTCCTCCTCCTTCTTATCTCCACTGGTGGAACCAGACGGAACTGCAGTGTTGACGCAAGAGCTTTCTCCAGAAGGCTCTGGAACCTGAGCCCCTTGCATTGATTGCAAGGTTGCAGGTGTTATGAGGCGATCGACATACAAAACCAGGTGATCACTCATTCCTTCTTAAACGTCAAATCCTGATTCATCACAATTTCATCGTTACAAATTAGATCCAAAAAAGTACCAAAATTGCTCGCTTCTGAATTAAGTTGTGCTAATAAATTATCATCCAAAGTTCCAAGCGTTAAAAAACATATAAAAAAAAAATCTACTTTCTTCATTCCACAAGCTCTGTCATGCCAATTATTTATTTTTTTTTTAAAAGGAAGAAAAATAGAATTGTGTTTCTAAATGTAAAAAAAAAATCCTAAATTTCAATGAAACAAAGCGAAAATCCGGACAAGAACATCAAATCCAAAATAAAACTTACAATTTCTTCGACTATATAATATTCTCCAAATTCGTAGCTTTTACCAAATTCTATGCCCTAAAAACCCAGAATTTCTTGGGTGGGGTGGAGGGTATAAAGTATTCTCTTCAGATATCAACACAACATCAAGAAACCCCCCTAAAAGAACACAAAAAAAGGGAAACAAAAGTAGCAGAAACCCTAGAAGAATCAATCATAAATATAAAACCCTAGAAATCCACGATCACGCTAAAAATTAGAGCGAACAGAAGGATTTCTTCGGTAGCAACAATCGTAAACATAGATCAACGCAGAAAAACTAGGGATAAAAGAAGAAATCGAATCAAAAGTACCTGAATGCGCTTCAATTGCGGGTTCGGTCGTCGGAAATCGGAATAGCTTCAAGAAAATTTCAACTTCGCTTCTCTTTTCTGAAAATGGTGAAATAATAGGAGTCCTGCTATTAATAGGTCCGTTATCCGTATCACAGGCTCGGATATGCGGAGCCTCTTTTAGGCTCGGTAACTTCCGTCTAAACATATCGATGGACATTTGTCAATAGTCAAGTTTACGCTAACGGACGTCTGATGGCTGACGTTTCTGCTGGGCTTTGCCGCGTTAACACCCGGTCCTTCCAACACATTAATATTTTGGCGTTATTTACTTTCTTTGTCGTGTTTTAAAGGCATCAGATTTGGTCTGGCCCTCGTGACCAAAACCGTCTGCCCTCTCGCAAAGCCTTTTTAACTGTCATTTTAACCTTAGTTAAGAAATTTTTACTCTTAGTTATTCATTTTTTAAAATATATTTTTCTAAAAACCTAGAACTCTAAAAATTAACATAGTTAAGATGCGTCAAAAGAAGCACATGTTGACATGTGGGATGGCCAGACGGTTTTCATCTAGAGAGGCCCAACGAATTATCTATTTTAATACCCTTAGAAATAAATTGACTGACTATAATATCTTAAAATTAATTATGAAATAAGTTGAATGACTATAATATCTTAAAATTAATTATAAAAAATAGCATGTATTTCATTAAATTGTGAGTGTCCTCTAATAAATTCTTTTAACTATAGTCAAGAATTTTTTATTATTATAATAATAAAAAAAAATTATTTTTGGTTCGAGATATACGTTTAGGCCGCAACGCCGGTTAGGTATTAGTATTGGTTCAGTTAGTGGGCGGGTGGAGAGTATATACAAACTCCCACCCTCTTAGGATTGGAACTTGGTACCTCCCCCCAAAACAGGGGATACACTACCACTGGGACAAGGCCTTGGGGTGTATAATCAAGATTCACTTATCCTTAAAATTCACTCATCCACCCTTAAATTTTAGTAGACAAAAAAAAAAAAAAAAAAAAAATAATAATAATAATAATAATAGTTAATCACAAGGGAGGCTAGGGAGCCCTTAAAGGGGCTTTGTAGAGCAAGGCACGTGGAACTATTGTCCTTTGTCGAAATAGTCATGGGAGGCACTCGTCTCCGACCTTTTGGGAGTAGATATCTTGTAGAGCCACCTTTATTTTATTTAAGAGGCGGTCAACCCATACTCTCAACCTCACCCAATCATTTGTCCATTTTTTTGATGAAAATATATTTTAATTCTGCATAATGGATAAGTGATTGATTGAAGGTGAGAGTATGGATTGATTAAAAGTAAGACTAGCACTCCTTTTTATTTAAATAATTATCGGCTTCTGACAAACAATGCGTAGTAAATCTCTTCATTCATTAACGCCCAGCCAGTTTGGCAATCTTGTAAAGACCATCCAGAGCATGCATGACCCTCTGATGCGTTGATGATTGATATCAACCATCCAATGAATATAATTTTGAGTAGTGATAAGAGTATCTTTGAATTCAGTGGATGTCCCCTCTTAAATGCTTACCAGCTATGGTGAGTTATGGTGAACATTTAAGAAGGGGGCATCCACCAAATAGGTGGGCACCTTAGGTTTGGAAATGAAATTTATAGATACGTTAATTATTTCCATGTATATATCTATCTATACTAATACTATATGCCGGTTGGTTCCACATGACATATTTCATTGGCCTCTATTTTCTATTTTGGTTCATGCAACATATCTTCTAATTGATCCAATAAGAAAACACCACATCACCCTTTTAATTATTGTTTTTCCTTCCTAATTAAGTGATGAGTTACTTGTTCACCTTCACCCACTCATGTTCTATTTTTTTTAAATTATAATTAACTAAACTGTAACAATAAATATTTATTTTTTCTTCTAATCCTATAATCTAATTGCAACTAATTAATTTGTAACATTTAAATTATTAAAAATATGAAGTCTAAGGGTCTTTTCTTCCTTCCTTCCACATTCTCATTTTTTAATTACAATTTATTAAATTGTAACAGCTACCACCCTCAAATTTTCTAACTCTTGGTCTACCTTTTCCCTAATCCCCTATAAATAGTAGACAAATCCATAAGATACTTTTCATTATCAAACATGTAAGGATTTGACATGTTATACATTTTAGTTAGTATGTTCACAAGGGGGGTTTTTCCTAAACATTGGAGCATCTAGAGTGAAAATCTTAAGAAGTTTGTTTTCACAGCAGCTATTAGGAAGTTCTTAAGTCTGGGTGCATTATGGCATGAGTGCATTTTCGGGTACTATATTTTGGGTCATTCAATGCTATTGGAAGCTATCAAGTTCTGGTTATGGTTCTAGCATTACTTACCTTTATACGTATGAGTCTTTATATGGAGCTTTGACAGAGTATTAGTGCATTTTAAGCTTTATTTTGGGTCTTCTATTTTGCTCTTGCATTAGCGATTTGAAATAGCATAGATTATTCTCACTGAAATTAATGAGATTCACGCTATCATTGATATTTAGTGTAAAAAATAAATTTCAAATTATTCTTGATATTCATTGGTGTTAAAGTGTCAAGTGGTTTCATCTAAAGTTCTTCATCTCTCAACTAAGTGTAAAAAAAATTAATAATAATTAACGAACGAAAGAGATCTTTCCTAAAATAATAGTCTACCCTAAATCTTTCCTTATATATAAATAAATATAAATTATATTGTTTTACTTAGGTTACAATTAATTATATTAACACTCTAATTAGTAAATACTTTATAAGAAATTGAGTTTCTTGAAATGGTATCTTTATTTGATTTTTATTTTGCATTTTGTTATATTATGCAAATTAGTATTAAAATGAGTCTCACTAGAAAAAATTTAATTAGATATTGTTTCGGGTTGAAGAATAAGAGGAGATTAACATTTTCTCTTCTATGTAAACTTTTCTTTATAATAACTAATTATTTAAATAGAATTATTTTAAAAACTTCTTTATTTACAAGAAATATCATCATCTCTAAAACTTTTAAATAATTTTGACACATTAAATTTTTAGATGAGATGAGATAATTTTTTTTTATAATGTTGCAAACTTACTTTCATGAAATTATATAATAATAAGATAAAAATTATATATAACAATAAAATTATGAATTTTTAAATGATTAAATTAGCTACTTTCAATAGGATACATATAAAAAATCACTCAAGAGATGACTAAACTATCATCATTTTTTTTCTATTTTATTTTTATTATTTTCTTATTGTCTATTTTTAATTTTCTCATCATCTTTTTTGTTTATTCATTTTCTTTCAACACCCCGTACAAATGCACAAGGTTTTTGCTAGTATATATATATATTTATCTAGGGGATGCCTTGGGTTTGGTAATGGAATTCATGGGTACGTTAATTATTTCCTTATATTTTTTTCCCCATTTACTGCGTTGGATATGGTGGGGCTGTGATGTAGATATATAGCCTAGACCATGGCTGAATGATTCTGGGGACAAGGGTTGAAATAAAGGGATCCATAGGTGGGGACCTGGAAGGATGGGTCATGAGCCCATGACCCTTGGATTTTGGAGTACATCTGGGGTTGGGTTTTGCGTAAATATTCTGGTGGCCGACCGTTGTGTTGAAATCTAGCTATTTCCTTGGTTCTGGTTCGGGTTCTGGTTCGGATGGGACCCACCAAGTTTGGTGAAGAATGCTTGACGAGAAGCCCGAAGGCGCGTAGAAACAAACACCCCTTGGGCCTTCCTCCTTCGAAGAAGAAGCAAAATAGCGTGGGTTTTGCTTTTTGATTGATTTTGACGTTTTCCCTTGCTTGACCATTCGTTCGTTCTAGAAAACATCGAGCTAGGACAGCCTATCGTATTATTGTGCTCCCCTCACTTGAGTGCGGTCCAAGAGAGCTTTGCTCCAGAGCTCCTGCCATGTAGAGCCCTACGGTTTATTTCAAAACCACCTCCACCCCTTGCCTCCACAAAGCAGGTGCTCTTGGTTTTAATCCTTTGTTTGGGTTGTTAATGGGCAGGGTTTAGTTCTTATCATGAAGCACTAGCCCTTAGAGGGAGGCTCAAGTCCTACACTCAAGAGCTAAGGTTGGGTTAGGGTCTTAAAAAAAAAGATTAATTTTTTTCCATACATAACTATAAGATATCAACCTGAAATCAGAGATAGGTCACACCCAATTGCAACTGAATTTCAGATCATTCAATTGCATGTGTGGCACATGTGAATTGGATGAGAGAAAAAAGAGCAGGAAATTTAAATTTAATTTTTTTTCCTTTTTTCCAATCAGCATGTGCCACATGTGTATTTGAATTCTCTTAACTTCAGTTGCAATTTGTTGTGATCCTATCTTCTAAAATCAACCCTCCTCTTTTATTCAGTCTTGGAACATGCGATGCAATCGCAAAAAATAGAACAGTCATGATTTTTTTTCCAATAGCACAATAAAAAAAATTCTTGAAATTGAAAAAATAACCACGGGTGAAACAATTCACCATGAATGGCTCAGTTAGGCCTTCAAATATATTTGTTAGGGTTTCAAAGCGAATTTGATACTCGTCAATGGTAGAAGACTACTAGAGCTTGGTGAAGGCTTCCAGTGGATTTGAATTTGGTCCGGCCAAATTGGATTTCAAGAGACCTTGCAAAAGCATCTCAACTGGTCAAAGAACCCAAATTCTCCACCCACATTGAAGTGTTACTATGTAAAATATATGTAGTATATATCTTATATATAATGTAATATTATACATAGATTATGGTGTAGTAGAGTATGTGGAAGCTGGGCTGGACAAGTCAATGCCTTAGCTCATGCCTCAAGTTAGTGGACTTTTGAAAATTCGCGGTCATACCCAACGAACGGGTCTTGGAAAAAAATCTCGAATTTGTGGGCTTAAAAGCTAGGGCCGGGTACCCTAATTGGGGGCCTGGATTGCCAGCCCTATTCTTCATGGGGTCAAGTCTGTCAATGGGCCGGATTGGGTTCAGGCCAAGCCTCTTTCATTCTGATTATATATGGGCCCAGTTCTGTAGATAACATTTTCCTTCCTGCACGTATGTGTGCACGGGCTTGTGTCAATTGCAACATTATTGATATATATCAGGAGAAAGAAAAAGGCACCTGTAGCATCAAGAAAACCATCAACTGCTGCAAAAGTAAATGGATTTCAAGTTGCACGAACACATAGAGGATGGTTTAGTTTTATTTTTATTTTATTTTATTTTGAATGGGTTTATGCTCCACAGATGGTATGGCTAATGTCTTTCCCATGTTTTGCATGGATTTAGAATCTGTGATTATAATAATCTTAACTCTCCTCTAAAAAACACAGTTGTCGGGCCTTGTGTTATTTCATGCATTCCACATAGTTGTAGCTATTCTGGAGTTCTTGGAATGTCGGATAAACTTGCATAGATCTACCTTCATGGTTTGAGAAAACAAAATTTTCAAATGAAGAATTAATATTTATACAAATTCTTAAAATAACAGGGAAAAATGAGACACCCCTCACTACCACGATGAGAGCTTAAAAGTTTTGACTAGCATTTCTCATAAAATAATTAAACAAGGGAAGTGATTTAAAACTCTCGATAGTATTACTATCGAGAGTTCCAGCCCCACGATTGAAAATCGAATGGCACCATTGTTGTCAAAATCAGATTGGACCGGCCGGTCGAACCGGAAAAACCAAGAACTGGTCGCCTCACCTGTTCCCAAACCCCCTAAAACCGGATCGTTTTAAAAACCGGTCATTTTTGTGAAAACCTGAAGAATCGATTGTTGAACCAAGAACCGGTGGTCAGAACCGCTCAGAAATGGATAAGAATAGAGATTTTTTTTGAAAAAATAAAATAGGGCACAGTTGAACCGGACCGGTCAAACCGGCCACTCAACCGGTTCGATGACCGATCAGGTTCTGATAACATCGAATGGCACCAAACATCAAGCGGTCCCACCTTTTAATGCACTTGCACCTTAAGGTTGTTGGATTTCAATCGAACGGCTCAGCTCTTGATATTACCTATTATCTGAGAGTTTTTTGAACAGTTTCGATTAAACAAAGGACTTTATGTGGACTCACAAGAAGAAGAAGAAAAATCTATTTTATCATCAAAAAATAGGTAAGTACGGACATTTTTTGAATTGTGAGAGTATGGCTAGATTCCTTTGGCTATTTTGGAGTTAAGAGGGGTTGTGTTGTTAGAACCGAACTGGACTGATCGGTCTAACTGGAAAAATCAGGAATCAGTCCTCTCACCGAAATTCAAACCCCCCAAAATCGGATCCAATTAAAAGTCGTTTGTTTTTTAAAGAATCGGAAGAATTGGCCAGTTGAGTCAGGAACTGGTGATAGAACCGGTTGAGAACCGGGTAAAAAAGAGAAAAAAAAATTAATAAAAAAGGATTAATCAAACATGGAACCGACCATCCAGCCGATTCGGCGACTGATCTGGTTATGGAAACATTGTAGAGAAATGCTAGCCCAGACGTACAAAATAAAAATAAAAATAAAAATTTCTAAAAGGCAAAGTGGGTGCAACACTTTGTGTTGCTACCCGGGAGATGGTTTGACACTTGTTGCCACCACTTTGTATTTGGAAGACTGCAATTAGGGTTAGCAATTCTGTTTGGAGTTATAATTTGACGTTTTTTAACACTAGTCCCACATGATATAATTTGACGTTAGAGACTTGGAATATCTCACTTAGATTAGGACCATGAGAACTAGGACCATGTTCTCATGAATTCTTAGGCGTCAGTGAAAAAACAAGGGAAGGAATGGATTTTTTGTTTTTTTTGGAAAATTGTAAACGGACCTCAGGTGCTCTCCTAAACGGATCACCCAATTGCTAAGAGACATGTGGTAATAAAAATGTATTTTATTATTTGTGATTTTCTTCCCCAATGTTTTTTCAATGTGTTAAAGTTTGAACTTTGAAGGAATGAATGGTTTTTGAGTCTTGGAAGGAGTGGACATCATTTCATGCTGTTTGGTTGCCATTACTCATTGCATTTAGTGGGGCTACACTTATCCTCTAACTTTGGATAGAGTATTGAATTTATCATTGTGTTTAACAACCTCTTTTAAAAGCAAGGCCAGCAGCAGATACAAGATTGCCTGAAAGACAGGATCAGGATAAGATGTTGTAAGCCTGATACAGTATTCTTTCTTCTCCATTTAAGAAAGTTGACCACAGGATTCAATGGTATCTCTTCTGTTTTCTATTCTTCTACTTCTTTGTTTATTTGAAGGGCTTGCCTGCCGAGAAGAGGAAACAATATAAGGCGTGGCATTAGCAAAGAAATGCATCATGATCATCTGATCAAAAGATAGGCCGTAGGTAGGACAGTTCATCAAGTCGTCATGATTTTCATGACACGGAACATGGAAAAGTTAGCCAAATGTGTGTGTTCGTTACATGATATCATTTAAACAAAAAAGAAGAAGTGGTCCCAGCTTACCCTTGGGTAGAAATCTTAACCACAGTTAAGGGGCTTAAAAGGGATATATGGTAACCTCTAGAAAGGGGGGTTTTGAGCTGGAGAGGGCTGGACCAAATCTGATCCCGTGTAGGAAGGTTAAGAAGAGAAGCGTTCAATATCATCCACCAACCTTCAAAATTGACAGGTGATCTTCTCTAGTTTTAACCGGTTTTTGGCAAAACAGGTTACGCCCTGTGGTCACCACATGTTCCTTTTTATACCCCTTAACTGTGGTTAAGATTCACCTACCCTTAGGTTTAACCCACATATCTTTAGTTTTTTTTAAAAATATTTTTTAAAAATTAACCTTAGGAGTTGGTAAAATTTAACCATGGTTAGCAAAAATTTTATTAGTTTTTAATAAAAAACCAAGAAGAGTTGGGTGAACCTTAGGGGTGAGTGAATCTTAACCATAATTAAGAGGTGTCAAAAGGGACATGTGGCCACCTCAGGGGGCGTAACCGGTTTTGGTAAAACCAGTTACAACTGGAGAAGAATACTACTCCTCAAAATTTGGCTGTTTTAGAGACAAGTCCATGAGCAGTCGATAATCTTTTAAGCATGGAAAGAATTGTTGGGAATGTAGACAACCTTCAGCACATACCTTATTAGGAAGACATTATACACCCCTAAGCATGCACCTTACTGGTTACCTACTCATTGAACCCATTTTTTCTTTCAAGGCTATCGCCAACCCTAGATAAGCAAAATCCGTTTCTTCTAACTCTTTAATCTTTGAGCCGTTCGTGTTTCCCAGAGTTATGAGATCCTTTAACTGCCTTGTTTCTCTTCTAAATGATCTCTAAAAATTAATTGTTTTAATTCAATTTTAGGCTTTAAACATCTACTGGTGTGTATAAAGAAATTTTTTTTTTTTTTTGACTTGCTTAAAGCTTCTCTAAATTAAGAGACGAACGTACAGCTGAATTCCTATTTCTCTTTTTCAAATCTTGTCGTATATATGTAGTGGGATTTATAGGATATAACTGCATTTATAGCTTCTTACCATATATTTAGCTCGGTAAATTCGGGGCTTGGAAGGGATTCCCAAGGTCTTGAATTCAACTCCTCTCGGGCTGTCCTAATGCACATGATTTGCAGGTGATTGCGTGCATCCGAAGGGACTAGTCCTTCCTTGTCAGGGTTAGGACACCCTATCCGTTACCCAAAATAAAATAAAAAATGAACAATTGTAGATTAACTGAAAATTCAAACCCTATTGTTTTGTTTGGTTCTACAGGAGTTGGGATATTATCAGTTCCATGTGCACTATCAGAAGGAGGGTGACTAAGCTTGATACTTCTTTTGGTTGTTGCCTTCGGAGCCTTTTACACAGGTTTGCTAATGCGAAGATGAATGGACGTGGATTCACGTATAAGGAGTTATCCTGATATTGGCGAGCGAGCTTTCGGGAATAAGGGAAGAATGGTGGAATCAATTTTCATGAATTTAGAACTCTACTTAGTTGCTACAGGTCTCTTGATCCTAGAAGGGGATAATTTGCATAATTTATTACCAAACATGGGCTTCGAAGTTTCCGGGCAAAGGATCGGATCAATGGAAAACAAGGTTTTGTTATAATTGCAGCCCAAACATGGGTAATTAAGTTCACAAGTTTGCTACGTTATTTTTTCTACCTTTGCTCTCTTTATGTTGGTACCTAGTAGACATGTTCTAAATGGTTTTTAAACAAAGAAGCTGAAATTTCAGTAGGTCCTCACGTGGAACTAAGAAAACCTCAAAGCAATAAACTTAAAATTAACTACTAGGCCATTACTGACTTTCACCTTCTTGTTTCTCATTGCAGGTCTTGGCCATCTGCCTTGTCATATGTACTAAAAGTTATACATTAATGGTGGTTTTGGGATATCTAATGTATGGATCAAACATACAATCTCAAGTGACAATTAACCTTCCCAGTGAAAAACTTAGCTCAAAGGTGCTATATACACCACCCTGGTCAATCCTATTACTAAATATGCGTTGATGGTTACACCCATTGTGACCGCGGGCATTGTAAATTTGTTGTCTTGTTACTGCAACTAGGGCTGCACAGAGCCCGATGGGCCCGTTTGTGTGGCTCTGCTCGGCTTGGCTCAGCCCGAGATCGGCTTGAATTTTAGGCTCTCGGGACGAGCATGCCTAAATCAAAGCTTGAAATTTCAATCAAGCCCGGGCCAACCCTATTTGAGTCGGCCTGGCTCGAAGCCCGACTCGATTGAGGCTCGGTTCGGCCCGACTCGATTGAGGCTCGGTTCGGCCCGAGCTCGGGCTCGGCTCGAATATTATTAAAAAATATAAAAATAATATTTATATTTTATTATTATTATTATTATTATAAGTATTCAAGCTGAGCTCGAGCCAAGCCTGGCTCGAATTTGAATCAATTCGGGCCAAGCCGAGCTTCTAGCCAAGCTTTGGGCTGAGCCAGGCTTCGGGCCTAGAACAAACCCTTTCAAGCCGAGCCGGGCTTGGCCTAGCCCGGAAAAGTCCGGCCCGAATACAGCCTTAATTGCAACATTAAGAGATCCATGAGCCTTCTAATTAGAACCATGTTGTTGATCAGCACAGTCATTGTGGCCTTAGCCATTCCATTTTTCGGGTATCTCATGTCACTCGTTGGAGCATTTCCAAGTGTAATTGTGATGCCCTGCCTTGCCTATGCTACCTTAAGAATTCAGGCACTTATGACAGATGGAGTAGTGAGCTGGTGATTATTATGGGGATTATGTTAATGGGAATTTCAGTTGTAATTATCGGTACTTACACTTCTGTGGTACAGATTGTAAGACATTTGTAAATGCTGATTTAACGATCTATTTTACTAACGTTACAATTTTGAAATAAGAATGTTGGGTGACCATTTCCATGCTTATGGTATGGTATATAAATGGATAGAAATATAATATTTATATTATAATGGTCCATTCATTTAGCTGAGACTTATAAATCCGGTTTTATAAATTGGCAACGAATTTTCCCAGGCAGATGCCCGGGTATCACATTCGGGCAACCTCTTTAGCAACGTGTGCATTGGTGTTTCACTAAGGAGGTGATAGGATGCATCTCGCATGTTTCGTCAAGAAGTATGTGCCACCTCCCTAGTTTGTCACGAGTCCTCTTTAACACTCATTAACTGTGGTCAAGATTCACTCACCCTTAAAGTTAAATAATTAATATCAAGAAAAAATTATTTTAAAAATTTTACCTCAGTTATGATTCACTCGTCCATGTAGTTAATTTTTTAAAGATATTTTTCTAAAAACTAAGGTTAAATTATTTAACCTTAAGGGTGGATGCATCTTAACCATAGTTAATGAGTGTCAAAAAAGACATGTGGTGAACTGTGGACGTGTGTGCGTACTACATAACAGAATGTGCAAGATAGGGGCGAAGCCAGGAAATTTTCTTTGGGGGTCCAAAATTCTTGTATAAGAAAACCAATGGATTTGAGGCCAAAATACAAATTTGGGGTAATTTTTTTACTTTTTTTTTCCAATGTCCTTGAGATCGGCACGTGTCCCTATTGATATCCTTAACTGTAGCTAAGATTCACCCACCTATCCTTGGTTTCTAAAAAATATTTTTAAACAATTCAAAACCTATTTAAAATTTACTAACTCCTAAGGTTAAAAAAATTTTAATATTTTTTTCTAAAAACCAAGGAACCCTAAGAGTGGATGAATTTTAACCATAGTTAAGAGGTGTCAATAAAGACATGTGACAACCTAAAGGGCATAACCAGAATCCATTGATGGCCCACTATGTATATGACAAAAAAAATTGTGGGGACCACTATATATATATATATATAAAAATTTGGGCGGGCCAAATATACTAAAAAAATTTGAGGCGCCCCACTATTTTATACCACAAAAAGGAATTAGAAAAATTCTGAAAGGCCATGCTCCCTTGGCTCTGCCCCTGTGTAAGAAGCACAGCATTGCATTGCCCGAGTGTGAGACTCGAGCATTTCCCATAGGAAATCCATTACCAAATAATTCATGAGTACTAGATGGGGCCGTCTAATAGTAAATTCTTCAGATCATAATTGTTTTCGGGGGGCTCGGAACAGAAAATTTAGCCAAATGAACTAATGAAGTGGTCAAGGGGATCGGAAACCTTCTGCCCCACTCCACAGAGGCACAGAGCCCCTTTTAACTACCTTTTTCACCTTGGTTAAAAATCTAAATCCTGGGGTTAAATTTTTTTAGAATATATTTTTTTTTAAACCTATGTTAGATTATTCAATCATAAGAGTTAATGAAATTATAACCACAGTTAAGGAGTGTTAAAAGGGACACATAAGCATAATTGGCTGATGTAGAGACAAGTCCACCAGTAGCCGATAGGCCCCACCTAGCTAATCTATCATCCCTATTTGTTTAGCAAATTGTGTTAAAAAGGAGAGGAAGGAAGGGCCAAGTTGAAGGTTCTCTTGCCAAATGTAGTGAAGGATCAATCGCCTTTAAATCAAAGAGACCTCTCAAATCCATGCAAACCCAACAAGGAGATCTAAACAAAGCAATTCCGAAACCCTAAATATATCATTTCTCTTCCTCTTGATGGTAACAATGGAGGTCGATCCTGGTGTTGGGTTCTCCTTTAGAACACCACTGGTGCAATTTCATGATGAAAAATACAGTCTCTGTGAGAATCAAACTGAGGCCAACGATTACCACTCCTCCAAGACAGGCACTGCCACCTTCCTTAAATCTTGCTTCAATGGAATCAACGCTTTATCAGGTCATCCTCCTTCTTTTTACTGTTTTTCTTTCTTTATTTGTCTTCTTAATTGGATTTTGACTGTTTGTGTGTGACATATTAGGGCCCGTTATTCCCGGGAATAGAAACGCTGTGTTTAAGAGTTTTTTAATTATATTATTGTGGTCTCTTATTTTTCCATTTTCTCGTCTGTTTGAAGAAAAAAGTAGATGATTTTTTATTTTTTTTTTGTTTGGAAGATATCATTTCACTAGAAAACTCATGGAAAGATTTACAAGACAGTATTCTCCTGCCTGAGTGAGGGTTGAGGATATGAGCCTCCAACCTATTCACCTCCCCAGAAAATCGACCATAAGAAGCTAACTTGTGCGCAAAGTTGTTTGCCAACTGAGGAGCATAGGAAAATCTGACATGCGGAATTTTTTGTGGCCAACAGTTTGATATCCGCAATAATGGCCAAACAATCCCAATGGGGTGGGTCCTGGTTGTTCCGCAAACAATCTACCATAGGGAGCGCATCACTCTCGATGAGTATATGAGTACACCCATTAGAGATTGCTAACTCAACAGCCCCTTTGATGGCTTTTGCCTCCGCTATTACTTCATTGCCGTTTTTTCCTCCTTGATTGAGACCAGTAAGAATTGCTCCTCTAAAGTTCCTTGCTATTACTCCAATACCACTAGTTCCGTTAGTCATGTTAGCCGAGCCATCGCAATTGATTTTAATCCAGTGTGCATCAAGGGGGATCCATCTAACAAACCGATGTTGAAGCGGTAAGGGTTGATTCTCCTGCATGGTAGTTCCATTTTTTTTTTTTTTTGGGGGAGGAAAGCTGGGGTTAGGCAGACCCCGACCAGAATAAAATAAAATAAAAACAAATGTTTACAATCTCAAGGATCTATGTCCTTTAGAATCTCTCTCAACAAGAAGGGAAAGAGAGGAGGGAAACCCAGAATGAATCAAGCTGAGTTCCCCTATCTCAGTACAATGCCTAGATAAGAAATCAGTAGGGCCATTAGCTTCCCGAGGGATATGAGAGAACCCAATATTAGCAAAATGAGAAGAAAGCTCCTCAATGGTAACAAGGATGAAGGAGCACTCCCAAGGCCAGTTGCATTGATGCTTGATACATTGGACGGCCCAAAAAGAATCAGATTCAACCTCTAAGTTGTCGAGGAGAAGACCCTGTGCAACTTGAAGACCACGCTTAATAGCCATCAACTCTAGATAAATAACGGAACCCATATCCATCTTTCCAGCGACCGCAATAAGGGGGACTCCACTGGAGTCTCTAATAATAGCTCCATACCCTTTGCCATCCCTAGAAACCGATCCATCAGAGTTGAGTTTAAAGAAATTGGGCTTTGGAGGAATCCAAGAGACCCATTTGATTCGAGAAGAAATCCATTTGACTTTCAAGCCCAAGGAGGAAGCCATGGTTCGATTAGTAGCTGTATCGGTGACTACAAGGTCCCTCCCGGTCTTGATAATGACGTCATCGCGAATCCGCCGGGTCACATAAGAGGGGGGATGGTGAACATTTTGGAATATCCTCCTATTACGTTCAGCCCAGACATGGTATAAGAAAGCACTAAATGTAGTCTTCCGCAACAAGCTCTTGAACCCTGAACCCCGACAACTTCTAGCCAACAATCTAATCATTTGGTTCCAATTCTGAAAAACACGCAAGGGGGTATTAATAATGGCTGCTAACTGATGCCAAATACAAGTAGAGTAGGTGCAGCTAGTAAACAAATGATCGTGACTTTCAGGAGAGCCTCTACAAAGGACACATGTTTGGTTGACATGGATACCCCATTGAGCTACTCGATCCTTCGTTGAGAGGGAATGTCTGATGGCTAACCAGGCGATAAAGGCATGCTTAGGAATGTGGTTAGCAAACCAAATCATAGAGCGCCAACGGACCTTTTGAGAATGATTCCGAATTAGGTTCCAAGCTGACTTGGTCGAGAAGGTACCATTCGCAGATGGAGTCCAAACGATTAGATCATCTCTACTATTCAAAACATCAACATGCTGATTCTCTTCCCAAGCCTCAATTAGCTCAGGTAAGCGAGGGCGAGTGATGCACCAACATTGTTGGTCATGGAGAGAAGAGACAAGGGCGCGCCTATCGATGCCATGTAACAGTGGCAATGGTAATGGCGCTCGGCATAAAGATAAAAGGACACCACGCGGATGCCAGCAGTCTAGCCACAACTTGGTATTCATCCCATTCCCAATTATGTGGCGAATCGATCCAGCAACTAAATGACGAGTCTTTAGAATACTCCGAACACTCCAAGATGGAGATCGAGGCATGTTAACGGTCCAGATAAAGTTCAGCTTCAAATATCTTTCAGAAAACCAGCTAACCCAAATGGAGTTATCTTCGGTGGCTATCTCCCAAACACGGCGTAAGAGTGCACACTGATTCAACTCCTCAATGCAAACATGTGGCCTACCTAGCCACCATCAAGGGGGTCTTGCAAGAACCCTGAAAGAGAACTGAGTTTCGGTTTTTTCATGAAGTCCACACCAAGGCTGCAGAAGCTGTAAGTCACCTCACTTGTTCCTCTTTGCTTTCGGAGATCAAAATCCAAGCCTCCCATCGATCATGCATTGGTAGCCCATATCCCTCATCACTCCTAACCTCAAAAGGCGAGGTAAACCAGGCTGTCCTTGCAAATTCACAATCAAACAGCATATGATTGATAGACTCACCCTCCTTAAGGCAAACGGGGCAAAGTCTGTCGTTTGGGATTCTTCTTGCCAATAAGTTTTCTTTCACTGCTACCGAATTTTTAAAAATATGCCACATGAAGTTTTGAATTTTTGCAGGAAGAGGGAGTTTCCATAGGGACTTCCACATAGCTGGGGAAACCGACCAAGATGTGCCTGCCATAGTTTGTTTATGTTTCGTCGGTTTGAAGGGGCGCATATGATACTCGGATCCGACCTGAAACACCCCATTTTTTCTTGGGTGCCAAACCAATTTGTCACTTGTATCATACTGACTAGTTGGGATTTTTTGAATCTCAATTACTTCCTCCTCCGAGAATAATTCCTTCAACTTTTCAACATTCCAGGAACCATCAGTTATATGCATAAGGGACTCCACAAATGGGCTCATGACCGCCAAAGGCTTAGGAGTTAAAATTCTGAAGTTTGTAAGAGTTGGGATCCACGGGTCTTCCCAAATGTGTATAGACTTCCCATTACCTACTTGCCATCGGAGGCCCCCTCATAATGCAGCTCTTCCTACAATGAGGCTCTTCCAAACCCATGATGGTCTAAAGCCTTCGGTTGCCGACATTAAGCTTCGATCACGAAAGTAAATGCTTTTAAATAACCTGCCTCGCAAGGATTGAGAATCCGTTGCAAGCCTCCATCCTTGTTTTGCCAGAAGAGCTAAGTTGAATCATTCAAGATCCCGGAAGCCATACCCTCCAACCTCCTTGCCACAACACATATCCGACAATTTCACCCAATGAAGTCTCTTTTCCTTATCTTTTTGCCCCCACCAAAACGTGTTCATCATGGAATTTAGCTCCACACGCAAACCTATAGGAAGCTTGAAGCAGGACATTGCAAAGGCTGGAATGGCCTGAGCAACACTTTTTATAAGTGTGCCTCTGCCAGCTTGGGATAACAACTTTCCTTTCCATCCTTGCACCCTTCTTGAAACTTTATGTTTTATGTACGCAAAGAGGTCCGCTTTTGATCGTCCAAAATGAGAGGGCAAACCAAGATATATGCCTTTAGTATCTATCTTCTTAATATGGAGGATACGACTTATCATCTTCTTGAATTGGTGCGGGGTGTTGTGACTGAAGGCTATGCTGGATTTGTTATAATTGATGAGTTGGCATGAAATTCGGCAATAGGATTCGAGAATTAACGGAATTTTCTTCACTGATTGTGGATTTCGTAAAAAGGAGGGTGTCATCCGCAAACAAAAGGTGAGTTATCTTGGGGCTGGTTCGTTTCACCTGTATGCCTTCGGATTTCCGGAATTTGTTGTTTCATGGATCATAGCCGAGAGACCATCAATAGCTAAATAAATAAGTATGAAGAAAGAGGGTCACCTTGGCGAAGTCCCCTTGACGGTTTGAAAAAGCCTTTAGCCTCGCCATTAATTAGAATTAAGTAGCTCACTGTCGAATAACATTGGCTGAGGAGTTGGAACCATCTTTCACATAAGCCTTTCCGTCTAAGGACCCGAACTAGGAAACCCCATTCAAGGCGGTCATATGTCTTGTTCATATCAAGCTTCACTCCCATTTCAAAATCAGATTTACGAGGCTTCTTCTTCAGATGATGCATGAGTTCATGAACAATAAGAATATTCTCAGTAATTATCGGTTAGGCACGAAAGCACTTTGCTCAAGATTTATCTTCTCTCCCATGAGTTTTCTCAACCGATTTGCAAGAACTTTGGCTCCAATTTTATAGATTACATTGCATAAACTTATCGATCTATAGTGATTTACACTAGTTGGGTGTGGCACCTTTGAGATCAAACAAATGTGGGTATAGTTCAGTTTTTGAAGAAGATATCCATTGTTCAGAAAACTTTTTACAGCACAGAGCACATCATCACCTACCACCTCCCAATTCCGTTGATAAAAGCAAGCAGACATACCATCGGGGCCGGGAGCTTTGGTTGGGCTAATTTGAAAAGTTGTTTCTTTTATCTCCTCGTCAGAAAAGGCTGCACACAAACTGTTGTTCATGTCATCAGTAACCACCTTTGGGATTTGAGTGATGAGCTAGTCCATGTTCGATGGGTTACTAGAAGTGAAAATATGGGAGAAGTGAGAAACAACAACTTGGTCTATCATATTTTGATCTGTATGTTTAATACCATCGTTGTCTTCAATGATGAAGATATTATTCCATGAGCGGCATTGAACAGTAGACGCATGAAAGCCGTGTTTCGGTCTCCCTCTCCAAAGTATTCTGGAACGTTGAGCCCAAATTTGTTTCTCTTGGAGAATTGTGGCGTCCAACTCTTTAATCAGAGTGTTTTCTATCCCTTTTGTATGGGGAGATGGAATAAAATTTTGAATCTCAGCAATCTAAATTCTCAAGCGTTTTTTCCTTTCAAAAACGTTACCAAAAGTGCTTTTATTCCACACTTTAAGAGCATTTCTGCATAGACAGATTTTGGTATGTAGGCGTTGCATATCTGAACCAGCACACGGGTGACGCCAAGCACCTCCTATTAATTCTTGACAGTCAGCTCTATCAAGCCACATCTTCTCAAACTTGAACAACCTTTTTTTTCTTAATTGTCTTGGTTCCACCTGCAGTAAAATGGGATTATGATCTGATCCAATGCGGTGAAGATGAGACAGAGTAGCATGAGGGTACTGAAGACGCCAAGACGTCGAAACTAATGCTCTATCAAGCCTTTCCTCTATATAGTCAGCAGGGTTTCTTTTGTTAGACCACGAAAAGGGCCGGGGGAACCTTGAAATCCTATATCCACCAGTTGACAAGTTGAAATCATGTCCCAGAAACATTGCCTTTGAATTGGGCTCTCAGGTTGTCCCCCTCTTGTCTCACTTGGATGAAAAGTTTCATTAAAATCGTCAATGCAAATCCATTCCTAAGTTGCATGATTACCTCTTCCCATTAGCCAATGCCAAAACCTTCCTCGTTGTTGATCCTCAGGAGGGGCATAAGTGAAGGAGACTGTCCATATATTTAGAGAACCTCCAAGATTTACCTCGGCCTCAATGACATGTTTACAAAAGGAGGATATGGTTAGCTGGTTGTCTTCCTTCCAGAGAAGAGCTAGACCTCCTGTCAATCCCTACGGGTCCACTGTGAAGCAATGACGATATCCACATCGAGTACCAATGGCTTTCACCTTATTTGGTTGAGACTTCGTTTTCATAAGAAATATCACTTCAAGCCGGTAACCCTTGATGAGCTCCTACAGAGTTCGAACTGTCAGGGGTGAGCCTAACCCCTGACAGTTCCAACATAAAAGACTCATGGTGATCGGAGGGACTGAACTTCGTCAACTACCTCCACTGAGAATGGGATCATACCATCTCCAGTTTGTGTGGATGGGTTCACCTCTACAGGTTCTCCCCTTTGCTCCTCCATCATCTGACTAGCTTCTTTTACTGAGGATTCTCCTTCCTTCTTGTTATCGTTAGGTATCAGCTCATATGGAGAATACCTTCGGGCTAGGACTTTTGGATTTCTTTCAATAGACCGGTTCTTTGGGTTCTTTTTTGGTTGGGTCTGGCTTTGATTTGGTTTTATGGATGAAAGGTTAAATGGTTGGGCCAGAGTGGAATCGATAATTGGGCCTTGGTGGAGTTTGGTGTGGATCCGGTTTGGTTCCAATGGGAAATGGATCTGGTTTTGTAGTTTTGGTTGTGGGTTGGCTAAAACGGTTGTCTGGTTTTGATATACTGGGTTTTCGTCTTGAGTGGGTTGTGGAAAAGTTTGTGGGTCTGTGATTTTGGCAGTGTCCTTTCCTTCTATTCTCATGGGTGATGTGACAAGCCTATACTCAAGAAGGTGAAGACCACGTTGGTGGGTAGAAATGATGGGATTTGGCCGATTATGTAAAGGTGAAGACCACGTTGGTGGGTCTGATTGGCTGTGGAAATTAGAAGTGTGCGAGGGACCAACCTGTCTTTTCTTAGGTGGCTGATCGTACCATTGCATATCAGGATCTTGTCGGCCATCTCTTTTTTGCTTGATATCCTTTAGACCAACTGGAACTCCATCGCCACGTGTCCGCAAGTTGTCATCGTCTTCCTCTCCATGTTCATACTCTCTTCCAACCCTCTGTTACTTGTATCACCTGTATCAACTCCGGTCCCCTCCGTGACTGATTCTTTAGGCTCTATTGGTGCTGGGCCATCAAATGATTGCCTATGGCCTGGTGGTCGCCTCCGTGGGGACCGCCCTGCTTCGCATCTGGTTGTTTTATCTCAACTTTAATCCACCCTGGTATTTTCCAGTCACTCTCGGAGCGGATCCAACTTCCAATATGGCAGTGATTAACATCTGTGTTCTCTCTTTCATTTCTACTGAGTTGTAGTCTTTCTTCGCAATGTCTGTCATCATGAGGTATCACCCCACATTGGTAGCAAAAAATAGGGAGACGTTCATACTTTACCTCCACCATCAAATGGGCAAAAACAAATAGAAGAGAGAGAGTTAATGTTTGCAAAAAGAGAGAATAAAAAAATTAAAGAGAGATCGTATTAACTTTGAGTCCGGATCTTTTGTAGAGGCCCCAACAAGGATTCTCATGTAACAATTACTCTCGCTCATTTTTGAAAGAACACAATATATAATTATAAGAAAATCCTTAATGTGCCCGTGGTTTCCATTTTGTAATGGTATGGCCGGTCCTCATTGGTTCACACCCTAATTTTAAATGCACACTAATTGTGATTAAGATACACTTAGGGGCGGAGCCAGGAATTTTTCATTGGGGGAGCCATAATATATGTATGAACAAAAATTTTGATTTGAGGGTATGGAATTTGGGGGTTCGGGGGTGTAGGCCCCGAGAAAAAAAAATTTGGGGAAGTTTTTTTATTTTGAGAATTTTTTTTTCCCGGTAATGCCTTTGAGGTCGCTGCATGTCCCTATTAATACTCCTTAACTGTAGTTAAGATTCACCCATCTATCCTTGGTTTTTAAAAAAAAATATCAAATTTCTTTTAAAACCCTAGTTTAAAAT
The DNA here is from genome assembly GCA_015143295.1 of Tetracentron sinense. Lineage (NCBI taxonomy): Eukaryota > Viridiplantae > Streptophyta > Magnoliopsida > Trochodendrales > Trochodendraceae > Tetracentron > Tetracentron sinense. The sequence goes on from CM026560.1 coordinate 34,376,892, forward strand.
TCACTAACTCTGAGGGTGAAAATTATTTAAATATTTTTTTCTAAAAACCTAAGATAAGTAAGTGAACCTTGAGATTGAGATTGGGTGAATTTTAACCATAGTTAAGGGGTGTCAATAGAGACATGTGGCAACTTCAAGGGCATAAAGGGACTCCATTGGAGGGCCCACTATATATATGACAAGGAAAATTGGGTGGGGGGGGGGGGTGCCACTATATTATATAGGACAAAAAAAATTTTGGGGGCCAAGTATACTAGCGTGCCACTATATTATATAGGACAAAAAAAATTGGGTGGGACCAAGTATACTAAAAAAAAAAGAAATTTATTTGAGGGGCCCACTATTCATACTACTTCAATAAGGATTTACAAAAAATTTGTAGCTCGGCCCTTGGATACACTCACTCATAAGGTTAAATATTCCAACCTTGTTTATAAAAAAAAACAACAAAATTTTAAATTTCATTTTAATTTAGTTAAGTTTAACTAGAGTTAAAAGGGATACGGGATAAGATATGAAGCGGACCCACTTATCATAATTATAAGATTTTTTGGTTGGGGTAATAATTATAAGATGGAAACGCCCACTTAGTTGGTGAAAAAGACTTAATAGCCCTGGAAAGGAGTGCAAATCCTCTTGTCGGCCCTAATAACATAATTGGTATCAGGAACACACTCAGTTAACTGAGATCGGTCTCCATCTCTGTTAAACTTGTCTCTCTCTCTCCCTCGTCATCTCATACGGATTTCTTTTTTAAAAACAACCCTCACTCTTTTGGATAATGCGAGCATCACTTTCTTTCAAGTCTCCCTCTCTCCTTTTGATTGGAGAGAGTTATGTTTGGTTGCCGAGAAAATTGATGAAAACATGGAAAAGAAAAGAAAATTTTGGATTTTTAATATAATTTTTAGTTGTGTTTTGTCTAATTTTCTTTTCTTTTCCATGTTTTTACTTATTTTCTCAACAACCAACTATAGGGTTAATGTCTCTTAATGGAAGACAATAACATTTGTTTGACCACAAAGAAAGTGAATTTAAAAGAAAATGATGCTAGCATTACTCTCTTTAAAACTGTTCGGTATTAGGTTTGGAAGATAATCACCTCCTCGGTCGGTGACGTGAGAGGTGCGTCTTGGGTCTCATTTTAATGCTACGTGTCCCTCTTTTAGTTTTTTTTAACTTTGGTTAAGATTCACTAATCCCTATCGTTCACCCATTTACCTTTGGTTTTTAGAAAAATAAGATAAAATAATTTAATTTAACTTAAAGGTTAAAACAACTTAACTTGAGTTCATGGCAGGTGGAATGGGCGGCTTTGTTAGAGCGAAGAGCAATAGTTCCTCCTCGATAGTGGAGCAAACTATTGCTCATTAGGTTTTTAGAAGACAAAAACATTTATTTTCGTTCCAAGGAAATTTTTAAACATTTAAAAAAAAAAAATAGTTAGATTATTTAACAGTAACACTTAAAAGGTCATTGAATCTTAACGGTTAAAGAGAGTTAAAAGAGCTAGGCTTATTTTATTTTATTTTTAAAAAAAATTGCTGCAAAAGGCCTTTGCATAGGGATGGCAATGCGCCGGCTTAATCGGGTAAACCCGACCCTATTGGGACAGGTGGGGTGCTCCTAAGCAGGGTAGGAGCGAGTTTGAGAATTGAAGGTTAAACCCAACTTTGGGGTGCTCTTAACTTTGGATAAACGTCATGTGTAATGGGTCCTACCTGAAATCCAATGTTTTTAGAGCATGATCTCGACCCTAATTGGGTCGCAGTAGCAAAGTCCAGCCGTCTAATAGTAAGTCCTTCAAATCATAATGATTTTCGGGGCTCGGAACAGAAAATTTAGCCAAATGAACTAATGAAGTGGTCCCTGGTAGAAGGGGATCGGACCCCTTCTGCCCCACTCCAGAGTCACAGAGCCCCTCCAACTACCCTTTTAACCTTGGTTAAAAATCTAAATCCTGGGTTTAATTTTTTAAAAAATATTTTTTCCTAAAATCCAATGTTAGATTATTCAATCATAAGAGTTAATGAAATCTTAACCGCAGTTAAGAAGTGTTAAAAGGGGCACATAAGCATATTTGGCTGATGTAGAGACAAGTCCACCAGTAGCCGATAAGCCCCACCTAGCTAATCTATTATTATTATTCCTATTTGTTTGGCAAATTGTGTTAAAAGGAGAGGAAGGAAAGGCCACGTTGAAGGTTCTCTTGCCAAATGTAGTGAAGGATCAATCGCCTTTAAATCAAAGAGACCTCTCAAATCCATGCAAACCCAACAAGGGGATCACAAAGCAATTCCGAAACCCTAAGTATATCATTTCTCCTCCTCTTGGTGGTAACAATGGAAGTCGATCCTGGTGTTGGGTTCTCCTTTACAACAGTACCACTGGTGCAATTTCATGATGAAAAATACAGTCTCTGTGAGAATCAAACTGAGGCCAACAATTAACACTCCTCCAAGACAGGCACTGCCACCTTCCTTAAAACTTGCTTCAATGGAATCAACGCTTTATCAGGTCCTTCTTTTTACTGTTTTTATTTCTTTCTTTGTCTTGTTGATTGGATTTTGACTGTTTGTGTGTGACATATTAGTGCCCCTTATTCCCTTGGAATAGACACCTTTGTGTTTCTATTTTCAGGGAATAAAAAATTGTTCCTCAGGAGTAATACTAAACGAGCCTCAGTTTCTTTTGTTTTGGGAGATTATAGAATAATTTAAGATTTTTTTTTATTTTATTATTGTGGTCTCTCATTTTTCCATTTTCTCGTCTGTTTGAAGAAAAATGTAGCATGATCAACTTTGATAGAAGAGAGAGATAGAGAGTTACTGTTTGCAAAAAGAGAGAACATATTAACTTTGATATTAACTTCGATTCCGGATCTTATGTAGAGGCCCCAGCAAGGATTTGCTCATTTTTGGAAGAACACTGTATAATTAGGAAAATCCTTAACGTGCCCGTGGTTTCCATTTTGTAATGGGATAGTCGGTACTCATTGGTCCACGTCCTAATTTTAAATATACACTAATTGTGATTAAGATACACTCACCCATAAGTTAAATAATCCGATCTTGTTTTTCAAAAATAAATAATCCGATCTTGTTTTTCAAAAAGAAAAATCAAAAATAAAATTTTAATTTAATTAAGCTTAACCAGAGTTGAGATACGGGATAAGATATGAGGACCCACTTCTCATAATTATAAGATTTTTTTGCCTAGGGCAATAATTATTTTATCAGAATTGGTATTATATGACACTCAATTAAAAGCTGCCACTCTCGTATCATTTAATGCTGATAAACTCAGTGTTTTAAAACCCGGACCGGACCGGTGGGTTGAACCGGTTAACCCGTCACCCGGTTACCATAGTGGGTTGGGTTGGTCCTTTGATGGGCTGAATACCAAACCCGGGGTGACCCAGTGAAAACCGCCCAAACCGGCGTGACCCGATCGATCCGGCCGGTTTTTGGTGAACCGCCCGGATCATGAAAAAATGTATTTTTTGTCCTATTTATCCCAAAATAAAATATATTAATAAAAAATAGGAGTTTTAAAACAAAACCCTAAAGAAAAAACAAAGACTACGTAAGAAAAATAAGAAATTGGAGATAGAGAAAACTAAAAAATCAATGAGGTGAGATCAAAACCATTCTTTTATTTTAATTTGAAGGATTCATATATGTTGGATAATTTTAGAAGACTTAGTCAACCATAAACTAGTTTTTAGGATTTCAAGAGAAGGATAACATAGTTTGATACTTTATTTTATGCAACATAGTTTGATACTTTATTTTATACAAATTGACTGCTGTTTTTCGTAGCTTAGATAAAACTTGGATTATGCTTTTATTTTTGATTGACAGGAGTTGACTATGTTCATTTTTTTGTTAGAATTGTGCAATGATAAATTTTCTTGTTAATCAACATGTTAGCTTCTTTCTTATTTAAGTTATGTATTATTTTAATCTCTTGAATCACCTAAAAAATTATATCTCTCGAACCAAATCTTAAAATAGGAAAGAAAATATTAATATTAAATATTTTTATGGCATTACTTAGTGTCATTGGGTCAACCCGATTGACCCGACGGTCCGACCGATTTGGACCAACCCGCCCCCTTGACCGGGTTAGTGTCCGGTCTGGGTTTTAAAACATCGGATAAACTAGCCCCATCTCTTGCGTGAGTGGTAGGGGTGGATCTAATCTCACCCGGTTTGCAAGAGCTCCACTGCACAAGCTAAAGCTAACTTCTGACCGTCACTCTACTCATGTAAGTAATTGATATCTCTCCTTAAAAAAGAAAAAAAAAATGCCTGTAAACTGAGATCCGTCTCTCATAAACTTGTCACCTCCTCTCCTTTTCTTGTCATCTTCGTACGGATTTTTTTATCAGTTTAAATATAATAAGAAGCTGAGCTCCGCACATGCAGTAAAAAGGGAGCTCCGCACATGCAGAGCTCCGCATGAAAATTAATATCCTTTTTTTAAAAAAAAAAAAAACTTTAACTCTTAAAACCTTTTTAACTCTCTTTAAAACTGTTCGGTATTAGGTTTGGAAAATAATCACCTCCTCAGTCGGTGAGGCGAGGAGGTGCGTCACGGTCCCCATTTTAATGCTACGTATTCCTCTATTGGCTCTATTTAACTGTGGTTAAAAATCATTGATCCCTAGCGTTCACCCATCTACATTTGGTTTTTAGAAAAAAAAAAAAATTTAACTATAACGTTAAAACAACTTAACTGGACGGGTGAGTGAATCTTAACAATAGTTAGTAGATATTAAAAAGAACACGTGGTGACTTATAGAGACAATTTAATTGTTGTTAAATATAATTATCCTAAGGTTAATATTTTTAATTTTTTACAAGGTTAGATTGATAAATCCTAGGGGTAAGTGAATCTTAACCACAGTTAGTAGGTGTTAAAGGGAACACGTGGCGGCGGGTAGAGCTCTCTTTAATTGTGGTTAAGCATAATCAACCTAAGGTTTTTTTTCTTCTAAAAACTAAGGTTAAATAGATGAATCCTAAGGGTGAATGAATCTTAACCACAGTTAGTAGGTGTTAAAGGGGACACATGACGGCTTGTAGAGTCCCTTTTAATTGTGGTTAAGCATAATCAACTTAAGGTTTTTTTTTTTTTCTAAAAACCAAGGTTAGATGAATGAATCCTAGGGGTAAGTGAATCTTAATCACAGTTAGTAGGTGTTAAAGGGGACGCATGACGGCTTGTAGAGCCCCTTTAATTGTGGTTAAGTATAACCAACCTAAGGTTTTTTCTTTCCAAAAAACCAATGTTAGATGGATGAACCTTAGGAGTAAGTGAATCATAACCATAGTTAGTGGGTGTTAAAAGGGACAAGTAGCGGCTTAATTATAGAGATCCTATAACTGTGGTTAAACATAATTAACCTAAGATTAATATTTTTATTTTTTTTTCTTAAAACCAAGGTTAGATTGATGAATCCTAGGGGTAAGTGAATCTTAATCATAGTTAGTGGGTGTTAAAAGGGACATGTAGAGCCCCTTTAATTGTGGTTAAGTATAATCAAGCTAAGGGTTTTTTTTTGTCTAAAAACTAAGGTTAGATAGATAAACTCTAAGAGTGAGTGCAACTTAATCATAGTTAGCGGGTGTTAAAAGGGACACTTGGCATCTTGGGACTTTTATGTTTTTTTTTTTTTTGAGCTTTTCTTTTTTGGTTGAACTCTAATTACTAACCCACTCACACAAACCATCAGGCCAACAAAAACATAGTACGTGTTTTCTCTAAGTATTAAGAGTAAAATGGAAATAAAGTATCATTAGTTAACGGAGTTTATATAATAGTAGCGGGTGGCACGTGTGATGCACGCGAGAGCGAGGGGAAGGAGTTAACCACAGTTAATAGGAGTTAAAAGAGACAAGTGTTAACCCGTGGGTGCGATTGAACTCTCCCGAGTTCAATCACAATTGACTGCGAATCTATTATTTAAATAGATAGATGAGGTCGTGTGAGAATTAAAGTAAAATATCAAATACAAATTTTGTTTTATATAAAGGTAGTTTAGGAATTTTGGAAAATTCAGGCTACGCTTGCCTCTCCCATTATAATAGTAATAAAGAATAGTAGAGATAGATAGATGAGGGTAGTGTGAGAATTAAAGTAAAATATTAAATCAAAATTTTGTTTTGTATAAGGGTAGTTTAGGAATTTTGGAAAATTCAAGCGTAGTAAATAAGAGTTAAAAGAGACACTTATTAACCCATCGGTGCGATTGAACTCTCCCTGAGTTCAATCACGAATAACTGTCATTCTATTATTTAAATAGATAGATAAGGATAGTGTGAGAATTAAAGTAAAATATTAAATGCCAATTTTGTTTTATATAAGGGTAGTTTAGGAATTTTGGAAAATTTAGGCTAAGCCTGCCTCTCCCATTATAATTGTAAAGAAGATTGAGGAGGTTAGTGTAATTTTAGAAACGAGAGGGGAGAATTCTAAAATTTCACCGCACCACTGCAGGAGGAGGTGAGTGTAATTTATCCTTTTTTGTCATTGGTTGATGTATTTAAGTAAATGTCCTACACACGTGGATACCTCTCCTGGATTTTAGGGATCTTTGTAGAGATATCTGCAAAAAAATCTGAACTCTTGAAATTTTTTAGTCGGAATACCCGATACTTTGGTCAAATATATTATTATAGTTGGACCGAGATTTTGTTGAGATTCCCAAAATTTTGAAATTTTGGTTTGGCATTGTTAAAAAATCGGGACTTCCAACCGCACAAGCCCTTAAAACTAGGAAATTTGGATCGGCGTTGTTTGTTTATAAATTTATATCATCTCTACAATTATAATTAGAGAAATTGGGTTAAAAAGTTGCTTTATTTTTTTTCTATTATTTCTAATAAGTCTCAATTTTATGATATCTTATAATATAATTAGTAAAGTGAATTTTTTATATTTTTCCTATTTTATACTTTCAAATTAAGATATTATGTTATCTTATTTTATAGGAGAAAAGTTAGTTGAAGTATTAAAGTAATATCAACTACAACTAACAATAATCCCTCTATATCTTCACGATTCCCTCAAATTTTTAATTTTTATCCTTCTTCTCTCATGTTCTTTCCTTGATACCTCTCTGCGTGGTAACACTTTTCAAGAGAAAAAGTAGGATTTTTTTTTTCTCAAAATGTCTCTTTCTATAATAACTAGTCCATCATAAATTTTTTTATATAAAAAAAATCCCTCAAGTTTCTATCCCAAAATATTTAAATTTTTTTTCAAAATGACCCTCACTAGGATCCCTATTCCCAATATCTCTCTCACTTTCCCCTCTCTCTCACGTACATCGCATGTGCCGCCTACTAGATAACAATAATATCATAATCATCATCATGGCATCCACTCACATTGATCATTCTTATAAATTATGATTAAAAACACATGATGGTATGTACTATTGAGTGTGTGACCGTTGATAAGGTTCTCAAGATTTGTGCAAAAGTGATAAGAGACCCATATGTAAAAGCTTAGCCATCTAAGCCGACTCAAGACCAATGTTACCTGGTTCGTCGGTTCACTCATTTCGAATTCGAGTTCATAATTTACAATTCGTCACTCTAGAGTGAACCTGATTCATCAGGAGTAGGATGAGATAGTTCGTTTCTCAGTTCGTAAGTTCGCTAACTTGGTTCGCTTATATATATATATTGTATAAATAAATATATTGTAAATACTTATTTAAAAAAAGACTTTTAAAAATATATAGGTTATTTAAAAAAAAAAACATTAAAAAATAGGTTTTTTTGGCCGGTTCGCGAATCCAGGAAACAAATTCGTCAAACTCAAAGTATAAGTTCGTCGAACTTAAAGAATAAATTCATTGAACACAAACAAAAAGTTTGTTGAACCAAAACAAAAAGTTCGTTGAACCAAAGCTATTAGGTTCAAGTAATGGGTTCGCTAAATTTCATGAACCGAACTGCAAACTGGTTCACTGCGAACTAGTTCACTTCGAACCAGTTCGCGGTTTGCACTAGTAGGTAGCGAACTAGGTAACCCTATTCATGACTAGGCTTAAGCACAAAGTACTATTTCCTTTTATGACTGCGACTGTTTGTCTCATTTGACCGTACCATGCCCCTCACTCCTCTTCGTGATAACTCATTTTACTCCAACACTATAACTCGCCGGCGATATAATTCACTCGTGAGTGTGCAAAGACTCAAGACATTTTATTATTATTTTTTTCCTAATTTTATATTTCAAAACCGAGAAATTAGGGATCAGGATTTTTTTTATTTTTTTTCATGATTAATAATTATAAAAAAAAAATCAACTTCTAGAATAAGAATTGAGATTTTTTTTTATAGACAAAAAAGGCGTTGAGATTATATGGTATCTCAACGGTTTGAATACTTTTTTTTTTCTTAAAAAATGCTAGTTGTTTTTAATAACAAAAGATTATAGAAAATTAAAGAGAAATTACGGTTTTAATATTGAGATTATATAGTTGGTAGACTAAGGCCTTTTTTTTTCCTTTTTTTTTTTGGTAATTGAGACTAAGGCCTTAAGATTATAAATTTATTTACAGTGAAGTAATTAAAAATGATAGAGAAGGCATTGATATCAAATAGTTTGAAGTTTGAGTTTTGTTCTATCAATAAAAAAAGATTAAAATCTGATATCAATGTTGAATTTGAACATTTATACACTGTTTGAATGTTGAGATTAATGTTGGGGATTAGAATTCTTTCCAAATGATACTGTCTTTCTAGTTTACTTAAGCTCTAATTTTAATATTTTGATTTTGGTGTGATTGTACTAAGATTTTCGGAAATTTCATATACTCATGCATCTTGCATTTAAATAAGGAGCTAGTACTATCTTTTGGGCACATAAAAAGCATCCTAAGTAGAAGTCTCATTCTTTCCAAGTAGCAAGAAATTAGGATGATCAGAAAAGTGTGGACTGTCCGATTGGAGGTTACAAAACTATAACTTAAGTTGGATTAGATTAATCTTAGAGGGTTAATAGAATTTAACCTAGAATGCAGGGTGGTCTAGGAATTGGTTTGACACTAGATCACAGTTAATAACGATTGAACCCTCCCCGCGTTAAAAATATAAACTATGGTTAAGATTCACTAATCCTTAAGGTTCAACAATCTAACATTATTTTTTTAAGAAAAAATATTTTTTTTAAAGAACACTAGTTAAGAATTTATAACTCTTAAGGTTAATATTTTTGTAATATTTTTTCTTAGAAATAAGGGTAAATGGTTGAACTAAATGAGCTAAGTTAATCGAAACCACTTTTTTTTTGGTAGATACTAAACAGTTAAACACGCACATGTTAGGCAACACACACGCAGACACCCGGACACCCTTATGACACAGACCTATGGGTGTGATTGAACTCGGATAGAGTTCAATTGCGATTGACTGATTCTGTCTCGGAAGGAGTTGTCGACGAAGAGGAGAGAAGCGCATGGTACGGTCAAAGGAGACAAACATGTCAGAAAATTAAATTGTACTTTGTGCCTAGCTTAATCTCGAGCCGGCTTAAACAATATGGGATCTTGATTATTATTTTGCACAAATCTTGAAGGTCTATTATCGAACGGTCATACACTCATTCACTTTATAGTACATCCTATGGGTGTTTTAAAGGATTTTGCTAGCCCCAAGGCCATACAGAACTTTGACTTTTGCTTTCTAAATTATAAAGGGAAATAGTTAACGGATCCATGGATCCATCTGCAAACCTCTTTTTTTTTTTTTTGGTCACTATGGGTGTGCCTATCATTACTCGTATTAAAATAATGACACATTTTCAAGTATTAGGCCCAGTCAATGGAAAATTTTGGAGTAAATGCGGCTAACACCTCCTCGCGTTTTTAATCATTTCCTTAAATTGAAATGGAAAATGACTATATATGTGACTGTGTCAAATCTATACTATATACTGTGAGGAAAATTTTTAGGGTTCGATGCACGTCAATAGCTGTTTGACTGGTAGAGCAATCACGGTGATATTACACATGTAAATAAGACTAAAAATAAAGAAGGAGAAGGAATTGGTCTACACCCTGAAATAACTCAAATGGTAAAGTCAGTAAACGAAGAAGAAGGTAAACAGTAAAATCACAAAGACACTAAAACACTGAGAGCTAGAACACTAAGGTGAAAATTAAGGCATTGTCTTCAGATATTCCCTGATCGATCCTGATGCACTGGGTCTCCAGGGTATTTATAGGTTAAGCTTGGGATGCTTATAAATGACCATCGATGACTTGGATGACCATGTCATAAGCTTGTCACTCATTACCAAATATGTCAGATATATTTGATAACGAACGCAACACACGCGGGAGTCTACAATCTCTAAGTCGGTTTGTGGGTCGAAAACTCATCTAAGGTAACTAGTTATAAATGGTAAGACCGTGTTTTTCACCTAACGTCAGAGACAAATGATCGCCTCCTGAGGATCAGGTCCTGAAAGTCAGTCTAGTTGTCGACATAAAGCGCGGGCTCGTTGTTCACAACGAGGATGATACCGTTGTCTTGATGACTACGAGTTCGTTGTCTAGAGGACAACGTTCCCGTTATGAGGAGCACAACGAATTCGTTGTCATACACACAACGAATTCGTTGTCATAAACACAACGAATACGTACTCAAAAACACATATAAGTTCGAATCCACCGTTTAACACCGAAAACAAGTTTTTTGCCACAACACTAGATTTACGAATTTTATCTCTTACATATACTATAGAAATAGAATGCCTAGGTGGCATCCTCTTTGATCTTCATTTCAAGATTTGTGATGCCACATCATCACATAATGGGAGCCATAAATATCCTTTTTTAACTTCTCATTTTCTCTCTCCATTATTAACTCTCTCCCATGCGCCAACATATTCTGCTACTCAACAAAGACCTCATCTCTCTCGCTAAATCCTAACTCCACTTAAGTAGGACTCATAAATATCCTCTCTTTACTATCCACTTTATACCTTTTTTTTTAATATTAAAAAAAGAATTAATATTTTTTCTAAAAACCAAGGATGGGTGGATGAACCCTAGGGATGGGTGGATCTTAACCATAGTTAAAGGGTTTCAAAAAGGACATGTGGCGACCTCAAGGGTGATTACCGGATTTGCCAAATCCAGTTATCACTGTAGAGGATTTGGTCTCTTAATATTTTTGTTTTATGGTTTATACCAATTAAATTTCATAGAAGATGAAAAACCTTACAATTTTAAAATTATATTTTTATCAATTTTGATTATTAAAAAAATCAGATTTTTCATTCATTTTTTCCCTGAAGACTACTTTCCTAAATTTACACTATTCTCTAACAAAATTTATTTATTTTTTAATCAAATGATTTTGGGGGTGCTTGATGTTTTAGTTTTAAGGTTTATATACCAACTAAAGTTTCAGATTTTAAATTTTAAGTACAAATTCTTTCTAATTTTTTCTCATTTTCGTAATTGGTTAGAAGATTACATGTGATACATATGGAGTTCATGATAATCCGGTTAATGTATTTTTCGTTTCATATCTCATTAGTTGTGATGATTTTCCTTTCTTATCTTGCACACGCATACAAACACATATCTTAAAATATATTAATATGCATGTTTATTTCATTCTATTTTATGCCCATGCATTGCATAGGGGTTTTGCTAATATTCACTATCACTATTATAGGCACTCTTGAATGCCATTAGTTTTAAGAAGAGCACACCATTGGGACAACAAAAATGGGTACATTTGTATGCCTAATAATCAGACCATAGTCTTATAGATACTCCTGCTGCACTTAGTAATGTTCAAACTTCTCTTTAGTAAGAATCTAAGACTATCCACCACTGATATGCAAAAATGCCACGTGCAACCACATCTGATGCTTCTTCCCTGCCCAAATTACTACCATGCACCCAAAATACTCTTTATGAGCCCACATCAAACCCATACTTTTTCCTTTCAACAAAATATATATATATAAACACCTCCTTAAATTTCGGAGTGCGAACTCCATCTGCAACGGGGGGTCTGCCTAACCCCTACCTTCCAAAAAACAAAAAACATGAATCGAGGTACGAAAAACCATTAGAAAGCATCTCTTCAAAAATTATGAAGAAAACTGTTAGGGTTTTGAATGTTAGGATTTTGAATCTACAATTAGGGTATATTACTAATCGACAATGACAATAGGTTTGGAATTAGGGGTACTATCGAGCCGAGCCGAGCCAAGTAGGGGGATGTTCAAACTTGCTTATTAAGTAAATGAGCTCGAAAAACAAGTTTGAGCTTAGCTTGTTTATTAAATAAACGAGCTCGAGCTTGTTTGCAAGTAGCTTGATTCATAAGATGAAATTATTTAATAGGTTTGATTTTTAATTACTTTATTGCCCTCATATAGGTTTAAATTTTTTTTTGCAAGGATACCTTAATTTTAGAAAAATCATAATAATTGTATAAAGGATATTCTTATTATGTAAAATACAATATAAATTATTATTCATTCATTCCTAGTATATAATAATATACTTAATTTTAAATTTTAAATAAAGTAAGTATATTTAGATATTTTAATAGGTTAATTATATATATAATCAAACCGAGCTTTCTTTGAGCCAAGTAGAGATGTGTTTAAAACTTAGCTCATTAACTAAACGAGTCCAAAATTCAAACTTGAGTTTGGCTTGTTTACTAAACAAACGAACAAGCTCAAGCTTTAACTAGTCAAGCTCGAGTTGCTCACGAGAACCTTGTTTAATAACCACCCCTGGTTGGAGCTTGATAAAGACAGTGGTTTCTTTGAAAGTTAGTATGAGATAATTAACACAAGAAAAGCCCTTTTAAGGACGTGGGGAGACATAGAGAGGAAGGTAGGTGGGAGTCGTGGAGAGGGGTGGAGATTAATTTTTTAGTGGACTGGACCCCAATAGCCTGCCTATGTAGCCCAAAGGGATATAAGGGGCTGCTGCATAACAATAGTTAGCTGCAATGGACTTTTGCAGCGGCAATTACAAAAAGGTCCTTAAAATATCATATAGGAAAACTTGATTAAGGTTAATTTTGATAAACTTTTTAAAAGATGAAGATTTTTTTTATTTGTACATTTCTAATAATAATAAATGTCAAACTTAACCTATTATCCTTGTGGCAATGTAAGAGACATTTTTCCGACTGTTGGCTATAGAAAAGTCTTGCAGCTGATTATTGTTCGTTGTTGCCCATCTGCTCTCCGTGGGGAGAGAGAGAGAGAAAGAGACTCGGAAGGGCTCCCTAGAAGCACCACGCAAGCATGCAGATTTAGGGTGGCACTGGATTTTCTCTAGGTCAGAGTGAAGCACCCTTTAACTTTGGATAAACTTTGGTTAAGAAGTTTTAACTCTTTGTGATTAATTTTTTTTTTCTAAACATTAAGGTTAGATTATTTAATTTTAAAAGATAATAAATCTTAACTACAATTAATAAGTGTTAAAAGGGACACGTAGCGAGTTGGAGAGGCTGGGCAGAATATTTTACTATGGTCCCGCGTTGGGTTAGTAGTTCTTCAATATTCTGTCACATGGTGATAGGTGGGGTACGTATGGCACACTGCATTAATTAAAATATCATACTTTCAATGCTAATCCAAACCTACATGCTTACTTAGCTCTGTTATGATCTTTTGGAGCCACTTGCTGCAAAAACGGGGTCTTGCATGGCTAGCCCTAGCTCATCAAGGGGCAGCCGGTTGCTTCATATCTTGGCTAGCCATCTCAGGTAGGCTTCAAACTCAAGATAAGACTTTGTGAGCACCACATCTTGTCTCAGTCTAAGTGTCGCTTCTGTTGGAACTCTTGTGAAAACACAGAACACATTTTCTTTTCTTGCCAGTACACAATGATGATATGGAAGCATATTCTTAGCAAAATTCGTTATAGTAATCATATATGATTCTTGGTTGGGAGGAAGAAGTTTAGTGGATGTTAAAAGAGACGTCTAAAGGGGATTTGAGTTCACAGGTGAAAAAATTATGCTTCATTGGCACAGTTTTTCACATTTGCCGGGAAAGGAATGCTCGCATATTTCAAAATTAGTTCCTTCCTTCTGAGGTGATCATCAGTAGGATTATCGAAGACATTACCCTTCGCTTAGCAATAATCGGCTTCACATTCTAGATTCTCAAGATAATCGAGACTTCTTTGAGAGGTGGAATGTCTCCTTCACCTGGTACCAGGAGGAAATTAAATGATGCTCGTGGATTCCTCTTAGGCTAGGGACTTGGGCAGTTAATACCGATGGCTCGGTTAGGCCACATGGTGTTGGGACAGGTGTCATATTCAGAAATCATATAGGTCAGCCCTTGTGTGCCTTCGCCACCTGCGCTACATTAGAATATATGGATTTTGAGAGCTCAATCCTTCATATCGAGCTTGAAGCGATTAAGCAAATTTGTGAAATAGTCATCGTTCATCATATCAATAAGCTCTTGATCATCTCCGACTCCAAGATAGTTGTTGAAGCAATCAAGTCTCAGTGTGTTGTTGCTTGGCCGGTTAGATTCCTTGTAGAGGACATTTTGAATCTCCTTAGATCCTTTGAAGAAGTTAGAATTTCTCATATATGGAGAAAAGCGAATCGTGCGGTAGATTTTTTGGCTTCATTTCACACAAATGTAAGCACTGTTTTGTTATACCCTTTGAATTTCTTGAGCCTCTTCTTCGCATTGTTGAGGATGATGCTGAGAGTTGTAAATACTATAAGTTGTAATAGCTCTTTTTTCTTTTATGAATTCTGGTTGGGACCTGCCTAACCCCTCGCTTACCCTAAAAAAAAAAGGTCTTGCAATATATTATTGCTTAAAGTATAGGGGTGTATTCAAATTAAGTCAGCTCAAGGCGAGACTCGGCTCGGCTCAACAAGTCAAATTCAAAACCGAGCTTTTTTTATTGATCAAATCAGGTCGACCTTATTTTTGAAACTTGAACTTACAATCAAGCCGAGTTCAAGCCAAGCCTAGCTTAATTTGGCTCGGCTGAATTATGTTTGAGTTCGGCTCATCTCAATATATTTATAATATAATAATAATATTATTATTAAATAATAATTTTATAATATTTTATAATTTTATAAATAATATACTTATAAATTTACTATATTATTAATAATTTATTTTTAAATTTAAAAAAAAAACACATTTTTTATGCTTCAAGTTAAGCTTGAGCCAAGCCGAGCTCGGTTGAGCTTGAATCAATTCGAGCTCAAGCCAAGCTTAGAGCTTAAATTGAGCTCGAATCTAGCTTGAACAGGTACAAGCAGACCTTGAGCTTAGCCTTAGCTCTAGCTCGGTTCAGCTCGATTACACCCCTAGTGAAATGGGAAATTGAAAGGGAATTGATTGGGGTCAATATATATGGGGAGAGGGTTAGTGTTAGTCCAACGGAAATTCTTTTGAGAAGGACACGTGACGTGCAGGGTTTGTTCATTTCTTTTGAGAGATACATCATTAGACAAACTCATCTATAGTACATGGATAAAGATTAAGAGCAATAGTCACCTCCTCGTACCGAGGAGGGGACAATTCCTCCTTGCTCTTACAAACCCTTTGAACTATGGTAATTAACCACTTTTTGTGGTTAATTTTTTTTTAAATATATATTTTTTAAAATCAAGGATAAATGTATGAACCCTAAGGGTGACTGAATCTTAACCACAGTTAATGGGAGTAAAGAGGGGACACATGGCCCCAAAAATGAGGGACAAGACGTTAACTCACCTCCTCGGCCCGAGGAGGTGACTATTTTTCATAGATTAAATAATAAAATGAAAATGCTTTATTCGTCATATTATATTCTCCCGTGTTTACCATTGCAAAAGTTTATTAATTTTCCTTAATCAAATGCAATTGTTCATATTATATAGAACATTACTTTTTATTGAATAACTCAAAAGATAGCTGTTGATGGATCAAATTTCTAACCCAGTTTGATTCTTCGATTCGTGTGCCCTTCAACAATATAATAAGCTAAAAAAAAACGTGATTCAGATAGTTTTTTTAAAAAATTATTCGGCTAGGGATATAGTTCAAATCAAGGGAATCTCCCTTACTTTATATAAAGAGTTAAGAACCCCATAACAAAAACAAATATCATGATTTAGGGCATGCTTTGAAAAATTTTAGTATCTAATATGGAAAGTGATTTAAAAAAAAAAAACTCTTGGTTCCTACCTACTATCGAGAGCTACACCGTTGGATTAACCATCTAATGGCACCAAAGGTGCACATTCTTTAAATGATGGACCCTACTCCGGGGTGGAGCCAAGATTCTCTGGCTGGGAGTTACATCCTCCAAATTTTTTTTGAGGGCCAAATTCATGAGTCATCGTATCTATTTTTATCCATTTGTATATATTCTGTGTGTCCGTTTATATAGAATATATTCTCTCAAAAGTATAGGGGACTAGAGCTCCCGTCCCGGGCTCTAACCCCTGTCCCGAGCTGTTAATAGTATAATAGTTTTTTTTCAAAATTTCAGGAGCTGCTTCAGCCACCCGAGCCCCATGCCCCATCTAGCTCCACCGCTGATCCTACTAAATGCTTGAGACCATTAGTCCAGATCTCAATAGTAGGTACCATAGATAGTTTTAAATCACGTCCCATCTAATATATTATCGTTACTAGTGTTTGTCTTTTGCACACATACTTCAAGGGTAAATATGTCAAAAGATACCAATGATAAAAATTCATAGCAGGCCCTATTTGATAAATATGTCAAAAGTATGCCCTTTTTATAATAAAAATGCAAGGCATGCGGTGAAGTAACCCTATTTAAAAAAGAATTTAGGAACTTGGATATGTTCAGGGACTTGTACAGAGACTCCCTGTACTGTGTCACATAATCGTCAATATCTTCGTCTTCTTCCTGTCCATACCATCCATGGAAAGTGAAGCTCGTGATGGGTTATCCTTTACAACACCACTGGTGCTTCATGATGAAAAATACAATCTCTGTGAGAGGAAAACTGAGGAAGTAGAGGCCAACCATTACCACTCCTCCAAGACAGGCACCACCACCTTCCTTAAAACTTGCTTCAATGGACTCAACGCTTTGTCAGGTCCTTCTTCTTCTTTTCTTTTTTTGTTTTGTTAATAGGATTTTGAATGACTATCTATCATGACCATCTTTACAATGACCCATGTAGTGTATATATATATATATATATATATATAAAGAAAGATGAGATAATCTAAAGATAGAAACTAACTACAATCAAATCTAATCTAATCAAATCATACTCAAATTCCCCTTTATATTCTCCGAGACAAATCTCTAATAAGGCAGAATGTTTCTGCTATTAGATCACTCACCCTTGAATTCAAAAATGGCAAATCGTTGAAAGGATTGGTTCTATACTTATTACTTCCCCTTTATGATCTCTTCGTTATCACTTGAAGGAGATACCATTGTCCCCTCTTGTAAGTACTGTTTATTTATTAGTTATGGTCAGGACGGAGCCAAAAAGTTTTGAGCCATGGTTAATTGATAATGTTTGTAATTAGGCGGGTACGAAATATTATGAGTTTAGGAAGGTTCGACCCAAGAAATTTTTTTGAGGATCAAGTTCGGGGTCATTTTGTACATATCCTACTAGTATTGTTTCTCATTATTTTGGGGCAGATGTCTCCTTGCCCCATTTCTATGCCCCTGGTTATGGCTACCAAATGAACAGAGATGCTCACGAACAGCTTGAGCCTTTTTGGTTAACAAGCCAAGCTTGAATAATATGCATGTACTCGGCTCGTTTAACACACGCTATCTAATATATGTACTTAAGTATTTAAGAGAATACACATATCTAAAAAAAATGGACATTTGATCTAATAAGTATAAAAGATAACAAAAGCAATAAACAAGCTCGAGTTCGAGTTCGAGCTTGGTTAGTCTAGGTAGACAAGCTGAGTCGAGTCGAGCCCAAACTAGTAGTTTTCTTCACTAGCCGAGCTTGAACAAGATTAGTGAAGCCCAAGCTCAAGCCGAGCATGAGCAACTTTGTTACTTAACAACTGAATATTCTTATCTCTCTTTTTAAAATCTTGCCATATGTAGTGGAATTTTATAGGATAGTAAAGGTATTTACAGCTTCTTACAATATCTTTATTCCATTTATTGCTCAACTCAAGCAAGTCATGTGGGCATATAACCATGTTTTGGCTGAAGTGAAAATTCAAATCCTGTAGTTTTGTTTGGTTCTACAGGAGTTGGGATATTATCAGTTCCATATGCACTATCAGAAGGAGGGTGGCTGAGCTTAACACTTCTTTTGGTTTTTGCCCTCGGAGCCTTTTACACAGGTTTGCTAATGCAAAGATGCATGGACGTAGATTCTCGTATAAGGACTTATCCTGATATTGGCGAGCGTGCTTTTGGGAATAAGGGAAGAATGGTGGTATCAATTTTCATGTATTTAGAGCTCTACTTAGTTGCTACAGGTTTCTTGATTATAGAAGGCGATAATTTGCATAATTTATTTCCAAACACGGGCTTCGATGTTGCAGGGCAAAGGATCAATGGAAGACAAAGTTTTGTTTTAGTTGTTGCCCTTATAATTTTGCCTTCAGTGTGGTTAAATAACTTGAGCATTCTTTCTTATATTTCTGCCACTGGGGTCATAGCTTCTATCATCATCGTTGGCTCCATTTTGTGGATTGGTGCAGTCGATGGAGTCGGATTTCATGGAAAGGGAAGGCTTCTAAATTTGACTGGAGTCCCTACTTCTGTTAGTTTATATGCCTTCTGTTACTGTGCCCATCCAGTTTTCCCCACACTGTACACTTCTATGAGAAACAAAAAACAATTCTCCAAGGTATGTGATACATATTTGAGTTACTTTTTTTTTTTGTTAACTGGGGTTAGTATCTGTTCTAAAGGTGAGTGCGCTAATGTCTAGCATTTGAAGCTTGGCTAAGGGTGGCGACGCACCCCTCGGGATCCATCCCAGAACCTCCCTCCTAGTGAGGGGATACACTAACACTGGGCTAGCCCCATGGTGTGTTATTTGAGTTACCTAATATGACCCCATGTTTGGTTGTCAGAAAATACGTGGGAAAAAAAAAACAACCTGGCAATTATGAATTATATTAAGGAAACCAAACAAAAAAAAAATATTTCCTCTGCTTTCACCTATTTTCTAGGCAACCAAACATGGTTAAGCTCACAAGTTTGCTACAAGAATTTTTTTTTTTTCTCCCTTTGCTCTCATTATGATAGTAGACATGTCCTAAATGTTTTGAAAAAAGAGAAGCTGAAATTTTCAGTAGTTGCTCAACTGAAACTAAGAAATTCTAAAAGCAATAAACTTATAGCTACTAGGGAATTACTTACTTTCACCTTCTTGTTTCTCATTGCAGGTCTTGGTCTTCTGCTTTGTCATATGTACGATAAGTTATGCATTAATGGCGGTTTTGGGATATCTAATGTATGGATCAAATGTACAATCTCAAGTGACATTAAACCTTCCCATTGAAAAGCTTAGCTCAAAGGTAGCAATATTCACCACACTGGTCAATCCTATTACTAAATATGCGTTGATGGTTACACCCATTGTGACTGCTATCGAAAGTTCGTTGTCGGGTTATTGCAACAAGAGATCCATTAGCCTTCTAATTAGAACCATGTTGTTGATCAGCACAGTCATTGTGGCCTTAGTTGTTCCATTTTTTGGGTATCTCATGTCACTCGTCGGAGCATTTTTAAGTGTCACAGCTTCAATTTTATTACCGTGTCTATGCTACCTTAAGATTTCAGGCACTTATGAGAGACGGAGTTATGAGCTGGTGATTATTATTGGGATTATGTTAATGGGAATTTCAGTTGTAATTATAGGTACTTACACTTCTGTGGTGCAAATAATAAGACATTTGTAAGTGCTAGATTAACCATGTATTTAACTATAACGTTATAATTTGAAATATGAATGTTGGTTACTAATTTCCATGCTTATGGCATATAGATGGATACACTACTTATAGTATAATGGAAAAGGACGTATACTTCCAAGTATGAAGTACTTTCTTGGGATTATCTAACTACACTTTTTTAAGGGAAAGACGCGTTATTGTCTTCCATTAAGAGAATGACATGTGTTTTGAATCAACATTCTGTCCCCTCAAAAAGAGAGAGTTTTAAAAGAGTGTTGCTAGCATTATTTGTACCTTTTTTTTGTTGATCAATATTCGGTTAGGCTGCAACCCCAATTAGCAAGGTTAGTATCTGAACAAGGTTAGTGGTCCGGTGGATTTTCCAACATTGCACCCTTCCTAGACTTGATCCCGGGTCAAGCCAGGCACACTCAACCAATGGGGAAAGTATTGCTTCCCTCCATACCTTCTTATTTGGTTATTCCTTGTTCCATAACCAAGCAAAATTATAAACAAACAAAAAGAGTAAAAATTGGCAAAAACCCTAAAAATTACAAAAACCCAAGATTTGTTTTTGGTAGAACGAAAAGATGATTTTCAAGAAGCCAAAATAAACTAAGAATGAATGGAAACAGTATAACGGACCAAAGCCTCTCAATCTTCGGATGAAATGAGGTCCAAAAACCTATTCATGGGAAACAGACAGGGAGAGTTGAGCTCCAACGAGAGGCTTGTGAAGCCAGCGAATGAGACAATGAGTTAGCTTCTCTATGGACATGTTTCACTTCAATCGAACAAAAATTGACCATGAGTGCTCAGATTCCCACGACGATGGCTTGGACTTCAACCAATGTTTGGGGATCCGGCCACGATGATGATGACGTGAGAATGATGGAATCTGATTCAAGATTAACACTGGATCAATTATACGCTATTGTCATTGCCACACCAAGATAGATCGCGTGAACTTCCGCAATCAATGCAGAGGCAGAAGGAATGGGCTTCACGCAAAAGCTAGCAAAGCTCCAATATGATCACAGGAAAAAGAATCCGACGTGTGTGGAGGGGAAGATTGCAGAGGCAGAAGGAATGAGCTTCATGCAAAAGCTAGCAAAGCTCCAATATGATCACAGGAAAAAGAAGCCGACGTGTGTGGAGGGGAAGATTAGTAGATCCTTTTATTGGTGAATAAAATGTATAAATCTACTACTCGGATCAGACCCATTATAACTTATAAGCCATTATGAAGATATTTCTGAATCATATACTCCCCTTGCCCGGTAACATGAAAGTAAAATCTGATTTCAATAAAATGTTGGGTGACAGCCGTGGAGGAAGAGATGGCGGTGGAAGAAGAGATCGGCACAGCCATGGAAGAGGAGGCTCTAGAAAGTAACTGAGGGAGAGTTATTAATATTTTGCATGGGTTACATTTGGAATATAACTGCAAGACTTGAAGTGGGGGGGGGGGGGGGGGGAGTAACGTTAATTTTTTCTTCTTCTAATGGCATTCTGTATTAAGCTTAAATTTTGAAAGTTTTAAGCATGACCGTTGAAACTAGTTTTGGAGGGTTGATTTTTCTTTACTATGGAGCTTAACAGAAGAAAAAAAAGTTGTAGGGCATGGAATGGATTAATTATGGATTGATCTATGATTCCTAGTTTTAGTTGATATTTGGTTCTATATACGAATGGTAGTTGGATGTATTGATCACACTGTTAATGAAATTCAGCAATGCATTGTTTTGGGTGTTATGGTATTTTATCTTACTCCATGCATATGCTACCTCAAGATCTCAGATTTCGGTTTAGAGTTGATAATTAGTACGGGTATTTTGGTGATATGATCTTCTGTTGTAGTATTGTGACTATTGTCTACTTAAAGGAGTTTTCTAAGATAGATTCTAAACCATCTATGGCCATTTGACTCATGATGGCGAATCCAAGCTTGTTTTTAATGACACTACTGAAATCCAAGACCAGTCACTATTAAAGGAGGCTCTAACCAACTGAAAAAGTAGGCACTACCTATTCCAGGATTTGACGAAATTTGAACCCAAGCCAAAATTCATCACTGATCTGGAGGAAAGTTTTATGGAGATATCCTAGATCATACAACATAAACAAAACACCACAAGAAAATGATGGATGATAATTATATTCATTTTATAAAAATAAAACTATCTTCAGGTCTATTGGTCTGACTGGAATCAATTTTCAAAGCATGGTAAATAATTTATGGACCCCTCAAAGAATCATGAAACATGAAATAGAAGGAAAAACAGAATAGAGATCTTAGTAAAAGAAAAGAATATCAACGAACTTACAATCCATAGCATCTAGATCATGGTGAATCAGACCAGTTTGTTGCAGCATGGTGCGGATTTTGCAACCAAACGTCTCAAAGGTCACACACCAATTCGATTACATACAGTGATGAGTGAACCACCTTCATTTGCAAGTCCAACCCATCTAGCAACTGGTAGACGCCCTCACAATCAACACGAGAATAACCCCCAGACAAGAATCTATGGATGGACCCATCAATCTCGACACAACTCTCCCCCGCCATCTTTTTCAAGCCCCCACTGCTCATTACCCTCCTCACTTTTGCTGCTTCTTCCCACAACCCAGCCTCTGCATACATGTTCGCAACCATAACAAAGTTCCCGCTCCTTCTTGGCTCCAACTCTAGTAACCTCTTTCTCACCTTTTCCCTCACCTTATTACTACCATTAATATCATGGATGCTGCATGCACTAAGCAATGTCCTCCATACAACCGGATATGGTTCAATCGGCATGGTCATAATGAATCTATATGCTTCTTCAAGATGACCAGCACGACCCAAGATATCCACCATGGAACCATAGTGTATCATCATAGGTCTGATGCCATGCACATCTGTCATTTCATGGAAAAACCGATAGCCATCCTCCACCAATCCAGCATGGCTACAGGCACAGAGTACCCCAAGGAAAGTGACATAGTTAGGCCTTATTGAACTGTTCTTCATTTTTGAGAAAAGGTCAAGGGCTTCCTTTGCCAACCCATGTTGGGCTAACCCCAAAATCATTGCACTCCATGTCCATACATTTCTCTCGCGCATTCTATCGAAGATTTGCCTACCGTAATCTACGGCCCCACACTTGGCATACATGTCAACAAGGGCTGTACCCAATTGACAGTTCACAAGCAGTCCTTTTCCGATCACTTGATGATGAACCCATCTCCCCAAGCTCAGGTTCCCAAGCTCAGCACAAGCAGAAAGCAAGATCACCATCGTGGTCTCATCCGGCTCAAACCGGCATGACCTCATTTGAACGAAAAGCGCAATGGAATCATCTAACCTTGAATTCTCAACACAAGCCGAGATTATGGCATTCCAAGAAACTATAGTCCTAAGATCCATATCATCAAACACCCGACGTGCATGAGAAATCTCCCGACAATTACCATAGAAATGAATCAAAGTGTTCTGAACATAAGTATTTGAATCAAGCCCATTCTTGAAAATCTCCACCTGTATTTGTCTTCCTTCTTCAAGAGCTGCGATACTTGCGCACGCCTTGAGTAGGGGCGGGAAGGTGAGCTTATCGGGCCTTGTTCCTCGCTTCCGCATCTCGAGAAAAACTGCTATGGCTTCTCCCGGCGAATTGCTATAAGCGTAGCCTCTAATGACATTGTTCCACGAAAAGGGTAAGGGATTAACGAAATAACGGAGAAGGGTTCGCGCATAATCTAAGCTACCCAAAGGGGACAAGGCACAAAATTGAAGGATTTCGCTGGCAAGATACCCATCTCTGTGAAGACCGGAGGTTTGGATATGAGCATGAATTTGTTTCAGCTCTTTCATGGAAGAACAACCCTTTAGAAGAGAGATACATTGCTGTGTCTTAGAGACGAAATTCAAATTACAGTTGGGATTCTTTGGCGGGTAAAATGCAGATACCGTTGGGCTTGGAAATGGAGCCATGCCATAGGCAAATTGCCTTACATTATACGGTTACACCGCAGTGCATTTCTTTCTTGATTTTACCCCTTTTGATTTGAGATTTTACTAAGGACTTTGCTACTGAGACTGTGCAGTCTCAGGGCAGGGCAACCCCAGACTGCGTCTTGGGACTTGGGAGGAATTTAGGACATGAAAAGACTTTTCCGTCTTCAAATAAAATAACGTGATTGAAATAAAGATGAGCTCACCCTAAAACAACAAAAATGTGATTTAGGTTATTTTCCTTGAATCAATAAAATAACATGGTTAAAGTTATTTTACTTTGAATTAGTTATGGTTCACTGATCGGTTGGGAAGTGGACTTCGTAGGGGTGTATAAGGAGCCATCAACCCTCCTTATGATAGGCCATTTTGGAGTGCTTGCTTGGACTTACCCTTATGGCACCTTAGGTGTGTGTGTGTTAGTTACGTGATATTATTTCAACCTAAATAAAAGAATTTGTATGATTCACTCAAATAACTTAATTCAAGCATAATTCAGTTAAAATAACGTGTAAAACAGGTTTTATAGGATCAAACAAGTAGTAGGGACACTAGGGCAACACCCTAGAATCCACCAGCTCTATCGCCTTCTGTTGGTTGAAATCCTACATCTCAGGCACATTTTGGACCTATCAATGGTGAGTTTGGCCGCATGATAGTTCCAAACACAGCCTTCGTACCTATCAATGGTGAGTTTGGCCGCATGATAGTTCCAAACACAGCCTTCATGATTAGAATAAAATTCAGTAGCAATCTCAATTTCAATCTCTCAACTGTGAAATCAAAAATTCAAAACGGTTTGCCTAGTTTTGTTACCAACCTTCCCTACATGACTGCTTAAGGGCAACTGCAAATACTATTTCAATTTTATCTTATGAATGCCACAAAATCAGTATATGTTTTGCCTGTGATGTTAACTGACCATTCCATCACCCATTGCCAAACGTCGATTTCTCTAATTACCTTTGGCATGTTGAATCCACGACCCTCAAATCACTTTCTATTTCAAGATTAAAGTCCTGAACTGCATCTGCAAACCATGTTTCCAGTTTGACCTCATTATGTATTCCACTTCAAATGCAGGAACCCTATCAAGTGTGCAATAATACTGGAAAGCCGTAAATGAAACCCAGTTGTGTTTATAACGAAGTGAATTCCAAATAATACAGCAGAAAGACAAATATTGCATGTTCCTACCACTGATGAACAAACAAATAACAGATCCACACTAAAAAAAAAAATCAAAGAGTATCTAATCTATTTACATCAGGTCAATTGCTCCACACAAAAAATGTCATCAAAATTTATGTTTGCAATATCATCAGTAAGAACTACCAAAAACTAAGGCGGCTACCAAAGGCTGATGTTCATTTGATTTTTGCTTTTTAAGTCAGAGCTCAAGAGCGTGTGGCAAAGGATACAATGCGTGAGGAAAATCTGTGAGAGAAATGCCATTTTTCCCGCATATTGCCCACAATGAAGTATCAACAGTGTGGGGCCAATAGCTGCTTCGTACCAGTAAACATAAGCGCCACAAAGTACTCAAAATAGGAACTCGAGGGATGGAGATATAACACTAATACAATTAATGGATCAGATCCATCAAAAGAGAACTGGGAAGAACTTTCCACTAATTCCTGCAAAATCAAATGCCCACAGTTATTCACAATGACTGAATATAGGATGAAAATGGTTTCAGTTATTCCATCCCCCACTCTCACCTGAGATCTGCTAATTTCAACTAGGCATTACAATAATCTCTCACAGATCTCTTCTAAGCAGGCATTGTTGAGCAATTAAGCATCACAAACTGCTTTGCATTCTTCACCTACAAGTGAATCAATCCATGTTTGGTAAATCCTATTCATATATTGTAGAAATTCAAGACTCAAAATCTGGAAATAAAGCATAGATAAGACCAGGATGTCAAACGAGAAAAGGAAACAAAGAAATAATTCACTACTAAGAAATGAAGTAAAGAATGTCCAATAAAGATGAAAAAAGACAGGCCTTTTCCTTCATATGCGACAAAAACTCTAGAGAAAGTTTCCCAAAACCCTCTGTATTCACAAAACTCTTTATACCCCTGATATTTAGTCAATTCAATTTTTTTCTATTTTGTTTCTTTATTACTTTTTGAAAACAGTGGCACCCCAAGCAACCACCTTAGTCACCAGCGCTTTAATGCCTGAGCTTGAACGCCTGGGCAACACTAGCAGATCAGGTGTTAAAAAGTAAGCGCCTAGACCAAACTACAAGCGCCTGCTGAGGAAGAAATTGCCCGGACATTGCCTAGGTGATTCTATGATCACATTGGTCATTGTTCTTTGTTATTAATTGTCAGATGTCTCATACATTGTGGAAATTTTGTAGCAAAAGATTTTGAGAAAAGACACAAATTTTGAAAATGAAAAAAAAAAGCAAAAAAATTAAAATCATGGGGTGCATTCTCTTTCTAATAGTGAGAATTAATGCTGTCTGCACTTTGTTCACTGATAAAGACATTTTGATCATTTCTCCATAGCTTATTTTGGTGATTCTGATCATTTGCACATCTCAATTCAAACTACATAGTCGTTACGATTATCAAAATAAAAGTACAAACTTTTTAAATATTTTCCAGTGCTGCAAGACAGAAAGACATTTGAGGATCTAATAAAATAATTAACTTTTTAAATATTTTTTTAGTGCTGCAAGACAGAAAGACATTTGAGGATCTAATAAAATAATTAAGATGTCATTTTGTAACACTTTAGATTAGTGCAATTAAGGAAATCAATTTTGAGAATTGACTGAGTGAGAGTACTCACGAAATACAGTCAGTTATTAAATATTATACAGAATGGATGATCTTCTAAGTAAACTTAAGGGGGGAAGAATACCATACCAGACCTTACCCCTCGTGAAGCTGAAGTTCACTGATACAAGTCCAACTATGCCCTTATTTGACTCATATGATCATGCCCCTATACAAAACCATAGTCACAAAAAACTGTGTTTTTTTGAAAAAAACCTGTTTAAAACACGCATTAATACCCTACCGTAGAAAACGGCGTTTAAAATCCGTTTTTTGAATAAAACACGTATTATAGTTTTAAACCCGTTTAAAACGAATAAAACGAAGAAAAAAAAACACGTTAAAATGAATAATACGAAGAAAAAAAAAACAGATAAGCTGGAAATTTTTTGGGAATGAAGATTATGTAGATATTGATGACTTTGATACTCTTTTGAGGTATTGATGAATATAAATGAATGATTTTATTAATATACATATTTTAGTCTTTTTTTTAAATCTTGATAATTGATGTTTTAATAAAATTTAATGCCTTGATAGAATGAATTTAATGTTAAAATAATGTTATGATCTTATTATTATTGATTATAGTTACTCTTTTTGTATATTATCTCACCAAATTATTAGATATATTAATTAGCATCGTTACTAATTTTTATAATTATAAATTTTTTCTCCGTTTTTTTCCTGAAGTTTTCCCGTATTTTTTCGATTTTTCCATACTTGACCATTGCCGAATTATTCCCGAACCCCGACTTTGTGACTATGTACAAAACTAGGAGGAGGTAAGGTTTTGAGTTTTGGTGAGTGCACAAGCCTGAGGCTCATCCAACTCGGTGCATTAAACGAATCCATGCCACATCTTAGCTACGCCCATTGCCCAACGTCCTGGGGTTTTTGTGTAGGGAAAACCACACGCAGACTATTTGTGCACTCAGAATAGGATACTTTATCATAGTTTTACAAATTTTATAATGGTTTTACAAATTACCTAAGGTTCTTGTTGCATTTGACAACTTCTGAACAGAGTATTCCACAGATGTCTGCTTGTTTGAATATGTAATTGATATTCGGAAGAAAAGAACATTCAAAACTCAATCTTGTGGCACGGCTTAGACTGACTGAAGCATAAAAAGGTTTGTACAGTAATAAGAAAACAATACCAAGGACCTCTGCAAATCCGACCTCCATCTCAAACTTCTCATGATGTACATGTGGCTCGGTCCAGTACTTTATAAGTCTCCCCTAGGCCCTAGGAGATCCTCTGGGGCATCAAATAATTGGAAGATTCTAATCTAACAAGTAGACTTTTTTCCTGAAACTGTTGCCATATTTTAACTGTCAACGAGATTCCAATAGATAGGACCACTAGATGATCATATTTTTTCCCATAGGAGATCTCCTAGGCAAGACTGACTGAATGGTTGATCCTCAACCCTCTACACATGACCCACATGTATGACATCTACACATGACCTACATGTATGACACAGATTGGCAGAGGTTGGATAACCTGACCCAAGTACTCTGAATCTCTTATAGACAAATGCTACTTAAATGTAAAAATTGAGATTTCTCACTCCCCATAAAAAATAATTTCCTCCTATTCCTTTTTTTTTTTGCCTAGAAAGCAAAGGATCGAACACTACTAAAGGAAAACAAATTGTCACCTCCAATATCTTGGTGACCAAACTCCCCTTGCACTTGTTCAGTACCTGTGCCTACAGTTTGAGCATCATAATTTTATTAACTGAAAAATATACAATCAGTAGCAAGTTGCATAAGCTGTGCACGTTCAACCAACAAACATGGATCACTTAAGAAAATGTTTACCGTCATCACTTTTGTAATCCAACGGCGACACATGTCTCCTTTCAACTAAATGTCTATTTCTCAATCGAGCTTCGCATCTTAATTGAGTTAAGCGGGTTCTTCCTTTCCCAAACGTCTTCTCAACATCTACATTAACTTTCAATTGTTCGTGAAGTTGTAATTCTACACATTGACATGAAAGCAATATATAATCAAGCACAGTTATCCACAAGCGCATGAAATACAGTGAAAATAAATGCTAAAAAAAAACATATGTATATGTGTATGTGTACAAGTGGAACGTTAGAATTCATGGCCCATAGAGAACATGGTTACATCACAACTTTGTACCCTCTGTGTTGAATGAAAGAGCTATTTACATGCAGGGATAGTTTAGCCACTTCATAATGAATAGAGAAAAGGGACAGTATCTGGCAAATCTCGTACAACTCATTCCAGGATTTTCTCACCCATTTCCCACATTGTTGCGGAATGACAAAGTACACCTGTTATTGCACTTTTTTCTTTGCATAGTAGCTGCAGAACATGTTCCTTGAAGCTCATCATATTCACTAGCAGTGTGAATTGTAAGAATGATGATAATAATAATAATAATAATAATAATAATAATATATATACATAGAGAGAGAGAGAGAGAGAGAGAGAGAGAGAGGGAGGGAGGGAGACAAATAGCATACTCCCTTAACAACTCCCAAAGGTGTGTCGCACCGATCTTTACACAATATTGGAAAATTCACCCATCTATTTGGACGATTCAATCAATGGACTGCATCTTGTAGGCATAGCACAAAAATTGCATAAGTAGCAGGATCATAAACAACTGATCACATAATTACTTTTTGAGAGACAAAATAATATACAATAAGCCACAAAAAGAATTCATTGATTGGATGCAGGACTGGTTAACACCCATCCTGAGAGGTAGCTGGTCAAATTGAAGCTCTGGATTGATAGCAACATGCGTAGGTTGGTTGCATAGATGGAGACACCACCATTGTTGGATCCAAGAGACTAGTTATATTTCCTATTATAAGTGTATATGGGGTTTGGCATCTTGTTAGCCACGCAAAGGAGTAGAAGTTGGTTGCATTTCACAATAACAGAGAACTAAAATCAAGGTACTATAAACATGTAGAAGGGGAATGTGTATTTCACAAACTACCAGGAAAAAAAGAGGATATCTAATAGTGCTGAATCTCCAAAGAGCCAACCTTTATGAGATCTAGTGATAACTGGCACTTGTAAGCCACAACCCACTTTCAATGATAGATTGTTCAGTTCTGCCATACTGACCACATGTAGATGGGGGTTGCCTCCATCAACATGGTTTTCCTCATTTGGCTGGTGACTCTTCCAGTGTTGCCTCCTTTGTTCCTTAAGCCTTTTCGCTCTTCGCTGTCGAGCGACCATGTGCCGATGTTCCCTCTCCTGCATAACAGACATAGGTAACAGCCATTGCCCCTCAGCTGCAAGCATCTGCCTCCTTTGTTCATCAGCTATAAAATGCCCATGCCCCTGAATTTTTGCAGCACTGCAATGCTTTTTCCATAGTTGTTTTCTCCGTTCAAAAGTTCTCAGCAGCCGTCGTTGGCGCGCAATAAAACGCTGATCCTTCTGCACCTCTGGCATTTGTAACTGCGATTGTGGTTCAATCACATATATCAGTCCCATCTGGTCTTTTATCAACTCATGAAATTTTTCCTGTTGTGGGGTGCTGATAGGTTGTAACCATGGATGTTCTCTTTGTTCGTTAGTACTTAGTTGACTTGCACTACGTTGCCATTTCCTATGTTCTTGAAGTGCATGGGTCATCAGCACTGACTGCTGAGTACTAATATGGCATTGCATAGTAGGTTGTGGCCTGCCGTCATTCACTTGTAGAAGTTCATCAAGACATGGTTGTTTTCTCCTATGCTCTATTGGCCCAGCCCATCTTTCAGCTGCAGTAGATCATGGACATAATCATGTTCAATGATTTCATCCTATACAATTTACAAACTAAATCCACTATAGAATGAGTCGCAACCATAGTGACAAAGTTCTAAAAATATCTCCCGAATTATTCGTTTTTTAAGGGGAAATGTTTAAAAAGAGCTTCTTTTTCCCGAACTGGCGAATAATTCTCGAACTAACGAATTGCTCCGAACTTATGCCGAACTTATTTCCAAGGAAGATTTCTCACAATTATTTGTTCATGCTTATTCGGAATTCCAAAATAAGAATGAGGGCAATATGGACTTTCTACTAGCAATAGAATTATAACTAAAAGCCCGAGACTTATTTCACACTAAGAAATCTTCATTTGACTGAAGTTGCCAACTGATAGAAGAAGGTGAAAACTCTATTCGAGTAGGTTGTTTTAGGATTTTGATTGCATTCGTTTGAATTGAGAGAAAAAATATGATTTTGTATGCCGGTTAGTGAGATGAATTTCGACTGAACTAAGAGAATATGATTTGTGCTATTTATTCTGAGCTATTTTTATATTTTGCTAAATAACTATGTTATGCCAAATAAATACACTCATATATTGTTTTTCTAATTTTATATATTCAAATTATTATTTTTCCCGTTTCTATACATTTTAGAATTGCTTATATAATTTGATTTGCATATACAAACATGTAATCTAGATTATTCTTTTCTCTTAAATTACATAAAGCATGCTTAAGCCTCATGCAATTTTTTTCCTCAGATTGAGAGTTTACATAATGCTTGCTTTTTAGGAATTTGGATAAATGTCCAACATAGTAAGAGATGTTAATACATCCAGATTGGTAGATGGATTAGTTGGTAGCACGTTCATATTTTTTCCAATTATTAATCTTTATTTTCCCGAACTTATCACGAATTTGGTGATTTTTTTCCTTTTTTCGAACTTAACCCCTGCCGAATAATTCCCGAATCCGAACTTTGTTACTATGGTCGCAACAATAACATAGTGATACCAAATCAGTAACACTAATCAAAGAGAAGAGACACCAGTCACTGTTAACAGAATTAAACCCTTTGGCATAGAGGTAAGAAAGAGACCCAAGTTATCAAAATACAAGATAAAGACCAAAGAGTAAGTGGATGGTGTACATAGAAAACAACTGTGATATCAATACAATATATTATACTAAATCTAGAAAGTAGAAAAGGTCAAAGTAAAAAATGTCATAACAATACCGAATCACAAATATAATTAATAAGAATATGCCCCCATCTGTGAGCAGGCCACAAACAATTAGAAGCGAGCTTAAGCCTAAAAATTCAACTTTGAATCGATCTCAAGCTGAGCTCGAACATGTTCAAGCGCTCAGATACAGGTCTAGTTTTTTATGGCCCTTAGCCTTTTTTTTATTCTCATTGGGTAAATAGTCACATTCCCCTCCTCTTATATTCTTCTCTCCCAATAAATTTCATTGTTATTTATCAATATATATAATACAGTAAAAAGTTACTACAATACATAACATCTTTAAGGATAGACACTCTAATTTTGCTCCCCCACCCCCTCTGGATTGTTTTCCAAAAAAGTGAGATAATTGTGCTTTTCTTCCTATATATTCTCCCATTTTAAAAACTCATTGCCTCTTACTTTGGGAAAGTAATTTTATTCCATGATTCCATCAAAGATTTTTTCCAGAGCTCATAAATTTCAACTCATGTCAATTAACACTCAAAAAAAGAGATTCATGTCAGTTAGTAGCATAAAAAGATCTATCAGAATCTTTACAACATTACTCAATATTTTCATTTATTGTGAATTTGATATTTACTTTTACCTAAAATTCTTCAAATTCAATAAAAAAATATATATTCTCTTGGACACCTTAGGCGATTTGGTCGGTTCTTCCTGGTGCAATATGCCAATATCGTGGACAATTTGAAAAGAAAGAAACAAAAGTGTTTGAAGATTCTCCCTCTATTCAGCGTATCGTGGAGGTTCTGGGGGAGGTCTTGTTTTGAGCTTTTTTGAGGAGTGGTAGGTTCTTGTCATCAGTATAAGGGCTTTATGTTTTTATATTGAGTTTTTTTCTTCCACTACTAAGTTAATGTGTTTGTAAACTTCGTGTATGTTTTGTTTGCTTTTGTACATTTTTATATTAATATAATTATATAATCTTTGATAACCGATATAAAAAAAAACTCTATAACCCATAAAGAACCCTTAGGAACCCTACCTTAATTATCAGAACCCTTGAAGGCTTGAACACCCATCGAAATCATAATTTCGATGCAATTGCAATTAGATGTTTCAGGGCATAACTCACCCCTTATCATTCTGTCTGAACCAGTCAGAGACCTTAAAAATCTTATTTTGGACCTTTGGAACTTCCTAGAATGAATCTGAAATCTCATAAAAGTGAACGGTTATTTTTAGCAGAAATTTTCTTAATCTAGGAGTGCCATTTTAATAATAATGACCAATTTTTTTGGTCGGCCGTGTGAATTTTAGGCCGTTTTTCACTTCACACACCATTGTAACTTTTTAAAATTTCTCTAATAGGGTCGTTTCCTAAATAGGACCATCTATTTTAGGCCTTTTTGAACTAGTTGCTTTTAATAAAAACAACCAGCCAAGTTTTGCAACAAAAAAATCAACAATAATGTTCTAGACTAAACTAGTATTCTTGCACTTTCGATTGTTTTTATCGCTCTCAATTCACCAATTTACATCTCATTCACCCTAATGTTTACAATTATGCCACTAAGGTGACTAATTTGCCCCAAAACTATTAGTCCCACATTCGAAAGTTAGGGAAAACACAAGAGCCATCCTACAACTATAAATACCCCCTCCCTTCTCCCATTGAGAACCGGACCTCAAGCATACTTAGCTTTCACCCAACCCAAATTCCTCTTTACCTTATCTTTGAGCCTCCCTCAGCCTATCTTGAAGCCTCCCTAAAATTGAGAAAATCTTCATAACTAATAAGGAAATCCCTTAGAAGAGCAAAATACTCTACAAATACTCTATTTGAAGAAAAAGAAGAAGAATCAAGGGAGCTCTTCAGCAACACTAGAGAAGCCACCCTTATCTAATTGCACTGTCCTCTTGTATCCTCTCCCGTTCTTCACTTCTCAACACCCTTGATAATTCTTCCTCTAACCCTCTAATTTCACTACCTTTTTCTTTCTACAATGAGCATTTACCTAAGATAAGAAACCAACCCCTTCCTTAAAGTAGTTTGGAGTTCGGACATCCTTGGACGGGTTTCACTGAATTGGGCCTTCCTATGAAAGGGGAAGAGGAAAATACCTTTAAGCTTGGCCCTTCTTTCAAAATTACACATTTTACATGGCTTTAAAAAGATCGCATTGTGCTTTTGAATTCTTTTTATATCTGTTTGTCATATTATCATCAAACCCCAAGATTGTGTTTTTTTAGGACACAACACCTAGTTTTATAACTTTCTTAATTTTACTGAGTTTATTCTCTTATGAGATTTATGTTGTAAGTATCCTAGTCCAATATAGCTAACATAGTAAGATTCATTTATGTTCATCCATGCACATAGAGATCATCTATTGTTTCACGTTCTTGATGCTTTCTAGGACTTATAAGAGAGTAATCCTTAAGGGTCCACTTTAGGTCTAATAGGATCAAGTATGAATATGCATCCATCCATCTTCATCTTCATCATTTCATGTCTTTGTTTTTAAGCTGGTTTATCGAGCAGACATGTTTAAGAGAACTACGAAAGCATAGGTAACCATCTGGACCAAGATGGGTGGATTGGCGTGCCTTACACGGTTAAACCTCCCCCAACTGATAATCAAACCTCCTCTCCTATAATCTCATTCATTTTTGTAGATCTCATTTTGCTTTAAAGTATATTTCATTTCATGGTGACCAATCACACCATAATCTATGACAGGTGGCAATTCCAAAATTTCTCATGTTAGCATGCTACAATTCTTATCACTTTTTTTCCCCGAAGGTCACCATGATACAATTCTTCTAACTAATAAACTCCTCATATAAAAAAAACAAAAATGTTAAATCGACATTTGATATGTGGACATGCAAGTAGGTTGGATCCAACACTATAAAATACAAATTAATTTGATGACATGACCATCCGAGCTATCACATTATTTTGAATGGTTAAGAAAAAAGTGTTGAATCTAAATGTAGATTAGTTGGTAAAGTCTCTTGGTGTCATACCAGAAACCTGGGATCGAATCCCATTTACACCTACATCAGGGTTAGGGGGTTTATGGGAGGTGGAGGGCTACCCCTCATTGTGTAGCCCATAGGTTCATGTGGCCTCCAATGAACCAAAAATAAATTGATGGGTATAGTATCGATTACACTTACAATACGTGTGCATGCTTCAAAATTTTGACATGTTTCGGTCAATTTTAGTTGAAATGTGTTGCCTTTCTTGGGTCCCGAAATGAAATCAGCATGTAGTTATAAAACTACATGGTTTCAAGAAATATTTCAATAAACTACGATTGACTTCATATCATTTCATAAACTTCAACCAAAATGTTACTTCCAAAATACAACAATGTTAAACTTCAATTGAATTTGGCTAAAGCTTATGTTTCGAGAAAAAATCATTTTAAAAGTATTTTTTGTCATGAATTAGATATGTATTGGGTTATTAACCAGTTTTCGTATTTAAAATATTTTTATATCTATATCATGTAAATAAATAATAAAAAAATATTATTTTAATGTAAAATAGAAATTCAAAAAATAAGGTTCTTCTTTGAGATTTATGTATCTAATGTAAAAAGGAAATTACAAAAAAAATTGGAAATGTTGGGTTCATCAGCTTGTGAACTCAGTACGTCTGTCGTGTTTATTTCGGTTTTAGCTTTATCTTTGTTTTCTTTCGTTTATTAGGGCTTTGCCCTTTTCTGTACTATTCTTTAGCTTTTGGCTTTAATACACCGCTTATTACCGATGAAAAAAGAACATTAGATCAACCAATGGATGTGTTTTCTAAAAATTTTGGATTATTATTTCCCAAGTAAAAATGACATTTTATTTAAAAATATAAATAATATAAATATAAATTAATAATCTCTTTGAATATAAATGATGCCTATATGATATATCTTACATGTAGAGTTTTGGTTGTTTCTTTATGTCTTGAGTTTACGCTCTTGTAAACTTTTGTTTTTTCGTTTTCCTTTGTTCATCTCTTTTGTTTAATATATCCACATGCTTACCAATCAAAAAAATTTAGATTTTAATTAAAAATTCATAAACTAGAAAATAAAAGAAAAATGAGGAAAATACTATGGAGATCTAGCTTTCCATTTTTCTAATTAATAATAATAAGTATAAAAATGTGTATAATCGTTATCTTTATATTATACATGACAACTTGGAGCCACAACATAACTCTATGTGGATTTGATCATATTAACAAAGTTTTGCACTTTCTTTTTATAATATTCGCAATTTTCTCGTCAAACGATTTAACAAAAATTACTCCCCACCTTTTTGAACACATCAAGAATTTAGAGAAATCGCAAATACATATAACATAAAATATAATTTTTATAATTAATAATCTTATATTTCATTTTCCCAATGTTTTCTCAAAATTTTCTATGCAACAAAAAAAATCCCAACCGAAAGTTCTCAAACTCCAACTTGATGACTATGGGTATGAGCATGTGGAGTTGGCCTTATTATGCAGCGTTTCTCTTTCTTCAGGGATGTGTTACTTCGTGATCACGGATATGAAACTTTGACTTCTAGAGTTATAGACAATGTTTCTTTGGAAATTAATTTTGTGTAACTTTGACTTCTAGAGTTTCAAACATGGGCAACAGCAAATATCACTTGTTATTTCCATCATTTTTTTCATTTACAATTTTTTTTCCATAATGAGTTATGTGTCCATCTATGTTTTACTAAAGTTTCATCTTAGATTTCTAACATTTCCTTAATTTTAAGAATATTTCTTTGAACTTTCTTGAAATGTTTCCACTCCCTAAGTGACTGAAATTGCACAAGTTTTAAACCTTGCACATGTGTACTACAACTCTATAAGTGCAATGCTATTCTTTGAGTTGAGGGAGTTCACAACACGTACCCTCAACTAGTACATAAATGCTAATGGATGACACTGTACACAGTGTTTATGGTTTATGTTCATCTATGTAATTGCTATTTCTTCTTTAAGTGGTGAGATATACTGAGCAATAAAAATTTGGAAAAGAATTCCCAATACACAACGTATACCATACATCACATTGCTAATGAGTCAGTTAAATAATTGGGGGCAATGTAAAGTAAGTCTAAACAATGTGTTTGAATCTCCACTTAAACCAAATATACAATCCGAAATGTTAGCATGCTTTTAAAAGGACGAATAGACTCAATAGAGTGCCTAGTTTACCAAGAGATGACGCATGAGGAACCACCTTCTAAATCTAGGGGACTATTGAAGAAAGAACCGAGGACCTAAATGCAACTGAACGTCTACAAGTTAATGGCATCTCTACTTTCATAAGATGTTAATTAATGTTTCAGCAGTCCTAAAGCTAAAATAAAAGGCTCCCAGAAACAGAAGCTACAGCCTCATTCTAAGAAAATATACATATATATATATATATATATTGTGTGTGTGCATTATGACATGCATATATATGTAAGAGGGGCCCCTTTCGACATGAATCAAAAAAAAGGTCAATTCAAAAGGCACACCTGTAATATATTGATGATCTAACTCTTGACTTACTTGATCTGCATGCATCCTTTCAACAGTTTAATACTTTCTATTCTGCTGGTAATGCAAAATGAATTCATATATCAAAAGGCCACCGAATATGTAAAAGAAAAAAAAACAGGACAAACTTCCTTACAATTAAGAGTTTTTCATAGATTAAATTGCAGCCTATGTTACGAGGGTACCTGTATAAATGTCGCACATGGGGAAGGATGTTGGCATTGGACTAACTAGATCCCAGATGCCAAGAAATTTAAAAATAGCTACTTATATTGTATAATTTTTTAATATTGAAAAATAATCATATTCTCTACAGTGCTGTCAAAGTGTCCAAGCGATGCCTAGGCAATCAATAGGGGGTCCCCTAGGCAAGGCCATGCCTAGGCTTTGCTTGGCGACTAAAGTTTACTTTTTCTACTTAAATTTGTAAGATTTAGTGAATTCCCGCCTAAATCATGATTAGGTGATAGTGGTCATGGCCAAGGTTCAAAATTTCAATGAAATTTCGCAAATTTTGACGATATGTATCGATTTCGTAGGATCCCGACACATCTAGACACTGAATATTGCTTTTTACAATTTTTCGACAATATCGACTGAAATTTCGTAAATATCGGTCGATATTTTTGAAAGACTATTTGATTATGTTTTTACAATATGTCGCAATATATAGGATATATAGCACGATATATCCCATATTTCGTGGTATATCCCATATTTCGTGGGATATTGTAAAAAAAACCAGAATAGTTAAACTCATGAAGAACAGGAAGAATCTCTCTTGCAGACCTGTCAATGACACCAAGCCACAACCTATAGATTACAAAATACTCGTGATTGAAGCCTTGAAGACATGAACTCCATTGTTATTTTAACCATCAAGAATCCATGGGAAATACCAAAATAGAAAAAAAAAATTGAGAAGGATTTGGGAGTGGAGGAGGAATTAGGGAGGAGGGTACATACCCGTAGAAGAGGAGCCCCTTGCCATTGTCTTCCTCTGTCACCGAGCACTCGAGCAGCCGAGGTGAGTCTCTCAGTCTCCCATTTCTCTCGTTTTCTTTAGTTGATTGAGATTTGAGACTTTGAGTTAAAAGTTAAAACTTAAAGGAATTGTGTTTTTAGGTTAAGCTATAAAGGTTATTTACGAAATAGAGCCCTAGTTATTCAATAATAACTATAAGGTGCCTATTTATAAATACATTTTATTCTTACTTATCTTTTAATATAGAGACCTCTTTTTTTTTCCTTTCTTTTTGAGAGAGAGAGACCTCTCCTTTACATTACACATTAATGATGTTTAAAAAATTGTATAAAATAAGAGTGTTGGTAGTATTAACCTAATAATATTTCATAAATTAAATATTATTTAACAATCATTAGTTAATCTAATATGAAGTCGACATTCAGAACCTTGGTCCTGGCTAAGCAAAGCAGTGGCCTAGGCATTGTCTAGGCGACATTTTGACTACACTGATTCTCTAGCAGGTTTGTAAATATAACTACTTATATTGTATAAATTTGTAATACTAAAAAATGACCATATTCTCTAGCAGTACTTGCCAGAAAATATACGGCTAGGGTTGTGCCACGACATACGGATTCCATACCCAAACGGTGTCATGTAATGGTCACAAAATTTCGGACTAAAGTTATTATGTATGATTCTACTAATCATGTGCGCGAATAAAACCGAGTAGACCTCCGGAATCTGTATCATTTTGGTGGTCCTTCTGTTCGTGTTTTTTTTTTTATCATCTTGCATATCATGTAATTTCTGAGAACTGTGGAAATTTGTTATTATTGCAATATAAAATCAAATATGCATATGTTTCCCATTTATGATAAATAGAAACAAATATAAGTTTACCAGTGAAGAATGCAACTTGTAATCCGATTCTACTCCTTTTCCTTACTAGAATTAGTAGCAAAACAATTGTCCAGAAACAAAGGAGGAACACTGGGGTGCCAAATCCCTGGTACAATGAATAACTACCACGAAGAAATGAGTTTGACTTTAAATGCTACTAATATAACACACATGCCTTAGCCAATAAGGCATGTTTGATGTTGCGACTAATATATGTTCAAGTTTACCTGCAGCACATAGATGATCTACTTCATGTTTTAGGGGTTCATGCACCTCCTTTACCTCTTGGGAGCTACAATTTGCAACTAATGCTACAGAACAGAGAAAAAAACAAAGTAATCCAGCAAATAACTACATTTAGGTGAGAACAATAAAGGAAAATGGATAACTGACCGCACGGTCAGTTAGCTAGAGGACCTTCCAATTGGAAGTCAACACGTATTCATTTAATTTAACTGTGGTTAAGAAATTTTAATCCTTATTACTTTAAAAAAAATGTTGAAATCTGATTTGGTAGTCGGTTAGCAAGAGGACCTTGCGGTCCTCTAATCACTACTCAACTTTAAATGATAAAATCAATATGGGAAGATGATGCCCTCACCATCTTAGCAACCCGTTGCTTTTTAAACTTGCTTGGCAACCACTCTTTCTATAACAGAATCAGATTGCAGATGCAGATCAATAGAATACAGACAATAGTATGAGCAAATGTGACAGTAAGATCATTTAAAATACCAGAAGGTGTCTGGAAACAAGGATACTCTACTTTCAAATGAGGAAAAAGTCTAATCTTGGGCATGTTTCCTGTATCCTTGCTTCCAAACACCCCCTAGAAGTTTACCTTCAAGGGTTTGGCAATCCACATGTCCACGTATGATTTGCCCATTTGTCTCTTGTGCTGAGTGATTATTTTTTAACCGAGCTTGGCGCCGCAGCTGGCTCAAGCGAGTACTTCCTTGCAAAAGAAAGGTGCTCTTTTCAGCTTCTACATTAGCATCCACTTGTGTTGCATCAATTTGTTTCTCAATATGTTTTTGATCTGGAGAAAATGATGACATCAAGTGGTCTAGATGACTAAACATGTGCTCTTGGTCATGTAATTTTTATATTAAGCATATAGCAGAATAGTTGCAGATATTGAAATTGAATGGGAGCGGAAAAGTCCTGATCACTGACCTGTAGTATGAGGATTGGCAAGTTGGTTTTGTAACAGTTGTGATCCTATTTAAACAACAAACAAATACAGACTTGACATCACACAAATAAAGAAGGAAAATAATTAGAATGATTAGGGCACCAACCTTCACAACTCTGATCACTGTTCCTATATGCACAATGGACGTTTTCAGATTCCAATAGTAATTCAGCAGAGTGAGCAAGTATCAACAGATGATCAATACCTCTATCAGCTGTCTTTTTCTTGTCTACCCGGCCTTCATCCAAGTGCCTTTTCTCACTTCCAAAAAATTTCTCTTCCTCCTTCCTTCTTTTCTGTCTACAACTGATCAGAGGTTCCCCATGTTCTTCAGCATATAGGCTACGTTGTCTCCGTTCACCAGCTGGCTGTTGACAATCAGCAGGACGCCACTGTTTGTTCTGTAGATCCCACTGCACATTGGAGATCTGAAGCAGCTGCCCCTGTCCAGATTCATGCATTTTTTCACTTTTGTTCATCAGAAAGCATGAATCTCCTTTGGCATGAAAGATTTTGACATTGTTCTCTCTTTCTGATGATCATACCCAATTGTTTGTGCACCGTCAAAA
The DNA here is from genome assembly GCA_015143295.1 of Tetracentron sinense. NCBI lineage: Eukaryota > Viridiplantae > Streptophyta > Magnoliopsida > Trochodendrales > Trochodendraceae > Tetracentron > Tetracentron sinense. The sequence goes on from CM026560.1 coordinate 34,417,754, forward strand.
AATACTATGTTTCGAGCCTCTCCCCCACCATCTCTGTTCATCAATAATTTTCTAACAAGAAAAACAAAGAGACGAATCCATGATTAAATTGCAAATTCAGCTGTCCAGTGCCACTAAGGAACTTATTTAGTATAAAATCATGGATCAAGTACAGACCACCTTGATTAGACCCAAAAATTGGGAGCATTAAAAGCAACAGATGGACGGAAAAATTGCTGATATCAGCACTCAAAGATATAGGAACCACAAGATGCCAAAGAAGGAGCACTTCCTACAAGTAGATGATTTGTACAACTGTAGCAGTAGTCACTGACTCACTAATCGACTCCCAAAGCTACCAAATCACTTTTCAGTATTAGTATGATTAGGTGGGTTTCCATGCAAAAGAAGTTCAGAACCTTTGGTGAAGATATGAAATACAATCATAAACAGCAAAGAAAAAAAACTGGGCTGTTATATATGGAAGAAACCGAACAAAGGTGTGCTTCTCTGCTCAGAGTGAAATTCTGTGGTCCTTCATTTGGGTACCCTAGGCCGCCATCTATGGAAACCTTTTAAGCGGATAATTAGCCAACCTTGCTATATTAGAGGATTAGAAGTTCAGGACTCTAGCTTCTTCTTCTTTTTTATCTTTCATACATTTTTGGGGAAAAGGGAAAGAAAATTAAGCTTTTAAGGTTTCAAGTGACATAGACTTTGCAGAGTCATTTAAGTTTGTGGTATGCAGAAAAGTTGTCTCAAAGAGTTCAAAACCAAGAAACTGAATCGGCCATATTGCTAAAACACGAGTCAACCAATTGTTCGAATCAACTTAATTGAGGCAAGTCGAACAAGTCAAATCGGACAGTAAAAAAGCTCACCCAGATAGATATGGTGAATAATATTTTTAAAAAAACCACAAATAATGCTTAACAACGCATAGAAGTCCACCTGGTGACATAAGACTCGATCAATTCATAAGCATTTAAAAAATTTCTTGATTATTCGCCTACTCGGGCCAAAACTTTCAAGCATTTGTTACTCAAACGAATCGACTTAGGGAGCTATTTCTCATCTTTCAATTAAGTTTTCAAACTACAAACATGACCAGAGATTTCAACAAAGATAACGAAACTAAATTATTTACAGCTCTGCTTGTTTGGACAGAAAACAGGGGTGGAAAATAAAACTTTCCCACCTAAAGGATTTTCCAGTGGAAAAGTCCCCATAAATTTAGAGAAAAACATCCATCAATATCAAAGTAAATAAAGTAACTAATATTACATGCTTACCAATCAAGATAATAATTACGTAACAACTGGAATGTATTTCCAACAAAAAAAATAGTTTTTGTAATGGGAATGAATTCTCTTAAGGCATTCGGCTTGACTACACCCGACATGACAAGCTATGAACCCAGCCTGAGCTGGACAACACTCCCACTTGACCTGACTTGAGCCCGAGCATGGCAACCCGCAAATTTAATGACGGTATTACCCAACCTAGCATGCACTACCCGATCCGGATGACAATGTCGTCGCACTGCCTGGGAAAACCCCCATGACATGTTTCATCTTGTCAGTAAGTAAGATTTGGAAAGATATGATGTAGAAGTAGCCAGTCGGATCTTTTTTTTTTTGATCGATAAACAAACCCATATATAAATAGTAAAAATAGTGCAAGGAAACAGGCGCACAAATAAAAGCGACAGCAAAAGTTTACTAGTCGGATCTTACTGACATCAAATATCACACAAGATACGAAGGAGCCACTTGAAAAGCAGATAGAGGTTATGACCATCAAGATGAAGGTTATGCCCAACGTGTGTCAATGTCTGATTGTTTATTAGGTTGGAAATCATTATTCTTATCAAAAGAAAATAAATTGACCCTAATCAAGAATACCCTTAGAAGTCTTCCCACTTTTTATATGTCTATCATTAGAATCCCGCAGTAGGTTGCAGCCTATCTTGACTCTTGAGAGGGTGCAGAGAGAATTTCTTTGGCATGGTCGCGGTGATAGCTTTAGATATCATTAGTACCCTAGGTTACTATATGTCGTCCTAAGAAGGGTGGTGGCCTAAGTTTGAAGTCCTTAGTCCAAGTGAACAAAACTTTGTTAGGTAAATGGGTTTGGAGATTCGGAGAGGAGAGAGATAGTCTATGGAGGTCCATTATTGTGGCAAAATATGGTGAAATCTCATGTTGGATCCCATGGGAGGTGAAGTATTCTTCCGGGGTAGGGTTGTTGAAGGGTATCATGGCGGTGGCAAAGCTAGTTGTGCCCAATTTAGTTTGAAGGTGGGTTGTGGGTTTGAGGTACAGCTTTGGAAAGATCTCTAGTGGGGCTCTAAGAAACTAAAGGATGCCTATAGTAATATTTTTCTCCTAGCCATAAATAAGGATGCCCTAGTGGCAAACTACTTTGAACTGCGGGATGAGAGGGTCATGTGGTATCCTAAGTTGAGACGGGCTCTAAATGATTGGGAAATTGAGGAATTTAATCTTTGTGAAATCACTACTACTGTCATTTGGTTTAGTGTCTTACGCACCATTTCCTCATAGACATGTGTGTAATCCAAGTATTCCCTCAAATGTATCATTCTTCCTATGTAATGCATCATTGAATAAAAATCTTACTTGTGATCATTTAAAGACTAGAGGGTGAAGGATGACTAATCATTGTTTCTTGTGCCTTCAAGCGGAAGAGACGGTGGATCACTTGCTCGAACACTGACCTATTGTGGGTGTGATCTGGGAGTATTTTCCCCCGAGTGGGCATGATTTGAGTATTCTCTTCTTCTTTTCAGAACTTTTTATTATGCTGGTCATTGGTTAGTGCGGATAGTGCCAAGATGGAAATTTGGTCGGTTCTCCATGGGGTCATCTCATGGTCAATTTGGAATGAAAGAAATATGAGAGTTTTCGACAACTCCACCTCTTCTATTTCTCTTATTCAAACTCGAATTCGTCTTGTGATAATTGAATGAGTCTCTATTCGGAATGGTGGGTAAGAACTGGGAACTGTGTTGGGATGATACCTAACAAGTTTTGGATCCGTTCTTTTATTGATGGGGGTTCTACTTCGGCTCCGTTTGTGCTTTTCAGTTTACTGTAGTGTAAACTTTTATTTTGCTCCCTTGTACCTACTTTTTAAATATATACATCTCTTTACCGATCAAAAAATAAATGTATGATCTATTTTCACCATTAGGGTTATCAGAATGACAGTTAATATATCTCCTGACAAAGTGGTCAAGACAGAGACTATACCCTGACAAACCAAAAGATTAAATGACACTCACACATGTATATATAAAGGCAATTCATTTACATTAAAGAGGAGGCTAACTTGAGTGTCGGAGTGTCTTAGCAGGTCCGAGGACCGGCCTGGGAGGAGGGGAGCTGTCACGCTGCATCAGGTCGGCACCTCCGCCCCTCTCCCTCCTAACTGTTTCTAGAGTGCTAAAGAGGCGGGATATAATACTTATCCGGAAAAATATATTCGTGCACCTGACCCTTAAATTAAAACAAAAAATATATATATAGAACTGGAAAAAAACAACCATGAACATGAAAATCGTCGAAATAAAAAAAACAATTTTCGCATCTATTAAACACTCTCTCAAGCTTCGAAGATGGGTAAAATCTACTAATACTACTAAAAACGAGATGCAAAAGTTTTATTCCGTCGTGTTTTAGTATTAAAACAGTATCCGCTCCGTATACACACATATACAAATAAATGATAAACCCTAATTCTATAAACAGGAAATTTAAAGAAACTAAATGAATAAAATAATACCAACAAAAAAAAAATCTAACCAGAAGAAAGATCATTCGTTCCTTTGAGAATGGGGAAGCAGATGACAAGAACCAAACCCTAAACGGAGTGTCCGAGGTGTGTATGATAGTCCTTTTTTTGGTAGTTAAAAAGTTTTTCGGTTTTCCTAGTCAATTCAATACATTCTTTACCCTTTACCCTTTTTCCTTTTTCGTCGGATATATGTTGTTTGGTTACTGCAACGAGTATTCAGTGTTTTTAGAACCGGACCGGGCATCGAACCGGCAGAGTCCGGCCCAGTTTAACCAGAGTTAGAAGAGGGTTCTGTCAGTGCCATTGAACTCTCCGTCGCAATTGGATAGGATCCTGTCTCCTAGCTTTAGCTTCACCCTTGTGCCATTTGTTCCATTAACTAATTGATTAGTATTCTTTTCTAAAATAACTTTTTTTTATGGGGATATCATTCACCTACAGGTAGTAGTCAGTAGGAGCAGTGCCCAGGTGGGGGATTGCGGGGACAGGTGCCCCCATTTAAATTTTGTAAAACTTTCAATACCCCTAGTGCTTCTTGAGCTTTGAGTTTGAATCTGTACAATTGCGATTGAACTTGAGATTGCACTCACAACGGAGGTGATAATCAAAATGGGAGGGTTAATATTTTTTAAACATTTTTTTCTAAAAACTAAGGTTAGATTGTTGGACCCTAAGGGTTGGTAAATCTTAACCAGGGTTAAAAGGGACATGTGTTGATTATTGACATGTTGGTGTCATTGAACTCTCCCGAGTTTGATCGCAATTAACAATGATCCAAACCCCTAAACTTTTAAAAAAGTATTTTCTTATACAAAGTTGATTAATTATTTAATTGGGCACAATTATAGACAAATGGTAGTTGCCCTTAAAAATAATATTATTTAATATGACATAGCCATGAGACAAGGGAACAACTGTCCCCCAAACTTTTGAAAACAAAATATATCATGTTATTTAATTATTTAACAAAGCATAACTATAGTGTAAGGAGATAGTTGTCTCGTAAACAAGGAGAAACAGTACCCTTAGAATATGTAAGAAATGTATGGATGAAATGACCCAAGAACTTAGTCAAAAAAAAAAAAAAATGTAGGCCTCGAACCCCTAGACCCAAAATATTCCATACTCACTGTTGATGATGAAAAATGATGAGTTGACACGGAGAGTTTGTTTCCTAATCAGATTGAAACTTGGGTTAGTCAATGACCACGTGGATAACGCTTAAGATGATCTGGAAGGTTCAAATTACCTTAATTGCTCACTACGCCTTGATGGCTTAGGTGGTTCTAGTATTCTGCAGATGCTATCATCAAATGAACAGATTTTGATAAGATGATATGGTAAACTTTCAGATTTTGGTTAAAGAGAAAGCACAAAGGAGGTATACTTCGTAAGCACAAAATTTGCCTTTTTTAAGATTTCAGTAGAATCAGATCACTGAATATTCTAACGTCATTATGATGTTTTTTCTTCAAGACTGATCTTTAATCAATGACGTGGCGAGTTTATGCTGATCAAAATCTCAGAAGAGTTATACTCCATTGAGATTAATTGTGGTTACTAGTTTAGCCTCGTCTCCATAGGGATTTGGTGAATTCAGATCACCATGCACCCTATTTCTTTGTCAAGAGATTGATGTGTAGTTGGTCACTGCTCCTAGTGGGAATGAGCATGCATGTTCCCCTCATCTCTTATTCTAGCTGTCGTAACCCAAAATACCCCCTACGAGTTAAGAATACTTTGGCTCGTGATGTACCATATCCGATACCAAATCATCCTATAAAAATACACAAGGCATAACATAGCGAGATCATAATATAGTACGGAATCATGAACTAAAATTTTATTTCTATACATATGATTGTATTTCAAGTTCGTATATACATAATAAAAGTAAAGGTAGACATGTCCACCTATCAAAATACAAAATATGTCTCACTATCACTCCCCTCAACAATAGTCCAAATAAGGCCACCTATCTAAATCCATATCCTCTTGTGGCTGCAACGGGATGGGCGGCTCTCTTTCTTCCACGTATACTTCTTCAACTCATGGCTCTGGGTTATAGACGTCAAACGGGCTTGCCAACATAAAATATATGGCTGAGCATAGAATAATCAGCGTGTACAGGCTACTAGCTAACATTGTTATACAGTAAGTAATATCATGTGAGTAGTGAAGATAAATTCATAATTCATAATTCATGCATTGAATCGACATAGAAATCATATATGACTCAAAACTTAACATAATGTGTGCCTAACTTTCAAAACCTTATTTTAAGAGCTTTCGTAGAAAACAAACCATACCATATGAGTTCTTGTAAGTTCTTTGAGCTTATGAGTTTTTATTAGTTCTTGTGAGTTCTTTGAGCTTGTGCGTTCATATGAGTTCTTTGAGCTTGTGAGTTCTTATGAGTTATTGTGAGTTCTTTGAGCTTGTGAGTTCTTATGAGCTCTTTGAGCTTGTGAGTTTTTATGAGCAAGAGGTTAGTACCCAAATTTTCCTAGACTACTAACCACCTTGACAATCCATCAAACTTCTGAGCATTACTTAAAGCATTCCTTATGAGTTTTCATTTCAATATTTTTATGAGCAAGAGATTAGTACCCAAATCTCCCTGGGCTACTAACCTCTTTGACAATACATCAAACTTATGAGAAGATTCTTATGAGCAAAAGGTTAGCACCCGTAAAACCTTGGGCTGCCAACCTCCTTGACAATCCATTAAACATGTGAGAAGATTCTTATGTGTAAGATGTTAAAATCCGAATTTCCCTAGGCTACTAACATCCTTGACAGTCCATGTTAAAGTGATTTATGCATGTAAGTTTTATGAGCATGGGTGTTCTTATGAGTTCCTCATTTGTTCTCAATTCGAAGTGTTTATGAGAAAACCTCGGCCACATAAAACTTATCGTACGTGGAGTGCTTGTGAGCATCATCATATGTATATGAGAAACCTTAAACAATTCATATGGTTCATACAAGATATATTGGAATCATAGTATATTTGGACAATTCGAGAAACGTAGAACCTTTTCATTCGGTTGCATCACATCACCAAAATCCTGGCTTCTAAGCCTATCTCATCACATTACACTTAGCATCATGATTTATTAGAAGATAATAAGACTCACGTGCAAGTATAGCTATATTCCTCATTTTATTGAAAAACCCTAACCTTAAAACCCTTAATCATTTGTTGGATCATAATAAATCATGGGTGGATTGTAGTTTATAAATCCTACTCCAATCATACATTCAATCTCTTTTTACTATTTGCATCATAACAAAGTTAGTTAATAGTAGGTACTTACTATTGGTATCATAGTAGAGCTAGGTAGTAGTAGTACTTACTTTACAAAGTTTGAATCTCCCCAATGTAGAGCTTGAGGAAGGTGGAGAAGATTTGAAGAAGTGAAATTCAACTTTGAGGAGAAAATGAGCTCTAACCTTGGTCTTAGAGCAAAGCCCTAGTTCTCCCCTTCCTTCTCCTCTCTAATTTCTCTCAAAACTTGGCTTGAGGGTTTATGAAACCCTAACCCACGAAAATTGGGTATATATAGGAAATGAGGTGGTCTATGACCAATATACCCTTAATGAATGACTTAAAAAGACCAAACTGGGCAAAATCTGTATGATCGGTTGACCGGTCAAAAATGACCTCTCTAGAAAATAACTCATACAAGTTTTTACTTGATTGGTCGATAGGTAAGGGGTATCAGTCGATCGGTCTCTGTTCGGTCGATCGGTTCCTCATGTTTTTTTTTGCCTGTTTTTCTCATTTTCGACACTTAGAATTTTTCACATACCCTTTGCATGCACCCCTAACTTACCTAGGGTACTTTACATCCATTCTTTCAACACCCAACCTGCACACAACACCAAACTTGAGTGAAACCTCATTTCATTAAAACCAACCATACAACACATAAGGCTTCAAGCCTTTACTGGCACTATTCACAAACTATTCACTGGCTAGACAAATGAGATTTGGGGTTCTACACTAGCAATACGGATTACTCCTTGGCTGACAGTCATAATAGAATTTGGGATGTATCTTGCCTCATTTCCATGTGGGATATTGGAGGAGTGTGGCCTCCATAGTCTCATTCTCTCGTAGCAGATGATTGAAGTCTGATAGTGGATATCACATCCACCCTAAAAGTAGTGTCCCCGTCCAACACTTATGATCTCTCTTGGACAAGGTATCACAAATGCGCATGACCCGTCTTTGTTGTTACGATGATTATATATATATTGGGGAAGGATAATGAGATGTGATTTGGAGAGCTAGGAGGAAATCTGTTAAAGTAGATAAATTATTTTTTGAAGTAGTTTACTCTTTTAACATTTGAAAAATACATCAAAATAGTTGTTTAGGTCATAAGTAGCATAAAAGATTAAGTCATATCTATAAGTCGGTTTTGGTGGTTTGATGAGCTGACAACTCCCTCTTAACAAATTATGTTATCTTTAATAGAATACATCATTTTAACGGAATATGTTTCTTTTAACAGAATATATACACTTATCTTAACAGAATACAGTTGACATATGTCAGAGTTTGTTATATATTACATCAAAAATATCTTTGATATATGTTAAATTATGAATATTCTCTATAAATAGAGGTATGGATTAAAACACGTTACAACTGAGAAAGAATTTTCAGATTTTAGACAAGAACAGTTCTAGAGAGATTGGAGTTTCAAGAAAGAACTATTTTAGAATGATAAATCTTATTCTTTTTCAGATCCCTTAAAGAATTTTGATGTTCTTGAGGGGAAAAGCTATCAGTTCAACATGTGTTATTCACTGTTCCATCTTCTCTCCCTCTAATCATATTAATCATTTATTCCCTATATCTCTTTTAGGAATCCTAAGGAAGGACAACCAATACAATTGAGTTGAATTACTGTAGACTTGTAGATCACCCAGAAATTTACAGAGGAGGAGCTTGCAGACGACGATCTAGTTATCCAACTTATTAGAGCTTCAAATCCTTGGTTTCAACACCCAACTAATAATTATTTACAAATCTATTAATAATTACTACAATTTTCAACTAATAATTATCTACAAATCTTTGCCCCTAGTGGTCAGTGGTTAGTTTGGGGATTGGAGCTCTTACAATTCATCACATGAGGAATAGATCCCAACACTTGAGAGCTGCCACACCCCACCATTGGAGCTTTCTAAGACAACTTAGAGTTAGCAAAAATTGACTTCCAATATAATTGTTAACTCGTGAACTCACATTTTGGCTTTGTTTGGTTAAATTTCTTTGAAAAGCAACTTTTTAACTCCATTCTTTGCAAAATGTGCCAATGAGGGTATGGAATTCAATGGAATTCACCCATGTTAGCTTCCCTTAAAAATCAAAATTTAGACTTCTATCCAATAAATGAACAACAAATTACATCCAATTTTTTACAACTCATAACTTTCATAAAGAAATAAGTCAAGCCGCTGAAGAAATTTATCCAAACACAACGTTAGCATAAAACGACTCAAAGTAAGAAGATTTGAGAGCTTAACTCGAGTTGTCATGAGCCGTGGTCTATCCTTCTCCTAAAAGGATGAAAGAATTGGGGTATGCTAAGGCGGTTAACCTATACCGTTACCAAACATCACCTAAGATTCTGCGAATAGTGCGAATAGTCATATCTTTCTCCTTATCACCAAACATCCTCTTATCTCCTCTTCCCTCCACACCACAGAGATATATATATAGAGAGAGAGAGAGAGAGAGAGAAATCCAATCACAAATTCAACACACAATGTCATCGTTAGCAACCTCAACTCCCCCACTAATCCCTCTCACTTCCCCCAAATCCAAAACAAACATTCCAAAAGACACCACACGCCTATCTCCCATCTCCCTCTTACCCAAATGCAACTCCCTTCGAGAACTCAAGCAAATCCAAGCATTTACCATAAAGTCCAACCTCCAACACGACATCTCCGTCCTCACCAAGCTCGTCAACTTCTGCACCCTCAACCCCTCCACCACCATGGACCACGCCCAACACCTGTTCGACCAAATTCCCCAACCAGACATTGTCCTCTTCAACACCATGGCTCGTGGCTACGCTCGAACTGACACCCCAGTTCGAGCTATGTCCCTATTCGTTCACATCCTCAATTTGGGACTCCACCCGGATGATTACACTTTCCCATCTCTTCTCAAGGCTTGTGCTAGTTCTAAAGCCTTAGTAGAAGGCAAACAAGTGCATTGTCTTGCCATCAAACTTGGGCTGAACCATAACATGTATGTTCACCCTACACTTATAAATATGTACACTGAGTGTGGTGATGTGAGTGCGGCACGCCGAGTCTTCGACGATATAGCAAATCCGTGTGTTGTTACGTACAATGCAATGGTCACTGGTTATGCTCGGAGTAGTCGGCCAAATGAGGCATTGGCCTTGTTTCGGGAATTACAAGCCAGCAATTTCAAGCCTACTGATGTCACAATGCTTAGTGCACTTTCGTCGTGTGCTTTGCTAGGGGCATTAGAGTTAGGGAAGTGGATACATGAGTATATAAAGAAGAATGGGTTTGAGGAATATGTCAAGGTGAATACCGCGCTTATAGACATGTATGCTAAGTGTGGGAGCTTGGATGATGCGGTATGTGTCTTTGAGGACATGCCATTTAGGGATACACAGGCATGGTCGGCGATGATCATGGCTTATGCAATTCACGGGCATGGTAACAAAGCCATATCTATTTTTGAAGAGATGAGAAAGGCACGAGTAAAGCCGGATGAAATTACATTTCTAGGTATTTTATATGCTTGTAGTCACACAGGATTGGTGGAGGAAGGTTGCCAGTATTTCCATAGCATGAGCGACCATTATGGGATTGTTCCTCGGATCAAGCATTATGGGTGTATGGTGGATTTGCTAGGCCGAGCGGGGCATTTAGACGAAGCTTATAATTTCATAGAGGACTTGCCAATTAAGCCCACGGCCATACTCTGGCGAACCTTGTTATCTGCTTGTAGCAGTCATGGCAATGTAGAATTGGGGAACCGTGTGATCAAGCGCATTTTCGAACTAGATGACTCACATGGAGGGGACTATGTAATCTTATCGAATATGTGTGCGAGAGCTGGGAAATGGGAAGATGTAAATTACTTGAGGAAATTGATGAAAGATAGAGGGGTGGTCAAGGTACCTGGGTGTAGTTCAGTGGAGGTGGACAATGTGGTGCATGAATTCTTCTCTGGGGATGGAACACATTTGGACTCTAAAGGGTTGCACAAAATACTCGATGAGTTAGTTAAGGAATTGAAGTTGGTTGGCTATGTGCCTGATACTTCTCTAGTTGTTCACGCGGACATGGCAGAGGAGGAGAAAGAAGCTACTCTTAGATATCACAGTGAGAAATTGGCTATTGCTTTTGGGCTTCTAAACACTCCCCCTGGGACGACTATCCGTGTCGTGAAGAACCTTCGGGTCTGTGGGGATTGCCATTCTGCTGCTAAACTTATATCTATGGTATTTGATAGACCGATAATTCTCAGAGACCTTCAGCGCTTCCATCATTTTAAGGACGGGAAATGCTCTTGTGGAGATTACTGGTAGTGTAGATTATTGAAAATGTACATCATCTTGTTAGTAGCTTGAATAATTCTGATATTAAACAAGGTTTCTATATGTTCCATATTTTCTAGTTAAATTATTCTTTGCAATCCTAAGTGGATAGCGAGAGTCTGTAATCGTATCTGATACAGGTTGCCAGTGAAGTTCATGACTTGTATAGGCCTGAAGCCGCATTCTAGGTCTACAGTTATCCGCTCCCCAACCCCGAATTGGTTTCAGTCTATCACAATAATTAATTTACAAGATTGAGTATATATGTATTAGGTCCAATAGACATGGTGCTACTGGACCGTCCGAATATACAATGTATAGATATTTCCGTAATCGCCAGACATAGAAATGCATATTGGAGTTATCTTTGAAAGCAATAGCATCAATTTGATTTCATGTTATTAGTTAACAAATTTTCATTCTAGTTTAACCCCTAAAATAACCTTTTTTTTTATAATCAGTAATCGAGTTTAGGGCATTAATATGTATTACAGACAATGAGACAAGCACAAGAAAGCTGAGTGTCTCTCGCCACATAGTCCTCTTTCAAGATCCTCCTCATCTCAATGGGAAGATCATTATTCCAGACAGACATACTCTCTGTTCTATGCCCTTCCTTCGATCAAAAGTCGGCGACTTGGTTGGCTTCTTGTAATACAGGAGAAACAATCACCTTCATGTAAGTCTGTCACACCAAAATCCATTACCAAGTTAAAACAAGAGTTTTAACTACAAAGCGGTGCTATGCTTCAAGGCATAAAAGGGGAGCTCCCTTTTTGGTGTAAAGGCAGTGACACAGTTTTGCAAAATATTTTATCTTCGTAAAGATTGCCACCACCGAAAAAGGTGAGCTCCAATTTTACGTTTGAAGCAGAGCTCCAACAATTTTTATTTAAACTCTTAAAACAAGTCCTATATTTAACCAAAAATATATATTTAGGATATTTAGACTCCTTCAGTCTCTGCATTTGAATATTGATGGAATATTATGATATCGAATAAGCTACCATGGTAAAATGTCACCTAGATCCATAAGAGTTATATATATATATATATATATATATATATATGTGGGAAGAGATCCGTAGACATATGAAAAAGATCATATACTTTCACATATACTTACAATCAATGGATCTCCCGATCTAACGGCCACAATTACGCACCTTTTTATTTGTGAAAGGGCATTTAAGGAAATTGAATATTTTTTAAAAGATACTCTCTATCTTTAGTTTCCTAAGAGAAACACGTTGTCCTCTCTCCCCTCCGGCATTCTCTCTCTCCATCGCCTGTTATTGCCTTGGTTTTATCTCCGAGAAGGCCATAACTGAATGAAATCATGGCAAGGCCACCCCCGTTTCCTGAACTTCTGACATCTTGCTTGCTTGCTACCGTCACTCCCCTGCTTGCCGCCTGCAAGCCCTCCCTAGCACTTCTACTATCAAATTCTGCAAAACTTCCGGTCAAATTCTGCAAAATTTTAGTATTCACCATAGAGAAAATGGTGAATACTAAAGTCCTGACCTCTGCAGGAGCCCCCCACCCCCGTCTTCTAGAACCTTGTCAGTAAGAACAATTTATCATCCATAATACTTCTACAGTAAATTTATATCCGAACAAGTATCAAGTCTACATGCTTTTATACTTACACATACTATTTTATTACATTTGTATTTCAGTGGTACCGGTGATGTTTTGATGGATTTGGATGAAGAAGTGAAGCTACTTGCTTGGCCTCTCTTTTATTACCCACAACCTTCTAAGCAATGAGAGTCCCCATAACCAACAGTAAAATATAAAGAAAAAATGACAATGGAAATCCAGATTATCATCTGCATCCTGACTTATCCCGACTTTCATGTGGTTGTGATCATTCATGTCGATGGATTTGTTTTGAGGAACACAGAGGTGAACTGAGGATAGTGCTTTGTTGAAATATTTTGCCTTGGTACCAAGGTACTCACTCTATGTCACAGAAGAATAGGGAGGGTTGGTGGGGGTCAACTAGTCATGTGTGGATCTCTAATTTCAACTGCCTAATTTGAATACGAGGAAGAGAGAGAGAAAGATACAGAGTGGGGAGTTGGATCTCCCGAAGAGGAAGGAAGAGACGAGAGGCGTGATAGATAGAAACCGGTCTCTTAAAAATTGAAATCCCTTAAATGCCCTTTCATGCATAAATGGGTGGTGTTATGGTAACCGTTAGATTTCTCAATCCAATGGATGTATGCATGTGTGGACATATATGTTCTATTTCATATGTCTACGGATCCCTTCCCTATATATATATATATATATATATATATATATATATTTTTTTTTTTTTTTTTTTTTTTTTTTTTTTTCACTCTCTGTTATCAGGGGTAGTATTGTTCCAGATCCAGAAGCCTAGTGACTACTGTGATCTTGGCTCTATGCCAACATTTCAAGTTCCGCCCAACCGTTATAACAGTTATTAACTGTCGTTGTACTAAATAACTAGTATAACACTATAACAGTATAACCTGGATCGAGTCAGTATTTTGGGCGGGAAGGAAAAGAGAGTGCCAATGACAGTTATTTCGAACCTCCTTTACTACCGTCCCTCTCTCACCATTCTCAGCCCTCGTTACAGTCTTTCCTTCTCTTCTGGTTTCGCAACAACCCCATTTCCTTGCCTTCACTTTGGCTCCAGCCATCACCCGATTCAGCCCCAAGATCAACAGCAGCAACGGCCATTACAAAAGCCACTGATAAAGGAACAGAAACAGCAAAGAATACAACTCATCCAAAGCTCTGAAAAAGATATAATTTCCATCATAAAATCATGTTCAAGACAGACCCATTTGATCCAAATCCACGCCCACATCATCCGTACATCCCTCATTCAAAACCCAACCATCTCAGCCAACTTCTTATCTCGCGCCGCCTTCTCCTCATCTCGCGACATTAGCTATTCTCGCCTAATTTTCTCGCAAATCTCAGAGCCTACTGTTTCTCACTACAACACCATGATAAGGGCTTACTCACTGAGCAAATTCCCCGAGGAGGGTTTTAATCTCTACAGACAAATGCGACAGCGAGGTGTCCGTCCTGACCCCTTGTCTTCTTCCTTTGTTCTTAAGTCTTGTACCCGAATGTCATCATTAATGGGAGGTAAACAGATCCATGCCAGGATTTTGCGAGACGGGCACCAATCAGATTGCCTCCTACTCACAACTTTAATGGATTTATATGGTTCTTGTGAGAATGGTCACGAAGCACGTCAGGTGTTTGATGATATGCCTCGCCGAGATACCGTTGCCTGGAATGTGTTGATTTCTTGCTATGCTCGTAATGGTCGGAACCGAGATTCTCTGGGCTTATTCAATGTTATGCAGAGTCCAACATATGGGTCCGAACCGGACGATGTCACTTGCTTACTTCTCCTCCAAGCTTGCACCCACTTGGGTGCATTAGAATTTGGCGAACGAATTCATAGTTACATTGAAGAACATGGCTATGGTGACCATCTCAATCTACACAATTCTCTTATTTCAATGTATTCACGATGCGGGTGCTTGGATAAAGCCTTTCAGGTGTTCAAGGGGATGTCTGGGAGGAATGTGGTTACTTGGAGTGCAATGATTTCTGGGTTGGCAATGAATGGGCACGGAAGAGAAGCCATTGAATTATTCGGTGAGATGCAGAGAATGGGTGTCCCCCCCGATGAACAGACTTTAACAGGGGTTCTTTCGGCTTGTAGTCATGGTGGATTGGTTGCTGAAGGGTTAAGATTTTTTGATTGTATGAGGACAGAATTTGGGATAATGCCAAACATTCATCATTATGGGTGCATGGCTGATCTCTTGGGTCGTGCAGGTTTGCTTGATCAGGCCTACCAGCTTATAAATTCGATGGTGGTCAAGCCAGATTCGACAATTTGGAGGACTCTACTTGGGGCTTGCAAAATTCATGGAGATGTTGCCCTCGGAGAACATGTTATTGAGCATTTGATTGAATTGAAGGCCCAAGAAGCAGGGGATTATGTACTCTTATTGAATATTTATGCTTCAGTTGGTAACTGGGAGAAAGTGGCAGATGTGAGGAAGTATATGAAGGAGAGAGGAATCCAAACCACACCTGGCTGTAGTACAATTGAATTGAAGGGAGAAGTCCACGAGTTTGTTGTGGATGACAACTCACATCCTCGAAAGGAGGAGGTCTATGAGATGCTGGATGAGATCGGAAAGCAACTAAAAATTGCAGGTTTTGTTGCTGACATGTCCTCCGAATTGCACAATGTGGGTGCTCAGGAGAAGGGGAATATGCTCTCTTGTCACAGTGAGAAGTTGGCCATTGCTTTTGGAGTTCTTGCAACTCTGCCTGGCACAACAATCAGAGTGGCCAAGAACCTTCGCATCTGTGTTGATTGCCACAATTTTGCAAAGTTCCTTTCAGGGGTTTATAACCGGGAGGTGGTTGTTAGAGATCGCAACCGGTTTCACCATTTCCGAGAAGGACACTGCTCCTGCAAGGATTATTGGTAAGTAATGAAGCTTGGAGAGAACATGCTCAAACATTTGGTTTGAAATGGGGGCTGTGAAATATTGATTAAAAAAAAGATAAGGGTCCAAAATATGGTTCCTCAGACAGTTTGGACTTGTGTGCAAATGAGCCTTCATTGTCTGGGTTTTTGGTTGCTCAGTGGATATTATAGATCACATTTCAAGGTGCATCACAAGCAACACAACTGAGTGTTTAAATTGTGGCATTTTACTGCCACTTAAAGGAAGGGTTTAAAGATACAGAATCTGGAACCCAGTTGTGGAATGGTTGCTTCCAATGATTTAAAAAATGGTGAGTTCTTCCAATGCAACTATCTTACATTTTACAGCATTGTCTCTCTATTCAAACCTCTGAATTTACGATTGAAATGTGAACTGAAGTTCTCATCCTTGAAGCAAATACCAAGTCCTTAAAGGTAATACTAACCTAAACTTGTGACCTATATCATTTGAACATTATACTCTCGAGTCCCGAAGTCCTACACCTGTAGAGGGCTGAGCAATAACATAAACCCTAAGATCCTTGAATCACATTATGTGATGCTGAAACTTAAAACTTTGAGTGTGTTTGATCTCTTAATCAAACAAAAAGATCTATTGCATCCTTGGCTCTTACAGAAAAGTGCAAAGTCGGTTTATCTTTTAATTTCCGTTAGAACAACTAAGCGATTGTATACTAAAGTGTAGCTATATCATCACGAAGGACTGTTCTTCGACGAGGTTTCTTAACCTGTAATCAGCTGACAGAGTAACCACATTCCTTTGTGGCACGGCTTAGTGCCACTCAAATAGATAGAGAGATAGGTGTGGTTTTATATTACCACCTTGGTGCAGACTGACATTTCCTTCACTCCTGATCTGAACCAACATGCTTTTTTCTTGACCAGATGGATGAGAGAGAGAGAGAGAGAGAGGCTATCACTTGATATTTGATGATTATTTGGTTATATTTTACCTTCCCAATCCAAACAGTAAGTTGGAACCTCCTGGAGTATTTGTTGATGATCCTAGGAGTAAAGTACCAAGCAGTATCTGTGGGAAGGTCAAGTCCCCCAACATATGGAGAATGAGAGCTCCCATGTTGATTTCCATAGGATGAGCAGCAAAGTCCCTGGTCCTCTTTAAGTTTCCTCAGCAACTAGTCTTCTGCAATCCAGGCAATGTACTTTGTGTTGAAATTGGCTTGAATTGAACAAACAAAGAGCACCGATCGATCGGCTAGGGAGGCGCCGATCGATCGGTGGTGCGGAGTTTTTCCGGGAAATAAGTCTATTTTCGTGTTTTGGAACTCCTATTTTGAGGAGACTTTCTATTTATAGGACTCTGAATTTAGGCCTATAAATAGAGGATTATGGGTCTAGGGTTTATATCGAAAGATCATGGAAACATGAGAATGTGAATGAAAAGGGCTCCCAGGGAGAGCGGGTTTTGCTCTCGGGGAGAGTCCTAGTTGTTCTCATGGGAGTGAGAGATATAAGAATACTAGGCCTTGGGAAAAGGTTGAAGGGAGGATAGATAGGGATTGTTCTTGGGGTTCATTGAGAAGGTGAATTGAGTGAGTTGTAAAAGGGCTCTAGGTTTGAGTTGAGATTAATCTAAGAAGAGAGTGTGTATATTGTATTGGATTTCTCAAGGTTTCTCTAGATAAAAAAGAAGCAATCGGATCTTGACCTGTGGATGAATGCAAGTTATTGCCAACTCACGTATATCTTTTGTGTTTTTTCTTTGGGTGTGTGCTTGTTTATACTTTTTCGTTATTCTGTTATTTCCCCAATACTTTGACCTTTTGGATTTTGTTGAGTGCAGGATTCAAGATCAAAGGATTACAAGATCTAAGGATTACAAAGGTCCCGTTCTTGAACAGGTCTACGTTCTCCACACTCCCCAGCTCCTTCATCTAATTACTGCAGGAATCTCGAGTACCACATTCCGCTTTAAGTGGGTTCTAGTTGGCTCTTTGGTTGAACTCTAGCAGGCTGAACCACAGAGAGCCCTCCTCCTATGAGGTCGAAACTAGTGGAAATTAAAAGCTTTGTCATACAGAGTCAGATGTATGAAGGTGTTTTGTAACATGGGTTTTCTCTAGTAATGCTTTTTGGGGAGGTGGGTATCCATAGAGATAGAGCAGGTTACATTCTCCTGACCCAAATTTTTTGTTAATCCTTAGTGGTGTAGTATGAATAGTGGGCCCCTCAATTAATTAAATTTTTTTTTAGTATACCCCCCCACCCAATTTTTTTTGTCATATATAGTGGGCCCCCCAATGGAGTCCCCTTATGCCCTTGAGGTTGCCACATGTCCCTATTGACACCCCTTAACTATGGTTAAAATTCACCCAATCTCAGGGTTCACCTACTTATCCTTGGTTTCTAAGAAAAAATATTTAAATAATTTTAACCTTAGGAGTTAGTGAATTTTAAACTAGGGTTCAAAAAGAAATTTGATATATTTTTTTTAAACCAAGGATAGGTGGGTGAATCTTAACCACAATTAAGGGGTATTAATAGGGACACGTGGCGACCTCAAAGGCATTACCGGGGAAAAAAAAAATTCTCAAAATAAAAAAAACTACCCCAAAAAAAATTTTCATGGGGGCTACGCCCCAGAACCCCCAAATTTCATACCCTCAAATCAAATTTTTTTTTATTACATGTGTTTTGGCGCCCCCCAATGAAAAATTCCTGGCTCCGCCCTGGTGAGTATGATTCCAAATTCCGAGCTACTAAAGCTTCAATTAAAGATTTGGAATTTTTCATGTGTTTTACCTCTTTGGAACCTTTAGGCTCATTTCTTTTGGTTGAACTTTTAAAAGTTCAGAACTTTCATTGTTTCATGCTTAGTTTTACTTAATGTCTAAAAATATATTATTCCATAGAATGCAAAAGTTCTACAAAATGAAACTTTCAAGATTCACAATTTTTTTTGGATTTTTTAAGTTCCATAAATGTAAAACTTCTAATTAAATTGAATTCATAAATCTAAGATACGATCGAGTAAAAGGATTAGAAACCCTCTCTTCTCATACTCTAGCCTCTTGTTCCAAATCATTGATGTTCTGGACATTTAAAAGTTCTACAAAAAGAAGGGAGCCTTAGAGTTTCAATGATTGTCTTTTGTGAAGGGGTGTGATGATGCCTATATAAAAGCATTCTTTCCTTTTATAACTCCATAAGTCTTTAGTCACTTATTAAAATGTTTTCCTTTTGTAAACATTCACTTTTATCGCTATTCTTGATTTTTGTTCGGGTTTTTTTATACAGTGACTCAGGCTTATATACAATGAGTGCACACCAGTGATCAGGTGACATCCGTTCCTGGAGGTTTTATCATCCCAAGATCCCATTGCACTAGAGAACCCAGTCCTAATGCATTTCATGCAAGAAGACAATATGGAAAGGGAGGCTCCCAAGGAAGTTAGAGAGGAATTTGAGGCAGATATACTTGGAAGGAGTTTTTTTAGGTTGTCTTTTGTAGCTGTAGGGATTTTACCACCCCCCCCCAAAAAAAAAAAAAAAAGTTACAAAAGAAGGCATGTTGGGACAGGTTAGCAGGTGAGGGGATTGCCAACTCCACTGAGCTAGAACTGTGTAATAAGGTCCATATCCGTAATGGTACCCAAGAATCCTAGATTATTGTAAGTTTGTTGTTAGACCCTTTGCTGTTAGATCTCATAATTGAAAAGGTTGTGGGATGTTCGGGGTGATCGTCGTAAATGCTTTGACACATAACGGGTATAACCCGATTACACATTAATTCGGATAAATATTTAATGGAAATTGGAATATAATATTCTTATTCAACTTCGATTTTTAATCGAATTTAGATAATACTTGAATTATCCTAATTAGATTTAAAAAATAAAAATAAATTAATAAAAAAAATATAAATTTTATGTAAATTTGACAAATGACTATTTTATCCACGTCTTAAATTAATGATTTAATGTCTTTGAATTATATAAAAAGTACATATTAATTAAAATATTAGTCTTAATATATGTATATATTATAATTGATAAACTATTTTTCGAATAAGATATATCAATAATTGAATTTGCATCCGAATATCAACAGATAGCAAAATATTATTCGATTTCACTTCATTAAATACCTATTCAAATTATTTGAGCAAACAAATTCAGATATGAATTAAATAAAATTAATATGTATATCCATTGACACCCATAGTGGTTAGAAAATTGCAGATCACATAAACTACCTTAAGACTCCGGCGCGTTGCGTATTTTTCTACGGAAAAGATAATAAAATGGAAGAGTAGTTCATGATACGGACATGCAAATGTCAAACTTAAAACTTATATATACATATAAGATATCATTTATATAAGATTAGAAGTTTGTTGGCTTTGAAATAGTCAAACGTGGTAAACAAGCAATTCATTCAAACCATTCAAAAAGTCATGAGTTTAGCTTTCTTTTATAAAGGGCCTTATGTCTGTCGTGTTGACTCATCTATCCAAATAGTTAAGAAAGCCGAGCGTCTAGATGAACCAAGCCAAAAAATTAGCTCTGGCACTCCGGCGCCACGAATGATGGGGGCACTTGGTGATAATTTTGGGGAGAAGTCATTTCATTTTCTTCCTATGATTTTGACTTCTCTCCTCTTTTGATTGTTACATGTTCACTGACTTGTGGATGCCCAAGCCTAGTCAGGGTGTCCACCAGAGCTAATCTTTTACCATGAACCAAAGTCGTTGATAATAAACAACGGATTTCCACTGCAGATGTCTGAGCATTATAATCGGACATTAACCTCTTTACCGACACATGGGCAAATTTAATCTTCACTTTCCTTTACTCATCCAGACGGGTCGGATCACAGCCCATTGCAATTGAATTAAGAGAATTCCATTGCATACGTGGTAGATGTTGTTTGGAAGAATAATATTTTTTGCCTCATTCAATCTGCATGTGCCACATTTGCAATTGGTTGTGATCCCATCTCTTAATCACCGCATTCTATCAGGGGTGGAGCCAGGATTCTCTTACAGGGGATAACAATGGGAGTTTGGACTGGGGGCAGAGCGAGGATTTTCATGCATGGGCTAACAATTGGGGTGTGGCGGTGGAGGGGTTTTAGGGCGTAGCCCCCCAAATTTTTTTTTGAGGTTCAATTTCATGGGTCATCTCATTTTGTCTCTCTTTAACTATGGTTAAGCTTTATCTTAAAGTTACTATTTTTTTTTATTCTAAAAACTAAGTTAACCCTAAGGATGAGTGAATCTTAACCATACTTTTGGTATTAAAAGAGGGATATGGACCGCCAATCGGCCAAACGTTTTCTTATTTTTCTCCCCAAAAGTTTAGGGGGACTAGAGCCCCCGTCCCGACTTTGCCCTGCTGCTCCCAAAGCTCCAACCCAACTACCCTTTTTTCCCCAAAGTTTAGGGAGGGGGGGGAAGTAGGGGTGTTAATGAGCCAAGCCAGCTAGGCTCGACTCTAAATAAACCAAGCTTGAGGTTTTACTTTTATTTTGGGCTCATTGAGTCAAGCCAAGCCTTAAAAGTGAGCTCGAAAAATAAATGAGCCGAGCCTGAACAATAGGAGGCTTGGCTCGGCTCGGCTCGGCTCGGCTCGATTAATTTTATTATAATATCCTTTAAAAATTAAATTTATATTATATATTTAGTATACTTTTTTTTTTGGTAAGATATATTTCATATACATTAACCTAATTATTTCCGTTTAAGTTTTAACTCAAGCTTTCGCTTGAGTCACATGACATTCAAAAAAAGAAAAAGCATTTTTAATTGTTTTTAATTGAATTTAGTGCTTTCAATGTATTTAAAAAAACAAAAATTTATCGAGCCGAGCCGAGCTCGAGTTCAACTATTTGTGGAAGAGTTGATTGTTCTGATCTTGAATTGAGCTCGATCTGAGCCCAAACATTTGTAAAAGTCCAACGAGCCGAGCTCGAGCCGAGCCCGAGCAGTGCCTAGCTCGGCTCAGCTTGGCTCGTTGACACCGTAGTGAAGCCCCCTGGCCCCATGTGGCTCCGCCCCTAGGTTTGGGGGCATAGCCACCGTAATGTTTTTTTGAGGGTCTCTGGTTCCACCCTAGGAAGAAAGAAAGGGTTGGCTAAGTTTATTCGTCATCACATTTTGTTTGTGTTCATATGTAAGAACTGTATTTTTTTAGGAAATTTTTGTAAAATTTTATGTTTTATTATGAAATAGTGGCCCCTCAATTTTAAAAAAATATTTTTAGTATACTTGGCCCCCCTAAAATTTTGTTTTATATATATAGTGGCCCCTCCCAATTTTTTTTCAGTGCCCTTTAATGGAGTCTAGTTATGTCCTTTAGATCACCACATATCCCTATTAACTATGGTTAAAATTTACCCACTCTTAGGGTTCATCTACTTATCCTTGGTTTTTAGAAAAAAAATATTAATTTTTTTTAACCTTATGAGTTAGTAAATTTTAACTAGGGTTTGAAAAAAAATTTAATATATATTTTTAAAATCAAGGATAGATGGGTGAATCTTAACCACAGTTAGAGGGTATTAATAGAGACACCACCCCTCAAGGACATTATCGAAAAAATTTCTCAAAATAAAAAAATTACCCCAAATTTTTTTTTCTCAGGGGCAGAGCCCCCGAACCCCCAAGTTCTATACCATGAAATCTATTAATTTTTTTTTAACCCCCGCCCCCCGAAAAAAAAAAAATTCCTAGATCTGCCCGTGCCCGTCACCCAATTCCGCTCCTCTCCTAGCCCTGCTACTATTTGTACTATAATATATATTTTAAAATTTGAAGGGGGCTTCAGCCCTATATATTTTAAAATTTGAAGGGGGGCTTCAGCTCCTGGCCCAATGTGGCTCCGCCCCAGCATTCAGTTAACTTTCGTGAAGTCTGCATGCTATGTTTTCTTTTTGTGTCCACGTGTTGGATAAAGAAGTTGTGCCTCAATATAGTTTTAACTCAAGAAAAAAAAAAAGGTTTTTTAATTGTTTTTAATTGAATTTAGTGCTTATCAACGTATTTAAAAATAAAAAATAAAAATCATCGAGTTGAGTTGAGCTCGAGTTCAACGATTTGTGGACGAGCTGACCACTCTGATCTCGAACCGAGCTCGATCCGAGCTTGAACATTTGTAAAAGTCTCGAGCTCGAACATTTGTAAAAGTCCAACGAGCTGAGCTCGACATCTATAGCATATGTAAAACTCCAATGAGCCGAGTCCGAGCAGTGCCCAACTTGGCTCAGCTCGGCTCGTTGACACCCTAGTGAAGCCCCCTGGGCCCCATGTGGCTCCTTCCCTAGGTTTGGGGGGCAAAGCCACCGTAAAAATTTTTTTTGAAGGTCTCTGGTTCCACCTTGGGAAGCAAGATAGGATTGGTTAAGTTCTTGGTCATCACCTATGTTTGTGTTCATATCTAAGAAATACATATATATATATATATATATATATATATATATATATTTATTTATTTTTTTTTCCCTCACCCAATTCTGCTAGCCCTGCCACTATTAGTACTATAATTTATTTGTTTTAAAATTTGAAGGGGGCCTCAGCCCCTGGCCCCATGCGGCTCCGCCCCAGCAATCCGTTAACTTTCGTGAAGTCTGGATGCCATGTTTTCTTTTTGTGTCCCCAATCAATTCAATACAGGCGTCTGACAAAGGAAAGTCGTTGCTTCGGTCATGCCATGCGTTCATTGTCCCGATGATAAATAGTTAATACGGTCTTATAATTAATATTTTATAACTTAATAGTCTATATTAATTAATAAATTTAAAAGGACCCAACTTGATTCTATAGTTAATAATTAATAATCTCTTATACTTAGCTATTTAATAATTTTTAAAGAAAATTTTAATATCTTTACTATTATAATGGGAGAGCAGGCATAGCCTGAATTTTCAAAAATTCCTAAACTACCCTTATATAAAACAAAATTTTAATTTAATTTTTTATTTTATTTCCCAAACTACCCTCATCTTTCTATTTAATGAATAGAATCACAGTCAATCGCAATTGAATTCGGGGACAGTTCAATCGCACCCACGGGTTAACATGTGTCCCTTTTAACTCCTATTAACTGTGGTTAACTCCTTCCCCTCGCTCTCACGTGCATCACACGTGCCACCCGCTAGTATTATTAATTATAAAAGAGATTTTTATATTATATTAATACATAGTTATATGAATTTTATAAACACTTTATAATAGTTTAAGAAGTTTAAGTATTAGGAAGATAAATGGATAAAATTATTTTACATATTTTATAAAAGAGGTTTTTATACTATATTAATACATAGTTATATGAATCTTATAAACACTTTATAATAGTTTAGGATGTTTAAGTATTAGGAAGAGAAAATGATAAAATTATTTTACATATTTTGGTTATGTATAATAAATTGTCATAAACATAGTATAAAATTTTAAAAAGAAAAAACTAAAAAAACCATTATATTATGACCTTGAAATAAGTTAAAGGGATATTTCCACAACAAACAGAGTTCAAAAGAAATTTTGTTTCTTTCCAAAATAAATTATATTTCTTCATCTCTTTGAAAAAACGATTAACTTTATAAAACCGAAATTACCATATACTAACCTTATACATTTGTATCTACATAAAACTTATATGGAAAATACAATGCATTCAAAAAAAAAATAATGAAAAGAAAACTTTTAATGGACTAATATAGTGATTCTTTATATATTTTTACTATTATAATGGGAGAGGCAGGCGTAGCCTGAATTTTTTGAAATTCCTAAATTACCCTTATATAAAACAAAACTTTAATTTAATGTTTTATTTTAATTCCCAAACTATCCTCATCTATTTATTTAAAGAATAGAACACAGTCAATCACGATTGAACTCGAGGAGAGTTCAATCGCACCCACGGGTTAACACATGACCTTCTTAACTCCTATTAACTGTGGTTAACTCCTTCCCCTCGCTCTCACGTGCATAGCATGTGCCACCCACTAGTATATATATATAAATAGATGTGGTTAACTTCTTCCACTCGCTCTCATGTGTTAACCCGTAGGTGCGATTGAACTCTCCTCGAGTTCAATTGTGATTGATTGTGATTCTATTTTTTAAATAAATAGATGAGGATGGTTTGGGAATTAAAATAAAACATTAAATTAAAGTTTTGTTTTATATAAGGGTAATTTAGAAATTTCAAAAAATTCTGGCTCCGCCTGTCTCTCTCATTCCAATAGTATGTATATATATATATATATACTAGTAAAAGTGTACGTGCGTTGCACGTAAATAATTTATCTATTAAAGATTTAATTAATTTGTGTTTAATAATGTTTGGAAAAGATTACTTTAGATAATT
The DNA here is from genome assembly GCA_015143295.1 of Tetracentron sinense. Taxonomy (NCBI): domain Eukaryota; kingdom Viridiplantae; phylum Streptophyta; class Magnoliopsida; order Trochodendrales; family Trochodendraceae; genus Tetracentron; species Tetracentron sinense. Next base: position 34,443,013 of record CM026560.1, read on the forward strand.
TGTAAAATTATTTAAAATACTCAATTAGAATTAGTACAACTATTTAAGGTTCTAATAAATTTAAAAAATATTTCATACACATATTTTTCATAATCATTAAAATATTACATTCGTAAAGAGCACTGATTAGCGGACCATGCTAGCTGAATGTCGAAGGTTGTTGGGCCACGTGTCCAGTAAGAAATGGGCTACTTGTGTAATAACTTTTTATTAAAACAAGCAACAAGATTTTTTTTATGTGCAGTAAATTAAGCAACAAGATATGTCTTTAAACATACACATTATACAAGCAAAATTTTAAATACTCGTTCTAGATATGTAATACCATATAGAAGATGCAGCCAATCCAGCAAATCTAGAATTAAAGATCCAAGGTGATTCCTGCCCCCACAAGTTGTACAAGGTGCTATCGGGTTGTCAGCATCCACCTTCAGGATTCAACAAGTTTGTAAGAGCGAGGAGCAATAGTTCGCTCCTGGCTTGTAGAGCGAACCATTGCTCTCTCTCTCTCTCTCTCTCTCTCTCTCTCTCTCTATATATATATATATATATATAGCTTTCCTTTTGCTACATATATATGGAAGAAGAGATGTGCATACCTTATATAGGCACCAACCCAAAGAAAGTCATTACCAATTCTTTAAGGCGATAATCACACTTTTCAAAAATGTTCTAAATCTTCAAATTTCTAAAACGCATGAAACAATGAAAGTAAAGAAAGATTCAAATTTCAAATTAATAGCTAAGATGAGTTAAAGAGAATCAACTAACCCATAGATACCTCCATTCAATTCTCTCTATCTAAGTTTTCTAATTTCACCTTATTTAAGCACAAACAAAAAGAAGGAGAACACAAAGCAATAGATTGAAGTGTTAAAAGAGAAGTAAACATTTATCTAAAACACAATGGCTAATCTCATACTGTATAACTGTTGTTGTTGATGTTAAAGACCAGTTGATGAGGTGGTTCAGCTTTTTTCACCCCACTTGCTCATGGGTATCTCTCCTGAGTTAACGATAACAATCTTCTTCCGGAGCTTTTCATTTGGGAAAATGCTAGTGAGACCGTAAAGGGCCGAGACCACACCTAGACCATGCATGTGATGCATGGATCTCAAAAATTCAAAAACGGATTTAATAAAATTTTGAGATCCGTGCATCACAAGCACGGTCTCAGTATGGTCTTTGTCCTTTAAGGTCTCAATAGCAAAGTCCGTCCATTTTAGGCCCCAGCTCTACCTTCTATTGCATATGCATTGTCCATACCTTCAATAACCTTACCAAGGGCAACATGCTCCCATCTAGCTTAGAAAAGTTGTACATCATATCATACATAGTATTAGGAAATAACAGCTATACTACAAAAAGAATACACATTATACAACTTTACATCATACACATTGATCAAATATTTTCGGACTCACCTTCAAGTGACTGCAGGATTTGTTCATCAAAACTAATTTTTTTAGTCATTAACTTCTAACATCCCCACCAAAAGATCTCAAATATTTACCAGTAATAGGGAAGATCTAGACGGAAACCAAAATTAGCAACTTATTTCATCTTCCATCTTCAAATTCACAAAGAGCATATGGTGGTTGAAAAAAGATGCACATAAATAGATAGAAAATTAGAAAGAGGAGAAGAAAACATGCCTTGAAGGTCTTTGTTGTGTTGTGGCATTCCAAAGAAATCCCGTTTTACATACCTTCTATTAGAGAGAGTCGGAAAAATGATGAGATTACAGAAGATTGAAGAGAAAGGGAAGGGCGTGAGTTTTGGTATGTGGGGGGTGCCTGGACTTTGGTTTGGTATTGAGAGAGTGTGTTAGGAAAGTTATCTATAACAAAACTCTAAGTAAAACAATATATTACAACCGTAAGCTAAGGAAGACCCCTATGTTACAATGAAGTTTTGTCTTCAAAGTCCAAACAATGTAGAACTCTTATCAAGCTCGAATTCTTCAAGAGTCCAAACTCCTGTTTTAAGAGTTATCAATCACTTAATATCTAAGAATTATAAACAAATCATACTTGTATTAATATTTTATTAGAAATCATATGTTAAGAAGTTAATATTTTTAATTAAAGGGTATTTACGTCAAAACATACTCCTTGTACTTTTATTAGTAGAATGATATATATATATATATATATATATATATATATATATATATATATGATATTCTCTTCTCATTAATAAAATTTATTTTTATCTGATTATTAATTATAAGAGGGTCTACCGTGCACATATTATCCGTTTCGGCGTATTTGGATTTTACTCCACCGTGTTACTCGTGTAACGCTTAACCTAGTACACCTGTTTGTAATTTACTCCACTTTTAAGTACATCTTCATTCTCTCAAATGACAAAAATGCCCCTGACATACATCTCCAAGCTTTAAAAGAGAAAGATTAAAGTCACAATCAAACTTCATCGGTATTTCCGGTTGTAACTTTTGTCAAATTTGGCCGGCAGTCTTCGAAATATCTCCTCAACGCCGTTCTTTACTTTCTTACCCTTCTAAAGCATCCCGGATTTACTAAACGCACTCAAGCATAGCATAGATGTAAAGCAAAAAAAAAAAAAAAACAGAAAAGGCATCGGAATAACTCTAACGGACATAAAATAAAAAAAAATGCATCGCATTATCTCTGATGGATGCAATCTCAAACACACCTTCTGCATCCGATATGTAGCGAGAAAATAAAAAAGAAGAAGTCATTTTCATTTTCTCCTGATTTTTGACTTCTCCCCACTTCTAATATCTCTCCCTATTTTTCTAGCCACATGGTGGATGCGGAAGGTGTGTCCCCTAAGTAGTCCAATGCAAAAAAGTGCAGAAACCCCTTTGTAACTACAAGTGTTGTGCAGAATGAGTCCCGATTCCGTCCCAATATAATTGAAGTTAGGAGATGGTGTACAAAATTATTAATTCAAACTTGGTTTCCTTTTATATTTTTTACATCAAAGATCAAAAAAGAAGAGTTTTGTGGGGAGGGTATAAATAATTAACATCATATTTAATATTTATAGTAAATATTTAATGTAATAATAATATATATTATAATACTAAACAAGTCGAATAAATGTATGTTCAAACTAATTCATTATCCAAATGAATTTAAAAAGTCAAACTCCTGTATGTTCAAACTAACTCCTTATCCAAATGAATTTAAAAAGTCAAACTCCTGTTCAGTTCATTTAATAAATAAACAACCTCAAACAAACCAAACATACTAATCGCCAACAACTCTTGGGGCACATGATTTAGGGTCAGATGACTCTTAACCGAATAGAAATCTGATGGATGATCCGAACCGTTCGTTTTGTTGAGACTCTCTTTCAAGCCATTGATTTTGCGGTCCAACACCCACCGATCTGAGTGGTCCACTCCAACCACAATTGATGTGACAATGCTTCAATTGGAATTCAGGTGTTCCTTTTTTTGTTATTAGGCAAACATACAAGGGTATCTATGTAATATTTTCTTTTGACAGGTGGCCTGTAAATAAAAAGGAAAAGCAGTTGGGACGTGTTCGGTGTTCTTCCTCAACCGGCGGTCGCCTGCAAAAAAAAATCTAAAAAAGAGAAAAATAAGAAAAAACCAAACAAGAAAGCAAAGAAACAGAAGAAGTGTTTAGAAGTGGCATATTTCGTAATTTAATAGACAACGAAACGGATTTTCTCACGCGCTAGCAGTAAAAGGCGTAGACTTGAAGTTCAAAAGACAAATATCGAACTTCCTTTCTTCTCGAGAATCACGAATTCGTTTTCTTTGCTCGTTTTGATGTGGAGATTTAAAGGTACGACTCTCTGTAACCGATTTAGAGCAGTTCTTCTACTTTGTGATCTTTAATGGCGTCGCTTCGACTCAAGTTTCGTGAAATTTTGAGCTGCATTTGATGTTGTTACGGTCCTTTTTCTTCCTGCCTTTTGTTCAGTTGAGTTAGGGGGTTTGAGTAGGTATTCCTTTTTTTTTTGAAATTTTTTCAGTTATTTTATTTGGATCTGTTTGGGGAGTTGGTTTTGCTGGATTTTATGTTTATTTTTTTCTTTCTAGAGACGGGTTTGTAAGTGATGGATTTGAATTATTTTTGTGGAATGGAAGTTTGAGAACTTCTTTCTGTAGTTGGATTTTGCGATAGTGGATCTGATGATTTCTGCGAGAAATGGGGCTTTGACTAGGGTGGATGAGGACGTGGGTCAAATTAAATGGAATTTTCTAATTGAAAACGAAAGTCGACTTATCAAGGGAGATATCAATTTGTTGTTTTGTTTAGTAATTTCGTTTTGAATTTTAGGGTTTAATAATTCCAAGGTGGTCTCTTGGAGCCATTTGAGATTAAAGGAGGTTCCTTTTTAGTTATAGCGATCTCTATCTTTCTTCCTTTGAGCAAGTTCGGTCTCTTACACATTTAGCTATTGGGATTTGGGATAAAAAGAGGAACTAGGGAAGATATTGGTTATAAAATCATTTAGGCTCCGTTCTTTTGGTGGAACTTTTAAAAGTTTATAACATCAATGTTTTGGAACAAGTGGCAAGAGTTGGGAAGAGAGGGGAGAGGGTTTCTAACTCTTTTACATGATGGTATTTCGCAAATTTATGAGTTCAAATCATATAGTTATAGACATCAAGTAAAATTAGGCATATGAAACAATGAAAGTTCTAAGCTTTAAAAGTTCCACCAAAAGAACGGAGCCTTATGGATTTTATAATTCGGTACATTGAACTGAATCGTTCTGTTTGAAGAACCTTCCCCCCAACAAAAAGAGAGAGGCTAAACTTCATATTTTATTTATTTTATTTTGGATTTTGCATATAAGTACTTCCAGTTTTTTTTGGTTAAAAATACATAATTGTATTCAAAAAACCCTTCTGCACATGATGTCCAGTTCAAAGTTGATTTCTTTGCTGCATCCAACAAGTGGTCACATCACACATGTGCAATGTTGGTTTTTTTTTTTTCATGTATACAAACATTATATATCTGCGTCTTTACGTGTTTTATTTATGTCTATATAATTCTAAGTAATAGAAGTGCTTGTAATTTCACACAAGCATGATGGGAGAAGTTTCTTGAATCTCAAATTCTCAATAGGTGAAATGTCCACTGAAAGTGAGCAACAAAGATGGAGAAAGTCGAATGTGAAACATCTGAATACTGTATTATTAGGAATTTAAAAGTGTAGGACCTCTTCCTTAATATTCTCTCTCTCTTTCTTCAGTAATGACGTGAAGACATGTGGAAAACACCTCTCTTAATATTAAACCATTTAAAAGGATGGAGACATGGTGGATACACAGAGCTAGTTCGCATAAATTGAGAAAATTTTGGATTCATCATTGTGCTTTTTTGTCTCCTCTGGGTGCTGGAGAGTTGCTAAATGGCTTCAAAACTTCAAATATTGTCTCATCCTATAAACCTCTGCAAATTTTGGATATTCCATTGTGAAATGCTGTGTTACTTGTTTCTGTTATGTTGAACTTAGTAATTGGTTTTGCGGTATTCCAAATTTCTTTTGGCACTTTAATTCAGCTGTTGTATAATTCCCTCTCTAGGGTTGTGGAAAAACACAAAGGTTGAGATTTGGGCATACCAGTATTTTAGTTAACCGGTGCACAGATTTCATTTTCCTTGACAACATTTATGATTACTTATTCTACATAATGCCACTAACACATGAGGTGTTATGGCTGGTGGCATGTTTTCCTACTGGTTCTTCTTATCTATCCTCTCGTATTTGTGGCATTGTTTCTGTTCCTTGATCTTTTGTCTGAAACTTTTTTTCTTTTATTTTTATCTTTATTTTTACAGGATTTCACAGCACAACTACTGTAAATATTTCTTGAATGCTAATTGGATTTGGTTTCTAGCATTCAGCATGGAAGTCCTTCTCTGAGATGCTTCATGAGGAAGTGCTTTGTAGTGGCATTGTCATTGGTTCTACTTGTGAAACATAGTAGTTGGGTGGATCAAACAGGATCTGAGAAATTGAAGACACTCTAATATTGTTAATTTGAAGAATTCCCACTGAGGGTGTATGGACTTGCTTCATTGGAATAACATTTAATAGACTCACAGGCATGCTAGTGGCGTCCAATAAGTGATCAATTGTCAGGGAATTTAGGCTTGAAATTATTGATTTAAAAAAGTGTAACAAGAAGAATGAAGAAATGGTATGGAGGTGTTTTAATTGCGTCCTTGTTTATGTTGCTGGTTCTGAGGTATGGGATAATGAAAAATCCCATTGGGGATACTTCAATCACAAGTCCTTTCTCCTTCAATACATCTAATCCTCTTGAATGGATTAATTCTGGAGCTCCGCCTGCAGTTCAAAATCCTGAGACTGCCTCTCAAGTGATTTCTGCTGATACCTTAGTTTCCAGTCTCTTTACTCAGAGGAATTTCTCCAACGAAGAGCTGCGATCTTTGCAGACATGGAATCATTTGAACCACTTAATTAGTCATTCACAGGGTTTACCTAATGCAGTAGAGGCTATCAAAGAAGCTGGAGTTGCATGGGATAGCCTCATGGCTTCAGTTGAAGAGGATCGACTTGGTTATACAAATGAAAGTTCAAATCATAAAGGGAAAGAGAAACAGTGTCCTTACTTTCTTAATAACATGAATGCCACAGAATTTGATGATGGTGGTTATAAGCTACGGATTCCTTGTGGCTTGATTCAGGGTTCTTCCATTACTATTATTGGAATTCCTAATGGCATTCTTGGTAATTTTCGGATTGACTTAAGAGGGGAACCACTTCCTGGGGAGCCAGATCCTCCCATTATTTTGCATTACAATGTTCGACCTCATGGTGATAAGATAACTGAGGATCCTGTAATCGTCCAAAATACGTGGTCTGTATCTCATGATTGGGGTGAAGAGGAGCGGTGTCCCTCTCCTGTTCCTGACAATAATAAGAAAGGTATATGTATCTGTCAACTGCTCTGTTTTTTGAGTGCTGGAAACCTGGAACTCATTCTTATTTCAATTTTGATGTACAAAACATGTTTAGCTTGGTCCCTTCATGCTTATTCTAGTTGTTTGTTATATAATTCATGTAATTTATATTCTTCCCATTACTTGGTCTGTTCTTATACTGTTGATCCAGTATTAGAAAACTAGTGGACAAACTTTGTTAAGATTGTAGCTTAATATTGTGGAACTGGTAAGGTGTTGTGGACGACTTTTTCTTAGCTTACCTTGAGACAGTGCAATATGATATTGGTTATTTGGTTCTAGGTACTGTATGGGTATTTGTAGGATCCACTGTTTTCACTTCCTCTTATAATATTGATTATTCTTTCCACTCCACTGATTTCTTATATGCTTAGTCAGTAAATAAAGATTCTCCATTATATTTGCCATGTCGTAAAAGACTAAAACTTGAGATTTTGCTTTATAAACTGCAACTAAACACATGAGATTATGTTGGTTATGGTACTTATAACTGTATCCAAGAATTGGTTTTCGGGAAACGTGTCATATCCACACTCCTTGTATCCATGCCTGTATCTATACCCATTGTCAGCAACTTGGGCAGAGTTTGGTTTTGTCTGAGGGTTTAAGATATACATATTTGTTTCTTTTTTTGGTTATATTTCCATTTAGTGTTTCATGCCTTTTAAGTTTTCACTTTTAACTGCTTAGTTTCAATTTGGTAAGCCATTGCAGGTTGTGCTCAATAAAAGTCAAATACTCACACTTTGATGTGATGTGTTCCAGGGTTATGTTTTAAACTACACATTAGGTTTAGCTTGTGTACTAGATATTTTCATGACCAAAGATGTTGAGAATTTTGAATCTTTTATGGTAATCACCCACCCAGATTCATTTTTTGACTCCTTTTTGTGTATAAGTATGATTGAAGGTTTATAAAACTTATCATGGTTTCTCTTTAAAAAATAAAATAATTTAAAAAATCGTGGTTTTATTTTTGAAGTTATTACGTATATTTTTGTTATTATACACGTCTAATATTTGTGCCAAGTTATGTCCAACATGAAATCAGACAAATTTTCATCATGGCAATTGGTTCGTGATGAAATGCCCTTGTTACATAGGTACAAATGCAATGTGCTAGCTTGTCATGGTTGACTATTCCATCTTCTTTATTGGATTCTAGCAGTTTTTCTTTCTTCCTCTTCCTAATTTTCATTATACACAATGTTTTCTTGTGATTTCGTTGAGTATATTGCTGCTTCTCCTTTTGTACATTTTGGTTACTTCCCTTGAGACCTGTGCTGTATTGCTTAGGTTACTACCTTCCCTTTGTATAAGAACTCTAACTTGTCTTTACCTTTCCAGTGGATGAGTTGGACCAGTGCAACAAAATAGTGGGTAAAAATGATAACCAGAAGTTTACGGCTAGTAGAGTCTCTAACGGTACTAGACGGTCTTCAATGGCACAGGAAGGATCTAAAGACAGGCGGTATTTTCCTTTCAAGCAAGGGTATCTGTCTGTTATGACACTTAGGGTGGGAGCAGAAGGGTTCCAGATGACAGTTGATGGAAAGCACATAACATCCTTTGCTTACCGTGAAGTATAATCTATCTTGTTTTTGTGTTGCTTTAGAACTGGGAGTATAAGTGCCAGTTCATTTGAACATTTTTGCTTTCTTGGCGGTGATCTTTTCAGAGTTTGGAGCCATGGCTTGTTAGTGAAGTAAGGATTTCTGGAGACGTAAAGTTAATTTCTGTTCTGGCCAGTGGTTTACCCATGTCAGAGGATTTAGAGCACGTCACTGATTTAGAAGCACTCAGATCAACTCCTCTCCCCCCTCACAAGCCATTGGATCTCTTCATTGGTGTATTCTCTACGGCAAACAATTTCAAGCGTAGGATGGCTGTTCGGAGAACATGGATGCAGTATGCTGCAGTGCGGTCAGGAGCGGTTGCGGTTCGCTTTTTCGTTGGTCTGGTGAGCACCACTATGCATTTCTTTTGTCACTATTGCAGAAGCTTTTGGTGTACCTTGAGTTTTCGTATGTATCTTTATCATAATTTTCTTCTCATGGTTGAGAAATAAGGCAGTTCTGTGAACCTATGACTGAAGTATTTATCTCAAATCAAATATTGATGTCTGCGATATGTTGCAGCATAAGAACCAGATGGTGAATGAGGAACTCTGGACCGAGGCACAGACATATGGAGACACTCAGCTGATGCCTTTCGTTGACTACTACAGCCTCATCACCTGGAAGACTATAGCCATCTGCATCTTTGGGGTAAGTTCACATCTCTTTCGAAAACCAAATGAGTATTTTCCTTTGGGCTCATTTTGGTTTCATCTTTCCAACAGACACAGGCTGTTTCAGCAAAGTATGTCATGAAGACAGACGATGATGCATTTGTTCGTGTGGACGAGTTGCTCGCTTCTTTAAATAGGATCAACTTAACCCACGGGTTGCTGTATGGTCTCATAAATTCAGACTCCCGACCTCATCGAACAACCAACAGCAAATGGTATATTAGCCCGGAGGTAACTCTCTCCACTAATCAATTGATTCTCCCTTGGTTGGATTTCAATGAATATATAAACAGATTTCGAACCGGGGGTGAGTATATCTTACTTTGCTGACCGACTCTTAACTTGGACCAGTTAACTGCGTTGTGCCATAACTGATATCTTGTGCAGATTCCACAAATTTGTCAATCATCCCCGGCTTTGAGTAATTAAGTGAATTTTTTGAAATCTTGATTTTTTTTGCTGAGGTTGGATTAAGTTGGAAGTAAGGGTAAACTGCCAGGTTTTTGGGCTGGCCATATTATTTACCTTTTGTTCATGACTATCCTCCAATTATTTTAGGATCCATTTGTGTTCCACATTGCCTGATCTATTTGGTTCTCATCTAACTCTCTCCCACTTTTTGGCTTCATGAAGGAATGGCCAGAAGAAACTTACCCCCCATGGGCGCATGGTCCTGGTTATGTTGTGTCACGTGACATAGCAAAGACGGTCTACAAGAGACACAAAGAAGGCCATTTAAAGGTATAATAATTATAGTTGCACTTTTCTTTTATTTCTTCATTATTTCGGATCATCTATGATTTGCAGTGCTTAAAATGCACCCACAACCCTTGCTTTCATGCTCGCAAGCAAGCATGGAAACTTGAGGTAGTGCACCCAACAAAAGAAACTCAGAAGTTAAAGTGAGTCTGCAAGGGTTTGGGTAGGCATCTTTTTCCTATCAAAACTAAGTGAAACTTTTTTTAAGGTTACATGATGGTACCTATCTGCATGAAAGTTCATTATTTCAGATGTTCATCTTAGTGCTTGATAGGATTATTCGGATACTCCAAAAGAACTCAAAGGAGTTAAACTGAGTCTGCATTGATGATTGAGTTTGGGTAGACACCTTTTCCCTTAAAAATAGAGTAAAGCTTGTAAGATTACATGATGGTACCCATCAGCATTAAGGTTCACTATATCAAGACATTCAGGTTAGTGCTTGATAGGATTATTTGAATCTTCCGATCTGTAATAGTATTGACATTGTGAACCGTGATGGTGCTGCACCATCATGCATCTTATCTAAAAGTTTTTGCATCTCAAAATGAATTTAGGAAAATATTTGGTAACTTGTAAGGTACAAATATGATTGATGGCCTGTTGTCACTGTTCAATTGCTCGACGAGATACCAAAGTGGACCCTGTTTGTAATTACAGACCTATGCAAATTAACACATCTACCTTTATATCTGAGAATGGCAACACTTGATGTGGCAGATGTTCAAGCTGGAAGACGTGGCGATGGGCATCTGGATCGCACAGATGAAGAAGGAAGGATTGGAGGTAAGGTATAAGAAGGAGGAGAGGGTCTATAACGAGGGGTGCAAGGATGGATATGTTGTTGCCCACTACCAAGGCCCTAGGGAGATGCTCTGCCTTTGGCAGAAACTGCAAGAAAGAAACGAGGCTAGATGCTGTGGCGATCGATAAGCAGAGAGCTATATAGAGATTTGACTGTAACAAAGATTTTCACAGATAAGCTTTTAGGCAACTGGTGTTTTGTGGAGAGATCCAAATGACCGCAGTTGGCTACTAACCTGGGAGGGTTTCAATGTGGTTATAGCTAGGGTTTTAGTAGGTGATACATACTGGAGCTATATAGGGATTTGACGGTAACAAAGATATTCACAGATAAGCTTTAGGCAACTGGTGTTTTGTGGGGAGATCCAAATGACCCCAGTTGTAGAGATACTGGGCTACTAACCAGGGAGGGTTTCAATATGGTTATAGCTAGGGTTTTACTAGGTGATACATACTGGTAGTTTAGTACTATAGTTAAGACGCTGTGAGTTTCACACTATATTGAGGGATCTGTACCATATGTTGAGAGAGAGAGAGAGAGAGAGAGAGATTATGCTTGTATAGAGTATGCTGCATAGGATGCATTATTTTTTGGTGTAAACCCAATACGGGTAAATGTTAAAGATGTATGAAATTCATTTCCTTGCTATCGCGGCAGAGATCTTATTGTGTTCAACAGACCATGTTTTTTTGGCCAGAGGAAGGAAGATGAAAACAATTCAAATGTCTTACCCTACTTCCAATCACACTAGTCTTCTTCGGACAGCAATGCGCACCCTAGGCCACAGCTGGTGTTGGGGCAGCATTGTAGATTTTGATTCCAATTCCATTAGTTTGCTCCATTTCATGGCTTAACCTCTAATTCGCCAAATAAAACAAAAGGAGATGAACTGGAGAGTGGTGGATTGAGGGAGTTTTTGTGTTGCTTTTGAGTGTTTGTTATGTATGGGTTTGCTACTGATTTGAATCTGAACTTCGAACAGTAATAAATGGCTAATAACTGACTGCCAACCATTGCTACTCAAATCTTCTAAAAAAAGACAATGACAGATGAAAATAGTAAAAGAAATACAAACCGAATAAAAACTGCATTTGATGCACCTCTTGGTTGAACATGATGTTCTTCATCCTCAGCAGAGCTATGTTCATGTTTCACCCAACTCATGGATCAAGGCAAAGTCGCAAACAGCGATGCCCACCTATGATTGATCTTTTCTTTTTCCTCATGATGCCCGCACATTTTCTTTTCAGAAGCTCATCCTGGAAAGAGAACTGGGTGTTTGATCTGAGAGTTTAACTCAAATCACTGAAAATTTTGGGTCTTGGAAAAACGAAGTACAAGCCAATTACAATAACCTGTGATAGAGCAGGAAGTTCAAAGCCATACTAGCAATTGCTCAGACTACACGAAAATCAAAATAAGGTGCATTCCTTTCTTGAGGCATTACTTTACACTGCAACAGTCACAATACTGGTCCCCATCTATTTATATAGACTCTACCCAAAATCACTTTAGCTGTCCAATATTACTTCTTTGGGGAGGGTGGGGAGGAATGTCAACACCTCATTCCAAGCAGTTCTAGAATGCAACGCCATTAGAGAAACGCTGTAGCCTTGGCTAAAAACATGCTCTTTCGATTGCTGATAATATGAAATGTTCCAGTTTCTATACCGAGGAAGAGTATTCTGTCCTAAATACCATTAACATGAATCAAGGAGTGTTAGATACAGAGCTATCGTGGCAAGAACCCATGGCGGAAAATTGCAATCTCGAAGGCTTGCATCCTTTCCCCTCGAGCAAAGCCATTGCGATCATAAGATGAGATTTCGTGAATCTTGAGATCAATACATGCCTTGACAAGCTCTTCACCAACCCTTTGAGCAGCTTCCTGAGATTATTAAATGGTAAAAGACATAAGAAATAGGAGACACTTAGCAAAAATATGAACCTTTCACTTAAAAGCAATAAACAACAAAGATGAGAGACAGGCACAGGCACAGTGTCACGTGCGTATGTTTAGTCCAACACCAGCCATGTACTGGGCGTTCCGGGCCATTGGTGTGGGAGTAGGCAGCATCTGAACTGGCTAGTCACTTCGGTTGGCAAGCGCTCCGTGACAAGTGATATCAAAGTCGACCCAGGGACATTGGGGGTGTTGGACGGATTCATAGCACGTTGGGATTCAAGGGTGGATCCCCCTGATGAGGGCGTCAGGGATTTAGGCGGGAGAGCTTGTCACGTGCGTATGTTTAGTCCCACACCAACCATGTACTGGGCGTTTCGGGCCATTGGTGTGGGAGTAGGCAGCATCTGAACTGGCTAGTCACTTCGGTTGGCAAGCGCTCCGTGACAAGATTTTTTTTTTGGAGAATGCTTAGACACTTAGATTACTCACAAGAAAGCTATACAATTTCTTGGATGGCCCGGAACGCCAGTACATGGCTGGTGTGGGACTAAACATACGCACGTGACAACAGGCACAAGCTATCGTAATTATGCATCCAAAGCTTCCTGAATGTCTCATACTACCAGTTAATTTCTAACAGGTAGTGGGCAAGCATCAAGAAGATTAAACCACATGCAAGATTAGAAGGATTATGGAGAAAATGAGATGTCTCCTAAATCTGACTCGATGAACTCCATACTCTAAAAATCACGAATAGAGGACAACAATCAACAACATTATCATTTGTATCCGAAGAAAATTGTAACTTTGGTAGTTTGAACTATTATTACCTATGGGAACACCCTGTACTATAACTTAACATAAAAGATAAAATAACAAAAATAATAATTCAAGTTCACCATTATAATCATATGGATGATGTTAGAATGCTTCAGATAAATGTGACCACTTTAAGAATCATTCATTAGCCACAAAGATATAATCCACTACCTCTTTTAATTGTATGGCTGATGACAGGATGCCATCTACTCGATAGATAAGTGCATAAGATGGAAAGTGAATACTTACAATGGTGCTAAAAGAGGGATTCTCGCGAATAGAGTTCTGTAGAGTGCTTCCATAGAATAAACACTTCTTGTTCTGATCATCGACTAACATAGCATACAACTGTTTAGCCGAACAGAAAACTGAAAGCCTTGGTCTCACAGACGAGCCATTAAACTGGTGACGAAAATGAAAAACATCAAATTGGGTTATCAAATATAAAAGGTAACAAGAAATCTAAGGGCAATCTACCTGCCTGTTACATAGTTACCAAACACCCATATTATACCCTTATAATACTTTTAGAGGGGTCGCCGTTTAAAACTGCGTACTTTTGCCATGTTACATGTTTTACGCATATAGCCGTATAATACCCATTTAATACACGAATTACGTATTAAACGCATACAATACGTGTGTATTTGTAGTACTTTTACCGGGTGTTAAACACATATTTCATATTAAATGATTGTTATTAATTAATATCATGATTTTTATTTTGTTTATAATTATTAATTATTTTTAAATTTTCCCATACTTTTACCGTGTTTTTGCCGTATAACACCCGTACTTCCCGAACGGATCATTGCCGTATTATACCCGTACCCGTACTTGGTAACTATGGCCTGTTAGACTGCAAGAATCAACCACCAAAAGCATGGCAATTATTGTGGCATACGTCCTAGCCATCTACATAGTAACAAAGTTACTCTGATTTTTTCAAAAAGTCCCGAATAATATGTGACGTTTTCATTGAACAATTAATTCAAGAAGTATTTACAAATTTTGGAAAAAATAACGACTTTTTCATAAAGTTGCGAATTACTCACAGATTTTTGAAAAATTCCCAAGACATCAAATATCTGAAATATATTTGTTTACAATTTTCATAATTAGTAATCTCATTTCATATTTTCTCATATCTTGCTCGATACTTTCCCGATTTATTTCCGAATTTTGCTGAATTTTCCAAAATTTTTTCCTAGACGAATAATTCCCCAAACTCCGACTTGATATCTATAGTCCTAGGTAGAGGATTCGCCATATGATGGTCCCCATCTAGGAGATCTCCTATGCTTGAAATTTATCCGTTTGGGTGATCATGACTATTCAATTTATTGCATTCCTATTTGGTGGTCATAAAAATTTCTAGTTGGTCCAAAAATATGTCCATAGACTGGAAAACTAAAATCATCCAATCTGTTGCCTTCTTTACAAATTAGCATTTCAGGAAGGACGAATGGTCTGTCCCAAATTTACCTGTATTCCATAGTAAGATGTTCTCATGATCTGCACAATGGGTACTGTAGGTATACAGAGCAAGTCTCATTATGCTATAGCGTACAAGGTACAATATCTACATTCCAATATACGAGGGGAAAGGAAATATTGAACGCACCATATTAAAGAGATTTTGGCATCTTGGATCTTAAACTAAAGTTTCTACGAAGTAAATAACAAGCCAACTGGAAATGGTGTAACTAAGTTAATCCCAAATCCCATAAACAGTAAACTTCAGAGAAAAGTAATTAGCTAGTCTAGGTTCTCTACAGATTCATTCCTCGGATTTGTTGGCCATAAATGGTGTAATTCTGTAATCTCTGTGTTCATAATAGGGTATTTTCTCTAGCTTCTTTCCATTTTTTTTTGCTTTATAATCTTACTCCTTCACCTTTAATAGTTCTGTTCATTATCAAAATAAAAGAAAAAAGAAAAACAATCTTAGCAAAATTTAAACTAAAACTAAACTTTTGTGAAGACCTTGAAGGACGACGAAGTGGGCATCAAGGGTGGTTAACTGTAGATTACACAAATTGAATATGCCCAATCAAAGAGGACTAAAATTAACTTTTACAGGTACACTAATATTAGCAGATAAAAGACGTGTGCTCACAACAACTACTCTAAGTAGCCATATTTTTTTTTCTAATCAACAAGGTCCAATTGCAACATCCAATGACGCATGACTGTCAAAATTATCACTCATGTTAGAAAAGAAAGTGAAATGGGTAGTCCCAATGAAACAAACATTACAGACTGCTCAAATAAGAAAAAACTAATTATATCTAGCACAGTCCTCAAAAGATATGGGTCAGAAAAAGGCTGAAATGTTGGTCGCAAAGATCGGTTATTTTTTCTTGCTGAAACACTCCAAGTTCTTGGATGTGAAAAGGTATATATTCTATGCTGAATGCGCCAAAGGGGCCTATCCAAGAAGCAATGGATTTACAAAATCCATACACAATTAGAAGATTAAAAGAAGAATAAAAGCATTAATCTATTTCAGGCGGATAGTTTGTAATAAAGTTTGATGATTTGAGTGACCAAGACGCTTACATAATAATTGACATAAATAAAATACGTTCAACTAAGAATTTCACTGAAAGAACATGTCCAGACATCACAATGCGTATCTTCTCAAACCCATGAGAGGCCATACCTTCTTTTGCAGTCTCCGGTTTCGAATTTTTGCACTTTCCTGCCGAGTATTCGCCCTTGCTTCAATAACCAAAGGCTTCAGAAAGGATTCTGTAGGATTTTGACGAAGCTGCAGTTAGCTCAAAAAGCTAAACCACTGGAAGAGTTAAATTTAAAAAAAAAAAAACCATTTTGTCATTGATTTTTTCTTTTCAAAAAAGAAGCAACTGGCAAAGAAAAATTGGGTTTCGCTTACTTCTATTAATCAGGGGAGGGAAGTTAAAAGGATTCGAACGGGCTGGGAAGAGACACCAAGTCCTACATTGTAGTTGAGGAACAAGCACAAGAGCCATGGGAGCACTCGGAAATGAGCTTGAAGCTGGATAACAGATTTACACTACCCCTGAAAAAGACTATTTTTATGAGCTAAAACAATACTACAAGTTCACAACATGCAACTCAAGACAGTAATTTTCGTTAAGGAAATATATCGAACAGCTGATGTGCAGTTACAAAAAACAAATATACGTATGAAATCTAATAGCAAACCATACCCTATTGGGTAATCCAAACGTTGTGTTTTGATGGGTGTATGTAGCTATTTCTTGGATGGGCTTCTGTTGCGCCAACCTCCACTAAAACAAACCGTGGCGAACCTTTCATCACTTAGCTCTCTATTTTTCTCTCCTGAGGTATCATATCTTTAAACGAATCACAAACTAGAGAGTTCAAATATGAACATGAGCTCTGGATTTCCACAAACTATTGAGTTATTCACTTTGAGCCCTCATAACCTTTACCCCAGAAAGGTTTTTTTTTTTTTTTTGTTTTTTTTAGCTGTGACCCCCAAGAAAGGTATTTGCTTTTCAATATTTTTCTGTAACTGCTTTCAAATGCTTGGATTTACAATACGGGTGCCAATATTTACCCGACCCGTAAACCCGGAGGACGTTGTTATGTTTGGCTTGAAAGACGAAGGTGACAGTGTTGTTTTTGGTCGCTGAGGTTGTAAAGGTCCAATGTCGGGTGAATTTATTTCCGACTCTCAACTCAGAGTGTGTCTAGGCGAGAGAGAGAGAGCTGGGTATATCATCACCTAATCATCTTTATTTTTGTTCTTAAATCAGATGCATACCCAACACAACCACCGAGTAATCAGTGCTCCCAAAAGCCCGGACTGATGGAAAAGGCGCAATTTAAGTATTTATCATTTGGCTCATAACAGACCATCACGCTTCTGCAGCTGTCCATGGCGGCTTTAACTCTGAGGCGGGGCACTTCTCCAACCTTTTTTCCATAGCTTTCCACAAGTAGCCATTTCCATGACGTGATGTCTGGCTCTGATACCGATTGATGCTTACCCAACGTAACCACTGCTCCAAAAAACCCGGACTGATGGAAAGGGTGCAATTTACGTATTTATCATTTGGCACATAACATCATATGTAATGCCTTTTAATTTGATTATCTAATTTACATGAACTGCAAACGGCAACTTTTTACACTTGGAACTCTTAAAATTTTAGGGCTCCTGTAGGTGACCTCACAAGAATGCGAACATCAGCCAAAAGCCTCGAAACATCATCCAATACTGTAATATTTGAAATTCATTCCATTTCTTTCCTGTTCACAGTAGCCTTTACTTTGATGGTTCTTGCACCTGGCTTGTGCGGGTCCCAATCATCAGGCTCGAATGGATCCCGACAGTTCAGCTCTCCGAGTGTGCCGCAACGCAACCAGGATGAAACCATGACCAGTCTGGTACATATACTTTGAATTGTTCAACCTCATTTAACAGCCACTTCAATCATCAAAAAATATGTTTTAATAGAATTTCCAATACATCACTGAGAAGAACAGGGGAGAACAAACAAATCATACACTGCTTTATTGATTTTATGGATCGTAACAAAAACAATACAGCTGATGCATCAGAATCAAACAACTCCATAGGACAAACAACTATAAGAATGTAGCCCACAGAAACCCAACCAAATGACATATATCTCAAATAATACTGGATACTGTTGTGATTGTGAGTGATAGTAGGAGCTATTATTTATAGTAAACTCTCTTTTTTTGCTCAAACTGCAAACAAGAATCTGTTGATTCAAAGCCCTTTGACAGACTACCTTTTAATGCACATGGCGAGTCATTCAAGGAGCCCACTGGCCTATTTCTCTTCTTTGGGCTTGCAGAGTCTGGGACGAGGGAGTTTGGTGAAACCACTTCATCTCCACCAGAGTCCACAAGTGACTTCCTCTTCGAGCCAGAAAAGATTTTCAATCCTGCAACGTAAAGTACCAAGGTTTTCTCTTGCATAAAAATGTGAAACTTTTCTCTAAATTGTAAAGCATCAAACATAAACTAGTATTTAATGGGGCATACCAGGGAGACAGCTATTAGACATCCACAGCTGGGCTTCCGGGACACTGCAGCTACAATCAAAACTCCCGGTGCTGCAACTGTTGGATCCAGTGATTCTGCAAGATGAAAAACGCATGCATAATGACTGATATCTTTCATAAAAACAAAAGCAAATTGGATAATGTAGTGGTAAAATTATCATAGCCACTCAACTCAAAATTCAAGCATCTACCAAGTTACATCTCCAATCAAGTACATACCAAAAAAATGCATATTGCTCTGACAATCCTAGAGTAACAGGATGTTAAAGATCTTGTGTCAAGTTAAGCCTGACAGGTCAGACAAAATCCCACACCCAAGCACTCTTTCAAAGTGGATCTTCAATCATCTCCGAAGAAATCTCTAGTTCCAGCCAGACAACCCATTGATATTAAGTTTGGTTCTTGCAATTAAGTTTGTGCACATGTATAAGAAGATACATATGAATTATCAAATAGTTTATTTCATTCACTTTAAGGGCTCAAGAAAGTTCTAGCGTGCAACGCTCTGCTTCTATCCTTCACCATCTCTACCATTTCCTATCAACACTTCCTCAGTTGGAGTAGATTTGTGGGCAAAAGAGAGGCCCATCTCACACAATTGCCCAAATCTCTCACCTCATAGCGCTCTATCGGTCCTCCATCTGGCCCAAGCCCCACCCATCCCCTCATCTTCTCCTTCAATAATCTCTGCTGGTCCATTAATAATCTTCGCCTTTATCCCTGTAAAGCCAGCTATTAAACTCCAAGATAAGTAGGTTAGTCAATTAGATATTTATCACTTACCAGTTACCACTGTTTTTTTTTGGGAAAGAACATTCCTAGGGAATGGAAATTGCTTTTCCTTTTTATGTAAAGGATTCACAAACGTAGATAACATAATGAGCATCCTCACCTTTTTATGCTGGGGCCACTTCTAACAAGTAATTTTGTGTCAGAACTTGGATCGGTGTTCATGATGCAGATAATCTAAGGAAAATGTGGCTACTCATGGTAAGCCACTCTCTTGAATTTACCTCACAAAGAGGTGAATGTATATGTGATACCAGGCAATGTTCTAATAATAATTAGCAATTCTTGATAATGTTGGTGAATTTCATCAAGTTAGTTTGATAGCCTCATTCCCAGACCTTTCAAATCTCAACGTGTTCAGATTTTACTCCAAAAATGAAAAGTATTCGTCAGACTATTAGTATAGCATCTTTCAATATTGGATACATGCAAATTCCGGAACCAACATCTGAAACCCAACAATGCAGTGATTGCTACAAAATTTATTCAATGAGCCAGGGTACAGAAGGTTAGGAACAATAGTTTTAGAGGTTAACGAGCTCCCAATATTTTTCTTCGTACAAGATCCCCAATCCTATGACTTCAAATCAACATAACTCATCAATAGTTTCAAAGATAAAAATTCAAAATTTTGGAATACCCTTATGTTGATATTGGTTCATGAATTTTCAGAAACATTCAAGGTTCTCCAAGGCAGGATCATCAATCAATCGTGGTAGATGTAAGAACTGACCACACTCTTTCTCCAAGACTGAATTTAGGGGATGGAGAGATATCGAGGTAGAAGAATCTGGTTCAAGTTTACAATACCTATACCCGGTTATATTACAACACAGTCAGTTTGTAAACAGAGTCAACACTCCCAGTAAGCAACTTCATACAATATGAGAACTTAGGACCAGATGATACAGCATGGTGATATGTCAATTTAATGTTCTGAGAAAATAAAATACAACTAATATTCCAGGGCCTTGAGTGATGGTGAAGTATATTGCTAAGTGTGGAAAAAGACAACTCATACAAAGTTTCTGCAACTTCTAGTGCAAGGAAAGAAATTCAACCTGTACATATGCTCAACAAAATCATCTATAAGAACTGGCCAAGCACCTGCAAAAGGGAGCAAAGCAACTGAAAAGTCATTTCCAGAACGAATAAAGACTGCAGACTTAAGATTTTATTTTATTTTTGGTCCGGGGGGCAATGATTCAGATAAGTCACAATACCAAGCAATGTTCCAACACAGAAATAAAAATTGAAAATCCAGAATTACATTAATTTATTTTTCTAGTGCTACCAAATTTCAAAAAGCTTGGCCAAAAAAAATATCTAGAAATAATTTTTTTTGATATAAGGTCCACCTGAAAAAAACTAATATAATATCTATAGTCCTTGATCTCTAATCAGTAATTATCTTCACAGAAGCGCAGTTCTGAAAGATATACATTTGCTGAGAGGGAATGCAAGGTGCTAAGGACAAGTAAGAACTGCATACTTTAGAATTTAGATGAAAGATGAAATAAGGATGACTAGTAATTAGTGCAATTTCATTTGCAATATACTAGACAAGAAAAAAACTTGTGAACCAATGGTTGGATTGAGCTGCACCCAAGATTTGTATTCCTTGATCATGATTTCCATGTTACAGCCTTACAGGTGACCCTTTTGCACAATTATTCTTCTGTAGCCAATCAATTCTTTGCCTGCCTAGAAAAGAAAGATGTTGCCCGGACTTTCCGAAGTTTAATCTAACTTCATACTTTCTTTTCATTTTAGTTGTATCATATCTATTTGATTCTAAAAATATATATATAAATATATATATATACACACACATCAATGTTTTACAACGCGAAGGTGTGAGGCATGGCGTTGGGACCTCAAGGTGCGTGAGGCATAAGCCTCAACTCTCTCATTTTAATAAATAAATAAGAATATTGCAAATAAAAAATAAAAAATTAACAATTAATTAAAAGTTATAATATATATGTGTGTGTGTGTACACACATATAATATTATAGAAATTATTCAGCCATTAAAATAATAAATTAAAGAGGTAAGAAAAAGCTGAAATTTAGTTTTTTTTTTAATTCATATGCATATTGAAATAAAGATGATGTTCAATCATTTTTTTTTTGGTAGATGAAAATCCAAGAACACAATACCAAATAAACTGACTAGAAGGAGGGGAGGTAAAGTTGTGTCCCCCTACTACCTCCCGAATCCCAGGATTAAAAGGGATACTTTGATTTCTCTCCGGGAACCAAGTTGAAACCAGCAAATGCCCCGAGGAGCGAGATGGATGCACTGCTTGTTGAGCTAGATTATGAGCTTCAATGTTCGCCTGACGGCGAATGAACACTACTCTCACCGAGGGGAGCAGGTGCAACATCGAGGAAATATCCTCAAAAACTGGACAGACCTCTTGAATCAAACTAGAGGACCTGTCGTTTATAGCTTTGACAAGAATCTGAGAGTCATATTCGAATGAACTGTGAGTCCCCCATGCCGAAGAGCCAAAACCAAACTTTCTCTAAGAGCATAAGCTTCAGACATAATAGGAGAGCTTGACTGAATTATCTTTGAAACTTGAAGAACCACTTGTGCCTGATGATCACGGACCACAATGCCCACCCCTGCTGTTCCATCCGTGGTACTAAAAGGTCTGTCAGACTGTCACAATTTACCTTAAGAAAACCAAACTCCGGTCTCTGCCATTGGAAAGAGCCATCAATCTGGGACATAACAGTGGGATTTGCCCCCACCCTCAACCCCGGTTGTTTCTGGTTGAAAATTTCAGCTGATAACCTTAATGCCCACTCAACAGTGCTTATTGGATCAACTGGTTGCCGATTGAAAACCACACTATTCTGGGCAAACCATATGGCCCATACTGTCGAAGCAAGTCGCACACCCATATTAAAATTTTCAGAACAAAACTTTGGCATCAAAGACCAGTACTCCCACCACTTGGAAAAACCCTTCATATACTCTACACCCTCTTGCCAGTAAAAGGATAATCCCAACCATACTACCTAAGCAAAAGGAGATAGAAGGAATAGATGAGTGACAGATTCATCTTCACCACAACAAAGAGGGCACACAAGGTCTACAGGGACACACCATTTAACAAGGTTTTCAACAACTGGGAGTATATTAAACAACCTCGCCATATTAAAAGTTGTTGCTTTGGAGGGATTGGGAGCCGCCAAAGTATCTTCCACACCTTTGAACTAACCACCGCGGTCTAAGATCCCGACATGGAGGAAATAGTTTGGTAATCATATTGAAGTGCATGGTAGGATGATTTCACCGAAAACACCCCTGATTTATGAAAATGCCAAATGAGATGGTCTGGAGCACACGTCGTACTGAATGGAATTTTTAGAATTGCTTGGGTTTCAAATTCAGAGAAACACTCCTGAATAGCTTGAGACTTCCACGAAACACCTTGGAAATCAATGAGAGATTCCACCAGAGCAGAAGCTTCGCCTTCAATTGGAACCGAGAACGATCTGAAATGGGGGGCCTCAGGGATCCAGGGGTCCTTCCACACACGGATAGATCTACCATTCCCGACTTGCCACCGCAGGCCCTTTGAAAGAACCTCTCTTCCTGCCAAGAGACTTCGCCAACCCCAAGAAGCCCTATAACCCATCTTGGCACCAAGGAGAGACTCGTGAGGAAAATACAGTCCCCGGAGAACTTGAGCCAACAAAGAATGAGGGTTTTGGAGAAGATTCCAGCTTTGCTTGGCCAACAATGCTTTATTAAAATTTTCCAAATCCCAAAAGCCCATACGGAGCCCTCTTAGCGGTACTAAGCTTCGACCATCGAAGCCAATGAAGCTTATTGGCCTCCGACGTCTGCCCCTACCAAAAATTTGCTACGGAGGAGTTTAGATCCTTGAGGGTCTTTGATGGAAGAAGAAAGAAACTCATTGCATAACTAGGTAAAGCTTGGGCAACAGATTGAATAAGTATCCCCCTACCCGCCTGAGTTAACACCTTCTGTTTCCAACCCGACATTCTCCTTTGGGTTCGGCGCTTTATTTTGGAAAAAATATCGGATTTTTTCCTCCCCAAACAAGATGGAAAACCCAGATACAACTCATTCCCAACTGCACACTTCATTTGCAAATGATCTGCTAGAATACTCCGAAACCGCCACAGGGTATTTCAGCTGAAAGAGAGACTGGATTTTGAAAAATTTACCTCCTGGCCCGAGAGTTTGCCATATTTTTCCAGAATTTCGATGAGATTTGAAGCTTCCATAAGATCCGCCTTTAGAAAAATAATACTATCGTCGACAAATAATAGATGAGTGAGGATAGGGGAGTTTCTTGCTAATCGAATACCTGAAATTTGATGGGAACTCTCGACTGAAGTGATCAATGCAGATAGAGCTTCAGAGCATAGAATGAATAGATAGGGGGAGAGTGGATCCCCTTGACGAAGACCCTGCTCTGGCCGGATAAGGCCCTTAGGTTCACCATTGATCAACACTTGATAAGTGACAGTAGTAATACATTGGAGTACAAGATGGATCCACCTCGAGCTAAATCCCATCTTTTCCATGACTAAACGAAGAAAACCCCACTCAATCCGGTCATATGCTTTTGACATGTCCAATTTTACTGCCATATGATGCTTCTTTCCCTTGCTAATCCGATTCATATAATGAGCCACTTCGTGCAGCAACAGAACGTGATCTTTCGTCCCGGGATAAATGTCGACTGGGCCTGGTTTATGAGGGGATCCAGAACTACTTTAAGCCGGTTGGCCAGAACCTTCGCCGCAACTTTATAAGAGACATTACAAAGGCTTATTGGCCTGAATTGATCTGTTGTCTCAGGCTTTTGAACCTTTGAAATCAGAGAAATATAAGTTGTATTCATCCGGTGAAGGAGGTAACCCTCATTTAGAAAGCTAAGAACGACATTGCAAAGATGAGCTCCCACCGTGTCCCAATGGTGATGATAAAAAAGAGCAGGCATTCCATCATGTCCAGGGGCTTTGGTGGACCCCAACTGAAAATACGCGGTCTGTACTTCTTCTGCTGAGAAGACCCAAAGAAGGTCTCTATTGTCATCCTCCGAAATTGATAGTGGGATATCCAGCAACGCTAACGAATCCAATACCGGATGAGAAGAGGAGTACAACGCAGAAAAATGACTGAGGATCATATGTTCTATCTCCACTGGGTTGTGAGACCAAGACCCATCTGATCGTTTAAGAGTGAAGATAGAATTTTTATTGCGTCGATGAATAGTGGTCATGTGGAAAAACTGAGTGTTATGACTTATGATCACCTGACTCTTCACCATTGGTGACGAGATTTTTGCCACCACATGACCTCCTCTTAGTGGAAAGTTTCTTCAAGCTGATATTGCACATTTTTTTTCCATTTCCACTAGCTGATCCCGAAGTGAAGAGTTTTGAATGATTTGAAGCTTTGATTTTAACTATGAATCCTCTCTGGGATGGAGCCAAAGGTGGTACGATTCCATTTTCGTAGAGCACTTTTACAGTAGTCCAATTTCTTACAGAGATTGTACATATAGGAGTCCCTTAGTCTTTGATCCCAAGCCTTCTGAACCACCCTTTTACATTCTTCATTCATAGTCCACATTGCTTCAAATTGAAAAGGCCAATGTTTTGGTTGTTGGGTCTCCACAAACATGAGGATTGGATGGTGATTAGATCTCACAGCATCCAGATGAAAAACCCGAGCATTTGGAAACAGGTTTCTCCACTCAACATTTGCAAAACATCTATCCAAACGGCATTGAACAAAATCCTCTCCAACCCTTCTATTGTTCCAAGTGAATTTCGGGCCTTGGAAATCAAGATCCATCAACATAGATTTCGAAACCATATCTACAAAAGGCTTGATCTGGTAATCTTCCTTTACTCGACCACCGGATTTTTCCCCAACCGCTAAAATATCATTAAAATCACTCGCACACAACCATGGAGTAGTACGGGGATTCTCCCAATCGACCAAGCTCATCCCAGAGGCGTCTTCAATCATTTGCTATTGGAGGACCATAAATAAGAGTAATTAACCAATCCGATATCCCACATCAATAAGATTTTTGCAAGATGATAACACTATACACTGATCTTCTTTGCGATCAAAAACCACCAGACCCCCTGAGAGACCTTCAGGCTCCACTATACCAAGAATATCCATCTATAAACTTCTGCCCACTCTTTCAATAGCTGTACATTTCATTTTTGTTTCCATAAGAAATACCAAATTGGGTCGATGGTGAAAGACCAAGTCCTTCAGATGTCGAATTGTCAAGGGTCGACCCAACCCTTGACAATTCCAGCACAACAGGTTCATATCTGATTGGGCGGCTGTTCCTGGACAGCCACCCTTTCAATTTCTTTAAGCTTCTCTGAGACATCACTTGGGAGAGTTACATTTTCTACCTCAGCTATATTGACCGGAAATTACATCCCACCATCGCCAGAAGGGAGGGTATCATCCAAAGGGGGGGAGGCAAAACATTTCCAGAACAAGAGTTTCGAGTATTTGTAGGCTTATCATAGGGTTTAATATGGATCGAAGTTTTTTTTAATACGGATCGAAGTTGTTTTGAGAGAAGTTTTTTCTTGGTTGGACTGCCTTGGGCCAAAGAGATGGGCTTTCGTTTAGATGTATAAGAGGGAGAGGTTTGATAAATGAGGGCTGAAGGGTTTGATATTAATTGGGCTTTACTAGGGCTGGTGATCTGTTGGATTTTGTTTTCGGTTTGGGGCCAAATGGGTGTGGGCTCTAGTGGGATTGAGGTAGGGCCCATTTGTGAGGACAATTGAGTAAGTTGATTTGTCTCCACATCCACCTTTATAATAGAGACAGGGTGGTTGTTAACGGATTGATTCTGATCATCATTCATGCAAACTGACGTGGTATTTGCCAATAAAGAGGACTTATTTTCTAGACAGAGAGGGATATGATAGTTGGCGGAGTGGGGACTAGAGCCTGATTGTGTGGCCTTGGTACCGATGTGATGAAGTAGCAAGGCACCTCCTGGTGGTAAGGCATTGGCATGTGTTGAATATTCTACACCATTATCAGGTGTCGAGAATAGGGATGACCGTTGAGAATGGTGGCTAACAAAAGGAAGAGATATTTGTACCTGAGCCAGATGGCGTTTTGGCATTGGTTCTGGTGATCAGTGATCTAGGACTGTCAGGGGTCTGTTTGCGGAAACGATCACGTCTCAGCCTTTCAGATAACACCAAATCCTCCTTGTCACGTGTCATAGAGAGGCTATTATCGTCCTCAAGCCACCGCCATTGTTGAGACCTTGCTCTATCAACTTCATTGGGAGGTTTCATCCTTAGCTCCCCTAGCACTTTCTTCAACCCTATTTATCGCTGGAAGACATAAATTTTCTGCAGCAGCAACCTTGGACTTCTCATCGATGTAACTTGAGACTCTTCGCTATAATATCAGTTTTCCTTCTGATGGCCTATGGAACCGTTCAACTTTTTGCCAAGGACCAAATTCAGAGTATCCTTGATTTTTTAATTCTCTATCTCCTTTGGACATTGAGAGAATACCCTCACAATTTCTGTCCGCATAGCCGATTACACCGCAATGATAAGAAAAAATAGGGAGGCGTTCGTATTTGAGCTCAACTATATCTACCTTGTTGGTGGGTTTCCGATGTACAGGTAGCCATCCCTGTAGCGGTTTAGAGATATCAATAAGAACCCGGCTGCGGACATAACTCCTTTGATGATAGCCCCCTTTTTGCAAATCAACCTCATCCACATCACCTACCTCAGACACAAGGCGGTGGATAATTTTGTAGGTGAGAAGATTTGGTGGCAGATCGTGTAATTGAACCCATATCGGCACCATGTGAAGCTTGATAGTGGCAACCTCCATCTCCGGTGACCACCAGCACATAACAAGACCATCAGAACTCCATGGTTGTTGATAAAGAACCTTAAGAACATCACATTCCTCTGCAAATTTGAAAAGAAAACGAGTCGGGGAGATCTCCTAGACCCGAGCCTCTACCTTAGTTTTCCAAGCTTTGACGGTGGTGCGCGTAGCCACCAGGCCATTGAGTTTTCGGTCTGTAACAAACTCCCCAAGAATACTGAATCGACAATTTTTGCTACACTCCTCAAGGAGATCCTCATTAATCTCCACCACCTTTTGAGGCTTTTGAATCGCCACTGTTTGACTGAAAGATGCTGCTAACTCCTGATACTGACCTTCCTCCCCTTCGTCCATGTCTGATGTTGGAAATGGTCGTCTTAGTGAAGAGAAAACCAGAGAAAACCTATAGCTTTACCAGGCTAAGGTTGAGAGGGCGGTCATCTCAGAGAGACCGGAGTACACTTCATCTCTCTCCAATCATCATGTGGTGGATTTTCAATTCCACCAAAAAATTGCCAGGTAGCCATCAACTATACATGTTAGGCAATCGCTCCAAATCTTTGCGAAGTCTACTATAAATATTAGAGTAAAATTTACTCCACAAAGTTTTAGAAAGCCTAAATACGTTAAGACATAATAAATTAAGTGGTAATTTGAACTATATATATATATAACTTTATGTTTTTTTTTTATCGATAAAAGAAATTATGATGCACACCTTATAATTTAAAGTTTTCAGCTCATAAAGAAAGAATACGGCACACACGCAACACACAAAATAAAAATAATCACAAATTACAACTCGACACTCTCTA
This sequence comes from Tetracentron sinense, assembly GCA_015143295.1. Taxonomy (NCBI): domain Eukaryota; kingdom Viridiplantae; phylum Streptophyta; class Magnoliopsida; order Trochodendrales; family Trochodendraceae; genus Tetracentron; species Tetracentron sinense. Next base: position 34,471,120 of record CM026560.1, read on the forward strand.
GACCAGCATTTTAAGGGAATCAACTAAAGACTGCCTTTCTATAAATTTGAGAAGACCTTGGTTGACAACTTGGCATTGCTCTAGCATAGATTTTTGTAAAGAATGTTATTGCAAATTGGGGAAAAGAACAAGAAACTTAATTAGTTAAGGACCAAAATTGTGTACGTCATTTAAGCCACATGTTCCCTTCCTTTACTGTTGGTCTTAAAGGTTTAAGTCAGAAGTTCAGAAGGCTAGAGGGTAAAATTTTCACATTACGGATATGATTTAGAATACCTTCTCTATACAGTAAATGTAATTTACAACAGACACTCAAACATAGTGTGTGCCCGTGCAGCCAAAATGTCGTCTAGAGCACTGCCTCACTAGTCAGGATTCAGGACCCCTATCACCAAATTAGGGCCTAGGGAAACAATCATTAAATTTTTATAATTTTAACACAAAAAGGTAAATTTTGGTTGCTGAAGGCAGGTTTACTTCCTAAGGTATCCTTTTTCCTTTGGACTGCAGTACTAGATAAGATACTAACTTGTAGCCATCTTAAGAATAGAGATTGGCAGATGGCCAGTGACTGTTTTATGTGCCTAGATGTCGAGGAGACGGTAGATCATCTCTTGCTACATTGGCCCTTACACACACCAGGTTTGAAGCTATTTCATCTCTCGTCTGGGTACCAGCTAGGTGTTTCCCCTCTCCTTTTATTATCCTGTAAGTTCTCGGCGCCCTTGGGGAAGAGGGTTTCGAAGGGGGCGCTCTGATTATCACCTTAGTAGCCTGGTCCCTTTGGACTGAACGGAACTTGAGGGTATTTGAGAACTCCCCCTCCCCGTTCATTCGTACTTGCCTAGGGGCTGGTCACCTATTGCAACATTGGTGCTCCATCCTGGAGAATTTCTACTCAGCATGGCTATACTTTCTGTTGTAACAACATGGTTTCTTTTGCTTGTAACCTTTGTTTCTTTTCTTTAAGGTAGCTTAAGGCGAGGCTCACTCTCCCGTGATCCCTAGCCTCCCCTCTTGTACTATCTCTTTCTTCAATATATACATCTCTCTATTACCAATCAAAAAAAGGAACACCCTATCGGCTATCACTTGGACACTTTGACTACACTGGTTTGTGCATTTGGTAAGTGAAACCAGTGTAGGTATCTATAAATTACTAATATATTATGGTAACAGCTTGAATCAAGTAAGCAAGGTATGTCAATTTGGGAAACAGCCAAGCCCAAGACAGTGGAACTGTAACTGGAACCACTCAAATTCCTTCTAAAGCAACCCGAACTGCTATCCAAATTGTTCAACTCAAGACACAAATTACTACAAGGATGACTGGAGGACAAGCACCTTATAGCAAATCTTTTTTCCGGTAATCGGGAGAATATATTAATGAAAGAAGGGAATGCATCCGTACAACAAAATATATAGTTTACAAGAATGTAAACTCAAGATAAAAGCAAACAGAGATAACCCTAGACTGAAAATGAAGCTTGCATAATTGCTCAGTCATACAAACTTAGCCCAACACATCTCCCAGTCCCCAGAGCCTCCCCATCATGCCGAATAGAACACCAGTCTAGGAGAAGCAAATGAATCTGAGAACAGATGCGTGCTGGAGAAGAGGGAGAGTTTTAAAAAACTCTTATGTTTCTCTCTTTCCATATTGACCATGTTATGACTCCAGGAAAGCGGGACAAAATAGCCGTCCGCGCACTACCCACACTTACCAAAGAACAACAAGATAAGAAGTTGTGGAAGGAAAGACCCAATCCACACCTACTCGGGATAGGAAAAACCTCCAAATCTCACATATCTTTGAGCACCTTATAGCAAATCTTTGATCATCAAAAGAGGAGCAGCAACTATGAGTTATCAGCAAATCACAGCCAAGCACAAAAGTATAAAGATGGACAACTTTCAAATAGAGAGGGAATTAAGCCTTGCCAAGTAATCAAAGAGCGACAACAAAATTATAAGACTTCATGGGGAGATAGAAGACACAAATGCGGCACATACAGTAAATGAAAAAGTACATACTCCCATTCAACTTAGAATCCAAAAAACCATTGAAGCTATGCATGTTTCAAATGTGCTTTCAATATAAATCATCAACCCTTCATGTGGAAAGGCATAGCATGGACTCTTCCTCCCTTCTCCATTATTATTGCTCCTCATGCTAAACAGAGTACGGAGACAACTTTTGCTTATCGACTTGAAAATCACATAGAAGATTTTTGATGCAGCCAGCATCAAAGAGCCTGCATTGCAGCCCAATCAAGCATACAATGGAAGGCCCACAGAATACTTAAAGGTTATCAAAGGAAGAGAAGGGTTTCAGAACTGGTACTGTTGTAAATACAGTGAAGACTCAACAGAAAAATCCATATAAAGATGGCACGTGAGACCAAAGTTGCAGATGTCAGCATGATGTCAGCACTCAGCACACGTGGGCCCCACATACAGTCCACTTATATAGTGGATTTTCACTTCTTCTGAATTTTAAAAGTGGGCCCCTTGTTTTCATTTATGGTAAATTTTGGTGATTTTCCAGAATTTTAGGAGAATATTTTGAAGGTTTCTATAAGGGGAATATGGGATGCTATGTCCAATTTAATGTTGTTTAGGTTCCTAAGAACACTAGACCTGATTTGAATACCGGTTTTCTGACCTCTTCTCCTGGGACCTGCTTCATCACTTCTTTCCTGCAGTCCAGCATACCTAAAGTAGGTTTCATTGATAGAAACTAGGTAAAATAAGTATAATCCAACTTATATTAGAAAGTCATATCGAGTTGATTTAGGCAAGTTTTTGGTCTAAATAAATGGAACCTGTGGGACGTATTATGCATTTCTGTTTTGAATTTTCAGCAACTACACTGAGAAGTCCATCACTAAAGGTTTATTTGAGGTATTTCTTAAGTTGTTTAAGCCTCCCCTATTGTATCTTCTTATTCTAGATCAGGGAAAGTCATCCTAAAAGGATTTGAGTTGCCAGAACCCTAAATATTTGGGACAATTTTTTGTCCGTTGGAATAAACTGTACACTTATTGATCAAGAATCAATAAGCGTAAATCAAAGTGTCTCCCACAGCAACATCAAATATAAATAGCCAAGAATATAATAGGAGCCAACATGGTAATAAATATATTAAGAAATCGTTACAATCTACAAGCACACAACTTCCAAATGTAAATGGATATAGTGGCTATATATGGAGAGAAGACAATACCTTCAGGATCGTACCCTTCAAGATCTTCATGCACACACCGGGTGAAGGCTAGAACTTGTCGCCAAGTATCCTCACAGATATTATGTCGCTGATTTTTCTAGTATAATTCAATAGATTAGTTACCTTGACATAATGGAATAAAAAACAATTGATCATCACAAGAAAATATTTTTGGCCTAATCCATTACATTATACAGGACACCTATTTCACACGTCTAACAAAGGACAAAAATATGTCGAAACCATATAATTTATAGATTGCGCCAAATGCACGGAAGCCATTTCTCACATAGAGAACTAATCTATTTTGAGTAATAAAATTAACAACCAAACAACTTTACATCCTCGATATACAGGCTATCACATTAGACTCCGATTTGCAATTTGTGGGTGATTGAGTTAACTATACCATAGCCAAATGGTGAGCTGCAGGAATAAGAGACTAAAATATCATTTCTCAAATAATAAAAACCGCGTTTGAGTTCTGTTTTGACATTTCTATTGACTGCAGATATGACTATAGGAGCCAAACACGTACTAGAGGAAATGACAAACAAAAGTTTTGGTAGACTTTCCAACTTATGTGTAGACAGCAATAACAACAGTTCATAGAAATGTAAACTGATAGTGATAGAGTATAGCAAGCATGAAAATAGGACAAACAAAAAGATATATGATAAGTACAGAGGCTGCCTCCTCATAATAATAAAATATCCCTCACTTCCTAACCCAGCTGACTTGTGGAACTCCATTCCACAATCACCTGCCGAACAAGATCAATGATTCAAAGATATGAAGAGGAAGAATTGTCGAAGACGTGACTATTCCTCTCTTTCCAAATGGTCCAAATTGCTTCCTTAGCACCCACCAAAGTCATCAATTGTCAACTCGATAAGCTCAAAAAAGAAAATGGGAAGACCCACTTCACACCTAATCGAGACAAGAAAAAAGCCCAAAGCCTAAAGACAACCAGACAGTGCAAGAGCAAATGAATCACAGTCTCTTCCTTAAATAGGCACAAATAACAATAATTTGTCATGCTCCACCCTCTGTTCTTTAAATGATAAGTAAGAATTTTATTTAGGGCTGCGGACCAAAGGAAGAAAGATACATTTAATGGTACTTTGGGATCCCAAACAGCCTTATAAGGAAATGAGTACGAATGTACAAGGACAAATGATTGTAAGAATGATCTCACAGAAAATTAACCGTTGTTACTTCTGGACCAAATCCTACAATCACTGATTTGGATACATGGGGGAGGAGCTCAACCGAGTTAGAAGCCGTTGCAGATCATCGACTTCCCAATATTTTAGGTCTCTCTTCAATCTAGGACACCAAACTAGCTCGCTCCTCAACCTCTCGACGCATTCAGCTATTGTGGCCTCTTTATTTAGTGCAAAGGGAAATATGTGTCTAAAATCATCTTTGAGCCTCACCAACCGCGCCAACCCTTAACCACTTTTAGATATAGGGCCCCACCAAAAAGTGATCTAACCTTCCCTAGATAGGGCGATTAGGGGTTGACATGATTGACGCTGGCATTCCCCTTAAATGAAAGGTGTTAACAAAGTTATAAAGTTGTGTTTGCACTGAGGTACGGGGTACAAGTACAACCGGAGCAAAATAAGGCAAAGAAAATTATAACGAAAAGAAATTGCTAACAAGATCATCCTTCAAAATGCCAATCCCCCCCCCCCCCCCCCCAAAAAAAAAAAAAAAAAACAACCAAGCATTTGCCGATCAGGGAACCCAAGAGAACGAGATGATCCTTTGGATACCCCAAATCCCGAGTCTCTCTAATGAAATGGACGACTCTGCATGGACTGCATTCTCAACCAGCAACCCATCTAGTAGTGTTATTAGAATCTCCATCTACGATAAGGAAAGGGAGATCTAGTGTGTCTTGAGGGTAATACCTTGTCTTAATGAATGCGTCTCAGCCAGATTAGAATTAGCTTCACCACCCAGAACCGAGAATCTAAGAATGATTACACGATCACTATTTCTGACCACCCACCAATACCAGCAGGCCCCGAGTTCACAAGGGAGCTACTTAATTTAAATGAACCCCTTGGAAGAAGTTCAAACTGACAAATTGAGGGACAACATGAGGATTAGACAAAGTGAGAGCTGTCCAATCCTTAACAATATCACTGCTCTTCAGCCCTTAGAAATGAAGTGAGATGAATAACCTACGAAGTAAACCGAGTTATAATTTTGTTGATCAGGAAGGAAACAACACTAAGACCATTCGTGTTAAAAGTTCTTCAAGAATCGACCACATGATGGCATGGCTAGCACTTCTCCACATTATTATCCCCCTCTTACCCAGGTCAACAAACTTCCATTGTAAGAGTACCCCGATAACATTGTTGGGAGATGCATAAACCTCCTTACCCAAAACAAGGAAATAAAACCAAATAGCCAAGCAATTGTGCAATGAATAAACAAGTGACTACTGGATTGCAAATCAAGCATGCATCACAAAATAAATATGAGGTAATAAATGGTTAAGCCTTTCTTCTTCTCAGAAGCATGTCTCTGTCAAGAAACTCTTATCTCAAATCTCTTCACAAGAGTGACGTGCATCTTACTTAACTGAAAAGGATTTGCAAGAACCCTGCAGTTATGTTTCTAGTCTAGGATGATCAAAAACATTAGTTTTCTATGGGTTAGAACCAGACTCCAAATGTGTTGCTTAATAAAGTGTCAACAATCAATTCCCAGATCAAAGAAATGGGTGTCCACGTTGTGACATGCCATTCTACTATTCTTCCTTGTACAGAACAAGGTAGTTAAGTGTTCACCTTGAAAGTACATTAAATTCACCATATCATCATGTCAAAGGTTGATGCCTTAGCACTGCTAAGTTAGCAGGAAGCATGGAAATAAAAATCGCCGAAACCGATACGAAACGGGCGAAACATATAGGATACCGGTAGCCCACTGTACAATTTATACCGATACGAAACAGGCGATACGTTTCGTTTATTAGTGATGTATGTTTTAATTCATTGTAGAATTGTAATTGTGTTTGCTACTTTATCCTTGAGGCGCTTCCTATGACTTTATATTTGGTAAATTTGGTTCTTGTAACTCATTTGATTTTTTTTGTGTTTTCTTAAGAAAAATGAAAAATTATATGCATTGTCCGAAACCGAAACCGATACGTATTTTTAATCCTTGGCAGGAAGCCTAAAATCAGGGAACACTCAATACAAATGGCCAATGACCCATAACCACTAAAAAACTCAAGGTGACTAAGCAAGCGATAAGTCGGGTGGTAAAGGGAAGCCAGCACACATAATTTTCACCACTACCCACAATACCAACATTTGGCTGCAATAAACAAAGGGACTAACTTTGTGAGAAGGACTTGCAGTGATGGATTGATGACTAGAAGAAATAGAATACGCCCAAGCAATTATAAAGAACATGGATTGATTTCCATTTCCAAGGTGATGATGCATGCATAGATTGACAGAAAATATAAACACGTCAGGGAATAAACCAGGAGACATATTGCCATGCCAAATTTAAGAAGCTGCAGCACTAAGGAAATTTTAGAGCATAAAATGCAACTTCCTATCAAGAGGAGCTTAGATTTACTGGTTTTAGCAATCTATTTAGTGTCTTAGACCAAAGCAAAAACAAGAATTGGATATAAATCATATTTACCAGATCGAGAAGCAAAGCAAAAGCGAGAAGTGGGAAGTGAGACTCAAAAAAACCATAGGAAACGGGAAGCGAGAAAATGAGATACAGGCTCCTCATTCCCATTAAGTTATTTATGGGTAGCTATACCTTTGATTTTATCCTACATAAGATTTTTGGGGAAAAGTAGGTGTGTCTTACGTTTCAAACCGACAATACTTGCTTAGAGTCTACACCCTAGGCTATAGATTGCAGTTTATATCACATCACTTCACACATACAGCTCCCTTTGATTACTAGATGAAACGTGATGGAAGCGAGCTTCTTAAGAAGCGAGTCAGTCCGAGGAAGCAAGTTTGTCCGAGGAAACGAGTTTGGGAAACGAGCTTCCTGAGAAGCGAGCTTCCCACCATATACGCAACTATGATATAAATAGCATGAAAGTAGGGCTGCACATCAGGCCAGGGTGGGCTAGATCGCAGACTCGCAGTGAGTTCAGGCTCAACTTGGCCTATCTGGTTATTTGCATTTGGCCTGAACCCAATCTAGGCCTGAATTCAGCCCAGACTAGGGGGCTCGAACCTAGCCATTCCTATTTTTAGTGCTTTCAGGTTGAGCCCTAGTTGGCCCGAGCATGCCACCCAAATTCATACATCATTCATCTTCGAATACCTCCTTTAAATTGGGATTTTTTTAATATAAAAACACCTAGATGGCAAAACCTTGGAATACCCTCTCTTAACTAAAGTTTAGCAAAAAAGGCGAAAGGATTCTTCACCACTAAAAGATCTTTGGCTTTTTCCCAAATACCTAGATGGCAAACCAAAGTACAGCACCAGATCTACAGATAGAGAACATCAACTGAACTATTACACAAACAAGAGACTGATTCATTAACTACTCAACAAAACAAATGGCATGATACATCCATGGAAGAAAGCTTTCAATGATGAAGCTTTCTTGAGTGGCGAGAGAGAGAGAGAGGGACCGCTGAATCTAGACAAGAATGGATCGTGATGGGATTATGGATATAACTTTAGGTTTTTCGGTCACAGGCATCATGCATGCACGCAAACACACACAATAGCTATTTCGCCTTTTTTATTTATTTGTGTTTAGAAAAATAACTAAATTTACACAATTAATAAAATATCAAAGATTTACTTAGTTCGTGATTAGTAATTATTGTTTGAAAAATTACTTACGTTATTAGTAAAATTATTGAACTATCGCATTCATTTTTATTAAAAGAACATTGCATTCATAAATAAGGAATGTATTTTAAAATAGTTACTTGAGGTTAAACAACTTTTATATTTATTTAACGTGGTTAGAAGAAATATCATATTTTAGGCCAGAGATATCCATTTATGGCCTAGATACAACAAATGTCAATTCTCAGTGAGATCCTTTTATCAGGCTTTCCTTCCCACCTTAGGCCAGCCTTCCCCTTATCGAGCGGTTTGGAAGGCAAACCTACCTCCCAAGGTATCCTTTTTCCTTTGGTCTACAGTCGTGGATAAGATACTAACTTGCAACCACCTTAAGAATAGAGGGTGACAGATGACTAATGGTTGTTTCATGTGCCTAGCGGCAGAGGAGTCAATAGATCACCTCTTGCTCCATTGTTCGTACACTGAAAAGGTTTGGAGTTATTTCCTCTCCCGTTTGGGAATAAGCTAGGTCTTTCCCTATTCGTTCTGGAACTTCTTATCTTGTAAGTTCTTGGTGTTATTGGTTTGACAGGGGATCATTGATTAGCGCATCAGTGGCTTGGTCCCTTTGGAAATAACAGAATTCAATGGTCTTTGAGAATTCCTCTTCTTCAATTGCCAAAATTTGTCTAAGGGTCATCCATCTCTTGCAGCATTGGTATTCCATCCTAGAGAATTTTGGTTTGCATCATAATATTTTATGTTGTAATAGTTTCTTTTGCTTATTTGGTTCAAGTTTTGTATATCTTGTTTTATTCTTAGCTAGCTTCAAGCAGTGTAACAAAAAATGCCATTTTTTTTTTAATGCGCATTTTATTCGCGAATTTTGGAGTTGCCGAACCATTTGGCGTTTAAATCGCGACTTTAAAAAAAAGGCGTTTTTCCAAATTATTCGCATTTTGTACGAATTATTCAAAAATTTTCCTTTATTTGTATATATTTTAATCAAATTGTATAATTATTAATTTACTTTTTTCCTGAATTTTCCAAACTTGATCCCTACCGAATTATTCCCGAACCCCGACTTTGTTACTATGGCTTCAAGCATGGGTTCACTCTCTTGTGATCCTTAGCCCCTTCCCTTGAACTTCTTTATTTATCTCTTAATATATGCATTTCATTACCAATAAAAAAAATCATATTCATTTATATTTAGTATTAATCATTTTAAGTAATCATTTTTATTTAACTCAAAAAGTAAATATTTAAGGTTTCCATTTTGAGCAATTTACATATATCAATATTCATTTACTTAATAATTTAATTAATATATATTAATAAATAATTTTATAATTTATTGCATAGTTCAAAAACCCGAAAACTCGACTCGACCCGAAAGTTAGCCGGGTCGAGTAAGTCGGAAAACTCGAAAAAAAATCGACTCGGTCCAACTCGGAATATATATGTAATAACTTAAAAATTTTGGGTTAAAAGAACTCAAAGTACGTTGGTTTTACGGCTTCAAACAACAAAATTAGGTTTGACAAAACCCATAGTAAGTTGTTTTTGTAGACCCTAAAAATTATGATGCAAAAATAGTGTGACATTTTAGTTTAGGTTTTAAAAAATGATAAAAATACCCTTCTATGACTCGACCTAGTATGGAGAGTTGAAAAACTCGGCTAGACTCGATCGAGTCACCTGAGTAACTCGGTAAATAGTGTCTCCTTCGAGTTTTGAGGCGACTCGACTCGAAATTCAGCCGAGTCGAGTAACTCGGCCAAGTTACTCGGGTGACTCGCTGAGTTTTCGAACTATGATTTATTGTACGTAATTAGTAGAACTATTCAATATAGGTCAATTGTGATTAGTATTATTTCTCTAAATAATTATTTAAAGTTGACTTTTGTTTAAGGTCTCTATTTCTAATAGTTTACTAATAAAAATATTAATTTATATGGCATAGTTAAATTTTTAATTAGTTAAATAATAACTATCATGAAGTTTGCCGCACAACAATGGAAAACCTCATAATCCTTTACTTAATAATTTAATTAATTTATATTAATAAATAATTTTATAATTTATTTAATGTAATTAGTAGGACTATTCAATATAGGTCAATCGTGATTAGTATTATTTTCTAAATAATTATTTAAAGTTAGACTTTTGTTTAAGGTTAACTTTAGGTAACATATGTAAATCCATTGGTATTACAGTTCCAGTAGTATTAGGTTTTCTTTTTAGTAGTGGGACCCATAATATTATATCATATTATTTGTGTGGCCCACTTGTAAGTAGTATTAGATTAAAAGGTATTAAAGAGGTAATTACTAAAATAGACACATACAAAAATAATAATACATCATAATTTTTTTTGTTGATCAGTAAGTAATCATATTGTATATATAAAGAAGAGATTACAGCAAAAATCAAAAGCCAAAGTTTACTCAGTAGTAAACTCCAACAAAATACTACAGCAAAGAAATTGAAAGACCTAATCAATAATAATGCATCATAAAATTGGATATTATGAGGATTATACTGTCCAATGAAAAATTATTAAAAATTATCTTTTTTATTGGTATTAAAAAAGTAAAATACAAATTCGTTGTATTTTAAAGAGTAGAATAACATATATATATATATATATAGAGAGAGAGAGAGAGAGATGCATATGAATTAAGTATATTTTTTTATAAATTATACATACATAGATAAACATTTAATATATGTGTTAGAAGTGAAGTGAGTTTGGGTTGGGCCATCAGGCTTGACAATGGTTAGTCCGAACCCAGCCCAAAGTCAAACTTCGGGATCCAAAATTGAGCTTGGGCCCAGCCCAGCACCCTTAACTCTGGCTGAGCTGGGTGGGCCTTGGGCCAGCCCAAAGTGCAGCCCTACAGGAAAGTGAAACATTTATTATCAACAACGTCAATCTTTTGTATGGAATACTAACTGTACCTCAACAAAATCACACCAATGATTAAGCAGTCGAAACCTTCCTGCCAAAACTAATCTCCAAGCAACTATGGCCCTGCTGACAGCTGGAATTAATTCAAAACAGAAAAGATTAGCATGACAAAAGAGAAATCGCCTTAGGAACAGTACAGCACACATTCCGCATTAATATTGTAAGCAATGCATCTTTATTAACTAGTTCAATTGAATTAAGTAAAAGATAAGAACTTACTGATGTTCTTTTGGCCATTTTCACGGTACATGAAAAACACAAATTCATAAAAGCATGTGAATTCACAAGAATCTACCTACAAAAGAAATGTCAAGAAAGAGAAGGTCGTCAATAACTAAAATATGGAAATCTACATACTAGTAGACAAAGACAGCACACCAGTAGCACATAGAAGTGGACAAACTTCATTTGAGAGTCGCAAAATACTCATTGAACAATTATTATCCTCAGTAACCAATTAAAATATGTGCAATACGACTTTAAAGAAATGAAATCTCACCATCAAGTTTAGCCGTGACATGAGCTCAAACAAGTCGTCAAAATTCAAACTCCTGTCACTACAAAAAGTATTATTCTTCAGATTTGCAACAGAGAATAGAAGAAAACAAAATTAAATTAATAATCAATTGCTGCTATTATATTATAACAATGTTCAAATGAGACATGGGTGGAATCCAAATGGAGGTGTGTTTGACAGAGGATAACTTTTCCCATATACTATCTACCACCAGAAGGAGAGATGTATGCACGCCAAATTTGCAATGATTAACATGTTTAGGCATTCACTCCCAAAATTTTCAATGATTAACATGTTTAAGCATTCACACTCAAAATTTAGCCTCTGTTAACTCAGCTCAGCTAAGAACTGACAACTTTTAATGTGTGGAAAATGCCTCTTACAGTTTGGCACTTTGGCTTCAGCTTAATCTGGATGGAGGAGTAAAGACATCCATGGTTGAGTAGGCTTAATAGTGACAAAGTCGGGGTTCGGGAATAATTAGGCAGGGATCAAGTTCGGAAAATTCATGAAAAATTCGGAAACAAAATAAAAAGTAAATTAATAATTATAAAAATATACAGAACAATTTGATTAAAATATACTTTAAAAAAGTAATTTTTTTGAATAATTCGGGAAATTCTGGAATTATTCGGGAATAATTTGTAAAAAAACGCGAAAAAACGCAATTTTTTTTAAAAGTCGCAATTTAAACGCAGAATCATTCGGCAACTCCAAAATTCGCGAATAAAATGCATTTTTTTCAAAAAAACGGAGTTTTTTGTTACAATCGGCTTAAGTGCTTAACTATGTTCTTCAAAGGTAAATGTGGATTCTTTCTCCATAGGGCTTGTCAATCGCAACTATATCTGCGTTCATGAAGCCATGCCACATGTTTCAACCTCCCAGTATGGTTTAAAAGGTACTTGCTGTTCAACATAAAGAATATTTGAATATTTTGCTCAAGGTAATTAGTCGGTTGAAGAAGCCAACATCCTCAGTAGGGATTTGGCAAGAAAGTAGGTAAAAGAAAAGAAAAGAAAGGAAAGGAAAAGAAAAGAAAAGAAAAGAAAAGAAACTAAAATTTTCTTTCAAAAAACCATTAAAAGATGGAGGAAGTTTTTGGGAGAAAATTTGTTACAATTGAAAAAGTGCAAGAAAATGAAAGTGTGTTTCTTGCAAACCGAACGCAAGAAAAGTGCAATAAAACTCACTTTTCTTTTCTTTCCCTCACTTTCTCGCCAAACAAACACACCCATAGGAAAGGAAACTCAATGATTCATAAAATAGCAAAATATGTTGACGTACAAGCTGAGCATGTGGAACCAAATTGATAAGTATGTTTTTCGTTCTTTTTTTTTATTATTTGTTAAATCTTCATTCACTCTTACTTCTGAGTTTAACTCAAGACTTGTGAATATACCGACCTGAACTAGAAGTACATCTCTCAAATTTTGCACTGCAAAGCTTTGAATAGACCTAAATCCAGTGTATTCAGAGATGCAAGATAAAGCTTAGGCAATGGGGATGCCCTAGGCACGTCCAAAGCGATCAAACTTTCTTTTTATTTATTCAATTCAACATAAAGAAAAATTCAATACGATGGCAAATCATAATAAAAAGAAAGGAATAACAGATATCCAAATATAACGGCATCATTTCTTTATTATTTAATTTTCTTAATTTCATTATATAGGGGTAAGTTATTCTAAGGCTCTATGGGATCTGATGGTAGAATCTTTCGAGAGAATACTTCATTCGTAGAGAAAATGGTATCTTTCTAAAGGAGGGAAGGTTATTTTGGTCCGCAACACTCTCCAGATTTCCTATGCATTTCCTCTCTTTATTTACTTTTCCTATCTCTTCACATCAGACCTAGAGTTGGAAATGAATTTCTTGTGAATCAATAAAAAGGGTTAGAGGATATATTATTTCGTGAAGTGGAAAAGGCTCGAAGTACGAATGAAGTAGGGATTTTAGGTCGTCATTCCTTAAAACAAAAGAAAATACTTTCATTAAATGGTTATGGAGAGTAGGAGAAGAACCCAATAGCCTTTAGGGGAAGCTAATTGCTTATAAGTTTGGCAGTCAGAAATGGGACAGGATAGCTTTGTAGTACTATACTCCTCTTTTCTTTTTCGAACCTCTTCATTATGGCAGCCAACAAAGGGGCCTTGGTAGATAATTTCTTCATAAGAGAGGTGGATAGAGTAGTTTGGACTCCAACGTGAGAGATGCTTGCTGGGAGATTTATTCATAGTTAATATTCTTGCTTGTACGGACTAAGTCCTCCTTGCTGATTCGTCGGATAATTGTTTGGAAGTGAGATGCCAGAGGTGTTTTCTTGGTCTGCTTGCTTATCCTGTCCCTCGTCAACCATGCTCCCAGTTCTTGTCTGGACATTTTCATATATGGCACTCCCATCCCTATCCAAGTTGCACTTTTCTTTGGACTGATTTGCTTGATAAGATCCTTATAGTGGACCATCTCATTAGAAAGAAGAGGGTTTATGTCTAGTTTTGGTTTTCCTTGCTCCGCTATGAGTTTTCAAGTAGGATATGGCATTATTTTCTAAGTAACTATGGTGTTGATTGGGTTATTCCAAAAATTGTAGTTGATCTCCTTCGAAAAAATGGAGGTTTCAAGAAGCAGGGTCGACTTTTATGGAGGATGGCCCTTTTGCAGTTTGTCAAAGTATTTGGAAAGAAATGAATCATCAAGTTTTCGACCACTGGTTTGTGTTCTTCAGCTAGTGATCAACAGTATCTTGATGTTAATTCCTATAGTCATTGTGCTCAAGAAATTCAAGGAGATTAAGCGTACCATTTTTCTCCTCTAGCTGGGCTACCATAATTCACGGCAAGAGCAAGTAGTGGCTTTGTATAGCTTTCGGGCTAACCAGTGGCTTTGTATGGGATTGGCCCAGTGTTACCGAGGCACTTTAGTTTTTCCAAATTTTATCGTGTCGACACTTGGACACGGCACGACACACGACACTCCATGGCACAACACGACATGACACTCATTGGTATGTGCCTATATCATGTCATGGTGACATCAACATTATGATTTGGCACATGATGCTTTAAGTATGTCGTGCTATTTTAAAAACACAATTGCAAGGAATTTTTTGTCAAATTGTGTTGCTTTTTTGGAAACATAGACAAAATTTTACTCGGAGAGCAGTGGCAACAACAATGATCAATATGTATCTCTCTCTTCTCTTCTCTCTCTTGTTGCTCATTTCTACTCCCTATATGAGTATTTTTTATAACTTAGGTATATACTTTTTTTTAAAAATGGGGACTGGTGATCCCCCTTTTTTATTATTATTGTTATTTGAAATTTTGAGTTATAATATATATATATATACATAATCATTTTTAAAAAATTGTACGTCCGTGCCGCAATATTGAGATTTTCAGAACTTGCCGTGCTGAACACCCCTAGACATTTGGAACTCGTACCACGTGCCTAGGTAACACTAGGTTAGACTCTCTCTCTCTCCAAAAAAAAAGTGTTTAAATAAGTAGATGCTCACCTAGTCCCTAATGCAGGCACTAATGGTGCAAATCGCTTTGCCTGGCTACTAAAGCATTGCTCAAAATTTAGAACTGGAAAATCTCAAATCCATGTCTCAAGTTAAAATTCTTGCAAACTGATTCAAACGTCTCTGAATATTCATATGAATCCTTCTAGTCGTTAGACTTCTGGAACAAAGATCTTCAAAACACCATCACAGATTCACAACATGCAAATTCGATGCCTGTCTATCGTCTACAAAAGGTTGTAGAGGTGGCGAACATTCACCGACATAAACTTTCTGCTTGAAGTGGAGCAACCATTAGAATAGTATTTTCCATCTATCCCAGGGACCAGAATTAAATTGGATTATTTTCTCCAGGTCATGAATAATCCTACTTTCATATTATAATTGTTCCTCTTGCCTCCAACCACCCATAGCCATTTACTAGCTACAGGCCAAGATATGACAAATGTGATACAAAGATCAAGAAGTTATTCCAGCAACAATCAGCAACCAAAGAAAGAAGTACAAACAAAATAAACATCTGCAATCGTAACTTTCGCAAAAAATCTCCAATAAACAAAGTGGTGCATTAGCAGGGGCGGAGCCACATGGGGCCCAGAGGGGACTGAAGCCCCCCCCTGAAATTTTGGGGAAAAAAATCTTATTGGCCTACTAGGGTCCTAGGATGGGATTGGGGCAGAGCCAGGGGACAGGGTGATCAGCCCCCCCTAAACTTCCGAGAAAAAAATGTATATTCCTTACAAACGGACACAAGTAGAAGCGATGGCCCATGAATTTGACCCTCAAAAAAAAATTCAGGGGCGTTGCAAGAGAATCCTGGCTCCACCCTTGTGCATTAGTATCTAACATTGTTTAGCAAGATGTCTGATAAGAAATGAGATTGTACGGTTTTCCGCATCAAATGTACCTTATTAGCTTATCCATGAAGAAAAATGACTTTATAAACATACATTTTTTTTTTCATTAAGTTGCATAGGTGGCTTAGAAAGACAAATACCTTGTCTGAGCCCTTAACTCCACCAATTTCAGAAGCTGAGCTAGAGCCTCGCTTGAGTATTTAACACCTTGTAGTTTATCGTTCGGTCTGCACCCTTGCTCTCTGCACGCATATCCATTTCCTGATACGATATCTGCATAGAAAATCAGGAATGTTAGCTTAATTTTAGACTAGGACACAAAAATTAGTGATGCAGTATTTAACCCCAACAGGTTTGGGAGGACACCAATATGTACTTCTAATGCAGCATTTAAATAAAGAAAATATATATATCCACCCAAGACATGCTAGAGTTCAGAATAAATTCAGCACTTCCACTTGACAAATTTTAATATTATTGTACTAAAGATTGCAACATTTTTTTATGTCAGTAGAAAAAACATGAAAGAAAGTCATCCATGAGAAAAGAAAGAAACTAATCCTTTCCTACAGACAGCATAAAGGATTAAAAATGAACTTCTCATTCAGTCATTTGAGCTTCTCAAATGTAAGATCAAGCTTTGAAGGTTTTAGTGAAATAAAATCGCCAGCTTGGCTCATCATCCAAGTCTTTCATTAACTCAAATCAATTCAGCAATTCTTTTGTTATTTTAAAACTTAATCAAGATTATAAACTTGGCATAATGAAGATTGGTGGATAAATAATCGAGGAAAGCACCGTGTTTGCGTGTGCCGTCAATTTGAGTGAGAATGTAAAAAGGTCTTATCAGGACCAAAACCCTAATCATCAACCAAGCTAAACATATCAACTAAAAATCATAAGAAGTGATTATAATTAAAGTTCTTGACATCAAATTTCTACTACAGGTGTGCACTCGACGCATCAATGCCATGACATTTCCTCTTGTATAGAGGAAAGGCATTCTTGTTGCTATAGAACACGCAAATATCATCAGCATAATAAAAACAGAAAACAAAGAATCCAGTTTCCAATATCCTCGTAGAAAGAAGCTTGCAAGACTCGATTCATCTCCAACAGAACTCAAACTTTCTCATCAATAATAACCATAGCATTAGTCAGGAAAAACACGAGAAGTAATCGCAAAAACTAAGAAACAATTAAAAAACCTAGATTGAAGAACAAAAGTGAGAGATTTTGATTACCACAATATCTCCGGTAAATCTCGAAGATATCGATCCGATTCGAACCAGAACCAGAACCAGAAACAGAAGAATCCATCGATTGATGAAATCGCAGCTTTTGCGAGCTAGGGTTTTGACAATCGAAAGAAATAGTTTCGATTTCGTAAACGAAAGTTTCGGCTGAACTCAAGAACTCTCGCTTCTCTTTCACGCCATTCGGACAGTGTTATAAGAAGACGGTAGAGGAAATGAAATCTTCGAAACAAAAACCGGCTCAACTGTCCGACTCGACCGGAATATCGAGACATCGCTGTCCATCTGGACCAATAAATGGACCTGGTTTCAAACCCGAACAGATCAAACCGGATTCATCACCGGACCGATTCTCCCCGGTACACATATGCATGATTGACCTAGTTTAGAATTTAAACCTTCCTTAAAAAAAGCTTCTTTAATTATCATAATCTTCTCTTCAAATTGTAAGATGGAGCAATATACAATCACATGGATAAATACTGACCGTTCATCACTTAGTCACCTCAACATCTGATGGTCAATATGTTTCAATAAGAACAATCCCAATGTGCCTGTATGTTTAACATTGATACAGATATATACGTGGGTCCCTACCACTTAAAACAATATATGATGAATACAACTTGGATCATGATGGTGGTGGAAACTATAATAAGTTTAGTGGCTGTTGTTCATTTATTTACCGTCCTTAATGCCTAGTGCTAAACTTGCCAATGCCTAAGGTCCACCTTGCTCAAAGTGTACCTAACCATGTCACTAATTGTCGTAAAAATGTCATTTTCCAAACCATATAAGAAAGGAAAGTAATTTTAAAAGTACGTGTTTTTCGTTTTGCCAAGAATTGGACATCTAATGATTATGACATCTATCTGGCAGTTGAAGTAGGATTGCATTGAGAACATTTCATCAAGGGCAACCAAATATAAACTTTATTTAATCATTGAGCAATAGAGAGTTCTCGGGATTATTCCCCCGAGTGATGAGTAGCAAGAGTTCCAATCCTGGTTAATCGTTGACCATTGATACTAACAGTAGATTAAATGAGGCTCATTTCCTCAACCCTCACTCCTATAAGGCGAATTCTTTCTTATAAAGTTTTTCCAAGTGTTTTATAATTAAATGATATCTAAAAAATAAAAATAAAAATATGATTGTCCGGCCTCTTTTCTTCAATCATATTAAAATGCATTGTAAGTACTAGCTATGCTAATTTACACCACTTTAGGCATAGTGCTAACTTACACAACTGTCAAAATTTTAATAAATATAAATCTTCTTACGATATTTTGTCCTTTATTATAAACAGTGAAAATTTTATATTAGTCATTTGATTAATTGTAGCTTGAAACTCACACCATTTGAGATTTGAGATTTTACTATCAATTGTCAAAGATTAGCAAAGGAATTTGCATTGCGGCAGAGTGGGCATGGATCATAACCCTTCGCTTACAATAACATCTCTTAGGATTATAGGATGTCTGAAACATATGTATCTTGCATCTAAAAATATAACCCTCCACTTCCAATAACACCTCTTAGCATTTATCAAATATTAAAATAAATTGAATGGTAATTTTGCAAATAAAAATATAATTATTAACATTTCAAAATTGTATAAATTATTAAGATTTAAAAAAACAAACATTTTTTTCGGGCACGGCTATTGGAGAGAATTTTTCTTTTAGGTCTATCCTAGGGCATAATCAAATATTTTTTTAAAAAAAACTATTGATTAAAAAAAAGAGCATGGGCGGCAAAACAATATAGAAATCTAAACTAAAAAGCGTTCTTGACAATTTACTTGAAATATTGCACAGTAATCAATAATAATTAGTAACAGTTACTTCTTCAAAAGCTGCTTTGCCGACAAAGTAACAAAGAAAGCTCATGTTTGTATATTCAGATTTAATGGATAGAAATGAGGAAGTCAGCCAAAAGGATTTAAGATTGGTGATGATCTAGTCCTAATGCCAATATCTCATATTGACGTCATCTCCGTATTCTTTTTTTTTGGGTTGAAATCCTAATCACTTAACCCATTCACACACACGGTTGAAAACTCGTACTTTATACAGTAGAAAAGGGGTGGGAACAAAGAGGGGTTTTTTTTTGTTACGTACAAGATACAAAGAGCTGGGAAGATGAAAAATTTATTGAATCTGACGTATGCCCCATGTAAGGGGTATTTGTAATTTAACTATCAAGGTAATCGGTCAAAAGAAGAAAAAACACAAAGGTGCTGCTGAACCCGTTGCTTTTCCATACTAAAACACGTGGTGCTTGTATCTAACAATTTTTTTCAAAAGGTGAAGCTGTGGGTATTCTCTGGTTAGTTGGGAGTACAGGTACAATGCATGTGCATAGGTATAATAAGGAGTCAAATCCTCAGTGCCGCGTGTCTCATTTGACACCCCTTAACCGTAGTTAAGGTTCACCCACCATTTTTGGTTTTTTTTTTTTTAATATTAATTCTTTTTTAAAATCAAAAAACTATTTTTCGAGTTTTTTTAATATTAAAAGCAGTTTTTTAATTTAAAAAAAAGAATTACCATTAAAAAAAAACCAAAAATGGGTGGGTGAACCTTACCCATGGTTAAGGGGCGTCAAAGGAGACATGTGGTGACCTCTAGGGGTGATAACCGGATTTGCCAAATCCGGTTATCACCGGATATGATTTGGCTCCATATAATAATTATAATATTAAAATAGGGAGGTGCTACGCGCACCTCAACAATTGCTAATATACACCATTTACAAATAACTGTAGCTAAACACCAATTGAGAAGCTTAAAGGACAAATAAGCCCCCTTCTTAAACTTCTACCACCGGTCAAAGACTGTTTGGGGTTTTCCTAAATTTCCAAGAAATCTGAATGTAAAGAGCTTCATAGAAGTATAACACCGCTCTTTTTGCCGGACCACTCTTTTTGTCGGATCTCCATTCTCAGACATCCATTCCCAGAGTCCAATCGATGATTTCGCTCTCCACATTGGGATTTGAGGTTGAAGTAATCGATAATTTCACTCTCCACCATAAGGATTTGAGGTTGAAGTATATTAAGATTTTTCTGGGTGTCTGAGAATGCTAAACAATTGAGCTCAGACAGAGATGATGATGAGAGTTTAAGACAACTAGATGAGGAGGCTAATGGATCACCGGTGTGGGGAGAGAAGCTGGCGGTGCTTTGTCACGCGTTGCAACCGGAGGGAAGTTTTGAGCTCTCCGTCGACCTTCCACCCCCCATTAAGCTCTCCATCCATTATCTTTTACATGCATTATCTGCATTAAACAATGGAGTTTTGGACGAAGGTTGACGAATAGCGGTTTTTGGTATTTTTATCTTTTTTTTTTACTCTTTAGCTTAGAGGTTAATTAACAATGGTGTATTTCAGTAAATACTGGGGTGCACGTAGCACCACCCTTAAAATAAAAGTATAATGCTTGATGAGTATTTTATAAATAAAAAACTTGAATGGTGTGGCATTCTTAATTGTAAGTCTATCCTTAGCTTTGTTCGTATCAAGTTGGGATCAATCGTGAACCATAGGTCAACTCGTGTCCTTTAAACCCTCATCAGGGTTAAACAATTTAACCATGTTTTTAGGGAAAAATTAAAATTTTAACTGTAAAGGGTTAAAGGGGCTTTGTAAGTGTGATTGATCTCTCCCGAATTCAATTGCAGTTGGATAGGATCCGGATTCGTTACCATGGAAATCCATCCCCGTCACCCACACAGGGATACACACTGTCATGAGTTCGGATCACATTCAATCGAGATTGGATAGGATCCGGACTCCCTACCATTGGCACAAGTAGGCAGGTGTGTCCACAATGAGTCACAAAAGTCCCTTTAACTATTCTTTTAATCATGGTTAAGAAAAATTTACCATTTAGGTGTGTTCGTTTGGCAAGAAAGTAGTTGAAAGAAAAGAAAAGAAAAAACTTAAATTTTCTTTCAAAACAACCGCCAAAAGGGTTTTTTGTTTTGTTGTAACGAGGGTGTTTGGGCCTCTTAGAGCACCCGACTAATTCCCACGGGTCATGCAAATCCCCTCACTCTACACAATCAAGAAAGTTAGGATAAATCCCCAAGGGTGGCCAACAAAGGAAAGTGACTCAAGCTCAAGACCTCTGCTTTCTGAGGCGTGGTCTTGGTCACTAGCCCAACCCCTCGTTGGTTACAACCATCAAAAGATAAGAGAAGCTTTTGAGAGAAAGTTTCACTATTAAGAAAGTGTGAGAAAATGAAAGTGTGTTTTTTGCACAACAAACGCAAGAAAAGTACAAAAAAACTCATTTTCTTTTTACTTTCTCAATAAAGAATGCACCCTAATTTCTAAATGTTAGAGAATCTTAACCATAATTAAAGAGAGTTAAAAGGAATACATGTTGACTAGAGGGTGTAATTGAACTATCCCGAGTTCAATGGCGATTGGATATGATCTTGAATCATCCACAAGAGTCCGGATCTTGTCTCACACTCACAAAGTGTAACAACCCTAAAATCCTACAAGGCTAAATAGGACTTTGGAATCGTCACATTTCTTAAACCTGCTTAAAAACCATGCATACAAGGCTTACTACACGAGTCTCCAAAAATGAGAGTAATAAAATTCCGATATATAAACTATAACCAAACTGCACAAGTCTACGGTCAACATATACAACTCACTATAAACCAACAAGTATGAAAAATACAATTATAAAAGTCTACTGAGCAACATCCTCAAAAAGTCTATTTCAAAACTCTCTCAACTAAACAAAACATAAACTAAGAGGTATTGACACCCAAGCCTCCGGCTCCTTCCTCGGAAGGCTCACCTTCTCCTGTTTCCTCAATGTAAGCTTCCTCAATCCATGGCTCCGCTGTGTACTTCTGCTCTAAACCTGCCAAGACAAGAGTTTGGCTGAGTACAAAAGTACGCGGTGTATATAAAATCCAACCAACAATAATAATATATCTGCACTTAATTAGAAACATATCCAATAGCATAATAACATAATCAGAGTGCGGAAGAACGTGTGCGCATACACATCATATCATCACATTGACTCGTGTACTTGTGAGAATCTTAGACTTAGAAGATAATACTCTTATGAGTTGCTTATGCTTATGAGACCACGTGCTTGTGAGATGTTCATGCTTATGCACTTATTCAGATCATATAATAATGTAACATGCCGTTCTTGGCGGATACAGACCATGTCTAAGAAATCATATGGTTGGCATGCTGTTCTTGACGGATACGAACCATGCTTAAGAATCAAATGATTGACACGCCGTTCTTGACCGATACGGACCATGCCTATGAATTAAATGTAATTGACATGCTGTTCTTGACGGATACGGACCATGCCTATGCTTATGCTTATTCAGAATGTCATACGTATGTAATTGACATGCCGTTCTTGACGGATACGGACCATGCCTATGCTTATTCAGAATGTCATACGTATGTCATGCTTGTGATCCACATGTGTGACTTGTGTGACTCTTATCTTAACATACACATGTATATGTGCTTAAGTGTCGAAATTAACATTCGAGTTGGTAATTGCTTAGATTCCGATCTTCCACCATGGAAACTCCACTATACTGTCTCATACCAAATAGTTAGAGAATTCCCGGTTTGAGAGATTTTTCTCTAAGTTCTTACCTTCTCAACTGCCAATTTCTATGCAAGTAATTAGACATACTTATCAAACAATCACATATACATATCTTATCATAATTCATAGCATAATTCAAAATCAATTTACCACAATTTCATAAGAGTATAATAGCATTTATTCTCTCAAGCATTTTCACAAACACCTTGAATATGCATAATATGAATCCATTGCCCTTCTGCATTTTCAAGCATTCATCAAACCATAATCCATCCATACAATTCATTCACCATTCACATTTACATATTAATCTCATCCTCCATACATTTCCCATCCTCCATAAATTCTATCCACATTCTAATCCACATTTCCATCCACATTTTCATCCATAATTAGCTTACTTCATTGAAAATTTGGGAAAAATGCATCTAATTTCCATTCTATCATTCCTATCATATTAACATTCACAAAACATTAAAATAGAGTTGATTAGGATAGTATATCGACCTTAGGAATCCTTCCATTGGATTCAAAACGTTCCCGAGGTGATTTGGGGAAGCTTTCCAAGCCCTCCTTACAATATCCAAGCTATCTCCTTCTTCCCCAATAAATCTTTCTCTCAAAACCCTAGGTTTTCTCTCCATTTTTGCCAAATTAGGTAGAGTATTCGAATACCCCGAAATATGATCCTTATTTATAGCCATAAGGTCTGAGAATCAAAAGACCAAAAAGCCCTTACTAAAATTCAGCAAAAACACGAAAAACCGAGCGATCGGTGTTTCTGGCCGAGCGGTCGGTTGAAAACCCCCTCTTTGGAAAAATTTTTCATACAAAATTTTGGACCAGTCGATAGATACCGATCGATCGGTTATGGACCGATCGATCGCTACTTCTGACCAAGCGATCGGTTTTGTACCGATCGATCCCTAGCAATTGGTGCTCTGCAGAATTTGACCCATCATACTGTTTTGGCCATAACTTTTGACTCGTTCGTCGGATTTCAACGATTCAACTTGCGTTAGATTCGTCTTTCGAAAATGGACATTTTTGACATTTTAGAATTTATAAATTTCTCTTTATTTATGGACCAAATTATCCCCAAAGTTGACTGATCTGCAATTCTATCAGATAAAACATCGGAAAACCCACTTTTGACTTAGCTTAGACTAAAAATATGAAAAAATATTACACATGAATCTCGAAAAGGGTTCCAATACCTTTCTAATGGTTCAAGAATCATTCAGTTCTGATAAACGGTGCCAAAACTAGAGCTTCCTAAAGTTCAAGGTGTGTTTTGACATCCTTCCAATTACAAGTTTAATTAAGCCTTAATCACACTACATAATTAGATATAAATACATACGCATTAAAACATGATAAAAACTAAAATACCTTAATACTTGCATAAAAGCATAAAAAATATTCGGGTCTCTACACAAAGCCCTTTCAATTATGGTTAACAAGTTTCAACCCTTAATATTAATATTTTTTCTTCTAAAAACAAACGTTAAATTGTTAAATCCTAATGATTAATGAATCTTAACTATGATTAATGAGTGTTAAAAGGGACACGTGTTGACATGTGGGTAAGATTGAGCTCGGGAGCGATTGATTATGATCATAATTTTATCCACAACTAACTATAAACTATGGATGTCAATTGGACTCTTTTATGAGAGGGCCCCATTCGAGTTAGTCCCTCAAAGCCCTCATATAAATGACTTTTTTTTCCCCTTAATAAGTTTCGATGATTGAGCCTAGCCTAATTTTGAAAGATTTTCTTACTTGAGGGCCGAGCTTAGTATGCCCAACCCTCTATTATAAATATTATATCATATATGATATATTTGAAATGCTTGGTAACATCTTTTCTTTGTCTTTATCTTTACTATTATAATGCAAGAGGCAGCCGTAGATGATTTTTTCGAAATTCCCATACTACCCTTATATAAAAATAAAACTTCGATTTAATGTTTGCTTTAATTCCCAAATTACCATTTGCCATTGATTTAATTTCGAAACTACCCTTGCTCATCCATCTATTTTGAATCATAGCCAATTGCGATTGAACTCAGGGAGAGTTCAATCGCACCCTCGGGTTAACATGTGACCCTTTTAACTCCTTATTAACTGTGGTTAACTCCTTCCCCTCGCTCTTACGTGCATCGCATGTGCCACTGGCGAGTTCAATCGCACCTCCAGGTTCACACGTGTCCATTTTAATTCCTATTAACTATGGTTAACTCCTTCCCCTCGCACTCAAGTGCATCGCACATGCCACCCGCTAGTTATTATAATGGGAGAGGCAAGGTAGCCTGATTTTTCTTAAATTCCTAAATTACCATCATATAAAACAAAACTTTAATTTAATATTTTACTTTAATTCCCAAACTACCCTTGCATCTATTTAAAGAATAGAATCACAGCCAATCGTGATTGAACTCGGGGAGAGTTCAATTCAATCGCACCCGTGGGTTAACACGTGTCCCTTTTAACTCCTATTAACTGTGGTTAACTCCTTCCCCTCGCTCTCACGTGCATCGCACGTGCCACCCTCTTATACTAACAATGTGGTGTAGTATGTTTCTAAAATCTTTCTGATATAGTATCATGTATTGTTTTTCCTTTGTATACAATCTAATAAAGGCCTACTTTATCTGTGTGTAATATATTAATAATCTCTTATCAAAATCTTTAAATGATACTTACGTATTATTTGTAACATTTTTTATTTGTTTAAAAAATATAATGACACTAACAATAATGGTTTAATGGTAACAATAAGAGATATTATCAGTCCCAAGCTAAAATAAAGAATGAGGATTGTATGTTAGGTCGACAATTAATATATGAAAAAATCGATAATATTATATATACATATATGGGACCTGATTCCGTGCTTACTTTCCCTTGGACGGAACGTGCACCTATACACGCCTCGACACATGTCTTATTCATCCCCCTTTTAACTGTGTTAACTTAATCACCTAAAGTTATTATTATTATTATTTTTTAATTCTTCTAAAATTCAAAGGTGAGAAGAATGAACTCTAGGGGTTAGTAAATCTTAACCTTGGTTAGTAGGTGTTAAAAGGGACATGTGACGACTTGTAGAGTCTCTTTTAACTATGATTAAACTTAACTATCCTATGGTTAATATATATTTTTTTAAAATTCTAAAAATTCAGGTTAAATGAATGAACCCTAGGGATAAGTGAATCATAACCACAATTAGTGGGTGTTAAAAGGGACATGTGGTAGTTTGTAGAGCTCCTTTAACTATAGTTAATCTTAACTACCCTAAAGTTAATATTTTTTTATTCTAAAAATCAAGGTTAGATGGATGAACCCTAAGGGTGAGTGAATCTTAACCACAGTTAGTGAGTGTTAAAAGGGATACATGGTAGCTCGTAGAGCTCCTTTAACTATGGTTAAACTAACTAACCTAAGGTTAATATTTTTGTATTCTAAAAACAAGGTTAGATGGATGAACCCTATGGGTGAGTGAATCTTAACCACTGTTAGTGGGTGTTAAAAGAGACATGTATCGCCTTGTAGCATCCTTTTAACTGTGGTTAAACTTAACTACCTAAGGTTATTTTTTTAAATTTTTTATTCTAAAAACCAAGGTTAGATGGATGAACCCTAAGGGTGAGTGAATCTTAACCATTGCTTGTGGGTGTTAAAAGAGACACATGGCGGCTTGTAGAGCCCCTTTAATTAAGGTTAAACTTAACTAACCTAAGGTTAATATCTTTTATTTTTTAATTATAAAATCTAAGGTTAGATGGATGAACCCAATGTTGAGTGAATCTTAACCACAATTCATAGGTATTATAAAATCTAAGGTTAATATCTTTTAAAAGAGAGGGGTATTAAAAAAAGGCACGTGACATTCCGTAAACACGCACGCGCTCTGGTGTGTGCGGGCGGAAACAATCATTTCCATATATATATATATATATATATATATATAGTTCTTTTAACCCTCGGTGTGAGAGTATGACTTGCGCCTAGCTAGGTTAGGCCCACTAAGGGCCGGGTGAGGTTGGGCCGATAAGGCCTAGGTCCAACTTGGTCCTTTGACAGCTCTATTCAAGCCACAACCGATGTCGTTGGCCCAGTTACATCTTGCGGAGATTTCACCACGTCATCGGATATACCTATATTTACTTTTATTTTTTGCTAAAAAAAATCCTATATTTACTTTGACATCAAATTAATGAAGGTTTTTTTATAAGGTGACATAATATCTAGGGCTGTCAATGGGCTGAGCTAGATCGGGCTTGGACTAGGCTCGGGCCTATTTTTAATGGGCTCAAGATATATAAGCCCAAGCCCTATCCATTTTTCAGACCGAACTTTATAATTAATAGGGCTGGGCTCGGGCCGGGCCGGACTCGGGCTCGGGCCGGGCCGGACTCGGGCTCGGGCCGGACTTGGGCTCGGGCCGACCCATGTCATCTAATAAGAGCAATGTTACGTCCACTTTTCGGTTGTCTTTCCTAATTTTAAACAAAAATACAAAATAAAAGTGATGAGACCGCAAAAAAATGTCATACTATTTTATCTTCTTATATAAAAATAAGAGAGAGTGGACAACCAGAAAATGGACGTAAAATATACTAATAATAGAATGCGAAGGAAAACAAAATCAAACTTGCACAACATTGACTATTATGCATTGCATTACAATGTAATATATTTGCGTCTCTATTTTTTTTATTTGATATTTTATTATTACAAAAAAAAAAAAATTATTACAATAATATGACAAATGAATTATGATACTATCAAGAATAATGTTGATATATAAGTATTAGATGCTTTGCACTATATTATGTATTATAATATATATACTATACATACACAAATATAACTTAGTAATGGTAAGTATTTAGATAATAAGCAAAAAATATATATATGGATAAGTAATCGGGTTGGGCTAGATCAGACTCGGGCTTTAAGTAGTCAAGCCCTAGGCCAACTCATAGTAAAACAGGCCTGATATTTTTTGAGTCCGGCCCTAGCCCTAGGGCCTAAAATATGGGTAATGGCCCGGCCCGTACCCATTGACACTCCTAGTTATATCTACCACATCCGGGGGCAGCGCAACTGCGTCCGCTGTAGCCCATACTTTCTCTGCTTAAAAACATTCCTACCATCCAAGAGAGGAACAAGTTGGAATGGTTAGGTCCAACCTCCTTTCAAGGTGCACATGCTAGTGGACCTAGCATTGCTCCTCCAGATACATCAGCCCTCCTTCAACTAAATTGAGTAGTTATTAATCAAATGCTTTCCCATTTTATCCCTTTTAACTTTGGTTAAGCTTATCAAGCCGAGCCATCGAGCTAGCTCGGCTCGTGTGCACAGTAAACCCCTAATACTAACCATGTTACAAGACGCCGTCCATACCTTAAACTAGAATCTTCTTCTGCCTAATACACAAAAGACGAACCCCCACCAAATCGCCTTATGTAAAGATCACACCGTCCACCTGTCAGTTTTTCTATATGGGGCTGGCCGGAAGCGGATTTACTCTGTCTGAGCCACTCTGGCGGAGCCTTTAGCTCATTTTTAACTCTGATTAACACTTTTAATCTCTTAACCGCAGTTAAAAGGAATAAAAAAAAAGACACGTGGCAAATTAGAGAGGCTAGGCCAGATGGCCAGCGAGAAATCCTAATCCAAGATAAACACGAACACGAAATAAAGAAAGAAAATTCTGGAACTTTCCACAACCTTCCTGTGGGCGCTTCTCTTCCCTAATATGTCTCTTCTCCAATCTATCCTCGAAGAATCTCTCGTCTTTGCCTTGTTGTCTCTCTCCACTGTCTAATTCCGTCCCTGAGTTTCTGCAATTCCATCAATCAATGGCGTCCGAAGCAGAGATGTCTGAAACATCGTTTTTGGAGCAACTTATAATTAACAGAAACAGAGACCTCTCCTTGCTCCTCCCTTTCATACTGGGCTTCATGGGAAGCTCCCCAATTCGAGAATCCGAAGATCCAGATCAAGAAACAGGAACTGGAACCCACGAGAGGTTCATCCTTGTCAACCCCTTTACGCAAGGGATGATCGTAATTGGAGGTAGACGAAGCTTGGACGATCTGCTTCGAGATTTGTCTATAAAGGAAGGTCCTTTGCCTGCGTCGAAGGCGTCGATAGAAGCGATGCCGAAGGTGGAGATTACAGAGGAGGAGGGAGATGGGGACTGTGCTATTTGCTTGGAGGACTGGGAGATTGGTGGGGAAGCCAGGGTTATGCCTTGTAAGCATAGGTACCATACGAATTGTATAGAGAAGTGGTTGGAGATTCATGGGTCTTGCCCTGTTTGCAGGTTTAAGATGCCTGTAGATGAAGATGAACACAAGAAGATAGGTGATGGTGATGGTGACGGTGGGGACGAAGAAGGGAGAGGGAGAAGGGTTTCCAGGGAGATTTGGTTTGGGTTTTCTTTTAATGATAATAATAGCAGACGGGATTCTAATACAAATGATTCTTCTTCAAGTCCAAGACCTGATTTTGATGCTGCTATTGATGGGGCATCAATGGAGGATTGACTTGTTTTTCAATATTTTTCTTAATGTGTACAGAGAGAGAGAGAGAGTTCTTTTATGTTTGTTTTCGTTTGAAATAGATTATTTTTTTCATCATGAAGTTTGTAAGTTGTTCTTCTGAGACTTAAATCACAAGATGAATCTTTTCTCTTTCAGATTCTAAGTAGGATGTTAGATCTGGATGTTTTGGGAATTTGTTACTGTTTTGTTTCAAACTCCTCACACTTGGAGTTTCTTCAGAAATCTAACTAGATTTCTAATAGGCTGAGGGATCCATAGAAGATAAAAAAGGATCAGACGAAGTAGTAGAAGAGTACTTGGTAGTCTTAGTCATTGATTCAGATTGCAAACATCAAGGAATTGTGATGGGTTAGATGCTGTAATGATCTCTCAGTTTCTTAATCCCTCCCTAGCCTGCGTACCATTAACAGAGTTACCATTGTGTCAGTTTGTACCTAGGGAATATCATATAGTAAGACCTCTGAAAACCCTTGATCTCTCAACCCTATAAATCCTGATAATCCTCTTTGACAACATTCCCCAGTAAACCCTCTGTGATAATGTTAGTATCTCATGATAAGCTTGCCAAATTTTCTAAACTCAAATCTCCACAAGAATTTACACATACATTATGTTGATTCCCTAGTTGCAAAAATTCAGTAAATTCTTTGCTACAATTCGGATCTCCTTGCTGCATTGGAGCTTATGGGTAATATGAGATGCTACTCCCACAACTTGAGATGAAATTGTTTGTGGCTTCTCTGGCGACTACGAGGAGGGCGACACGGGCTGTCTTTGATACATTTGCTCAATTGTCTTGCACCGACGAGGGTTCAGAGAATTGAAGTGATTAAGTTTTCCCTGGATTTGGAGATTACCCCCATGGCAAATATCCCTGCTGATAGTATTTCATCACTCCATGAACCTGAATTCGTCGGTTGGTTGCTCTTGATGATAAATTGTAGGCCGTTAGCTTAGTTATTAGTTCCATCTTCTGCATGGTCCGAAGAGAAAAAACTTTGTAAGTTAAATATTGGTACTTACCAGACTCAATATCACTTTATGAATTGAAAATTATCCTTCTTTTAACCATAACCAGCACAGTGATACAAGGCTATAGGGGACATAGCCATTTAATTGTTCTAACATAGTTACGTAGGAGATTATCCTGTGGCAAAATTGATTCAATGAGTTGGCTGTAATCATCCAATCCATGGACCAAAATGGGTCACCTACACGTCTTTTTCGATAGCCCCAAGAGAGTAAGAGACTCGACAGCTATATTTAACCTGGTCGGATCAATTCAGAGCTGGAGATGTCCTAGGTGGGATCCATAAGAACAAAATTTGATTTCTGAGTGGTATAATTGGAGACCAACCAAAATTGTACCGAAACAGAAACAAGGCAAGACATTGAGTCTAAAACAATTAAAAAATAAAACTCTGTAACCTGTTTTCTAGGGAAATTTCATGAATCAAAGTAACAAAAAAATCATCCATAATCCATAGCGCTATCATGGAAGATGGCATTTTTGACTGTTGCATTGAGAAAGAACTCTGATTCTCTTTCAGTTCTCAGTCCCTAGTAGATTTGCAAAGGTATGCCACCTTCCATGTTCATTATATATCCTGCCACCCACTTTTGTTCCATCTATATGCCCCAAACTAAAACCATTAAAAGAAAGAATTCCTGCCCCAACTCTGGTTCAAAGAACAACATTTTACGCTCCAATTTCTCATAAACATCCCTCATTCACATCACATCCTCCCCAATCTTTGCAATATTATTTTCATTAGCTCTACCATAAATCTGCAATTGATTGTTATCAACCCACTAACACCTATTAATGTGAATAATAATTCATTCCTTGGAGATGAAGTATCGGGTCTGATCAACGGAAACTAATGAAAGTTTTCTGAAATGTAGGAGTGTTACTTACAATAGAGCACAAGAAGATCAAGAAAGTCCAATTTATTATTGATATAAGTTCAATTGTACTACCAATTAAAAAAAAAGTTTAAATTTGAACTGAAGCTGTTGAAAATGATTTCCGAGCTCCCAATGTTAGGGTTTTTCTTATTAAATAAAAACCCATGTGGTCTGGCGCAATCCTTAGTTTTCAAAACTCGGATTATATTGCTGTCAATAGAGAATGTTAAGGATAATGGGTCCCACTAAAGAGATGTGATCAAACAGGGACTCTTTAAGTGTTATTAAAGCTAACAACATGGTCAGGGTTGGCGACCGTTAGATCTTTGGTGTGATCCCTCTTAACCTTTGGATCTTATGATGGGTAGGGTTCCATGGGTATATAAAGCAAAGAGGGGGTCCCTCTTTTCTCTTACGTCAATTGGAAGCCCCATTGAATCAGACCTAAGGAGAAAAGAGAAGACTCTCTCATCCCTCTCAAGCGCCGAGAAACACAGCATCACACCGTGAAGGGAATAGGGAAATTCCAGCGAAAGGTATGAGATTAATTGTTTCAATCCTTGTTTGCTTTTGATTATGAATTCTAGAAAAATTGATTGCATGGTCTAGATCCAGTATTTGAATAATCTTGTTTTGTTTTAACATTATTATTCTTGAATCCCAACAATTGGTATCAGAGCGCAGGGTTGACCTTGTGATTAATTTTTCTTGATAATCAAATTTAAATGGGGTTTTATTTTCGGATCTAAATAATCCATTTTTTTTTTTTAATTAATCTTGTGATTCGGATTAAAGGAAATTGAGAAATAGAAATTTAAAGGTAAATAAGATAAAGAGATTGATTTCGGATTTTTGATAATTAATTTTAATTGGTTTTGAAATAAATTTTGAGATTTTTAATAATCTTATCTAGGATCCGAGTGAATCGGATTAAAGGTTAACATCAAAGAAATTTTCAAAAAAAAAAAAAAAAAAAAAGAAAAAAAAAAGGGGTTTTTTCACCGTTTTCGGTTGGACGGCGATTCCGCCGCCGTCCGTCGCCGGCAGAGGATACCGGCAGTAGGGTTTTGATCGCCGGAGGGTGGCCGTCAGTTTGGCACCGGCGAGAGCCGGTAAGGTGACCGGTATGGCCCCCCACCAAAGGGTTAACAGTATACGGCGTTAGGGTTTGGAAATAAATTAAAAAAAAAAAAAAAAAAAAAACTGTTTCCGGGTTGAGAAGATAGGCTTTACGAGGGTCAACCCGACCCTACACCCGATCCATAGGTTCTGACCCAAACCGAATCCGAATGTATGACCCGACCCGGACATCATGGAGCACAACCCGACCCGATTATACAGACCCGGTTCAATGGACCGTACCGGTTCAACCGGATCAAATACTGAACCGGACCGATGGCTGAACCAACCGGACCGAACCAAGACCCAGACCGGACCGTGTGACAGCGTCGAACCGCTCGCGCGTGACGCGCAGAACGCGCGTGGGCCATTTCCGTGCGCGTGAAGCGCACTTTCCGCGCGTGACGCACACTACCTGCGCGTGAGGCGCGCGTGACAGTTGTAGGAGTGTCCCCCCTGCGCGTGACACGTCCACAGGACACGTCTAGGGAGAGTGTCCGACCTATTCTGAGGTTTTTGGGTTTTCTGATTCCGTTTTTGGGGTCCATTTTGACTTCTGAGCACTGGAAATAGCTGTTTTAGTGCATGAATATGATTTTCCTATGGTTTTGACATTAAATAAAGGAAAAACTTGATGCTTTTACCCAAAATTAATATCAGGAATTAAAGTTAGATCATCCTATGGGGTTTAGGTTTGATCTGTAAGGCAGTGATTCGAATGGGCATAACTGAAGTAGGTTAGATTGTCTTGCCCAAAGGTGACCGTCCTATAGGAGGTTATGGTCCTTCGAATTTGAGGTTTTGATCTCATTTAGACTGCAAGTTTGCACTCACTTACATTGAATAGCTAGTCTTGCCCAAAGGTGTCTAGGGACTTCTTGTAGACTGAGTGGGGCAGAATGATTTGTGCGTGGCGGTGAGAGAAGGATAACCCTCTTGCCCAAAGGTGTGGAAGTGTCCTAATCAATCCAATACGTGATAGATCAGTTCTGTGCGCGACTATTGTTGCCAATTGGGGGGTGAATTGCATGTCGAAATCTCTTGCCCAAATGTGTGATTAGATGATGCGCCCACCTGTCCCGTAAAGTGGAAGTAAGCAATTTTAAAGTAAACCACTTTAGCTATCCGGCTTAACCCCAAGACCGGATTAGAAACATAAAGCTTAAATAAAGTCATGCAAGGACAAGTATAAAGTAAATTACTATAATTTGTGCAATAATTTGTTAGACATACCATAACATAGTAAAACATTGACATTTTCAGATATGGATGAGTCTGTTGTTCAGAAACATTTGACTGGGATTGAGCCTCTGAATGGTTCAAACTATAGTTCTTGGAAGATGCAGCTAGATATAGTTCTTGGTTGCCTTGATTACGACTTTGTCCTATTGGAGGAAAAGCCGGTTACTCCCACTGCTGAGTCTTCAGATTCAGATAAGTCTTTGTATTCGAAATGGGAGAAGGCTGATAGGATGGCCATGGTGATCATTAGGGCTTCTGTTCAAGAAGCCATCAGAGGTGGTATTCCTCCTGCTGATACTGCTAAGGTTCTTCTTGAGACAATCAAGAAACAATTTATGGGATCTGTTAGGTCTCGTCAGTACAGTTGTTTAACTCAGCTGATTTCATTGAAGTATGATGGTGCTGGAAATGTTCGGGAGCACATCTTGAAGATATCTAAGTTAATTATCTCTCTTAGAGAGCTTGGGTTGACAATTGAGGATGACCTCATGGTGCATTTGGCTGTAGCCTCACTTCCAGAATCATTTGATGCTTTTAAGGTTAATTACAGTGCACAGGATAGGAAGTGGGATCTGCATGAACTGATAGCTGTGTGTGTTAGTGAGGAAGAACGCTTGAAGCGTGGGAAAGCTGAGTATGCGAACTTGGCTGTGAATTCTGGTAGTAAGAAGAATTTTAAGAATAAAGGGTTCAAGAAACCTAATTCACAGAATTTCTGGCAAGGACAAAATTCAGGATATAATCAAGGACAGAGTTCAGGTCAAAATTTAGGACAGAGTTCGGGACATCAATTTCAGAAAAATGATAATACTGAGGAACCAGAGGAGATTGAGTGTTTCTTCTGCAAGAGGAAAGACCACATGAAAAGAGATATTATTTATTTGGAATGGATATAGTTTAATTTTATCCTTAAGGGGAGTACACTCTCCATCAGACATATTTTTCAGACAGTTGGTAGTAATATATTAGTGGATGATCTTTATTAGCTGACTTTAGACTTGTATTTTATATCATTCTTGTTG
Organism: Tetracentron sinense; assembly: GCA_015143295.1. Lineage (NCBI taxonomy): Eukaryota > Viridiplantae > Streptophyta > Magnoliopsida > Trochodendrales > Trochodendraceae > Tetracentron > Tetracentron sinense. Next base: position 34,505,775 of record CM026560.1, read on the forward strand.
TATGTTTGTTAACATCAGACATATGTTAAGGTCAGTGGGAGCAGGTTTGTAAGTTATAATTTGGATATCAAGATTACCAGAAATTATATTTCTAGATGTTAGAGTTATCTCATAGGATTTCAGTTTGGTTAACAAGAAATATATCGAACTAGAAATTTAAAAGGTATTCAGACTCTGATTTTGCTTGATTTCAAGATAATTTGAAATCCTCATCAGATTATGTGTTGTTGAATATTTGAATTATAAACATGTTAAGTAAAGAACTCTCCATCAGAAAATTTTAAAGGACCTATCATTATTATTGAACCTTTTAGAATCGTTTGATTCTTTTATTTAGTGGGAGTATTGTTCATTGTTTATATTTCAGACATTTATATGATATACATGTCATTGTTTTACACTCTCAGATATTGATATGTTATGGTTATGCAAATTAAATAATTGATGCATCATTTGATTATATTATGTTTTGAATGCACGTGCAAAAGGTAAAGACATCAAGTGATGGACTTCACATGACGGATGTCATTGATGTCAGGTTTGCCCGAGAGCCTCGCACAAAGCTCTCAAGTTGCTTGGGCTGAACATGGTTGGGCACCATGTTTGAGGCCTTCATTCTGGATACAAGGTGATGGACTTCACATGGCGGTTGCCGTAAAGTATCGGAATGACATGCATATGCTTAAATGCATGTAGCGTGGACAATTTTTGGACGTATACATTTTGATCACATAAGGTTGTGTATAGTCCATATCACACCATACCTTGCCACCATAAAGAACCGCTCTGAAACATTAGTATTACTAGCTGTTTGACCATGGAGTGGCTTGTATCATAGTAAATAAACACTAGTAGATGCTAAATGCTTCCATGATCACCGTTAGTGGTGTTTTTGAATCAAAGTGACAGTTAAAGAACACTTAATTCTCGACAGCAATGTTTTTCAAAATTAAAAGAGTGGCCACTCATGTTTTTAAGGTTGTTCAATCCGAAGAGTCATTTTATTTTATTTAAGGATTGCTTGGACCAAGTAGGAGATTGTTAGGGTTTTTCTTATTAAATAAAAACCCATGTGGTCTGGCGCAATCCTTAGTTTTCAAAACTCGGATTATATTGCTGTCAATAGAGAATGTTAAGGATAATGGGTCCCACTAAAGAGATGTGATCAAACATGGACTCTTTAAGTGTTATTAAAGCTAACAACATGGTCAGGGTTGGCGACCGTTAGATCTTTGGTGTGATCCCTCTTAACCTTTGGATCTTATGATGGGTAGGGTTCCATGGGTATATAAAGCAAAGAGGGGGTCCCTCTTTTCTCTTACGTCAATTGGAAGCCCCATTGAATCAGACCTAAGGAGAAAAGAGAAGACTCTCTCATCCCTCTCAAGCGCCGAGAAACACAGCATCACACCGTGAAAGGAATAGGGAAATTCCAGCGAAAGGTATGAGATTAATTGTTTCAATCCTTGTTTGCTTTTGATTATGAATTCTAGAAAAATTGATTGCATGGTCTAGATCCAGTATTTGAATAATCTTGTTTTGTTTTAACATTATTATTCTTGAATCCCAACAAAACACGAATAGTTTCAAGTGTGTTTTGGTGACTAAGAGTCGAGCCCTTTTGGTGAGATGGGTTGGGTCCAAGCCTTCCGCTGGTCCATGTGTGTGATTGGTTGGCATGTGTGAGTGTTGTTTACCTTTACCAAACAAAAATCAAACGTGTGATACTTATCCTAGACTTTGGACGTTGGAGTTACTCAACTTAGTCCCACATTGGTTTAGCGATCCCTAGCCTTGTGACTACGTAAGATTCCTCACTCTCATCAAGAGTGTTAGGCCATTTTGCTGAGATGTGTTGGGGGGTCCAAGCCTTCTGTTGGTTCATGCTGTTGGTTCATGTGTGTGTGGTTGGTCTGAGTGCCTTGTTGTTGTTGTTTTTTTTTTTTTTTATGGTTTGAGCCGGGGTGTGTTGTTTCCCTTACCGATAAGGGAAAAAAATTGACGTAAGGACAAAACTATCCATGTGTTTTTATTAATTTTGAATATATACCAAAACACACCTGAAAGTAGCCGTGTTTTGGGAGCTCCAAAAATCATTATCAACTAGAGCTCCGGATCATATTTAAGCTTTAAAAAAAAAGGATTGAAGATAATGGGAAATTGAAGTCTTTTATTTGCACATATTATTTTATGATTCTGATTGGGGTACCCAGTGATACTTTCCTTTCATTCTTTGGTGATTACCCAATGATATGTTGGTGTTATGTCTTTAATACTAAAATACCAGTATATTACAATGTTCTTTTTACTTTATCTGTACTTTTTCTTTTTAGATAGTTAATGGGTAAATTAAGCTTAAAACATACTCTTTCTCCGTCTCTTTTCATACAGAGGTGGTTGTATGATGGTCCATATGATCCATAAACGTCGTCCATGAACTCATCGATCGGGAATTTTAACTCGGCGGGTCACCTGTTATTGCTTTAAAATTGGAAAATTCTACTGATCCAAGGATCTTAATTCTTAACTAGTAGTCTATTAATATAGAAATAAAACAAGGATAGAGAAAAACTGATACAGTTGGTAAACAGAGTAGAAGTCCATAGAGATGAGATGGTTAGGCCTGTATGATTCTTGGGAAATCATCATGGTCACCTTATGCAGCAAAAGCATAGGATGTAAGCAAATTTCTGCCAAACACCTTCCTAACTGGTTAAATTAAGTAGTTTAATGTGAGTTATAGGTAATTTCAATCTTGGGTATGAGCATCTATCAGCAAATATTACCCTTAATCAAACTTGAAAGAAAAGAAGGATTTTAAAATGCCACATGTCATCTCCTTACACATCCCCCCATAGTCATAATATACCCACACAAAATATACTATAGTAGGATATGCTTCCTAAAGTTCTTGGGGTTCATATATATATATTTCTTTTATAAACAAAAGACCAGTCTCTGATACCAGGCCAAATCTAAGCTGTAGAACTATATAGCCCAAACATATGTGTGTGTGTGTATATACACACACAGACACATGTAAGTCTCAGGCGCCAAAATGTTTTGAAGACTCTTCAAATGGCTCTGATCCCCTGGAGTTCAAGTCTAGTTCTTGTCGGCCTGAATAAACCTCAGCCTGATAATGGCTGTTCAGATCAAACTTATCAGATAATCCAAACTTTCTCAACTGCTTACCAGGATTCTCTTTATGGATTAACAATCTTTTAGCTGGTGGTTGATCAACACAATTCCCATCAGAAATGGTGATCCCACTTCTCTTCCGTCCGCCAAATTGATCCTTCGAGTCAGTCTTGCATGGATGACCTTCATTTGGATTGATCTCAAGTACAACAGTAGTTTGGTTACACTCATGGGTGTCTCCACTATCTATCTTTGGTTTCTTCTCATCCTTTCTTCCGGAACTTTCAGATGACGTTAAAGAGCTTTCCATGGAACAATCTCTGCCTCTTGTCGGTCTCTTCCCTACATCTTTTAAGTTTAAGGCTCCTACTTCAGTTAATTCCGAGAGCGAAGAACTTGGACATCGGATGTCTACCATGGAGACCAACTGAGAGAGTTCAGATTTCGCGGCTTCGAGGCCTTCAGAAGAATCATACCTGGCTAGCGTTTCCTGCGCTTTCTCTAGTACTGATTGTAAATATTTCCCTTGCGCTTCAATTCGCAGCTGCAAATGTCTCTGCACCTATAGAAGAGCACTTGTGCTTGATGGTCATCTAATCAGTCTTAACTAAGATAATCGATGATTTAGAATGCAATTGGTTCATTGGGTCCTACCTCAATCTGTTCATGAAGCTTCTTCTGCACTTCCATTTGAATTTGTAGAGCCTGAGTTATCTGCAAGCTTCTGAAAAACAGAATCCTTAATCAGTAGAAGCCTTTCTTATTAACATTTTCTGCCAAAATAATCGAGCAGAAGAACAGAAGTAATCTCCAATTCTTACTCATTAGTCTGTGTGTGGGTTTCATCAATGATTTCTCCACTCATATGACCACCTCTAATCTTACTGTCTCTGTAATCTGCCGCTGCGAAATCTGTAATAAAGTCTAATCAAGACCAAAATGAGACAAATGTCATAGATTTCCCAAGTTCTTAATGTGAACCAGTAAACTCACCTTCTTGCTTATTGTTACTGCAGGCTTCTGAGTGTTGGTTCTTTCCAAGCCTGAATTTCTGCAATAAGGAAACACCAATATACTAATAATTCTGTCTTTCGACCTGCTTTGAGTAATAAACCGGATATATCATAAATAGAGGATGCCTGTAAATGGCTCTTTAGGTGGTACAAAGTAAGTCCAGGAATACCCATCACTCTCATCAGAGTCTTAGGTGTTGCCTCTGCCCAAATAGAAACAACAAAAAGATCAAAACTTGATAGAGAGATTGGAGATTTACAGAGATGAACTACACCATAGAGCTTATATACACGTACTTTCTGCCCCTCCAAGTAGAGTAACCGATTCGACGAATCGTTGATGAAGTTCTTGAGTCCATTTTAGCCTGGGCTTTGCATCGGCAGACAGAACCAAACTCATATCTTGGTTATGCATTCTCTGCAGACCCATTTAAGCTTTATGAATCAGAGGCACTTTAAAAACTGAAACATAAACATGGTTTTGATTCTTACAACTCTGCTTCAATGTGTGGAAGCTGTAGTTCTCTTTATAATTGGAGGTTTGTGTCCAGTCTTCTGCTTTCATTCCATATCTGGAAACATAAAGTAAGGTTCTGTTAGAGAATATATGCAATGAGCCGTGGCTCTTCCTTTCTTCCATTTCCCACTCTCTGTCATCTTTTTTTCTTTCTTTCTTTCTTTTTTCTTTGACTTGAAAGGGGATGAGAGAATCTTTGATGCAGCAAAAACAGAGAAAGCAAACACAGTTCAATTGAGTCTCAAAAGGAGAGAAAAGAGGATAAGTTTATGCATTGTTTTTCTCTTGCTGTTTTCCCACTTCTCTCTACCCTCTTTGCTTGATTCTCTGCTTCATTAGGTAGCCCCACCATAATGAATAATGGGTGCAACTTTTCTAACTCTCTCAGAAGCTTTAAAAAAATTAATGGAATTGCTTTATTTGGTTTTTCTTTTAAGCGACTAGAAGGGGAGAAAAAAAAATCAAATGAGTCTTCCTTTTCTTTTTTGAGGAGGGTGTGGAGTGGTTGGAAGATTCCTTTTGTTTTTTTGTAGGAATGGTGGAATCAAAGAATCTAGTATAGGTTTGTTTAGATAAACTTCACTAAAAAGAGGACTTCTCAAGAAGAACTTACAAAAAAGTAACTTCTGAAAAGTTTGTAGAAGTCATTTTGAAAGAAAAGATGCGCAATTGGGAATTTACCTCTTAATTCACCTTCTTTGCCAAACATGTGAGTCACTGAAAGCGTATGGTGATGGTGACTTCCTGCGGAAGTTGAAATCTTGACTTCTCACGGAAGTCACCCATGTCATCTTTTTTTTAGAAGTTAGTTTTTGGACTTCTATTGACTTCTGTGAAAAGTAAAAATTAACAATAAATCAAACACTGTTTTTCTCTCTGTGGAAATTGAACCTATAGGCGTCATATTCGGTAAAATTATCTATTACAAGGAGAAATCTTAGGCCTCGAGTCTTAGAGAATATTGGTTTGGGGTCCACTCTCACCTGAAAGAACTCTTATGCAGTAAGTCGACCTGATTGGAAATTTGGATGTTATGATCATGAAATCAAGTTAATTTTTGTCTTAAGAATTACCCATCAAAATGTAGATCCCACCTTCATCATCTTTATAGTCTATCATCCTAGACTAGAAAGTACAATCTGTGGCATATTTTACAAGAGACAGTACATTCATTCATTCTCAAGATTAGATATTAGGTTAATAATAATTCAGAAATTAAGAAAAACAAGAGATTCTTTTTATAACCGGTCCTTCCATATCTTTCTGAAGCTGTCTTATCAAAGAGGATGTCTTGATACATAATAAATAAACACATTATCTAATCTCAGACAACATCTACTTTCACTACTGAGAGAGCTTAAGAAGAAACAGAGAGACCCCTCTTATTACATTTAATCCTGCTCTGCTTCACCTGTATTAAGAGAAAAACCCAATTGTGGAATTTTTTATTTTTTTCAAATAGTAAATAACCCATTAGTGTGTAAAAGTAACTGTATATTGTAATTTTTTGGAACTACAGATTAGCATGTAAATTTTAGAAATTACCATACCCTTTAATTGAATAGATGGCACTAGGATAGATTCGGTCTGCCTACCCCCCCTACCTTAATAGGTAAGGCACTGATATTGATGTTGATCATGCCCTCAAGAAGACTTTAGATATTCGATTACTAGTGGGTATTATCTCATGGTCATAACGTTATACGGGCAGTGATAGAAGCTATTAAGTTCAATTTGAATATGTAACTTCATGGTTGCAACAAAGAGCAATCTCCGAAACAAACGACATGAAACCCAACACCTCTCTCTCTCTCTCTCTCTCACACACACACACACACACACACACACACACACACATTGAGAGTGAAGAAAAGATCCCCCTAATTTCTGGTTGTACACTTGCTTCTAACATGAAAGCTATCAATATGACTTCTGAAATTCTGCATGTCTTCAAAAACAGTCAAACAAGAGATATATTCCAAAGGGAGATTTCGCATGTAGTCTGTAATCCATATTTTAGCTGAAGGAAAGAAAGGCAACAATGGCCAACAACAAATCAAAAAAGTCCATTAGATCAGATCTATCATCATATTTCTTGGGTTGCAGTCATAAGTATGGTCTCTGGAATCAAAACTCAATGATGATCTCCAAAGAGCTGCCATCTTAGTGCCATACATTCAGTTGGTCTGCTGCATTGAGTAACAAATTTCAAGGATTCAAAGGTGAGAAAGCTCAAAGCTCAGATACTAAGTATTATTAAAAACAAGCTTCAGAAAGATCAAGTTCCATTTAACAAATGAGGGACCTAGAGTATGTCAGCAATAGACTGAGAAAATGTTCATCAGTGTTTTGTAATTGTTTAAAATATATACTGAATATAATTGGGTTCAAGTGTCAGCTGATTGAAAAAAAGAGTGATATATTTGAAGTCATGCGAGTAGGGACACATTCAAAAAATCCCATTCAGTAGATCTCCAAGGAACCATCTGATCTACAGCATTCTAACAGTGCATGGACGATCAGAAATAATAGCGAGCATCCATAAATGATGTCCATAATTTGGATGGTTAATCATCACCCAGTCAGGTCCACTATTCGAAGACACAATAAATGGTGCTTCAGTCATCCAGCATGGAGGACTGGTTCTTTCCATCCTCCCATCATACAAATTCGCCCCTCTTGTCTAAGATTTGCAATATGAAATTAGGTACAAGTGATCTTGGCCAATCATCACGTGGGTTTGTAATTCCCTGCCAATAAATGGCAACTCACAGTTCAAACCAGTATAGAGGAATCTGATTATTGGCAACATTGTAGATGTCTATGGCCAAAACATTTGAAAAAACTAGAGTAGATTAAATGAAGTATCTTTATCTTTAAACAGCTGCTGTACTTGGTGCTGTTTCACTTTAATATATTCCAAAACAAGTAAAGAAGATTCTGGGATGATGCTGAACGACTCCGGGTGCTTTTAGGTTAGTAGCAGAAGGTCCGGTGAATCAAAAGTCATATAAGCGATAGATTGAATCAAAAGTCATTAGCAAAGATACCCCATCAATTAATATTCTCCAAGGGTCCCATGAGAGGATATCTTATAAATACAAAAGCATGTAAAAATGATGAGAAGAATATGGCCTCAGGAATCAAGAAAAGAGCAACAAAAGGAACTAGTCAGCAACCCACCGAAAAATAATTCAAATATATCATTACATTTTCATGGATGGCATACAGCTACAGCCACCCCCTGAAAATGATGTGAGCATTATATTAATTAAAATAATGTCTATTTATCTGTATGTTTTCGTGTGCGCGCGCGTGCATAGGTGCATGTTGTGAGAAGGTATGGCTAGGGCACTACATGAAACACCACATTCAAATAACAGTAAGTAGTAACGCATTTTTATTGCCATTCGATGGGGAAAAAAAGGTGGTGACACAATGCCTCAACTGTTAGTGTCATGCTCGACCACATGTAGGTTATATAATTGGACTGATGTTTGGGGACACACACATGCACACACTAGAGCTTATCGGTTGGATGGTCCAGAACAATGAGCATAAGCAACATGTGGCAGCAAGAGGATAACCGACGACAGTATGGAACTTTAGACATGGCCCACCAGGCACCAACACATCGATTTGTCATGTTCAATAAGTGACTTACCTTCTGCATAAAACATACCCAAAATCAGACTCACTAGATGATCTGCATCTTCCAGTCAAGAGCTAAGTATTTGGAAACCCAAGAAGAAAAGAATAAGGCCTATAATTGGGAAAGGAGTACAAGATCTAGAGTTAAGAAGTGTCAAGTCAGTCTGGTTTCCTGGCTATGTTTCATTCAAGAGGTGGCACATCAATCTGACAGTCCAAACCAATGAGCTCAAAGGCTATGTCTATGTGAGGGTGTAATGATCCACCGAGGATGATCGTCTTCAGGTTCATCATATATTATTTAAAGACATTTTGTTGCACAAAGTAATTTTATTGTATACATGGCCTATCAGTTTATCGTTCACCTGTATGAGACTCGACATGTTTGATGTTTGTCCAGGACCCAAAAAGTTACTTGAGAGAGGGTAGGGCCAAAACAGAGGACAGAAATATTCCTCAAATCATCAAGGGCAAGACTTACTGTCTCCTACGGAAGTGGTGTGCCCAAACTTGATGCCCTTGGTTGACAAGACTCACCCAAAACAGAGCCATGCCTTAGTTGCATGATGAGGGAATGCTGTGGGAAGCAAAAGTTCTCAACAAAATTGGACCCGTCTCATCATACTAATATGAATTGAAGTTTCATCTTATAAAATTTATAAGATAATTTCTTTTTTATATATGTCATTTATGAAAATTTAAAATCTCATGATATAAAAATGAATAAAAGAAACAAGAAATAGCAGAAAATGGATTTAATTAAAGGTACACTTGATGTAACCTAGTTGGTGCCTCGGTGGTAGGAGCAATAAGTAGTCCAGAAGTGCAGTGGGGACTTCACCTTGGGGCTTAGGCAGATGATCCATGCAGCTAAGAGCCATTGCCATGTGTGAGATTCTTGTAACTCTGACCAGAAATGATAATGCAATACGATTCTCCCAACTCTGATAAGAAATGAATCGTCTCCTTTGTAGGGAAGAAACTGTGTTAAGTATATCAAATCCTTAATGCCTCAATATCAAGAAGATTTCAACTTGTTACTAGTGGATCGGCAATTCAGTTTCAGGTTGTTAGGATCGTTTCTGATACTCTTTAAAAGTTGAGAAGACTCAATGGCAGGGCCTCAATTCACTCACACTTGAGAACCTTGTTTTATCCTCCAAAATATCAAGAGGATATTAAAAACTTACTTCTTTAGTTTACTTTAGAAAATCTAGTTAGTTGAGCCAAATCCAGAACACCAAAAGAATGGCCATGAGCCCATGACTTCTCCCATGTTATAAAAAAGCAATCCATACATAATCTTCAAGAAAAGAACAACTCCATCATAAACATCATAATATCAAAACCGATCATACAAAGATCAGTCTTCTAGACCAGATTCCCAATATCCATAGAATTCATATATCAACTATTAAAGATCACACACCCCAGTGGCCCAAGTCCTAACCCTCTCATCTTCCTAGGTTCAATTTTCTCTTTACCCAGTGCGAGTCATAAAATCCCACTTAAAGTTCCTCTTAAAGCGAGATTTTCTAAAAAAGCTTAAGGGTGAAACATATATTGTATATCCAGATAAATTTATATACAGTACTTGAGGAGTGTTTTTGGTATTTGTTACACAACTTACAAGAATGTCACAAGATGCAAACAAGAGCATCCCAAATTATCAGACTAGAGTAGAAGTTTACTGGAATTAAGCTAGGTGTAAGCCTCCATAAGTGCACCACCCTAGAGGTCTTGAGCAATAAACAAGGCAGGAACTGTTCTGAAAGTTTATTCAACAGGGGAAGTCTTGGGAGTTAGGATTGATTAATCCATAACATCATGCTGAGTACAGCACTTCATCGTATTGGACTTCAGCTTTAGTGGGCATGATGAATCTGCAGTATGTTACTATGTTCTAATGAATGCTTCACGAATGTAAGTAAATTTCAAAAAGACTTTAATTCATGATTTAAGAGGGCTTTTAAGTCTAAGATCAAAAGATGATAGTGCAAAACCAACACTCATCCAGTACAAAAAGGATAGGGCTTGGTTTATTTATTGTAAGTCTTTCACTTCACATCAACTTAGTTGTGGATGACAGGTTACATGCGCGCACCGTGGGGGGGATGGGATTTGTTTGTAAGATCGATATAGAAAAAACATAAGATCGTGTGAATTGAAATTATCTTTGATTATATCATCAAGCGTATGGGCTTTGGCATAAAGTGGCGATCATGGATGAAGTGTTGCTATGCTACTCTGGCCTTTCCTTCTCAGTGCTCATTAATGGCCCCCATGGTTTTTTCTCAGCTCGAGGATTGCGGTAGGGTGATTCTCTATCCCCCTTACTTTTCATTATGATTACCGAGGCCCTTAGTAGGATGATTCTTAGAGAATTAGAGTCGGTCTGGGAAGGTTTCTCAATAGGTAGACCAACCATACATCTGTCACATCTCCAATTTGCAGATGATACTCTCATTTTCTGAGGGGCCTCCTCTAGGCAATTGATTCACATTAGATGCCTGTTCAAATGCTTCGAGACAGTTTCAGGTTTGCGAACCAAATTTCTTAAAAGCCATATCTTTGCAGAATGGGAGGTTTCTAATCTTAAAGAATTGGCCAACTGTTTACGTTGCAAAACCGGAGTGCTCCCTTCTAGGTACTTGGGTTTACCTCTAGGGGCTCGTTATAAATCCAAATTGGTGTGGGATTTGGTGGTAGAGAAGTTCAACGAGAGGCTAGAGGTGGAAATCCACATCTATCGAAAGGTGGGAGACTAACTTTTCTGAAGTCTCCCAACCATCTTTCCATGTTCAACATTCTGGTGTATGTAGCATCATGGAAAGGATTCAACGTAGGTTCTTGTGGAATAAAAAGGTAGATACTACGAAATACCATCTAGTGAAGTGAAATTCGATTTGTAAGCTAATAGAAATTGGTGGTCTCAACTAGTGATTATTAAGGGATATGAATAAGGCATTGTTGGACAAATGGTTATGGCATTTCGGTGTGGAGGTACAACTTGTGGAGAAAGGTAATCGTGGCTCGCCACGGGAAATGTGATAGATGGGAGAACCAAGAACACCTAAGGTTCCTTATGGGGTTGGCATGTGAAAAGCAATCTTGAGGGGCTAGCTTGAATTCGCAAAACATATTAGGTTCGCCATAGGGTGTGAGGAGGAGGTTAAATTCTGGATCGCTCTATGGCGTGGCCATAAAACCTTGAAACAATAATTTAAGACCTCGATCTCTTTAGAGCATTGTTTCAAACTCTTCTAAAAAACACCATCCTACTTTCTCGCGAGAAATACCGAGAAAAACATCTAAAGTTTAAAACTTCGTTTTTATTGTGATATTTTAAAAATATCGCGAGAAATACCCAATATTGTTGATTTGATGAATTTATAAATTTGTGATATTTATTACAATTTTTTATAATTTTAATTATTATTTTAATCATTACTGAGATTTAGGCGATCAATACCCAAAAAAACTTGATATTTGAAAATCTCCCGATAAAACTTTAGCCAATAAAAACCTGAGAACGAGATTTGTAACATTGCTTTAAACTAACAAGATTTAGTGGCGTCAATTTTTGACAGTAGGGGCAAGTCAATAGTTTGGATCCCTAAGTTTAAGCAATCTCTAAATGATAGGTAGGGGAGTGTTTTTATCAAGTTTTTGTCCCGTCTTAAGTTTGTTCTTCCTATCCAGTTATCTAAGGATAGCCAAGTTTGGTGCAGGGCCAACAAATGTCAATTTACTATTAGATCTTAGTTGCAACTTGCAGGCCTTGAGACCCAGCCTCTAGGGGTGAGTATCGAGCCGAGCTTTTATTGAGCATGTAGATATTTCAAGGTGTTCAAGCTTGGCTTGGCTCATTTATAAACAAGCACAACCGAGCTTGAGCCCAACACAAACCGAGCTTGGTTAAAATATGATTATTTAAAAAAAATAAATATTATTTATGATTAGTTTAAAAAATAACCCTATAATGAGATGAAATCATTTAAATTCACCACCTTCATCTACAATTTTTACGTGAAGTAACCTAGCACAACAAGCCTGAAGGCTGAATATCACCTATCTTAAAGATCACCTCTAAGGCTCTAATCATTAGTTTTGTCCCTTATGAATAGTATTCCCTTGTTTGCCCCTTATGTATGTTAATTATGTACTTAACATAAATATTTTAGTAATTTAAAAATATTATAAGTATATATATATATATATAATCAAGCCGAGCTTTTAACGAGGCGAGTAGGGGTCTGTTCAGGCTCAGCTCGTTAACTAAACGAGTTCAAAAATCAAGCTCGAGCTTGGCTTGTTTACTAAATCAACGAACGAGCTCGAGCTGTTCGTGAACATCTTGTTGATTAATCACCCCTACCAGCCTCTATCGTCTTTTTACTTGTCGGGGTTGTGTGGCACTCTGGCATGCCTTCAAAGGAATCCCTTTTTTTATGGAAGATATATTTGGATAAGATCCTTAATTTAGATCATCTTCAAAACAGAGGCTAGAGTTTACCGAATCGTTATGTGTTATGCCTGATAGCAGAGGAATTAGTAGCTCATTTACTCTGACATTACCGTTTTGTGATTGCACTCTGGTACTATTTTCTATCCCAACTTGGAGTCGCCTAGGTTTTTTCCTATTCCTTTCAGGATTTCTTATCTTGCTGACACTCGGTCTCATTAGGAGATAAGTTGGATTCCCTATGGGCTCTTATCCCAGAGGCCATATCTTGGTCCATTTGAAAAGAGAGGAACATATGCATTTTCGAGGAGTCTCATTGCCTCTAAAAATAGTTGGCTTCAAGGTGTGAAATCTGGTTCTAGATTGGGCATCACTCATGGATGACTTGGAGGATTTGGGGGTTTCTAATGTCATTTCATAACTTGGGATTGTGCTATCTGTATGGTGGAGTATGCATTAGGGCTTTAGATTCCATATTTGTGGTCTCGTATTATCTCTTTTTTCTTTTTCTTAGGTTCACCATTGTGAGCCTGTTTGGTTTTGTATCTCCTTTTTCTCTATATATGATTATTTATTCATTGAAAAAAAACACTTTTTTATGTTTGATAATTATCTGTATAATTTACATTTAATGATATCATACTCCGTAACAAAAGAGTTGTGTTTCTGACCTCAAATAGTTGGCATGGGAAGTGACAAAGAATAAGAAGATAGTTCATGCTTCAACGTATTATATTAGAAACAGTAAAGGAAAAGTTCAACATTAAAATAAGAAAACTTGGAAGCTATCTTAAATTTCCTGACATCATAAACTAAAGAGAAATTATAAATTCAGAAATAAAGCAAATTTGCAACCTTAAAGAAACTTGTATAAATTTCACTATCTTGAAAAAGCAATTTCGGGAAACACAACATCATAAAATACTACAGGCAATGAAACAAAGGATGCTGATATTCCCTTCCACTGATAATTCTTACAACCTTATTGTCTTTCACTTATTTATAAACAACATAGTTCAGAAGAGCTTTGCCTTATAAGTAATATTCATCTTTGAATTGAAATTGACCCCATATGAGTTTCCTCACTACTAATTACTAACCATGTTCAACCTACTTCTTGATCTTCTTAAGCTTCTTTTGCCCTGGAATTTCCATTCTACCAACAGAACACCCACACCTTGCCCTAAACACGAGGACGGCTCTTCCATTAGGAGGTGCCAACTTTTGAAGCTCAGCTCCCAATTCTCGATGGTGATCTTTGGACAATTCAAAAAAGCCCTTCTCACCACCATCTTTCATCGAATTCTTCACAGTCTCCTCTGTCTCAAGCTGGATATCAAATTCCGGCGCATTACGGAGGCCGCGACAGTTTGGATTCCCACATTTGTTACTCAGACATTTAGAAATCCCCCAAGCAGCTAATGTTGCAAAGAAAATGCTAAGCCCTAGAGACGCATAAATCATGGGAGCTCCACACACTTCCTCTCTCACCACAGAGAGAGTCACCCCACCAATTTCAACAATTCCATGACATAAAAGCTTAATGTAGGGAAATATCAAAAACCCAAAAGCACCGACAACTACAATCAAGATCACCACATCAACCGCTGCAGTCCGAAACCGATTGCAAGTCGGAATCTTTAAGGGTTTCGGAGAACTGGGTCGCTTTCTGTTCCTGTGTACTTGATGATTCTGCCTTGAATTAGAAGATGGGTTTGTTAAATTCAAAGGTCTCGCCATGTTTGTGGATTGGTCAACGGAAATTGAGTTTGAGCTACCGAAATTGAGCATTTGGGGACAACCCAGAATTAAAAAAAATCGATCCCCTATGAAAACCCACCAATCTAAACTACGAAGAAGATCAAAAACAGTAATCTAAAATCAAAATCAGATCAAACCCACCTCTGAAAAAAGCGAAAGGAAGGGGTTTGAAATCACCTGAAGGTCGAATTTTGATCAAACTGAGATGTTTCTGTTGTTCTTTTCAAGCTGAAATGGATTCTCTGCTCGAATTAGGGATGTAAGAAGAAGGGGCGTTGCAAGATATATTCTCAGGAATCTGGGATTCTGCAGGCTTGAAAGAAAATTCGAGTCAGGAGAATCAGAAAGGACAAGAAAATCAGACCCGCTTATCTCTTCCAAAGCTCCTTTCATTGATCTAAGAAAAATGGTAAATAATTAATAATAATAATTTAAAAAAAAATTAGGTAAAATATTTTTTACAAAATTAATTAGGAATTTCTCTGAAGTTAAGACATTTCTATATTGGGCCGGATATGTGCCTTACTGGACTGGGCCATCCTTATATTCTCTTGCAAGCAGCCAACAAGGATGATAGACAATGGTCCAATTGATAGGGTACTCCTGATCGTTGGATCGAAATGCAATGGGTGCCTTTAAACTCCCATTTTCTTAGGGATGTTGTAAAAAAAAATTAAGTACTCACAAAAAAAAGAAAAAGACAATTATAAGATAAATTAAGAAGTTCTATTAGTCCCAAGAGGAAACAGTTGAAGTAGCCGGCTTTTTGACTTCAACATTTTGCAACTAATGAGTCATAACATCTGCTGTTGGGGTTTTGAATTGAAAACTCAGTCAAATAAATTGGTTGAAAATTTGAGTATTAAAACTATAATGAGGGCTGCATTTTCTTCCTGGTCTGTTCTATTTATAATCTAATTCATGAATTCTTTTTGATAATCAAGGTCTTTGAATGGACATCACTTACTCAAAAGCCCTAAAAGTCACTATATAAGAAAAAAAAAAAAAACCCTTCAATGCAATGAAGTGTGAGGATTAGAAACATGAGAAGTGAAGACCATGAAAAAGGTTTGGTGAAGCGAAAGTGGTTGTGTAGTTGTACACATAAATTTCGAGGGCATTTGAGAGGATTAGAAACATGAGAAGTGAAGACCATGAAAAAGGTTTGGTGAAGCGAAAGTGGTTGTGAAGTTGTACACGTAAATTTCGAGCGTATTTGAGAATGAGATATTTGAAGTATGCTGTCAAATGTACACGTAAATTTCAAGCGTATTTGAGAATGAGATATCTGAAGTTTGCTGTTAAATGACATTCGCAACTGTCTAGCTACCAGCCGTGGCACATGTGCGCTTGGCACGAGTGAAGTCCAGTTGCCCTCTTTGGACAATGGTTGAGTGTATACAGGCGCATGATGCACTTGTATTTATGGACAGTGAGATTTCATCACTCACAAAAGCTACCGTCAAATTTGGATTAGGGCACCAAAGAAATCATTTGATAAATTGTGTTTATCATTAACCTATGAATCTAAAATTTATCTACACTCCACTTAAGGACTATGGCAATCATCCGGTAACTCAAAATACTTTCATCTAATCCATCTTGATTTGGATTTTCTATATATATGCTTTTATCGATACATTCGATAGGAACACTAACTTTAACTCCCAGCCATGTATTGGATTAAATGACAATGACTTTATCAATGATTTTCATCTCCATATCCTACTTTTGTGCCTCATGAGTAATATCCCACCTTCTTCTCTAACCATAGTAACTAAATAAATGGAATCACAAGCCCTAGGGGCATAAATATAATACCCATTTGTTTAAAAGAGATATTGATGGGGATGGAAAGGTAGTGGTTGGGAAGTAAGTGACTACCACCTCAAACCCCACTTCCTCCACTTCAAAGATAGCATATGTCTATGCTTATCATAAAAAGGGATTCAAGTGGTTTACCTACCATGTTTTTTTTCAGTTGGTTTAAAGTACTTGGAAGATCTTGGAGGTCCAACCCATTTCAGAAAAATGATTGACTTAACCACATAATGATCCCATGGATGGTGTTTAAGGGCCTTAGTATTTTTTTAGGAGAGAAAAAAATGTAGAGTTGGGCTCTATGTGACCACATCTTTATATCTAATACTTTCATGCAAAAGAGATTGTCTCTCATTGAGGGTATTTTATTCAACTACTTACATACATATCCATACTGCAAATGAAAAATATATGTCTATGTAACCTTGTAATAATAAATAATTAATCGTTGGTTTATTTCTCTCTCACAAATTCTTATATTGTTTTGCACCACTACAAACTAAATGTCAGATAAATTATGATCATTAATCGCTTCAAGAACTATCAGTGTTTGACAGTGGATTAATATTGACTTCCCCATTTCACTTGTTGTGGTTCTACAGGAACCTTGGTTGGTCGCAAGCATGGGATACTGTGGATTTTTTTTTGGTTGAGGATACTGTGGATAGACTGCCTTACATTCATAAAAATGCCGTAGCTAAGAGCCACAAATATATTGGTAATACATGGGTCAAATAAACCCTTGATCACCTCATCCTTAGATACCTCATAAAGATGAACATAGGCTCTCCAAATGCAGGTTTGAATTGGAATTGTCCCTTAGTCCCACGTCGCTTGGGAACTTGACTTCTTAGGGGTGTATAAGGGTCCAACAATCCTCTATTAATCAACCCTCTATTTATCAGGTTCTTTTGGAGTGATTGAGTGGGTTTACTCTTATGGCGGCGGTAATTGTTTTTCCTTTAACCAACCAAAAAAAAAGAAAAAAAGAAACGATTTTCATTGAGGAGATAGTATGATTTACATGGGGCCATTATAGAGCCATAAGACAATAGGTTTACTTCCTTTTTATGAAGTCAAGTCAGCAAAATGACCGAATTAACCCCAATGCCTTACATATATGAGAGAGAACATAACTATTACCACATAAAAGGCAATTGGGTTTAGTTTAGTCATGATCATTTCACTAAATTTTGATTCTAATCGTAATGGAAGCACCGAATGATCAGATTGTATGCTTAACTATGCTTGAACCATGTGAATTTTCACAAACCGGTTTGCCCAGTGTATTTGCAAAATAAGCTAAACAGCTCCCACATGCATACTTTTGAAATAACAAACATGGATGATCTTTTTTTTTTTTTGGCAATGGAGGGTGTCCCAAAATTTTGGAGCCAAGGATTAGTCCCTTCGGATATCCGCACTGACCCATTAGATAAACTTACTCCAATTACAAAATAGATCTCTCTCAACACACTCCATGTCCTGCTACCATTATTTAAGGTTAGCTTTTTTTCTCATTCCTATCTTAATAAGTTGAAAGAGATTAGACATAATTAAGGTGCCAAATCATTACTTAGAAATGTTCTTACACAACATCAGACTATGAAGATCACCATCTAGGAAAACTAACATTCAGCTCGAGCCGTCCGTAATGGCGACGTTAGAGTGTGTCAGTTGTTAGCTAGCTCTTGATACTGGATAATAGTTAGTCTCCAAATCCATCCTGCCATTGATGGAGCCCTCCTCCCAAGTTTACTCTGTGATGGCCTGTTCTTTTAACACAAATATATAGCTAATGTAAACGTACACAGAAATTTTGATTAACCTGTTGAAGTAATATCAATCAAAACATCATGAAGTGATTTTTGGAGAAGATTGGTATTCTCAAACTTTGAGTTTCATGCAGTAGATGTCTAGCTAGCCCTTTAAGCACAAATCCAGTTTAATTCTTAAAATAAATAAAAAATTAAGGAGAAGGATATGTTTCTATAATAAAAAGGAGATTTACTTTGCTATTGGGAAAACAAGATGAGGTGAGAAAAATCCCAATAGAATAACTAGTAGATGGAGAGTTTCTGCCATTACTATAAACTCGAAGTTAGGGGCATTTTCTGCGAGTGTTGTTCCCATAAAGCTAATGCTCCATTCTTACATTGCGTGTGATGTTGTTGGGCTCCATACATCAGTTAACCAACAGTTAAATATCAAGCGGAGCTCTGTTTCCCGGAGCTTCCCTTTTTACACTATGGCGGTGACAATCTTATAATTATGGTTAAAAAAAGTGAATTATTAGATTATCCCTATCTCTCTATGTAATTATAAAATTGCCATGTAAAAAGAAGAGCTCCGCTTCAACACCATGAAGGAGAGCTCCGTCTCAAAATTAGTCTCTTAAACCAAAGTCAAAAGGTGCAAAGTGCACCACCGGCCTCTTGTTGAAGCATACCTAACTTGTGCAATCTCTTTTGTTTATAATGTGAATCACAAATAACATGCATAGATCCTGCTTACCAAAATACGTGAGTGGGTTTTAATGAAGAGCACAAATGCACAAGTTTCTCAGGGATCTTAGGGTTTAGTAGGGGATGTTAAAGCCAAAGCAATACTACTGTGGAAAGATGAACCCACCATTGAAGTGGAGAGTGAGAATTTCAGCACTGGAATTCTTATGGAAATTCAAGGTTGGATTTGATAAAGAGGGTATATGTTAGAGAATTGAAGAGTCAATTACAAAATAAACCTCCTCTTGGCGTCGCACTAGAGACTTGGGATCGAATTCCACCTACATAAGGGTTGGGGGGTTTATGGGAAGGGGAGGGCTACCTTTGTGTAGCCCATAGGCCCATGTGGCCTCTAATGAACCAAAAGAAAAAAAATTACAAAATAAACCTCTATTGCATAAAGTTGTTGAAAACCTGGTGTTTGATGTCATATTTATACTTAGAGATCTAATGATTGTAATTTTTTTCCATTTCATTTCAAATGAATGTGAAGAATGTGTTTCTTTACGAGTGGTCATCATGATCAAACGGCGACAATTGGTATTGGAGAAGGTATCATTGTTGTCTTCCGCTATGCTATTCGATCATTGAACTCCATCTCAAGTCATTTTCGTGATTTCGTAGTGCGACATGATGAAAATCTATAAAAATAGTGCTATTAATTATGATAAGTAACAACAATAAAGGATATGGTCAAGCAAGGACACGAATACTCGCTCATGGAGGAAATTCACCAAGAACATTGAAGACTCAAAAACCTAGGCTCTTTCATACAGTGAAGGGCTCTGGAACACCATGAGAAATTCTCAAGAGTGATATTAAACTATAAAGATAGACTGACATCAGCAGATATAACATGTTTAAATTAGAAGAAACCCAGATTGCTGAAATCCTTGGAGGGGGTGCAGCTGTTTGGATGCAGGTTGGACTTTTGTGATGGATAACTTCTTATGCCAGATAAAAGTATAATCATCTTTTATGAAGAATACGCTTATCCACAATAAATGGGTACAAAACGCGTTTTCAAGGATAAGCGCATTCGACGTCCCATAGTCCTCTTGAGTCAAAAACTAAAGCCTTTTGCCCAATATATGGCTGATAAAGTCCTGGGTCATGACCTCCAAGGACAATAGAGAGAAATTAGGCTCCACCACTTTCCATACTTCATCAAGACATTTCTAGAAACTTTAGTCAATGCATGAAACACTAGGTAGGTTGTGTGGGAACATGGTGCATGTTAGATTTACCCCTCGTACTTTGGCTTAACTTGAACGTGAGGTACACGATAGCCCTTTGACTTGTCTATGCAGCGTAAAATGATGATGTCTAATTCCTATTTGCTTGTTCTGGTTCTTAAGCTTGTTTGAAGCAAAGCCCAAACCTAGTTAGGGGTACTTTTGAAGACCTTGGACTTGTTTCTTAGTGACTTATCAAAACCAAATTAGGCTAAATGATCAATGAAACCATATTAGCTATGTGAGTGGTCCTCACCTATTTGAGTAGTCCTAAGTCCTAACATATTTGTGTGTATGGAAAGCAATGCTTGCCCCCATTGGTAGTGTGTGCATATCACCACCCGAGAAAGTGTGATGGTTGAAATATCCATCCATTCCCTAACCTAGAATAGATACTAACCTTGTTAACAGGGTTGCAATCTAGCGATAGAAAAAGAAAACTATTTATGAGTACAAGACAATAAAATTGCTTTAATCATGTATTGAGATGAGAGAGAGATTTCGTAAATCTATGGTCAATCTTTTTAACATGAGTGGTTAAACCACATCCATTCATTTGATCATTAATATGTAGATTAATCCATAAAATACTTGTTGATCTTAAAATCCTAATTTTGCAATTATTTTTAGGGAGTTCTTATTTTACTGTATAAGAGAAATGCCAAGCCTAGATGCACTTCCAAACTTTCAGTGGGCATGAGATTTGTGTCGCAATTTTTTTGAGTTATCTTTAGAACTGGTTGAAACCATAGATTCCTCATTAAGAATTTGTTAAGAAATGCTAGCCCCATTTCCAAACTCTCAGTGTAGTAACAATAAGTGTTACTATACTCCCTATTACCTTGAGAGTATGTATGAACCATAACTTCTTCATTTGAAAATTTTATTTGTCCTAAGTCCTAACCTATTGAAGGGGTAGCAATTCTAGGAGTCTCACTCACATAGAGAGTTTATAAAAAAAAATTGAATTATGCAACTATGACTAGCACTCCTCAAAGTTGATTTTTAACATGTTGAAGAGGTAGCAATGACACTTGTTACGCATACTTTGAGAGTTTGGAAAAGTGTCTTAGGGTCACTTCACATCCCATTTATCATTGATCTCAAAGGCTTTCTAACATGGCACCATGCTCTTTAATATAACAATTTTCCCTTTTGCTTCTTATCACACCTTTAGAGCAAGTTAAAAAAATTATGGTTGAAGCTATAAAGCAAACCCTATAACCATAGTCTCTGGGTGCTTCATAAAGAAGTATATCCATGCTTCTGGTATCAGCTTTTATAATATAAAAAACAACATTAGTTATGTTATGATTCAATTAAAAAAAAAAACCTTTGTAAAATGGTCCCAAACAACAAAAATATATGTTGGCACTTGTGTTTCTATAGTTTAATTTTGGGATTGGATTTGATCTGGCTCTCGCTGGACCAAAATCATCCGGCCTAAGGTCTTTGTCCGACATGTGGTGATAAAAAGGGGAGAAGTCATTTTATTTTCCCCCTTGTTTTTTGACTTCTCCCCATTTGATATCTTCTCCCGTTTTTATCACCACATGTCACACGGAAAGTGTAGGCCAAATGATTTTGGTCTGTGAGAGCCAGATCAATTCCAATCCCTTTTATTTTATATCTTAGATCTTATAATAACATTTTTTTTTTTGGGGCAAAACGGAATTTCATTAATTAGAAAACGTAACAACCACATAGTTACGTTGCAAGGGAGACCTGGATCAATTGAGAAATGTATCGACTCCTACCCTGGGTCCGTTTCCTATCTTAACCCATGTCCTCGTGTCCCTTTTAACACCCCTTTAACCCTGATTAAACTTAAATAAATTAAAGTTAAGATTTTGGTTTAAAAAAAAAAAAACCAAGGTTGGATTGCTTAACCTTAAAGATGAGTGAATTTTAACCAAGTTGATGAGTATTTAAAAAATTGAGGTGTGGACTAATGAGGACCGGCTATTTCGTTACGAAATGAAAACCACGAATACGTTAATTATTTTCTATTTTTATATCTACATCAATAATCATTTTTATATCTACATCGATTTCCAACAAGGATGAGTTATCAAGAATTCGAGATTGCAAAGAGTCGACTAATCCTTTGGAATCACTTTCGTGCCCAAACGATCGTCCGACTACTCCTAAAATTCATTGTATACAATCACATAACTAAAATTATGACCAAATCAATCCTAACATTTTCCAGGCAATGCCGGTATCACCTCAAAACTTCAACAAAACATTTGTTTATAATAGGAGTGTTAGCCTCAAATATATAATTTAAATATTTTTCAAACTCTCATTGTAGATGCAACACTTAACACTACTACCATTTTAACATGTTTAAAAAAAATAGAAGGAATAAGCGATGGTTTGTACCGATTCTTTCTTAAGGTAACAAGGAAATGTAGTGGCCCTTGCAACTATTATAGTGAGAGTTTGAAAGTATGCGACGGGGACTAACATTTCCTTTATCTAAAATCATGAAATTCTAACGTTTTTTTTGTAAAATTCCTTTTGAATAGGCAATTGATCTTCCTAACCAAATATTTTGATGCGGGAGAGATGAATAGAACTGTATTTTAGCCAAGTTGAACTGACTTTGGCCAAACTCCAGCTTAACTTGAACATGTTTGAACTTGGCTCTAGCTCAGCTTGATTGAACTTGAGCGGTTGATTCAAAGCTGAGCGGGGGCAGTTGACTCAATTTTGTTTCATAGGATTACTTTGATCAATTTCATAAGCTTTTAATAAAAGTAATTATTATTAAGTTAAAATACAAAATACTATACAAAACTAATTCATCCATACATAGAAATAACTTGGCTATATATGATATCTAAATGGGCATAATGCACTAATGACTAAAAATGTACCTAATGGGCTAACACAGTCGTCGTGACTGAATCCATCCAGAGATCCCGTACCTTTTGTGCAATCCTAGCAGTTAGCACGTGTACGTCTTTCAGCATGAGTGTCCTCTTTCCTAAGTAGGAGGTAATCCATCACCGTCCATATAACAAAGAATAAAGAGGAGTGCTAGACCTAGTTTTAGAGCCAATCACGGGGCTATTTTCATTGTTAAAGTCGGCATGGGATTGTCTCGGGCATGCCAGAAAAATTGTCTCCACACATCATCGGACATGAGGTGATAAAAAAGGGTGAGATATCAAGTAAGAGAAGTCAAAAACATGGGGAGAAAATGAAATGACTTCTTCCCATTTTATTGCCACATGTCGGATGATGCGTGGGAAGCTAGAAACCATTTTCTGGCATCTGTCAAAGACAATCTCATGCCCTTAAATCCTTACAACCAATGAAAAAGTATGTACTTTAACAATGAAAATAGACAAATAATTGGCTCCGGTTGAAAGTAGGAATGCTATGATTGTAGGGGTAGCACTCCTCAAGAATAAATTTAAAAAGTTATAAAAACAAAGAATAAATTTAAAAATTCCCGATGATAATGTGCCACTCTCTCATCGATTATCCTTATCTCTAATTAGAGAAGTAATATTGCGCGTTAAAAAAAGATCACCTATTTCTGGATGACACGTTTAAAAGTGCGCATATAACCACATCGCAAGTATAAATTTAAAAAGTTATGAAAACAAAGAATAAATTTAAAAATTCCCGATGGTGATGTGCTACTCTCTCATCGATTATCCTTATCTCTAATTAGAGAAGTAATAGTGCGCGTAAAAAGAAGACCACCTATTTCTGGATGACACGTTTAAAAGTGCACATATAACCACATTGCAAGTGTGTCAAGCAACGACAAGTAATATGTATTTTATTCACGGTAAGTGGGTGTGACAAATAACTTTTCTTATTTTCTTTATCTGAATAAAACAAGTGGTTTTGTATATCAGCTGTTGTTTTCTAGCAGATTTGCAAATACACTGTTACGAGTAACAGTTTTGCAAATTAACTCATGGTTTTGCAACCGTTAGACATGCAACCTCAATCCTTAGTTTCCTTAGACATTCGTTTGTTATTGATAGGAAAACGACTATTATGTCTTTATTATATTTCATAATCTCACAAATCTTTAACTACTCTTGAACTATGGTTAATAAGTTTTTATCCTTATGATTAAAATTCACACCCTTACGGGTTAAAGCATCTAACCCTGGTTTTAAAAAAAATTAATGTGCCTCTTTTAATTCTCTTGAACTTAGGTTAAGATACTTTAACCCTTAGAGTTAAAGCATCTAACCTTGATTTTAAAAGAAAAAAAAATTAACGTGTCCCCTTTGAACTCCCTTTAACTGTGGTCAAGATTCATTAACCCTTAGGGTTAAAGAATTTAACCTTGATTTTTATAAAAATAAATTAGAAAAAATTACCGTGTCCCTTTTTAACTCCCTTTAACCATGGTTAAGATTCACTCACCTTTAGGTTAAAACATCTAACTTTGGTTTTTAGAAAAAATAAAAAAAAAAAGTTTAATGTGTCTGTTAACTTCTTTTAACCATGGTTAAGGTTTACTAATCCTTAGGATTAAAGCATCTAATCTTGGTTTAAAATAAATTAAATTTAAGGTGTCCGCTTTTAACTCCCTTTAACTGCGGTTAAGATCAACTAATCCTTCGGGTTAATATCCTTGGTATTTAAAAAATAATAATTAACGTGTCTCCTTCCATAAGGGTTAGTAAACCCTAACCACAGTTAAAAGATAGGTTAAAACTAAGGTTAGATGCTTTAACCCTAAGGGTTAGTTGATCTTAACCACAGTTAAAGGGGGTTAAAAAGGGACACGTTAATTTTTTTTTTTTTCTAAAAACCAAAGTTAGATGTTTTAATCCTAAGGATCTATTGTATCTGACATGTTAATTTTTTTTTAAAAATAAAAATCAAGATTAGATGCTTTAACCTAAGGTTAATGAATCTTAACCACAGTTAAAGGGAGTTCAAAGGGGACACATTAATTTTTTTTCTTTTAAAACCAAGATTAGATGTTTTAACTCTAAGGGTTAGTGTATCTTAACCTAAGTTAAAGAGAGTTAAAAGGAGACACGTTAATTTTTTAAAAAAAACCATGGTGAGATGCTTTATCCCATAAGGGTGTGAATCTTAATCACACTTATTTACCATAGCTCAAGGGTAGTTAAAGATTTGTGAGACTATGAAATATCGTAAGAGCATAATGGTCATTTTCCTAACAATATCAAACTGTAAGAATATTCCTAATAGTTATTTTGGTGAGTTAAAACATAAAAAATTGCAAAAACGGGTCTCTAACAGTCTCTTTAAACCTCTTCAAAATAATCATTTTGATTTGTTGAGTGTACACAGTACTCACATGTACACTCACCAAACCAAATCTTCATCTCTCCCTTCTTTTTTGTGGTCCCACAAATAAATAAATAAAATATTGTTTCTCTCTCCATTCATTTAGTTTTCCCACACAAATAATAAAATGATGTTTCTCTCTTTTATTTTTTTGATTAAATTGGTGAGGCTATTGGAGAGTGTTTTAAAAAAGTGGAAAGTCAAAATAGAAAAAAGCTTGTTATGACTATTTTGGTGAGGCTGCTAAGAATACTCTAAGGAAACTAAGGATTGAGGGTGTGAGATGAGTTAATTTGCAAAACTATTACTTATAACAGTCTATTTGCAAAGCTTTCAGAACACAGCAACTGATATGCAAAATCCTATAAAACAATCAATATAGGTCTGTACCAGAGACACGGAAAGAAAAAAAGATATGCTCCTGCTTTTATCCATCCGGGCGATGGACACCTTGCAGTTGCTGGTTAGATCGCCTTTCTAACAAGGCAAAGAACAACAACCAAACGGAGATTCTTTTGCCGAGGGGAAGAGGAAGATGCTCACACGTGTTAGAAAGTGGGATACGTGTCATAAGAAGATGAACTTTGATGAACGCAGAGGATAGCGTGAGTGGACCTTTTCACTTTACTTTTTGGAGCTGATGTGGAATGAGGACGTATTAACTCGTCGTAGGCTGAATAGGGTCATGGTGGACCAATTACCACGTGTCCAATTAAGGACAGAGGGCCTTGTGGAGTTTGACAGCCTTGAAAATTCTCCGCTTTTCCAAATCGAGTAAGTGGATCATAAACTCGGCAAGAAGATATCAATAACTCGGTAAAAACTCAGGAAAAAATCTAAGTATTTTTGAATGGAACAAAACTTGTCAGCCAGGGTCTTTCTACAACTTTTTTTTGGCACCATTTTGTTACTTAGGAATGTTACTTAGGAAAAGTGTCGGGGTTGTAGGGGGGGATTGGTGTTCTAATTAGAACCACGCCTTATGAAATAGAGATTTCGAGTTCAATTCTTTTTTCCTTATTGGTTACCATAAAAGATTTATTTCTATTTCCCTGGTGTATGTGGATGAAAGAGTTTGCAAATGCATAGGGATTAGTCGGGTGCTCTAAGAGGCCTGGTCACCCTCATTACTAAAAAAAAGAAAAAAAAGTGTAGTTGTATAAATTTCCTAAAAATGTCATTTTTTTAAATTATTTAAAATTATTACAATGACTTTTTTTTCATTAAAAAAAGTGTCACGACAATTGTTAAACTTGTTAAAAATAACCTCAATTCAGCTCAACCCAATGAAAATACTATTGAGACTCAACTTTCTAATCCCCAAATACTATTATTTGTAAAAGTGATTATTTCGTAATTAAATTTCACATAATCAATTTTATCACAATTGATTTTTGACTAATAAAATCCAATCCAAACTCTCCATAAGGAAATAATTTTTTTTTTAATCTAATTTTTGTATTTAAGTTGGTCGGTATTAACAACTAAGATTAATTTTAACTCTGTTAGGAGTCTAGATTTTTTCTTTTTTTTAATGTGAATTTTCCAAGCACTTTACTTATACTTTTACTTGCAAGGTGCCTTTTCAATTTAAATTCCTACATGGATATTTTCAAATATACTCTCAAATCCTAACTGTTTAACTCAAATTTGTAAGAGTAGAGATAATATTTAGTGTCCAAAAAAAATACATTGGCAACAACCTTTGTTGATTTTTATTTTATTTTTCTACTCGAAGCAACTGGAGGATTGCATCAAGTTTGTTTGTTTTGACTATTGATGAATGTCACACCCCGCCTTGGGATCCAATCCCCTTTGTCATGGAAACGGCGAGTATTTTAATTTGTAACCCTAAGTGGGCCGAGGAATTGAAGAGGATAAAATGCTGACTAAAGTAGTATTACTTTTCTTTTTGCCTTTTGCAATGAGAAGGAAAGGGAAGATCTCAACACCACAAGAACTTGTGGCTGAGAATCGCTCACTTGCTGACGTGGTTTCCACAACTCCTTAAAAACGGAGAATCGAAGGCGGCGACGACGCCAACGAAGATCGACGAACACAACACACCACACTCAGATCTAAGCTTAAGCCAAATATCAAGCCACCGATCGAAGCAGTTTCTGTTTTGGGTTTTTTCTTTTCTCTGATCTAGTTGTGTTTATCGTTCTTCGCGAAAGATTTAAAATGTTAGAAACGAAAGATCCGGCGATTAAGCTTTTTGGGAAGACGATTCCGCTGCCGCCGGCGTACGAGCAGGAGCAGATTCCGGATGTCTCCGGTAATGACCCTCTTGGAGCTGCTTTTGCTGCTGCTCCTGAAGCCAATTTCGATCAGAATCGTTCTTCTTCGACTTCTTCGGAGGAGGACAAGAGATCGAGCAGAGAAGGAGAAAAAGAAGATAAGGTATAGATAGAGAGAGAATTCTCTGGCATTTATTATCCGCAAATCTTAGACCTACCCTTTTCTCAGAAAGCTAAAAGAAATCATGGGTCGATCTTACTTTTTCACGGTTTTAAGTTTTTCTAATTGTTGGTATTTATATCTTGGTTTTCTTCTTTTCAGGATTTCTCGAGTTTGTCTATGTAGAAATGAGTCTTCAATCAGATTCCTGCATAAATTAGGTTCTAATTTGTTCTGGGAAACAATAATTTTTTTTTTCTATAATTCGATGAGGTCTAATCAGAAATAATTGATTTTGTAGATAAAAGAACTGAATTTTGGTTTTCGTGGGGAGTTTTAGGTTAATTTAGATGGTTTGAGAGTGTTGATCATTATCTGTGGATTTTTTTAGTTTCAAGCAAGTTTCTTTCCAATTGCAGTTTACTTGTGCTTGAATTTACGATTTTGAGATTTGGATTGTGCTTCAGCTTCTCCACAGTAATACCCCCTGAACTTTTGTATCCCAAGAAAAACCTTTTTTATCTGGAAATCTTATCCAGTTAGTTTTTAAGGGAAAATATTGGGGTTTCCTGATCGGACAGTGATCAACCCTACAATCTTATGCTGAAACCAGAAGTTTCTTTTTTTAGGCTTTCATTCTTCCTTTGATAACCTATTATCTGGAAGTGGCACACGAGATCTTTTGTGTCGCTCTTATTTTGTTTCTTCTGGCTTAAACCTAAACTTTGTAACATTCTCTTGATTGAAAAACAGGTGGCTGTAGGCTCTCAATTCCTGCTTGTTATTCCCCCATTTTTCACTTTAGTAATTCTTACGGGATGACTGAATCTGAACATTTCTTATAGACAAAACATTGTAGAGTTTTTTTTTTTAGTAATTACTTTAGCCTTCATAGGTTTCTCTGTGCTAGTTGTGTTATATTTGAGCGAGATGATCACATACAATCCACCTGCTTTCTCTGATACTCTTAAAATTATGCTGGTTGTGTTATATTTGAGTAAATATTTAGTTTCTGCCCTCGATTCCAGTTTCTTATTAAAAAATTCTGTTCAAAATTTCAGGATTCTTTCGGAGGAAAAACCGCGGAGACTAAACAGAAGGATGGTGCCCCATCTCCAAATTCAGAAGAGTTGACAGATCCGGATTCATCGTCTGGGATTAATGAAAACCCTAAGACACCCTCTGCTGATAAAGAAAGTGCAACATTAAAAACTTCCAGGACTGAAGAAGAACAGAGTGAGACAAGTAACTCGGAAGAGAAGACCCTGAAGAAGCCGGACCAGATACTTCCATGTCCTCGCTGTAAAAGCATGGACACCAAGTTCTGTTACTACAACAATTACAATGTCAACCAACCCCGGCATTTCTGCAAGAACTGCCAGAGATACTGGACAGCTGGTGGGACCATGAGAAATGTGCCCGTGGGTGCTGGCCGTCGCAAGAGCAAGAACACTGCCTCTCATTTCCGTCAGATAACTGTCTCTGAAGCCCTCCAAATGGGTCGAACTGATGCTCCAAATGGAATCTGCCACCCAATGTTGAAAACTAATGGCACCGTCCTCACCTTTGGCCCAGATGCACCCGTTTGTGAATCTATGGCTTCTGTGTTGAACCTTGCAGAGAAACCAATGCAAAGTTGCAACCGCAACGGGTTTCATAGACCAGAAGAACAGAGAATTCCAGTTTCTTGTGGAGGTGTAGAAAATGGGGATGACCACTCGAGTGGATCTTCTGTTACGGCTTCGAACTCAACAGAGAGAGGCAGGGTTGGGTTGCAAGAGCCTGTGATGCGGAATTGTCATGGCTTCCCTCCTCAGGTACCATTCTTCCCAGGGGCACCGTGGCCTTATCCATGGAATTCAGCTCAGTGGGGTTCTGCAGTACCCCCACCTCCTTTCTGCCCGTCAAGCTTTCCTATGTCATTTTACCCCCCAACAGCTTATTGGGGTTGTACTGTCCCAGGCAATTGGAACATCCCTTGGCTTCCCCCACCATCTTCTTCTTCTAATCATGGGCCCCTGAGCTCAGGTCCTAATTCTCCAACCCTGGGGAAGCGTTCAAGGGATGGGAACATGCTTAAACCAAGCAACTTAGAGAAAGAAGAGCCACTAGAACAGAACAATTCAGAGAGTTGCCTTTGGATTCCGAAGACTTTGAGGATCGATGATCCCGGTGAAGCTGCAAGGAGCTCTATATGGGCAACACTGGGGATCAAGAATGACAAGGCCGATTCAATCAGTGGGGGACGGCTCTTTAAGGCCTTCCAGTCAAAGGGTGATGAAAAGAATCACATAGCTGAAACCTCTCCGACGTTGCAAGCCAACCCTGCAGCCTTGTCTCGTTCACTCAACTTCCATGAGAGCTCATAAGGGGATAGCCGAAAAATTTGTTGTTAATGCATCATTGTAGTAACAAGGAGGAAGTGAATAGGTTTCAAATTTTCTAGACGAATTATGCACCACCTTCCATTGCCACAGGGCCATGTTGATTCACCAGCCTCGCTGCAGGAATCAATTGACAAGGAATCCAACTGAGATGAAGATCAGAGGAGCATCCATCTGTATTTTACTAGGTAGGAGAGGAGAGCTATCTCATATTAGCTCGATTAGCAACTAATTTTCATCTTTCTTTCTTTTTCCCAGTTACAGTATCAATAGGTGCCTTCTTTTTCCCCACTTAGTTGGTTTGCTGAGCTTGTGTTCATGTACATATAAATATGCGATGGTGAGGTATAGCTAGAAGAAAGACTTAAGATGTATAAAAATTCCAGACGTAATAAAATAAATTTGTGAATCTAACTGAGAAAGAAGTTCTTGTTTTTCACTTTTTTATGTGCTTTACATTTAGAATGGGTATCTATAATCTAAGTGTTCTTGGTTCTCCTTTCTAGAGTGGTTAAGATCTTTGTACCTCATGAGCTAAGAATACACAGATGTTATGATCCTGAAAAATACAGAAAATAGGTTACAATTCTATGTTGTCCAACTCCATAAAGCACTGATGGGATTTCCAATCCGATCACAGACAAAGAAGCCAAAACTATGTTCTGATGCTACATGATCTTAATGTTTTATCAAGATCCTACTTTAAAAGACCCTGAAAGAAATGTAGATATTTGATTTAGAACTCAACAATATCAGATGAGAGGATTGAGGATTGTCCTTGTCCAGTTGCTTGGAAAGATCCAACAACTGCAATTATGTGGGTTTGGATGAGGCCAATGCAGTAGAAGTCATTCCTTCCAGCTCTGCATGAGAGAGAGAGAGAGAGAGGCAAACCCCAAAAAAAGAAAAGTTCATGTAGGCCCATCTCAGTGCAGATAAACTTGAATTTGTATCAGAAAAGGCCAAGCATCTTTCCAAAGGATCCAACCAACTAGCACCAAAAGCTGGAAAGCTGAGGATAAAGCCTTCCACTCTTTTTCTCCCTTCTTGCTTTTCTTTTCTCTCTCTTTGGAATGGAGGAATAAATCCAAAAACTAAACGAAAATTCGATATCGTAAACCTTCGGGGATTATCACTAAGACAGATGACATGTATTGACAAACAATCATAAAACCATTAGATCTTCTAAAGAAAAGTTGATTTTGACGAAAAGTAGATCAGACATTGTTGAAGTAAATTTGACAGAAGACTTAGTGACAATTTGCATTTTTCGACTCGGAATTACTGTGCTTAGCAATACATCACAATCAGAGCAATGTGTGTCTGGGATCAATCGGCCATGGCAAAACATTCAGATTTTTTTGTGTCATTATCGGCAAAGGGAGTCCACATGTTCTCATGTTCTGTATGGGATGAGTTGTTCTGGGACCCAAAACATGTGATGCCTTTTGGCTTCCTCTTTTTCTCTTCTTTTTGTTCCTTTCCTTCCCTTCCCTTTTATATGGATGCAAATATACTTGTTTCTCTATCAATATACCTGAATTTCAGTTTTATTTGTATCTAAAATATCAATAGGAGTTTGTTCAAGGTAGGCACCATCCAATTCTAGCCATTCGATCCATATCGGTCTATGAATTTATGATGGTGACCCTCATGATGTGAAAAGTATACCTTGATTTCTACTTTAGATGATTGGAACTCTTGGGAAAATCTAAGTGCAAATCATGTGGTTCTCCTTTAAATGATTTACTACTCCATCGGTGCATGTTAGTGTCTACCAACAGCTCTTTATTAGTATAGCTATAGCCAGATTGGAATGAGACAATTTTAGCCCTTCATCAGATTTCTGTCGAGGATTCTCACCCCTAGATCTCCACTACTCACATGATCAGCACCTTGATATCAAAGAGAGTCTATGGTTGGAGTCTTGGAGAACAAACAATTAAAAATAGGGCATTAATTTCATTTTCCTTTCTTGTGTTGTGTCAGCCAAAATTAAGTGGAGGTTTTTTTGTTTTTAAAGTTTGGTGTGGAGGCAGTAAATGTTGATGTGCACTTAGCACTACCCTAAATTTAAGGACCTCAATTGTTTGGCGCATTTTAGCAAGAAGCATTCCTAAAGTATAATCAGAGTACACAGCTAAACCATTGGGACTCCAAAGTCAACCTTCCACTACATTTTTTTTCTTTTCTTTTGGGTATTCTTTCCATGTCATTTAACTATTTCATATGAGAGATACTACATGATGAGACTGAGGTCTATTATTATCAGAGGGCCCTACCCCACAGACTGCACTGTGGCCCACCAACTCAAGATCGGGATAGTTCGATCAATGACCCACCTCTCTGATGGAGCATTACCCAAAATTCAGATCATTGAGAGGCTTTTAACCGTCTGATCTACAGTTTAAAAATAGCAAAATTTCATGGCTTTGAATTGTCTCTGGCGAAGCCAGAAACCCCTCTGGGGTTCCATACATTGTGCAACAGTTGGCTAAAAAATGGGGAGAAGTCATTTTATTTTCTCCCCATGATTTTGACTTCTCCCAATTTGATATTCCTTCCCCTTATTCTCACACACTTATCGCCACATGTCTTATTATGTGTGGGGAAGTCAAAATCATGAGCCCCATGATTTTGACTTCTCCACGACTTGTCCCCTATTTTATGGAACCCCGAGACAAGCCCTTTCTGGCTTAGCCAGAGACAATCCAAGGCCAAATTTCATCCATCAAGTGGTAAGAAGTGCAAAAGCATCCCATCAGTCGGATATTCGAAGTCCGATCCAGTGTACGGCATCAGACACATAGGGTCAATTGAGGATAATTGACATCAGGTGCATCAAATATTTTCCATTTAGGTTATATCAAGGTGTAGTGCTTAAAAAAGTTCTTCGAAAGGAAAAGCATTTCAAAAAGAAGGTGTGGGTGTAGACTTCTCCACAAAAAGAGCAAGAAAAAGTTGGAATGGAACTTCCAACCACCTTTTTCTCAGTTAGTGGGATAAGACCTATCTTAATCTTAGTAGTACCAACTAAATAATAAACAACATTAGAGATATCAGCCCAAGTTTATCAAAATTGGCTCCAAAGTCTACTGTCTTTCCCAACTTCAACCCAAAAAAAGAACTGTAACTTCACAAGTCCCATGTTTGGTGTAAAGCACATTTTCCCCACTCAGGTTGGATTAAAAAAAAATTGGTTATAGACTTATAGTATAATTAAAAATTAGCAAAAAGAGTAAGAAAGATAAACTTTTGTAGGCCACCCAAAAAGAAAGGAACTATAATAACTTTGTTAGCTTGAAATTTGGTAAATCTCCTTTTATATTGGACCTAAGTTCATGTTGGACAACAACACGCGGCAGAGCACACCGACGGCATTTTCAGGCTTACACTTGTGTGCACACGCTTGCATCGACATCCATATGTTATCGCACACGTAATATTAAAAAATCAACTGACCCATTTTTTTTCTTGTTTTTTTATAAAAAAATTATAAGATATATATGGCTTGGGGGAGGGAGGGGCAGAATGAAGTCATTTGTAAATTCTGTTAATTTTAGAGTCCTTTGTTTTTAAGTTTAGTAAAAGATGAAATGAACTCATTTATTTATTTTTTAACCAGGGCTCCACCAAGATGATGAGAATAATGGATCTAGAGAATGTGACCATGCAGATCTGGTCATTTCAGAGTTAGGTGAAATGAGCTTGTTTGATTTTTGACACAACAACTCAAATATATCAAGGGTGGTGTTAAGCACACCCCACTAATTTATGATTGCAACCCATTTTCACTTTTTTTTGTTATTTTTAATTTTATACTTATTTACTAGCTGCACCCCAACCTATTTGTGTTTAATTAGTTTTGATGAGAATCTGTTCTCTTTCTTCCTATGATGAATTTGTAAGAGCATGACTATTTTTGTGGTCTTTGACTGGATACTTGAAGAGGAATTCCAAGACTTGCCTTGATATATGCATAGTTACCAAGTATAGATATGAGTATAATATGACAATGATCCATTAAAAAAGTATAAGTATTATACGACAAAGAAACAAGAAAATAAAATAATTAATAATTATAAATAAATAAATAAAAATCATGATATTAACTAATAACAATAATTTAATACGGAATATACGTTGTATGCGTTTAATACTTAACCCGTGTATTAAACAGGTATTATATGGCGATATATGTATAATACGTAATACCTACACAGTTTTAATGATGACCTCTTCTAAAAATATTATACGAGTATAATACGAGTGTTTGGTTAACTATGGATATATGAGGTTAGGTCAATTTGGGTGTATATAAGTAATTTTATTAATTTAATGGTGTGTAGTCATAAATGTTTTACTAATGGGAGCGTCATCAAATATTGGTGTGCATCTAACACCACCTTATATTAAACTTAAAACAAAACACACTAAAAATAATTTTCAATTATATATATATATATATATATATATATATATATATTTGGGTGTGTATAAGTAATTTTATTAATTTAATGGTGTGTAGTCATAAATGTTTTACTAATGGGAGCGTCATCAAATATTGGTGTGCATCTAACACCACCCTATATTAAACTTAAAACAAAACACACTAAAAATAATTTTCAAATTACTTCGTTTAGGTGTCCAAACAGCCCCTACTAAAATTACCTTGAAAACATGATCGATATGAGGACAGTTCAGGATCTCTCTTAAGAAAAAAACAGTTAAAATTTTAGATTTCAGAAAATAAACTATCATAACATTTAGCTATAAATCATTAGTGTTGCTTTACCTCTATATTAAAAGGAAGGAAATAGAAAAGCTAAGAATACAAGAAAACAACCCTATAAAGGAAAAAAATGATACGGGAGAAGCCCTTATAATGGACGAGGTTAAGGTTCTCTCCTGTTCTATTTTGATTGTTGATTTGATAGTTGAAAACCCAATAAACAAAAGGTTGATACAAGAAAGAGGTAAGGTTTATCTCTATTTTTGTAGCATTTGACTAATTGGAGAGACACCTAGAGTTAGGCTGGTTTTTTGTTTTTTTGGTCACTAGAGTTAGGCTGGTTTGGTATCCACATAAAGGTGAAAACATATATGAAAACCTACAAAGTCAATTCTCTTGACCCCAAAAATCAACTAAAAAGACCCAAAAAAAAGAAAAAAAGTGCTTGTAGCCTTAAAATAAAAAAAGGTGCTTGTAGCCTGTCTAAACAAACAATGTTTGACTTCCAAACTCTCATTGTGATTACCGACATGTGTTACTATTTTTCCTTTTGTTGCCTTGCTGGTTGAAACAATTATTTCTTTTTCTGAAAAATAAAACTACATATTCTTTTCTTAACCCGTTGAAGGGGGTAGCAATGACATGTGTCACTACAACATGAGAGTTTGAAAGTCTTTTTCTCAATTGAACAATGTTAGATTGATATAGAAGAAAATAGTTGATAGCACAAGATTTAATCAAAGAAATTGTTTTTAAACAGAATGAAATGCCGAAACAAGATTCCTGTTATAGGGTTGACAAGCTACCTAATGTGTAGTATCATTTGGATTACCAACCAAAAGCCCGTATTAACGACCGATTTAGCAAATTATGTAGAATTCTCGACACAATTGAATCTGCCAATACCCATCGGTCGATTATTAATAATCTACCTGTGTGCTTCCCACCAAGAAGGATCCTTTTATGTTCTTAGTTTATTTCTTACAGCCACACTCATGTGAGCTTTGTTTAAAGGGCCATTGTAAAACATGAAAAGGCGTTTTTTCTCCATATTTTCTAATGTTTTTAAATTCGTAGAAGCAGCATAGATTATGGGAGTTGACAATTAAGTGCATAAATTTATACCTTAACGCGCTGACTAAAGAATAATAATACTAAGCAAATCTTCTAACAGATACTTCTCAAGAGCTGACTTCATAAGGATGAGATTCCATACTACTTATTTCCAAGAGAGCTCGGATCAGCAAAAGCTGTTTCAAAAAGCGGTTTTGTTGCACCCAAAAGAAGCAGTTTCTGGATTCAAAGGTTGGAATGCTGGTCGTATAAAGAGAATCGTTAGGCAATCACCTCTTGTAATACTTGTTCCCACTATTTAGTGACAATCTACTGTCTACAAATCGTAGAGAAAGCCACTCAGATCCATCTCTCGAAAACCAGAAATGGTTTTCTGATTCTCCAATTCTGGGCGTCAATTGTCTGATAAAATCCAAGCTGAGATTCAAAAATCTGAGAACACCCCTTTTCTCAGAATCCTGATAGAGATAATGGGTCAATCTTGCCTTTTAACGTTTCTTCTTGTTTCAGCTCTACTTGCTCTCTCCATCTCTCAAGGTATTTAAAGTTCATACATAGGAGGAAAAAAAGGGAAATGTCTTTTGTTTGTTGTTTCTGTTTTTTCTGATTCGTTTTCTTGAATGTTGTTGTTCTATTGTATAGGATTTGGGGGAGAAGTAATGATGACTTTTGAGAATGAAGTTTCTACTGTTCTAACGGAGGTAGTTTTACCATTTCTTCATTATTTTTAAATTTCGGAGTTTTTGAGGCCACAAATGAAATTTTTGTTTGTTTTGTTGTTTCCAACTTTCCCAGGAAAATTCAGAGACAGCAAGGGAGATGATAGAAGTGATGGATTATAAAGATCCAGGGCCCAACACCAACCCAAAGACTGGATATTTGCTATGCCCTCCTCCACAAGGATAGTCCAGACTAATTTACAAATAATAAAGTGATTTAAACCGTTTTTCCATTTTTTATATAAATGAAACTAGATGGCGTCGTGTGAGACATGAAACGCCTCATGAATGTGTCCTTGTGTAATTATAGTTTTTTGTTTGGTTTTTGATTTCTAATAACTGTTCTCTGCCGAATAAAATAGTGGTGATCATTTGTATTCAAGGGAAGATGGATCTATAATTGTAAATCAAAGAATGATCACCATAAAGGGATTCTAATAGTCTATCATATGGTTATTACACCAACATTTCCTTAATGACATTGGAGTGTTTACTACTATAAACCCACATATTCGTGAGTTCAGATCTTTTTGTAGAGCCTCTACAAGGATTTCTTATAGATCTCATATGAAAATCAAACATGGATAGCTGTAAGGGACCCATTGCTTTAATCTATTACAAGCCCTTTCTCTTATCTGGGAAAAAAATAAAGGAAAAACAAGTCTATAACAGTATCTCCAAGTAGCTCTCATTAGCAATTGAATTCAGGAAATTTTGTGCAATTTGATACAAATAACAGTAATTGAGCATTATGCCCAATGAGTTTAGAGCTCTGATTGGGTCAACCCCTAAGATACAGGTTCCAGATTCCACCTTAATTTCAATTTTAAAACACATAAAGTGCTACCTGTCAGTGGTCACTGAATACTACAACCACCCGAGTCTTGCCCACGACGGACATTGCCAAAGGCCGACAGTTCAAGAAGATCCATGTCACGACCTGCAGTTTGTTCAATGACAAAGCAACGACAATTATGTCTTTTTATCTCCAATCAGTAATATTTGTGGACCCTTCTCTTTTAGATTTTTTTAATAAGTTCTTTCAGATTCAAGAATACCTGAAACCCGACAATAAGAACTCTTCTGTATGAGATCAGCTTTGGATATCTCGGTCCGATTCCCCTTTGATCGATTAACCCTTGCCTATAACATGAAAGGGAAGTAAGCCAGTTTTCTTTGCAGAGGTATGAAGCACATCATAAAATCAAGATCCAATCAGCAGACTGTGTTCGGATAATGAATTGGATAAACAATACCAAAAGTGCCACCTACCACTGTCCATTATACTTCTAACCGGGCTTGGCCCGGCCCAATCCGATTATCATCTAAATAAAATTAGTGTAGTCAAAAGTGTTGCCTAGGCGATTGCAGATTCCCTAGGCAACCAAAATTTATTTTTTTGTGAGAATTATAGGGTTCATCACTAGGCGAGGCTGTGGTACTCTTATCAGGCAAGATTGGTGGTACTCTTATCGGTCACCCATCTTGGCCTAAGTATTCCTGTTAATTGCTTATTTTGGAATTAAATTATTGTGTAAATGCATTCAGATAATATCAATTCAAGAATCAAGGTTTTGAATTTGATGAAATTTCAAGATTTCGAGCAGTTTCAAAATTATTCGGCATTTCAAACTAATGTTGGGGCATTTTCACACAGGGCTCGAGTAGGGCAGCCTACGTGAAGTGGGGGCACACTCGGGGGTGGGGGTGGCCTGTGTAACATGGCCACGATGAGGGTTCGGCTGAGAGCCTGGATCTAGGCTATGAGATAAAGGAATTTAATATTCCGCTCCTACTAGTCGCAACTTTTGGGAGTATTGGTTAGATGTCTTGCATCAAAGTGATATCAAAGCTAGAGGTCTCGTGTTCGAGATTCCTCACCGGGGGTGATTAATGCAAAGCTAGAGGTCTCGTGTTCGAGATTCCTCACCGGGGGTGATTAATGCAGGGGCATTTTTATATCGGGCTCGAGTGGGGCAACCTGCGTGAAGTGGGGGCACACTTAGGGTGGGGTGGCCTGTGTAACATGGCCCAAGAGGGGGATTCGACCGAGAGCCTAGATCTGGGCTATGAGATAAAGGAATTTAATCTTCCGCTCCTACTAATCATGGCTTTTGAGGGTATTGGTTAGATGTCTTGCTTCACAAACCCTCACCAATTTTGGCTAGGTCACTATTTCAAAAAAAATTCAGACTTTTGTTTTGATTTTGACCATGATGTAATTGACACTGAAACCAATAATTAAAACCTTGCCCAGATTAATTAGGGGGCAAATAAGATTCGAGTCCTATATACAGGAACATCCGAATAAGGTTGCTAAAGAAGATAGCAATAGCTATACGCATATGCATAGAGAGCATACTTCACATTTTGAAGAGTCCACCTAACAGATGGCCTAGGCCAAATACGGATCTCATTGAATAGTAGCAAATTAGCAACCATTGAATCTATTTAGCTCCAACCAAAAAAAAAATCTATTTAGCCAGTTGGGAAAAAGACAAGGAACAGTTAAGAAAAAGTTAGCAGATTAATTGGTTATGATCTTCCAATCATGTCAATTTGAGCCTAGTACCTGTATGCCCATTGAATAGTCAGTCCCAACTCCCAACCAATAAAACGTATGCGACATGTAAGGCTATGCTATTTCTGCACTCTATGTATGGTAGGTATGACTCAGAACATAGATGATAACTAATATGTATATGCCCATTGAATAGTCAGTCCCAACCAATCAAATGTATGCGACATGTAAGGCTATGCTATTTCTGCACTCTATGTACGGTAGGTATGACTCAGAACATAGATGATAACTAATATTTATTTTCAGAATATCTCAGAGTGGTGAAATTCATTAAATTCCACAAGTTTAATAAAGTAAATTCAAGTAATAAACAATTCTAGCATTGAATGTTGAAACAATTGGCCTGAATATGCAGAAACAAAATGCCCATTTGCCGATAAGAAAAAGGTAAAAAGAAAAGATAAAAGAAAAAAAAAACAAGAAAACGAATATAAGAATCTAGTATGCTCTAATAATGTGGAGTATGAAAAAAAGTATACCATACAACAGATTCCAAGAGTAGGTAGATGATTCAAACCTGTAAAACCTGACAATTTTCCAAAGTGCTCTTGCCCCCCTGAAAATTGAAAATACTACATAAATATCCTCAGGAAGCAATTTAAGAAGAACAGGTTAGAATGTTCAAGATGATTGTTCGAAATGAATACAGTACTTGATTTAAGAGGAGAATGTTGCTATAGTGTTTTCTTTTGCAAATGGACCTGTTAAATTTATCTTTCCATGATAATCTTAACAGACATAAAACTCCAACACAAGGGTGGATTGTGCCGAGATGTAAGGTACATGTGGTGATGATCTAAAAAAAGGAATACTGATTCTTGTCTGCGTTGAAGATTACAGATAAAACAGTTCGGAGTGAACACTTAGAAACAAAACAGTAGAACTATTCTTCCCACATAGAACTTCATTGAAGTAAATGACCCCCATGTTACAAGTCAAGGTACATGTAAGATGTCAAGCAGGTCATAAAGAGACGGGTACCCTCCAAATAGGGAAGTACTGATCAATATGGCACAAAGATTTAAGATTCCATTTTGGTCATTTCCTTAAAGGAGGAAAAAGTACTTAATCCTTAAATCCCCCCCAAACAAAACAATCAAAGGAAACCATATCAACAAATTCAATCATCAACAGTCAAAAACAACAGCAAGCAAAAAAAATGAACTCTAACATATCCACAAATTGGGAGTTACTATAACTTATGGGTTATTTCCTAAAAAAGGCCAAACAATAGCTATCCCTCATTGTTCCACGGTCCACCAAGTCCTCATCCATAAAAGAAAGTAGTCGGTTTCAAAAAGTTCAAAATCAAACATATTCATATAAAATGCCAACAGTTATACTATGAGTTATGTTGTGTGGATTCTTTAAGACAACAGGCATGTCCCGTATCGAAATGTGTGGACATAGATTCGGAGAGACAAGCCTGCTGTGACTCATATAAAAAAAATCCATGCATTGTGGATTCAAATGGACGCGAACAAGGACATGCCTGATGCCCATAAACTATTAGTATTTGTTATGCATGTAATTAGCTTTGTTTTCAACAGGGAAAAGATAGAGAAAGAATATAAGGATTATTGATCTCTGTAATGGAAAAGAAAATTAGGGGGGGGGGGGAGATGAACTTCTTTTAAATTAATCTCATTTAAAATTAATATATGTTCTTTACCGCATTAGTTCATTTTGAAAAATTCATAAATAAATCTAGAAAATGTCTGACAAGATATAATATGAACATTATAAACAAATATATTTTATATATTAGATATTTATTCGGGACTTTTTCAAATAATCGCGAATATTTCGTGAATTAATCGTTCAACAAAAAAGTCAGGTATTATTCGGGACTTTATTAAAAAATCGGAGAACTTTATATGATCTCTACTGCATAACCGGGCTAGTTCAATGGCTCGGTTAGGGGTGCACACAAGCCGAGCTAGTTCAATGGCTCGGTTCGGCTAGATCAAGCCAAGCTCAAGCTCAAACATTTGGCTTGATCGAGCTTGAGCCGAGCTAAGCTGAGTTTTCAAGCTTGAAATGTGTTCAAGCTGAGTTCGAGCCAAGGCCTGTTTGATTCGGCTCAAATATTATATTAAAAAATAAAAAAATTATTTATATATATCATTATTATATATATAAATAATATAAAATATTTTTATTTTTATTTTAAAAATAAATCAAGCCGAGCTCAGCTCGAGCTTGAATCAATACGAGCTCGGGCCAAGCTATTTGAATTTGAGCCGATTTTTGAGTCATTTCCTAAAAGGAGAAAAACTGCCAGTAGTTTCTTTCTCCACAAAATCACCCAAAATACAGAACAGTCTAATTCATTAAAATGTATAACCAACCGAATAACTAAGAGGAAAATCCTCAAACCCGCCTATCTATAGCTCAATTGTTAATATCTGGTTCATTAGCTAGAAAGGATAAAGTAGCAATATTATCAAATTTACCAAAAGAAATGTAGCTCCTTTTGTGCAAATCCAAAAATCAAACAAATCTACTATCAAATGCCAAGAAACCACTCAATTCCAGTCTTACCCACAAAAAAAAAAATGCAACCACAAAAAAAGCTCAAAATATTTCTTACTGGGAAAATCAACTAAAATCAAATACTAGCCTACATAGAGAAACTAAACTACCCATACCATCTAGATAATTGGCCAAGAAAGCAAAATCATAGAAAATAGGCGACACAGTACTCCATCTCCGGTCTTACACAAAATCTCCCAAAATCAAAGCAACCCCACTTGACAAAAAAGAAAAACCCAACAATCCAGCAATCAGAACCTCGAAAGAAACACATTAAAAGCATTAAAAAAATGGAAATTGCAGTACCTTGGAGTAAGGCAGAATGTGATCGTAATCGTGACAGAGA
Organism: Tetracentron sinense; assembly: GCA_015143295.1. Lineage (NCBI taxonomy): Eukaryota > Viridiplantae > Streptophyta > Magnoliopsida > Trochodendrales > Trochodendraceae > Tetracentron > Tetracentron sinense. The sequence goes on from CM026560.1 coordinate 34,547,955, forward strand.
CAACCAGGGCATCCAACGAGCTTCCGAAAGACGATGTTGCCGAGAGCGTCGCGCCTCCAGCGATCGGGATCCCGACCTTTAATCTTGTCGGCTTTGTCCCAGCACTGCTGTTTGATACTGTAAGGAAAACTTCTAGGGTTAGGGCTGTTGTAGTTGTAGTCTGGGGAGATTCGCAGGTCTTCGAACCCAGCAATGTCTTCGTTCCCAAATTCACGGTCCAGAAGAGATGCGGCTGGAGATATCCTCGACGGGCGAGACCTTGGCTCCAACCCAACCGAGTCGAGGGTCCGGTCTCTGCTGGGAGATGTGGTGCTTCTCCTCTTTCCCTCCTCTCTACGCCTCATTTTTGTTTTACTTCTCGCAAACAACACAACATTTGGTAAACACTGGCACTTTTTTTTTTTTTGTAAGGGCAAAAGGAGTCTGATCATTATAACCTTGTAAGTATTACCTATATTTTATTTAATTTTTTAATTTAAATATTAATTTTTAAAAATATTAACATTAATTGGATTTGAAACAAACTCGAATTTTGAATAGATAATCAGATGTGAAATTAAAATGAATAGTTCAAAATCTAATATATCGGTATCGAATTCGGATATAATCAAATCTAATCCGAATCCAATCTGTTTACAATCATACTATGACTTTTTTTTATAAAAAAAAAAGGCGAAGATCCTCTCTGGTTGAAGCCGTAGGAAATTAGAAGGCGTTCTTTCGCTTCAACGAGTGGGTGGGGGTGGGGGTGGGGGTATGGGAGTGTGTCTTTGTCTTGATAATCATACTTTCGACAGTTTTTCAACTATAAGTTTATTTTGAGGTGTGCTAGACCTGATCTTTGACAAAAACCAATGCCTATTAAAACAAGAACAAGTGCTGATTTTTGACTAAAAGTAAGGATAAGTGTTAATATTTAATTGAGAGTAGGCTAAGCATGATTCTTTTTTTTAAAACCTTATTTAATGCTTACCAACTAGGATTAATGAAACACGTGGCATAAAGGAGTAATTGCAAAGGAAAATCAATGTGAAATAGCAATAACCCGCTGTTGTAGCCCAAAGAAGTTCCATTTTTTTTTTCCATCTCCATGTATCTGTTTTTTTTTTTTGCCTACACATTAATTTTTGGGTTGCATTTTCTCCGACTTCCTTTTTTATGTTTCCACTTATTTCACTGAAAACCAAACAAGATAAAGTTAATTCCTCATGTTAAAAGCCAAGAGGTTCATTCATCATATGAGAGAGGATTAAGTGCAATTTTATCATTGTTGGGCTTTAGGGGCTACTTAGAGCTATAAACGGAGCAAAATTGGAGCAAATAGTGATATATCTAAATTCGTATTCAATTACATATCTGACCGGATTTCATTAAATAGAAAGATATTGAGATATGATATTTTGTGTCCAACTATGATTAAAATATTTGAATTCGGAGGATATCTTCCGATTATTTTTAAAATTTTATAAAAAAAATATAAATTAATATCTAAAAATATATTTTAAAAAAAATTATAAATTCACTTTTAAAATGATAAATTAATATTTGTCTTTTTATATATTAAAATAATATTTTAATATAGTAAATTATGTAAAAGCACATGTTTATAAGGTTATTTTAGTTTTATATCAATATTTGAATTCATATCCGTTTAAAACGGATAATAAAATTACTATTTGAATTCGCTCCGCCGGAAACCCATGAAGAGAAGAGTAATGCTACTTCAACTTTATTTTAAAGTCACTTTCTTTAAGCAAAATACGTGTTATTGTTTTCCATTAATTGAGAAAAAGACACGTGCCTTTTCCTTGTAGAAAATGACTATTAAAATAACACAGAGCTAACATTACCTATTTAGATAATTATCCGAGTAAATGGATTCAGATACAAAATCCTTACTAAGGGCAGTACTATCTAGAGTCCCTCGAAGGCTTTGGGGTTGGGTGATCCTTTTATGTTAGAATGGCTTAATTAACTAGATAGTTTTCTAGTTTTTCTCATTAATGAAATCTCACTTCCCTAGTAAATAAGTGAACAAATTGTATGGAAATAGTCTTTTGTTGCCCCTACTCAGAAACTCCATACAAACACCCCTAATATCTTGGATACCAGTAATATTGGGCTAGAATACAAGCACGGTCTACCATCCTTTTACACCTACACTTGCCCCGTGCAAGGAGATGAACTTCTATGCCAAAAAACAAAAAATTGATAAGGTGAAAATGACCGTCCTATTCTAGACGATCATTGTTTTTTGCTTGATATTTCTAATAGATTTGATAGATCAAGTGATAGTCCAAAATAATGTGATCTACCAAATCAGGTTATCATTCGTCTTTGGCTATAGCAAGAGATTATTTCTATAGATGTAATGCTAGCATGTCATGTGTCCTATAAATATCTAATTTGAAATACTTTAATTGTTTCTCTTGTTTCCTTAGGTCAATTACTGTCAAATTAGGCAGTTATGAGACACATGACATGTCAGCATTACAGTCATAGAGATCGTCTCTTGCTATAGACGATCCTAAGTCTAAGCTTAAACTTAAACGAGATAGAAGATCCCCAAATGACAATTATTTGAACAGATTATAGAAACGAAATCTCCTAATAGATTGATAGTTTTTTTTTTAATGACAAAAAGTTAGTGCATTAACTAGTTACTTAGTTGTAATTGCTAACAGTAGATAAATAATGTCTAGTGGCATTTAAAAAATATAATAAAAACTCTTACAACACTATTTTGTTGCTATATCAACAGTCTAAGACTAAAAGTCCGAGGAAGGTAGACCATCCTTCTCCTAGTCCATGGTCCGTAGACTTCCACTACAATGCCAAACTTCCTCGGCAACTTTCTACACAATTCTCAAGTCTTAGCGTTTATGTTGGGGCGTTGAGGATTTGTAACCGTAGTTCGGGTTAGGGTTTGTATTTCTCAACCCCCCCTAGGCCTAAAAGGTGACAATGCAGGGGTGTATGCAAGTTGAGTTGGTTGAGCTCGAGCTTGAAAAGTATGGCTTGAAGCTCGAATCAAATTAGATGTTTTGGTAAGAGATTGTTTTTTTTTTCATCAGTTAAATTGAGTGTGAATTAGTGTTATGTATTGTACCTTTATCCCTTTGAGAGAGTAAGCCAGTACATACAATGAAGATTGGATGAAAAATTGGCTCTGGTTCATTAAAAAAACATTTTTTTAAATAATATTTTTATTATTATTATTATATGCAATATTTCTTATTATTTTAATAATGTATATTAATTTTTTTTTTAATAATAATAATTTGCTTTTTATTATTATTACATACAACTGGTGGAAGGCACGGGCGTTGCACGTGTTTGTACAATCCGATGCACGTGAGAGAAAGGGGTGGGGAGAGCGACTGGGGTGAACCCTAGAAGTGAGTGAATTTTAACCACAGTTAAGAAATGTTAAAAGGGACACGTGTTAACTTGTAGATGCAATTGATGAGAAAGGGGTAGTTTGAGATGATGAATTTTAACCATAGTTAAAGAGTGTCAAAAGGTGTAGATGAGAAAATGATAGTTTGGGAAATAAGTAAAACATTAAATCAAGGTTTTGTCTTAAGAATAGTTTGAGAATTTATCAAAAATAGGCGACGGATTGAAAAAGTGGTAGTTTAGGAATTAAGTAAAACATGAAAGGAAGGATTTGTAAGGTTTGTATATAAGGGTAGTTTGGGAATTGGGGCAAAAATCAGGCTAGGGGTTCATTAAGGGGGGTAGTTTGGGAATTTCCATCATTAGGGGCTTCTCTCATTATAGTAGAGATATTTATTATTATTAATATTATTTTAATAATGTATATTATAATATTTGAGCTCAAATCGATCCAAGGGTTTTACCCATTTGGCCCAACCCGCTGCTTGACCGGGGCCGTCCGTTTTCATCACATTGAGAAGACTAAAGTCTTCATAAAATTTTCTCGATCTTTCGAAGTCATTGAAAACAAAGTTCCTGGAATTACCCGCATCCGCGTAAACCAAAACAGACAAGACAGAAAAGCAGTCCAGCAGACGAAGCCTTCTTCTGCATCAGAACATCTGCACAAAGAAAGGAAATAATGCCACATCAACACTAGGGTTAGGTTGAAAACCGGAAAAGAACACTAACCCAACCTAATTCTAAACCTAATACTGACGTGGCACTATATTCTTTCTTCTGCTAAAGTTCTGCACCAGAAGGCTCGTGTTGCCGACTCATTCCCAACTCCACAAATGCAGGAGTCGAGAAACTTCTACTTATTCTACCTGACCACTTCTTTGTACTCTTTCCAACTTTCCTTCCTGGAAAGAGTAATTTTTTTTTATTTTTTGACACGGCTAACTTTTTTTTGGAACGAGGAAAGCCGGGGTTAAGCGGCCAAAGCGACTACACGCAAAACACTGCCCAGACACAAACACACGGCAACTTCTTATTACAAAGTCTGACCTTTGATTATATATATATATATATACACCTTCTACATTTCCTGAACATCATCCATCTAAACCAGTTTCTCATTTTCGATTCTGTCTCAGCTTCTACAAATCTTTCTGAGAAATACAATGGAGAAGACATCATCAAACACCATCTCATCTTCTTTCTCAATAGCTGAATGTATTGGGCTATTCTTAATTCGCATAATTCTCTTCTGGGTCAGTAGAATTCACAAGTTCTACTCAAGTTTTCAGTCTCCCCTCCGATCCCAACTTGACTTCATCGTCGGAAAATCGAAGGTTTGTATCGATAGGAAAAACTCCATTTCTGAATTCTCTAGCCGGGAGTTTTGCGTTAGTGAGAAGGAAGATGATGGGCAGCTTTGCAGGGGAGATATGGAGATTGTGATGGAGAGTTTGGGGATTATGTGTAACTCAGATGGAGATAAGCTTCAGGAGACCAGGTTGGGTTCGGATGAGGTTGCAGTCATGTTTGAGGAGAAGGAGCCGAGCTTGGAGGAGGTGAAGGAAGCTTTTGACGTGTTTGATGAGAACAGAGATGGGCTCATAGATGCAATGGAGTTGCAGAGAGTTCTCTGCAGTTTGGGCTTCAGGGAAGGATCAGAAGTGGAGGATTGTAAAAGGATGATTGCAGCCTTCGACGAAAATGGAGATGAGCGGATAGATTTCAATGAATTTGTTAAATTTATGGAGAACAGCTCTTTCTAAATAAATTCTTCCGTAAAAACAATTCAATTTAATTTTTTGGTAGATTTTTTTTTTCCTGAAATATGTTTTTACTTTGAGGTCAACTATGAACAGTAGCTTGATGAGATGAACATGAGCATCACAAAATATGCCTTATGATAGGGGTTGTTTGGGAATTACAACAATAAAGAAAGGTATTTTCGTCAATTAATTTTAAAAAAAATAATAATCAAAATACCCCTGCCAATATGAATTACAGAATTAGGCCTGTGAGTAGGGGTGTCATCCGGCTGGGTGGGCAAGCGTTACTCGATTCGATTAGGCCCAACTAATAAGTGGGCTGGCCCAGCCCAACCCGTTTATTAATCGGGCCAAGTTGGGCCGACCCATTTACACCCCTACTTGTGACTAAGATAGAGTCATTAATTCTTGTGAGAGTATGAACAACCACTATTTGCACACCAGCATATTTCAATGATGTAGTTCATGGAATTAAGAAGTCCCAAGATCCCCCTCCAGGGTAACCAAATATCGTGAATTCCTTGCAGCAAATGCTCTGATGACTAAGATACTAATCGTATTAGAAATTCTCAACAGGCTCTACAAGTGCTTCAATACCAGTTTGTTGTGTGGAATTGCAATGCGATTGTTGGGTTAATGGCAACATAAAAAATTTAGACAGAAATTAATGCAACTCAATATAGGATTTATGTTGTTCCTCACATTAAGGATTAGGAAAAATGATTTTGAATGATTTCATTATATGTTCCATTTGTTTCGATGTAAAATAAGGAAAAATAGACCGAATCCATAGAAAATGTCTTACCCACTACATGCATTTTTTAAAATAAACCAAATTGTGTGTTTGTTTATGTAAATGTTTCGAAAGTAAAAGGTTTTACCGGAAAAGAACAAATTTTGTGAAAAATGACTTACCCTCCTCATGTATTTTTTAAAATGACTAATTACCACTCTTCAAATATATTTTATAAATTTTCACATATATTTTTCATACAAACATGTTGGAAGTTGTCATGAACCCGGATTCATGACGACCTGTTTGGCGACCCGGATGACTCGATTAATGGGCAATGTGTGAATTTTGACCCGATTTAAGGCTCGACCTGTTTTGGGTATTTTACCCATTTTCTCTTTATTGTAACCCTAATATAAAAATGGATTTTTTTAAGGTTTTGTTCATAAGAAAAAAAGAAAGAAGAGGGAGCCTTTTTGGGAGTATTGCATGTGAAGAGGGTTTCTGAGTGATTGTTTGAGAGAAATCTCATTGTTGAATAAATGAAATTATTCGCTGCCCATGGACGTAGGCATCTTGTTGAACCACGTAAATCGTGTCTATCTGTTGGTTTGTTTTCTCTCTTCCATTTGGTTATTTGTTCATTGTTTTCTAGATCGTTACACTGTTATTTGCACGCTTTCGCACAACAAAACAAACATATTCTTCTTCATACATTTTCTAAAATGACAAAAATACTCTTGATGGATTTTTCAAAATGAAAAAAAATACTTATTTCCACGTGTATTTTTCAAAATGACAACAACACCACTCCTTTTTCAATGGGTGGATAATTAAGATATCAATTTATAAAAAGAAGAGGGGAGAACAAAGAAAATTAAAAAAGAGCGAACCCAAGGATGAAGTAAGCAAATACAAGACCTCAGGTTACATTAGTAGACTAAGGCGGGAACCACGTTGTCAATCATATACTTTAACGGAAGCATATCGTCTGCGTTATTTGGTGTGGCTATCCCTGTGTTCTTGGCATTTAAAGGCCAAGATCTCTTATATAGGTGGTTACAACGGTTAAATCCGTACAAGGTAAGAGATCTTGGCCTTTGAATGCTAAGAACACAGGAATGGCCACACCAAATAACACAGAGGATATGCTTCCTACTTTAACCATGGAACAAGCCTGTATTCTATACTTATTCATAGTCTCAAACCCAAATCCTAAAACTAGAACTATCCCAACTGCATTCGCTCGAATATAGGCTATCAAAGTTTCATATCATGATCCAAATTCGATCGCATAAAAGAATCCAATCATAGGTCCACCAAAATGAGTAGGATTAGTCTTTCTGAGTTTATATGTATACAAACCACAGGTGGCCCATGTTTGCAACAGATCCATATAAGATATTTTATGTAGTAAGGGTGTAATAAGTAGGTAGTACCAATAATTAAGAAAACACAGGGCCATCAAAGCAGTACATTTAAAAAACAGACAAGGTGCTATGCATTGATAAATTAGGTCTGTGTTCTGAATGAGTATAATTTTTTTTTTTTGGGGGTAACGATGGTTTCCGGGCCTCTTAGAGCATCCTACTAACCCCCTGTGTACGTGCAGACCCCTCAATCCACATGCACTAGGAAAGTAGGGATAAATCCCTGAGAGTGGCCAACAAGGGGAAGGAAAATTGAACTCAAGATCTCCGCTTCAGAGGCGTGGTCCTGGTCTGTGATCGGTGCTTAATGTTGCACATTATGGCACCCGAAAGTACACTTGTTAGCTCTTTAAGACTTAATTTTTCTAGTTTTTAATTATAATTTATTGTTTTCATTATTTTCAGGACTAAGGGGAGAAAATATCATAATTCTCAAAGGATGAGAGCTTTCAAGAATTTAGAAGAGCCCAGGTGATGAAAGAACTGAAGAAAACAGGAAAATAAATGAAGAAAAAAGTATACTGGTCCAAACCGCCCGAGCGCTGGATAGCTCCGCCCGAGCGGAAGTCCGCAGATTTATTTTCCGGATTTTGCCTTTTTGAAACCCTACTTGCTACCTTATAAAAGGAAACGAGTTCAGGAGTTCTAGAGACGATTTTGAAAAAGAAAAGGAGGCTGGAGAAGGGTTTTGAAAGGTCTTGGAGCATAGAATCTTCACCATCAATGGCGGCTACTCTCTCTCCCATGATCAACTAAATCTCTCATCTAGGGTTTCGATGAAACCCTAGCCAAGTAACTATGGTTTAGTTGTTTTCTTTTAGGGTTTTATTATTTGTAAACGATGATTGCATGACTTGAGGATTGCTTTGACAATCGATTTTAATGTTTATATTCAATCTTAATAAAGTTATTCCTTGTCTTAGGAACTCTTCTTTTTGATTGAAATTCAATTCATATTTAATTTCTGTGATTTTATATATGAATGGTTATGCAATGAAATTTATCGTACAAGTAGTTAAATGTTAAGATGATCTATGCCTAAGGAAGACGAATCGTGCTACAACCTTAGGTTAATTAATTTAGTGTGGACGATTCGTGCTAACCAAAGATAGGTCATGCCTAAGATTTAAATACTTGACCTTCTTGATGATTTGAATTGAGACTTGTAGTCTCAATTAATCGTAATCGAATGCAAATAATTATACCCTGATTAAATACAATATACCATGGTTAGGAGGCTAGTGGTAGATTCGATGCCCTAGATCTCTTTCTCTTGACTTTCACATTACTTTTATTTGTTTTCAGTATTTAGAATAATTTTAAGATTTTTAAATACAAACCAAAAACCTTTATTCACCATTAAATCAAAATCCATCTTTACTATTAAGCAATATAACCAGCGCAGTCTTCGTGGTTCGACACCCTCAATACTTGTCACTATTCTCCGGAATTAGTGCTTTTACGAGGTAACGATCTTAACCGATCAGTCAGCAGCCCCCTGGGTTTGGTTTTATTGTGTATAACTTGTTTAAATCTACATCATCTTTACCTTTTCTCTTACGCATTTTCCTTTCTTACTTACTGTTACTTCTCATGCATGTGACAGGAACATAAACATTAAGTTCTGTGATTGTAAGTGTGTCCGCACATATAATTAAAACATGTATCACTTTCCGGGCATCGGACCCACATGGAATTTGTATGTAGGATTATTTTTCAAGATTCATTACTTTCTTGGAGAAAACTGTCGAGGCCGTGAAATCCATTTCTCAGTGCGGCCCATACTGTTGGAAGCAATTAACAATCCTCTTGACGCAAAGTTTGTCCACTCCACTAGGCTACTTTTGGAGCAGGAAATGGAAACAGAAAATGGAGTAGCATAATAACGTGGTTGAGATACACTGTATCAATATCAATGTATCATAATCACAATCTTTGATTAAGCATCAATCAAAGATTTAGATTTGATTTGATTGACATTAGTCTTCATTTTTAGATAGATTTCACATTTATATAAACTCTATATGGGTCAATGTAATGAGACATCCAAAATATTAATAATATTCAGTTTCTTTGGAGACTGCTTTTGTATATACGCCGGAGAATTCCATCACAGGGCTCATGAGTATTATTTTCTATAGACTGGTGATTAAAAATGAGAGTGGTTCATTGCAAAATAATTTTTTTCTTAAAAAAGAAGAAGAAAGAAAACCATTATTTCAAGCCTTGATTCTTAAAGAATCATAATTTTGTTTGTGTTATGTATTCAGTCTTTGTTCTTGCTGGTGGATCTGGTTCCTACTTTATTATTAGGAGGAACCAGACAAAGTCTACCAATTGTTTGGCAAGAGTAAACATGGCAACTTGAAAAACATGCAAACTGTAGAATATGAATTTGAACTTCCTCCAAAGCCAAATTAATTATGAGCTATGTATATATGCTTCTCCTAGCAGTTAGCAGGGTTATATGATGAAGCCAAAGCCCATCATGCTTAATGGGCATTGGGCACCATCCATGTGCAGCCACAGAGCTAGGGTTTTCTTGTAGTGGGGCAAGCAAATGTTGATTGATAATGTTAGTAACGGTCAATGAGTTTGTAGAGAATGATTATGCAGGTAAAAAAATATATTCTGGGTATAAGGGATTTGGAGGCATAGCCCCGATGGAAATTTTTTGACGACAAAGTTTGTAAGTTATTTCATTCATACGTTTCACACTTTTTGAGGACCAAGTTCATTGGCTATCTTGTCCTTAAATTTCAGGCTTATTTAGGGTGAACTTATTTATAATGTTGTTATGACATGTATATTAGGGTTATTGTAAAACTACAGTGAAAAAATGATATTTATTTATAGAAAACGGGGTCAGGGATGTTTATCTTGTTTCAAAAGTTAGGGACAGCCCCCTTGTAGCATGGCTAAATCATATATATATATATATATATAGTTGTGCGAAAGCATGCAAATAACAGTGTAACGAATCTAAAACAGTAAACAAATAACTGAACGGAAGAAACAAACAAACCAATAGAGAGACACGATTTATGTGGTTTGGCAATATGCATACGTTCACAGGCAGCGGTGATCTATTATTATATTCAATAGAAGATTTTATAATGCTCTTACTCAAAAAACCCTCTTTCCAATACACCCAAAAAACGGCTCTCATCTCTTACGAAATAAACCCTCAAAAATATCTTATATAATTAGGTTTACAACATAAAGACAATATGGGTAAAATACCAAAACAGGTTGCCCATTAATTGGGTCAACCGGGTCATCATGAATCCAGGTTGAAATCATAACAACTACCAACATATATCAAGTACGGGGGGCAGCTGCCTCCCTTTGGTTCGTTAGAGAAAGTGAAGAGAGAAATTGGGGTAGCATTCCCCTAAATAATTAGCTAAAATAAGTATAATTTCTTTTCCGGTAAGTTTAGGGGGAGCAACTGCCCCCTCCTATGCGGAAGCAAATCGTTCGTGTTTTTCCCTGGGTTCTTCCTGTGACCATGAGCATTTAATGACCAGGATCAAACCGTCTGTAGAGATTTCACAGCTATAAATGGCTGTACAATAGATCCTGACCTTTAAATACCATGGCCACTAGGAAAAACTCAGTGAAGAACACAGACGATATGGTTCCCCTCCTAAGCAACTCCACCGTTGGACCATGTGGCCTTCGAACTCATGGTTCTAGACAATATGTGGATCACATTTCCATTAAGATAGTACTGGGGTGACTGCATATGTAAAGGCTATATTTTACTAGTATCTTGACCCTCCAATTTTTTGTTTGTTGTCCATCAAGAGATCAAGAAGCTGAATAAAAAGTCCATTGAGGTTCGTGTTGTGCGAAAGCGTGTAACAAATAACCAAACGGAAGAGAGAAAACAAACCAACAGAGAGACACAAATTACGTGGTTCGGCAAGATGCCTACGTTCACGGGCAGCAATGATTTCCTTAATTCAATAATGAAATTTCTCTCAAACAACAACTCGGAAAGCATCTTCACAATACTCCCCAAAAAACTGCTCTCTCTTCTCTTTTTTTTTCTTACGAACAAAATCCTAGAAAATTCATTTTATATTAGGGTTACAATAAATAAAAAAAAGGATAAAATACCCAAAGACGGGTCGGGCCTTAAACCGGGTCAAAATTCACACATTGCCCATTAATTGGGCCATCAAACGGGTCATCATAAATCCGGGTTGAATTCTGAACACTTCCAACTGTCCATTCAGGATTTTACTATGCCTTGAGGGTCTAATTTTCATTTCATCTCCCATCAAGAGAACAAGAAGCTGAATAGTGTAAAGAGAGTCCATTGATGATGATGTACCTATAAGGTTGGCTATATATATTTATCCCTAGTTAAAAGATCATCGGAAGTAGCGACTTGTGTCTGAGTACTTACCTACAATGTGGGGCCTAGGATGTAATGGTTGCACCACTGAGGTTTTGGGTTTGTCCCCAGCTGAACCACCCAAGATATAAGCTTTGCATAAGCGTTTCTTGTTTTAAAAGCATTTCTCTACCTGATCAATTCCACTGAGTTTTTGGACAGTTTCCAAATATCTATCCCATGTGGGTAGCATGAATTCTGAAATGATTCTGTTGAGGAGAGGGTGTTGAACAGTAACCATCATGAATGCATGGGAGAAAGTTGGTTTTGTGTTCAGAAGTAGAATCTGTGCCTCGCTTTAGCAGGTCCATGAGAAAAGGATGTTTGGAAATCCCATGTCTTATTCTCTGTTGTTAGCCTTATCCTCATTATCTTCATGATTCTCTCTCCCTCACATTTTCTCCACTTCTCTTCCACTTATAATGGAAAAAAACACCAACCAACCTTGTTCAAAGGACCACAGATTTCTGTTCTAAATGATGGCAAATGAATATTTTAAATCCAAGAAATATATAATAAATTGGACATATATAAATCTTCAAACAACCCTTTAATCTAAACTTTCATGTGTTAAATCCTTGATTTCTTTGCTTTATCTTTATTCTATATTGGTGACCTAAATTCATATATTGATTACTATGTTTCTTGCTGTACCCCGAGATCGCTATGATTAAGATCTTTTGAATAACCCCTTCATACGAATCAACCATTTCGCAACCTTTCTTTGCTTACTTGAATTTTCTATACTTAGGGTTGGTCTCCTTAAGTACTCCTACCATGCCTCTCTTTTTTGAGAGATGTGTGTGGTTGTGGCTTAGGTTGAGACTTGGTCTGTGTGTGTGTTTAAAAAACCTTCACCAAAAAAAAAAAATTTGCTAAGGGGAGTGTAATTAGGAAATCTTTAATTCTTCCAATAGCATCACTCCAAGTCAAAGATCATGTTTTGCTCCATGTTGCTAACATAAATATTTTAATGTATAGAAAAAATTAAGAGAAATGAAACATAGTTGGAACTGGGTCTTGCAAGATGCATTGGGTACGTATGAGAACTTAAGAAAAGTAGAACTTTGGTCAAGGATATAACTCTTACACAATTACACCCCACTGTATAATACTACATTCGCCTTTATTACCTCTACAAGGCTAGGCCATACTTATCTTCATTATTAGACTACCTAGGTGTTCTCCTGTATATCTAATTCTTTTTCACCAATAGATCAACAAAATCTATGAGCAAGAATGATATTTGTGATTTATTTTAAATGGCATTCTTATAGTTTTCAAAGAGAATAGTTTTGTTTCCTTACATTCTATATAGACTATATTAATTCCATTGCATACACTTCAGTGCCTTTCATTATGTTGAATTCAAATAACTAGTTTTTTTTCCAAATGTTTCAATTTTTTTTTTTTTTCTATTCTTGGGTAAATTTCTTCTCCAATAAAGCAAGGAAATAGGGAAATAGTGGTACGATATATTTACACAATAATCTAATTTATTGCTTCACCTTTGAAAATGGTTTCAGTAAGAAGGTGGGCTACAAGGAAAAGATGGTGGGAGATGATTTCAAAGGATTACTGCTGATCTTTCTGTGTAAGGAAAAAGAAAGAAATAAAAAAACAAAAAAACTGAGCAACAATCCTTTTTTTTTACCTCTAATGATATCTGAGATATCTTTGAACACAATTCATCACTTTGAAATTCTCTCTCCTGGTGTTGGAAAATGGAAACTCCTTTCCTTCCTTGGCCTCCCCTTCATGTGGCTCCTACCCCAAGAAAGTCTATGAATGGTGGTGATATGGTGGTGGTATCAAAATTGCTGCCTACCCTGTTCTCTGCAACTGATGATCCTGGTTCTGAGACTGTGACTCGAGATGTTGATGTTGTGGAGTCTGAGAAACAACAAGGGTGATGGTGGTTTGACTGTTGCATTGTCATAGTCACTTGTGGAGGATGGGAGGGGAAGAAACCAGTGAAGGTGGAATCAGCTCTTGGCTCATCCCAAGACTTGTTTTGGCTAGAAAATCTTATGTCATGGCTCTTGGGTCCTGCAAAACAAACCCATCACAGATTCTTAAAGATGAAGAGAACTGGAGCTCAAAGGTTCATATTCCTCCAAAAAATAAAAAAAATTTCTAGCCTACCTTTTCCCATTTAGAGATTATTATTATTATTGTTGGGTTCTCTACTTATTTTGAAAAAAAAATGGTAAATGAAAGAAAAGGAAAACTCAAATACATTAAAAAAATCTACAAAAAGAAAAAAAAAATGTACTAAAACAAAATATATAAACAAGGCATATTGCAACTGTGCATGATTAAAGCCAAGGAATAAATGAACTTGAGAAGATCAGCATTAGTTGAATTTGAATTGCAAGGGGGTGACCATGGATCATAAGGACAAAAAAAAAAGTGCTAGGCTTCCGAAAAGGAAACAAATGAAAAACAGCACAGAAACCCAAATGCACAAACTGCAGAAACTACCAGGTTATAGGAAATGGAAGGGTCAAGAAGGACACACCAGAGAAGAAATCAAAAGGTGTCTGCTTTGCACAAAACCCACTGTGAGGAGGGAAGTTGCTGCTGCTGCTTGATGAACCAAGCAACACATCTCTATGACTTGAAACTGCTTCACCACCGTTGGTCAAATGGGGAGAGCTATTTAAGCCACCACCAATGAGAGTTGAAAATGGGAAGGGAGATGGGTTGTTGAAGCTGCCATTGCAGAGATTGACACAGTTAGGTTCTGTTATTGTGCTTGAATCTCTGCATACAAAGTTTGCACCCTCTAGTCTGCCATGAACACCTTGATTCAGCTTTCTCCTCCTATAAGCACTGGATTGCTCTCTGTATTTTCTTGCCATTATAACATGCCAGTGATTCTTCACTGCATTATCGGTTCTTCCAGGGAAAAGCCTAGCAATCATGGCCCATTTGTTACCGTACAATCTATGAGCAGCCATTAATCTCTCTTCTTCTTCTTCACTGAAAGCTCTTCTATTGATCCTTGGATCCAACTGGTTAAACCATCTCAATCTACAACTCTTACCTTCAAATCCATAAAACAAACAAGAAAAACAAAATTTAAAAAAAAAATAGTACTAGTACTATCCCTCAAACCAGCAAATTTTGATGAAATAATAAGAGAATAAATGGTTTTTTTTTTCCAATTTTCTTACCTGATCTTCCTTCCAATTTCTCTGCTATAAGGTTCCAGTTCTGAGGGCCATAAAGAGCCACAAGCTCTTTGAGCTTGGTGTCCTCTGCAGGCCTCCAATGGCCTCTAGCACAAAGCTTTGACTGCCCACTATCTATTTCCTTCCCATTCACTGAATTCTCATTTGGATTCTCATCATTCAAGTTGTTGGTGTTATGGCTGATGTCTTCCATGGCAGCATTGTTTTCTCCAAACCCATCACTGGAATCAGAGCCCTTACCATCACCTTCCTCACTGTTGTGGGGGTCCTGATCCTCCACGCTGCTGGTGCAGTTCACCATAAAAGGAAATCCCCAGCAACCTCTCCTGTTATCTTTCCCAGAACTCTTACAGTAATAACTCTCTTGTGAAGATGAGCCAGCTGAGACTACTCCATAGTTAGGATTAATGGAGAGAGAACCCATATCTGCAAACACCCCCATTGAAGAAGAAGAAGAAGAAATGGTGGAGGAGTAAGTACTGCTGAGAGCATTTGAGTTCTCTGGTGCATAAATAATATACCTGTTGTTTCCCATGCCTTCATTTCCTTGGTCACAGATGGTGGTACTGGTGAACTGTTGCAAAGTCTTCATGGCCAAAGATGGGAAAAAATAATGGAAGAGAAACGAAAAGAGAGATTGACAGATCAAAGGGAAGAGAAGGGAAAGGAATGGAGAAAAAGCTTTGAAACAGGAAAAGTGTTTTAACAGAAACCCACACGGCTTCTCATCTCCTGAGACTCTCAGAAGAAGAGTTCACCACCCTGACTGACCCTGACCTCTAAATTCAACTTACTTCTTTCATTTCCCACAATACATCACTCGCACGTGTGAAGGTCATCTCATTTCACGTGTGAAGTAGGGTCTCTCTCTCTCTCTCTCTGTTAAGAGTCCAAACAAAATCTCTCTTAGGCTGTCTCTCTCTACCTTGACAAAAAAGAACTCTACATGGTGTTGTTAGCTTGGGCCAGCACAGGGCCCAGACAGCTTTCTTTTCAAGGCAGGAAATAAGGGCTTGACGCAACACCTCCTGTCTACTGTAGTAAATAAACCTACCTCTCAATCTCTATCAGTCCTTTAACTAGACCCTTAACCTGGGTTTCAGGTTAACCACCCGAAGAAGACCCAACAACAAAACCCATAACAAGAATGACGTGATGCCTCTTCTAGGCCAAAGCATTAAACTCAAACCCGGTTTAAACTTTAAACCCTTTCTCCCCAACTGTTTCCTTTGTCCCCTTTGGGATGGGAACGTATTCTTCTCCATTTGTACCGGTTTTGCTAAAACCGGTTACGCCCTTAGGTGGCCACATGCCTCTTTTGACACCTCTTAACTATGGTTAAGATTCACTCACCTCTAAGGTTCACCCACCTATCTTGTTTTTTTAGAAAAAAATAATAAATTTTTTTGTTAACTATGGTTAAAATTTACCAACTCCTAGGGTTAATTTTTAAAAAGTATTTTTTCTAAAAACCAAATATAGGTGGGTGAACCCTAGGGGTAGGTGAATCTTAACCACAGTTAAGGGGTGTAAAAAGGGACATGTGGTGACCACAGGGGAGTAACCGGTTTTGCCCAAAACCGTTTACAACCAGAGAAACCGATCCTCTGGGGATTTTCACATAGGGACGTATTCTTCTCCGGTTGTAACCGGTTTTGCCAAAACCGGTTACGCCCTGTGATGGCCACATGTCTCTTTTGACACCTCTTAACTATGGTTAAGTTTCATTCACCCCTAAGCTTCACCCACCTATTCTTGGTTCTTAGAAAAAAATAATAAAAAGTTTTGTTAACTGTGGTTAAAATTTACCAACTCCTAAGGTTAATTTTTTTAAAATATTTTTTCTAAAAACCAAAGAGAGGTGAGTGAACCTAGGGGTAGGTGAATCTTAACCACAGTTAAGGGGTTTAAAAAGGGACATGTGGAAACAACAGGGTTGTAACCGGTTTTGCCCAAAACCGGTTACAACCGGAGAAGATCACCGGTCTTTCACATAAGCACCCATCTTACCTAAGAAGATTCGATTTTCATTTTTGCTAGCCCCACTCTCCTCAATTGCCCTCTCCCCTTTTTATTTGCAAGCGAAAATAGATAGGAATTTGTGGTGGGACCCTCCCGGACTAAATTCTTGTCTTTTTATTTTATAGAAAAAAAAAAGAGAGAGAATACAATAAGAGGAGAGTACGGCTACCTCTCTCTTACCTATAAATATCAGCCATTTGATTTGTGTGCTGCCAAACCCAGCACTTAAAAAGTTTTAATACAACAGTGTGAAACGAGGGATTGTCCCAATGGTAGTGTATCTCCCTTTGGAGAGTGACGACTCGTGTTCGAGTCCTGGGTGGCTGTGGCTGTTGAGCGCCCCACCCTTGAATTCTAACCCACTAACCCCTGACAAAGGTAGCTAATGATTGTAGGACCAAAAAAAAAAAACAAACGAATAAGGGTTTCCTTTTTAGTTTATGACAGTGATAATCTTATTATTATATATTTCTTTAAAAAAAAAATGTATTACATTTTTTTAAAAAAATCTTTTTTCATAACTACAAAATTGCTACCTCCGTTCACTAAAAGGAGAGTCTCCTTTCAACCCCAAGAGCTTCACCTCAAAATTAGTCTCTTAATTAAAAGGGAAAATAATCACCTCCTCGGTCGGTGACGTGAGGAGGGCGTCTCGGCTCTCATTTTATTGTCATGTATTTCCCTTCTAACCTTATTTAACTGTGGTTAAGATTCATCCACCCTTAAGGTTCACCTATCTACCCTTGGTTTTTAGAAAAATAAAATAAATTAACTAAATGTTAAAATAAACTAACCCGAGTTAATGAGAGTTGAAGGGTTAGCTATGTGAGAGAGCGAGGAGGTATAGTCTCCTCCTCGGCCGACGAAGGGACTATTGCTCAATTAAAAGTGTCTTATTAGCCTTCTTCCAAAAATAAGCACTTGTCCTTACCTTTAGTCAATCAACCCATATCCTTGTTTGAACTAGTATTAAGCTCCGAACAAAAAAAATAAAAAACTAGTATTAAGTTTTGGCTAAGAATAGAGAGTACCTAAGAGTAAGATAGCATACCCCTTATTTAAAATCAGTGTTTATTCGCATTCAAGGGTCTCATTATGGTGAAAATGATGAACTATGCAATTTGAGCTTCATTTGACCTTGGATGTTCTGTCACGCTTAAGTTGGGTTGAATAAGTTTGTTCGAGCTCAAACTTGAACTTGGTTTATGTCAAACTGAATTCTGGTTGACTCAAACTTAATTATTTTGGTATGTTTTATATGATTTTATTAAAAATATTTATTATTAAATCATAATACAAAAAACGACACAAAAATAATATATTCATGCACAAAAGATAGTCCCTTCAGTCCAGTGTGGGTCCAACCCGACCGTGGTGTTGCTACCCTATAACTGGGAAATGTGCGGGTACTTGTTGCCACTATCTTACGCCTCGGTGAAGATTGAGACTTCTCTTCTAAAAATCCTCTCCGTGTAAAAACAAAAAGAAAAAAAAAAATTGTAGTGAATTTTTATTACGGTTTTCACCCCTTGGAAAACCCAATGTAGACGTTTCATTTAATGAGGTTACAGTGCAACATAAACGTACTCTCTTTGATGTGAAGAACTGAACAACTTCGGTCCAAAACTTTGAAGAGGAATGCTAGCCCTCCTCTAAAGGACTTTTCTATTCTCTGTGAGCCATAAAGCATTGCAATCAGTTATAAAGTGTGTACTCTATTACTCTATGAACAAGTGCAATGCTTTATGGACAGGTGGTTGTGGTTGGGACACGCTGAGAGTAGGATTTGCACTCCTCAACTTTGAAACCTGGTTTGTTATAGAAATTTCAAACTGGTAAGTCCACCCCTACAGGGAATACAGTCCTAGCACTGGTGAACTGGAGCAACTGGTGAGGTGTGAAATAACATAAAACGAACCAACAATTGGAAAGCCATTACAGGGAAATCCCATAAGAGGATGACCCATCTCAGTTACTTCTAAAGCTCTTAAGCTTCACTTTATCCGTGGGTCCAAACAGAGGGATGATGTTGCATCACTATTACCTGGCCTACTCTTGGACTGTACTTGCTATATCATTCATGGGATGTATGCATGCGTGTCTGTACATGTTTATGAGATCATGTGGGTGCCTGCCTTGGAGTCTACATGCCCATCAGCTGGGAAGTGTAGAACAGACCAAATACCAAGTCAATACATGCCATCTCTTGATTTTTTTTAAAAAAATATTATGAACTCAACTGCATCTATATTGTGTTTTAAGGAAAATAAAAGATATGTATTAACTCAGAAAGATAGATCTCGACCTTCACTTGGCGACCATCTTAGCCTACCAGCTTACCTTAATGTATATATTTAAGAAAATTTAATATAAGTAACAAAGTAAACTGCTTTTATGATCATTAATCATTAATCAAAACGAATGCAAATCATCTTGTATCAGTTTACCCACATGGTGTGTGGCGCGGTAGTTCAAAGGTAATGGGATGCTCCCATTGATCCCGAGTTCAAGCCCGCCCCCATCTTTTCTTATGTATGTGGTTTGCGGGATATTGTGCACATCCTCAGGGATTAGTCCTTATCCAAATGGGTTGGGGACACCCATGAGTCATCGGAAAAAGAAGAAAATATATGGGTCATTTTCCATTGGGACTTTGCTACTGATACCGCTTAGAGCCAAGACCACCGAGACCGAGCTATGTAGCACGAGATTTCAGGTGGGGCCATTTTCACATAGTGGCCCCACCTAAAATCTCGTTTTGTACAGTAGCATCTCAGTGGTCTTGGCCCTAAGACGGTCTCAGTCGGTGTAATTCAATGAGGTTTCAAAATGACTTGAGAGAAAAGAGAGACTTCTCCTTTCTTTATATACCATTGGAATCCTACTCATCATAAGATTCAAGGGCTGAGAGGAATCACATCAAGGATTTAATGGTCACCAATCCCGATCATGTTTGCTAGCTTAAAGAACACCTATGAGTCCCTGTTCGATCAGGTTTTCTTAGTGGGACCCATTAACTTTAATATTCTCTCTTGACAGCAATACAATCCAAAATTTGAAAATCAAAGGTTTGCATGGGACCACATGAGTTTTTATTCAATTTAAAAAAAAAAAAAAAAAACTCTAACAATATCTCACTTGGTCCAAGTAATCCTTAAATGAAAATAAAAGAACAAGACTCAACAGATTAAACAACCGTTAAAACACGAGTGAGAACTCTTTTATTTTGAAAAACATTGTTGTCGAGAATTAAATATTTTTTTAATTTTTACTCTGATTCAAAAGCACAACTAACGGTAATTATGGAAGCATATAGCATCTATTAGTGTTCATTACTATAATGCACGTCCTTCAGTGGTCAAACCGTTAGTAATACTAATGTTTCGAACGGAACTTTATGGTTGCTTAGTATGGTGTGATATAGACATTACACAACTTTATGTGATCAAAACGTGTACGTCCAAAAATTTCGTATCCTACATGCATTTAAGCATATGCATGTCATTCTGATACTTTATGGCAACTGTTGGAAGTTTTCATGGATTAAATCTGGGTTCATGATGACCTGTTTGGTGACTCAGATGCCCCTGACCCGTTTTGGGTAGTTTACCAATATTGTCTTTATGTTGTAATCCTAATCCTAATTATATGAGGTGTTTTTTAGGGTTTATTTCGTAAGAGATGAGAGTTGTTTTTCGGATGTATTGGGACGAGGGTTTTCTGAGTGAGAGCATGGTAAAATCTTCAATTGAATATAGAGATCAATCACCGCTACCCGTGGACGTAAGTATATTGCTGAACCACGTAAATCGTGTCTCTCTGTTGATTTCTCTCTCTCTTCAATTTGGTTTTGATTTACTGTTTTAGTATTCGTTATACTTTTATTTGCACGCTTTTGCACAACAACAACTGACATGTGAAGTCTATCACCTTGTATCTAGAATGAACCTCAAACATGATGATCAACCATGTTCAACTTAAGCAACTTGAGAGCTTTGTGCGGAGCTCTCGGACAAACTTGACATCAATGACATCCACTATATGAAGTCCATTACTTGATGTCTTTTACCTTTTGCACGTGCAATTCAAATACATAATCATAATCAAAATGATGCATCAACATTTCATTTGCATAACCATAACAATTTAATATCCGAGAATGCAAGACCATAACATGTAAATCATATAAATGGTTGGAATATAAGACAATAAACAAACACCCCTACTGAGTAAAAGAATTAAAAGATTCTAAAACTCCCATAGGAGTGGCATGCTCTTTAAAGTTTTTGGTGGAGAGTCTTTTAAGTAACGGGTCCACAATCAAAATCAAAGTCGATGAAATCTAAAATCTTTAGCTCACTAATGAAATTCTTCTGCCAAATGGTCTGCTGCGTGGCCTCAAAACAAAAAAAATAGATACCGAATAAGTGACAACTTCTGGTTCATTACATCTCCGGTAAACCAACATGAAGTCCTTTAAGATAACCCCAAACATCCAAAAGTGCGATTTCTAGTAATCATGATACTCAAAACACAACGTGCCTCCTTATATCTTTCATGTCAAAACTTTTTGACAAGAAAATTTTGGTATCATGCAACATAAGAATGTCATTAGTTGCTCGGAGCAACAAATCTTTCTGGTCAGAATTCCTTTGATTTGGTAAATCTACCTACACCTAATGATTGAGGAATTAACAAGTAATAGGTGAGTTTCTAATATATATATATATATATTATAGACTTTAATTCCTCTCTCATTGCATCCAGCCACTCAAGAGAGTGCTCACTATCTACAATATCTAGAAAAACTGGAAAGATCTTCCGATTTGTTAATGTCACCTTCATCCAGATATACCTTATAGTCAGTAGAAATAGCAAATTTCTTTCCTAGTAGATTTTCTAAAAGGAACTGGTGCCTTTATGGTAATTAGAGTGACTTAACATGCTGCAAACAACTTCTAAATAAGTAATGTTCTTCTCTCAGCTACACCATTCTGCTCCAGAGTTCCATAAGTGGTATACTGAGGCACAATACAATGTTCTCAAAATGAACTAACAAAAATAGCATAATCAACTCCATCTAGATCTGCTTTCTTATACATCTCACTCTTGACTAATGACTGTAGACACTTCTTAAATATATGACCCAACTTATGATGCCACAAAATAAAGAAATTCTCTTTTGTCTAATACATCTAGAACCGATAAGAGGAGTAATGTAATCAACAGACATACACAACAAGGATGATACAAAGTGATGTTAGCTAATAAAGATCATCCACTAATATATTACTAGTATCAAATCCAACATAAATAATATTTCGCCTAGACAACGACACAAGGAAAGTGTTATCTAATAACAAAACATAAATAAAGTCTAATACTAATCAGTAAGTTCCAATAGCATTCACTACTGTTGGTGCGGAGTTCCCCAAAAATAGCAGCTCCTCAGCTTTGGCGCTTCACCTATTAATGAACCCCTCTGTTCTTCTTATAACAATCCTCATACTTAAAACAATCTTTTTTCATGTGACATTTCCTCTTGCAAAAGTAACACTCAATTTCCTTTAGTTCCACAACATTATCATTTCCCTGAAATTGATGTCTTGAACTTTGCCTGAATTATGTCCTGAACTCTATCCTTAATTTTGTCCTGAACTCTGTCCTTGCCAAAATTTTTGTGAATTGGGCTTCTTGAACCCATTTCTCTTAAAGTTCTTCTTGCCACTAGAATTCATAGCTAAATTTACAGACCAACCTTTTCACGCTTCATACGCTCTTCTTCACTTATATGCACTGCTATCAGTTCATAAAGGTTCTACTTCCTATCATGTGCACTAAAATTAATCTTAAAAGAGTTAAATGATTGAGGAAAAGAAGCTACAACCAAATGAAAATTGAGGTGGTCCTCAATGGTCAGCTTCAACTCTCGAAGAGAGATAATTTGCATAGAGATCTTCAGGATATGCTCCCGAACATTTCTAGTACCATTATATTTCAATGAAATCAACTGAGTCAGACAAATGTACTGACGAGACCTAATAGACCCCATAAATTGTTTCTTGATTGTCTAAAAAAGCACCTTAACAGTATCAGTAGTAGGAATATCATCCTTGATAGCTTTTTGAATAGAAGCCCTAATGATCATCATGGTCATCCAATTCGCCTAATACCACTTTGAATGTAAGAATTTGTCTGAGCCTGAAGACTTGACAGTGAGAGTAACCAGTTTTTCCTCTAAGATGAAAAAATCATAATCAAGGCAGTCCAAAACTATATCCAGCTGCATCCTCCAAGAACTATAGTTGAAAGTGAAACCATTCAGAGGCTCAATTTCAGTCAAATGTTTATGAACAACAGGCTCATCCATAGTTGCAAATGTCATTGTTTTATATATTATGGTATATCTCACAAATTATTGCACAAATTATAATAATTCACTTTATACTTGTTCTTACAAGACTTTACTTAAACTTTATCATTCTAATCTGGTCTAGGGTTAAGCCGGTTAAGATTATTTATTTCCACTTTACGGGACAGGTAGACACATAATCTAATCACACATTTGGGTAAGAGATTTCGACATGCAATTCACCCCTCAATTGGCGACAACAGTCACGTACAAAACTAACCTATCATGTTTTGAATTGATCAGGACACTTCCACACCTTTGGACAAGATGGTTATTATTCTCTCACCATCACGTACAAATAATTATGTCCTACTCAGTTTACATGAAGTCCCTAGACACTTTTGGACAAGATCAGTTATTCAATATAAGTGAGTGCAAATCTACAATCCTAAAGAGACCAAAATCCCTAAATTTCTCAATCATTGAGTGTAGGTAGATTTACCAAATCAAAAAAAATTTGAAAGGAAATTTGAAAGATTTAAAGTCAGACTTATAGCTAAAGAGTTTGAGCAGAAAGAAGGATTGTCTTAGGGTAATTGTGGCTCTTGTGACACAGTTTGAATGGTGAGCTTGAAGAAGTGATCTACATGAATCATCCAGAAGGATTGTTGCTCCGAGCAAGTAATGACATTCTTATGTTGCTTTGATACCAATTTTTAGGATTAAAAATAACAATATGCTTGATCTAAACAATATTATTTAATCTGATCTAGATTATGCAATTGGATTTTTCAGATTACATATTCAATAGAGATTGAAAGAAATAATCGCATACCAACTCGCTGGAATATCCTTATTCTCTTCTCAGTGTGATGAAAGGCTTCACGTACTGCGAATTGGGGAGAAGTCTTCTCTTTTCTCCTTAGGTCTGATTCAATTGGACTTCAAAATGACTTAAGGGAAAAGAGAGACTTTCATTTTCTTTATATGCCCTTGGAACCCTACCCATCATAAGATTCAAGGGCTGAGAGAAATCACACCAAGGATCTAACGGTCACCAACCACGATTATATTTGCTAGCCTTATGAACACATATGAGTCCATATTCAATCACGTTTCTTTAGTGGAACCCAATAACTTTAATATTCTCTTTTGCCAACAGTACAATCGGAGTTTTGAAAACCAAAGGAATGCCTAGGACCACATTGACTTGTATTTAATTAAAATAAAAAACTCTAACATGATCCACAGCATCCCCAAGAAAAAACCCCAGTTGGAATGAAGCTTTGGATGGCCAGCAAAGGTCGTGTAAATGTAGGAGTTGAGGCCAAGGGAGTTTCTAACAATGGATATGATGCAAATATATACTTATTAATATCTTAGTTTATTTGGATCACCAAAGAAAATTCTACTAGTGAGCTTAGGGTTTTGATTCGAAGTCTCCCAAAAGATGATATGGATTACATTGAGGAGAGAGCTAAAAACGACCATATGTTATAGTATATTCAGACAAGGACAATAGATTATTTATTAGTCTCCAACTTTTCAGACCACCCAAAGAAAGGGAAGAGAGTGAAACGTGTGTTGACAGAATGACAGGCAATATGCAAAGGAGAATATATTGCTCTCATCATGCAATCTTTACCTTTGGCCAAATCAAGGGACTTTAATTTGTTTTTTCCTTCCTTACATTTTCACATGTTCCTTCCCTCTCTCCCTCCCATCTCCTTCCACGTGGGGGCTAGCTATCTGTTGACTCATTCAAAATTCAGCCCTTCTAGCTTACTCTTGCCAAACCCTTTTGTCTTCAGAAACTCCTTAATGTTGATTTTATTGCCTTGGCTTCTTACTTGTTTCAGTGCTTTACTGCCTATTTAGCTTGCCTACCCTTACTACACCTCCTTGGTTGCTCCTCTGGTACAAGTGTGTCCTCTGATATGGACTCAATTCGAGTCCCTTGGGTTGAATTTACCAAACTTACGTACCCACAAGTATATTGCCCTTTCTTTGAATGACAAACTACGATAGGATAAATTAACAAATAAGTTGCAGGATTACAAAATCTAACTAGAACAGAAAAGGGAAATGAACGATGAAGAACTAATAAACTTAGAAAATCCTCCATATAAGCGATTCAATGCGTGTGAACAGAGAATTTTGTCACCTGAGTTTCTTGGCTTGATTTGGAAATTTAATACAAAACTTCCCATCCGTTTAGTTATTCAATATGTTTATGTGTTTGTAACACTCTTACTTTACCCTTGCCGAGAAAATAAGTTAAAAAGAGAGAAAAGAAAATTGGACAAAACATAACTAAGAATTGTAATAAAAATTTATTTTATTTTCTATGTTTTCACCTATTTTCTCTCCAACCAATTATTTTTAGTGTTTTCTTCTTCTTTTCTTCTCTCTTCTAAAAATATAAAGAACTAAATTGTAGGAAAGGCCCCTTCACTTAAAATGGCATGCTTTCCATTATTATTACCTAAAAGTGCATGCTTTTGACATATTTATAAATAAATAAATAAATAAAGACATGCTTTGCATTTTTATTACCTAAAAATGTATGATTTTGACATATTTACCCATTAGCTATGCATATAAAACCCAAACACTAATAAGGGTGATATTGAAATATATACCCTATTTGGTAAAACTTTTCAAACCATGCTCTTTTAGATGATATTTTTTTATTTAGGGTGACTAAACCGTACTTAGCATATAAGGGATTGGATTTACAAAACCCAAAACAAAAGAAAAATAGAATTTAAGAGATCGGTAAGAAAATGAGACAAAAGTATAACATCATCCAAACCAATCAATTCAGCTATAAATTAAAAGGGCTGAATCATGATTTATGAACATTTCCCTCCTAGAATTACAGAATAATTCACTAATGAAAATTAACTAACTATAACAGACTGATACAAGGATCAATTTATATACCCAAAGGGTACATGTACCAACTGTGATCCGCAATATAGAATAACGAAGACTCGTATTGTAATCTATATGAATATTTGATATCCGTAACATAAAATATTCATGTACTTAGGATGGTTTGTTAGTCCATCTAAAAGGATGATGGATAGGTAGTTAGAGAGGCTCTTATCACATGATGTGAAACCTGATATGGTACTGTTGTTGGATTACCCAACCAAGAAACAGAATTGTTATAAGGAAGAAATTGTGGGAATTAACGAAAAGGGGTGTTTTGAATGTTTGGTTTCTTGTAAAAATGGGATGGGTTGCTATGACATCCCAAGCTCGTGTGCTTGAGTGGTTATCTTGAACATGAATAAAGAAACATGCTTTTGGGATGACCCTTGTAAGGAAGAGAGAATCTCTGGGCAATCAAAAAAAAAATTTTAATTTTTTTAAAAAGGAAAAGCCACAAATGCACGGAAGTATTTGAAAGGATAATAATATGTGGGGGTAAGAGGTCACAAGTTGATGTGGATGGCCCACCATATAAAGAGAAGGACTGGTCCATAAGATTCTGTTGGGTCTGTTCCCTTGGAACTACATGAAAAGGAAAGCATGGTGGTGCTTCTCTGACCTTACTGTTGCTATAGGGTACCCCAGCCCCCCAAAACAAGACAAAACCAACCCCCAAAATGGGGGTGGAAGACAAGGGCATATAGTTGTCAGTAGAGAGCATGAATGGGAGGACTTTTTAACTCTACTATTGCAGATACAAACACAAAAGATCAATTGCTTTGCTCCTTTTTTCCTTTGCATATGATGCATTTCAAGAAGAAAGTCATGTAAAATTGTTTTTGTAGGCACTAGAACAGCCATCAACCCCTTATCTAAATTCTAAATTAAACCATGTGTCTCCAAAAAGAGGACCTTGATACCAACTGCATGGCCTTACATCCAAGTTTCTCTATAATGGGCCTCATTAAGAGCCCCCCACACCTGAAGCAACACTTGTCCCATTAGTTGAGTGTTCATGGTTCCACTCGGGATCAAGTTCGGGTGTGACGTTGGGAAATTCGCCAACCACTAACCTTGAACAGATACTAACCTTGTTAACTCGGGTGCAGCCTAACTATATATATATATAAATATCCATAAAAAAACAATGGCCACATATATATGTATGCAAAAGAAATTAATTAATTAATTGATCGAAACCCCCACACACCCCCCCCCAAGTAAGTTAAAACCCCACAAAATTCAAGAAGAAATTAAATATTGGTTCCTAGAGGAACTGTGCTACTACAAAGGCCTTGCAGTTGCACTCAATTGGTCTACTCTAGCAAGGCAAATATAACAACCTAAAACCCATTTGAAAGATGGATACCTACCAAGGTCAAATGCTTTCAATGCTCCACAATACATTTCTTGCTGGGTATTGTCTCCCTAGTAGCTAGTCTTACAGCCATCAATGGACATGTATTGATGTGCAGGCCATCTTCCCAACTACCACTTGGAACAAATGGAATAAGATTTTGACTAAGACCCATCTCTTCATGTAGAGGTCATGCATGCATGTGAATTTGTTATGCATCCATTGTGATGATGGTGGGTAGCATGGGACATATATATGCATTCCTCTCATATAAAAAAATAAACAAATAAATTACTTGAAGTGTACAAATCCAACCGTTTGTTGTAGGATTTAGTCACAAGGTGGTATAACAACACACTCCACATGCATATATTGTATGGAAACGCACAGCTAGAAGCCTAGAACCCTACACAAAACCAAAGATGAAGTCACAAGGGGTAGGCAATGCTCACAGTACAGAAAGCTGGAAAGAAGAAAACAAAACAAAAAAAAAAGATGGATGACATGGGTTTTCTTACTGATTTCCATGAATTATCCCAAAAGGAGGAATGGATTCCACAAACTCCTCATTCCACATATAGATAGTAAAGGTTGTGATGATTCACTGTCATAAGCTTAAGAATCCGTAACCTTACTACTACAGACTACAGAGAATCATAAAGCTTAAGAGTCTGTAAAAAGAGAGATGACCTCATTACTATTAAATACTAATGCTATAGATGAGTACTAAAGGTGGGTTTTCACTCCTTCCCATAATTTGCAAGATGTGCACAACACATAGCAAATGTCCTCTAACTAAATTGTTTTTTGAAAAAAAGGATAGGAGTGTAAAGGTTAGACTGAATCTTCCCTTAAAAAAAAAATTAAATTAAATTAAATACAAAACCCTCTAATCTTTCTCAGTCTTCCATAGTAATACTCTTACAGCAAAGTAAAAAATAAAAAATAAAAATGAGAGAGATGCAATAAAAGCCAAAAACGAAGGGTTAAAATTGAAAATTTAAAGTCATGTACAGTATATAGAGATGTAAGAAGTTATATAACTGTACAGATGGGTGGCAGTGGCAGAAGAGTGAGAGAGAGAGAAATAAATGGTGGAGGATGGAAGAGGAAGGACAGTTTTGATTTTGCTGAGATTTTCTTGCATTGCTTAGGGAAGAGACATATCTTTACCAACGCAGAGAGAATTGTCTGCACCTGAGCTCCTCTCTCTCTCTCTCTCTACCCACGGACACTCCTCTCACTAACGAAAAGAAGAGATTGTACACGTCCACGTGCGTTGCGCTGTTCCGAACAAACAAAGCAAGCCCAACGGTTTGAACACAGTACCATATGTATTTGAATATATTGACTATACATATATCTTTATCTTTTCTTTACTATCATAATGCAAGACGGAAGTGTTGCTGATTTTTCCGAAATTTCCAAACTACCTTTTATGTAAAATAAAATTATGATTCAATGTTTTACTTTAATACGTTAATGTTTAAATTACCCCTTATTATCTTAAAGAATAGAATCACAACCAATTACGATAGAACTTGGGGAGAGTTCAATCGCACTCATGGGTTAACACATATCCCTTTTAACTCCTATTAACTCTGGTTAACTCTTTCTTCTCGTTCTCACGTGCATCGCACGTGCCACCCACTAATACAGATAAAGCAATAGGACACTATATCATATTAAATTTTAGCTTATTATATTGTATTATTGGGTTACACGTGCTATGCACGTGATTAACCGTGGTTAAGAGTCTATAACCCTTAGGTTTCAACATTCTAACCTTGGGTTGTAAATTTAATTATTTAAACCCCATATCATTAATATTAACCATGGTTAAGTAGGATTAAAAGGGAGATGTGTTAACTTGTGGGTGCAATTGAACTCTCCTCAAAGTTCAATCGCGAATTGCTGTGATTTTATCTTAAAATAGATTTTAGATGAGAAATGGGTAGTTTGAGAATTAAGTAAAATATTAAATGAAGGTTTTGTATACAAGGGTAGTTTAAGGAATCCTAGCTCCTCCTGGCTGTAGTGAGGATGCTTTTTTTTTTGTTTGGTTAAGAGATAATCTATGGTGATGATGCATTGCACTATCCTTTTTATGAGAGAGAAAAAGAAAGATATAGATGTGGATGGACACTGCACAAAAAACAGTATACAACCATGTCAAAGTTATATAATGTACCTTAAGGTTCCATCATCTACAATAGAGCCTTGACTCTATGTACCCTAAATGTGGCCCACTAACTCATGCTTTCTGAGTATTACTACAGCCCCTCAGTCTTCACCATCCAAACTTCAGGCTTCAGGTAAAGCTTGGATCAGGTAATTAAGAGAAAAAAAAACTAGGGTTACTACTGGTGATGGGAAAAGGGCAGACATTCAATGGTTAGAAGTGTCTACTCAGTCTGATTTATGTCCTATGCCCAACTGAGAGGTAGCCTGCCTATGAGTTTGTGGCTCAGTTCCACTAGGGCCAATGGACCTGAGATGTATGTATATATATCATGTACCTTCCATTATCAGAAGGTCCAATCAATCCCTTAAAATTGACTCTAAAGAAACTGTTCTATTTCTTACATGAGGATTGTTTGCCCTATACTCAGCCCTACCAACCAATTGTCCATTTTACCTGGGAAGAGTGCTTTAATCATTACAAATTGGAAGGATGATTAATGAAGAGTGAGAGTAGGGGTTTAAAAGAAACTTTGATTTCTATTCTACTGCATTTCTAGGAGTTTTTCAGTTCACCAAATTTTATTTTATTTTTATTGTAAAATCATTCTTCTGAACAAGGAGAAAATCCATTTTCTAATGGGTTTGATCACTATAGTAAATAGTTTTCACCAAACACCAAGAACTATGAGTGTGACACCAGTAGTATGACCTAAGTAATTAGAGGGTATACATGAGGTGGAGAGGTACATGGGCTATTATTAGGGGTATCAATAGATACAAATATTATTTGTATCCAAATTTATTTACTCCGATAATTATCTAAATGGGTATACCGTGGAATGAATTCAAATAGTGATTTTACTATTTGTTTATAATCAAATACGAATACGGATATTGTCAAATTGATGTATTTGATTCGATAAATGTCCGACCGATTATATAATATACTATTATGTAAAATTAATATATTTTAAGTTTATAAAACTAAAATAACCTTATAAATATATATATTTAATATAATTTAAGATATTAAATAATTTTTAAATATAAATGATATAAAACATTAATTGGTTTTTTTTTTTAAAAAAAAAAATTTAACATTTTTTTCTTTATCTTAAATCTTGTAAAAGTATTCAGATAATGCATATATTATCCTAATTCAAATATTTTAATCGGAGTCGGATACAATTATCATATTTCACTATCTGTCGAGTATTTATTTTAATTCGAGTATTTATTCTAATTCAAATGGTTACAGCTCTTCGAGTATTTGTTCTAATTCGAATAGTTACAGCTCTAGCTAGTATGGGTATGACCCTATTTTATTAGAAAAATAGTTAACGGATCCCATTTTATAATGGAATGGCCGGTCCTCGTTGGTCCATGCCCTTAAATACTCACTGTGGTTAAGATTCACTCACACTTGGGGTTAAGCTATCCAACCATAGTTTTTCAAGAAAGAAAAAAAAACCAAAATCTTAATTATAACTTAATTAAACTTAACCAGGATTAAAGGAGTGTTAAAAGGGACACAAAGGATAAGGGGGTAAGATATGAAACGGACCCATGGGTCCGCTAAGCACTGCTCATTTAATTAGCTTCATCACTCCTAAATCTATCAATGCAAAACCATCTGGCATTTGTCCATTCAGCCTCATTGAATTTATTTAGAATTAATTCTCATTGGTCATTCCCAAGAAGATATACCTCTAAATTCGTTTTTGTTTTTTGTTTTTTGTTTTTTTTTAATTTTTAATTTAAACTGAACTCAGACTGTTTAAATAAGCTTGCGTCACTGTGTCAGGTGTAGCCAACTGATAGAAAAGAACTTCAAATCTTGTAGATAAGATTAGGATTTCTTTACTTTAAACAGAGTCATAAACCCTGAAAATAGATATAGATAGATGGACTATATTGAAGTAGGAACTCACAAGGTAACAGTATACGATATGCATACCATTTTTCTTATTTTGTAGGAAGTATATGGTAGGCCTCAGGTTCATCATCTTCAATGCGAACCTAGATTACAGTACATATGGACCACATTCATGGACTGGCCAGTGGTTCAAAGTTCAAACCTCATAGACATGATTAGTAGATAAGATTAGTAGGAGGATCTTAACCTCCCAATATGGTTTAGTCCCACATCGGTTGGGAAGTGGACTTCGCAGGGGCACTATAAGGGGCCATCAACCCTCATTAAGAAAGGCCCTTTTGGAGTGATTGCTTGGACTTACCCTTGTTGCGCCTTAGATCTGGCTGTGTGTGTGTCTTACACGATATCATTTCTCAACCCAAAATAACCTCCCAATAAGATTATTTGGGCTATGCCATGCACAGAAGGTGGGCCACAATGTTAAAGCTCACATTGTACTAATCCGACAATCTTACCCATCCGATAATGAGATTTATACACATCTAAATGATGTGGTCCTACCAAGTAAATTTACACCCAATGAGTAGTTGCCACGTGTTCTTATTCATGTAACTTTTATGGTGTAAGTACCCATTATGGTGTATACCATCACCCCTTTTCTCTAGAAATATCTGGAAATCGAGAAAGTTTTAGGAAAACTAAAGAGGAATAGAGCCCAAGTTAGGTTAGGGGCTATGAGAGGTTTAAGAGATTTGTAGAGAGAGAGAGAGAGAGAGAGAGAGAGAGAGAGAGAGAGAGAGAGAGAGAGAGAGAGAGAGAGAGAGAGGCCAATGGTTTAGAAAATGAAGTTCAGATAACGCCGTAGATCTGCCTCAGTGGTAGGGGTGTGGCCTCTCTGTTGAGGAAGAGGAAGGTCTAGGGATCCAATCCCCCAGGATGACAAGTCCGCAAGAGCTCCAATCTCCCAAGCTAACCACTAACCATTGTTCTACCCACTAACCGTAGTTAACTGATAACCTCAGCTAAAAAAAAAAAAAAAGAATAACGCCATAGATACAGAGGAAAAGATGAACAAACCCCTCACAAGCCACAGATTCTCTTTTCAACATTTAAGGAAACCGTCAGAGATGGAGCAGTTTGAATAACAACACACCCTTCCTTGTCTTTTACCATAAACATGAGAAGATCTAAACATCTACATCTTGTGTTAAAAATTGATAAATGCCCACTTTTATCCTTCACTCACTAAGGATATAAAGAGTAGTCCTTTTCATACAACCAAAAATTAAAATCCTTTCCAATAAAATTCTACTTCAGGAGTTGGTTTACAACATTTCCAAAGCCCTAAGTAAACCTAATTATAAGGCATTTTACTTCCTCATCACTAGGCACCTTTACCAGAGTCTTGCATAAAACACCTGCAGCAAGCTACAGCCTGCATATCTGTGAGACGACAACGGATCAATTTGTTCAATCAACAGTCAAGATAAAGAGTTTATTTACCAGTTGATTCAAGTAATCTGTTTGTGTTAATTTCAAGTTCGGATCTTCCAAGAGAAGCCCAAAGCAGGGTTCCAGATTCATGTGGACAGAGCAATCTGACGAGAGCGTATCAGTTTTCACCCTGCAATGTAAACAAGACTAAATAGACAAGGTTTTCATAGGTCGTACCAGAGGTCAATCCATAATGCACCCTTCTGAAAATGTAACTGTACATGTACATGATAAACACATGCATTTGTATCTGTACATATTGCGATATTGTTCAGTTTTAGAGATGAGGGGCACGTCGAGACACAAGTTGTGTCGGCAACTACCATGATTCAGGATGCCCTGCCCTGGCATAGGCCCCACAATAACAAAACAACAAATGTGGTCTACCTGGTGGATTTTTCCTTTCCCACAAGGATGCTCTCAAACAAGATTCCCTCCCAACATAGAGAGGGATCACAACAAGAATTTCATGGCTGCAAGTCTGCAACAGATGGGTAGCAGACACTATCAATTCACAAGAAGATAACATAGCACACAGATTTCATGGTTTCCGTATATCATAATGCCAACAAAAGCTACAGAGGATGAGGGGGACTATATACTGATATATAACTCATTTCTTCCGACAGAGCTGAGTCTTGTTGAGGCCTCAGTAAGTGTGGTGCATATAACGTTAGCTGAATATTTCGCATGGCCAATAGGGCTCAAGCTAGGTCATCAAGATACAGACATGCATAAAGAAGACAAGTGTGGTGTACTACTTAGAAGAATCAAATTGTATGGAACATTCACTCTACAAGACTAATGTTTGACCTAGTATATCTCCTTGTTTAGCGCCTTAAATAGTCACTGGCTCAACCATTACTACCAAGAAATCCACTTCCCTTTCTGGCACTAGAAAAATTACCCTTCTAAATCCAGCAAAATGAGCTCTCTTTTCTTTATTCAATTCCCGCTTTAGATACTCAACCTGGCACCCGGAACATTCTGCACATAAGAATTTCGTGTTGGAACTTCGGAGAATGGTGAAACAACCCATATTTCTCTCCTAGCTTCCTTTCCTCTTTTTTTTTTTTCACTTATGCTATGTTTGGTTGTCGAGAAAATCGGTGAAAACATGGAAAAGAAAATTTTGGATTTCTAATACAATTCTTAGCTGTGTTTTGTCCAATTTTCTTTTCTTTTCCATGTTTTTATTTATTTTCTCGACAACCAAACATAGGATTATGCAATCATTAAAAAACAATGTGAATGAATAAGCAACTGTACTTAACAAGTAAATCACGAATCCAACTGGTCTTGACATATAGTCTATGAGCCCATATAGCAAACAAATTTGGTGGATCCATAGTTAAAAAAGTTTATTGCTTAATGTCAGTCTAGGCCCACATGGATCTTTAAATCATCAAAGAAGGCAGTTATATTGTGTCTATTGAATTCCCAAATTCAGATGCCCGCATCAGAACTGAGTTAGATAATATGCTTCATTTGTATAAAAACCATGAAATTTATCATATTCTCTCGCTGGATCCAGCTTTAGACAATCCCTTCAAATATGACACGATGATAAGGTGAAACATGAATTCTAAGTAAACTCCCCCACCTCGTGTATATTTCAAAATTCTCAAGTCATAATCATCTTCACAAGTTAGACCAAATTCAGTGGGTTCAGAAGACTGTATGTAGGGGTGGTTAAGGAACCATGTTGCTCGTGAACAGCTCAAGCTCGACTCGTTATCAAACACCCGTATTATACCCGTATAATACTTTTAGGAGGGGTCACTAGTTCAAACTGCGTACTTTTACCGTGATACGTATTATACTTGTATCACTGTATAATACTTGTTTAATACATGAATTATATAGTAAACACGTACAATATGTGTATTTTTGCCATACTTTTACCATGCTAAACGCATATTCCGTATTAAATAATTGTTATTAGTCAATATCATGATTTTTATTTATTTATAATTATTAATTATTTTTTAATTTTTCCGTTCCTTTATTGTGTTTTTGCCGTATAACACCTGTACTTTCCAAACGGATCATTGTCGTATTATACTCGCACCCGTACTTGGCAACTATGTATATATATACTTAGCATACTAAAATATTTAAAACATACTTACTTCATTTAAATACTAAAATTAAGTATATTTATTGTACACTAATAAAGATTAATAGTAAATAATCTATTTTACATGATAAGAAAACCCTTCATCCAATTATAAACTTATACTAAAATTTTAGTACAGACCATAATTTCTTTACCTAGGATAATAAAGTAAAATTTTCACCTAATACAAATAGCTCTATCCAATGTTCCAAGCTGCTCGCAAACTGCTCGAGCTTGGCTCAAGTTCGTTTACTAAAACTTGAGCTTGTTTATTTAATAACCAAGTCAAGCTCAAGCTTGACTTTCAAGCCCATTCAATAAAAAAACAAGCTTGAACACACTACTACTCGGCTCGGCTCGATAACACCCCTATAGTGTATGCCAATTGCCAAGAGGCCAATAAAAGTAACAGTAAAATAAGTTGGAAAGTCAATCATGTTCACAACCGTTAAATATCTTCTCAATTCGACTGAAGTCAACCTTATGAAACTTGGCAATGGCAGATATAACAAGGGCCAGCCAACTGTTCCTCAAAAATTCATATACCTTTCAGCAACAATCTAGCCTCTCCACTTTACTTGAATCTTTCAAGCTGATGATTCCAGAGCAAATGTCAGTTTTACTTCTGCATTGTCATTCCCTCTATGCTGGCATCGCCTTGTGCTTATGAGGAGTGTATATTACCTTTACCCTTATTCCCACTTGGTCCAGTCTCACTCATTCGAACCCCACCAATACCAGCGCTACCGCTCATCAGCTCGGCCCAAATCCACCCATCATATTGGCCCTAAGATCATCTCTCCTCAATCGCTCAATGTTTCTATGCCCTTTTCTTATTCATGTGTGCCCTCATTGCCTGGCTAATCTCTCAAGGGCACGGAGGGCAAAGGTTAACATTTGTATGCCCACCCGACAAATATTTAAATCAGACAATCCCACCACCTTAAAAACCCACAGAATTTGCATCTCGTCCTTAACCTACTATCATCAATAGGGTCCAAAATAATGCTATCTTTGATGTGCTCTAACACTCTTCTTTGGTGTCATATCCAACCTGTTTAAACAATGATAGTTAATATAAAAAATTTCAGAGTATCCAATTAAAATATTTAATATTTTATAATAATTTATAAATAAAATTTTATAAGGAATACATTTTTAAAATTTAAAATATATTTTTGCAAAATATATAATATATCAGAGTAAACCATTAAGTTCTATACACTTATTTAATGCAATACACATGCAAAAAATAATAGTTTTTATTTACAAAATATTATAAAATTTAAAATTAGGGTTAGTACATATATCTTGTAGATCATCTATAGAATTAATCCATTTCATTTTTTGAACCCTAGATTGAAGATATTTTTCAAACTATAGAAGTTTTTTAATTTTTCAAAAAAAAGTTGGTAAATCATCAATTTCTTTTTAAAAAATGGGTTTTGGTCTATGGATTTTGCATGCAATCAATAGATCTACCCATTTTGAGTTGATTGAGTTGTTGTTTAAGGGCTAGAAATTGATTAGAAGAGAATATTTTTAGAAAATGGTTCTAAAGGTGTTTTGAAACACCCAAATGAGCAAAAGACACGGTTTTAACGAGTCTCGACCGATTATATATACCGATACGCACCAATATTGTGCGACACTAAAGAATTATATGTATTTTGCGTACTAGGGTACCTGTCATCTCCAAAATTGGTCGTACTGGACCACAACGCCCGACATGTCTCGATTTTTTGAACCATGCTTAGAAGACAACACTACAAGAAGAATAGAAAGAAGAGTGCCATCATAGGATTGGCAAGTGGAGATAGAGTAGAGGCAACTTGAGGAAATGGTATAGTATAATGCAAGTTTGGTTGTCAAGGAATTAGGTAAGGATGTGGGCACATGTACGGTAAGGCTACCTTTAGTCCACTATTGACCTGAGGGGAAAATCATGGTAACCATGGTTTAAAAAAAATGCCGAAACCGATACATATCTCCCGATATATATAGGTTTCAGTAAGACCCGATCCTGTTTTCCTGACATGTACACACTTTCTTGAGAAATTTCAAATTATAAAACTCTACTGAAACCGTTATCTATCGAGCAAGTCCTACCGATATGTATCGATTTCGCTCGTAGGACTTGTTTGATGTTTTATATATATACGGGTTACATTAAACTCCTAAAACTCAACTCTTTCGTTTCTCTCGCATTCATTCCTATTCTACTTGGTATTGGCTTTAGGAAGTATGTATCTACTCATCTGCTGCCTTACTTTATTATATTTTTATTTAATATGATGTTTTGAAAAAAATTCAAAAATATGTGTCAACCGAATCCGATATGTATCGGTGATATGCATCAGTTTCGGTTGGGACTTGTACAGTCCCCGAAACCATATTTTTTATCCTTGGTGGTAAGTGGTAACGTCCTTCAAATTTAGTTGTCTGATGGAGATCACGTGACAGATAATCATTGGGTCAATCAAGAGAACCACTTGATATCATTTTCACCAAAGGACCTCACATCTAGAGTTCGGGGTGGTAGACCAGTAGCCAGTGTTACCTAGGCACTTCAATTTTTCCAAATTTTGCCGTGCCGACACTTGGACACGATACGACACTCCATGGCACGACACGACACTTCTTGGTACATGCCTATACCATGTCATGGTGACGTCAACATTATAGTTAGGCACGTGGTCCTTCAAATATGTCGTGCCATTATAAAAATACAATTGCTATGAACTTTTTGTCAAGTTGTGTTGTTTTTTTAGAAACATAGAGGAATTTTATTAGGAGAGCAACGGCCTCTCTTCTCTTTTTTCTCTCTTGTTGCTCATTTTCACTCCCTATATGAATATTTTTTATAACTTAGGTATATAATTTTTTTTTTAATTGGGGACATGTGATCCCCCCTCTTTCTATTATTGTTTCAAAATTTTGAGTTATAATATATATATATATATATATATATAATCATTTTAAAAAATTTGTATGTCTGTACTGCCGTATTGAGATTTTTAGAGCTTGCCGTGCCGAACACCTCTAGACACCTAGACACTTGGCACCCGTACCACGTGCCTAGGTAACACTGCCAGTAGCCCAAAATCAGAGGGGTGGCCCGATCCACTTAACTAAGGTTCCTGTCCCAAAGGTGTGGAAGCCCAATATAGAGAAGTCTTTCTCACTCGATGAAGAAGATCCCTTTGGGCTTCTCCCCTTGATTTCAAAGCCCATCAAAGTTTCTCTAGAGTTTAACTTAAAAATCTTCCAGATCAGATGGGTGGGTTGTTCCCACCTAACCAAGACATGGGGACTGAAATAGCTCCGATCTTTCGAGAGATGGGGGATGTTGTGGTAGGGTTTCCATTTCGAAATTGTTGCCTACGAGAAGATTAGAAAATTTGTGTTGGTTCAACACACTCGCGATTAGTCGAATGGTGAATTCTCAAGAGTTTATTCTAATTGATGTATCTCCATGCTCAGTGGGGCATAGTGCTTAGTCGAGAGGCAAGAAAATCCTTTATGCAAAGGCACTAGAGGAACTAAGAAACCTAGTATAGAGGTGCACAGGTTTCAAGGTCTGGTGGGATATGATCATGGTTCTTCGCATTTGGAATGTTTGAACCAGTGTAGTCAAGGCGTCTAGGCGATGCCTAGGCGATTAGCCCCGGCTAGGCGAGGCGTTGCCTAGGCGAAGCCTAGGCGTGGCCTAGGCGATAAATTTAATATAAATATATATATAATTATATATATATCACGTATATATATAACATCAAAAAGATCAAAACTCCACACCCACATTCCACAAAAACATAAAATAAAAAGTCTATTACAAGTATTCATCACATAACCAAAGACATGTTAACATAGGGGAGTATTAAACACTTCAAAATCTGGGCAAAATACTCAAATTTGTGTCGTCCATGTATAATATTAGGCAGAGCCCCCTACATGTTTTTATATTTTTAGTTATTTATTGGGAATTTTTGGATTTTTTTTAAGCAAAAAAAAAAATATATTTTTTTTTTTATAGGATCGCCCGCCTAGAGGGGCGCCTAGGCGACGCAGGCCCAAAGTCGCCTAGGCGACGCCTTGACTACACTGGTTTGAACCCATTAGAGCACGAGCATAATGGCTTGGTTTACTCCATGGACTCAAGGACAGTTATGATAAGGCCAGAGGAGGATGTAGCAGTTGATTTAAGAGGCAGGGCAATTGCGTTAACTGAGGAGGTAATTCCAATGGTGGGAAGTGGTTTGTTTGGGAAATAATGGTGGCACCATGGACATGGTGTAATCAGGAAAGGCAACTAGAGAGTTAGGGCCTGTTTTGGGATGAAACAAAGAAAGACAAACAGGAAAGGGATTAGGAGTTAATGGGCCAGAGGTCGAAGTCTTCGCTATATCGAACTCCAACTTCTTCTGAGGAAGCTACAACGGGATCCAGTGAA
This sequence comes from Tetracentron sinense, assembly GCA_015143295.1. Taxonomy (NCBI): domain Eukaryota; kingdom Viridiplantae; phylum Streptophyta; class Magnoliopsida; order Trochodendrales; family Trochodendraceae; genus Tetracentron; species Tetracentron sinense. The sequence continues at coordinate 34,587,679 of CM026560.1, forward strand.
AAGAACCATGTACTCTCTGATGCAGGAGCAGTCTGTAGAACATCCATACGTGGTTCTAATGATCCTAATCATTATAGGGTTGTACAACTAGCCCATGGAGGGATTTGGGTTGATTCTAACCACTATTATGAGCCACCCCATAAAAGGAGGTCCCACTAATAGTTTCAGTCAGCTTTTATTTTCTACATTATAGTTATTTTATTAGACTTTGTTACTAATTGATTTGATTAGTATTTGGTTAGAAGTCAATATCTTACAAGGAGGAAATATAAGTAGTGTAAGAGTTTATTTTTAGAAGTTATGGTTGGGTTAGGATACCACTGGATTTTGGCACCTATGTTATAATAGGGAACTTTATTTGTTTTAGAAAGAGTAGATGACGATCTAATTATTGGGTTGAAGAATTGCTGGGAATACATTTCTTTGGTTGTTGATTATTGAATTTAGTTTATTCTTATGATCTATATTGAAGAATCTATTTTGATCAAAGCCTTTGATCCCTAACCCAAACCTTGAGGTGAGTGATTTTTTTCATTTTGATCAATTTTCAGCTTTACTCTTGAATAGGGGTGACCGAACATTTCTATAGAGCATTCACTTTTATCTAAACTTAATTTTATCCTTAGAGTTGAGATTTGATTAAATTTTTATAATCAATCATTGTCAAGGGTAAGAGTCGGTTCAACTCAAGAAGATCTTCAAGCTTTCTTTTAATTCAAGTATGGCTCAATCATAGATTTTTAAAAAATTATCAGTAATCAAAATTTTTTTCAAAAAAAGAGAGCAAGAAGCTAAGCAATACAGCAAAGAGGAGTTTACAAGTATGTCAACTCAAGAAGGAAAACAAAGTGGGAGCAAGGGGGAGTTTACAAGTATGTAAACTCAAGGAAACTATGTACAAAGTAGGATTCTTGCTTCCTAGGAAGCTCACTTACCAAAAAGCTCGCTTCAATCACATCTCATTCAGTGGCAGGGTCGGCCTGTCCATTAAGCCATTAAAGCCCGCGCCTTAGGCCCCAAAAAAATGAAGGCCCCAAAGTGTGGCTTTGATGGCTTTATGAACCTCATTTAGTGAAAAGATACCCTAGAAAAGGTCCCAGTCAAAAAAAAGGCCTATTTTATAACGAGTCCAATTTTAAAAAAAGCCTCATTTAGAATTCTCGCTTTAGGCCTCCAAATGGCTTGGGCCAACCCTGTTTAGTGGTCAAATAAGACTATGTATATGAGAGGTGATGTGATAGACTCGAGTCCATAGTTACCAGAGCAAGAAGCAAAAACAAGAAACAAAGCGAAAACGGGAAGCGAGACTTTAAAAAAAACTTAGGAAAGGGAAAGCGAGAAATGAGATATAGGCTCATCATTCCCGCTATTCTATTATGGGTAGCTACACCTTTGATTTTATGTTACATAGATTTTTGTGAAAAAGTAGGTTCCAAACCGACGATATTTGCTTAGAGTCCACACCTTAGGCTATAGACTCTGGTCTACCAAATCACTTCACACATACAACTCCCTTTGACTACTAAATTAGAAGTGATGGAAGTGAGCTTCCTAGGAGACAAGTCTGTCTGATAAAGCGAGTCTGGAAAACGAGTTTTCCATAATTTACATAACTTTCCTGCAACTATACTTGAGTCTACAACCTAAGGTGTAGACCATGAGCAAATATTGTTGGATGGAACTTAAGGCACCTACTTCTCCACAAATATCTCATATAAGATAAAATTTAAGGTATAATTGTTCATACTAATATAATGAAAATGAGACACCTATATCTCATTTATCGCTTCCAGTTTTTGGGCAATTGTTGTTTGTAACTTAACTAAATGTAATGTAATGTAATGCAAAGAGATACCTACAATTCAATGTTTACCGATTCCTAACGCATATAGCCCATCCCCTTCACAAATAAATTTTAAATAGCGAAAATTGTACATTTATCCAACATATTCATGCATGACATCATTTAATACTTCTATGAATAGAATTAGATTTTCTACATTGATTTGGTATACAAGAAAGACACAAAACCAAAAAACTTACGAAGACAATTTCTTGTCAAGAGAGAACAGTCGCATCTCAACCAACCGCTCATTGAATTCGCCATCGCTAACCTTTAACATCTCCGACAATGGGAGCGAGAACCCATGCTCGACAAGAAGCCGATGCCGATGTTTTATTTTACCCTCCAAACTAAAAGAAAAGTACTGTGGAAACCTCTTCAGCTCTGCCAAATCCCCTTTCATTTCATTCAAGAAATACTCCACCTTGGGCCGAAAATTATTGGAAATACTAAATGTCAATAACCCAGGCGACCTCAACACCATCCTAACCGCCTCCCTATACGAAATCCCCAAACTCTGCAAATAATCAAGCTTAGGTATAAGCGTACCCTCCACATTCGATACCAAAAGCAGTGTCGTCTGGCATGTAATTGCATGCGGACCGACAAACCCTAACCCCCGCAAGAAATCCAATGCCGGCTTCAATTGACCATCAACGCTGCAAATTAACAATCTAGGGCACCGAATTATGGATTTCCGAATTTCGGTATAGGTGATATTAACATCATTGAGAAGGAAATCAAATACGGGATAGAGATCTGTGTAGGGATCACAAGTGAGGAGCTGAGGGTACATGTCGAGCATCCGGCCGATATCGGAACGTTCGAAGCCCATAGAGTAGAGGCATTTCTCCACGGACTTGACGGAATCAAGAGCAGCGGACCGGAAATTAGGGTTTTTCTCGAGGGCTTTGGAGGAGTCGATGTGGAGATTCTCAACGTAGAGAAGCTTCTCCCGGAATCGGAGGCCGGAGTCGGAGCCGGGATTGGTGGGGAAAGGAGTAGATGGGGTTCGGATTTTCAGACGGGTGAAGCCGTCCAGGATTCTGGAATCCTTTCTAGGGTTAGGTTTAGGGTTTTTCGAAAATTTTGGTGAGGGATGTTTTGAGGAGTGAGGTATTAGGGTTTGAGGAGGAACTTGCAGTCGAATTATCATCTCAAAGCGAGCCTCGCATTTGAGAATTGAGAGAGAGAAGGAGATATGGATAATTTTTTTATTTTTTTTTGTGAAGACGAGAGAAGCTTATAGAGACCGCTAAATTTTGAACTATGGTAATGGACCTAGGCCTGACAATGGGCCAGAGGGCTTGAGCCGGCCCGGTTCTATATAGGCTTGATATATATAGGCCTGAGCCTTGTATTTTTTAATCGGGCCGGACCGGGCTTTGTTATTGCTCTGGCTGGAACAGTCCGGGCTCGAGTTAGCCCATGTCTAATTATTAAATATTTTTTCCTTATAATATTGTATATATAATTTTTTTATGTAATATGTATGGGGCTGCTTCTTTACACGGCTGCCCAATAGAATGCACACGCTCCCTTGTCTCGACATGTGTCCCTTTTAATCCTCTTTAATCATGGTTAAGGTTTATTAACTCAGGAGTTAAGAAATTTTACCTTTTTTTCCTAAAAACCAATGGTAGATGTATGAACCTTAAGGGTAAGTGAATGTCGACTACAAGGGTGTTAAAAGGGACACATGCATGTCTAACTAGGGGAAGCACACATTCCACTGGGTGGAACGAGTGTGGAAAGAAACAGCCGGCTACTTGTATTAGTGATATATTTAATAGTTTATAACACTATTAGACACTGTGTAGGCAGTGATATATATTAACATATACTATATATTATTCCTTTCTCCGCACCAAAAAAAAAAAACATATACTACATATTAAGAATAAACACTCTTATAATAGTGCATACACTATTATTATAACTGCATATGTGTACTGTTATATATTAATATATACAATTATACACAATTAATGTAAAGAAATAAGTCACTTAATCCCCTCTCTTTGTTCTCTAACCTTCAATTCTGAGAATCTTATGAGTTCTATTTTAAGGATGTCACGTGACATCCTTCTTTAATCTCAACCGTTAATTCTTTATCTCTCTCACATGTCTCCCTCTCAATTCAAAAGTTATTGGAAGAATTTTTAGGGATTATTCCCTCCATGACTCTATCTCTAATATCAATTGTTAAATTCCTTTCACACACACGTCTCATTCACAATTCAAAGATTATTGGAGAAATTTTAGGAGAGGGATAGAGATAAGAAGGATAGATAGAGAATGTAGAAATACTTTAGGGGATTGTTATAAGAGGGAAAAAATGGTTCATTTGTTATGTTATTTTCCTTCACAAGCCGTACCTGGACCCCGCCTATGGTCAGACTAGGACCAGTTTGGATTTTTGGGGGCAAGTCAGGAACAACATGTCCCAAGCCCATAGACCTGGTCTGCCCTGCAGACAATGAAGAAGCCTACACGCAGCCCACCAGGTAGAGGTTAAAGTCTAAGTCTACTGGTTGCTCCAATCCGTGATTACTGCCTTCAAGTTTCCCTGGATTTTAATCTCTCTCCTAAATCGACAGCAAGTGATGCCCCTCTTGGGCCTCTTCTAATGGCCCAGCCTTCTGTTGCTGAATATATAAGCGTACATATGTATGTATGTATGTATGTACTAGGAATTTCATGGAAGTTCTTTCTAATTTTTTTAATGATCGAAAATAATTGGATAATGGTATAGTATCTGATCAACATGCCTTTTTGAACCATTAGATCCCCAACAATCGAGCCATCATATCAACAGTCTTGCTTATTTTTCTATTTTAAGTTATTTTCTTGCCCCTACTTCTGGTTAGGAGTTTAAAAGAGCTTAATTCGAGTAAAATAACTATTAGAAACAGACCGGGCTTGGGACGGGCTTAGTCCGGGCCTTATCAAAATACCCAAAATCTAATTCTAAGTTCAGCCCATTGACACCGCTACTTCTAGTGCTTTTATAGCTTAAGAATGCCTTCCAGATCTTATCAGTATTTTAATTGTTTGGGGGTGCACCCTCCGAGTTGATGCACTTATTTTGGATAAGCATGTAGACGCCCATATGTCCAGCTAGTGAGCCCAACCATTGGCATTGGATTGTCTCTAGCAGAAGCCAAAAAAAATTTTCTCGGGCATCTACATATCATCTGACATGTGGCGATAGGAAAAGGGGAGAAGTCATTTTATTTTTTCCCATATTTTTGACTTCTCCTCACTTGAATACTTGATATCTCTTCCCTTTTTATCGCCACATGTTGAATGATGTGTGGTGTCCGAAACCATTTTTCTGACATCTGCCAGATACCCATGCTCCAACCATTTCATGGGCCATATCCTTTTGTATATTTACCAGTCGTCAATCCATCAATCTCTCGTATCTAAGATATTCTCTTATCCCAATAGCATATAATTTTACTACGAAGACAGCCTTGCGTATAGACCTCTAAGAGAGTGGGGTATTTTATTGTCCTTGTATTTATTTTTGGGAAATACTTAACTTGCTGCCGGCAGTAGACTACATATTCTACCAGTCCTCATAGGTCAATGTCCCCTTTTTACCGCATATTAATTGTAATTAAAGATTCACTCACTCCTATAGCTAAGTAATCTAAGCTTGATTTTTAAAAAGTAAATAAACTAAAATATTTACTTTAATTTTGTTAAGCTTAACCATAGTTAAAGGAGTGTTAAAAGGACACATAACCATTGCATTAGATTACCTATTCTAATGTGGGGGTGTGCTAATCACTGCCGTTTATTTTTATATTTTTCTCTTTATTGGCTATTATGTGAAGTGTAAATACACGAGAGATATAATTTTCTCTTCACTTTTATTATTACATTTTCAAGAAAAGTGAAACAGGATTGGCATTTTGTGCCTGCAGCCCCCTGCTCAATTCGACCTTTTATAAGCTGGATGGGTAGTGTTCGGTTTTCACATTCCCAAAAATTATTGTAGACCTCCCTCACTTTTTTTTCATCTTCTTCACTTTTTTGGAGTGATCGTCCGGTTATTTAACATTAACAAGACCTCGTTATTAACCTCAAAGGTAGCTCAGTTGGTAAGGGACCATGCCTCACTCAGTTGGTAAGGGACGCCTCACAAGGTTTCTTGGTTCTCATGGGCCTTGGGCTTACCGGTTTATGTGGGCTGCGGAGTCTTGCATGCACAGGAAGTTTACCCAGTCTACCAGAAGGTGGGTGGGGTTTGAACCTTAGATAGTTTTATCGGCCGATTAAACAAGGGCCTACATCGAAAGTACCGTAAAACGGCGCAAAGTGTGAGGGCTCATGCAAATATGCAATTGCTAAGAGCATCTATTTTTTTTTGGTCAAGACAACAACACCACAAGGCGAAGGCCAATCTATAGTCATTTGAAAGAAACACACACGCCACATACAAACACAGAACTGAAGCTTCACCCAACTTACTTCTAAAAACGAGTACCAACCGTATGAGGGTTGCTAACAGCATCTACTTAACATTAAGTTCTCCATTGCACCAGGTGGTGCAGTATATCATGCTGCCTGCTTTCACCTAGTAGGCCTACCTAGATAGGGTTCAGCCCCTATACTTCAATCGCACATAAAATTACATCCCGGGTCAAGCCCATTGACAAATGACTTCTAAACCAATAATCTATACTCCATGTACTTTTACCATCTTCATTATCATAACAGTCGTGCTAAACGACCGGCCATTTTTTTCCAAGGACCTCAGTTATTTTGTTGCCGCCACAACTCTGAGTGAGTAGGAGGACCTAAATTTGTGGCAGATATATGTGACATACCTTAAGCCCAAAACCAAGCCCATGTCAACAAATGAGACCCAAATCCCGCCAACTTGGGCTAATCCTCAAAAGGGATTTTGCCTAGCCAACCCACTTACAAGTACCCATATGCAACGAGACCAATTTTAGGGGGCGTCAACAAGCCATTCAGATTGGATCAAGATCGGGCCAAGCCCGTATAACGCCCCAGGCCTAAGACTCTATACCCAAGCCTGCCCCACTATTTAATTGGGACGGGCTGGTCCGGACCGCAGGCTAGTCTGGCTCATTGACACCCCTAGTACCAAGTGGCATGGAATTCTTTGTTTTCCAACATTAAAGTTGAAGAAAAGCAACTCATAATGTGTAACTTGAAGTTATCAACATGGTTTTAGTTTTAAACCGACCAAAGAACTCTCCATTTAGATCCTTAATTGTCATATAGGGACTCCATTATTGCTCTAGCACTAGAGGAGACCTCATTTTCTTCCCCCGTCCCTTAGCCAAACTGTAATACACAAGTGAAACACTAGATGCTCTTTCTTATTTCCTAGAACCGCAGAAAACTGACCTTGTAGTGTGAAAGGGAAAAATCCCGTATATGCCACACGTCTATAGCTGCTTAGCTGGTAGAGGAATGATAGCAAAACTCCACCTATGAATGAGTCTAAGAGGGCGGGTGTGCACCCTGAAATAAGCTCCGATGATAAAGTCAGTATAAGGCACAAGCACGTGATAAAGTCAGTATAAGGCACAAGCACATGAACATATGAACATAATAGTATAGAGATACTTATCGTGAGGTCACTGAGTATATGCACTTGAGGACGAGCTCTGGTGTTATGCTCTGGAGATTGTAGCTCAGGAGGCACAAAGAATATGACTCAGACAACGTAGCTCTGACATGGCACAGACAACGTAGCTCTGACCACGTAGCTCAGATAAGGCACAGACAACGTAGCTCGGATAAGGCACAGACAACGTAGCTCTGACCACGTAGCTCGGACAAGGCACAGACAACGTAGCTCTGACCACGTAGCTCAGATAAGGCACAGACAACATAGCTCTGACAACGTAGCTCGGATAAGGCACAGACAACGCAGCTCTGATAAGGCACAGACAACGCAGCTCGGATAAGGCACAGACAACGTAGCTCAGATAAGGCACAGACAACGCAGCTCGAATAAGGCACAGACAACGTAGCTCTGACCACGTAGCTCAGATAACGTATACGTTGTGCATCAAACAACGGGTACGTTGTGCATCAGACAACGGGTACATTGTATAGCACGACGGGTACGTTGTACAGCACGACGGGTACGTTGTACATCAGACAACGAACAACGAGCTCGGCACTATTCACAACACAACGTGACAACGTATTCGGCACTATTCACAGCAGACAACGCGACAACGGGTTCGGCACCATTCACAGCAAACAACGCGACAACGGATTCGGCACTATTCACATCGTCAGACACAAGTTCAAGTGTGATGATTGCACTCAACAGCTAATCAATTGCAAGGCCCTGCAAGTGGCAGTGTGACCATTCATGGAGAGCATTAGGCGGACATGACCTATTTGAGAGAATCGGGTGGCCATAATCGATTGTGAGACCATAAAGAGCATCAAGTAGCCGGATAACACCAAAGGGAGATGAGAGAATCAGGTGAGTGACCGCCTGCACAGCTCTTCGGGGTAGGGGTGTGAAGGACTCAAGCTTTTCAGATCTCCTTCTTCCTCTTCTTCTTCTTCTCTTTCTTTCCTCTCTTGCCTTTCGCACCATCCTCCTGTTCTTTCTGGTGATTCTTGCTTATTTATAGGCATTTGAAGTCATCATGACTTGTGTAGTCATGATGAGATCACCTGTCAGACAACACTCAAGAGAGCCAGCACATAGCCCAAGTGGGCTTACGTCGGCTAAATTGTTAGAATTTGCTAGAGTGAGAAATTCCTATTTTACCCCTTCTTTTTACTCCTTTTTACGAATTTTATCCGTTACATAGTGCATTGTTGAATGCTCCATTCATAAACAGAACGATTGATCGATCATGGATTTACAGAACTCCGCGCACTAAGTCCTAACCGTTCCGACATTGCTCTCTGTGATATCCCCATGACATGGACATCGTGACAGCACAACTACTAAAACGCGTCGCCCTTAGACAGATTGAGAATCTACAACTAATCTAAATGACAATGTGGTAGTGATTTTGATTGAATGAACTTCATAAATGTGACAGAATTATTGCTACCCCAAATTTCAACACAATAATGTTCTATAAACCATGAATGTAGATCTCTCCTATTAGAATGTAGAGTGGTCCCTATGGAGCATCCCTTTGATTAAGCATTTTCTAAAGCTAATTTGGGATTAATTAGACTAGAAGGGTAAAACAAATACATCCAACTAAAAAATCTATTACTGTTACAGGCAATATATTGTATAGGAAGGTGAAAGTTGTTTGCAAAGGAGATAAGCTAGGTGCATAGAGAGGGCACACTATTCAATATAATGGGCATAACAGTTATACAGAATTGGAATGTTCTTGAGTGACCACAAAGATCTTATCTTTCCAATTTTTGAAATCTCTCTCTCTCTCTCTCTCTCTCTCCTTGAAAAAGGAAATCAAATTGACAACCAATACTCTGTTGGAAATTGCCTAGAATTCTATTTTGGGAGAAAGTTTAATTTGGGTGAAACTCTATTATTATGGAGTTATTTGAGTTTAGTAAGTCCTAATTTGTTTGGGATTAGAATCTGGGTAATATCCTAATTGATTTGTTTTAGGAAAGTCCTAATTGGTGTAGGATTTGGTTTGTGAAAGTTTTAATTAGAGTGAGATTTGTTTTGTGGCTATAAATAAGTCTAGGGTGTAGGCTTAAGGAATAGTCAAGTAAGAAAGAACCTTAAGAGGGAGAGAAAGCAAGATGTGAGGCATGGATAGGGCTTCCATGGTTAGCAGAGGCATCTCCCATGGAAAGCCCTCGTTAGCTCTCAAGAGAGGAGAGTGTCTTCACGGCTTTATCTCGGTGTGTTCTCAATGTGGGAGAGTGTTGGTTCGGTGTGCAGCATTTTTGGTTTTGTGTTTCCTTTGTCCTAAAAGGATTTGCCATTAAGTCAGATTTTGGTTGAGAAAGTGAACAAAGAATTGTGGGCTGTGTGAGAGTTTTTAAGGGTTTGTGATAGAGTCTTTAAGCGTGTGCATTCTTGTTTATCTTCTCTCTAATTAGTGAAAGTATATCTAGATCATTTCTAATGTGGATGTAGCCCAAGAGATGGGTGAACCACGTATATTTTGTATATTGTTTATTTGTCGTATTATCTTGAGAATACCCTTGATAGCATCACTTCCACTCCCAACATACTCTTGGTAGATCTGATTTCCAAGAAACCATTTGGATGTCTAATTAGATATGAAATGGGATTAGTCACCTGGGATAGAATTAAAGTAGAAAAGGAGCAAAAACGGGAACAAATGCTAGGACTGCACTAGACTTTGTGAGGAAAACATTGAATAATAAGCTAAATGTAATAAGAGTAGGGTGTTTGGTTACAGCAATAGCTCTATTCAATTAAAGTTATTGAGGTGTAAGTGCAAATCTATTTATGTATCAAGTTATGAAAATGAATTTATATGTTTGGAAACAAGTGGAGATTATCTAAAAAAGGGATAAAGGTTGTCATATGCAGGGGTAATAGGCATTGCTTAAAAAACCCTTCATACTTACTGCTAGGGAATGAACCCTAAATAGAATTTGTGAGACACGAAAAATAGACTGAAAAAAGGAACAAGAAATAATACACAAGAACACCAGATTTACGTGGTTCCCTGAAGTTGAGGTATGTCCACAGAGTCGTCGAGATTTCACTATGATCTAGAGCAATAGAGAATTACAGAGTTGCGATCTAAAAATGACAATAGTCGTCCACACCTATTCTTAATAGTATTAAGGCTACATAACATAAGTCGAAAATATCAAAGTGCCCCTCAAAATGACAGTAGCCTCTCACACCTATTCTTAATAGTATTAGGGCTACATAACAGATCTGCAAGAATAGAGGTAGGATCTTCAGTCGAGGCAGGCTCCATACTTCTATCACTTACATGTCCTTTTATTAGAAGGTTTGGTCTCAGTGCTAGTATGTTATGTGTATCACTGGTTTAGGTGGATTGAGATTGATTTTTATGAATTGGTGTGAGGGTTGAAAAGGTTATCATTTAACTAATAGATATTAACTTATAACCTAATCATCTAGATAAATGATGCCTATAACCCTCCCCTTCCCCGCCTATGAGATAGCATTGTAATATTCTGCATTACATTCACATTGGATTTCTATGTCCAAATCATGTTGTGGTATACTTTTAAATGTCCAAAATAAATATTCAAGATTTCTTCGACCTCATATGGAGAAGAGTTGGTTAATAAGTTCATACCTCCACGAAGAGTTTCGATGATCAATCATCGATAAGAATAGATACAGAATCCAGGAATAGTAGGAACCCATGGGTCACCCCAATATCCTCACCTATCGCCCATTTCTACTACACCACCTTAAACCCTTTATCAATACCTAAGAAAGTGTTTAACGCTTTCATGCTTGTAAAATTATCAAAGTTGCATAGGTAATCCATTGACATTTTATTTTCCAATCCATCAGCACCAATATTACCACTATCCTTGAGTCAATCAACACACAACAACAAATTTATCGCATAGTGATAGAAAAGGTCGGGCTATTAAGAAGTAACAATTCAAATAATGAATATAACTGAGATGAGCATGTGGAGATTAATGAATAATAAAACCAAGAAATATAAAATGGAAGGAGTCCACTCGGAGTTTCCCTCCAACCACGTCACATTAGTGAAACTTTTACCAATGTATTGAGAGTTTTTTTTTTTCTTAAAATAAGAACTCGATCATAGAACCTCCTCCTAATGAGGGAAAAACCTTGACTCTCTAACGTGGCAATCCCTATATCCTCTTAATAAGGGACGCACCTCCATCATCCTCCCAATGTGATGGGCAGTGGCTGCAATGAACACACTATTGACACTTTTTAGGGCATCATATTGGTAAGTGGTAAGTGTCTGTGTTAATGTTAGTTTGTTGGGCTCCGTAAACAACAAATGGCCCATGAAAAACAGCTACCAATATTCTACTAGAGTTTGCATTATCTACACTCGCTCAATGATGGTCACACCGACTAACACTAATCTAACAACTTACATGATTGTACCATGTGCCAAAAAAAGATCATAGGGTCGACAGCAATGCGAGAAAGATGGATATAAATAAAAATATGAAGATAAACCAATGCAACAAAAGATATATGTAAGTCATTACGTTAATGACTACTTTCATAAATAATCCATAAACAAAGACAATTCAAGAACTTTTACTTAATCAAAATTTACAGACTTGCTAGCCCCATTCTTATGAATTCCTTACTCCTAACCAAAAACTAACACTCTTGTTTAATGCTGGATGAGCATAGAAAAAACCTAAGTATAAGGCTATCTGGTCTCAAATTTGCATTATAATAGTACTCTCCACAGTGGGATCTGTAACCGAGCCGTTGAGATTAATCTGGGGTACGAGTGCACTCTTTCTGAATGTCTTACTCACAAATCATCGTAAGCTTATTTATAATGTCTTTTACTTGAACCATAATCATAAACAATTAAGATTTTTTTCAATTTTTAATCCCAAAATGTACTTCCATAGTAATAAAATTTGGCATTATATGAATTATAAACAAATCCAAACAGTACATATGTTTTCTGTTTACACACAATCATGTCGAGCTAATACTAAGCACCATTTCAGCTTATTAATAAGACACAATACAGATCAATATACGTGGCCCATTACATGCTCCTGTCTGTAATTACGTGCCGTACTTAGCATGTAACTCTATCTTATCACAACTAGTCTTACCGTACGCTATAAGTACGGACAGAGAACGTGGTAAGCATGTAATCAAGCCCATGTGAGCCGTTTTCTCTTTCTTTTCTTTTTTTGTTTGAATTATAATTTGAAGCGAAAAGCTGCTAAAAGGGCCGGAGGAAATGCGCGAGGCTCGAGATGGTCAGAGGTGACAGAGATTGCAGAAGGAAGCGTTGACCAGTCACCCATCAAGTCTCTGAGGCCCATGTGACTTGTTAGAGAGCCCGTCCTTCTAAACTTTCTGTTTGGTGACACTTCTAAATCTAACTTTAGTTTGGCTATTTTTCGATGCTCTACAAAACTAGTTCTTGTGCTATGCTACTCGTATACGCGCAATTTAGCATATTTGTCTTCCTATACCCAGGTAATCTATCAAATTAGAGGAAAATCCAATTCCCGGGAAATCTCAGGCAATCTTGTCCCATTGTTTTTTTCGTTCGTTACTTAAATTCGAATCTTACTTCACATTGTCCATTTGGCTTATATGCCCAGTTACAAGATTTTAGCTTCCCATTAGATTTGAAGAATAATAAAAACACAGGAGAGATAATATTAACATGTATTGATGTGGCCCATAAAATTGATCGGATTAGAGAATTTTTTTTAATGCCACGTGTTCCTTTTTAGTGAAGGTGTTCACTAGAACTTTTAGTGAAAGTCGCCTTTTAAAATCGCTATCTATATTTCCAAAATTGCACAATCAAAAATATTTTACAACGAGAAACCTTGCTCTTAACTACCCATTTAATCAATTTGTATCGGTTAAACATCCAATCCAAACTCTGCGGCATACAAATAATATTTTTTGGGGGTGCATTATATAGCTAAGTTCTACTCTTGTTGATTGTCAAACATTATACATAAGAAGCATTTATTTTCACCATTTGAACCCTTGGATGAAGTGAAAAGTAGGTATTGACCAAAAAAAAGTGGGTATCAAAAGAATATTTTTTTTTTAAAAGAAGAATTATTATTTTACACATATTTATATTAAAAATAATTTAATGTATTAAAATTCTATTTAAAAGTATAAATTAATAAGGATTTTTTATTATGTACTAAATTCAACCTAACAATGTTGGGCATCTAGCTACTACTAACCTAAGAACAAATAGTAATCAACCTAATCATATTACAATACCAGAAAAGTAATCTTATTAATTTATAATATATTATTTAAACCAATCGAATATTCACTTAATTGGTTATATTAAAATTCAATTTATATCTAATTATAAACGGATGGTGAAAATACTATTCGAATTGGCTCTTTGGAATACATATTAAAATAATTATTCAAGTATGCAAATTTTAATACAAATTAAATGCAAATAATATTTATTATGTTTTTTAAAATATAAAGCTTGGTTAGGTCGACTTCTCATTGAGAAATGAATGTACTGTACTTCTATGGAAACACCGACAAACTAACCATTCGAGGAAAGGGAGTAAAGAAGAGACAAATGACTAGTTTCCGCTCTAAGTTTTCGAAGTCATTAATTACTGCTGGATCTTTTGGAGGTTGTTGCAACTGCTTTAACAACAAACCCGAACACCTGTTGGACCTTTTAAGGAACTTCTGCCGGTCGTCAGTGATAACCCTATAGCCGGCTAATTGAATCAAAAAAAATATATATATATTTTTGTTCAAAGCCCCTTCATGGATACAATTCACAAATGAGCAAAGGGAAGTTATTTAAAACTCTCAATAAGACCTACTAATTGAGAGCTCGACCGTTGGATTAATCACTTTCCAATGATTCAGCTCTCTCTCAGTAGTTGGTACAGTTGAGAGTTTTTGATTACTTTCCGATGAGCAATAGTTCCTTCAGGCGAGAAGCCAACTATTGGTCTCTATGAGAGACGAGAGAACTATTGCTTCTCGCTCTTACAAATTTCCTTCAATTGCCCAAGAATTGTAGTTAAATTTAATTAACAGTTAAAAAATTATTTTTTTCCTAAAAAACAAGGATAGACGGGTGAACCCTAAGCATGGGTAAATCTTAACCACAGTTAAAAATAGAGTTAATGGGGGCACATGGCCAGAAAAGGGCCCCCGAGATGCCCTACGTGAGTCACGAGCGAGGAGGTGATTATTTTCCTTCCCAAATTAGATCTTCGAATTCGGCGATGTACTTTGGGAGCCTGATGATAGGTCATGGGCTATCCCATAAACATCCTCACCAAAAATAAAATAACAGGAAAATTCTGTATAAGTCTTGAATATGGTTGAGCTACATAATCCAAAACCACACCCTTGAGGTGAACCAGGAGCTTTTCTGGAGGAAGATTTCGAGGGACAAAGGATGTCCCTTGTGCGGAGGTGCAGAGGAATTGGTCTATCACATGCTCTTTTTCTGTGAGCATGCGAGATGTTCAAGGCTCGGGTCTCCTTTGGGGTATTGGTTAGGGACAATATCAGCGGGCAATTTCAGGGAGTGGTGGTCCTCCTGGGTTATCATGGCTCTTCCTTCGGAGCATAAGGTTTGGACGCTGAATTTAATTGCGTCCTTAGCGTGTGTGGAGTATTGGAAGGCCAGGAATTCTAGTCTCTTCCGAGGGGTACCATTAGTACCTCTTCGCTCCATTTCTCATGCAGTTAAATTGGGGAGAAGTGGTTCCTAGTAGCTCAGTGAGGGCAGTGGTGGATTTGTCTGGCTTCCTCCCTCCTTTCCTTGGATTAATATAAATGTGGATGGGTCCTCGCTTCAGGGTGGCATGTTAGCGGGGGTGGGTGACATAGCTCGCGACTTCCGTGGTAGGAGTTTGGGTGGTTTTGGTCAGACTATGAGAGGCAGATCCCCCCTTGCAGCGGAAGTTGTGGCGGTCAGAACAAGGATTCAATTATGCCTTATCTAAGGGTTGGATGTAGGTGATTCTTCTTTCTGACTAGTTTGGAGTAGTTAATTATTTTGCCGACCCATCTTGCGGTTCCTTGGGAGGTTAAGGCGGTTATCATGGATATCCGTGGCATCTTGATCCAAGTTCTTGAATTTCGTATCTCTCACACTCGGCATATTGTTACGGGCAATTTACGTTGCCAGGTAAATCTCGTGCAGCACTTAATCAATCCGTTGATCAAGTCAGTCCATTCAAACAGTTACCTAAGAAACAAGAGTAAAGCATACCACAATGCACAAGAAATAAGCAAAGATCAATATTATTGTATAAAGGAAAAGGTTACAAGACACTATACAAGTACTAGAAATAAAAGACACTAGGGGAGCAGGTGATCAAAAATGGTGCAAAGACAACCCACTCAAGTGAACTACCACCTCCCCTACAAGGTGGAATATAAACTTTTTACATTTTGGTAGAAAGAAACATCCTATGTGCTGGTGGAGTCATACTCCCTTATTACAAAAATGCCACTAAGACTTTGGCAATTAAACTACCCCTTTTACAATAGATCAAAAGACACTAATAGTGTCACCACCAAGGTCATGCAAACATTACTGGACGAATGGTGACAGTATAGCTAATGTTTATGGTCATCACCTAGCTATTGTGGGCTCAAGACGGGAGGTCAGTTTGGCTATTCGGAATCCTTGTCTTCTACTTCAGATTGTAGACGGTTGATGACAAGGCGTGGCCTTAACCAACCCTCTTAGTTGTTGGATTGGTTGTTGGATTTCTATTATCAGAAAGGCTTTGGATTGTCACTGGCAAAGCCAGAAAGGGCTTGTCTCGGGGTTCCATAGAATAGGTGACAAGTGGTGGAGAAGTCAAAATCATGGGGCCTATGATTTTGACTTCTCCACCCCCATTATAAGACATGTGGCAATAAGTGTGTGAGAATAAGAGTGAGAGATATCAAATGGGGAGAAGTCAAAAATATGGGGAGAAAATGGAATGACCTCTCCCCATTTAAACACCAACGGTCGCACAATGTATGGAACCCCGAGAGGGGTTTCTGGCTTCACCAGAGACAATCCAAGGCCTATCAGAAAAGAAAAAAAAAATCATTCATAAATCAGTAGAAAGAATTCACCCGCTAGTTATCACGTCAATCCAAGGCCTATGGATGTTGAACGCAAAGATGCACAGTAACTGTTTTAACTCCGGAACCTTATCGTCTGTTCTTCCCTGAGTTTTCCTGTCGCTAGAGGAATTGAAGGCTAGGATCTCTCCAACAGGTGGTTACAACTGATAAATGGCCTTCCAACACTCATGGCCCCCCGGGAAGAACACAAGATTTGCATCCTTTAACTCCAAAGCTTACAGACATTTCCTAAAAATTAAGCTAGAGCCCATAACATTATAATACTTTATATAGTTTAATGATCATTTGAGTCCTAACTAACTCATCAAAAGAACTGAAGGCTAATTTATAATCCTAATTACTTAATTTATGTCTAATATTCCACTATTTTGTTATATAAAATTTAAGAGAACTTATACCCCACTATTTTGTTATGTAAAATTTAAGAGTAGACTTTTACCTCATTTTAGTAAATAAAAATTACCAAATTTTGTTACGTAAAATTTAAGAGTAGATTTTATCCGAATTTTAGAAAATAATAAACACTGCCCATATTTATTATGTAAAATTTAAGAGTAAACTTTATGGGTTTTTTTTTAATGTAAAATCATATTGTCCCGCCTCTTCATCAATATAGTCTTTTTGAGCCACCTAGTACTTCCTCGGTTCTGAGTCCTCTGACCAACCTATGTCTCAACTCTCAACTACTTGGAACACCAACAATTCTCGTAGTTATTAATTTGTACGTATAACATTAATGCTAGAATGCTAAACCAGCCTGGAGAGAAGGGTGGTAGGAGTTTATCCCTAGAAAATGCTGAACCACACAAGATAAGATAAAAGCTTTTTTTTTTTTTTTTGGTGAACACTTAAGGCAAAAAAAGAAGAAGATAAACTCTCTTTTCATTACTAGTAAAGTTGCAAATTTGCATTTTACAATCTCATATAACATAAGCAAGGATATACTCAGCAGAAGCAGATTACAATGACACTTGTAGAAGCAAAAGTGCTTTTGATAAAGTAAAAGTAGAGAACTTCTATCCATATACTAGTTAGTGGCGGGTGGTAAAAGTCCACCGCAGCCTACTCCTGTCTGGAAGAGTAAATCAGAACAGATCAGGACCCTTCTGTTCTCTCAAAGAACAGTTCACAAAGGCCCTCAAAACAATGGGCCCCCCCGCCAAGAGAAAACCCCAGAATCAGAATCAAAAGAAGACGAAAAGAGCTATCTTAAAATAAGCCCTTCTCACTTGACCCAAGACTTACCCATCTATACTTGTATTTTCTACTATAGTTTAAATACTAACTATATATTATATCCATCAAACTACAGAAATGAGTACTGAATTTGGTGAGGGATGGTCTCTAGCGGAACTGGCCTCCGCTAAAGGTCTGGCCAAAGGACCAACCAGCAGAGGCAACATTGTAGGAGACCACAGTACGGCCATCACTTGTTGTGACCTTGAAAGAGAGGCTTTGTCCATTAAGGTATGTGTTGCTCTGCCAATTTTGACCCCAGTTCCTTGACATTGCTTGCCAACCAGTCCTTGAACCTTTAATGGAAACAGCATGCACATCACCAGCTCCACCAACATTGGTAATGAGGATTAGGTTGAAGTAAGAGTGGCCATTGATGGTGAACCTGATGCCTCCTCTCTTCCTGCAGGCTACCCTACAACACCCAAAACGGAAATACAAGGCCTTAGCAGTTAGTATCCCCATTAAAATAATCACCAAAGGAAAGAAAAATACCCAAACCCATACATCAAAACAGAGGAAAAAAAAACAGTAGAAGAATCACAGAGAAGAGGAAACTCATAACCCTCATAAGAAGGGGTTTTATTAGAACCAAAACAGTCAAAACTCAACCACTTTCCAAAACATGGGTTTGGACCCATAAAACCAAAGATTTAAAATATGCTTAGAGGTTACCCTACAACAAAAAATAGGACCCAAAAGAAAAGACAGACTCTAGCATACCTTTTGTAAGCCACAGGTACAATCCCAGCTCTGTATTGAGCAATGTGTTGAAAAACAGGCTGAGAGAGATCAAAGTGGTGTTGAGGAGGGTTACACCAGCCCCCTGCATTGTTTGGGAGGGCATTGTTTGGTGGGCAGAAATTGGTGGCTGTGACCACAATGGAGCCAGGGATGCACCACTTTCGGTCATTCACACACATAATCTCATAACAAGACCCACAGCTCAACCCATTGTTGAACATGGCTGTGCTCAAAGCTGCCGTATTAGTCCCATACCCCTGGCTGTAGAGGTTTCCATACCCACAAGCCCCACCTACCAAAAAAAAAACAACACCAAAGTCAGCCATATAAAGGGGTCTCCTCTAAAATGCGCATGAGGTGCATAATAGCACCAAAAAAACCTCAAAAAAAATTCATTTTTGTTACAGACCCATTGTCCCAGAAGCATCACCCCCTCCATAGAAGGTGGCATGAGCATTAACCCATCCCCCACCATAGCCATAAACAGATGAGACCATTGAGAGAAACCCCACCAAGAGAAACCCAAGAACAGCCATTCTCCTGCATAAAGAAGTGAGTCTTTCAGCATTTTTGGAACCCCATCTTTGAACACTTACAAGTACTAAAAGTCATCATTAAAACTATGTCATAAACATTTTTTTTTCCTTTTAAAGCAAGACAAGAGAAGACTAGAAGAAAATGAGTGAGAAGATGATTACATGAAGATGAAGCTTGAAAGAGAGAGAGAAAATGGGAGAAAAAAGAGATGGGGAATGGGAGAAGGATTTGTGAGGAACTGGCAAGGGGGGTGGGGGGGAATAAATAGGTGTTTGGGGGGACTCCCACAACTAACTTGACCCTCTGAGCTGTTGGGACCAAAAACTGCCTAGTGTAAGCGGTTTTGTGATAGTGAAAACAAGGCACCTTTGGCTTCAAAGGCTGTTTTGTGGATTGAAACCGCGTGGTTTTAGACCTCTCCCTTTTGGAAATCCTCGAAATCCAAGTGGGGTAGAGTGGTTTTGCTCTGAGGTTTAAACTGCCATGTGCACATGCAAGCAACGACCGTTTGCCGCAAATACCCTTTACTCTCTTTTGTTCTCTGCTACTTTTTTCTTTTGGTTTTTTATGGGCTTGCTTTCTCTGATTACTCTTTTAATCTTAACTAAACTAAACAAATATTATTTATATTTTCAATTTGTTGAAATATTGATACTATATATTTTATTTATATTGTTCTTCTTGTAAAGCAAGCTCTCTCTCATTAACCATGTTGAGAAGTAACTTATACCAGTAAGGACCTTTCAATTTTCAACTAAAAAAAATTGTGGGTTTGCTCTCTTTCTTTCATTATAAACATACTCTGCTACTCTGCAAGTGAACGAAACCTCTATAAAATTCATTCCCCTAACATGTATTACTAAATTCTTATGGAACAAGCTCTTTCTGTTACCATGTTGAGAGGGAATTATGAAATTAAACTATAGAAGAATATAAAAGAGGCAGGAACAACTTGTTTTTATTTTAATTAACATAAGCTTCTACATTAATGGTTAGCCGTTTATTAAGACTTTTTTTTCCAAACCGAGACAAGGACTAGTCCCTTCGGGTGTCCGCACCAACTCACTTGAAATTTTTGCTATAAACACTAGGTAAGTGGAGGAGTGGGAGTGCAAACCCACGATGCTAGCCAACTACACCAACCCTACACCAACTCTTGGGAGGGTGGCAAATTCTAATGAATTTAACTATCACCTCTCTCATAGCCAACTACACCAACCCTTGGGAGGGTGGAAAATTCTAATTAATTTAACTATCACCTCTCTCATTAAATATTATCTGTGAGATTGCAGACTTGTACCAAAAGAGAAAAAGGTTACAGAGTCTCTCTCTTTAGTCTCTATTAAAACAGTAATACCACGTGGATAATGACATTGTGACTGTGAGCAGCCTTGGATTTGAATGAAGAAGAGCTCAATCTCATTTATTATATACATTTATTCCTATGTGGGTTCTTAATATATTAATCCAAAAGGTTGAAAACTCAGTCTGCAATTGGAAATAAACCAAACCCATGTGTAATTACCCTCCATACGGCCAACTTGAATTTTGTTCTCTTTATCTATTGACCTTCTCCTGCAATTTTTCTGTTAACCTAAGTTGGTTTCTTTCTTCAGGTCTTTTGTTCTTTAGTTTTATATGTTATTCATATTATATTGTTCTTTAATGTGATAACAACTACTAATTTATCTAACAGAAGGTAAAGAAATAAAGAAATGTCTAACCATTAAAGAAAAGAAACCCCTATTACTTATATTAAGATCAGCATAGAAAATGAAGTTTGAGTGACCAAATTGATGGCGAAATTATAGGGCCGGGAATCCCGGCAGCCATTAGTGTTTCAGTCAATCCATTTATAAACAATAAAAAGAATTAGAAAAATATAAGAAACTTTTTTCAAAGAACGGTGTGTTTACTTGACTTGATTACCTTTCAGGCTCCCTTATGAATAATTTTTTTATTTCACATAATTACATAAATGATTTATGTTGACAAAAGATGAAAATGAAGTAATTTGAAACCTCTGTTTTGAGTAATTATGATGCAAAACAATGCTGTCTTTTTAATTTTTTCTCTTTTTTGGTATCGAAAAAAACATTGAATTTTCAAATGGGTTGTTTAGTTCTACAAAGTGGCTAATGAGCATATCAAACAACCCTTTTGATTTTTAAACTAAAGCAAGAAAAGAATCAAACAAACAGATATGAGAAAAAGAGAGAGAGAGAGAGTAGATTTTTAAGGCCTTGTTGTAATACAAAGATAAGTTAACAGAAAAGAAAAAAAAAATCAAATAGGGTACTTTTGCTTTGTTTTATTGTAGATACCCAACCATTTAGCTCTTGAAAATGATTTAAAGTTTTTTTTTTTGTTAAAGACTTGCACGTAGCAAGTGCGAATACCATCTGTTTGGCTCCTTTCTGAGTTCTTCAAAACTCATTTGGCTTCTCTCTTTTATATCTTGTAATTTTCAATCACAGATTCTTCCAACTAAGTACAATAAAAACAAAACAACGAAAACAAACCAGAGATCCATAGAAGAAGAGGTGGAAATTACAGTCCCCTCTTTCATCTTCTTGGTGGGTTGTTCTCAACCGGGTCTGAGCTGCATTTTTGTTCCTTTTTGTGTGAGAGAGAGGCTCTTCAACCCCTTAAGAGAAATTACTTGATTACCCTATGATTTCATTTTTTATTCTTTTTAAACTTTGGTAATTTTTCCTTTTTGTAGATTTGGTGGTCTTGAAACTTGAAAGGGCCAATAGTAATAGAGGGCTTTTTAAGATTATGGTAAGAGTATTTTGGTCATAAAAATAATGAGGGTATAGTTGGTGCTTTTTACAAGAAGAGTGTGGTTTTGGCCATTATACATTTTAACATTTTAATATTACTTCATCTTTAACTGCCGTAACAAACATGTCGTTTGGTTAGTTCCAAGTTCCAACATCCAATTTAAAATTATTTTCTATTTATCTTTTGTTTTATCTGTTTTCTGATTTGATCTGAACCGTCCATTCTTCTTTCTATTAGATGCTGATGTCCTGGTAGATTTTTCTTCATTTTCTATCGTTTCACCGATTTTGGGACTGTGGAATCTTGACAGTAGATTATTGTCTGCTACTAAAGGTCAAAATGTAAGATCATTTCCGTATTGACTTGCAATTCAACAGTGGGGTTACATTACTGTTTTCATAACCGGACCGGCATCGAACCAGCAGAGTGGCCGGTTCTCGGTTCCACCGGTTCAACCGGTCCGGTTCGAACACTTGCTTTTTGTAAAGAAAATATTTTTTTCCTCCGGTTTTGACCTGTTCTGATAGGTTCCCAACCGGTTCTACCACCGGTTTTGGCCGATTTTGACCTATTTTTAAAGAGTTCAGATTTTGAGGAATTTGGTAACCGGCGAGGGGATCAGCTACCAGTTTTTCTGGTTCGACCGACTGATCCGATCCGATTTTGATAACAGTGATTACACCACCCCGGGTACTAAGTGGGGAAGGATATTGAGTCTTTGGTTGTCGAAAAAATAGGAGAAAATATGGAAAATAAAAATAAAATATTAAATCACAATTCTTAATTGTATTTCATTCAATTTTATTTTTCCTTTTTATTTCACTTATTTTCTCGGCATCCAAACATAGGGGTGAGACTATTGATATGTCAAGTAATTCTCTATGGAAATGTTTGGGGACTGTGCATTCGGCAGTCCTTAGAGGTTCACTAATCTTTTGCTTATTATTTGTGGTTAAGATTTGCTTACCTTTAAAATTTATCCATTTAACCTTAGATTTTAGAAAAAGAAAATATTAATCTTTAAGTTTTTGTGAAGTTTTTGTAACGAGGAATCTCAAACCCAGCCTTCAGGTAAACCTCAAGCACATGCAAGACCCTGCAACCACATAAACCGGTAAGCCTTGGCCCATCAGAACCATACAATCTTGTGTAGGTCGCCCCAAAGAGATGAAAAGAGTCTAACTCAGACCTCCACTTCCTGAGGCATGCTCCCTTGTGTGCTCCCTTGTCAACTGAGCTACCTCTTAAGGTTAAAATATTAATCTTAAATTGGTTAAGCTTAATCAAGTTTAACTACAATTAAAATAGATGAAATGGGAAGACATTTGCTAGCCAAATGGACTAATCACTGCTCATGTATTAATGTACAAAAATAAAATACTAATCTATTAAAATTGAGGTGGCCTAACCCTGTGACATGTATCCAAAAAAGAAATTGCCTTTTCACTCACATTTTTGTTATGAGGAAGATAACTCTATCTTAGCCTTTTGCTTTGTGAAATTCTAAATTCGTTATTATCAACTAAACACCATCTTAGTTTATTTTTACGTATTGGTGATTATTTTCCTATCAAGATGTTATCATAAAAGGAAGGGGAAAAAGGATTCCATCGGTTTGTCGAGAAAATTTGTATCAAAAATTAAAAAAATGCAATTAAGAGTTGTAATTGAGAAACCAAAATTTTATTTTCAATCTCTGTATTCATCTATTTTCTCGGTAAACAATGTGTTGAGAAAATATCTCTAAGAATTTAAAAAACTTTACGGTGGCTAAAGATCAAGATATCCACGTTTATAAAAAAAAAATTGCTTGTTGTTGTTATTATTTATTAATTTATATTTATTTTTTTAAAGAATTCTTATTAAATTGGTTAAGAAAGTCTGCAAGGACATAAATAACATGAAGTAATCTATGTGGTGAACATATAGATTCCCCTTTGAAATTACTGTAAGTTTTCTATAAGGTTTATGGTTTATGGTCTTGACAATGTTAATGATCTAAACTCGTAGAAAGTGTACTCCAATTAAGGTTTTAATTGTAGCCAAACAGTGGTGATTTATGCATTAATTAAGTATCTCGGGTTATAAGGATAGTCTATAGTCTCCTTGATGAGTTAGAACTCTAATGACCTAAACACTAAGTATATATATAATACTTATAAGCAATTGGTCCCAGATCCAACTCCTAAGAAAGCCTGTAAAAAAACATCTTCCCCATCGAGAGCTAAGGAGTCATGGAATGTGAAGACTAATACGCTTTGTCATCATCAACAACTAAAAGTTCTCTTCTGTATTTTCAATAGCCGACACAGGTATGTGATTCTTGAATCCTTGATTGGCTAGATCCATTATAAAATATAACAATTACAAATCCAATGGAGATACACTATGGTTCTAGTAATTAAAACATTAATTTTTTATTTTTTTTTGTGTGTGGCTCACTTGAGATCGAACTCACGACCACTGGTGGAGCCACTTGGGAGTTGGGGTTGCTGAAGTCCCCTCTCAACTTTTGAAAAAAATAATGTCTGGCGTATCAATGAGGGCGTAGCCAGGGTACAGGGGCGGAGCTGGAGGCGGGGGTCCACAGACCCTAAAAATTTTGATGAAAAAGTAAGAAGCTAAATTTAGAGTTATTATATTATTTAACTTAAGAAAGCACAGGCGGATACAAACAAATTAAATGACGCTAAGAAAATCCTAGCCATGCGCTGCTCACGAGTCGCGACCTTACGTAACTGATATTATTAGCAGGCAAGCAAGTGTGACCGTACTTCGCAAATCTCGAATTGTACATGGCTCTCCCGTTTTCTTAAATTTTTGTCATCTCCTTCAGATTTCTTTTTCTCATTTTCATAGTTTCATTGCATGAAAATGGATTGTTTCCTTCCAAATTTTGTGTCTGCCGTAATTTATTTCTCTCTACAAGTTTGTGTTTTCTTTAACATATTTCATCTCATAAGTAAGGTGGCAATGGGTCGGCAGTCGGGTCAGATTTGAACATGATAAGAATGCCTGACCCATTTACAAACATATTGAAAAGCGAAACCCAAACCAATAAGGATTCATCTATCAAGTGTTTTTAAAACCTGACTGACCAGTTAACATATTAGAGATGGAATTACAGCCAATCGTGATTGAACTCGGGGAGAGTACAATCACATTCAGGGTCAACATATGTCTCTTTTAACTCTTATTAACCGTGGTTAAGATTCATCAACCCTTAGGATTCAATAATCTAATCTTGGTTGTTAAAAAATACTAAAAAAATTAACTCTAGGGTTAAGAAATTTTAACCCTAGGTAATATTATTACTAAAAATCAAGGTTAGATTATTGAACCTTAAGGGCTAGTCAAAAGGGACACATGTTGACCTGTGGGTGCAATTGTACTCTCCCTGAAATTCAATTGGCTGTGATTCGATCTCCATATATTAGGTAATGACCAATCGGATCAGGAGACCTAAACAAGAACCTGATCCAATTATAAGCGGACTGAGAAAGTCCAACCCGGAGCATGATATATTTTGCCACCTAGAAGGTGGACTGTTAACCGAGATAGCAGATTTAATTTCTATCCAGTTTGAAGTTCCAATCCTAACCTTAGAAAAGTAAAAAAAAAAAAAAAAACAATAACAACAAAAATCAAACTGTCATCTGAGTTGAAAACGTTTAATCACCTTCGCTGGAGCGCAGCCGAACAAGAAGATATAATATTCCCAACTGGATTACACGTTACACTTAGGAGACAAGTTTGTCCATAGAAAATCCAAGGAAGTGTGATTTGGAATGCTGTCATTTCCACCTCATGAATTTACAGAGGGAATAAAGTCTCCATTCCCTGGAAGAAGAAAAAATCTAGTCTGATCTTACCAATTACCAAAAGCTTGGAATGACAAGAGCCCGTGATCAAAGGGGATAGAGAAAGCTCTATCTTTTTAATGGATTGTGTGGGTCTTACTGCTTCACCTGGTGGCCTAACTACCTTGTGAGACAAACCACTTTAAGTGCCCATTAGATTTTGTAAAGATCTGTTTAAATTTTTTATGTTTGGTAAGCTTTAGAGACTTCTAAAGATGATCCAACAAGGGGAATTATCAAAGCGTAGTTGGGGCTGGAAGGAAATTATTGTTTTACTGACCCATTTGATTTGGGTATTGAGAGAACCCTTTTAATTAGATTTGGGGAGTGTGGAAACCATTAAAATGAGATACACTTGCCGACACTAGTGCTGCTAAAAGGTTCTCATGGATCCTGTCATTGCTTTAATGTTTAAATTGGTAAGTGTATAAAGTTCCTCTCCTCATAGATCATTTTTTAAAAAATTTAAATTGCTCCTTTAAAGTTCATTAGTAAAGTAGTTCTAATGGATTCTTTCTTTGAATTTTGAATTTGTTCTGTAAAATTCCGAATCACTCTTTTTTTTTCCCACACACACTGAACATGGGCCAACAAGATCAAATCCGTGATACTCTAAGCAAACTAATGGGTGTGTTTAGGCTATATATATTTCATAACAAAGTACAAAAAATGTAGATCAATCAGTTTTATAGTTACGATCTTCGCGGTATAAGCAAGTTAAAGTTAAACTATTTTGGAACATTTACAGCTGCTAATTTTAAGGCCATGGCTCTTTGAAAACCCCATTTGTTTTTGTATCAGTTTGATCAAAACTGTAATCCAGCCAATCGATGTGATTGTCAACTGCCATAGTTATAAGCTGTACCTAATTCTTCAGAATCTTAGCCTTTCATGGGTATCTTTTCTGTATATGAGAAATGATAGGTGATATGGAATGCATTCAGATTCTGCGAAGAATAGTGCTTAGTCTGATTGTTGGACCATAAGAGAATCCAGATAATGGGGTGTAAGTCATGAGGTTGGATTGGGCTTGATGGTGACCCAAGTCTGGGACCATGACAATTTCTAAATTAAGGGGGTTTTCCCTTAAATATTTACTTCTTAGTCTAGATAGAATATAGTAAGAGTATTTTAATATGGAAAATAATTGCCTCCTCGGTTGGTGATGCGAGGAGAGTGTCTCGGGGGACTTTTTCTGCCATGTGTCCCTATACTCTTCCTTTTAACTGCTGTTAAGATTCACTCACCCATCTACCCTTGATTTTTTTTTTATATAAAATAAAAAATTTAACCAAAGTTAATGGCCAATTGAAGGGGCTTTGTGAGAGCGAGGAGCAATAGTTCGCTCCTCGCCCGAGGAGCGAACTATTGCTCTTTTAATATATACATGAAGTAAAATCACTATCACTCCTAGTTGGGTTTGATATGCATGTTTAATTACATGAAAAACAAAATTAAGAGCCATAAATAAGCCTCAAATGAACTTTCATGGAATAAGCAGTCAAGTTAATTTAGAACAAGTTATATTGAGAGCTCCATGGCAGTAGAGCATTGTATTACAGAAGATGTTCACATACATGGCTATGGGGTCTATCTTTTATGGGTGTCTTGGCTGAATAATCACTTGAAGTTTCAGTTACCCCATCAAGGAGGCACATGACTACTTCTACTTGGACATATATAAAGGAAAAGATTGCCCCATTCATGGTTGTTGCTACTTGCTATGAGAAATAACAATGTATCATGGTTTGATGAATGAGACCTCACAAGGAAAAGGACTGCTTGATTTTGCCATAGGAGGAGGTGGATCGTACGGTGTATACATAAGATTCCCATTAGGCCCATCTATGTCAATACCACCTCCAAAGAATATTTTATTTCTATTTGTTTTGTTTTGTCCATTACAATATTCGGATTCATAATTTAAGAATTCTTATGTTATCGTCTTGTGAACGAAATCAAAGAGGTACATTTTAAAATAGTTTTATATGATCCTTTCCTCTTCCATGTCTCATGGCTGCTATAATCAAAGAAGGTACCCAATATGCCTTTAGAAATATCAGAAGTGATTAGAACTGTATACATGTAAATAACTCAAAATGACAATTATAATTTGTACGTGAATAGCTGGTTTACATTATGGATGAGTAAGTGCTTACAAGTGCATATCTGTTCACAGTGCATTTTATGTGCAAGTAAGATGGATCAGTTCTGGTTAGGGGTGTATTCAATCTGAGATGGCTTGTCGGCTCAGCTTGTTCAAGCTAAATCTTTTTTGGCTCGAGTCGATGAGCTTTTATTTGAACTTGAAACTCTAAACCTACCTCGAGCCAGCCCCGTTTGGTTCGGATCATTCAAGGCTCGGCTTGAATAACATATATATTTTTAAAATAATAATAACTATAAATAAATAGTAAATAATATGTATCACTTATAATCTTAAAGTTTTTTCATGTACGTACGCTCAATCAATTCCAGCTCGAGCCAAGCTTCCTTATTCTATTTGATCTGAGCTTCAAGCCTTGATTTTCGAGCTATAATCGAGCTCGAGATCAGCTCAGCTCGGCTTGAATACAACCCTAGTTCCGGTGGTTGTGAACACAATGTTAGTAGGTGCATAACATGTCTAGTCATTTGTAAAAGGTCAAGTGAAGAATCTAATTACCATGCTAAACAAGCGTCAGAGAAGATATCAACTTCATGAAGATAATCAAATCCTCCTCCTCCAAGTTTAACGAATCAATTACAGTATCATTTACAGAAAATTATGTTCGTGTACACCTGAAATGAGATTCAAAAAAATACCATGAAATTAATACAATTGGTAAAAAAATTGTCATGTAAGACTCTGAATAAAAATTAAGTTACTATGTTGGGTATGTGATGACCACGACTATTTCGTGATCGAAGAACTGCTACTGCTACGACAACCTCCCTGGTAAATCCAGTGCTGGGAGGGTCAAGCACTTGTGCGTGTGGTTTGCTCAACCACCAACATCAAATTAAAGTACCATCTCTGTGTGAACGAGATGTATACAGCATTGTCCAAGAGGTGCAATAGATATTGTTTTCCTCCTCGTGGCTAACAAGCTGGTCCATACACCATGAAGGTGACAACCACCTAAGGACAATTTGTAGTTAAGTAATGCACATGGGAAGGAAAGTGGGTATATCAAGGATTTAAGGCTGTGGACTTTGATCAAAGACCAATAAGAAATCAAGCTTTACAAATTACCCTTAAAAGCATCGATAGATATATATGAGTAAGCACAACATAGGGAAAAAAAAAAAAGTTTCTTACATTTTTTTATTATTATTATTTTTTTTAACGGAGGGTGTCCCAAAGCCTTCGAGCCAAGGACTAATCCCTTCAGAGATATGCACCGACCCACTCGGAATTTTCGCTATGAATGCCGTGGTAAGTTCAGGAATGGGAGTTGGAACCCATGACCACAGAGAGCAAACCCAGGACACTAGCCTACTGCACCAACCTCTGGTGGGTAAAAAGGATTCTTACATGGTTGCTCCTTAGGGTTTTAATGGGGTATTCAGTTTGACTGTAGGGCTTAAAGACATTTCACTAATGGGGCTTGTAGAAGGGAGGGAAGTGGAATCCCCCAACCACATGGTGATCACATGGCTACATGAGAACCTTACTGCTAGAACCATAGCATGACAGTGTGTTTTATTTCAAGCTTTAGTACACTTTAGGGTAGGCTGTACTCGGATGACTTCTATGAAAAAAAGGGAATGCTTCAGTTGAAAAGGGTTATGCTTCAGTTGAAAAGGGTTATTCTAGTTTTAAATGGAGACCCGTTTGGATAACTGAAGGAAAAGATTGCCTTACCATATGGGTAGTTGGACCAATTTGGGGTCACCTACTTTTCACCTGTGTAGGACTCCTCATGAATCATGATGGGATGGTAATGCTCCATATTCTATCTGGGTTTGGTCTCCTAAATTTACCATTAATGACATGGTTATATGTAATCATGGTCAAGTCACTAGCAATGCCATTACATACCAAGTGATCTTACTCTTTAATGAACAATAACCCCTAGGTTAAACTGTATTTGAACAAATACATCAAATTCAGCCGCCCCCTTGTTCTAAAGGTCCGGAGATGTCGCTTTCTTAACGATTTGGTGTCAAAAATCGCTATCAATCTCCCTCTGAAATAACTGGATTTTATTTTATTTTTTTGCAATGGTTGAGAGAATTCTCACTAGCAATGAATGACATGTAACCCCAGTCAAAAAATATCAACATTATCAAAAGTTAATGGTCCATTTGTTTGGTTAATTAACCATGTGACCCAACTGATTAAACTGGGTCACCTCCTTAGTCCTGACTTTTGTGAACTTCTGATGATGAGGTGATGTTAGAAGATATGATATGTTCTCTCAGATTCATATCCATCCAATTTCACTGAGACAATTACGGATTACGGTGATACTGATCACAATAACGGTCACGGATCACCGCAAAAATTCCCCCTAGCGATCTTACTGTAATGGGGGTGTCTTTGTCCCAATTGTATTTTCTAAGACTAGGGGTATATCTCAGTGTCGCCAATATGGTGTGGAAACATGAACATTGGCTCTAGTCAGGGAGGGAAGCTTTCACAATCCAACTGGGCTCGATTAAGCAAGTGGTCAGAGGGTGCAAAGGACGAAAGCACGTTAAGTTAAGCTCTTCCAAGGATCCAACTAGTGTCGTTTGCACACCAAATGTGCGATTGTCTGGGGTTAAAGCCAACAAGGCACATGAATGTGGGGTAGAGTATGGTCCCTTAAACAGACCAAAAGATGCTACAATCTTTCAAAATTGAAAGGAGAGTGAGAAAAGGCCCATGAATGTGGGCCCATCCATTAAATGGTGTCCCATATTAATTACTAGTTCTCTTAGCAAATTGTCAAGATTTGGATGGTTACATTTGCGTTTGTTGATACCCTCCATTGGAATTTGTAAAATATATATCCTTTTGAAAAAAAAATTGCTTTTTTTTTTTCAAGATAATGGGCTAACGTCAATGCCAAGCTCTTGATATGAAGTATAAGGGCCCATCTTCTAAAAGAAAATATGTTTTTATCCCCCCATAATGGGACCATAGTCCTTCTACTAAGATTTTGTAAATCTAGATGCCATGGAGACGTGACACTTTCGAATTTTCTTTACTGCTAAATTTACATAATATTCAGGGTGTGTTCGGATGTAGGGTTTTCGATGGCCTAGTCAGGGTAAGGTGGATTCCTAAAGTCCATGTACGGATTTGGGTCCAAACTGATTAGGTTTGTTTTAAAAGACACATGTTGTGTTGAGTTGAGCATAAGGCCAGAGAGGAATCCTGTCCAATTGCTATGAGATCAAATCATAGCCAATGTGATTGAATTCAATCACCTATGTGGCTCAACATGGTTGGAGGAGATCAAAATAGCGGGAAAATTCAAATTTTTGGATCTCCTCCAACCATGTTGAGCCACATAGGTGATTGAATTCAATCACAATTGGCTCTGATTTGATCACAATTGCTATTGAACTCTCACAGAACTCTTTCAACTCTGGTTAACAAGTTTTAACCCTTAAGGTTAATATTTTTTAGGACTTTGCTACCGAAACCCTCTTAGGGCCGAGGCCATCCTCAAGAGAGCTTGATTTCAGATGGGGCTCATTTCACATGGTGGGCTCCACCTGAAATCATGATCTCTTAGAGCATGGTCTTGTGGTCTCCGCCCTTTGAGGGTCTCATAAGCTTTATCCTATTTTTTAATATTTCTTTTAAAAAAACCAAGGTTAGATTGATTGTTGAGTGAACTAAATATTTTTTTTTTTTTTAAATCAAGGTTAGAATGTTGAACCTAAGGGTCACTATTGTCAAAACTGGATTGGACCGACCGGTCGAATTGGAAGAACCGAGAACCAGCCCTCTCACCGTTCCCAAACTCTCCAAAACCGAACATATTTAAAAACCGACCAATTTTGTCAAAACCAGAAGAACCGGTGGTCAGAACCGGTTGAGAATTAGTCAGAAATAAGTAAAAATGAGGATTTTTTTTTTAATAAAAATAGACCCGGTCGAACCAGTCAAACTGGAACCGACCATTCAGCCGGTTCGATGACCGGTCCGGTTCTGATAACAGTGCTAAGGGCTAGTGAATCCCAACTAGCCAGAAACGTGCTCTGAGACTTCACGTGCTCTGAGACTTCTGCCATAATTGATCCCATGTGATTAAGAAGTAATGACATCATAATAGTACATGGATTATGCGTGATAACGGAATGTTATCGCCTGGGGGGTCATGCATGAGTGAAATTCGTGATCATGGATAAGAAATCATACCTGTATCGGGTAACTATTTATCTAGGTTAGGACTTACTTTAGTACAAAGGTGGGCTTTTAACCGTCACACCCGCATACCTGAACCCGAGTAATTCGCTAAGAGGGGATATACAACGACCTACCGCTAAAACAAAGTTATAAATTCAACTGCATCAAATCAGAGTGGAAAAGAGCAAAACATTGCGAGATAGGATCACAGTCACTTGCAATTGAATTCACTTCAACTGAATTCAATTGCATATGTTGCACACGTTGACTGGATGAAGGAAAAATGGTTGGAAATTCAAATTTCAAATTTTTTTTCTCTTCCAATTAATATGTGCCACATGCAATTGAACTCACTCGAATTCAATTGCAATTGGCTGTGATCCTATCTCAAGCATTGCAAGAGGCTGGCATTAGCAACAGTTAGGATTTGGGATCCAACATTTCCCACCTAAGTGATCTGGGAGCAGAAAATTTCCAGTCATCTGCCCAGATGACCTGATTTCCAGTCATTTCTAGCATTCTGATTTTCCATCCCTCCCTCCCTCTCTCTGTGCATCACACACCAAAACCCTCAGCATTACACACCAAAAATAGTGGCCTTGTCCAAGGTTGAAGTCCGAACCTGTCTTCCTCATGTTTAAGGTAAACCTTCACAACCCATCAACCTTTGACAAGGTCATATCCCAACATGTCAACAAGACTTTATGAGCACTTGTTATCCTTCATATTTGGACTAATTCCTAGTAGTAGCAGCAGCAGCAGCAAAATATATCATGCAGTCGCAGAATAAAAAATAAGAATCCCTGGATAATTGTCTAGGATCTACGGCCCTGGTTGTATACCCAAGTTCTGTTCCATCATAACCCACGGACCTGGTAGCTACTGCAAATGAACCACACCAATCTACCATCTCAACATAAGCTGGCAAAATTTCTAATGCAATGGCATATGAAGGATAATACAAGTTGGTATCTTCAGTTCCAGGGTAGCAGATAGCAGCCATAAAACAAAATGAGAAAGACACACAAGACAAGCCACCATTAACTGAATTCAGGAATAAAAACCTTTGTTTCATTTCCGAAAGATGCCCTGCACAGGATAATGCCGAAAAAGACAGTTTACTGACCATAATATGGGGGCTGACCCGTGGATGGAGCACCACCAGGTCGCATATTTGGTTGACGAGCATACTGAGTCATTCTCTGCTCTGGCTGCTGAAGGGGTGAAGGCCCCGGATGTGTCCCTGCAGTAGAGTATGCAGGAACAGTAGCTGGTGCAAATGTTTGACCAGGAAATGTGCTCGGAACTGAGACATAAGTAGGTCTGCCAGTTTGCCTGCTCGGATCCCATGGTCCCACTTGTCCGTCGGGAACTTGAGACTGTGCTCCAACAGCAAATTCATTTCCAGGGAACAGTGAAGCAGCATGAGGACTCTGCCAACCAGCTGCAGCAGTAGGTAGAACAGAAGGTTGTTGCTGCTTCGCAAGCAAACCTGATTCTGGAATTGTGTAATCTCTGCTTCTATCATTGTGAGCCTACAAGAGTATATTTACAACAAATCCAATTCAATAAAAGCGCTTCTACAAGAGTAAATTTAAAATGAATCGATTCAATAAAAGAGTGTCAAAAGCATAGAGAAAATAAGTGTGAAGTGTCAAGAATCATACATTGATGGACCTAATTCTTTGGTTTTTCCGATCAATAATGGATCCACAATTTCTTCTAAAGCCGTTTTAACTTTCGCTTTTCTCATGGATATAACTCAAAAACTTATATTTATACCTTTACATTGAGATCAGTATGACGAGAGTATGACAGATGAAGCTTACAGTAGCCACCATCATAGATGCAGTGTCCCTCTAAAGCTTCTTTGGCAACTGCTGCAGTTGTAACATCTGAAAAGAAAACAGGTTAATGGGTGCTCAGCTACAGCCTGATGAAAGCATGAACTTGCTCATAGTAAAAAACTATCCACAAACAGATGAAGCTTAAGTATATGTGTGTGTGTGTGTGTGTGTGTGCGCGTGTGCGTGTGCGTGTGCGTGTGCGTGTGCGTGTGCGCGTGCCTGTGTATCAGTACGTTTTCAGTATATCATGAAAACAATGTGTCCAGTAAATTGTGAACAAGTCACTAATCAACCGAAGAAAAGGTAACCACAAATTTAAGAGGCAAATCAACTTCAATAACAAAATCCCCTGCTGCATATTCTCTATAAATTTACGCTGATATCTAATATCTGCAAGAAAAAAAAAGTATTAAATTTTGCATGCAAAATGATAGATATAAACTTCTACTGCAGGCCATCACCTTAACAGTTGGCAAAGGTAAAACGTTTAGATCAGTGTTGTGTGAACATCAGCTTTGAATTTGCTAGGCCCGACCACTTGGACAAGTCCCGCCCATAAAAAAAGTCTCTAAAGCAAATCTTAACGGTATGGTGTCTCTGACACATATATTGGTGCTCAGTGCATTAGCGAATTCTTGTACCTGGAATATGTAGGCCAATAGCTAGGTGATGAGCAAACATGGTGGATCGGAACCTCCAGTTTCTCTATTATATGAGGCAATTGGGAAGCACAAACACACAGAATATTCTCCAGGGAGATTCAGAGTCATATAGCATAATTAGAACAATTATTTTAGGGTTAGCTTGAAATGTCTTCGATTAGGTTGGACTGGATACGGACTTGTTAGAACTTCAGCAGCATGCTATATAGAGGGGGATTTGGGATCCTCCGATGGCAGATCTTTTGAACCATCCTCTCAAAGGAGAAAGGCACTACTATTCCAAATGTAATCCCAAAAATCTAATTTTCCACCTCTCAATTTTCCTCATTAAATTTCATTTACATTATTTTTTTTAAAATCAAATCACCTTTACATTAGAGTGTGAAGAGACGTCTCCAAGGGATAAAATATTAGAAAATTGAGTCCTTCGACATCTTTCTACAAATATGCTAGACTAGTCCATATTCTTTCAGAATGTGTTATTTATAAGTTCTAATGCACGACATCTAACCAATACTCCCAAAAGCCGCGACTAGAAGGAGCGGAATATTAATTTCCTTTTATCTCATAGCCCAGAACCAAGCTCTTGACCGAACCCCCCTCGTGGGCCATATTACACATGCCACCCCACCCTGAGTGTGCCCCCACTTCACGCAGGCCGCCCCACTCGAGCCAAGTGGGACGATGCTCTTGAATTAATCACCCCCGGTGAGGAGTCTCGGACACAAGACCTCCCACTTTAGTACCACTTTGATGCAGGATATCTAACCAATACTCCCAA
This sequence comes from Tetracentron sinense, assembly GCA_015143295.1. Classification (NCBI taxonomy): domain Eukaryota; kingdom Viridiplantae; phylum Streptophyta; class Magnoliopsida; order Trochodendrales; family Trochodendraceae; genus Tetracentron; species Tetracentron sinense. The sequence goes on from CM026560.1 coordinate 34,623,086, forward strand.
AAGCTGCAACCAGTAGAAGCAGAAGATTAAATTCCTTTTATCTCATAGCTCAGATCTAGGCTCTCGGTCGAACCCCCTTCGTGGGCCATATTACATAGGCCACCCCACCCTGAGTGTGCCCCCACAATTCACACAGGGCGCCCCACTCGAGCCCGGTGTGACAATGCTCCTCCATTAAGTTTAGATAATAGTATTTGTGTATTAATTATTTGTAAACTGATGCATGAAAAGTACTTGATCTTAGAATGGCTATCAAAATCGGAACCTCAAAGTTCTTACCAACAAAGAATAAGAAAAAAAAAATCAAATAACTCATGGAATTTACGCATCAGTTTCTTACACACAATGTACTTGTATAGGTCCGAATAAAATAAGAGGTAAACAACCATCTATTATGTTATACATGACGAGATGTTAGCTAGAACAATTGGTAAGAAGTAATGCAAGCAATACCTACCAGAATTTACTAATACTAATGCTAATAATAAAACAATGGAAAACGGTTTTTGCAAGGAAAAACAATAAGGAAAAAATCCTACCAGTAAATTGAATTAGTGCCTGCATTCCACCATTCTTCTCAAAAATAGCAATTTTCTGGACCGTCCCAAATGCTGAGAATACCTGAAATAAGACAGCCAACGTCACTAAATAGCTGTATTTAAACACCTCATAAAAAGGGTTCAAGGAAAATATGAATACAATGCATCACCGTATGAAGAACATCCACTGTGACAGCGTATTGCATATTCTCAATTGAAGCAAGAAGCACATTACTCTCAGGTTCCTTTTTCTTTCCATCAGGACCTAAAGAAGGCTGGATATAACTGCTTGTCAGCCTGCAGTAAACCTTCTCAAAGAGTGATCTTCAAAAAATATATAAAAGGCCTACCTGCGTGATTCCCTCAATGGCAGAAGGATTCACAGGAAGGTAAGGATTTGTATAGTCCCTGCAGGATCGAGCAAACAATATCAATGCACATATGGAACATGACGTACATTTAGGTGCCAGAATTGATAAGTCCAATGATATAAAAAAATTAATCAAACAACAGAAAAATAATATGCTGGAAAATGGAATGAGCAGAAATAGAAGAAAATTCAAACATTACTGTCATAGAGAAGAATACTTCTCACGGAAGTAAATAATGAAGTTGGCATTTAGATACATCTATGATCTATGTATAAGCTTGTCAGAAAAGAAATTAATTGAATTGGTGCAGTACTTTCTGTCACTAGGTTTCAATATAAGCAACTAGCCGAATAAGCTTCTTGTAGTAGGATGTCCTCTTGTTTTCGAAGAGATGAGAACTGAGAAGAACCAATCATAAGCTACGTAGAAGGTTGAAGACAGAAATAGGTACCTACAGGTATTCTAAACATGAGGTGAGATGAAAGGAATCAAGCATAACGTGCATAGAAGCTTGAATACAAAAATAGGTACCTATAGGCATACTTACCAAGTTATAGTTCGGGAATTATTTGTCTAGGGAAATTTTCGATAAAATCAGCAAAATACAAAAACAAATGGAAATAAATACAGAAAATATCAGGCAAGATATGAAAAATATAAAATAAGATTACTAATTATGAAAAATTAGACACAAATATAGTTTCCTATATATTTATTTGGAACTTTTTCAAAAAATCGTAAATAATTCGTGTTTAATTCACAAAATTCACAACTTTTTTAAAAAATCCCATTTTTTTTTTCTAAAAGTCACAAGCCTATCCTAGTCTTTGGCCAATATTTACCAGCTGGACATTTAATATATATATATATATATATATATAATTCACATACAAAATTCAATAATGCCAATCCTCGTTCAAGGACTTTGTATTTAGAGTTTTGTAAGATAAGATAAATTAGTTAACTTAATATATACTCTTCTGTTCAGAATAAGTGCATGGGCATATGTGAAAGGTAGCTACCGACTCATTACCTGAAAAATAAAAATAACATGTATATGTTCCTAAAATGTAGATGTTGTCATACACTAAAAAATAAAAGTTCTTCCTTGCGAGATCATGAACGTCATTTTCAATGTTTGCTAGCTTGGACTGGAGAATCATGACATTTAGAGGAACATTTTCATGGATAGAATTTATCATACTCCTCCCAGACTTGTTTTACAAGTACATCTTTGACTTGAGCTGGAGGATCCACTTTACTTCAATCACCTCTTGTTTAGAATACTTTTACAAATGAAGAGGTAAAGTCCTCAAGGAGGATATAGTTGGTGGTCATTCCTGGCTAGACACTGTTTTTTTTCCACCCCAAAAAAAAAAATTTCATCACAACACTTGTCCTTGCTTAAAGTAATATCCAGTGTAGTCAAAGCGTCCAGCGGTCCAGGCGATGCCTAGGCGATAGGGGTCGATGCCTGGGCGTTTCTTAGGTGATGCTCAGGCGACCAAAATTTATTTATTTTGTTTACATTATATAATAATATATAAGAATTATTGAGTGCTTGCCTAGATCATGAATTAGGCGATAGGGGTGGGTCCTGGCTAGGCGAGGCGGTGGCCTAGGCATTGCCTAGGCGACATTTTGCCTACACTGGTAATATCAGAATCAAACTGCTCAACAAGATCCGGATAAAATGAATCCTAAGGGTTAATTGCTTGTATTTTGGGTCTACTTATTGTTCAGTTTTTCACGAAATATTCATGTTGGATTAAGTTATTCAAGTTATGATAGTTTACTTTGCCAGAAAAAACAATTGAGGTTAGTTTTACCAGTCAAAAGGAGTGATCGGTAACTAGAACTTGTATGACAAATAACCACATGTTTGTCATGTTATTCAAAACTAACAAGCAGATGTGTCATCAAACCCATCCAGGGTTTTCATTCATGCTCTAAATTTTTCTAACGACTTAAATACTAAATTAGCTATAGTCAATACCAATATTCATAATATTTGTTGTTTACAAAGCTATTTAAGCATCCCTCAAATTTCAGTTCATGGTTTTAATTCAAAGGAGTAACCGAAGTCATGTGTACATGTTTATGGGTGCTCTAGATCTCTTACCCGGTAAAAGTCTTACAGGCCTCGGAATAAGCAGGCAGGATATCACAAATTAAACAAAAGTGAGGACTTATGGGAAAGATTTGATACTGATAAGGCAATGTGATTTTCTGAGAATTACAGACTAATTGAGCATTCAAGTTATGAGATGTCAAACCAAGTTGACTAGATCTTCCAAGTTGCCACTGGCCTGGGCACAGAAGTCATCTCACGAATCCTGATTAAAAAAAATGATAAGAAAATGTACAATACCAGAAAATATACGTTGATCACAAAAGGCTGATTATTCTAATTCCTCTTAATCGAAACTATGGGATAAGGTGAATTAGGAAGTAGGAACTCAGAAGACTAAAACAAGGAAAGGTTAGTGTTAAACCGAAGGGGATTCAAAGATTTTGGGCAAATATCAACACAAATGAAGTCCAAATGGTTGAGAAGTGACTGCACCGAAGAAACAAAGAAGTGACTTATTTTCATTCCCTGCATTCCATTAAAAAAATGAGCTCTAAATATCCTAAAAGCAATGACATCAAAGAAATAAAAATCATTATAACAGGATGAAGGAAATTACTAAGTGAGCAAACAGACACATACGTATTCTGGGCTGCAGGCTTCACTAAACCCTAAACAAAGCAGACGTCAATTAGCAACATCTCATTTACCAAAATCAATGATATATAAGTGTATGGATGAATAAGAGTCGAGAAATGGATTTGATCTAATACCATAGCAGAAAAAAACACTACGCAAGACTAACTTGATGCCTTAATGAGCCACCCTGATACCTGCTCCGATGAGACTGAAATTTGATATTCAAATCGGTATGTGCAGAAAACGAGATACGCAAGTGGCATGATCCAACATGCTCCGGAAGCAAGTACCTGAAATTTAAAATGTTGCAGCCAGTCCAAACCTGGAAATTAGCATTGTTACTACTAACTAAATTTCAACGAAATTGAAAAAAGGGTGCTTGCCTTGGTATACTTCTTCCATCCAAGGCATTCCTTGCTGAAGATGCAGTCTCAGCATCACTGAATTGGATTAATGCCTGCCAAAAACGTGTTATCACACTGGTGACAATAGGAGACAGACTAAAATTAAAAAATATTATGTCAAGAAGATATCCAATGTAAATGTAGATATCCCACCTGAAAACCAGCAGCTTTTTCGAATGTAGCAATTTTGTGCACGAACCCAAAAGCAGAGAACACCTTAAAATACATTTCGAGACAGATATTTGCACACAGCAAATAAAAATAAATGAATACATTGTCCAAAAACAATCCATACATTGCAACAATGTAATGTGATGGGAAATATCAACATATCTTAATTAAGTGCAGGGGTAAAAGTGTGGCAATAGATGTTAAAAGGAGTATCATGCAGTTTAGTCGAAACGTTCCCTAGAGGCCACCACCTTGCCTACCTAGGACCCCTATCACCTAGATCATGATCTAGGCATACACTCACTAAATTCTTATATAATATTATACATCATCAACAGAAAAATAAATTTTGGTCGACTAGGCATTGCCTCACCTAAGGAACCCTCCTATTGCCTAGGTGTTGCCTGGACACTTTGACTATATTGGTATCATGATTCATGCACATGATTATATTTCCAAATTAACAACAACAAAAGAACCTAAATAAGAAGGTGCACATAATTTTATCAGGATGTCATTTCCAAATATAAATAAATAAATAAGCTCTTTAGCAATACAATAAAACAAAGAATCTTCAATCAAAGACTATGTGAGGGTGTAAGAACATGTGTTTAGGAATCAAATCATCCGAAACAGGAAAGAATGGAGTTACAATTATACACAATTGACAGATTTGGAAGTTAACAACAACAACAAAGAAAAATAGCCTCCATACAGGTTGATGTATCACCCCAACTTGAAATGGCATGATGCATCAAGAATGGTTAGAAATAATACCATTAGTATGACACTACGTTCACAAGGCTTAGAAGAAAACAATCAAAAGAAAGAGATAAGCAAATCACACATGATATGCCTCCCAATGCAGTATGCTGAAAACGAGGATTTCTCCGGGTTAACATGGACCTGCTGTTCCATGCAGAGTGTCAACTCGGAGACGACCAGTCGATGCATTAAGTAGAAGCAATAACACCTCTGCCTTGCTAATAATTATAAAGATACACTAATTTATTTACGAACTATGTCCGTTTCTTTACTTGGATCAGATTGACAAGAAAAGGGTCTGTTACATTTGATAAGAAAGATAAGGTATTGAAAAAAATTCCATTCAATAAGCACTTACCAAGTGAATAACATCTATGCTGACATCACCAGCTTCTACACCCTCAATGGTTACCAGCAAAACATTCCCAGCAACATCTCCAGAGCTCTTATTGTTGACAATTTCTTGTCTGTTTGAGTATTGAATATAGACAGTTTTACCGCGAACCTGTGCAGGCTCTGAAGAAGAAGCATAATATGAAACCATTGAAATAGCTTGATTCAGGTCTACCTGCAAAAGAAAGAACTAAAACCTGTCAATATACAGCTGAATTTAAGGAACATACATGAAAGAAATAAAACATGTATAGAACATAAAACTATTTACATGTTGAAAGAACTGATCTCCAAAGATTGTAACAATTATCACGTAATGATCTAGCTTTCTCGTGGTTTCTTTTTGACCGTTTTTTGGCATGGATAATCGGCTAAAAGAATTGATGGTTGAACATCATTTGCCTTTCAATAAGCTTTTTTTCCATAGCTACAAGAACAAAAAGGGAAAAGTTTCAATTTTTTCTCTATGATGGTTGAAACATTTACATATATAGAGGGATATATACCTCTGTATTCGAATCTTCTCTCAATCTCTCTATGATTTATCTCATTCTTGATCAGAGCATGAGGCTTAACTCTTAAGCTTCACGCCTCAAGGCTTACGCCTCCCGCAGATGAGGTCCTAACATCACACCTTTGCCTTTTATGTGTGACTATGATAAAGAACGTTATGGCCAGTCTTCTTGTGTTCTATATGTCAATTTTCAGAATGCCCAAGCACCTAGAGAAATTCCAGAGAGACTTTGTGGGAAGGGGAGGTAGAAAAATATTTCACATGTGGAATGGGGTATGCATACCCAATGATTTTGGCGGCCTTGACTTCAAGAGGTTGCGTTTGAGAAATGGTATGGCGCTTTAGTTCTGAAAATATAGCCTTGTGGAGAAGAATTGTAGAGGCTAAATTTGGGACATCTACTTTCAACTGGGACTCGACTCAAATCAAGTTTCTTCCTCTTATGGAGTCGGTGTGTGTTAAGAAAATTATAAAGGCACGGAATAAATTTTTGGATAAGACCATATTCACAATTGGTAGTGACAACAGGATTTGTGTAAGGTTAGACAAATGGATCATGGCTGGTCCGCTTTGAGAGCAGATTATAAACTCATATCCCGATCTCTGACATAAGAACAATGAGTGGTCCTTGAATTCAAAAAGAAATCTCAATGGCATGTGGATTGAAGAATACTTGAGCCTATTTGAGAAGCTTAACAAGGTGCATATCACCTTGGAACATCAAATTTGGAAGAGAAACTCAGAAAATATTTACGACGAGATTTATATAGCTTCCTTCTTCTGAACAAGGAAACGAAATTGGTAAGGACTAAGGATGCCTTGATTTAGGAAGATCTACAATTTACAAGTACCCCAAGGTTTATGCATTTGCATAGTCAACAACTTTTGATAAGATCTTGAACTTGATTATCATAGAAATATAGGATTCCAGCCCCAAAAGTGGTGTTACGTATGTCAAAAGGCAAAAGGTGTCTTCAGTAGTAGAGCCAATGTCCTTTTGAGAATGTTGGCATATATAATATCATGGGGTCTACGAAGAGAGATGATGAATTTCGCCCTATTAGCCTAGTCAGCAGTGCGTACAAAATTTTAGCCAAAGTGCTTGGCAACTCGTTTTCGCAGCGTCTTGAGCTCGCTAATTTCCCCTCATCAAGGGGCTTTTGTGCGGGGGCGTCAGATCTTAGACAGGGCTCTTATTGCTAATGAATGTGCGGATGAACGCTTAAAGTCTAAAATCTCAGGTTTGATCTATAAGATTGATATGGAAAAGGCCTATGACCAAGGTTTAAAAAAAGGGTACTGGACACCGTAACGGACACGGCCGAAACCTTTACTTAACGGTTTTAGCCTTTACTTTTTTTTTTTCTTTTTTGCTCGAAAAAAATCCAAAAAATTCCAATAAATAGAAATAAAAAAATAAAAAATATATAATAAATTAGTAATAACAAGATATTTTTAAAGCCAATATGAAGCTCAAAATTTAGAAATAAGGAAATTAGATGGGTTGAAACATACCCAAAATAAAGAACCTGTCTTAGATTCCTTCAAATCTATGAATTAAACCCCAAATCAAGTTGTTAATCAACAAAAAAAAAAAGATTTTAAGGGGAAAAAAAAAAAAGGTACTAAGAATAGATAGAGAAGAAGAGAGGAAGCAAAGATGAGGTTTTAGAATGAGTTTAGGGATTTTCGGAACCCAACCCTACGACCAAAACCTTAACGTATCGGACGTAACGCCCGTTACGTAACGGTTTCGGGTATTACGGTTTTGTTTTAGGATAAACGTGTAAAGGTATGGTATCGGGTATCAGAGGCTACCAAAACCTTTATGTAACGGGCGTTACATAACGGTTTCAACGATTCTTTAAACCATGCCTATTACAATGTCAATTGGGAGTTCCTCCTTTACATGTTGGGCAGAATGGGGTTTGGTCCCAAATGGAGGTCGTGGATTAAAGCTTGCATTTCCTCTGCTTCGTTCTCAATCCTTCTCAACGGTCGCTCAAAAGGGTATTTCCATAGCTCCAAGGGGCTAAGGCAGGGGGATCCATTGTCCCCAGCGCTATTCATTGTTGTCTCAGGAATCCTGAGTCGAATGTTGGTCCAAGCGAACGTGCGTGCATTTTCAGGTTTTTCCGTGGGTAAGGAGCAACTCAGCATCTCTCATTTGCAGTTTACCGATGATACCTTAGTATTCAGTGATGCTGCATGTTTGCAACTTATTAACCTTCGGTGTATTCTGCGTTGTTTTGAGGCTGTGTCGGGTCTTCGGGTTAATCTGAGTAAAAGTGAGATCTTACCTGTAGGAAAAATTCCCCACCTTGGCCTTTTGGCTAGCTGTCTCAGGTGTAAGAAAGGGTCTCTTCCATCCTCTTACCTTGGCTTGCCGTTGGGGGCTCCGTTTAAGTCCAAAGCTGTTTAGGACCCGGTTATCGAAAGGTTCTCAGCGCGTCTTGCAGGGTGGCAGTCATGCCTCCTGTCCAAAGGGGGTAGGTTGACTCTTATCAAAAGTATCCTTCGGAGCCTCCCCACGTATTACCTTTCTACCCTTACCATTCCTCGTTCCATTGTTGGGACTCTTGCTCGCCTTCAGCGAAACTTTCTGTGGCATGAGCGAGGTAACAAACAGAAATATCACCTAGTCAACTGGACTCAAGTCTGCAAGCCATTAGCGGCGGGGGGCCTTAACCTAACCCCCCTCACCTCGGCGAATAGGGCGCTTCTGGGTAAATGGGTTTGGCGGTTTAGAGAGGAGAGGGAGAGTCTGTGGCGGCCGGTCATCGTGGCTAGACATGACCTTAATTCTATGTGGGTGCCGAGGGTCGTTAGGGGTTCCCACGGGGTGGGGCTCTGGAAGAGTATCATGGTTGTTGTCAAGTCGCTAGATCCATTCATTAGGTTCAAGCTGGGTAATGGGGTCGATATCCAATTCTGGCTTGATGTCTGCAGTGGTCAGTCGCGGCTTAAGGAAGATTTTGTCTCCATGTTCTCATTGGCCCTAAACAAAAGGGTGTCTGTTGCCGAGTGTGTAGAGAGGCTTGGGAGCAATTTAGTGTGGTGTCCTAGGCTGAAGCGGGCTTTGAATGATTGGGAAATTGAGGAGATGCAGTGTCTATTGACCCGATTGAGTTCCTCCGTCCCCAGATCCCAGATTAGCGATTGTAGGATGTGGTCCCGTAGCAACAACGGTCAATTTTCAGTACGGTCACTCTTGCAGTCCTTTGACCATGTACTTTTGCGTTCCTTTCCCCATAAGGTTGTGTGGGCTAACCAGGTTCCTAGGAAGGTATCGTTCTTCCTATGGTTAGCTGTTTTAAATAAAATTCTTACTATGGACAATTTGAAGAGGAGAGGGTGGAGCTTGGCAAACAGATGCTATTTGTGCCTGAATGTGGAAGAGTTGGTGAGTCACTTGCTCTTACACTGTCCGGTTGTCTTCGTGGTCTGGGCTTACTTCTTGGCTCGGATGGGTGTGGCGTGGGTCTTCCCCTCCTCCATCCTGAGCTTCTTATCTGGTTAGCACTTGACGACTTTGGTGAGTGCTGAGGAATCCATCTAGAATTTTTTGTCCGGTGTCATTTCATGGGTCATTTGAAATGAGAGAAATGGTCGTGTTTTTGACAATTCCTCTTCTTCTGATCAGCTGATCCTATCTCAGGTGAGGCGTTCGCTAGTGGATTGGAGCTCGCCTAGCACGGTTGGTCAAGCAGTGAGGGATGCCCTATTACCTTGAGGCCAGATAGTTGCCTAATTCGCGTGTTATTTTGCTCATTTTCTTTTTGCTCTTTCACTTAGTTTACTACTCTGCAAACTCTTTTTTATATATGATATATCTACTTTACTGATAAAAAAAATAGAAGGATTTTTATGGATATGGAATATTTTATCCCCAAGCTTTGTGCCTCAATTGGGTGGGACCTGTGAAACTGGGCACAGGCTCTTAGGGAATTTGGAGGTGTCATTACTTATGATTTTGTATCCAGATGGAATCAATTAGTTTTGAGGTGCACTAGCCCTAGTCGCACAATTTTAAAAAATCCAAAGTCTCACTGTGAGTGCAACATGTAGCGTTGCTACCCCTTCAACAAGTTAAAAAAAACAAAATTTTCAAAGGAAGAATGGATGGTTAATACATGTTCTCAAGGTAACATGTAAAAGTAAAAGTAGAGATACTTGTCGCTACCACCGTGAGAGCTTGGAAATCAGAGACTGGGGCTAGGCTGGCTAGCATTTCTCATTAGTTTTTTATGACTCTTTTGTGGAAAAAATAGAGGGAGAATAGCCTCATTCCGATGATTGTACATTATTTTCTCTTTTAATAAACATTGTTGTTATTCACCAAAGAAGAAATATATGCACATATACATTATGTTCTATCCATCAAGAAAGTTAAAAGGCACTTTCCCGGCAACCTAAGCCTGACCTAGGTTTAATAACAAACCCATGCCATAGGATGCCAGCCATGCTAGAAAAATCAGGAAAGGCAATTGCCGATGTTTCCAACCAATTGCCATGAGGCTTAGGATTGCCCTAGGGGATTTAACAGGCTCATGTCAGCACCTTGGGTGTTGCAACGTTATATTTTAATCCATGGTTTTAAGTCTCTGCGAGAATGTAATAAATTGGTCGATATATCCCAATATCTTAGGCCATGAATAAATCTATCCAGAATATTAATCTTTTTACAAAAAATCGCACTATCTCAACAGAAAAATTGACTTTTTTTTAGTTTATAAAACTTGCATATGCCAGTCTCTGTTGAGAAATATTGATCGACATGTGAGGTATTTTAGATTGTTTTTTCTTTTTCTTGTGTTTTTCACAAACTCTTCACCAAATTCACTTTGATTTGGGTTGTTAAACTCATAGTCACAAAAAACTGCGTTTTTTTGAAAAAAAAGACTCATTTAAAACGCGCATTAATACCCTGCCGTAGAAAACAGCGTTTAAAACCCGTTTTTTTAATAAAACATGTATTATAGTTTTAAACCCATTTAAAATGAATAATACGAAGAAAAAAAAACACACGTTTAAACGAATAATACGAACAAAAAAAACGGATAATCTTGAAATTTTTTGGAAATGAAGATTATGTAGATATTGACGACTTTGATGCTCTTTTGAGGGATTGATGAATATAAATGAGTGGTTTTATTAATATACGTATTTTAGTCTTGTTTTTAATCTTGAAAATTGATGTTTTAATGAAATTTAATGCCTTGATGGAATGAATTTGATGTTAAAATGATGTTATGAACTTATTATTGTTGATTATAGTTACTCTTTTTGTATATTATCTCACGAAATTGTTAGATATATTAATTAGTATGATTATTAACTTTTATAATTATAAATTTTTTTCTCTGTTTTTTCCCTGAAGTTTTCCCATATTTTCCCGATTTTTTCGAATTTTTCCATACTTGACCCTTGCCGAATTATTCCCAAACCCCGACTTTGTGACTAGTTAAACCCCAAAATAATCGAGAAATGTGAGAATTGTCGGGTAGGACAATTTTCTCAAGCAAAGTTCGTGATGAGAAGTTAATTTTTTCAACTTTTTTAATATTTAAGCTTAATAGTAGGTCAATCAATTTCAAATTTCAGTATGCTGTGTACTTTATGCCCACTTAACGATTGGCTGAAAATGTTTCATTTTTTACAAGAAAATATATTTTTATTATTTCTAGTGAAACATTATTTTAAAATTATTTATCGAAATTGTATTTTTTATGGTTGGGTTTATTAGTATGATCCATATGGTTATGGCCATATGTACTACATACAGCCTCACATGACGGTAACAGTAATGACTCAGTACACACCATATCCACCAATTGGAGTTTGGTGGAAATTGAAGAAGACGAGAACCACCGTTATGTTCATAAGTATACAACCTGATATTATCATCTCATGAGTAAGGCACATTATTTTAGTTGTGTGGAGAACCAATAGTATCACTTTCCTGATCGAGGAAGAGACGATGACTTTGAGTTTTTGTACAACTCCATATAAATGCAATTGTAGTTCTTAGTGTAGAGTCCCTATATAGTTGTTCACTTATTATTTGTTATATATATTTTTATTTCTATCAAATGCATAGATAATATATAAAAGTTATAATAATATCAAACCATCATAAACTGCCATCAATGCCTATCTTTGCCCGATTAGAATTGCCCCTTTCATGTACATTTTTGTGTTTTGTATTTTCTTTTGAATCCTAATTCCTAAATGTACATTAATGTCTATTTTTAATATTTTCTCAAGTTTCAATGAAAATTTCACATTTTTCCACTTTTTCCTTGAACGGACACCTTTTACCTATTTTTTCAACTTTTTCCCTCAACGAGGTGAAAATCTGTCATTCCAAAGATATCACGTAATATATTCCATTTTTAAGCTTCCCTTGATATCGACATATAAAACCGTGCATATAACTTGTTTAATTTTATGCCTTGGCAATCTTGACACTTATGTCTGTATTGAACGGGCAATTAAATGTTTTTTATAAGAAAAATATTTAACTGGGCACAGAACAACACAAGTTTCTTCTCTGTCATATCTACTGCATTTTATACAGCCTCATTCCAGTCAAAACTCGGTGGTTCCTTACCCAGTGGCCAGTATGCAATTTCCATTTGGGAACTTAGAGCACATCCCCATGTCAGATGCTGTTTTCTGGAGGCCAAGTCCTATACTATCATTTCTATCTGGACATTATAGACCATACAAACAAGAAGAATTCAGCAACAAGTGAACATTTATAAGTAAATTTTTTCAGGTTATGTAAATCTCTACATGATGCGCTACAAATGCAAGGTCATAATGATTGCTTCCATCAAAAAAAAAGCTGAATAATTCACGTGAGGCCAACATTATGAATCAGTACAAAGCTTATAGAGATCCAGATAGAACACCCTAAAATTAAATCCTCTAAATCCGTATTCTAAAATTTTGTATGCCGCCAATGCCCAAAACAAAGTAGTAGTTCTTCACAAAGCAGTTTTAATTGAAAATCTGCACCAGTTCAAGAAATAACTAGTGTAATAAAACCGAATCTTAAAAAAATTCAATTCGGAATTCCAATCAAGAATAATGGCACTCACGAATTCAACAAAGGCCTGATTCCGATTGGCGCCCACATTGCATTTGGTGTTGACGATCTTGCCAAATGGCTTACACAATTCGACGAGCTCTTCTTCGATACACTCCCATGGCAGATTACGGAGATGCAACACCTTCGACGGCGTCTGCGTGTAACGGAATTGGGGCTGCCCCGAAGTAGACATCTAGGGTTAGGGTTTCGAAGCGAGTAACGATGAAATCTAGGGTTTTAGAAGAACTGAGAAGTAAAAATGGAAAATCACGGAGATTGAAACTAGGGTTTCTTACTTCCAGGTTTTTAGGATTTGGGAAGGAGATGTGGCTCTGCTTATCGGGAGAGGCGTTTCGGCTCTTCTAGTTCTAGTCTTGGGTCCGTTTGGAAACTCTGAATATAATGAGTTATCATTTGACAAAAGTGTTTATATTTTCGATATAATTATGATAACAGATAAGGATTGTTTTGTCCTCTCGTAATTACAAAACTACCACCAGCTTAAGGTTGCACTTCTATAATTATGAGAAACGACGAGGCTGGTTTTGCATTTTCGGAATTACAAAACTGTCATCGGCTTAATAGAAATAGGGGAATTCTGCTCTAATGACTTGAGATCCTGATTATGACCGCAATGCTAGCATGTTATGTGTAGTATAACTGTTCAATTAATCGTTTTTCATATTTCCTTACTTTAGTTACTTTTGTAATTGGGTGATTTTTCTGACTTGATCACATATCAATCCAAATCTTGAAAAGGTATACTGACATATGACAAAAATGGAGAATGACTAAGAAAATTAGATTGAGAGCATACCAAGAATTTCGAGAGTACCGAAGAGTGGTTGTCGTTTTAGTCTTATCATATTCGACTCGAAAAGTTGTCGTATCTTTTAGGCCAATGACCCTTTTTTTTTATAGGATTTTTACTTTGGGACAAAGTAATTGTAATTTTTTTGTAACAGACACATTTAATTATTGTAAGGATTTTTGCATTTAATATAATAACATATTTGGCATTTATTGTATTAACGTTTTTTGCATTTATTGTGTCGAAACAATTACTCTTAATTCCTCGAGTGTTTGTTACTCGTTAAAGTTCTAAGTGGATTGGTGAAGACGACCTCGTTTTTACAAGATAACACATCCTTCGACCCATGAACTTCTCACCCTCTGATCTTTAAATATCTCTTTTTATATTTTTTATTATTTACGAACGTTATGTTGAAAGCACATAAATTCTCAGTCAAATGTGTTTTAGCCAAATATGGATGGCGCAATACCATTACAGGTGAAATGCGTCTTTTAAATATTCATAAGCGCATAGCTCTTTCATAAAAGGCACAAGAAATTTAGTCATTATGAAGGATTATTTTATTGGTTCACGTGACCGCAGAATGACTTATCAACAACTTTCAAATTTGGTAGTTATGAATACATGGCATTTTAACATTGCAGTCACAAAGATTGTCTCTTGCTATAGTTAGAGACGATCATAAGTCTGCTCCAATTGTCTAATGTAGTGCAGCCAAGCTCCGGCTCATATTAAGTCTCTTGATAAAAACTCTGAACTTTTTCTATAATTTAATACTAATATTTCTTTTGGGGGAGAATTATGAGGGGTGAGGATATGATATTCCTTAAAAAGAATTACATAAATGAAATTCTAATTTTAAGAAATCTTTATATACATTTGTGCAAAATATCCTCATCTGATTACACCTGGGCTTTGTCCCAATGGTAAGTGTATCCCTTCCGTAGGGAAGTGGTTCTAGGTTCCATTCCCATCAGGGTGAGAGTTCTCCATCCGTCCCACTAACTTGAGCAAATACTAACACTCTATCTGAGGTTGTGGCCTAACTGTATTACCTGTACCAAAAAAAAGTACATTAGAGTTAAAAGTCTTTAAAAAAAATATAGAGTATTGCCTCCTTATAACAGTAGAGGTAAAACAAGAGCTCTCAACAGGTCAGATTCGGACCAGATCTGCCTAGATCCGAATCCGATCCGAGATTCATCGATCATGAATTAATCGATCCGAATCCGATTATAGTTTCAAGATCCGATTAGATCAGATCCAATTAAGGTTAATTTTTTTAAAAAACTCTATTTTAATAATATAAAATTCTAATAATACCTTAATTTACTCTAATTAATGTTAATTTTTTTTAATTAATACTTTATGCATAGAAAATCTATATAATATATTTCAAATTATTTTAAAATGTTATTATAATCGGATCGGATTTTAAACGGATCGGATCACCTTATATCCGAATCTGATCCGATTATAATCGGATTCCACCGATCCGATCTGAATCCGATCCAATGGATCACATATAGGGTCCAAAGTCCAGCTAATCGAATTGGATCCGGATCCTAATTTGATCCATTGACAGCCCTAGGTAAAACCCCTACTTCAAAATAATTTACTTTCAATTAAACTTTAATTTAACACTCTAAAATCCAAATGAATTCTAATTTTCAAATGAGCAAAAGTTCGCTCCACGGGCGAGGAGCGAACTATTGCTCCTCGCTCTCACATAGTCAGCCGACTCTTCAACTCCCATTAACTCGGGTTAGTTTTTTTAACCTTTAGTTAAATTTTTTTAATTTATTATTCTAAAAACCAAGGATAGATGGGTGACCTAAGGATGGATGAATCTTAACCACAGTTAAATGGGGTTAGAAGGAGGACACGTGGTAAGAAAATAGGAGCTGAGACACCCCTCCTCACGTCTAGGAGGTGATTATTTTTCTTTTCAGATTTACTAGCCCCCCTAAGCCATAATCGGAGTCGTAAGATATATGCTAATCCATCGTGCCTAAACCGCACATTTGCTTATACTCTTTTTATTTTGGTATTAAGACACAAATCACACACATAGGGCAACTATACACAGCCCACACACAAGACTTGGACCAACTCATCTCACCCAAAAGGCCTATTTGTTGGTGAGAGGGCGGAGCCTTATATGGGACCAAGGAGCACATCATTAACCGGGACTAAGTTGGGCATTAACACCAACTGTCCAAAGACAATGTGAAATTTTACAATAATGGATATATTTTCTTCCCTCGACTCAATGCGGCCAATCTCATGAGAGGGGGCATACTTGCCAGCTACACGTGGAGGTGTATACCCTATTGTCTCTTTCTTGGTCTAAAATAGTCATTTGATAAGGTGTTCTCGCAGGCACACTATCTTGAGCCCCCTCTGTGAGGGTGTTTGGCAGTAGGGATAGCTTTGGGTGGTTTGCTCCTTTCAGTTCAAAAGGAAAATGCCTTATCTGTATAATGCACAACTAGCACCTCCATGTTGAATGGACATGAGAGCACCAGAGTCATGTTTTCAAAAAGGTACTACCAACAATATATATATCCACACATTAAATTTTGGGAACATTCTTTCAGCTCCTTCACCGAACCAAAATGAAATGGGAGTTAGAGCATACTTTCTGCCTAAGTTTGGCCTCTAATGCAAGCATTTCAAGTCCAATTGTCAAACTGTCTCATTTTTCCAACAGAAACTAACTCAGTTTCCACTCAGCATTCCATAATTTATTCAAATTTAACATTATGATCCTCATTTTTTTCAGCAAAAACAAATGTAGTTCTCATAAATGATTTCTCATAGTACAATTCAGTTAATCTTGATTTTAATGTGCGTAGTCTATTTTACATCGCTAAAACGTATCCACATATAAAAGAAAATTAATTAAAGCTAAAAAAAGTATCTAAACAAAATTTAGCTTATGGGTCAGCATCATTGATGATAATCTTATTTATACCCTGAGATAGTAAAATTTTCAATAATAAAAACTACTTATTCTTAGAAGAGAAAAATTACTCTTCTATTATTAGGCCTTGGCTCGGCCCTGGACCTTGGGAGTAGGGCTTGGGCTTAGCAAGTTCAGGCCTTAAAGGGCTAAGGCCATTGTAGGTGAGTCAGGCCTAGTAAGAGCTATGCCCTGCCTGTCAGGCACACCTTTGCAAAGTAAACTTATCTCCGTAAGTGTTGCAAGCCAAAATAGGGATAAGCCATATTTATAATTTAGATTATCCAGAACAGAGCATCCCAACAACCAAAAACCTCGAACATGCGAAACTAGGAATTAGGACTGGATTCAGTCATGACTATTAAAGAAATATTATGTTAGGAAAATAATGATGTAATATCTATGAGATACACAAGATCTCATAGACAATATTAAATTAGCATCAATCAAGGATTTGATTAGATTAGGTTTTTATCTTAAGGTCTGTAGAGACTTGAAATTTAGTTCATCGGCATTCGTGTCATTTACATGAATTCTTGAAATATATGCCCGATTTTAAACGCATGCGTTCCTAAAAGATGAATAAAAAAAAAAATGCCTTAACATACCCTCAAGTTCAAGAAGCCATAATTTTGTCGCTGCAAATTGGGATCAAGTGATTCTTGAATTTTTAGAAAGGTATTGGAATCCTCTTAAAGGTTCATGTTTACCATTTTTCTAGATTCTTAGTTAGAGTTAGGTTAAAAGTTAGATTTCTGAAACCAGGTCTACTGCAAATCTGGGCTGTCTCAACCTATTGTAGACTAGTCAGCTTTAGAGGTATTTTGTTCTATTAATAAAGAAGAATTAAAAATTTTGTAAAACATCAAAGTTGTTCCCATTTGAATGAAGAATCCAACGCAAGTTGAATCGTCCAATTTTGATAACCGAGTCAAAAGTTACGGCCAAAATACTGAAAAAGGGTTTCGAAAAAAAAAAATGGGGGAGGGCGACCGATCGCCCACCACGGGCAATCGATTGCCCAGAACGGAAATTTTTCCAGAAAAAACGTGATATTTGGCATTTTTTTACCTTTCCTAGGGTTCTCAACTCTATAAATACCTCCTTAACTCGTAAATTAGGTTTCCAAGAGCCTCATAAACATCAAAAAGAGAGAGAATGGAGTATTTTTAGAAATCCAAAGAGAAAAAAAAAATCTAAAGATTTCAAGGATTCAACTAAAGAAGAAAAAGGGAGACGTGAGGATTTAGATCGAGCCCCATTCGCGAGCGATAGATCATAGGGAGACGATCAAGTGAGGTAAATAACAGATCTAGTATTCCATATTTTGAATATTAACCTAAAAGAATGAATAAAAAGATAGTAAACCTATGTAAAGATGTAAGAATATGTAGGATCTATGAACATGTTTACTATTTCTATATTATTATTGATAAACTTGTTAAAATAGGATATGAAGAACCATATTATAATTTGTATATTATTATTGATAGATTTGTTAAAATAGGATGTGAAGAACCATATTTTGATTTCTACATTATTATTGATAGATTTGTTAAAATAGAATGTGAAGAACCGTATTTGGATTTCTACATTATTATTGATGGAATTGTTAAAATATGATAAGAAGAACCATATTATGATTTCTATATTATTATTGATAGATTTGTTAAAATAGGATGTGAATAACCATATTTTAATTTCTACATTGTTATTGATAGATTTGTTAAAATAGGATGTGAAGAACCATATTTTGATATCTCTCTTATTAACCATGGATTTACTAAATTAAGATGTGAAGAACCCTGTTAAAAATTAATTACGATTCAACAAGGCGATTGAGAAAATTTATTGAAGTGTGTAGATTTATGAGGAGAATTGGATGAATTGATGTAAATTGAATAGATGAATAATTGTGATATTATATTGACACATGAGTTTAATTTTATGTTTAAAATTCATGAAAATTATCATTGATGAAGAATATTATAATTAGGATGTTAATCTTAATTAAAACGAATATGAGAATTTGATATGTAAATTAGCTCGTGAATATTATAAATATTTGAATGACATCTGTAATGGTTGATTGTTGTATTATAGGAAATATGAAAGGTTGTGTGTTTCTGCTATATTCTTAATACATGATATACCTTTGGGTAAACGAACCTCTGATGAAAGTCAGGTTTACCTAGGCCTGGTTAACATAGTGGTATGGGACGCTATGATGAGATGTCCTATGACCCTTGACGATTAATCTTAGGTGTAATTTAAACAAAAAATATATCATTGTACACTCACAAATAAAAAATCTGTAAAAATATGAAGAAAAAATTAAAGACAGTAATAAGATGTAAGTGAGACAAAAAGTAAAATAAGAAAAGTAAGAAAGAAAGACACACGAAAGTGATAATGCATGTTGTGTTGTGCACCACCGAATACCATCAGAAAGGGCGAGATGTATGCCAAAGTAAGCTGTCGTACCGGAAAATGTACTAAGTCGTCCGTACCGGAGAATGTATGAAGAGTGGTATCTCGGTAAAGTAAAGTAAAGTATAGTAACTCATTTCCTTATACGGTAAAGTAGTATTTTAAGTTATTACTAATGCATGTGAATATGTTGTTCATGGAATGATAAAGTATGAAGTATAACAAGTAAGAAAAGAAAGATCTCAAAAGATGCTAGTGCCTTGCTTCAAGATAAGTTTCCAAATGTACTAGTTATCTGGTTTTAAGAAAGATCTCAAAGAAAAGTAAGAATGTAAGAAATGTATCAAAAAAAAAAAAGTAAGAAAGTGAGACAAGTAAGAAAATAAGAAAAGAAAGAAAGAAATTGACGTGATGTATTTGGTTGTTTCCACACTCTGATTATGTATGTGAATTGATGTATGAATTTGTAAAATGCATGTAATTTAATGTTCATTATATTGTTCACTATGGTCTGTTATATACACGGAGTAACTCGTTACTCAGCCGATAACTTTTGTTATCGGCGGGTTCAGGTTCAGGTATTTATGTTTGTGTGCCCGACCGTGGGAAGAAGATGAATACTTCGGGGAACCGGAATGTGATTATTCTGAAGAAGAACGTGATCTTGATCGTTGGCCCTACTTTTGAATTGAATTTGTTTGTGGTCAAATTTCAGGGAAACTTTAATTGACCTTATGGATTTTTATGTTTAGTTTAGTTTGATGATGATCATGATGAATAGTTAACATTTATTTCATTTTAGTCGTGGTAGGGATTATGGATTTAGTTGATGTTTTAATTGAAGAAAAAATTGTTAGGTCCATATTTTTAGTATACCTTAAATGCTTATAACAGGATGGTTTGTTAAGTAAGTCACGTGTCAAGATCTCACATTCTCCCAAGTGGGGTATTGGGGCGTGACAAAGTCAATATAATCTCTATATAAACCCTAGCTGAGTCTCTTTGTAATTATCTTAAGAATTCAATAATAACAGTTTCTCTTCATGGTATCAGAGAAGGCGATCCGCCGTCTATTTTGATTTTTTTATTATGCTTTTCTGGCAGGTGGTGCCGCCGCCACCCGCCGGGTGTGAAACCTTTGATTTTTATTTTTATTTTAAATAAAAACCCTATTATCATCCTCTATACTTTTACAATCTCAATTCTCATACTCATACTCATACTCATGTCTCACGATCTCTCTTTTTCTTTTCATTTATTGAAAACCTCTCCAACGAGAGTTTTTCTTTAAATCGCGGGTCATACTTCATGTGCTTTAAATCGCGGGTCATACTTCATGTGCTTTAAATCGCGGGTCATAGCCAGATCTAGTAGGCCACCCGCTCCAATAGGCTCAAAAATGAAGGAGATGCGACAGAGATGGACTTCACAGAATGACAATAACCACCAAGCACAGACCTATTTGTCAACAAATTATCTAAGAAGATCAAGGATGAGGAGTACTCGACTTGTGGCAAACACAATAACACATTAAGATCTCAATCCTCATGTGTTTGAGGGGAAGTATTAGAGAAATATTATATTAGGAAAATAATGAAGTAATATTTATGAGATACACAAGATCTCATAGACAATATTGAATTAGCATCAATCAAGGATTTGATTATAATTTGATTAGATTAGGTTTCTTATCTTGAGGTCAATATACCCTAGCTGAGTCTCTTCGTAATTATCTTAAGAATTCAATAATAGCAGTTTCTCTTCAATGACTTTTGCAGATAGTCATGAATGCTCCAAATTAGCCAAAAGATCGTGAGTGCCAGTTCAATGGTGTTTGAACATAACATAATTGTAAACATGCTGATTGTAAACTCCCGACAGTTAACCCACTGATTTAACAATTCAGGACGATGAGTTGGTGAGCCGATCCAAGAGATGGGTGCATCTGAATAAACCTGGAGAGCATCACATACTTCCTCAAAATTAAAAGGTTTGTGGCAACAGCTGCAACACTTGCGCAACTTTGGAGAACACGAGATTGCCGCACATTCTTGCATTGGCATCACTTTTTTTAGCCAATCAACGATGCATGTTATGTTAAAAGCAGCTAAGCAATGGCGAACTGAGATCAGGAAAATGGCGAACTGAGATCAGGAATAAACACATGAACACCAATTGCATTATTTTGCTGTTATTTACAAGCTATTCCATATACATGTGGGCCTATAAGTGACAAAGTAGAGAAGAAAGCCATGTTAATATCAAGATCTGAAAACCCAGCTTCAGAAATATCCTTTCCCGTTTCCCTGGTAAGGTGACACCCATCAGAAACTGTCTGTTGCAAAGGATCAAGAACACCCTGTAGGAATCTGAGGGCTGTTCCATCTGCACAACAAAAGACATCCATTAAGGTCAAATTGACCAAGATCGCTACTGTTCATTTCAGCTTTGTGATAACTAAGGTCGTGTGCATAATACCTTGTGCAGCCACGTGTTCGACAAATAGGTAAAGACCGCCTGGTTTCAGCACCCTTTTCACCTCTGATTACATAGTAGATGGGGAAATTTAGCAGCTTAAATTGTGAAGCTTGCATTCCTACAGAAAATGCTTTACTCAAATGAAAATGGTGTATTTTTTGCAGCTTGAAAGTCTGCTACGTTGTTCATGAAATAAAGAAAGAAATAGCCCATACTTGTGTACGGGTCCATAAAATCAGGAGTAATGCCAAATTATGAGCACCTAACCATTAATATTTTCGCCATTTCCACAAATCCTTTCATTTTACTGTCTCATGTATTAGGTTTGGGTAAGATATAAAATGTAATTTTGTAAGTGAGGTGAAATTTCACAATGTGAAAACCTGATCAAGTTATCAAAACAATAAAAATGTCAGCTCACCCTCTATTTTAAGGCCCAAATTAAGCTAAAGGGCCTACTTGGTTCACTTCAAAGAGCAGGGACGGATCAATCAAGTACCCCGAAAAGATAGACCGAATACTTGATGATTCGGGAGAATGAGAACGTATAATAAGCGCTCTTTAAACTCAGAAACTTGAATAAAAGTGCTCAACTGACTTCCAACTCAGACAAGTGCCCTCACCGGAAATGAGATTCATAGATGAGTTACGATCTGTTAAACTGACAGAAAGGAACAAGAAACTCAAATACCTTCGAGTGTCATATTAACATCTTTGACAGAGCATAATACAAGTGTACCAATGACTGCATCCATGGAAGCATCACTTAAAGGCAAAGCTTCCCCAACCTGCAGAAAACATAATCAATACCTTCAATCTCCCAAGGAAACCAACTCAATGGTTTTAAGTACTAGACTACAAGTACATCAAAGATTTATTGATCAACAGGAACAATGTTAAAAAAGGTAAAAAAATAAAAACAGATGATAACTCTAGGGCTTGAATCCAAAAGGAAAATGTACCTAAGAGGAGTAGGGGACTGAGTCAGATATATAAGTAACAGCTCACTTAGAAAAGTTATTTGATATGGTACTGTCTTCCCTATTAACATAATCATTCAGACAATTTGAACCCCTCAAAATGCCACTCATAATTCAAAGATTCTGCATAGACTTGGCTTTCTTTGCAGGATATCACTTTCCAAGTTGGCCTGCAAACAGTGATGAGGGAATTTCCCTTACGCTATGTTTGGTTGTTGAGAAAATATGTGAAAACATGGAAAAGAAAAGAAAATTTTGGATTTCTAATACAAGTTTTAGTTGTGTTTTACTTAATTTTCTTTTCTTTTCCATGTTTTCACTTATTTTCTTGGCAACCAAACATAGGGTTAATGTTCCACCCATGTCCCAAGAAACATGCAAATGAGCACCCATCAAGATTTATTTATTTATTATTTTTTCCAATTGTTTCAGGCATATTATACTCTGGAAGTGGAAAATTGATGAATTTTTCCAGAAAAAGTAATTGACAAGTTTACTTGTAAAATTGTTTCTGGTAATGGCTAGAAAATGTAGAAAAACTTACTATCTATAAACTATTTCATACAATTACTGAATTACATATAACAGCTAAATAGAAAACATCGTTTTCCTATTTTTTTGCTTACTAGAAGCATTTGCGAATAACATAATCAATGGTCAAAACATCATTTCAATCTCGCCCCCCTGCCCCCCGCCCCAGTAACCATATATGAATCCAGGCAATCAGCACTGGTTCCTTGTTAACATATAAGCCCAGTCCCATGTAGAAAATTGGCTCGGATTTGACAATACCCAAAAGGGCAATCGATAGATTGCCCGGAGCGCCGTTTTAGGCTCGGGTGCACGGATTTCTTCCGGAAATTTACTATTTTAGTATGTATGTGCTTTGGGAAACTCCTAATTCGAGTGTGAGTCTTTCTAATTGTCTAGGACTCCAAGTTTAGGCCTATAAATAGGGGATTATGGGTTTAGGGTAAGGGAATGGTTATGAGAACAAGGGAAATATTTTAGTGCTCACAGGGAGAGTGGGGTTTGCTCTCGAGGAGAGCCCTGATAGTTCTCATAGGGAGTGAGAGATAATAGAAAGGATTTAAGCATACTAGAACTTGGGAAAAGGTTGAAGAGATGATAGATAAAGATTGTTCTTAGGGTTCATTGAGAAGGTGACTTGAGTGGGGTGTACAAAGGGCTTTGGGCTTGGGTTGGGATTTAATCTGAGAGGAAAGTAAATATTGTACTGAATTTCTTAAGGTTTCTCTGAATAAAATAGAAGCAATCGGATCTTAACCCGTGGACGTAGGCAGGTTATTGCCGAACCACGTATATCTGTTGTGTTTTTCCCTGTGTGTTGTTTGTGTGCAAGTTTGTTTATTCTTTTTCGTCAATGTTATTTTGTTATTTCCCCAACAATTGGTATTAGAGCTGCAGGTTAGTTTGGGCAACTCTCTGTGGAGGAGGTTTGACGGAAAATGAGCTTCATTCTACTGAAATAGTGCAAGATGGAGGCATACTTTGGAGATGATCTCACAGTCTCCAATAGTATGGACATTCTTCTAATAAAGTGGTTATTGGATTCAAGAGATCCGTTCGACGAAGTGGTTCGGACTTTAAGAGGGGTAACTGATGTCCCTAAGTCACGATGGAATCGAATTTCACTTGGCCAGTGATACTCTCTGTGACTGTTGCTACACAGCAGGAGGTGGAGTGATCAAAATAAAGCAGGGAAAGCAAGGATTCTTTGTTTTGATAAAGGGAAAGAAGTGTGATGATGTGTATCTCATGGTTGGAATACGGGCGTAGGTGGAGCTACTACGGGGTCTGCAGGAATCAGAAATCGGGTGTTATGCAGTGGGTAGAAAGCTCGCCTAGGGTCTCTTTTCGCAGTCTGGGCGGAGATGGGTATTCCGGTGGGTTTCTGAAATGAAGGAGAAGGTGAGGTGCCTCAGGTAGAGAGGATGAGTCGATTTCCTTGTCCGGGGTTCAGGACGGACTTTCAGGCTATACATGGGTTTTGACCAGGTTTTATCGAATCCGGTGGAGTGCTTTCCGAGGGGATTTGAGGGTGTGTGTAGCTGGCAAGTCCCTTTTGCAGATGGTGCAGAGACGAGTAGACCAAACAGTTGTTTGCGGTATTTGCAAACGAGTTTGCGGTAATTGCAAACGGGGTGACAGAATTTTAAGAGAGATTCTGATTCGATGTGGAGGTGCTTCCCAGATGTTAGTGATGCGATGTTCTATCTTGAAGGTTTGTTTAGTGATTAGCAAATCGGTTCTCTGGGTTACGGTGATGTCGCGGAATTCTCGCCAAGGTGGAGATTTGTAAAAAATTGGCTCGGATTCGACAATACCCAAAAGGGCGATCGATCGCCCACCAAGGGGGATCGATCGCCGGCAGGCGATAGATCACCCTTAGTGGAGATTGATCGCCCGGAGCGCCGTTTTAGGCCCGGGTGCACGGATTTCTTCCGAAAATTTACTATTTTAGTATGTATGTGCTTTGGAAAACTCCTAATTCAAGTGGGTGTCTTTCTAATTGTCTAGGACTCTAAGTTGAGGCCTATAAATAAGGGATTATGGGTCTACGGTAAGGTAATGGTTATGAGAACTAGGTGAATATTTTAGGGCTCCCAGAGAGAGCGGGGTTTGCTCTCGGGGAGAGCCCTGGACCCTGGTAGTTCTCATGGGGAGTGGGAGATAATAGAAAGGGTTTAAGCAGACTAGGGCTTGGGAAAAGGTTAAAGGGATGATAAATAAAGATTGTTTTTAGGGTTCATTGAGAATGTGACTTGAGTGAGGTGTACAAGGGCTCTGGGCTTGAGTTGGGATTTAATCTGAGAAGAGAGTAAATATTGTACTGGGTTTCTCAAGGTTTCTCTGAATAAAGTAGAAGCAATTGGATCTTGACCCGTGGACATAGGCAGGTTATTGCCGAACCACGTATATCTCTTGTGTTTTTCCCTGGTGTGTTGGTTGTGTGCATGTTTGTTTATTCTTTTTCATCTGTGTTATTCTGTTATTTCCCCAACATCCCGAATTATTGGGGTTGGGTACATGAACCCTATTCTGTCAATCCATTCTATCTAGGGCCATATCCTCCATTTAAGCATAAGCCTTCAAATCTTACCCGTCACCTCAATCAACATCTTTTTAAGCCCCCCCATACATGTTTTATTAGAGCATTCAACGTGAAACATCTAAAATGATGGAACCTGAAAATAACTCACATGGGCCCAATTCTTGACACAGTTCTATTCTCTAGTGTATAATTCGCTACATCAACAAAACCATTCCCTCTAAACTCATCATTCACACCCTCCCGCTCCTATATTGAAAGGAAAGTTAACTAAACCTACTCACCTAGCATTGCTAAAACCACAAATGACAGAAAAGTAAGTTCTACAAACTGCTCAAGCCTCTCCTCAGAAACCTAAAAGACCAAGAGCAAACACAAATATTAATTATTCATTTCTTAAACTTTAAGAAAATGAATGCCAAAGTAACCAGGACGCCGACTTACTTAAGACAGATATACAAGACAATCAAGAACGCTACAGTAATGAAGGGGAACTAGCTAATCAATGGATACATGAGAAATGCTATTCACTTTAGAGAATGTGCAAGAATAATAAACGGGAAAAAAAAAAGTGCAAGCATAAAGGATTCTTTTTTTTGTGGGTAATAAATGAAGAGAGGCAGGACATCTGATGATGGTCATTATGATGACGATGATGAACAAATGAAGAGAGAGCATAGTCTTTAAGATATATATTATTTCTAAATAGCAGTCCCAGTTCTGGATATCTGATTGTTAAATTATTTTCAGATAGGTACACCATCCTTGCAAGAAAAGTTCTAGCAAAGGCTTTTAGACAGGAGCCTTACTGCTTGTATAAAATTAAAATTTGACAACGGTAGACCTGCAGCTACTGCTGCCGTCTGGGCGTATTTCTCCATTTTTTTATTTGGATCTACACCAAAGACGTGGACACTAGCATCACTGGCATAATATTTGAGATTAGGACCTGTCCCAATACCGAGCTCCAGTACTTTATTCGCCTTTCCTCTCAAACTAGTAAAGAGTTTTGCTTTATAACCTGCAACCTTCCAAAAATAACAAAAAAATATATGCATTTGCAATCAGAGATGCACACATTTGAGCATACAAAATAAGCTCAGTAATGAACATATTATCAGGTTCACAAGGACCCTAAAATATTTTTTATACAGGTTGAAAATTGATAAAGATAAATTGTTTTTTTAAAAAACCAAATTCAAGTGACCTTTAAAAGCCACTAACCTCTGCCTCGTACAATTTCATGCTCTTATCGATAGTCACTGCATAAAACTCCTCATACCAATCCGCTCTTGGAGGATGAATCCTATTCAGCATATCCTGTACATAGAACTTGCAATCCCCATATTAGTGCTATCAAAAATAGGAACAGTTCAAACTGATGCGATAATTTGATTCTCAACAGTAATTTTAAGTTGGGTATATACAGTACAAAACGAGTGTCTGGCCACCCTGATTTGCAGATGATTCTTCTCGGACACACAATTAGGACTGCTTTACCTTTCTATCCGAAAACATATATTACCAAGATACAACAAAATCCCCATTTACAAATAAAATTGAAGGATTTAATATGAATTACTACACCTTTTTGGAGTATCTTGCTTGTGGTCTAGACTTTCTTTTTCCATTATCAGTTCAGCTACTTCAATTAACTAAAAACGTAAGAAATCATCCAATTTCTATCAGAATGGGAGTTTTTAATTCGTGCATTAGGTTTTTTTAGAGGTTTACATTACTAGGAGTCTGTTGATGGTTTTATCCTACTAGATGATTAGGTTAGAAAGAGAGTCTTTAGCTTATCTTTGTTTATCTTTCAATTGGGTTATCACTTATCTTTTAAGTGTGGAGTCTTAGTTAGGTTGTTTATCTTATCCTTTCTATTATTAAATACACACGGGAGTACATGTATTGGGGAAGATTGAAGAATTATTAAGTGATTGAAAGGATGATTTCCCCATCAAAGTGGGAATTTGTTTACATTATGTTCTCTTCTTCTTCTTCTTAGTCGTATCATCTAGTATCAGAGCCATCTCCTCGCCCTGTGGAGAAGGTGATTATGGCCAAAGCAACTAGAGCACAAGAGTCTAAACGCATGAGGAGTCCATCAGGCACCTCCGCGACAATTCGGACAAACAGGTTGAGGCTCTCAATGAGCTTAGGCTACTGGTAACTGCAATGAATCTTAAGTATGAACAGTTGTTCAAAAAAATATCCTCACAAAATAGCAACAGTCATGCAGAAACATCACGTCATTCACGAGAAACTATGGGATCTTTTAATGGATAAGTCCAGGCTCGTTTTGCCAAAGTTGAATTTCCAAAGTTTTATGGGGACGATCCAAAAGGGTGGTTGTTCCATTGTGAGAGATTTTTTGAATTTAACAATACAAAAGAGGCTCATAAGGTACAACTCGCTTCCATACATTTGGAAGACAAGGCTATTCAATGGTTCCAATGGTACGAGAAAACCAAAGGAACGATCACATGGATAGAATTTGTGCAAGCATTGTGTACACGGTTCGGGCAAACAACATATGAGGATTCGATGGGAGAGTTGACCAAGCTTAGACAAGCCGGCTCGGTAAAAGACTATCAAGAAAAACTCGATTGCCTCTACATTAGAAAGAATCAGGAGAGACTTCCTATGGAAAGAAAAGATTGACACCCGCAAGTATCATTTGGTGGACTGGAAAACCATCTCCTTCCCTAAGAGTGGGGGCGGCTTAAATATCCCTCCACTGATCCAGGTAAACAAGGCTTTACTGGGGAAGTGGCTATGGTGTTTCGGGGAGGAAGAGGGGAGTTTATGGAGGGAGGTGATCTTAGCTCGTCATGGGATGGTCAATAGGTCACACCCAAAGGTCGGACCGGGCCCCCTAGGGGTTGGGGTTTGGAAGCCCATAATGCAAGGGTGGGAGGAGTTCTCCTCTCACACACACATTAAAGTGGGAGCTGAGGATCAGGTGAGTTTCTGGCACGATCGTTGGTGTGGAGTTTCATCGCTTGGGCAGTCTTTGGGGAATCTAGTTCTTCTTGCAGCAAACAGACAGGCCTCCGTAGCAGAATATTTGGATTGGCTTAGTGGGGCTCCAGTGTGGGTACCCAAACTTAGGCGCAACCTCTTCGATTGAGAAATCCCAGATCTCCTAGGTTTGTTAGCTCGGGTGTCGGAGGTCACCCTATTTTCATCCACCAGGGATAGCTGTGTTTGGTCTTTAGACAACAAGGGGAGGTTCTCTGTGGGATCCTTTTTGCGAGTCATGCGTCCCAGACCTTTGCTATCGTTCCCTCATCAGGCTATATGGTTTCCAAAACTTCCATCCAAGGTATCTTTTTTCTTATGGTCGGCGGTATTGGATAAAATTTTGACAATCGATCATCTCATGCATAGAGGTTGGCAGCTAGCAAACAGATGTTTTATGTGCCTATTTGTAGAGGAATCAGTGGATCACCTGTTGCTTCATTGTCCAGTGGCGAGAGAGGTTTGGTCCTATTTCCTTATGCACCTAGACATCCCTTGGATATTTCCCGGCTCCTTTCGGAGTTTCTAATCTTGCTGGTTGTCAGGGGTGTTCCCATCACCAGTGGGGGATGTGTGGCCTCTCCTCCCTGGGGCAGTTGTGTAGTCCCTTTGGAAGGAGAGGAATAGGCGAATATTTGAGAACTCCGCCACGGAGACTTCCTGCATTTAGGCTAGGGTGCGCCATTTAGTCTCAGT
Source organism: Tetracentron sinense (assembly GCA_015143295.1). Taxonomy (NCBI): domain Eukaryota; kingdom Viridiplantae; phylum Streptophyta; class Magnoliopsida; order Trochodendrales; family Trochodendraceae; genus Tetracentron; species Tetracentron sinense. Next base: position 34,652,509 of record CM026560.1, read on the forward strand.
CTGGGGTTCTGTTGGGGGTGTTTCGGAGGATCCGTGGGGGAATACATTTCCACTTTGATTGCCCGGATCTTATTTTATGTTGTGCTTTTAGCTGATTAATATTTTCTTCCTTCTTTTTCCTAGGTTCACTATTGGTGATCCTAGGGATGTAGCCCTTTTATCCCCTATTTTATATATATATTATTGCTTTACCGATCAAAAGAAAAAGGATGAAATTAGATCCGAGATTAGAATGTTCGGGCCAACAACGATAAACCAGGCCATTGGGTTAGCGCAGTTACAAGAGGAGAGTATTGAGGCATTCTCATGGCGTGCAGAAGCTCCTTTCAGACCAACTGTACAAGGTAACCCGAGCACTAAACCTTTCTCTTCAACTGACCTACCCCCATTCGAAAATTAACAAAGACAGAAATGAATGACAAGAGAAAAGGGGTTGTGTTACAATTATGATGAGCGTTTTTTTTGTGGATATTGGTGCAAGAAACGACAATTATTTTTGCTAGTTGGAGGCAAAAAAGATGGGCCCACAAATGTGCAAGGTGAAATCGCAGAAGCCGGGGATGAAGATGATCAACCAGAAGAATTCCAAATATCTATGCATGCCTTGACGGGATCAACTTTGAATCGCACAATGCTTGTGAAAGGCTATATCAAAAGGCAACCCGTAGTATTTTAATCGACTTTGGTAGTACCCACAACTTCTTAGATCCGAAAGTTGCTAAATGAACAGAGTGTGATGTGCTACCAACAAACCCTCTCTTAATCTCAGTGGTGTATGGAACAAAATTAATAAGTGCCCCAGTATGCCGCAAATTTCAGTGGGCTATGCAAGGGACCACGTTTCAAACTAACACGCGTCTCCTTCCATTGGGTGGATGCGATATGGTCTTGGGTGTACAATGGTTGGCCACGTTGGGCCCCATCATTTGGGATTTTAGGCAATTGAAGATAGAGTTCATTAATAATGGACGACGCCATGTGCTACGAGGAGCTCAAGGTGGTTCGGTTAAGGTGGTTGATGGCAAAATAATGCTGAAAATGCTCATAAAGCCAATACATGGTGTGGTTGCTCAACTATGTATCATACAAACTAAAGATGTAGTGGTGGATCATGGTTGGAAATTGAACCGGTTGCAGTAGACCTTGAGGACAAGGTCGATTTCAAGAGGGAGGGAAGGAATGATATGTGCATTAGGTTTCTTAGAGGTTTTCATTACTAGAATTTTGTTGATGGTTTTATCCTACTAGATGATTAGCTTAGATAGGGAGTCTTTAGTATTAGAGAAATATTATGTTAGGGAAATAATGATGTAATATCTACGAGATACACAAGATCTCATAGACAATATTGAATTAGTATCAATCAAGGATTTGATTAGATTAGGTTTCTATCTTGAGGTCAATGTAATCTCTATATAAACCCTATTAGAGGTCATTGTAATCATCCCAGTTATTCTCAATAAATCCCTTTTCTTTCTTTTAGCTTATCTTTGTTTATCTTTCAATTGGGTTATCACCAATCTTTTATTTTAGGTGTGGTGGAGTCTTAGTTAGGTTGTTTATCTTATCCTTTCTATTATTAAATACTCACGGGAGTATATGTATTGGGGAAGATTGAAGAATTATTAATTGATTGAAAGGAAGGTTTCCCCCTCGAAATGGGAATTCGTTTACATTCTGTTCTCTTCTTTGCCTATTGAATTTGTTAGGAACCTTCTTTCTTCACCCTTCACTTTCCATATTAGATTAGTAGAGAAATAGGAGGTTGGGTTAGTAGATTACGTAGGAGGTTATTGTTATTTTGCTAATTAGTAAGGTGGAGATCCTTAGTTTTCGGAAGTTTAGTAAGAGTCACTTGTTTTAATTATAATTATAGACAGGAGATTGATCTTCTGGAAACGATCATTGCTGTTTTTCTCTTGTTAGGATCCGGGATCCTAGCAGAATTCGAGAGCACTGCATTATAAAAGCAAACAGACACGCTCAAAGAAGCCTACCCTACCTTGGAGTTGGACGGTAAATCAGAAGCATTTGAAGAAGAAATCGGAAGCAAAGCTGCTCCAGATGCTCCAATAAAGCGTCTTCTACCGCATGAGCAGGATCTACTCTCGCAAAAGGAGTCCGAGACGACCGAAACGTTGTTGTGCTTACCTGCAGATTGTTCCCGATCCTTGAGTTTCGGGGACGATTCGGATCGGATACTTGGATATTTTGAAGAAGTTGCAGAGGAGGAGAGTGGTTGGAGAGAGACGAAGTGATTGACAGTTGTTAGGGTTTTGATCATCGAGGATTTATTACTGGAGGAGCTTCGATGGTTGGGGATGAAGATGATGGGTGAGTGCGGTAGATATGAATGAATCATATTCATTCTATGGTGTCGGGTATGCGTGATTCGCACTCTTGATGAAGCAGAATATCAGCCAATCCGGTCAGAATAGGGCTGCAATCATTATTATAATATAATATAATATAATATATATATATATATATATATATATATATATATATATATATCATTTTATACTACTAATAAAAGTGCAAGGAATAACCTAAATTTTATGTGGACATAATTACCTCCACATTTTATTTTTTTATATAGCCAAAATATAGTAAGAGTATAGTTTATTTATGATTGAGAAGTGACTACATACATATTATTTTGAAATACAACTCTCGCTCTCTATCTGTCTCGTAGGGAGGAGTCTCTGAAAGAGGTGGGTTCTTCTCCAAACTCTTCCCTCTTATCCTATTTCTCAACCACATCCAAATTCAACCCAATCGAATACCTCATTTCTTATCTATAAATACCCACTATAATCCAATGAAAAAAGAGGAGAGCAAAACAAATCAGGAGAAAAGCTTGAGGGAAAATTGGATAGAAAGGCTTTACTGTTCATCATTTTTCTCTTTTGGCCAAGCAAAAGCTCATCATTTAATTCGGCAACATCATTCTCATCACCCCTTTTCTCATCTTTTTTTTCTCTATTTCTCTCTCACGGTCACGGTTTGTTTCCACGTTCAAGCACACCGGTATTTTCATCTTCTCACGGCCAACAGCAGCCCGATGCCCACGGCTATGCAACGCATCAACAGCACAGCCACCACCTTTTTTTTTTCTTTTTCTTATGTTCCTTCTTCACGAACAGGGTCAGTCTGGTCTGGTCTTGTCCTTCTTAGATCTTGATCAAACTTGAAAGGCTACTGAGCGCCTTCCTTCTCCCTACAGATCACAACAACTGTATCCTCTGTAATTTTTTTAACTTATCATTTCAATATACAACCATCTTGGTTTATATTGTGGTTAAGATTCATTTTGGGCAATGTCAATAGCATTAACATCCAATTGCAAGGAGAGTTCCCCTATTAACCGTAATTAAGATTTGTTAATCCTTAGGTTTGGTGAATCGATTGTAGTCTTCTCTACTATTCAAAAATTTCCTTTGTTTTAATTTAATAATTAAGATTCATTAACCCTCAAGTTAAATAATCCCTTTTAACCCCAATAAATCATTTGAGTAAGATTCATTAACACTTAAGGTTTAATAATTACGTTTTTTTTCTATTTTGTTATTATTATTTTTGGTAAGGGCTCTATTCGTAAATATTTATAAGGACTCCGTTAGAAAATATTGAATTCCAATACATTTACTGAAGGTACATATGGTACAGCGTAAGCCAGAAAACCCTGTCTCGGGCAACCATTGAATAGGGGACAAGTGGTGGAGAAGTCAAAATCATGGGTCCATGATTTTAACTTCTCCATACACTACATGACACATGGCGATAAGATGGTGAGATAAAGGGGAAGAGATATCAAGTGGGGAGAAGTCAAAATCATGGGGAGAAAATGAAATGACTTCTCCCCTTTTAATCGCCACATGTCCCTTATTCTATGGTTGCCCGAGAGGGTTTTCTAGCTTCGCCAGAGACGATCCAATGCCAAAAGTTATAGGCATTTTGGTGAGTGCAATCATATGAAATCATTTCAACTTCTCTGACTATGAGTATGTTTGGGTTTTTGGGTTTTCTGGTAGAAAAGTAATTAAAAACTCTTTATGGTACCTACTATCGAGGGCTGGACCATTCTACACATGATTTAATGATGGTCTTACTTAATGTTTGACACCATTAGATCTTGAATCCAAAAATCTAGCTCTTGAGTAGGTAATATCAAGAGTTTTAAATCACTTCCCTTTCTTGTATGATTCCACATTGGTAAGGATGTGCATTTTATGTTGTCTATTTTTTTTTTTGGGGAAATTGACCTCCTCTACTGAATTAATGTTTGTGTTCCGTGCATTTTACTATATTCATAGTCAAGTTTTTATAGTCTAGCCCCTAAAAATATTATAATTTTATTAATAAATTAATAGAAGAATTAATAGGCGCAAAGCACATACACCTTTACTAGTATATATATATATACACACTAAAGAAATTAGGATGCCTATGTTGCATCCCTCTTTGATCTCCATTTTAAGATTTGTGATGCCACATCATCACTTGATAGGAGCTATAAATACCCTCTACCCTCTCTTAACTCCCCCCTCCTTCTCTCTCCATTCTTATCTCTCTACCAAGTCCCAAGATGAATTGCAATGAGGGGGGAGTGCCAAAACCTCTATTGATTGGTTTTACTAATAATTAAAAGTTACTTTAATTAGATTTTTTTTTTAAATTGTTTTTTCTCTTAATTTTTTTGTGCACCCCGTGCATCGCACGGGTATCTGCTAGTATATACTATATTATAAAGAAATAAAACTTTCTCCCTACTCTCCAAATTCCAATATCTCGAATCCTACACGTTCAATCCTAGGGATGCCGCCACCCTCTTTCTTCCCCACCGTTTGATCAAAATTTTAAATAAACTTCTTCTAATCACATATCTCTCTCCCACTGACGTCTTTTTTTTTAAAATTTCTCTCTCAAACACCTCCTAATCTATCTCACACATCTTTTTTTCCCCCTCTCAAACACATCTCCCTCTCAACTGCTTTTACATGCTATGGGTGTACACTCTGAAGACTTGAAGCCTGAGTTATCTGAGGCAGACATGGTCGTGTTTCTTGGTGATTTCAAAACAAACACGTTAAACAGTATTATGAAGAACTTCAACGAGAAAAATGTCTTAGGTTACCGGCAGGATTGCGGCGAGATTCAACGGGAGTTTGATCAGAATCCGGCGAGCATGTGAGGGTTTTCTGATTCTCCGTTCAAAACGGCCATGCAAGCACGAGACGGCGGCTCTTGATTAGTTTATAAGGGAAGCATGCGTGGATCCTACTCAAACCAAAACAGAGCATGTCTAGCCTAAAATCACGTCAAATATTCTGTCATTAATTCCATATTTGGAGCTGATTCTAAGTTTGAATTCTATAGCTGTATATTGTAACAGTAGCATAGTTTTAGCTTTACCGTTTACATGTTTCCTAAATTAGCTTCTCAATCACTCTGTATATAACATAGAATTTCGATCAATGAAAAGTGTGGAAAATTATTAATTGAAATCACGGCAATATCTGCTTCTTTACATGGTATCAGAAGAGTCGATCTCTAACGAGCCATCAATCCAAGTCACCACAATGTCTTCCTCCTCCGATCAAAATCCAAACTTTAACCTCAACACCCAACCTCCTTCCGCAGCAGATAAACCCCTCATTGCTCTCAACATCACTGCCCAAATCAATGAAAAGTTAACTCCCTCCACCTTTCCTCAATGACGTGCTCATTTGAAGCACTCCTTATTGGTTACGATTTACTCGACTATGTCGAATCGAAGGCACCCTTCGGTGTCCCTCTTCTGCTGTTGAACTATGCAAGACCCACTGGGTCAGACAGGATAAACTTATCCTGAGTGCTATTTTAGCCTCCACATCTCCTTCAATCACCCAAACTCATTGCTACGGCAAAGATCTCTCATGAAGCTTGGAAAAAGCTAAACAATCTATATGCTAGCCGATCAAGAACTCGTGCTATGCAGTTAAAGGAGGAACTCACCTTAATCCAGCGTGGAAATCAGTCGATCACAGAATATCTCCATGCTGTGAAGGCCATTATTGATCATTCAATTTCGGATGATGACCTAACCCGAATGGTTTAGGTCCAGATTTTCGGGAGATTGCAGCGCCTATTCGAGCCCGAGAATCATCACTGGCCTTTGAGGAGTTGCACGATGCACACATCTGAGGCGCTTGGAAGCTGCAACGCAGCAATTGGTTGCTTCCGCTAACTTCACGAAGACGAAGCAGTCTGCGCAAGGGAGAAGTCAACCGTGGTCCTTCAAGCAAAATGCTACTTCACGTGGGCCTCAAGGCTTCATCCCAGGCCGAAACTTCAATGGAGCCCAGCGTGATGGACGTCGCTGGCAGACCCAATAATTCCAATCGGTGTCACCAGCCCAAATGCCAAATTTGTGACCAATTTGGCCATATTGCTAACTCATGTCCTCAATTCCATTCATAGAATGTATCCATCAGTTGTACTACAACCTCTTCTGGAAAGGATAAAAATTGGTTACTTGATTCGGCCGCTTCTCATAATATCACGAGTGATCTTTCCAATTTATCTATTCATTCGGAACTGACCAAGTAATTCTCGGTGCTGGTTCAGCTTTGACAGTCTCACACATTGGTTTTTTGGCTTTGCACTCCCCTCACCGAACTTTCACATTGCATGATACTCTGTGTTCCAAACCTTTGCAAAAATTTAATTTCTGTTCATCATCTCACCAAACAAAATAATGTCTTTGTTGAATTTCACCATTTTTATTTTCTTGTGAAGGACAAGATCAAGGGGGCAATCCTACTAAAAGGAGCATGTAACAATGGCATCTACACCTCCCCGGAATCAACAGTGGCGTCCAAAAATGTTGCTAATGTGCATGAACGGATTTCTATTAATGGATGGCACAAGCGTCTTGGGCATCTTTCTCTTAAAATTGTCCATCATCTTGTTAAGAATTTTTCTCTTCCTATTTCATCGAACAAAAATTTGTCTTCTTTATGTCATTCATGTTCTATAACCAAAACAGAGCATGTCTACCTTAAATCACATCAAATATTCTGTCATTAATTCTATATTTGGAGCTGATTCTAAATTTGAATTCTATAGCTGTATATTGTAACTGTAACGGATAAAATTCGTAAAAAAAAGTAAAAAGAATGGGTAAAATAGGGATTTCTCACCCTAGCAAATTCTAACAATTTAGCCGACATAAGCCCACTTGGGCTATGTGCTGGCTCACTTGAGTGTTGTCTGGCAGGTGACCTCATCATGACTACACAAGTCATGATGACTCAAAATGCCTATAAATAAGCAAGAATCACCAGGAAGAATGGATGGATGGTGCGAAAGGTAAGAGAAGAGAGAAATGGCAGAAGAAGAAGAGGAAGAAGGAGATCTGAGAAGCTTGAGTCACTCACACCCCTACCCCGAAGGGCTATGCAGGTGGCTATTCACCTGATTCTCTCATCTTCCTTTGGTGTTCTCCGGCTACTTGATGCTCTTTATGGCCTCACAAACGTTTATGGCCACCGGATTCTCTCAAATAGGTCATGTCCGCCTGATGCTCTCCCTAAACGGTCACACTGCCACTTGCACGACCTTGCAATTAATCATCTGATGAGTGCAATCATACTTGAACTTGTGCCTGACGCTGTGAATAGTGCCGAATCCGTTGTCGCGTTGCCTGCTGTGAATAGTGCCGAATCCGTTGTAGCGTGAATAGTGTCGAGCTCGTTGCCCGTTGTCTGCTGTGCAACGTATCCGTTGTCTGATGTGCAACGTACCCGTTGCCTGATGCACAACGTACCCGTTGCCTAACGCACAACGTACCCATTGTCGGTGCCTTATCTGAGCTACGTTGTCAGAGCTATGTTATCCGAGCTATGTTATCCGAGCTACGTTGTCAGAGCTACGTTGTCTGTGCCTTGTCAGAGCTACGTTGTCTATGCCTTGTCAGAACTACGTTGTCTGTGCCTTACCAGAGCTACGTTGTCAAAGCTACGTTGTATGTGCCTTATCCAAGCTACGTTGTCTGTGCCTTGTCAGAGCTACGTCGTCGGTGCCTTGTCAGAGCTACGTCGTCGGTGCCTTATCCGAGCTAGAGCTACGTTGTCTGAGCTACGTTATCAGAGCTACGTTGTCAGAACTGCGTTGTCTGTGCCTTATCCGAGTTACATTGTCAGAGCTACGTTGTCTGTGCCTTGTCCGAGCTACGTTGTCTGAGCCATATTCTTTGTGCCTCCTGAGCTACAATCTCCAGAGCATAACACCAGAGCTCGTCCTCAAGTGCATATACCCAGTAACCTCACGATAAGTATCTTTATACTATTGTTCATGTGCTTGTGCCTTATCATGTGCTTGTGCCTTATCATGACTTTATCATCGGAGCTTATTTCAGGGTGCACACCCGCCCCCTCAGACTCATTCACAGGTGGCTTTTTGCTAACATTCCTCTACCAGCTAAGCAGTTATAGACGTGTGGCATGCACGGGATTTTTCCCTTTCAGTAACAGTAGCATAGTTTTAGCTTTACCGTTTACATGTTTCCTAAATTACCTTCTCAATCACTCTGTGTATAACATAGAATTTCTATCAATGAAAAGTGTGGAAAATTATTATCTGCTTCTTTACATAGTTCCCTTCCCGGAGTCAAATCCTCTACGGTGATAACCGGATTTGCCAAATCCGGTCATCACCCCTTGAGGGGTTATGATTCACCCACCCCTAAGGTTCACTCACCCATCTTGGTTTTTTTTTTTTTAATATTAATTTTATTTTTAAAATTGAAAAACTGTTTTAAGAGTTTTTTTAATGTTAAAAACAGTTTTTCAATTTTAAAAATAGAATTAATATTTTTAAAAAAAAACTAAGGATGGGTGGGTGAGCCTTAGGTGTGGGTAAATTTTAACCACAGTTAAGGGGTTTCAAAAGGGATATGTGGCCACCTCAAGGGGTGATAACCGGATTTGCCAAAAATCTGGTTATCACCGTAGAGGAATTGACTCCTTCACACTATACTAAAGTATGAAACTTAATGACATTCGATTTGAATTTTGCTTCGTTGTTTCAGTTAAACTCTTTAACCCTATGGATTAGTTAATCTTAACCATAGCTAAAATAGTTAACCCGAAGGATTTGTGAATTTTAATCACCGTTAGCTAATTGATTTTCTTATTTGACCACTTATTAACCTCATGATTAATCAATCTTAATCATAGATAACATAATTAGCTTGAAGTGTTTGTGATTTTCTTTCCTATAAATTTAACTGACGGAGGGGACTCATAGAAGACCTTTTAAGATGACCTATTTACAACAACTTTTTAACATTTACTTTCTATTTATATCTTGAATGTTATCTTACACAAATATCTACTTGTAGGAAACAAATTTTGAGTAATTTTTTTCTTGATTGTTTTTAAATATGATTCAATTTGCATCTATCATCAATTTGAAATTAATCCAATTAATGTCTTCCATTTTTACTTAGCATATAACTACTTTAAAATTCTAATATAATCTTTTAAATCTTATTTGCTCCTGACTTATTAACCCATGCATCGCATGGGGTCTTTACTAGTATGTATATATATATATGTATAACCCACCAAATGAGTGGCAACTAGCAACAAATGAGATATAATCACAATTGATATTGAACTCTTCAATAGTGGTTATGTGAGAGCATCTCCAACCCGATACTCCAAAATGTTACTCCATGTCGGCACCTCTTCTATATATGGAGTTCATGGCCCTACTATATAGTTTTTTGCTCCAATGCATCTTATCTCCAAAACACTATTCATTTATTATTTTTTAAAAATAATTCATATTTTTGGACACCCCTTAACCGTGGTTAAGATTCACCCACCCCTATGGTTCAACAACCCATCCTTGTTTTTTTTTAATATTAATTCTTTTTTTAAAATTAAAAAACTTTTTTTAGAGTTTTATTAATATTAAAAATAGTTTTTAATTTTTTTAAAAAACTTAATATTTTTTAAAAAAACCAAGGATGGGTGGGTGAATCTTAACCACTGTTAAGGGGTGTCAAAAGGGACATGTGGCAAACTCAAGGGGTGATACCGTAGAGGATTTCACTTTTTTTTTTTTTTTTGCATCTTTTATTGATGAATTAATTTACAAATTAAACAATTATTAAAAAAAAAACATAAAAATAATTTTAATATAAAATGATAATTATTAAAATAAATTAAAAGGATACAAATGGCATTTATAAAAGATTGAAAGAAACAAATGGATATAAATGGTATTTTACGATGATAAATAGTATTTTGGAGATTGATCTCCATTTTCTCTCTCCTCAATTTTAAGGGTCACTGTAGCACTTTGGAGTCGGTACTCCATATATGGAGCACGGTTGGAGTTGGTTTTTTGAGCCGGTACTCCATATATGGAGTTTTGGAGCACAGTTGGAGATGCTCTGACACCAGCAAAGACGGAACCGAATCGTATGTGTTATTTGGTGTGGCCTCCTGTGTATTCTTGGTATTTAAAGGTCACGATCTCCAGCACAGTTGATTACAATTGTTTTAACTTTGGGCAAAAGATTAGCTCTGGTGGACGTAGAGTTGGGCACTGGGGCATCCACAAGTCATGGGGCACCCGACGATAATAAAGGGGGAGATATCAAGTGGGGAGAAGTTAAAATTGTGGGGAGAAAATGAAATGACTTCTTCCCCAAATTACTACCAGCTGCCTCATGATTTGTGGCTGCCCAAGCGCCTAGCTCGGTCGTCCACCAGAGCTAATCTTTTGCCTTAACTTTGACCCTCTTGTGATGTAGATGCCAGAGTATTACACTCAGGTATATCTCTTTGCATGACGTGTGGCAACACATTTAACTAATGAGGAGAGAGCATGTGCATGTATCGTAAGTCAAAACATGTTAATTTTTTAATGGGTCTCAAAGAAGACATGTTGGGAGCTTGGAGGTGTGCATGTACTGTCCAACGATACATGTGCAATGCATGCTATCACTTCCTAATTAAATGTCTTCTCACACATCTCCAATGCCTAAGTGTAATACTTGGCATCTGTCAGGAAAATTCGTTGCCTAAAAAAGGTCTCCGATTGTCTCTGGCGAAGCCAGAAACCCCTCTTGGGGTTCCATACATTGTGTGACAGTTGGCATAAAAATGAGGGAGAAGTTATTTTATTTTCTCCCTATGATTTTGACTTCTCCCCCATTTGATATCTCTCCCCCTTATTCTCATACACTTATTGCCACATGTCTTATTATGTGTGGGGAAGTCAAAATCATGGGCCCCATGATTTGGACTTCTCCACCACTTGTCCCCTATTCTATGGAAACCGGAGACAAGCCCTTTCCGGCTTCGACAATCCAAAACCCCTAAAAAATAAGAATTGTACGTCTACTAGCAAAGATCATGTGCGAACGGATGTGAATAACCACTCATTAGGCAAATATGCACAATCCCTAAAATTTCTCTTTTATGCATTCATCTCTAGATATGAGAATTGGAGGGTTGAGGCGTTGATTAAATTTTTATTTTTTAAATCTCTTAAAGTGAGAATTGGTAGGTTGAGGCTTTGATTGAGTTTTAAAATTTTAAAACTCCTAAAGATAACACATAACTTATTAACTGTATTCCTTTTATATAGCACTTGGATAGAGCACGATTCCTCAATTAAAATATCTACCCTTATCTAACGCCCACCTAATCTCTCAAATTGTGATTGAACGGGAGAGTTCAAACTTCACTCTCACGTGCATCGCACGTGCCACCCGCTAGTAATTTCTTAAAACCTCTCTCATGGATTAATGTCTTTACATTCTCTAAAAATTGTGTTTTATTTTGTCTAAATGGATAAATTTAAGTTAATCCTATAAATCATCAATGTACTACTTTTCTAAGGTGTCAGTGTACCATTTTTTTTTTTATAAAGCGCCTTAAAGACTTAGTCCGGCGTGCTCCCCCGTGCTGCATACAGAATACCCCCCCCCCCCATACAAACAATATTGAGTGGAGCCCAAGCATCATCTCTGGTTTACGGTTCGTCGTTCAGCCACTGGGGCTACACCCCGGGGTTAAGTGTCAATGTACTAGTTACAACTTGCACGGTCACTTGGGTGGTTTGAATTTCCTATCAATGCCTGGACGAGGTGACTGTTTCTTTGGTCCAATTAATAGTTTAAACAAAAGTACATGGAAAATCAAATTATCCCTATATAAATATTAAAGGAAAATGTTGATTTACTACACATACATTTTCACTATGTAACAAAATGTCAATCATCATTGGTCCTCGCCCTACTTTTTAACACTCACCAACTTCTATGGTTAAGATTCACTCATACCTAGGGTTAAGCAATCCAATCTTGATGTTTAGGATAAAAAATCTTATTTAATTGAGTTAAACATAACTAAGGGTAAAGGGGTGTTAAAAGGGAACAAGGGCCCAGGTAGTCAGATACATAGCTGACTGCATGGTCCGCTAATCACTAATCACTGCTCAATATTAACTTTAGTGAATTTGGTAATTAATAAAGGTCAAAATAAAAACTATCTAGTTCACCAATTTTTTTTTTTTGTTGGTTCATAGTGAACATTATTTACACCTTTTGCACAAAAACGGCTAAATTATCCCGACTATGATATCACTAGGTGTACCAAATTATCCCCCCAAAAAAAACAAAGGACCAACCTACCAAGGGGCGATGGGGCAGACCAAATCCGGTGGGGTGGTTCTCGGTTATAAAGGTCTGACTAAGATAACTAAGCCAACCAGTTATTAAACCGCAGAGTTGCAGCTAATGCATGTGCACCTTTCACTGCAAAAGTACCTCTCTCAGAGCAAAGAGAGTGAATTTGATCACTGAAAGATGGGGCAAGCGGTCATTCCAAACAATAAGATTCTACAGCCTAATGAGATATACGTCTTGATAGGAAAGTCCTCATGAAATGCATTATGAGTTTGGGAAAAACTGACATACTGGTAAGTCCAGTAAGAGCATACAAGTCTCAGCTGTTGAAGAAAAGTCCTTGTTACAACAAAGATACAAAAACCATTGTTCACCGCTTATTCATGTAAAGCAGCAGAAAGGACTCATTATCAACTAGGACATCAGAATTAGTGCCGTTGATGTGAATGGAAATAGAAGCCTCATTGGTAGTTACTCGTGGCAGCTCTGATCGTCGAAATTAGTATTGTTACTATTGCCACCATCTACTAGAGAAAAAGAAAACGAATTGAGATTGGTGTCCACAAGTAGAAGAAAAAAGAACATGGACTCTAGGAACGAGATCATCAATTGCATGTACCTTCACCATCGTCTGAAGGAGCATAAGCTGACCGCCTGGAACGTACTTGCTGTTGCGGCGTTGGCTAAAAGTTGATCATATTTAAAGAAAAAAGAAGTGACTTCAGAACTACCATACATGCTTGTTGGGTGACATCCCTATGAGTATATGTGATGCAGGGGACACATACAAATAGCTGTAATTTTGTTATAACTGGTATTTGTATGTTTCCCCAAGTAAAACAAAATAGGAACAGAGAGATGAATAACAAATTAACCATGAGGATTAACATTGTCCAAATAAGACCACCATCAAGCAGTCTTTAACAGATGGACATTTTCACAATCAGAAATTCGCATGCACGTTCATGCACATATACCAACTATATCCTCTTTGTAATTTACTTATTCTGATTATATAACAGGAGACTATAACTATATTAAAAAGAGGGCAATGATTCGTCTCATAACATAAAGAAGCAATTATCAGTAACTATGACATCAAGTACCTGCAATTTTGGACGGAGGGCTTCAAGTGGTCCTTTGGGCTTCTGTGCTCCTTGCTGTTGGACATCCAAAGGAAGGAAGGAAAAAAAAGACTGAGCTATTAGGCAATGAAATTGTATGTGGCACCTGCTCAAGTTTGGGCTTGAAGTGCAGAATAAATGATTAGCCAAGAACAGAAAGGATTCAAGATAATACCTTCCCCAAGGCCCAATCAGCGGAATCAAAAAATGCACGTTCATGGTCCTGGCAGTATAGATATAATAATAAATTTGATCATTGGTGCATTCCACTTATATAGCACAGACTACCGGTTATGACTAAGAACTAAGAATGACGAAAAGGATAGTTACCTTGGATATCAGTGGAGGTTTCTTTGGTAATATTCCTCCATACTTTTTCTTGATTACTTCCTCCTGCAGAAGATAGGACCGTAGATAATAACACTAAGTTCAGAAGCCCATTGGACTCAAATTAGGAGCTAAAAATATACCCTAAACAGAATGAACTAAATATAAGAAAACTTTTAAGTAGCTCTTGTAAATTAACGAATTGACATGTATGCGCAACAAATTACTTTTTGGTTATCGGTACATGCTCCTTTACCAATATTTCCATCCTCACATAAAACTAATCACAAACTAAAATGTAATACTACCTCCTGCTGGGGTGAGGGTAAAGGATTTTCCTCGTTTGTATCTGTCCTTGACATTTTGTCCCCGTGCTCTTGCTCCTTGGCATCCTCAGTGCCTGTCCTTGACATTTTGTGCTTGGTCTACAATACACGCAGGACAGTAGCTGCAATAGTAAAACAGTAGGTTTTCATGTCAATTGTTTTAATAGTCATATCATTTCAGTATGAGGAAAACAAGAAAATTCCGAAAAAGAATAGACTAGCTGTCATTCCTATCTCTTGTATTTTAAATGTGGCGCCATACAAGGTGGGAGGGGAGGGACCCACTACCTGATGGGATAGGATCTTTTAGTAAAAGTTATGTCTTGGTCAGTGGGAATAGCATTTCTCTTCTGTGTGTCAATGGAGTTTTGAAAAATCCAAACATCTCATAGATAGATTGTGGGTCCCAGAAGAGGTGATTTCTAAATTAAAGGAAAAAGAGAAACATCTAATAATTACTTTGTCTATAAAATTTTTCTTGGACTACACATACTTCTTATGACCATATAATGTCACGTCACGCGTGATCAGATGTTCGGGATTAGATGGGAGTCATGGGACCATCCAATAGTTTCCTAACCCAAAAAAGTGACACTTTTGTAGAATATGTTCGGAAGATGTGAATTCCATCTTTCTAAATAGCACCCCTAGGATTCTTTTTCCAATGTATATAAGTTTAGAGATAGTCTGGAACATGTGTTACCTGGTTCGTCGGTTCATTCGGTTTGAATTCGGGTTCGCAATTCGCCACTCTAGAGTGAACCCGGTTCGCCAGTTCGTTTCTGGGTTCGCTTAGTTCTTTAGTTTGGTTGGCT
The DNA here is from genome assembly GCA_015143295.1 of Tetracentron sinense. Classification (NCBI taxonomy): domain Eukaryota; kingdom Viridiplantae; phylum Streptophyta; class Magnoliopsida; order Trochodendrales; family Trochodendraceae; genus Tetracentron; species Tetracentron sinense. The sequence goes on from CM026560.1 coordinate 34,667,792, forward strand.
TCTATAATATATATATATATATATATATATATATATATATATATATATATATATATATATATATATATCGTGTAAATAAATATCTTATTATAAATACTTATTTAAAAAAGTATTAAAAAATAGGTTATTTAAAAAAACAGTAAAAACAAAAGGTTTTATGGCCGGTTCGCGAACCCAGGAAAAAAAATTCAGGGAACTCAAAGTGTAAGTTCACCGAACTTAAAGAACAAATTTGCCGAACCCGAACAAAAAGTTCACCGAACCAAAGCTATTAGATTCAAGTAGCGGGTTCGCTCATTTTCACGAACCCAAACGAACCGAAGTGCGAATTGGTTCGCTTCAAACCAGTTTGTGGTTCGCACTAGTAGGTAGCGAACTAAGTAACACTGGTTTGGAATTCAAATAGAACAAGATGAAATAGTACATCTCACAATGAAAGTAACGACTCCATAGCAAAAGGTCAAAAAAACTATAATTTTAGCGCTATTTCAGAAAAGCTTGTCTTAATGACCAAATGACAAGATGGGAAGGAAACTTCAGCCTCAGAAATGGTAAGTAGCAAAAGGTACTCAAAGCGGAAGAGACGGTTGATTGCCTGCTTTTGCCCTAACCTATTGTGGGTGTCATATGGGGGTACTTTCTTTCTCGAATAGAGGTGATTTGGGTCTTGCCCTCTTCTTTTCAGAACTTCTTATCCTATTGGCTTATGGTTAGTGAGGATAGTGCCAAGGGTCCTATCTAGGCTTTTCTTCCTGAACTATAGCGTGGTCTATTTGGAAAGAGAGAAATAGGAGAGTTTTCGAAAACTCCACATGACCTATCTCTCAAATGCAGGCTCGAATTCGGCTATTGATCTTTGAATGGGTATCCAGTAGGATTAGTAGGATTGGCTGGGTGATTTTGGGAGAGGTGTTGGGCTGAAGGTGGTTAAGTATAGGTCTCACTTTCCAAAGCAATCATATAGATTTATTACTGTAGAGCTTCAGTTTACGTCATTGTAAACTCTTTTTCTGTACTATATTTTTGTAACCTACTTTTGATTAATACATCCATATGATTATCGATCAAAAAAAGTGCTTCAAAATTCAGATAAGTGTTTTAAGGCCTCGAGGCCCCGTAAATTAAATCAGATTCCAGTGCATCACATCCATTGAGAATGGGCGGGTTATCATTTAGAACCCTATAACCTAAAATCTTTTGTTGGGTTTGCAAGGTAAGAACAATGCTAAATCTACAGACTGGACATCGTACCGGTGCGGCGGGAAAGATGGATTGGGTTGACTAAGTGGCATCATAAATGATGCAAGAAATACAAATACATATATGGGGGGGGGGGGATTTTTGGTAGGTAAGAATCTTGCAAATGGGATTTTCTTCGATCATGTAGCCCACACAGAATCCAATTTGAGTAAACATTAATACTAGTTTTTCCGTTTTCTTTTTCCTTTTCATTCTGAAATTTCTGAAATATAGTTTTTTCCCTGGTTCAGCGTGAAGCTTATTTCATTGCTTTATCTTTGTGTTGCCATGTATCGAGTTGAGTGATTTCGAACACATAAAGCATATTCTATTCACTCTGAGATTGTCGAACAAATGAATCTCTGTGATCTCGGTTTCAAATATCTTGTTCAAGTTGAATTTCTTTGAAATATTATTGCTTTTTCCATTGGTCTATTTTCCATATTAGCTATTACCATCAATAACAGCACTAAAAGGGATTATATCCTTCATGTCAATCAGTTTAAAGGACATCTCCTTCATTTCAATAATTTTCACATAAGAATGCCCTAATGATGTTGACATAGACAAGTGGAAAGATTAAATAAGAACATAAATGAGTGCACTCTAGAGAATCTGGTAATACTTTTAATGGGCGATAAATTAGGGAAAGTCGAGTGAGATGGTTTGGATGCGTTCAACAAGGACCAATGCAACACCCATGAGTGCGTTGGTGCAACAACACACTTATGATGATGATGACATGCCCTAATGACAAGGAAAGACCCTTTAACCGTCATTTTGGTCCAGCTGTTATTTTACAACAGAAGAGAAAAGCCTAAATGCATCTCTTGATTTCCCTTGATATTTATCACAGTAAGTGTTACATTATGAAAAATCACACATCAGATCCGAATTTTAAAACATTGTGGGAGTGACTTTAATCAATTTCTGTCGAATCCTCAAGTGGACCAGTAGTAAGAAGGTGAAACATAGAGTTGACTGGATGGTTTGATCACGCTCCAGCCACAAATATGACTGCACTTTCAGGCTGGGTGGCCAAGACCTACCCAGCCCAGGTTAAGGGACATAAATGTGTTTAGCACAGGATCAATTTGGGCTCAAAGTTTATTTCCAGTTGAGTTTGGGCTCAAAGTTTATCAGTGTGCGTATCGGTAAGTCAAAATTTGGAAATTTATCGTGCATACGTGTCCATAAAACAGTGTAAAAAATATTCAAGAAATACATTGAGATTCATGGAAACTCAAGGCCAGAGTTACTTTAATGCAAATATAACATAAAAAATATGATAGATTGAGTCAAATAATTAACATACTAACTCATACAATGCATTGCTTCCTAAATGCACATATAAACGACACATATATGTATAAATATGCAGCGCAGTACATAGAAGACAAACATTTAAACAAATACAGGCATGATCCATTTCTAACACAAGAAGTTTTAGACAAATACACCAGAAGTTAAGATTACTAGAGCATTAACAAAAGTGTACACAATAGTACAGGACTAATAACGGCACTCGATATATGGGGCATTTACATGTATAACTAGAAGTACAAAAATGCATTTAGTTTTGAGGAAAAATGGGGGAAAAAAAAAGTAAGATTAAATCTCCCTGATGAAGATCATTGATCTACAGATCCACAAATCTAATAATCTACAAGCATTTTTACCCATGAGGAGTGCTAGCCCCATGCGCACTAAGTCAACCTTTTCCCATAGATGCAGAGTGGGTGAGTGCGCCAATTTTTTTCCATAGATGCAGAGTGGGTGCAACACGTGGTGTTGCTACCCTATAACAGGGAGATAGTTTGACACTTGTTGCCGCCACCTTGCGTCTTTGGAAGACTGCGACTGGGGCTAGCATTTATGTTTTACCCATTATAGGAGATTCAACACCTAAACATTCGAAGATAAAGAGTATGAAGTATGAACATACCTACATGGATAGTGGAATATCTACCTTTTAATTCAACCTCCACAGAAATCAAATAGGTTTCTCAAAGATTTATTGAAGATGGACAAGTCCTTTTCAAGGTTAGAACACAAGGTTTATGGGAGAGGAGCAAAATAGAAAGAAATTGGGTTTGAAAGCTCAAAAGAGGGTCCCTTCACTCTCGATTTTGATACGTACCAATACAACTGAAACCATATGATACATACCGACATGTTGTATCACTGGCATTACACAAGGATTTCATTTTGGAAACTTCAAAAAATGATATGTTTCGATGGCTACGTATTGATACAGTGCTAATTTTGAACCATGAAAATAATTTACATACAAAGCGCATGTTTATTACATAAAATCTATCAAAGCTCAAAAACACATTTCAAACCTTAGGATAATGACCAATGACAATAATCTATCTAAGAATCAGCATCATAATCCTTAATCTTAACCTTCATTGAAAGTATAAGTACATTCTGCCTCCCTCCTTCCTCCCCTAAGCTATCTAAGAATCAGCATCCTAATCCCAAACCAAACCTTCATTGAAATTCTAAGTGACTTCTTCTAAATTTCTCTACATTAGTTTATTCTTTAGTTCTAGCTTTCCAAACAACAAAAACCAGTATTTTAGAAGGGAAATCCATGAAAGTTGAAATTAGAACTCTCGAGAAAATTCCTTTTCGATTGCACCAATGTCATCACCCCTCACATCTCATCCTTTCTTATTAAACCCAATAAAACTTTACTTTTGTGAGGAAAAAAATCAGATGAGAATTCCTTCAAATGCAATACCAGCATCGATCTAGCAAAGCCGAGAATCCTAGAATTTGGTCACAACCTTCAACTCCTACCCAACAAAATATTTAACTAATTCTGATACGTTTGCAATATCTTCCTCATTGTTGGATTGGTGTTCAGTGAGGGATTTTGAGGGCTTTGATCTCCTTGCATTTCTGTGATCCTGGACTGGGCCTGATGTCCTCCTGGAGTTGAGGCATTTTGTTGTAGTTTTTTCCATCCTTTATTGAGCCGTTGGGTTCACGTTCTTGTGATCCCTTGTGCTCCCTTGCTAATTTTGTACCAGCTTTCTGCTTTTTTATATATACTAGTTATGTGTTGCACGTGCAAGGCACGTGCACTCTTTGCTTAAATTATATTGTGGGAAAAAAATAGGGAAATGTGAATTAGACAATAATTTAAAATTGTAATGAATCAAAAGACAGAATCCAGAAGACTTTATCCTTGCTCAGATGATTTCAATGCTCAGATGAAAGCTTGGAATCATATTTTCAATTGAAAACATTGAATTGGAAATCATGCTACGATTTCCAGCCATGGCGCTGATTGTCATTTAAAAAAAAAAGAGGATTCTGTCTTTTAATTCATTACAATTTCCAAAAAGAGCAGTGATTATAATTTATAACTTACCAGTGTCCCCTGTTTAACCCTGGTCAAGCTTAACTAAATTAAAAGAAGATTTTTGTTTTTTTATTTCCTAAATACCAAGGTCGGATTGCTTAACCCTAGGGGTGAGTGAATCTTAACCTAAGTTGCTAAGCGTAACCTTATAAGGTATACGGTAAGAACCCGAAAATCATTCCCACGAACCAGCAAGGCTAGCATATCATGGGGGATACTGAGGCATCAAATGGTGTTAACAGCTGATGATAACCGACTCTCAACTTGTGTCTATGGTAGCCTTAGCTCCACTAACATCAAATGAAACAGTTCAATTGCTCAAACTACCAAGAACATAGATTGGTGACCTTAGCTCCACTAACATCAATATAAAAGCTCCCCCCGCCTACTTGAATAGATCAATTCATAAATCCACAAACTGAATCTATAGGGACACATGAATATTTATGAAGATTTTTGAATCTTTACTCTTTTCCTTAAATAATCACGAAACACAGGGGTGAAGAGAAATAGTTTGTTTGTTTTTTTTTGCAAATTAACTCGAACGTCTATTCTTTTTCCTCTAAGGCAGCAACAAATGGCAGAATTTTTTTAACAGAACCTATTTCAATAGACCAAAAGAACGAAGAAGGAAGAATTAAAGAAATAAGAAGAAGAATGGAAGGAACTTTACCAGGACCGCGGATAAGGAGAATGTGTGGGAAGAAAAGAAGAGATGGAATTGCAAATGCTGTGTTCCTGATGTCCGAGTGTTTTGCTTCGGACGAAGTAAGATGATAGAGATGGAGAGAAGACATGGAGTTGTTGACAATTAATAGGAAACACGTGCTTGAAGCATGGCGATGATCAGTTGTTTACAGAGGGGTGGGAAGAGGAGAATATGTAGTGTAGAGAGATGCTTTACAGGAAAAACCAAAAAAACTGTGGAGATGTGGATTGCTTATGGACGCATAGGAAAATAGTCAGTTGATAGCTTTGCTGGGCAACTGTTGTATTGTGTTGTGTTACTTATGGAAAGCAACGCGTGGAGATGGATGGGCGTGTGGAGAAATGCTAGTTGAAAGGTTCATGCGTCATTACGAAAATTTGGTAGGGGCATTTTAGACAACAAAAATGTAAGTTGAAACTTTCAAGGGTCGAACGCTCTTTTATATAACGTTAGTAGATAATCTCTGATTTATCGATAAATAAATATCTTCCTTATTTGTCATGATTATTACTCAGACGTGGAATTCTATAAGAATTGAATTGCAGCTCTGATACGTAAATTGAAACTGCAGTTCATGAACAATCTCTTTTTCATCCACCAGATATTTCGTTCTTGCTATGACAAATTCGGCCCACCCAACTAGGCTGATTCAGGCCTGGGGTGGCTTTGGGTCCAAAGTATGTGGATCAGGCTGGGAACAACTGTCCGCCAGGTTCCCCATCAGGCTGAATGGTTTCCACGGATTCCATCAAAGGTATCTTTTTTTATGTGGTTGGCGGTATTAGATAAAATCTTGACTATTGATCACCTTAAGCATAGAGGGTGGCAGTTGCCTTCTTGCAGAGGAAACGGTGGATCACTTGTTGCTTCATTGCCCGGTAGCGAGAGAGGTTCGGTCCTATTTCTTTGTACATCTAGCCATCCCATGGATCTTTCCCGACTCCTTTCGGAGCTTTTTATCTTGTTGGTTGTCAAGGGTGTTTCCATCGCCAGTGGGTGAGGTGTGGCCTCTCCTTCCGGGGGCAGTTGTGTGGACCCTTTGGAAGGAGAGGAATAGGCGAGTTTTTGATAACGATGCTTCGGAGATACCACGTATTCAGACCAGAGTGCGTCAGTTAGTATCTGCTTGGGGTGCGTTGGAGGATCCATGGGGGAATATTTTCTCACCCTGACTGCCTCATCCATGTTATATTTGTTTTGTTGGCTCTGGTTTGTATTTCATCTTGTCTCTTCCTAGGTTCACTATTGGTGATCCCGGGGTTGTATCTTCCCTTTCCTATACTATATATTATATCTTCTTTGCTGATCAAAAAAACAACTGTCCGCCAGGCCAGGCCAGGCCAGACCTATGCAAGGTTGCAGCCCTAATCTCGGAATAATGGCGGTTGAATCCAAAAAAAAAGGAGACAAATTAAAATACAAAAGGTTGAGACTTCCCACAATAAACATCACCAGGGAAACTACATCAAGTTATTATTCTAGGGGCATCCTAACAACATGGCCTAATTCGAAAGAATAGTATTGTCATTATTAGGTCTGTCATATCAATATATAGAATAATTGTGTCTCCTCTAGTGACAAGTTCAGAGAGTTCTCACATATTTGATCAACATACAATAATTACAATTACCGATCAAAAAAAATATACAACTATTACAATTTATCAAAGAAAACATCAATTTATAGAGTTCTACAAGTCATTCAACCATTTATCATGTTCTGTGATCCCTGCTTTGTTGATCTTTAGTATAATGCATACTTATTCATCCTCTTTTGTTCTGTCATAATATTCAGGACTTGTGTTTGAATCACTTATGAGATAAAAAGGACATTGTTTCCAACACACAGCAAGAATACGGAGTGACTGGCATTAGAAAGGACGGTTGCTCCAGGTGACTGAAACAATGGGCTTGGTAGTGAAATATGATGGAAAGAGTGTGTAATAGAGTGTAATAATCTCCACTAAAATGGATATCATGGTGCAAAGGATAAGTCAACTGAGACAAGGTTTATGTTGCTTAGTATGTACATGTTCATGAAAGACTTGTGACCTAATTGGGTTGCCATTTCAACACATAGTTATCTCTAAATAAGATTACAATCTGTCGTAGAAACTAAAAACTCATTGTAGATAAGAAAATGTCAATACAGTAGGAGGGAGATGAATGCCACATAGAGCATAATAACAGAAGTTGCAGAACACTTAAGATCCATCAAGTTAGGATGGATCTGCAGGACATGAACCAACCTATGCAAAGAGTTCATGCAGATGATTAAGAGTGTGCCACCTTAGAAAGAACAAGGAATTTTTTTAGTTTTTTCATCAGTAAATAGAGATTTCATTAAAAAAAAAACAAAAATAGAACATATACATCAAGAGTTTGCAAGGAAGTAAACTCAAAAGCATAAGGCAGACTAGATATCAAAAAAGAAGTAGACACGACGCGATGGCCATCCATATACATTAGACTTTAGTTGTAACGGAAACCATAGTTCGAAAACTCAGCGAGTCACCCGAGTAACTTGGCCAAGTTACTCGACTCGGCTGAATTTCGAGTCGAGTCGCCTCAAAACTCGAAGGAGACACTATTTACCGAGTTACTCAGGTGACTCGATCGAGTCTAGCCGAGTTTTTCGACTCTCCATACTAGGTCGAGTCATAGAAGGGTATTTTTATCATTTTTTAAAACCTAAACTAAAATGTCACACTATTTTTGCATCATATTTTTTAGGGTCTACAAAAACAACTTACTATGGGTTTTGTTAAACCTAATTTTGTTGTTTGAAGCTGTAAAACCAACGTACTTTGAGTTCTTTTAACCCAAAATTTTTAAGTTATTACATATATATTCCGAGTTGGACCGAGTCGATTTTTTTTCGAGTTTTCCGACTTACTCGACCCGGCTAACTTTCGGGTCGAGTCGAGTTTTCGGGTTTTTGAACTATGACGGAAACTATAATGGTAGGTTCCACAATCTCTTAATGAGATGAAACACCAAAACAAAATTAAGTATTGGATACTCCTACAAAGAAGAGAGCGGGAGGTGGAAAGATTGTCAAATACTCTTGAGTTTCCCTCCTTCCAAATGCTCCATGCTACGGCGCCCAACAAAAATGACCAAATCACCTCACTCGGGGTGTCCAAACTCATCAAGGGCTAACAATATAAGAAGTCTTGAAAGGAAGATGGAAATATCCAATGAACCGCTAGTCAAGAAAGGATTAATCTTCAAATTTTAACTGCAAAAGGACAATGCAATAACAAGTGGTCTGCCGATTCCTCCGCTTGGAGGCATAGAAAACATCGATTTGTCATCCTCCACCCTCTCCTTTTCAAATGATCGATTGTGAGAATTTTAGCCACTGTTGCAGTCGAAAAGAAAAAGGATATCTTGGACGAAACTTCTGAGTTCCAAACAAATCGATGGGGAAAAAGAATAGATGCGCTAGAACGATCACTGAAAATTGACCATTGTTTTTTGTGATCGATAATCAAATAAATATATTAAAATAAATGGGAAATAAGTACAAGATAGAGAAAGTATAATACAAACATGAGTTTACAATAGCGTAAACTTGAAATAGGAAGATAAGAGTAACGGATCTTGAACTGTGCTAGTTCAAACCCTAGAATCCCTACTCAGGTTAATCGGTGGTGAGACATTTAGACGAGACATTAACCTAAGCATATCCTCTAACTCCCAATTGTTCAGCCATCCCTAAACTTTGGACACCACAACTCTCTCCCTCGCTACTCTATCTGTATAGTCCACAGCCCTGGACGAACGGTCCATAGCTAACAAAAAGAGGATCCTGAGTCATCGTTCAACTGAGATTGTCCACACCAAAGGTCCTCCCAAAATAAAACCTCCTCACCGCTACCAATTGAGACCCTAAATACTCCTAAAACACCAATGACCATCTTATGGTTCCATTCCACAACCCTAGCCCATGTGAACCTTTCACCTCTCTCGACTCCCAGAAAGACTTCAATCCATACTTAGCCACAACCAATTTCCTCCACGGGCTTTCCATTTCTGCGCCAATCTCCATAGCCATTTCCCAAAAAGAGACTTGTTCACCTCCACCAGAGGTTTCAGGTTTAAGGCAATACAAAGTCCTTCGAACGAAAATAAAAAGATGGAAGAAAAATGATAATAAGCTTTTCCCTGAAAACATTGCGCATTTATTGAGTAAATTAATTCCACACAAATTTTACTATATAAAATAAAATATATGGTAAAAAAATCAGTTACTTGTTATAGTTACATTCTATGACTATGATAATTTCATCAATCAATTAACATTCGAGATTAGGCTCATCTCCCATATAAAGCTTATTAACAAGTAGGGATTGTAATTTTGAGATTGGACCCTAAGCATCTTCTGAGTTACTTACATGACTTGGCTACATCCTATCCACAATGCCAATTCCAAGTATAAGCAAATTAAACCATCTATTGCTTTATGGTTGCACATACAAATTATACACGTCTCCCAAACAGAAAAGAGTCCCAAGAAACTGGTAGCCTATTATGCCTCTGATCCCCTACTTGACTACTAGAAAGTGTTGTAACCTCCCACCTCCCTCGTGGGAACCAATAGCTACCTTTTCATAAGCCTTCCAGTCCAGCTAGTGGCAACATCTTAAAGCCACTTTTTTCAATAAGTCCACTAATCCTCACACCAGTCTTTCTTTTACGACTTATTTGCCTCCTTCCATTTTACCAACTTGCTCCTTTTCTAACTTCCACTCTGAATTAAGTCTCTTTAGATAAGCTCCGACTTATCTTCCCATGCATTCTTCATTAGAAATCCAACATAAACTAATTGGAAAAACAGGGAGAGTTGACCTAATAAAAACCTACACAATAAGTGTAGCATAAGTACCTTACCCAATGTTTTAGGATCTGCAACATGTGAATCCTATTCCGCTTGAAAGTCATAACTTCAATCAAAGTACGTGCTATACGAATTGGGTTTGAAGTTCTTAAAACCTGTGGTAGATGGTTTGAATGGACAACAATTCATGCTCGTCCTCCCACATGCACATATGTTGATTACAATACAGATTAGTCTTAGGCTATCTATTTTAAGTAAAGCACCACCTGGAAGCTCAGCTCATTCAGCAAAGCTTCTTCACTCGGATCTCAATTCCTTTCCTTCTTCTTCTATTTTTTTATTCTTTTAAGCTACTGGCAAAATTTTACTGGTAATCAGCTATTGAAAGCTTGGACGTCTGATGAAACATTTTTTACTCCTTTTTTTTTTATTGTTCCAGATAATTCTTAGTTTTATTTTAATATCTGTGTGATCATCCCCACCATATAAATATGAAAAAAAAGGACATCCAAGCACAGAAGAAACAGTTAGGATTACAAATACAGATCCCTAACGAAGAACTCTTCAACGGAATATAAGACATCAGATCTACCAATTACCAATTCGATATCAAATTACGAAAAACATTATAAAAAGAAATCAAACCCTATAACTCACAAAACAGATCAATGCAAACGATGACCAGATCGAAGAAACTAAATACATCAGTAAACAAAAACAAAATACATGAAATTAACAGGAACGAAAAAAAAAATGAGAGAGAGAGAGGATAGAGAAATGAGTACCACGATGTGGTCGATGAGAAACCCTTGTTTCTTCTCTATCTGTTTATCTCTATCTCTGTGTCTGATTCGTGTAAGGAGAAACAAGGAGGGGTGACGTAGAGAGGTTTGCTATTTATATGTGTCGATGGGCAAACAGAAAAATATCAGGCAACCCCACACCCACCTATCATCGCAAATTGCCCATCACTTTAGTAAAAATAAAAAAATGCTTCTCGTTAATCAGGTGTTACACAGGTCACCAAAAAAATTTGTAAGGGAAATTACAGTTACCTCCAATGAGGTTTGGTGAAATCCTCCTTTTGTTTTTAAAATTATATTGCACTTCCTTGTCGGGTTAGTCAAGTTAACGGAGAATTTGTTTTTATAATTTTGCCCAGAAGCAGCGTAATTTTAGAAACGAGAAAGAGGTCTATGCAATTTCACCAAACCTTAGGGGAGGTAACTGTATTTTACCCAAAATATAAATGTTATAGTAGCATGTGGCGGAGCCAAGATTTTCTTGTAGGGGCAAGCAATTGTTGATTTTTGGTAAAAGGTAATAGAACACTTAACATACATGTAACTAGGCTTAAGGTAACCGCTAAGGTACCATAAGGGTGAGTCCAAGCAATTTTTTATTTATAATGTTAGTAATTTTTTATGGTTTGTGAAAAATAATTAGGCAGAAATGTAATATTCTTGGTTCGAGGGGTGTCAGGGTTGGAGGCGTTTGGGGAGTTCATAGGTCATTTCATCCATTTGTGTCTATTTGTAAATATATTTTTCTTATGGTAGGGGGGAACTGTCCCTTGCCCATAGTTATGCCCTTTTAAATTAAATAATATTGTATAAAATTTAGCTTTTTTATTTTCAAAAGTTCATAGGCAGCTGCACCCTTGCCATGCATATGCCGTTTTAAATTAAATAATTTAAGTATATGTACTTTTTTTCCTTAAAAGTTCATGAGGCTAGAGCCCCACTCCCACCTAGCCATGCTCCTGAATACAGCTAGTGGGCCGCACGTGCGAGAGGTATAGGGTGAGAGAGTGGATAAACATTTGTGTGAGAGAGATAGATATGTATATGTGGGAAATAGGGAAAGGAAAGAGAGAGAAGTAGAGTGGAGAGAATTTTGTAAGAATACAAAATCGTTCTAAATCAGTAATATAAAATTTTTAAAGCTAAATAATATTTTGTCATTTTGAAATATTCAACTTACATTTTAACATTAAAACCTCATTATAATTGTCATTTTCTTTATAATAGTAAAAATATAAGTGTAAGGACAATTTTGTTATAGCATTAGAGATAGAGAAGACATGTGTAATAATAATTTGACATTCTCATTATAACATTACTAGTGGGTGGCACGTGCGATGCACATGAGAGCGAGGGGAAGGAGTTAACCATAGTTAATAGGAGTTAAAAGGGACACGTGTTAACCCGTGGGTGCGATTGAACTTGCTAGTGGCACGTGCAATGCACATGAGCACGAGAGGAAGGAGTTAACCACAGTTAATAGGAGTTAAAAGGGACACATGTTAACCCACGGGTGCGATTGAACTCTCCCTGAGTTCAATTGCGATTGGCTGTGATTCTAAATAGATAGATGAGCAAGGGGTAGTTTGAGAATTAAAGTAAAACATTAAATCAAAGGTAAGAGGCAGTTTGGGAATTAAAGTAAAATATTAAATCAATCTTTTGTTTTTATATAAGGGTAGTTTAGGAATTTTAAAAAATTCATCTACGCAAGGCTCTCACATTATAATATTAAAGATAAAAAATAAGATATAAGTATATGAGTAATTTTGTTAATAATTATTATAATATTAGAAATAGAGGAGATATAAGTGAAATAGTAATTTTGTATTCTCATTGTAATAATAGAAAAGATAAGTGTAAGGGTAATTTTATCAATTGTGATAAAATTTAATCAAGGTATTTAAGAGCCCTATTCTCTAAGGGTGGTTTTGTTAATTATGATTATAATAGTAGAGATAGAGAATACATAAGTGGGATGTTAAATTTGTCATTCCATTATAATAGTATAGAAGATAAGAGAAAGTGTAATTTTGTTAATAGTGATATAATTTAATCAATATTTTTAAGGGTAGATGTTTGGCATTTTCTTATTTGTTTTTATAAAATACATCATTGAGAGTGCCTAGGGTTATGCATACCATTTCTTTTATTGTGATTCACGTGTATATAACCACAATGTACCCTGTATATCTTTTGCTAGGTACAAATGCCAGCATTTTTAGCACCTTTTTTTTATATATATATTACAAATGCCAATTTTTATAACCCTCCACATTAATTATAGAGTTGTTAATGACCTAGGCCAGGACTGGGCTTGTGCCTTACCATCCTCAAACGACCTAAATTGACTAGGCACAGGCATCTAGCCCCAAGGTTGAGCCATGGCCTAAAGAACAACATTCAAGGGGCCTCCACTCCTCCATTAGTCAAGCCCTTTTGGAGCGAGTGTGTTGATCTACCCTTATGGAACCTTATTGATTACCATATGTATGATTGTGTGTGTGTTTAAAGTGTGTTAAATAGTAACATTACGGCCTAAAAAATGATACAAATCATTATTAAGTCATGCGAGTCTTACATCTCCTCCTCTTAAAATTGCAAAATTCATTTTTTTTCTCTAAATCATAAAATATCTCTAAGTTTATGTTTTCTCTCTTATTATCATCGTTCTAGTACCCTAATTCTTTCTCTATCTCTCGTATTTGCTTGTAATTAGGAGTGTCAGTGGGCCAGCATTGGGCTTGTGGTTTTTTTTTTTAATAGTCTAATGAGTTCGTCTAATAGGTTTTTGTATCTCGAATTCAACTTGTTGGAACCCATACTATAATCATGCATTACGAAGGAACTCAGTCATTTGAACTTCTTCTTTTTTGTATAGTGTCGTAGAATGGGTTCCAGTAGTGAACAGTGAGCTTGAATTCAAATAATTCGATTGTGATTAGTTGGAGAAGTCTTCATACATATCATTGACGTCCAATAATAATGTGTATGGAGTCTTATGTTTTTCGTCTCAATTATCCTTATAGAAATGCTACCCTAGTTACCCTAGTCACAGACTTCCAAAGTTGTGAACCGCTACAAGTAACAACTGTCTCATTTTGAAATTTTGTTTCATTAACTTAACGAATAAGTAGCCATGCCAGGTGTTGCACTCACAAAGAAAGTTTGGAAAAAATAAAAATAAACTATATGATTGGGCTAGCACTCATCATCACCCTATAATACATGATGACATATATGGGTGGTTCTTATATTATTCTCGTTGTAATTTGCCCATAATTGTACAAATGATAAAATTATATGATAGAGTTGCTATTTGGGGAATTATAATTTTAATTGGGAAATCCTAATTGATTTATAAACTGATTTTATGTTTATAAATAAGCCTATGGTGTGGGCTTAATAGATTATACGTTGGTGAGATGTTAGTGTTTAGGGCTTTCAAGGAGAGTATGTTGCTCTCATGGAGAGTTCTAATAGTTCTCATGAAAAATGGTGTTTCTTTGAGAAGAAGAGCGTGCTGACGACTTATTTTGTTGGCTTTCATAAAGAGCGGACTCTAGATATTTGAGAGTAGATATCCTTATAGCATAGATAATTCAGATTGTGATAAACCTCGATCAAGTAAGACTGAAACAGCTCTAACGAGATGCATCAAGTCAGAAACAGTACTTAGGGATTTCCTAAACATTATTTGGTTTAGAGTTTGAGAGAGAACAACAAAGGTGTGTACGTGATAGCTTTTGGATTATTTTTTTTAGAGCTTTTGGCTGGTCTTTTGGTTGCTATCCTGTTTTGTAATATTTTTCATTACTAGGAGTTTTCCTATTCTCTTCTCGGTGTGATGCTGAACCTTTTTCTATGCTTGAGTAAAGTCTGAGAGGAGTCTTCTATTTTCTCCTTAGGTCTGATTCAATAGGGCTTCTTTATATATCCTTGGAACTCTACCCATCATACGATCCAAGGGCTGAGAGGAATCACACCAAAGATCTAACGGTCGTCAACTCTGACCATGTTGTTAGCTTTAATAACACTTAAGAGTCCCTGTTCGATCACGTTTCTTTAGTGGGACTCATTAACCTTATTATTCTCTATTGACAACAATACAATCTGAGTTTTGAAAACCTAAGGGTTGTGCCGAACTACATGGATTTTATTTAATATAAAAAACTCTAAAATTCTCTTTATCATCTCTCTATTTATATGTACATGGTGGTGCTTAACTTTGCAAAGTTTCACGGTGTCACTCTCCAGTTCGCATACATCGACTAGTTATTGTCATTGTTAGCTTGGATGCGGTTGTATACATTTTTTTTGTTTTTGGTACTCGATATCATTTACCTACGTTAATAGAGTCAGCTGATCAAAAGTTAGCTTGAGCATTGGAGCTCTTGCTGCTCGTACCGAGGGGGATTGGATCTCCGACCTTCCCCTTGGAAGGCTACACCCCTACCACTCATGCAAGAGGCGGGGTGTGATGCGGTTGTATACATTAAAAGTAAGGAAAAATGGATGAAACATAATCACATGTTTGAAAGATTTTTATAACAATGAGAAAAAAGAAAAAGAAAAAATGACTCAACACGGCTTATTTTAGAAATCACGTACATCTATATATATTATTGGAGGGTTTTGAAATATTAGGCTTGACCCGACCTAACCAACCTCTCGCAAGAGGAAAGAACAAAACTCTTCACTTTGATGGTTGTAGAGGCTCAGGTTTGGTCGAGCTTCCTCATTGTACACTCATAATTAACAAGAATTCAAAAAGTTGAGAAGACACGCTACACTATAGTTGGTATACATGGGTCCCAATAAAGAAATGTCATTCATAACAGCTCCTACAAAAATTTGTAAAATTTGTGATAATGTTGTTGGACATTTTATTGTCGCCTATACAAGAGAACGGGGGAAAATAAAAAAAGAGGGAGTAAATTCAAAACAACATCAAATAGAGGACATATTTGACCCATTAAGCTATCATTTTCGCATTTTTTTAAAAGTATACGTGGGTGAATCTCACACTTTTCAATCTCTCATTCATATAAAACTATTTTTTAAAGCATATTATTGGGGAAAAAAACCACATTCGTAAATAAAAAGTACATCCAATCCAAAAACATGAATTTGCTCAACAAAAGGTGATGATTTTTTTTTTTTGAGAGTACATCAATCGTATCTGTAACGACCCTAAATCCTACCTTTACCAAAATAGGACATTGGGTCATCACATTTCTTAAACATGCTTAAATCCCATTACATACAAGACATACAACACGAGTCTCAAAAAATGAGAGTAATAAAATTTCAATATATAAAACTAAATCATCATGCTAAAGTTTATGGTCAACATAAACATAACCCACTATAAACAAAATAGTCTGAGAAGCAACATCATCTAAAAGTCTATTACAATTCTCTTCTCATAACTCAAAAGTAAAAATCTAATGATAAGGTCACTTGTACAACTCTGCCTCTCCCTTAACCAGAGGATCGCCTTTCTCCTCTATGTCGTGAGCCTCCTCCACCCAAGGCTCACCTACAAACTCGGACTCCACACTTGCCAAGATAAAAGTCTGGTTAAGTACAAAAGCACTCTGTGTATATTGTGAGCATGAGATTTTCTGCCCAATTTCACATTTGGTTTGACTGAGAGAGTCGCTACCTATTCATTCTAAGGGATAGGTCCCGGATGGTTGGATAAAGACTTAGTTTATGCAAGAGAATCAGGGTAAGCGGTTCAATTAAGCCCCAGGGAAGGTGTTAGACACCCCCAAGACCTCCATTTTACAATGGTTACCTACTCCCTAAATTTAAGCCAAATTTAAGTCAGAGTTTAATTAAAATGCCTAAGTATTGAGATTAATGTTAATCCAAGAAAAATAGAAAGCTAGTTAGATTGTGGTCGAATCCGGGTTG
This sequence comes from Tetracentron sinense, assembly GCA_015143295.1. Taxonomy (NCBI): domain Eukaryota; kingdom Viridiplantae; phylum Streptophyta; class Magnoliopsida; order Trochodendrales; family Trochodendraceae; genus Tetracentron; species Tetracentron sinense. The sequence goes on from CM026560.1 coordinate 34,684,683, forward strand.
AGTTGCCTACGTACTCACAAGGTAAGATCAAACCGAGCGTGGTTCTAGCACATGGGCCCGTGCCAAGGCTAAAGGGGTGTGTGTGTGCATAGGGTAGCCAATAGTCTAGCTCGAAGGCTAGGGTTTAGTTGACCGGGTTAGTCAAGTGTAAGGTTTAGGTCTAACCGTGGTTAGAAGGGAATTAACTATGGTTATATTGGCTAACCAGAGTTAAGAAAACCTAATAAGTCTATTTTTGGTCTTTTTGTATTTTTTGAATGCATTTTGGGATTTTTCCAAGGGTTAAAGCACTTTAACCATGGTTAAAAAGTAACTGAGGTTAGGTTAACCCCAGTTAAAGGATATGGCCAGGTCAAGATGGGGCCCAGATTGGCCTCCTACTTGATTTGGGCCTTGTGCAAACGCCCAATACAGAACAATGGGAATGACGGTAAACTCTTTACCGCCATTCCAAACTATTCACTATTTGCAATGGTGGTAGATAGTCTACTGCCATTATAGACTTACACTGTAATAATTTTTGCAAGGGTTGAGGTCTAGTTAGAGGTTAACCCACGGGGTCAAGGACCTTCAGGGTTGGTCAGGGGAGTGTCCAAGGTGTCCTGGGCCCTGGTGTGATCTGAAATGGCCCCAATAAGGCCTGATATACACTGTCAAAACAAATAATGAATGACGGTAGATGATCTGCTGCCATTCTGGCAGTTTGGATTTGGGGGGCTATTTAACCATGGTTAAGAAACAGGAATAGGCCTATGGAGACTAAGGGAGATAGCGAAGAGTCAGGGGAACCTAACCATGGCCCTGGATTTGACCAGGGCCTAACCTAACTATGGTTAAGAGAGCTTCCAAAGAGGAGTGCCAGAATGACGATAGTTATTCTACAGCCATTTACGGACTTGCCCAGAAACTGAAATTTCTCCAACCTGGACTAGACCAGGGTTTCCCCAGGAGGTTCCTCATGGACTGAGGACCCTCCAGGGGGTCTATGGGGTTTCATGCATACGGGGGGGGGGGGGGGGGGTTGAACTCGAGCTCTAAGCCTCTAGGGATCCTCCATGCCTATGAGGAAGGCAAAGGGGGCCCTGTCCTTGGCTGGACAATGCACAATAATGAAACAGAAATAGAGGACCCCCTGGAGTTGGACCAGGGGGTCTTACATCAGTTTACAGCAAAATGAAATAAGGCGTAGGGGTGCTACCCTCTTGGCTCGACTGGCAAGGTAGGGTTGTTGGTGGAGCTGCTGGTGGACCTGAGTGAGGTCTAAGGGACTTCTTGGGAAGTCTAAGATGCTCTGAGGTGGAAGACCAGAGGTCTGGTAAGACTGGCCGAAATGGAGCAGGGGTTTGATATGGGTTTTTCGGAGTGGGGTCGAAGTTGTAGAATGGGGGCCTATTTATAGAGTTGGGCAGACCCAGGGGCGCTTAGAGCACTATCCTCAGTATGGGGGACAAGCTGGAAGTAAGCCAGGGTGACCAGGAGAGGAGCTGATACGCGTTTGCAGAAGATCAAGTAATGGTGGTAATTGGATTACCGTCATTCCTGAAGAAGGTCAAAAGGTAATGGTGGTAATCTAATTACTGTCATTATGGATTTTTGCTGGAAATGGGCCAATTCCCACATACTTTGGCCGCAATTCACTGTGCATTTGCCATGTTTGGAATTGGCGGTAATTTGATTATCGCCAATTAGGATTTTTGAATTTTAGGGCTTGTGGGTCCCACCCCAATAGTCCCTAGGGTATTGTGGGCTCCTAGGACAGTTCTAGGCTGTTTTTGGGACTCTTGGGCCCAGTCATGGATTTTGGGCTTAAACCAGGTTTTAACTAGGGTCAAGTCTAGGGTTAATTTTTGTCATTATTATTTTTAAAATAATGTTATATTATTGAACCCCAAGGGTTAGTGAAACTTAACCCCAATTAATAGAGGTCAAAGAGGTCATGGTGTTGACTTGTGGGAGCGATTGAACTCTCCTTGAGGTCATGTCCCCATTCCCAAGGTGAGATCGGATCACAGCCAATCGTGTTTAGACTCGGGAACAATTCAATTGCACCCACAAGTCAGCATATGTCCTTTTTAATCCCTATTGACCATGATTAAGATTCACTAACCCTTAAGGTTCATCAATCTAACTTTGATTTTTTATAGAAAAATTTAAACCCTAGGGTTAAAATTTCTTAACCCTAAGGTTATGTTTTTAAATATCTTATTTAAAAAACCAAGGTTAGATTGTTGAACCCTAAGGGTTAATGAATATTAACTATAGTCAATAAGGGTAAAAGGGACACGTGTTGACCTATGGGTCGATTGAACTCCCCCCGAGTTCAATTGCGATTGGTTGTGATTCGAGATCCCATGGCTATGCAGCCTATGCATGCGTTAAAAAAAAAGTTTTTTCAAAAGTTGAGTGGGGGGCACGTGCCCCCCCCCCCACAGGCCCCCACCTGGCTCTGCCCCTGCTCTTAAATTAGTAGTTTGATGCCTAACATGTTAGATTTATGAGGCCTGCCTAGTTTGATCCAATTAATAAGCATACTCATCTGACCAACTGTTTAGAGATCGAGCCTAATTGGGCTCAAACCAGGCCCGTTGATACCCTACTCACCCCTTTAGAAATCGAGCCTAATTGGGCTGAAACCCGGCCCGTTGACACCCCTGCTCACCCCACGGGACTAGTTCCACGGTTCCACCCAGACTCGGAGGATGCAAATATACAACGTTGATTCAGTTGACCATTTCGAGATCGAGCTATTTACCAACTAATTTAGATGGTCCAGATGGATTAGAAGTCGTTAGCCGTCCGATGAGATGGCCATATACTATTATAGAATCTCTCATGTTTTGCCCTAGTTTCGTTTAATTACCACTTCTCTCTATATAAGGACTCGTATCCCCTCTCAGTAAGAGCTCGAGGAAACCCTAATTCTATTACCATCTCTTCTCCATTCGTACACTTTTTTTTTTCTAGGGTTCGTTCTTTCCTTCTTCACTCTAGAGAAGCTATTTCCAGTGATTGTCTTTCGTGCTTTAGATTTCTTGATTCATTCATAGTTTGAAGCTTGGGGATTTCAAATCTTTTTGTTCTTTTAGGTTTCGGATGTCTATCAGTCCAACCCTAGTTTCATCTTGAAAAATATGTTCTTTAGAGTTTCATCTACGGGGATTTTTTTTTCTTTACAGCTTTCGGGGTTCTCATATCTATCAGCAAAATCCTATCTTGATTTTGTGAAAAAAGGCTTACCTTTCTGTTACTAAGTGATTGATTTCAGCTAAACCCTAATACCTTTTGTTGAGAAAGGTCCACATTTTCTGCTAATCAGTGATTGATTTATTTTCAGTTAGTTTTTTTTAATGGAAAACATATGATTTTCTTTCACTTTTTTGTTTTGTTCAAATGGCTGTTAATTTGTTAGGCACAGAGCAATCCAAAAGTAGTGTTTGTATTATGGGTTTGCATGATCGTTCTGTTAGTATTGGATTATAATTATTTTTTTAATTTCTGTATATATATACTTGTATTTAATCAGAGCTTCAAATGGGGTTTGATAGTTTTTTTCTTTGAATGAAAGTTGCAATATTGGTTTTAATATTTTGATCAATGAGTCAATTGAAAACGATACAAACACTTCGCAAAAACACAAAGACTAAATTTTGGGTAATGCATTGGTTATATGTGACTTAGATTCAGGTACTTTTATGAGCACAGGTCTTGGTTTGAGTTCCTTTAATTTTGTATACGATGATTTTGATTTTTTGTATACATTTTTTTTTAACCCTTACATACCTAATAGTGATGATAAAATTTAAAGGGACGTCAGCAGTCCATAGGGGGCAGGTGGCATGACATTGGGTATCTATCTGATGCAAAAATGAAATTAGCTTATATTGCATGACTTCAAGTTATTATTTAAAAATATTTAAATTCAAGATTATTGCTTCCTTTAGCTTTTAATATTTCCATTTATCCCTTTGGCTTGTAATGTGTTATTAGAGCTTTCTATTGGGTTACTTATCTAACTCTTAACGATGTACTTCTGTTCTGAGTTATTTTCTCTCAAGGCCAGTATTCTTGTTGTTGAGTTTTACTTATTATTGTTTTTTAAGAAAAAATAAAAAATATTGAGTTGTTCTCTCCATTATTTTTTTTGGTCTTAAAAGAGCTCAATTTTCTTTTCGCTTTTTAAAGTGAATGTTTGAGTTTTACAGGCTTTTTAGTAGGTTAATGCTACTACTTATGTTCATTGAGTGCCTGTGATGGGTTTTAAATATACTATGATCAGTGACAACTATGAAAAGGAATTTAATCTGAGGCACATCAACTTATTTATTTTTCGTTATGATTTGGATGCACTCCTATCATCATGTACCTTTGTATACATCAAACACAGGTTTATGTAGCGAGACTAAAGTTTTGGTTTATGTGTACTTGGCGTGCACAGGGGTATGTGCTCTTCATGAGAGTATAAGATCCAGTTTCTTTCTTTATCTCCCCTTGTTTATTTGATTTGATTTTCTTAAGAATAATTTTATTTCTGCAGATGTATATTTGTAGTTGTTCTTTTTATTATTTCAGTTCTTTAATTGTTCTCATCTTTGGGTCATTTTAGTTCGAGCAAGTGACGTTAAAACAGACAGGGACATCTGCACTCCATTGGAGTATGATGACTCGTCTATGGGAATCTCTCTGATGCTTATATTTATTTTTGTGAAAAAGGCTTACCTTACTAGTACTTTAATATCTATTTTATGTCAACATGTCATATGCAAAATTGAACTGATGTTTTCCTGCATCTATAAATGCGTGACAGAATACTGTAGAGTTGAATCTTTGGTCGTCTGCTTCTCTGCATATACTTGTATTTAACCCAAGATTCAATTTTGTTTGGATAGTTTTCTTAATTGAAAATTTTACAAACACTTTGAGAACCCAAAATACTAGATTTTGGGTCATGCATTGGGTTATATTTGGTTTAGAATTAGGTACTTTTGTGAACAAAAGTCTGGCTTTGAGTTACTTTAATTTTGCTTAGGTTTATTTTTTCATATATTTGTTTGAACTTTACATACCCAAATGTTAGTGATGATAAAATAGATAGGGGCATTTCCACTCCAGTGGAGTATGATGACATGGTCTTGGGAATCTCTCATCCATTAATGAAATTAGCTAATTTTGCATGACTTCAAATTGTTACTAAAAATATTTACATGTGAGTTCATTGTTTCTTTTATCCTTTTGGCTTGTGATGTACTTTTCAAAGATTACAATTGGGTCTCAATTTTTGTATCTGTATTTTTATTTTGAGTTATTTTCTCTGCAGGGCAATGCTCATGTTGTTGGGTGTTACTCATTTATCATTAAAAAAACATATAGAATCGTGTTCTCCCCATTTTTATTTAGGTAATGAAAGTCCTCACTTTTCTTTGTGTGACAACTATGAAAAAGGAATATAATCTGAGGAACCTCAACTAATATTTTCTTTAACTCCCTGTGTTTATTTGATTTGATTTTTTAATAAGAATTTTCTAACTGTAGTTGAATAGGTGGTTATTTTAAATTTTTGATTTGATTTATTTTCATATTTGGGTCATTTTAGTTTGCGCAAGTGATGATAGAACAGACAGGGACATCCGCACTCCATTGGAGTATGATGACTCGTCTATGGGAATCTCTCTGATGCTTAAAACATATTTGTGTTTGTTATCCGTTTTTTGTACAATTTACAAGTGATTTATTTTCGTACAATTCACAAGTGATTTATATTTCTTAGCTCCTACATATTATTGTGATCAATATCTTACATGTTGGCATCATTGGTCGTTGATGTGGTTTGTCCAGTTTGTAGATCACCTGTTGGATGGATCATAAGCTATGCCCAATCTTGAATCTTAACTTTCTATTCTAGAGTTGGAAGTTTATAAACACTAGGTTGCTAATTGTAGAGAAGTTATAATGTTAAGCTGTTAGATTCGATACAAGTGGTTTGTCGGTTCTAACTTCTAACCTCTGATTCATCCAAGTAGTGTTGACTTTTTTCACGAACTTATTGGATGGATGGGAACTTGTGCACACTTGTTGAGGCATTATTCTCCTTGCATCATTAGGAGCAATATGATTGCAAAAGAGAAAATGCTTAAATGAATGTTCTTGTCCCTTGTTGCGATTTTTTTGGCTGCTATTGGTCCATTATTTTGTTATGTTCTATGTATTCACTTGTGGTTTGAGATATATATCCGATTTTTATAATTTCAAAGTGTATTTTCAGGTTTGTTACAGGAAATGATGTTGGGTTTGCCAATGATGCATCTGAATGCACGTATTATCGGATAAAAAGATGACGACAGTATGTTCATTGTCACTACCTCTGAGGCAAAACCAACTCCAGCCAAAGTTGATGATATTCAATAGTGATGTTAGGTATTGGTTTTAATTTTTCTTTTCTTGAGGATTTTTAGCTTTGCCTCAGACTTTTCATTAATTTTTTAGCTTGTATAATAGGATCTGATTTTAGATTGTGGCACTGTTTTTTTTTCTTTGATCCTTTTCATATCATGCGGGGGTCTTTTGTCTCTGATGATGATTTAGTGAAAACTTTCGTTCTTCCGAGTATACACATGCGGAATGTTTATGGAGACCTGAACTGAAGAGACATTCAAAGAATTTTTTATTTATTTTTAGATGTTATTTCTTCAAATGCTTCAGAAATGTTATCAACCTTTTTTTTATCTTATACAATATGATCTATTTTTGAGATTGTGGTAGTGTTTTGTTCTTTGACATTTTCAAGTCATGCAGAATTTTTGTCACTGATGATTAATGAAAACTTTCGATCTTCCGAGAAAACACATTTGGAATGCTTATGGAGAACTGAACTGAAGAGACATTTAAAATTTCTGTTCCATTCAATTTTTGAGGAGGTTTTTTTCTCCAAATGTTTTTTTGAGTGTACACCATGATTTTATATTGTATAATAGGATCTATTTTTGAAATTCTTGTCATGTGGGATCAAGTCTCTGATGATGATACAGTGAATACTTTTTTTCTTCCGAGAAAACACATGCGGAATGCTTATGGAGACCTGAACTGAAGAGACATTTAAAGTTTCTGTTCCATTCAATTTTTGAGAAGGTTTTTTCCTCCAAATGTTTTTTCGAGTGTACACCATGGTTTTATATTGTATAATAGGATCTATTTTTGAGATTCTTGTCATGTGGGAGTCTCTGATGATGATACAGTGAATACTTTCGTTCTTCCGAGTACACATGTGGAATGTTATGGAGACCTGAATTGAGGAGGTTTTGTGGATCTACTGCCTAATCTTTCTGTTTCTTGTTTTTGTTTAACGTAATAGTAGCTAAAATTTGACCTTGTATCCCATGAGGAGCACAGCAAAATAGTAGTTGCGGTCTTATATTCCTTGTTGAATTCTCTTCTTTTTTTGAATTTTTTAAGATGTTAGTATTTTATCATATGGATTACTTGTAAATGTTAGTATTCTTTATAGATGCAGGGACTGACTGATAATCGAATCATGAGGAGTGCGAGCCCTACTCTCGACTTGGACCAACCACCTGTCCAAATTCCTTTAAAACCTTACAATTACTGGCAAAGTGTGTACTTTTAACTGTGTTATTGGACAAGTGGTTGGTCCATGTTGAGAGTAGAAAACACTCGAGAGTAGAGGGAGCTGCTTTATCGAAGCATGGAGATTTGGTTCATCTTTACGTTTTTTATGGTCATATGATTTCCTTAATTGAAGCTCCCAATGATTGAACATTTCATTTGTTTCAGCCTTGTCTGAATTTAGCTGTTGAAAACTAGTTATAGTTATGAGGGAGCTGCTTTATTTAACCCCTTCCCAAACTTTCTTTATTGTTTTGTATTTTTTTAACTTTCACTTCTTCAGAGTCCCAGGTGGATAGCATTACAAAAAATGCATCTACACAATGCCTTCTTTATCACTATGCTTGTGTTTTCCCACAGGGGGATAACATGGGTCAAAGACATGCTTGGTGCAATTGACATATCAAGAGTATGCTGTAATCAAAGCCACAAGGTAATATTTTACCCTATGTTTGGTTGTTGAGAAAATAAGTAAAAACATAAATTAGACGAAACACAATTAAAATTTGTACAAAAAGTCAAAAATTTTCTTTTCTTTTCCATGTTTTCATCAATTTTCTCGGCAACCAAACATAGCATTAGTGTCTCTGATCCAAAGATCAGAACTGATGATGTCGCATGTAAATTGGAACTACTTGCAGGAGGCTTGAAGATGGATAAATTGAAGTTCCAGGGTGGGCAAAAGATTTTAGTGTCTGTGATCCAAAGATAATAGGATAGTTCCCGAAGGAATGCATGTGAAGCTCTTGGGTTGATATGACCCTCTGGCGAATAGGCAACCTGGAAGGTCCATTTCGAGGTAATCATCCACTGCATCATTTTGTTGGTGCATTTAATTTCTACGGTTTTGGGTGCCAGTTGAAGTACTGGTGTTTTTCTGTCCTTCTGGTTTGGTCATGTTGTATTACAGATTTTTTTCTAATTCTTTGTCATGGGTTAAGATGAATAGTTTTGCATGTTAGGTGATTTCAGATATAGTTTTTGCTTCTTCAAAACACCCGAAGGGGTGTGATTGAACTCTTCATTTCAATTGCGACGAACCCGAAGCCTACCTTTCGGGTAGGCTTGGTTGTTGTAGGACATCAAAACTGGATACGCATTCAATCAAAATCGAAAAGGGGATATCAGATTTGTTGAGAATTTTTAATGTCCAATTCATAATCTGATAAGTTGAAGCAAGCTCTTGTAACTGAAATATTATCAGAAGAATTTTGCTTAGTCGTTGTGTGCTATTCTCTCGTTTATTGTCTCATTTCTTAGGAACTAACAATCGCATGGGTGGATTGGGATCACAAACCCTCTTAAAGTTGGACCATTTTGGACATGGATTTACCCTTATGGCACCTTAGTGGTTATGGTCAGGCGCTGGTGGTTATCTTAGGTCTGATGCGGTCTCTGGCCAAAAAAACATGTAAGTCGGTCCTAATTTCTTGAAGTGGATGTTGGTGCAACACATGTCATTACTACCTTTCAAAAAAGGTGAACACATTTTTTTTAATAAAGGAGTAACAAAGAAACTGTAACATTAGATTAAGGCAACATTAAATTTGGGGAAATAGTAAATGTACTAGGGTTAAGCAATCCAACCATGGGTTTTCAAAAAAAGAAAAACCCAAAATCTTGTTTTAATTTAGTTAAGCTTAACCAATGAGGGTTGTGAAAAGGGACACTAGGTTAGGATCCATGGGTTTGCTTATCATGCTCTTAGATTTAACTCGATAGTTTTAGTTACGTTGATGAACAATCTGCATAGAGCATTCCTAGTAGCCAAAAATTTTACTCATCAAAATAGCTAAAACGTACTTTTTTCTATTTTGGCTATCCATTTTTTTAAAACACGCAGTCTTAGCAGTCTCACAAAATTTTATTCATCAAAATAATTAAAACTCGCTAAAAGTGATTTTGGTGAGCCACTTTTTTAAAACACTCCCAGCCTGAGAGAGAAATAATATTTTATTATTTTTGTGAGAAAACAAAAACGGAAGGGAGAGAAATATTATTTTATTTTTTGTGTGGGATCACAATAAAGAAAGGGAGAGAGAAATCTTATTTTATCATTTGTGTGGGACCATAATAAAGCAAGGGAGAGAAAAATTTAACTTTGGTGAGTCTACATTACTCACCAGGTGAGTCCTGTAGACTCAACAAACCCAAATCTTTATTTTGATGAGGCTGTTGGGGACTTATTTGAATATGTTTAGTGTTTTGGGTCACCAAAATAACCAAAAGGCTGTTTGGAATGCTTTCAAGAGACTCATCAAAATAGTCAAAACTTACATTATTTTATTTTTTGTGTGCGACTACAATTAGGGGTGATTATTGAACAAAATGTTCATGAACTACTCGGACTCGGCTCGTTAAAAACTCGAGTATCGTTTGTTTATTTAGTAAACAAGCCGAGCTTGAACAATGTTTTCGAACTCGTTTAGTAAATGAGCCGAGCTTAAACACACCCCTGCTTGGCTTGATAAAAACTCGGTTTGATTATATATACATATTAACCTACTAAAACATTAACAATATAAGATTTCATTTAAATATTAAAATTATATATATATATATATATATATATATATATATATTATATACTAGTAAAGATTAATAGTATATAAGCAGGGGTGGAGCCAGGTGGGGGCCTGTGGGGGCACGTGCCCCCATTGAAATTGTGTAAAAAATGATTTTTTTTATATTAAAGCTATGGGAATAGAGATGGAATCTGCACAGCCAATTGCGATTGAACCAAGTTCAATCGCATCCACATGCCAACACGTCCCTTTTAATCCCTATTAATCGTGGTTAAGATTTATAAGCCCTTGGAGTTCAATAATATAACTAGTTTTGAGAAAAAAATATTAACTTTAAGAGTTACATTTTTTTAACTAGAGTTAAATATTTTTTTTTTCTAAAACCAGGGTTATATTATTAAATCCAAGAGCTAGTAAATCCTAATCACAGTTAAGAGAAGTTAAAAGGAACACATATTAGGCTGTGGGTGCGATTAAGCTCTCCCTAAGTTCAATTGCAATTGGCTCTGATTTGAGCTCAATGGGAATGGAGCCGATGCGCCCTAAGCTTTGAGTTTGAATTGTTCCAATTGTGATTGAACTTGAGATTGCACTCACAATGGGACATGAATAAAAGTGGGAGAGATAATATTTTTTTCTAAAAACCAAGGTTAGACAGTTGAATCCTAAGGGTTAGTGAATCTTATTTACAGTTAACTAGGGTTAAAAGAGACACATGTTCACTTATGGGTGTAATTGAACTCTCCTAAGTTTAATTGCAATTGACTATGATCCCAACTCGTAAATTTTTTTTAAAAACATTTAATATTAAGTTGATTAATTATTTAATTGGGAATAATCATGGAAAAGGGACAGTTAATTATTTAATATAGCATAGCCATGAAGCTTGGGGACGATTGATCCTATAACTTTTGAAAACAAAATATATATTTTAATCATATTATTTAAAAGGGTATTGCTATAAAGCAAGGAGATAGGGTTCTCGTAAACCAGGAGAAACAATACCTATAAGGTATGTACGAAATGACCCAATATTTTAGTCATCAATTTTTTTTTTAATTACTACCATTTTCAATTAATCATTGTGTGCCTCCACTACAAGAAAATCCTGGCTCCACCCCTACATGCAGATGAAATGGTTTGGGTCGTACAAGCGGACGACTAACGTCGTTTTGACAGTAAAGGAGTTAGATTACGATGAGGATTCGGCCGGGAAAAGGTCGGTGGGGTTTAAGACATTGCCGACAATCTATTGTTATTGTAGAGGTCAGGTTGGTTTGAAAGTCGGGAACTTGCCTGCTGGCATACATTTGTAAATAGGCAAAAGATTAGCTTTAAATGGCGGCTTTGGATTGTCTCTGGCGAAGCCAGAAAGGGCTTGTCTCGGGGTTCCATAGAATAGGTGACAAGTGGTGGAGAAGTCAAAATCATGGGCCATTATAAGACATGTGGCGATAAGTGTGTGAAAATAAGGGTGAAAGATATCAAATGGGGAGAAGTCAAAATTATGGGGAGAAAATGGAATGACTTCTCCCCATTTTTACTCCAACTGTCGCACAATGTATGGAACCCCGAGAGCCTTTTTTGGCTTCGCCCGAGACAATCCGAGGTCTTGAAGGGTAGAGATATCAGTTGGGGAGAAGTCAAAATCATTGAGAGAAAATGAAATGACTTATTCCCCATATTATTAGCAGGTGCCGCATTTTGTGGATGACCGAGCTCCAGAGCTAATTTTTTCCTAAAAGTTGTTAATTTCGTGTGAAATAAATGAAAAAGTAGCTTTTATATGAAAATTGATTGTAAGATTTTGCTAGTCATATTCGCGAGTCTTCTTGACGCAACTTGGTGACCACAAATGGCAGAGACTTTTTCTGTTTTCTAATATTTTAATGTTTTAAAATATAAAAAATTTCCGGGTGATAGGATAATCTTGCGTCTGTGGAACCTTTTGGAGTAAATGTGATTGGGGATAGCAATCTCATGGGGTGTTGTATATCTACTTGCTCGCATGTCCTTTCTAGTTTCTTGCGTTTATCAGAAGGAGATATGAAGATGCTGGTTCTGGTCAACATCATAGCACTGTAGACTGATACTTTTGTAGTTTTGTATCTTGCTAGCCGTTGAAAATGCTACACGTGTCAATGACTGTCCAATTTTAAAGGTATCTCTTGGCGTACATCATACACCCGTCTTTGTCTGCAGAGTTTTTTTTTTTTTTCTAATGACTAATAACGGCATAGGTGAGAGTGAGTTGCTTGGCTTTACCCTTATGCACCTTAGTCGGCTACCTTAGATCTGACTCTGTGCGTTTAGAGAGTGATAGTTTTCTTTTTGTTTTTTTGGTTTCAAGATATACGTTTAGGCCGTAATGCCGGTTAGGTGTTAGTATAAAAACCCGAGATTTTCAAGTCTTACCCTGTTAGTGGATTCACGCAGAATGTGAAAACTATTAAAGAGAGTCGGCAACTGTTCATGTCGAGGAGAGATGAGGAGGCCTTGGCAATGAATCAAGCTGTTCCTCGAAATCCGAGAAAAAACCCTAGAAACGAACATCGCTTAAATTCAAAAATAAAGAAAAAAGATTCAATAAGAGACGTTAATGGCGACTGTACGGAGGTTCTGAGGAGAAAGAGTTGCGATAGAGGAATTTATGTGTGCTTAGAGAGGAAGAAAGGTAAGATGTAGAAGAAGACAGGGATGTAATTTATGTGTTGGTTTGGTTAAATGAACTATAAAAACCCGAGATTTTAGAGTCTTACCCTGTTAGTCGAATCACGCAGAGAGTGAAAATTGTTAAAGAGAGTCGGCAACTGTTCATGTCGAGGAGAGACGAGGAGGCCTCAGAAATGATTCAAGCCGTTCCTCGAAATCTGAGAAAAAACCCTAGAAAACGAACATCGCTGAAATTCAAAAATGGAGAAAAAAGATTTAATAACAGACGTTAATGGCGATTGTAGGGAGGTTCTAAGGAGAAAGAGTTGCGATAGAGAAATTTATGTGTGCTTGGAGAGGAAGAAAGGTAAGACGTAAAAGAGGACATGGATGGAATTTATTTGTTGGTTTGGTTAAATGAACTATAAAAACCCTGTGAACACCCCATTTTTACACCCTTTAATCCTATTTTTATTTTATTATTTTAAATTAATTTTAATTTTAATTCTTTATCTTATTTACTAGTGTCAAGGAATTGAGTTCGAGAGAAAGAGAGAGAGAGATCCGCTACTCAAGAATTCCCTAAACCAAAACCCGTGTCACACTTAGTGGCCATTCTTGAGTGTTCGAAACCCAAGCCCAAATCCATCTCTAAAGATTAATCCCTAAAATCCAAATCCAAGTCTAAGGTCTTTAGGCCCAAGCCTATGACCCAATTGATTAAGCTTTAAAAGCCCAAGGCCATACATGTACCAAGCCTTAGCCTTCAAGTCATGGCCCATTCTTTAGTGTTCAAAACCCTAAATCTAAGTCCATCACCCTCACAGCCCATTTATTAAAACCCACAATCTTTAAGCCAAGCCAGCCCATCACTGTTGTCTATAAGATCAAGAGATAGGGTTTAAAGTCCCAAACCTCATTCGGTTGAGAACAGCAGCCCCCACTCTCTCTTTTTCTTCTCTCTCCCGATCTCAGTCCAACGGCGAGGAAAGCGCCCCCACCGTCTCAGCAGCAACCTTCTCTCCCTCTGCTTCTCTTCATCGCCGGCGGCAGCACCTGGCATCTCCTCCGGCGAGAACATCAGATCGGCAGGCTTCACCATGAGCGCCGGCCAGTAGCTCGAACACCAATGCAGCCATCCCTATCCCTTCTTCTCTCTGGATCTCTCTTCTTTCCCTCTGCTCGATCTTCTCCGACGGGATCGCACAGCACAGCAGCAGCTCCATCACCATCTTGATCTTTGGCCTGCGCTTGAGTGAATCCGCGGAGAGTTCAGCCACCATCGCATCCCATCTCAGGTAAATCCACTTCTCTCCCCGATCTCGATCATGAACTCTCCCTTCTCAGATTTTCATTTTCTATTTCATTTGTTTTGATCTATTTTCTCCTTCAATCTCGGGTTCAGAACAGCGAAGGGTTCATCTCCCTTGCCTGCACCTACGCATCTCCGGTAGCATTGTAGCTCCCTGTTGCTCCATCGGATCATTCTCCGGCGAGTTGCAGGCCTGTATCTATCCACCAGCTCCGGTCAGCAGGTAATCACTCGAGCTCGGTCTTTCAATTTCAGTTTTCTGGGGTTTAGATCTGGAAATTCCAGATCTAAACCTCAAGTTCTTCACCTGATTCCTTTTTCTCCTCCCTTGATCTCAGTTTACATACTGATCTTCATTCCTGCCAAATCCAGTAGTCGTCACCATTTGGTCAGAGGAAAGACCAGCGGCTCCGATCGTCCTCTCCGATCCCACTCCCATTCCGGCTCCATGTCTTTATCTCTCCCGAAGCCGGTCATTTTCTTCAGCAAAATTCCACCATCGAGCATCTTTCCCGACCAGATCGAATCCAGCCAACTCTTCTCCTCCGACCGGCACCTACTGTTCCTGTTTTTGTTTATATTTTGTTTTTTTAATTTTGGTGCTGAAATTTTAAATCCACTGATATGTGGATCTGAGAGGTGTTCTCGTCCATTGGATCGTCGGAGTAGCAGCATCGTCCCTCAATTTCCTTCACTTACGGTCTGGTATGCATTCTTTCCCATTCCTATTTTCTGCATATAGAGGTAGTTTGGAGGATTTGAGTTGCTTCATTTGGAGAGCAGTGGGTTGGCCGAGACCTATGCATGCTCATTGTTCTGTTCTGTGTCTTTTTATTTGGTCTGTGGCCAAGGCTAGGAAAGGTGTCTTAATCTGAGAACAGATTTGGCAAGGGAGGCACTCTTATTTTTTGCCAAATCTGATTTTCAATTTCTGTTATTGAGCTAAAGTTGGTTAAACAAGTTCTATTACTGGTTAATGGGCCTTGGCACTGTAACTGGGCACCAACCCTTTGATCCACTCCAAATTGAATCTCATTTAATTTAATAATTTATTTTGTAATAGTAGGCTTTCAGATATAGAGAAGGGGAAGGCCACTGGGCTTAAACCAGTCCTTATTTTTATGGGCCCAATTGGTTTAGGCCCAGCGAGCTTGATTCTAATGGTACATCTACATCTCTAGGCCATATTCTCATTCTGCCTTATTTATTCTAATTTATCCATGTGTGTATGTGTCATAGGCTTAGGCCTTATTTTCTCTTTGCCTACCTTGGGCACTTATGTTAGTTTTTGACTAGTTAAACTTGCCAAAATTAAAAGATACAAAAAAAATCAAAAAATACAAAATAACAAAAACATCCAAAAAAAATTCAAAAAGGACCTACCCTAATAAATGAACGCCCCCTAGAGCTCCACCACGAGCACCTAACTACGCAACCATCTCTCGGAATGAGATTCATAAATCTCAATTCCATTTCCCCCAACTCAAGCACGAGTTGGAAGTGACCACACTCCGAAACGAGTATAAAAACAGTCACGGACCCCGAACTACTATGAGGGTCTGATTCCGACTAACCGGATAAGTAGGCAGCCCAAAACCAGGGTTCGACCCCAACCAAAAATAAAATTTTTACACCCATATTCATTTGTGTTTAATTAGCAAAATTAATAATTATTTAGGAAATTTTAAGTGATTTTAAATGTTTGGCTTGGACCTAATGAGTAGGTTACCATCATTGGATGGAGGTCCTGGGGTGCCTAACCCCTTCCCCAGGACCTAAAGGGATCTCTTACCTAGACTACTCTGGACCGTAGACCCCCTCATTTGGATTATCTCGGGATCTTACTTCCCCTAAGTAGGTGGCGACTCTAAAAAAATAAATTTAGCGTTATTCCTCTACTCTCGGACCTTATCTCGACACTTAGAGTTGAGAGGGGAGGAAAGGCGGTAAATTTTGGTGTTTACAAACCCGAGATTTTCAAGTCTTACCCTGTTAGTGGATTCACGCAGAGAGTGAAAACTATTAAAGAGAGTCAGCAACTATTAATGTCGAGGAGAGACGAGGAGGCCTTGGCAATGATTCAAGCCGTTCCTCGAAATTCGAGAAAAAACCCTAGAAACGAACATCGTTGAAATTCAAAAATGGAGAAAAAATATTCAATAAGAGACGTTAACGGCGACTGTACGGAGGTTCTGAGGAGAAAGAGTTGCGATAGAGAAATTTATGTGTGCTTGGAGGGGAAGAAAGGTAAGACATTGAAGATGACAGGGATGGAATTTATGTGTTGGTTTGGTTAAATAAACTATAAAAACCCGAGATTTTCATGTTTGACCCTGTTAGTGGACTCACGCAGAGAGTGAAAACTGTTAAAGAGAGTCGGCAACTGTTCATGTCGAGGAGAGACGAGGAAGCCTCGGCAAAGATTCAAGTAGTTCCTCGAAATCCGAGAAACGAACATCGCTGAAATTCAAAAATGGAGAAAAAAGATTTCATAAGAGACGTTAATGGAAACTGTAGGGAAGTTTTGAGGAGAAAGAGTTGAGATAGAGAAATTTATGTGTGCTTCGAGAGGAAGAAAGGTAAGACGTAGAAGAGGACAGAGATGGAATATATGTGTTGGTTTGGTTAAATGAACTATAAATAACCGAGATTTTCAAGTCTTACCCTGTTAGTTGATTCACGCAGAGAGTGAAAACTGTTAAAGAGAGTCGGCAACTATTCATGTCGAGGAGAGACGATGAGGCCTCGGCCATGATTCAAGCCATTCCTTGAAATCTGAGAAAAAACCCTAAAAACGAGTATTGTTAAAATTAAAAAATGGAGAAAAAAGATTCATAAGAAACGTTAATGGCGACTGTACGGAGATTCTGAGGAGAAAGAGTTGTGATAGAGAAATTTATGCGTGCTTGGAAAGGAAGAAAGGTAAGACGTAGAAGAGGACAAGGATGGAATTTATGCGTTGGTTTGGTTAAATGAACTATAAGAACCCGAGATTATCAAGTCTTACCTTGTTAGTGGATTCACGTAGAGAGTGAAAATTGTTAAAGAGAGTCGGCAACTGTTCATTTCGAGGAGAGACGAGGAGGCCTCGGCAATGATTCAAGCCGTTCCTCGAAATCCGAGAAAAAACCCTAGAAACGAACATCGCTGAAATTCAAAAATGGAGAAAAAAGATTCAATAAGAGACGTTAGTGGCGACTGTAGGGAGGTTCTGAGGAGAAAGAGTTGCGATAGAGAAATTTATGTGTGCTTCGAGAGGAAGAAAGGTAAAACATTGAAGATGACAGGGATGGAATTTATGTGTTGGTTTGGTTAAATGAAATATAAAAACAGAGATTTTCAAGTCTTACCCTGTTAGTGGATTCACGCAGAGAGTGAAAACTGTTAAAGAGAGTCGGTAACTATTCATGTTGAGGAGAGACGAGGAGGCCTCGACAATGATTCAAGCCGTTCCTCAAAATCCGAGAAAAAACTCTAGAAATGAACATCGTTGAAATTCGAAAATGTAGAAAAAAGATTCAATAAGAGATGTTAATGGCGATTGTACAGAGGTTCTGAGGAGAAAGAGTTGCGATAAAGAAATTTATGTGTGCTTCGAGAGGAAGAAAAGTAAGACGTAGAAGAGGACAGGGATGGAATTTATGTGTTGGTTTGGTTAAATCAGCTATAAAAACTCGAGATTTTCAAGTCTTACCCTATTAGTGGATTCACGCAGAGAGTGAAAACTGTTAAAGAGAGTTAGCAACTGTTCATGTCGAGGAGAGACGAGGAGGCCTCGACAATGATTCAAGCCGTTCCTCGAATTCCGAGAAACGAACATCGCTGAAATTCAAAAATGGAGAAAAAATATTCAATAAGAGACGTTAATGGCGATTGTAGGGAGGTTTTGAGGAGAATAAGTTGCGATAAAAATTTATGTGTGCTTCGAGAGGAAGAAAGGTAAGACGTAGAAGGGGACAAGGATGGAATTTATGTGTTGGTTTGGTTAAATGAACTATAAAAACCTGAGATTTTCAAGTCTTACACTGTTAGTGGATTCACGCTGAGAGTGAAAACTGTTAAAGAGAGTCGGCAACTGTTCATGTCAAGGAGAGACGAGGAGGCCTTGGCAATGATACAAGCTGTTCCTCGAAATCCGAGAAAAAACCCTAGAAACGAACATCGCTGAAATTCAAAAATGGAGAAAAAAGATTCAATAAGAGACGTTAATGGTGACTGTACGGAGGTTCTGAGGTGAAAGAGTTGCGATAGAGAAATTTATGTGTGCTTTGAGAGGAAGAAAGGTAAGACGTAGAAGAGGACAAGGATGGAATTTATGTGTTGGTTTGGATAAATGAACTATAAAAACCCGAGATTTTCAAGTCTTACCTTGTTAGTGGATTCACGCAGAGAGTGAAAACTGTTAAAGAGAGTCGGCAACTATTCATGTCGAGGAGAGACGAGGAGGCCTCAGCAATGATTCAAGCTGTTCCTCGAAATCCGAGAAATGAACATCGCTGAAATTCAAAAATGGAGAGAAAAGATTCAATGAGAGACGTTAATGACGATTGTAGGGAAGTTCTGAGAAGAAAGAGTTGCAATAGAGAGTTTTATTTGTTCTTAGAGAGGAAGAATGGTAAGACGTAGAAGAGGACAGGGATGGAATTTATGTGTTGGTTTGGTTAAATGAACTATAAAATCCTGAGATTTTCAAGTCTTACCCTGTTAGTGGATTCACGTAGAGAGTGAAAACTGTTAAAGAGAGTCGGCAACTGTTCATGTCGAGGAGAGACGAGGAGGCCTCGGCAATGATTCAAGCCGTTCTCGAGATCCGAGAAAAAACTCTAGAAACAAACATCGCTGAAATTCAAAAATAGAGAAAAAGATTCAATAAGAGACGTTAATGGCGACTATAGGGAGGTATTGAAGAGAAAGGGTTGCGATAGAGAAATTTATGTGTGCTTGGAGAGGAAGAAAGGTAAGACGTAGAAGAGGACAGAGATGGAATTTATGTGTTGGTTTGGTTAAATGAATTATAAAAACCCGAGATTTTCAAGTCTTACCCTGTTAGTGGATTCACGCAGAGAGTGAAAACTGTTAAAGAGAGTCGGCAACTGTTCATGTCGAGGAGAGACGAGGAGGCCTCGGCAATTATTCAAGTCATTCCTCGAAATCTGAGAAAAAACCCTAGAAACGAGCATCGCTGAAATTCAAAAATGGAGAAAAGAGATTCAATAAGAGACGTTAATGGCGACTGTAAGGATGTTCTGAGAAGAAAGAGTTGCGATATAGAAATTTATGTGTGCTTGGAGAGGAAGAAAGATAAGACATAGAAGAGGACAAAGATGGAATTTATGTGTTGGTTTGGTTAAATGAAATATAAAAACTGAGATTTTCAAGTCTTACCCTGTTAGTGGATTCATGCAGAGAGTGAAAACTGTTAAAGAGAGTCGGCAACTATTCATGTTGAGGAGAGACGAGGAGGCCTCGACAATGATTCAAGCCGTTCCTCGAAATCCGAGAAAAAACCCTAGAAACGAACATCGCTGAAATTTAAAAATGGAGAAAAAAGATTCAATAAGAGCTGTTAATGGTGACTGTAGGGAGGTTCTGAGGAGAAAGAGTTCGTCAACCAAACCAACACATAAATTCCATCGTTGTCCTCTTCTACGTCTTACATTTCTTCCCCTCCAAGCTTACATAAGTTTCTCTGTCGCAACTTTTTCTCCTCAAAACCTCCCTACAGTCACCATTAACGTCTCTTATTAAATCTTTTTTCTCCATTTTTGAATTTCAGCGATGTTCGTTTCTAAGGTTTTTTCTCGGATTTCGAGGAACGGCTTGAATCATTGCCGAGGCTTCCTTGTATCTCCTCGACATGAACAGTTGCCGACTCTCTTTAACAGTTTTCACTCTCTGCGTGAATCCACTAACAGGGTAAGACTTGAAAATCTCGGGTTTTTATAGTTCATTTAACCAAACCAACACATAAATTCCATCCCTGTCCTCTTCTACGTCTTACCTTTCTTCCTCTCGAAGCACACATAAATTTTTATCGCAACTCTTTCTCCTCAGAAGGCACTACAATTTACTGACCAAGAAAGATTTTCAAGGTGAG
Organism: Tetracentron sinense; assembly: GCA_015143295.1. Taxonomy (NCBI): domain Eukaryota; kingdom Viridiplantae; phylum Streptophyta; class Magnoliopsida; order Trochodendrales; family Trochodendraceae; genus Tetracentron; species Tetracentron sinense. The sequence continues at coordinate 34,704,886 of CM026560.1, forward strand.
TAAATATTGATTTAAGCTTAATGCATATGGTGTTCATAAAATCTTTTCTTGGGTATCTATATAAAAAGAAGTTTTATTTTCCGTTCTCCACCCTAAGTGTTTAATACTGTGCATTCTCACGAGTTACTCTTATTATACACTTTGTGAAAGTTTCTAACAAGTGCAGCACAACGAACGAAGTTATGTGTTAAAATGTATCATTTAGAGAAAAGAACGGGTATTGTTATACAATAGAGTTATCTTCAATATTAACAATTTATATCGTTAAAAGATCAGTAGGGGGAGCAGGTATAGTTGGAGTTGGCTCAGTGGGCAAAGGAGGTTCTTCGATTCCTTTTATTTCATCATTTTGAGTATTATCCTGAGCAGTGGACTCAGAGTTGGAATCATTCAGTCTTCCTTGTTCTCGGAACTGCTGCATTATAATTTCTTCAGTTTCTCTGCGGTCTTCATCCAGCAACTGGTCCATTTGAGTTTGAAAGTGAATACGGAGAGACTCCGTGAGAGCATCTTCTACAGCTTCAATTTCTTTCTCTTTTGTAGCTTGGGCTTCGTCGAGCTGTTTTGCCAGGATCTCTTTTTCAGCATCAGATGCTTCAAGTCATCGGCGCAGTGTGTTTAAAATCTCATCCAACTCGCTACTCTGAAAAATAGCCATTTCTGCCTGCTCTAGTTCTTTCTTCTCTCTTTCTTCAGCATTGCGAGCCTCCTACTGAGCTGTATCTCGTTGTGTTATCATCAGAGCAAGTTTATCTTCGGCAGTCTGCAGTCCTGACTGGGGTTTCGCTAGCTCGTAGTGCAGTTTCTTTTCTTCTTCTGTTCCTTTCTTCTCGAGCTCAGTAACCCGTGCTTTTAGTCCTGTGGACGTATGCCGAATATTGTTATAATTTTCGTATAGCCCAGCCATCATATTATTCATCTGGGCAAAAAAGCATTGTTAGTTTGGAGTTGTGCAGATTAACAGTAAGAGTAGATAAGATTCGAGTTCTTACCATGGCAGCAGCTCGGGATGCAGCGCCAAATTTCCCCATAAAATGCATATTTTTCGTTGCAGTAATTTCCTCCGGGAGCCTCGTTGCGAATAGCATGGATGTGGCTATGTAATCATGGTCCATTGCTGTGTAAGCAATGATAGGGTGTGGGTATCCTTGTGGAAATGCAGGAGTCTATTTCTCAGCATCTCTGTCCGTTGTCTTTTATTCTTGAGGTAGAGCAGACAATGAGGCAATGCTGGGATTTGGAGTAGTAGTGACAGTGACAGGAGTCAGTGTAAGAGCAGGCGTAGCAGTAGTGGTTGAAATTCTAGTGGCCAGAGGTTGATCACCCTCTAATAGATTGTCGGAGCCAAAGAGTTCCTCATCGCTATCTATTTCAGGTTGAGTAGACGTTGTGGCAGTCGTCTTTATGCCTTGTTAAGCTTGGGGTCTTTTGTTGTGATCTGCTTCATGTTGAGCTCATTTTGCCTTCAGTTGTTTAAGAGCAGCATCCCTCTTTCTCTTTTCAACATCCTTTTCTGTTGTGGTGAGATGGGAAGGACGGACAAATCTGGGAGCTCGTGGTGTTCGGTGCAAGTGAGGCATACAATCAACCATTCTTCCTACGAGTTGTCCAGGAGCAGCAGCAGTAGTGGAATCAGGTTGAGATATATAATCTGCAGCAATCGTTGATTCCGGTGTTGGTAATGGCCTCCAGGTAATGTACTCGTCTCCTTTCTCTTGACGAATATTTCGTAGTCGTTGTTCATCTACAAGAGTGAGTTCTGGATAGCGCAGCTTGGAGATTCTGTACACAAAAGATGTTATTATTGGTTATAGCAGATATATATATATATGAAGCAACAATGAGCAGAGCAGTAACAGCAACCTAAAGAGAATTCGCTGGGAATGGGTTGAGCACTCTCATTTCTCCAGGCACCAGAGATTGTTAAGGACATTCCTTTCCAATCCTTGTCTATATCGGGGGGGTGCGTAACGATATCCGAGATTTTGGTTCGTTGATTCTAGGCGAAGTAGGTCTTATCACCATCTTCAGGAAATTTTCGACATTTCACCGTATGGCGGAAGTGGAAGATGTGCCTAGGTTCTATATGGTATCCATCTCTGTTGAATTTAATCATCAAAGATATATATCTATAAAACTTAGGGTGCATCTGTCCAGAGGCTACTTGTAGAGCAGCGAGGACTTCATCAACAATGGGTTCTAATGGAAATCGTAGTCCAGCTTCGAACTGCGAAACATATACAGTGGTGTAGGAAGAATGGTAGTCGGGGTGGACATCTCCTTCACTCAGATGAAGATAGACATAGGGAGGAATTTCGTATCGAGTTTTGTAAAAATCAAGAATGTATCTATCTACTGGTTTGGGTATGGGAGCAGTGGTAACTACATTTTGGGGAGTATTAGCAGCATGAATGGTTTCTTCATTGCTATCAATCCTCACTATTTCAGTCGACATGGCAAAGATTATGGTCAATGAGGGAGCGAACGAAGGAGTAATATGTACACTGAGATGCAACAGAAAGCAAGAGTAGTAAAAGCAAAAACAGAGCAACAACAAAGGAGATCTTACCGCTTCGAATGTTGTGACAAGTCCTTTGAGAAAGTCAGTTGTAAATCACTGGAGAGATGAAAATCCGGCAGAGTAGCAGTGCAAACGCCTCAAAAATGAGCAAGATAAAGGTACATGTATCTTATATAGATGACGCCAAAAGTGCAAAAGACAACTTAGTCTTAATCTTAGCTACACGCATGAACTCATGATGGGGTAAGATGGTCATTTCCATGAAATTGTAAAAATAGCGTGTCAGACTAACTATTCTGTAGGACACATAGCCTTCATCTCGGCCGAACACGTCATGAATAAGGAGGGCAAGATCGTCTTTTGCAAGACAAAATAACTGTTGGGGGAAATGAATCGTCTCGGGTTCCGCAAAAGTAATGATGACAAGTCTGTTATGCATTAATGAGGAGTGACAGATTTATGAAACGTGCTACAGTGGTTACGACGATATATCTTTGCATATAAATCAAGAAAGAAATCAAAGGACAACGGAGTCTACACAACGAAGTCTTAACAACGAGGCGTGAAAATAGAGAACAAAAAGTGGAGTATGATCAACATGGATTACAGTATTTTTCTTCTGGAATGCTGAGAGGTTTTATAATACTTTGAACTACGTTCAAAAGCATCACAAAGCGGCTAATTGTAGGGGATAAAATTCTTAATTTAAAATTTGGTGTTGTGGCGAAAAGCATGTTCTCGATGTTAAAACGGTGGATACGAGCTTATATGTGTTTTTGAGTACTTATACGTTGTGTATGACAATGAACTCGTTGTGCTCTTCATAACGGGAACGTTGTCATCTAAACAACGTATTCGTAGTCATTAAGACATCGGTATCGTCCTCGTTATGGACAACGAGCCTTTGCTTTACGTCAACAACAAGACTGACTTTCAGGACCCGATCCTCAGGAGGTGATCATTTATCTCTGACGTTAGGTGGAAAGCAATGTCTTAGCATTTATTGTTAGTCACCTCAGATGGGTTCTCGACCCATAAACCAACTTAGAGATTGTAGGCTCCCACGTGTGATGCGTTCATCATCAGATATGTCTAACATATTTGGTAATGAGTGGCAAGCTTATGACATGGTCATCCAAGTCATCGATGGTCATCTATGGGCATCCCAAGCTAAATCTATAAATACTCTCAGAGACCCAGTAACTAATGTGTGAAGTGATGAAATGCATGTAATATGTTATTCTTTATATTGTTTATTATGATCTGTTATATACGCGGAGTAACTCGTTACTCAGCCGATGACTTTTATTGTCGGCAGGTCCAGGTTTTGACATTTGTGCACCCGGACTTTGGAAAGAAGAAGAGTACATCGAGGAACCTGAAGGTGACTATCCCGAGGAAGATAGGGACCTTAATCGATGACCCTATTATTGAAGTTATTTATTAGTAGTTTAAAATTTAGGGAGACTTTAATTGACATCATAGAGATTTATGTTTCAGTTTAGTTTTATGATTATGATCATGATGGATAATCAAGATTTTATTTTATTTTGGTTATTGATTATGGATTATGCATTTAGTTGATGTCATTAATGGAAGAAATTTTTAGGCCTATATTTTCAGTGTGCCTTAATTGCTTCTAACAAGATGATTATTAAGTAAGTCACGTGCCAAGAGCTCACATTCTCCTAGGTAGGGTTTTGGGGCACGACATCCAACCTTAGCCATTCACCTCTAGTGATCCTCAATCCTCTCCTTTGAGTTGCCTCAGCACCCGCAGGTCTGCCATAACCCTGCACCACCTTGATGCGCCACTGTGCTGCACCTCCATGCCAAATCTCCTCAGCCAGCCCACGTACACTCCCATCCACACCAACCTTACCTGAGCTTTAGATAATCCCCTTGACACCCCAGCAACCCCATCAAGCCACATTAGTTGTGCTCAGCTACCACCACCGCCTGCAACAGTTCACCACCGTGGAGAGCCAGCATTGGTAGCGAACCCCCACCCCTTTTTATTTCCTGCAAAAATCAATGTAAGGACCCCTGGTCCTCATCTAGGGTCCCCTTTTGCTCATTTTGTTGCTGTTTAAGTCATTCCCATCCAAGGACAGGGGTCCCCTGCCTTCACCATAGGTGTGGGAACCCCCTAGAGGCATAACCATGGGTACAGTGCTCCTCCGCCTGCATGGCAACTCCCCACAGGGTCTGGGGGTCTCTCAGGTCATGAGGGAACCCTCTAGAACCCAGCTGGTGCAGCCCCCCAGTGGGAAAAATTGATTATGGGTCTTCTTTCTTTTTGTTATTTTTTTATGTTCACTGTGACCACCTGTTAACCCTAGTTAGGAGAGGCCCTGTTCAAGTCCACCTGTTAACCAGGGTATCTTTGGCCAACTGTGGGGCCCACATCTGACCTCCCCCTGAGCCCACCAAAGGTCCAGGATCTTTGTTGTAGTCCAATTTGCACCCCTGTGGTCTTAGAACCCTGAGGGGCCACTCTTAACCCGGGTTAACTTCCTGCAAACTATGGTTAAAAGTTTGACTGAAATTTCTATTTTTTTTTAACTTCTGGGCTTTACACATGACCCAGACCAGGTAGGAGGCCAGTCTAGACCCTGCCATGGTCACTGGGCCCAATTTTGACCTGACCAAACCCTTAACCATGGTTAAACTCACCTTTAGTTAACATTTAACCATGGTTAAGCAGCCTTTAACCCACAAAATTCTAAAAAAATGCTCAAAAAATCAGAAATATTCCAAGGGGTTCAGAATGACCTTATGTGTTCATTTTTACTTTGGTTAGGACCCTTAACCATGATCGAACTCCACTTTTGGTTAACATTTAATCATGGTTAAGCAGTCTTTAACCCATAAAACTCTGAAAAAATTCTCAAAAAATCAAAAATATTCTGAGATGCTTGAAAATAGTTTGTTTCAGTCATTTAACCTTGGTTAGCAGCCCTAACCATGGTTCCCTCCACTTTAACCCATGGTTAAGCAATCCTTAACCCCTAAAAAAATCTAGAAAAATCCCATAAAATATCAAAAAATCTAAAAAAATAGAAAAAGATCAAAAATAGATTTTTTGACTTCCTTAACTATGGTTAGGCCTCCTAACCATGGTTAACTCTCTTCTAACTGCGGATAGACCTAAGCTTTTCACTTGACCAACCCGGTCAACTAAACTCTAGCCTCCAGGTTAGACCCTTAACTACCCTATGCACACACACACACCCCTAGCATTGGCACGAGCTCATGTGCCAGAACTACGGTCGGTTTGATCTCACATTGTGAGTACGTAGGCAACTCAACCTGGGTTCGACCTTAGCCCAATTAGCTTTCCCTATTTCTTGGATTAACACTTAGTTAAACACTTAAGCATTTTAATTAATATTGTTTTCAAATTGGCTTAAATCTAGGGAGTAGGTTACCATTGCAAAATGAGAGTCTTAGGGTGCCATTCCCCGGGGCTTAATCGAACTGCTTATATTAACTCTGATAGACCATTTGCCTTATCCAAATTATCCGGGACCTATCCCTAATAATGAATAGGTGGCGACTCTCAATCAAACCAAGTAGGTAAAAATCCGTGCTCACACCTACACAATCAGGTTTGTTTTAGCAAAACACGGATTGATTATGTTGCCAGTAGAGAATAGTTTAGTGGTGGGTCTCACTAAGATGTGGTCAAATATAAGACCTACACATGTTCGATTATTAAGGAAAACGGTTATGATGACTTACCTTTGGATTTGGTGTGGCTTCCCATAGCCCTTGGATCGTGATGAGTGGTTACAATGGCTTTATTTAAGATATTGAGAAAATTCCTCTTCTCACTCACGTTGTTGTAAGCAGGGTTCGAAATATCGATAATATCGCCGATATATTTCGATATCACCCATCACCGACACATCTATATGATGTTTAAAAAAAAATATAGCATATCGGAAGATATCGGAGATATATCGGCGATATCAGAGATATCGGCGATATTGGAGATATATCTTCCGATATCGACCAAACCAGGGTTCGAAAACCCCATTTTTTCTGTTTTTTTTTTTTTTTGTGGAATATTTTTTTCGTGAAACCCTGTTAGGGTTCACTTTGTTTGAAACAGAAAATAAAAAAAATAAGATGAGAGGAGAAAGAAGGAAGAAGAGAGGAAAAAGAGAAGAGGGGAGAAAGAAGGAAGAAGAGGAAGAAAGAAGAAGAAGAAGAGAGGATGAAGGAAGAAGAACATACCCGGAGCATGGAGGTCGCCGTCGCTCACCGTCGCTGTCGCCGATCGCCCTAGCCGGCATGCCCTAGGTCTCCATTCTCCTTTGAGTCTGAGTCTGCCTTCTTCGTATGAGTTATCAAGTTTTATTTAATTTTAAGTGGGTTTTTACATATTAACTGCTAGGTTCTTCCTAATTTGCAAATACACTTTTATGTGTAAACATTTTGCAAATTAGCTTATGGTTTTCCAACAATAAACCCTTGGTTCTGTTAGACTTTTGTTTGTAATTTTTAGTAAAATGACTATTATGCCCTTAAGATATTTCATAAAATCATAAAGCCCCTTTAACTATTCTTGAACTATGGTTAACAAGTTTTAGCCCCTGTGGTTAATTTATCTCCTTTTAACTCTTTTAATTGTGGTTAAGATTCACTAACCCTTAAGGTTAAAGCATCTACCCTTGATTTTAAAAAAAAGTAACATCTCTTTCAACTCCCTTTAACTGTGGTTAAGATTCACTAACCCTTATGGTTAAAGCATCTATTAGAAAAAAAAAATAGAAAATTAAAAGTCTCTTTTAACTCCCTTTAATTGTGACTAAGATTCACTAAATCCTTAGGGTTAAAGCATTTAACCTTGGTTTTTAGAAATTTTTTTTAAAAAAATTAACCATTTTACCCTTTAACTATGGTTAAGATTCACTAACATATGCTATTCAATAATGAATGAAACATGAATCAATCATACATTATCGTCACTCGTCAACGCACATGTTTGCTCTATTCTCATTGCATCTCTTATGTACATTGTTATTTTTTAAAATGTTTTTATTCTAAAAAGTGTATTTACATCTATTTTAACATTTCCTGAAGTTTCACTGCAAAATTTCATGTTTTGTCCCATTTTTTCAAAAATCACCGATAAACGATATATCTTCTAATATATCTCTGATATATCTTTTTTCCACAGCTCGACATGTCGAGCGATATCGACATTTAGAACCTTGGTTGCAAGTCCTATTGATAGAGACTTGAGAGGAGAAGAGAAGACACCTACAGGTTGCTGTTCTTGACTCTGCAGTGTTCTAGTATTTCCACATTATCGATCATCGTCTTCATCGCTAAACGAGGTATGTGCATTTATCCCGAATGTTTAAATTTCTAGAATAATATTTTTGGCATGGTTTAGATCCTGTTATCATTATTCTGTTTAGATTAGTAATTTTATATTTGGATCTTTTGTTCCAATAATATTTTGTTTTCAATAGTTCAAGGAACATTGCCCACTTGCTTCATGGCTATGCCTATTAAATAGTTAAATAATATAATATAATTGTTTAGCTCTGGTAAATAATTTTAAATCTTAGGGTTAATATTTGTTTTTTTTTAATATTATATTATTGAATCCCAAAGGTTAGTGAAGCTTAACCCCAGTTAATAGAGTTAAAAAAGGCCATGTGTTTTGTGGGAGCGTTTGAACTCTCCCTGAGTTCATGTCCCCATTCCCAAGGCGAGATCAGATCATAGCCAATCACGATTGGACTCGGGAACAAATCAATCGCACCCACATATCAGCATGTGACCTTTTTAACCCCTATTAACCATGATTAAGATTTACTAACCCTTAAGGTTCATCAATCTAACCTTGATTTTCTATAGAAAAATTTAAACCCTAGGGTTAAAATTTCTTAACCCTAAGGTTATTTTTTTTTTAATATCTTACTTAAAAAACTAAGGTTAGAATTGTTGAACCCTAAGAGTTAATGAATATTAACTATAGTTAATGAGGTCAAAGGGACACGTGTTGACCTATGGGTCGATTGAACTCCCCTTGAATTCAATTGCGATTGGTTGTGATTCGAGATCCCATGGCTATGCATGCATTAAAAAAAAAAAGTTTTTTCAAAAGTTGAGTGGGGGGCACGTGCCCCCACCTGGCTCCACCCCAGCTCTTAAATTAGTAGTTTGATGCCTAACATGTTAGATTGATGAGGCCTGTCTAGTTTGATTCAATTAATAATCATACTCATCTGACCAAACCTGTATAGAGATCGAGCTTAATTGGGCTCAAACCCGGCCCGTTGACACCCTACCCACCCCTTTAGCAATCGAGCCTAATTGGGCTCAAACCCTGCTCACCCCAAGGACTGGTTCCACCCACCCTCGGAGTACGCATGGCTGCCATCAGACCGAAGGCAGGTTGCCAAACACGTTTACCTTTGGAAGGCAAAGTAATGGAATGGCTCCCATTTCTAATTTGTGCCGTTCACTATATAATAAAGAGGCCCTTTGTAAATATACAACGTTGATTCAGCTGACCATTTTGAGATCGAGCTATTACCAATAAAGTAGATGGTCCAGATGGATTGGATGTCGTTAGCCGTCCGATGGCGATGAGATGGCCATATAATATTGTAGAATCTCTCATGTTTTGCCCTAGTTTCGTCTAATTACCACTTCCCTCTCTATACAAGGACTCGTATCCCCTCTCCATAAGAGCTTCGAGGAAACCTAATTATATTACCATCTCCTCCATTCGTACACTTTTTTTTTGTTGTTTTTTTTTTTTCTAGGGTTCGTTCTTTCCTTGTTCACTCTAGAGAAGTAGTTTCCAGTGATTCTCTTTCGTGCTTTAGTTTTCTTGATTCATTCATAGGTTGAAGCTTGGGGATTGCAAATCTCTTTGTTCTTTTGGGTTTCGGATGTCTATCAGTCCAACCCTTGTTTCATCTTGAAAAATATGTTCTTTAGAGTTTCATCTCCGGGGATTTTTTTTTTCTTTACAGCTTTCGGGGTTATCATATCTATCAGCAAAATCCTATCTTGATTTTGTGAAAACATATGTTACTCAGTGATTGATTTCAGCTAAATCCTGATACCTTTTGTTGAGAAAGGTTCACATTTTCTGCTAATCAGTGATTGATTTATTTTCAGTTAGTTTTTTTAATGGAAAACATATGATTTTCTTTCACTTTTGTGTTTTGTTCAAATGGCTGTTAATTTGCTAGGCAAAGAGCAATCCAAAAGTAGTGTTTGTATTATGGGTTTGCATGATCGTTCTGTTAGTATTGGATTATTATTATTTTTTTAATTTCTGTATATATATACTTGTATTTAACCAGAGCTTCAATTGGGGTTTGATAGTTTTTTTCTTTGAATGAAAGTTGCAATATTAGTTTAATATTTTGATCAATGAGTCAATTGAAAACGATACAAACACTTCGCAAACACACAAAGACTAAATTTTGGGTAATGCATTGGTTATATGTGACTTGGATTCAGGTACTTTTATGAGCACAAGTCTTGGTTTGAGTTCCTTTAATTTTGTATACGATGGTTTTGATTTTTTGTATACATTTTTCTTAACCCTTACATACCTAATAGTGATGATAAAATTTAAAGGGACGTCAGCACTCCATGGGGGGCAGGTGGCATGACATTGGGTATCTATCTGATGCAAAAATGAAATTAGCTTATACTGCATGACTTCAAGTTATTAATTAAAAATATTTAAATTCAAGATTATTGCTTCCTTTAGCTTTTAATATTTCCATTTATCCCTTTGGCTTGTAATGTGATATTAGAGCTTTCTATTGGGTCACTTATCTAGCTCTTAACGACGTACTTCTGTTCTGAGTTATTTTCTCTTAAGGCCAGTATTCTTGTTGTTGAGTGTTACTTATTATTGTTTTTTAAGAAAAAATAAAAAATAAAAAATTTTGAGTTGTTCTCTCCATTATTTTTTTTGGTCTTAAAAGAGCTCAATTTTCTTTTCGCTTTTTAAAGTGAATGTTTGAGTTTTACAGGCTTTTTAGTAGGTTAATGCTACTACTTATGTTCATTGAGTGCCTGTGATGGGTTTTAAATATACTATGATCAGTGACAATTATGAAAAGGAATTTAATCTGAGGCACATGAACTTATTTATTTTTCCGTTATGATTTGGGATGCACTCCTATCACCATGTACCTCTGTATACGTCAAACACAGGTTTATACACGCCAACTAAAGCTTTGAAACTAAAGTTTTGGTTGGTGTGTACAGACCTTGGTTGGCGTGCACAGGGGTATGTGCTCTTCATGAGAGTATAAGATCCAGTTACTTTCTTTATCCCCCCTTGTTTATTTGAATTGATTTTCTTAAGAATAATTTTATTTTTGCAGATGTATAATTTGCAGTTGTTCTTTTTATTATTTGAGTTCTTTAATTGTTCTCATCTTTGGGTCATTTTAGTTCGAGCAAGTGACGATAAAACAGACAGTGACATCTGCACTCCATTGGAGTATGATGACATGTCTATGGGAATCTCTCTGATGCTTATATTTATTTTTGTGAAAAAGGCGTACCTTACTAGTACTTTAATATCTATTTTATGTCAACATGTCATATGCAAAATTGAACTGATGTTTTCCTGCATCTATAAATGCGTGACAGAATACTGAAGAGTTGAATCTTTGGTCGTCTGCTTCTCTGCATATACTTGTATTTAACCCAAGATTCAATTTTGTTTCGATAGTTTTCTCAATTGACAATTTTACAAACACTTTGAGAACCCAAAATACTAGATTTTGGGTCATGCATTGGGTTATATGTGGTTTAGAATTAGGTACTTTTGTGAACAAAAGTCTTGGTTTGAGTTACATTAATTTTGCTTAGGTTTATTTTTTCATAGATTTGTTTGAACTTTACATACCCAAATGTTAGTGATGATAAAATAGATAGGGGCGTTTCCACTCCAGTGGAGGATGATGACATGGTCTTGGGAATCTCTCATCCATTAATGAAATTAGCTAATTTTGCATGACTTCAAATTGTTACTAAAAATATTTACATGTGAGTTCATTTTTTCCTTTATCCTTTTGGCTTGCGATGTACTTTCAAAGATTACAATTGGGTCTCAATTATCCATCTCTTGTATCTGTATTTTTATTTTGAGTTATTTTCTCTGCAGGGCAATGCTCATGTTGTTGGGTGTTACTCATTTATCATTAAAAAAACATATAGAATTGTGTTCTCCCCATGTTTATTTAGGTAATGAAAGTCCTCACTTTTCTTTGTGTTTTAAAGGCTGCAGGAGCTTTTTCAGCCTTAGTATTAAGTTTATGTTACTACTATTGTTCTCTGAATCCCTAACTGCCTATGATGGGTTTTAAATATACTATGATTAGTGACAACTATGAAAAAGGAATATAATCTGAGGAACCTGAACTAATATTTTCTTTAACTCCCCGTGTTTATTTGATTTGATTTTTTAATAAGAATTTTCTAACTGTAGTTGAATAGGTGGTTATTTTAATTTTTGATTTGATTTATTTTCATATTTGGGCCATTTTAGTTTGCGCAAGTGATGATAGAACAGACAGGGACATCTGCACTCCATTGGAGTATGATGACTCGTCTATGGGAATCTCTCCGATGCTTAAAACATATTTGTGTTTGGTATCCTGTTTTCGTACAATTTACAAGTGATTTATTTTCGTACAATTTAGAAGTGATTTATATTTCTTAGCTCCTACATATTATGTTGATCAATATCTTACATGTTGTCATCATTGGTCGCTGATGTGGTTTGTCCAGTTTGTAGATCACCTGTTTGGATGGATCATAAGCTATGCCCAATTTTGAATCTTAACTTTCTACTCTAGAGTTGGAAGTTTATAAACACTAGGTTGCTAATTGTAGAGAAGTTATAACGTTAAGCTGTTAGATTCAATACAACTGGTTTGTCGGTTCTAACTTCTAACCTCTGATTCATCCAAGTAGTGTTGACTTTTTTCACGAACTTATTGAAAGGATGGGAACATGTGCACACTTGTTGAGGCATTATTCTCTTTGCATCATTAGGAGCAATATGATTGCAAAAGAGAATATGCTTAAATGAATGTTCTTGTCCCTTGTTGCGATTTTTTTGGCTGCTATTGGTCCATTATTTTGTTATCTTCTACGTATTCACTTGTGATGTGAGATATATATCCGAATTTTATCATTTCAAAGTGTATTTTCAGCATTGTTATAGGAAATGATGTTGGGTTTGCCTATGATGCATCTGAATGCACGTATTATCGGATAAAAAGATGACGACAGTATGTTCATTGTCACTACCTCTGAGGCAAAACCAACTCCAGCCAAAGTTGATGATATTCAATTGTGATGTTAGGTATTGGTTTTAATTTTTCTTTTCTTGAGGATTTTTTAGCTTTGCCTCAGACTTTTCATTAATTTTTTAGCTTGTATAATAGGATCTGATTTTAGATTGTGGTACTGTTTTTTTTTCTTTGATCCTTTTCATATCTTGCGGGGGTCTTTTGTCTCTGATGATGATTTAGTGAAAACTTTCGTTCTTCCGAGTATACACATGCGGAATGTTTATGGAGACCTGAACTGAAGAGACATTCAAAGAATTTTTTATTTATTTTTAGATGTTAGTTCTCCAAATGTTTCAGAAATGTTATCAACCTTTTTTCTATCTTGTACAATATGATCTATTTTTGAGATTGTGATAGTGTTTTGTTCTTTGACATTTTCAAGTCATGCAGAATTTTTGTCTCTGATGATGATTAGTGAAAACTTTCGTTCTTCCGAGAAAACACATGTGGAATGCTTATGGAGACCTGAACTGAAGAGACATTTAAAGTTTATGTTCTATTCAATTTTTGAGCAGGTTTTTTTCTCCAAGTGTTTTTTCGAGTGTACACCATGGTTTTATATTGTATAATAGGATCTATTTTTGAGATTCTTGTCATGTGGGATCTAGTCTCTGATGATGATACAGTGAATACTTTCGTTCTTCCAAGTACACATGCGGAATGTTATGGAGACCTGAATTGAGGAGGTTTTGTGGATCTACTGCCTAATCTTTCTGTTTCTTGTTTTTGTTTAACGTAATAGTAGCTAAAATTTGACCTTGTATCCCATGAAGAGCACTGCAAAATAGTAGTTGCGGTCTTATATTCCTTGTTGAATTCGGTTCTTTTTTTGAATTTTAAGATGTTAGTATTTTATCTTATGGATTACTTGTAAATGTTAGTGGTCTTTATAGATGCAGGGACTGACAGATAATCGAATCATGAGGAGTGCGAGCCCTACTCTCAACTTGGACCAACCACCTGTTCAAATACCTTTAAAACCTTACATTTACTGGCAAAGTGTGTACTTTTAACAGTGTTATTGGACAAGTGGTTGGTCCATGTTGAGAGTAGGAAACACTTGAGAGTAGAGGGCTAGCACTCCTCATTGAAGCATGGAGATTTAGTTCATCTTTACGTTTTTTATGGTCATATGGTTTTCTTAATTGAAGCTCCCAATGATTGAACATTTCATTAGTTTCAGCCTTGTCTGAATTTAGCTGTTGAAAACTAGTTATAGTTATGAGGGAGCTGCTTTATTTAACCCCGGAGCTGCTTTATTTAACCCCACCCCAAACTTTCTTTATTGTTTTGAATTTTGTTAACTGTCGCTTCTTCAGAGTCCCAGGTGGATAGCATTACAAAAAATGCATCTACACAATGCCTTATTTATCACTATGCTTGCGTTTTCCCACAGGGAGGTAACATGGTTCAAAGACATTCTTAGTGCAATTGACATATCAAGAGCATGCTGTAATCAAAGCCACAAGGTAATATTTTATCCTATTTTTGGTTGTTGATAAAATAAGTAAAAACATGGAAATGAAAAGAAAATTAGACAAAACACAATTAAAATTTGTACTATAAATCTAAAATTTTATTCTTTTCCATGTTTTCATCAATTTTTTCGGCAACCAAACATAACATTAGTGTCTCTGATCCAACGATCAGAATCTGTGATGTGGCATGTAAATTGGAACTTCTTTCAGGAGGCTTGAAGATTGATAAATTGAAGTAACAGGGTGGGCAAAAGATTTTAGTGTCTCTGATCCAAAGATAATAGGATAGTTCCCGAAGGAATGAATGTGAAGCTCTTGGGTTGATAGCCCCCTGGCGAATAGTCAACCTGGAAGGTCCTTTTTGAGGGAATCATCCACTACATCATTTTTTTGGTGCATTTAATTTCTACGGTTTTGGGTGCCAGTTGAAGTACTTCGGGTTTGGTCATGTTGTATTACAGATTTTTTTTCTAATTCTTTTTCATAAGTTAAGATGAATAGTTTGGCAAGTTTTTGTGATTTCAGATATAGTTTTTGCTTCTTCAAAACACTCGAAGGGGTGTGTGTGATTGAATTCTTCATTTTAATTGCGACGATCTCATCATCTCTTTTTAGCAATCCAGCAATTCATCTCATTCAATGTGTGCTGCATGTAGTGTTTATTGTCCAAATTTGTCTACACTTTTTTTATGGGTAACTTTTTTGTTGTTGTAACGAAGAACCCGAAGCCTACCTTTCGGGTAGGCTTGGTTGTTGCAGGACATCAAAACGGATACGCATTCAATCAAAATAGAAAAGGGGATATCAGATTGGTTGAGAATTTTGAATGTCCAATTCATAATCAGATGAGTTGAAGCTCATGTAACGGAAATATTATCAGAAGAAGAATTTTGCTTAGCCGTTGTGTGCTATTCTCTCATTTATAGTCTCATTCCTTAGGAACTAACCATCGCATGGGTGGATTTGGACCACAAACCCTCTGTGTTAGACCCTTTTGGACATGGATTTACCCTTATGGCACCTTAGTGGTTATGGTTAGGCATACGCTAGTGGCTAGTGGTTATCTTACGTCTGATGCGCTTGTGTTTAGATTATTTCTCTGGCCAAAAAACATGTAAGTCGGTCCTAATTTCTTGAAGTGGGTGTTGGTGAGACACATGTCATTACTACCTTTCAAAAAGGTGAACGCATTTTTTTTAATAAAGGAGTTATAAAGAAACTGCAACATTAGATTAAGGCAACATTAAATTTAGGATAATAGTAAACGTACTAGGGTAAAGCAATCCAACCATAGGTTTTTTTTTCATAAAAAAAAGCCCAAAATCTTGGTTTTAATTTAGTTAAGCTTAACCAGTGAGGGTTGTTAAAAGGGACACTAGTCACGGGGTAAGATATGAAACAGATCCATGGGTCTGCTTATCACTGCTCTTAGACTTAAACGGATCCATGGGTCTGCTTATCACTGCTCTTAGATTTAACTAGATAGTTTTAGTTACGTTGATGAACAATCTGCTTAGAGCATTCCTAGTAGCCTTACCAAATTTTACTCATCAAAATAGCCAAAACTTACCTTTTTCTATTTTGGCTATCCACTTTCTTAAAACACGCATTCTTAGTAGCCTCACCAAATTTTACTCATCAAAATAGCCAAAACTTGCAAAAAGTGATTTTGGTGAGCCATTTTTTTAAAACATTCCCGGCCCTTACAATTTTAACAAAAAGAAGGAGAGAAATAATATTTTATTGTTTGTGTGGAAAAACAAAAATGGAAGGGAGAGAAATATTATTTTATTTTTTGTGTGAGATCAGAATAAAGAAAGGGAGAGAGAAACCTTATTTTATTATTTGTGTGGGACCACAATAAACGAAGGGAGAGAAAAATTTAACTTTGGTGAGTCTACATTACTCACAAAGTGAGTACTATAGACTCATCAAACCCATATCTTTATTCTGATGAGGCTGTTGGGGACTTATTTTAATATTTTTTAGTGTTTTGAAACACCAAAATAACCAAAAGGCTTCTAGGAATGCTCTCAAGAGACTCATCAAAATAGTCAAAACTCACATTATTTTATTATTGGTGTGGGACTACAATTGGGGGTGGTTATTGAACAAAATGTTCGTAAACTACTCAGACTCGGCTCATTAAAAGCTCGAGTATCGTTCGTTTATTTAGTAAACGAGCCGAGCTTGAACACTGTTTTCGAACTTGTTTAGTAAATGAGCCGAGCTTGAATACACCCCTGCTCGGCTCGATAAAAGCTCGGTTCGATTATATATACATATTAACCTACTAAAACATTTAAAATATACTTATTTCATTTAAATATTAAAATTAAATATATATATATATATACTAGTAAAGATTAATAGTATATAAGCAGGGGCGGAGCCAGGTGGGGGCCTGTGGGGGCACGTGCCCCCATTGAAATTGTGTAAAAAATGATTTTTTTTAAATATTAAAGCCATGGGAATAGAGATGGAATCTGCACAGCCAAATGCGATTGAACCGAGTTCAATCGCACCCACATGCCAACACGTCTCTTTTAATCCTTATTAATCGTGGTTAAGATTTACCAGCCCTTGGAGTTCAATAATATAACTAGTTTTGAAAAAAAAATATCAACTTTAAGAGTCAATTTTTTTTAACTAGAGTTAAATATTTTTTTTTCTAAAACCAAGGTTATATTATTAAATCCAAGAGTTAGTAAATCCTAATCATAGTTAATAGAAGTTAAAAGGAACACATATTAGGCTGTGGGTGCGATTAAACTCTCCCCAAGTTCAATTGCAATTGGCTTTGATTTGAGCTCAATGGGAATGGAGCCGATGCACCCTAAGCTTTGAGTTTGAATTGTTCGAATTGCAATTAAACTTGAGATTGCACTCACAATGGGACATGAATCAAAGTGGGAGAGATAATATTCCTAAGTTTAATCACAATTGACTATGATCCCAACTCGTGAATTTAAAAAAAAAACATTTAATACTAAGTTGATTAATTATTTAATTGGGAATAATCTTGGAAAAGGGACAGTTAATTATTTAATATGACATGGTCATGAAGCTTGGGGACAACTGATCCTATAACTTTTGAAAACAAAATATATATTTTATATCATGTTATTTAAAAGGGTATTGCTAGAAAGCAAGTGGATAGTTGTCTAGTAATCAAGGAGAAACAATACCTATAAGGTATGTACCAAATGACCCAATATTTTAGTCATCAATTTTTTTTTTAATTACTACCATTTTCAATTAATCATTGTGTGCCTCCACTACAAGAAAATCTTGGCTCTACCCTGCATGCAGGTGAAATGGTTTGGGTGGTACAAGCGGACGACTAACATCATTTTGACGGTAAAGGAGTTAGATTACGGTGAGGATTCGGCCGGGAAAATGTCGGTGGGGTTTAAGACGTCGCCGGCAATCTATTATTATTGTAGAGGTCAGGTTGGTTTGAAAGTGGGGAACTTGCTTGCTGGCATACATTTGTTAATAAGCAAAAGATTAGCTTTGAAGGGCAAAAATATCAGCTGGGGAGAAGTCAAAATCATGGAGAGAAAATAAAATGACTTATTTCCCAGATTATCAACAGGTGCCGCATTTTGTGGATGACCGAGCTGTAGAGCTAATTTTTTCCTAAAAGTTATTAATTTCGTGTGAAATAAATGAAAAAGTAACTTTTATATGCAAATTGATTGTAAGATTTTGCTAGTCCTATTCGCAAGTTTTCCTTACCCAACTTGGTGACCACAAATGGTAGAAACTTTTTCTGTTTTCTAATATTTTAATGTTTTAAAATATAAAACATTTCCGGGTGATAGGCTAATCTTGCCTATTTGGAACCTTTTGGAGTAAATGTGATTGGGGATAGCAGTCCTCATGGGGTGCCCACTGGGTGTATATCTACTCGCTCGCATGTCCTTTCTACTTTCTTGAGTTTATCCGAAGGAGATATGAAGATGGGCCTCGGATTGTCTCTGGCGAAGCCAGAAAGGGCTCTCGGGGTTTCATACATTGTGCGACAGCTGGTATAAAAATGGGGAGAAGTCATTCATTTTCTCCCATGATTTTTGACTTCTCCCCATTTGATATATCTCCCCCTTATTCTCACACACTTATGGCCACATGTCTTACTATGGGTGGAGAAGTCAAAATCATGGGCCCCATGAGTTTGACTTCTTCACCACTTGTCACCTATTCTATGGAACCCCGAGACAAGCCCTTTCTAGCTTCGCCAGAGACAATCCAAGGCCACGAAGATGTTGCTTCTGGTCAACATCATAGCACTGCTGACTGATACTTTTGTAGTTTTGTATCTTGCTAGCCGTTGAAAATGCTACACGTGTAAATGACTGTCCAATTTTAAAGGAATCTCTTGGCGTACATCATATACCCGTCTTTGTCTGCCGAGTTTTTTTTTTCTAATGACTAGTAACGACATAGGTGAGAGTGACTTGCTTGGCTTTACCCTTATGCACCTTAGTCGGCTACCTTAGGTCTGACTCTATGTGTTTAGAGAGTGATAGTTTTCTTTTTGTTTTTTTGGTTTCAAGATATACGCTTAGGCCGCAACGCCGGTTAGGTGTTTGTATCTGTTTAGTTATTGGGCAGGTGGAGAGTATATACAAACTCCTACATCTCGGGAAAGGAACCCGATACCTCCCCCCAAAGCAGGGGATACACATTACCATTGGGACAAAGCCTTGGTGTGTAGAGAGTATTAGTTACATGACATCATTTGAACAAAAAAAAAATTGTTTATAAAAATAAAACTAAAAAATTGATCTAAGAAGACTTTAAAGGTGAAACAAAATTCACATTAACACCTTAATATTTGAGCTAAAAGAGTACTAGGCAACTTAATATTTGAGCTAGAGGAGTGCTAGCCCCTGCCACATTTATTCCAAATTTTTCCATAGACGCAAGATGGGGCTAACACGTGGAGATGTTTTATTATTTTAAAAGTTTAAAAAATAGCGATCAGACAATGTTTGACATTTGTAGTGCCTCAGTTGCCTCTTTGGAAAATTTGCGATGGGCTAGCAAAATCCTTTGATCTAAAGCATTGATAATCATTATGACGCTACCGACATCAAAATTTGATAGAGCCGTGCTAGCCCTACTCTCTAGCATTCCTTGATCAATTAAAAATTAACATTTGTAGTTATTTTCAGTAAAAAAACCAACACCTGTCATTACTTTGCGAGGTGGACGGTCCGGCGTCCAATGATGTGTGGATGCCTGATCGCCCACCTTGGGCATCCACCAGAGAAACTCCAAAAACTATTTTAACATGTGTTAGTTTTTGGTTGAAAATAAGAAAATACCTGAGAGAGTAGGGCTAGCACGCCTCACTCTCATATTAAGAAGTACAACCGCAATGCTGAGCGGACAGTAGTCTCTCCATAGGAGCAGAGCTACATGGCTCATGTTTTGGTTTGCTTGTGGTGGTGGGAAGTGTATTTGGAAGGAACATGAACGGTTGTTTGGATGTAACTGTAACCCCTATGGTATAAGGAACCTTTTTTTTTTTGTACAAGGAACTTGATTGTGGAATTGGCGGGATTGAGCATGATTTGGGTACTCTTTTAAGCTATAGAGAGAAGAACCTCAAAGGAGGGAATGGGGATTTCAGAGATATTAAGGGAGCATTGAATGCAAGCTTTTGGAAGAAATGGACATTTATAGAAGCCTATTTTGTTTTGGCTTTTCTCAATGACAAAGAAGAAACTTCCAAGAGTTGTTTTTGGAGTATATTAGAGGACAGAGACAGAGAACAATTCGATGGAAGAGCATACACAGCATTTCCCTCTCAGTGAGGATAATGGGTTTCTTTCTCTCGCCTCCAAATGAGAATCCGAACACAGATTGAAGATGAATACAAACACAGAAGCACACAGACAAACAGGAGATGATGGCAATGTGGGGACTCTATTATTGAATATTGCTGTCCTTTTCTCTACTTTGTTTTTGGGTGGATAGTTCTGTAGCGTAAAATCTAAATATGGGCACCGATTTCATTGTATCTTGATTTTTCATGCATTCAAAGTATAGGCTTACTAGCCACTGTCTGAGTTGGGATTATTTAGGATAATTTAACAAATTTTTGGTGAAAACAGAGATGAGCATGTGGTTACTTTGGCCTAGAAAAGCGTATTATGAACACTGTCAGAACCCCGTTTTTACCCCCTCTTAATCGTGGTTAATTAATTTAACCATGATTAGCTCACCCTAACCCTAGGTCTAACCTAGAGCTTGTGGCACAACCCCGGTCCAAAACCTTTTGCTTAGGCCTTAGCCCTAAGGCTTAAGACCTTGCTAAAACCTCCAGGGCCCAAGTAACTAGACCCAAGCTTCGGCCTAAGCCCAAAACCCAAGTCTTTGGCCCACGGCCCATGAGTCATGAGACCCAGATCCAAACCCATGGCATGGCCCATGAGTTAAAACCCAAGACCCCAGGCACCTTCCTCTTTCATGTTTACCTGCAAGGAAGTTTTGAAAACCCCAGGAGCAACTTGCACAATAAGGGAAAGGGCGCAGCCTGCCCCCCCTGTCTCTCTGCTCGAGCTGGCCCCAAGAGCGGCCTTGCACTTTCCCCCCATTTTTCTGGTTCGAAATTTGAAACTCTTTTGCCCTTTTCTTCTTTAAATGGAGATGGAAGCTAGAGGAGAAGGGAGAGGCCGGAATCCCCATGAAAGAATTCTGAAAATCCAAAAGGCCTTAAGGAATCCTCGACGGAAGAAACCCACTTGGTGGAAATCCAAAATCCCATGAAGAAAACCCCTCATCTCTTTTAGATCTCTGAACAGCAGTTAGGGGCCACTCTCTGATTCTCTCTCGGTGAAAAACAGCCTCCACCCTTATTTTGGTTAGTTTGTTAGTTTGTTAGGCTCATTACATGCGACACCTTCTCGCAACAAGCCCCTGCAACAGCCCACACACCCCCTTTTTTGTTAGCATCTTCACACAGGAGAAAGTACTCCTCTCTCTCTCATTTTAGCCCCCTTTCTGTCCATTAACCCAGCCCCAAACGGCCACGGCAACAGTCCCAAACAGCCCCTGTAACAGTCCCAAACATGCAGCAACAGTACGACGACCACGAGCATGGCAGCGGCTTCCTATTTCCATTCGGCATCACTGTGACAACATCCACTCGCCCTGAGCTCAGTCGTCCTCGCAGGGCATGACAGCCTCCTCAACGACACTACTAGGTTAGTGAAAGCCAAGATAGTTTAGATGAGTCTTCTAGAAACTCTTGTAACAGCCATAGCACCAGCTCAGCAGATTAGTTATGCTAGCTGGAATCTGTTTAGAGTTAGTTACTTCTTAACCATTTATGGTTGTGTAATGGTTCTCTCAACTAAGCTGTAAATCAAACTGTATATAATAGAAGTTGTTATAATCTCTTACTTACTGTTTTGAGAAGAGATTTTTCATATTTCCATTTTCTTCTCTGTTTGTTATGGTATCAGAGCAATAGGTTCGTCTCTCTTGCAGTTTCCTGTTTTTTTTTTCTTTCCATCCAAACATGTCTACTACAGGATCGAGTTCGAGTGCTTCCTCATCCTCGATTGGAGCTTCAGCTGTGACTCCATTTTCGAACCTTCATCTTCTCAATCATACTCTTCCTGTCAAATTGGATAGAGCAAACTATGTCCTCTGGAGATCGCAGATGGACAATGTCATTTTTGCCAATGGATTTGAAGTTTTCATTGAAGGATCTTCAGTTTGCCCAGAAAAGACAACTCAAGCGACTGGATTGATTAATCCAGAGTTTGTTGCCTGGCGAAGACAAGATCGTATGATCCTAAGTTGGATCTATTCCTCCCTTACTCCTGAGATAATGGCCTAGATTATTGGTCACACAACCTCTAATTCCGCTTGGATTGCTCTTGAGAAGATTTTCTCATCATCCTCGCGAGCTCGAATCATGCAATTGAGGCTACAATTGCAAACCACAAGGAAGAATTCCATGTCGATGATGGACTATATCATGAAACTCAAAAGTTTCTCAGATAGTCTTGCTGCGATTGGTGAACCTGTTTCTGAACAGGACCAGATCATGAACCTGCTTGGAGGCCTAGGAGCTGATTACAATGCAGTAGTCACATCGATCAGTGCTAGAGATGATAAGATCTCTATTGACACAGTTCATAGCATGTTGTTGTCCTTCGAAAATCGTCTAGATCAACAGAATTCTCATGATGAAGGCTCTACTATTGTTGCTAATATAGCTCAGAACAAGTCTACTGGAGGCAGGGCTTATTACAAGAATAATCAAGGGTATCAAAGGTCACTAGGACAGAGTTCTAATCAGGCCAATAATCAGAACTACTTTGGAAGAAGTAGGGGTCGTGGTGGTCGTGGAGGCCAAGCTGGAAGGAACAATGGCATTAATAATCGTCCACAATGTCAACTGTGTGGTAAGTTTGGACACACTGTCCATTCTTGCTATCATAGATTTGATATTACTTTTCAGGCTCAAACCTCGACCAATCAAACTCAGAATCAAGGGCAAATCTCTGCTATGGTGGCCACTCCACACTCTGTTGGAGATGATTCCTGGTTTCTAGACTCAGGAGCTACACATCACTTGACTCAATCATCTGCAAATCTCATTAATTCCACACCATATTCTGGATTAGATCAAGTAACAGTGGGAAATGGTAAGCAACTCTCTATTTCTGCAGTTGGTTCTCAAATCTTGGACTCTAATTCTGTGTCATTCTCTCTTAAGAAGGTCTTTTATGTGCCTTATCTCTCTAACAATCTCATTAGTGTTGCTCAATTCTGTGCTGATAACAACTCTGTTATTGAGTTTCATCCTAATTGTTTCTTTGTGAAGGATCGAACTACGAAGAGGGTTCTAGCTCAAGGCAAGCTTGAGAATGGTTTATACAAGTTTCCAGTTACAAGTACTGCGAATAAACAATCTGATTGTAGTTCAATCTTCAATAATACCTCTGTATCTGCTTTTCATTCTCATGTTGATACTATTGAACTTTGGCATAGTCGTGTAGGACATGCTTCATCCGAAATTGTTCATAGAATTCTAAAAGATTGTAACGTTTCTGTCAGAAATAATACAGATCATCTTTGTTCTTCCTGCCAATATGCTAAGAGTCATAGGCTTCCTTATCAAGTTTCTACTTCAAGAGCTGCTTCTCCTTTAGACTTAGTTTATACAGATATTTGGGGTCCAGCTCCTCTTCTTTCTACATCTGGTGCAAGATATTTCATTCTCTTTGTGGATGATAATACTAGGTACACTTGGTTATTCCCTTTACAAACTAAAGATCAAGCTTTAAAGACCTTTATACAGTTCAAACAATTGGTGGAGAATCAGTTTGAAAAGAAAATAAAATGCTTACAATCTGACAATGGAGGAGAGTACAGGCCGTTTACCAATTTTCTCAATACTCATGGCATCTTACATAGGTTCACTTGCCCGTATACCTCTGCTCAAAATGGCAGGGTTGAAAGGAAACATCGCCATGTAGTTGAAACAGGTTTAGCTATGCTTGCACATGCCTCTATGCCTCTTAAGTATTGGTTCTATGCTTTTCAAGCCGCTGTCTATCTCATCAACAGGATGCCTACCCGAGTTCTACAGTATGCCTCTCCTTACTCAACTCTCTATCATAAGAATCCAGATTACATGTTAATGAAAGTGTTTGGATGTCTTTGTTATCCCTTCATTCGACCTTATCACAGTCATAAGCTACAGTTTCGTTCAGTGAAATGTCTGTTTGTTGGGTACAGTTCTTATCACAAGGGTTACTTGTGTTTAGATTACAATTCTGGCCGAGTCTATGTTACTAGACATGTTATTTTTGATGAAAATGTCTTTCCTCTTGCTTCTACAGCAGTTGTCACTTCTGAAACTTGTGGTTCCGACACTCCAGCCTTGGTTACTTCCCCTTTTTTAGGATCTACTCTGCCCACTTCTGTTTCCTCTGACGATACTGTTGACTGTTCAATTCCTAGTCCAATACTCAACTCAGAAGATAGATCAACCACACCTCGAACAGAAGTTTCAGACTCAAGACTACAGCTCAAACCAGTTATGACCATACAACCAGATGAAAGACCTCGTAAGATGGTAACGAGATCTCAACATGGAATTTTCAAGAAAAAGAAACTTTTTGTAGCTGAAAAAGCAAAGGAGCCCACTACTGTTAAGCAAGCATTGAAGGATTCGAATTGGACAGCAGCTATGGATAAAGAGTATGCTGCCTTGATCAAAAATAATACATGGGATTTGGTTGATCCCCCAACGGATGTTAATGTAATAGGTTGCAAGTGGGTGTTCAAGCTAAAGTACAAAGCAGATGGCAGTATAGATAGGCACAAAGCAAGATTGGTTGCTAAGGGGTATAATCAAACACATGGTTTAGACTACTTTGAGACTTTCAGTCCAGTAGTTAAACCGGCCACAATCCGAATTGTTTTAACTCTTGCTTTGTCTTCAGGATGGGTTGTAAGGCAGCTTGATGTGCAAAATGCTTTTTTGAATGGAGACCTCGAGGAGCGTGTATTTATGTCTCAACCACCCGGTTTTATTCATTCCCAATTCCCTCATAAAGTGTGTAAACTTAGAAAGGCTCTTTATGGTCTTAAGCAAGCACCATGAGCATGGTTTACCAGATTGAGTAATGTCCTTTTGTCATGGGGTTTTGTCAGTTCCAGGTCTGATAACTCTATGTTCTTGCTTTTTGGACAATCTTCCACTCTTATTGTGCTGGTTTATGTAGATGATATTCTCATAACAGGAAGTTCAAAGGCACAGATAGCAGATCTTATAGCCAAATTAAACTCAACTTTTGCTCTTCGCGACCTTGGCTTACTGACTTACTTCCTTGGTATCGAGGTTTCATATGACAGCAATTCTATGCACTTGTGTCAGACAAAATACATTTCTGATCTTCTTGACAGAACTGATATGAAGGATTGCAAACCAGCAAAAACACCAGGTGTTGTAGGGAAGAGTTTGTCTCAATATGATGGAGACTTGTTTGAAGATCCCACCAAATACAGGAGTGTTGTGGGGGCTCTCCAATATGTTACTCTTACACGTCCTGATATCTCGTTTGCTGTGAATAAAGCATGTCAATTCATGCAATCACCAACAACTGCACATTGGTTGTCTGTGAAGCGAATTTTAAGGTATCTACGGGGGACAATGCAAGATGGGATCAAATTACAGGCTTGTGATCATCTTCAGATTCAAGCATATACGGATGCTGACTATGCTTCAACTCCTGATGATAGACGCAGTTCAAGTGGCTACTGCCTCTATATGGGAGAAAATCTGGTATCTTGGTCTGCAACTAAGCAAAAGGTGGTTTCTAGGAGTAGCGCAGAATCTGAGTATAGGGGCTTGGCTATTGCAGCAGCAGAAATCGTATGGACTTTGTTTCTCTTGCAGGAGTTGTGTGTTCCTCAACAGCACATTCCTTTGCTTTGGTATGACAATGTTAGTTCGAGTTATATGGCCTCTAATCCTGTTTTCCATGCTAGGTCCAAGCATATAGAAATTGATTTGCATTTTGTTAGAGATCAAATAAAGAGAAACAAGCTGCAGCTCCAATATATTGCTAGTGAAGATCAAATTGCTGATTTGTTCACAAAACATTTGCCAAGCTCAAGGTTCTTCTCACTTCGCTCCAAGCTTTGCATAGTTCCTCGCCCCTTTCGCTTGCGGGGGGATGAAAGCCAAGATAGTTTAGATGAGTCTTCTAGAAACTCTTGTAACAGCCATAGCACCAGCTCAGCAGATTAGTTATGCTAGCTGGAATCTGTTTAGAGTTAGTTACTTCTTAACCATTTATGGTTGTGTAATGGTTCTCTCAACTAAGCTGTAAATCAAACTGTATATAATAGAAGTTGTTATAATCTCTTACTTACTGTTTTGAGAAGAGATTTTTCATATTTCCATTTTCTTCTCTGTTTGTTAGTTAGAGAGAGATCCCCTCTCTCTATTTTTCCTTGGATCGGAGAGCAAGGAGTCACCACAACCGCAACAGCCCTCATCCCTCTCCTCTTCTCCTTTACGGTAGCCACGGATAAGCCCCATCTTTCCCTTTCCTTTCTTAACTTAATATATGTTTAGAATAAAATAGTGTACCACATTAAATTAGTTTAGGATTAGGCTATCTTATTTAAGCAATGAAGTTTAGTTCTATAGTTTACTTTAGATTTTACCATTAGTTAGCCCAATCTGTTCTTTGTTAGGCTAATGTTAGATTGAATCTGTCTTTTTTTAGTTTTCACTTATATTAACTCTTTTTTTTGGTTAGTTTGTTAGTTTACTGTTAACTTAGAGTAGACCTATGTTTCTAGTTAGTTTCAACTTAGTTAAAATCTGTTTTGAGGTTAGTTTCAACTTAGTTAAAATCAGTTTCTTTAGTTAGTATTAAATCTGTTTTTAGATACTTGTTAAAAAATCTAATTCCATTTAGTATTATCTTGAGGCTAGGTTAGTATAAAGCTAATTTAGGTTAGTATTAATTCATTATCTAGATTAGTATTCATCATATTTAAGTATGTTAGTACAGAATAGTTGGTGTTAAACTAATGCTTACTTAACAAGTTGATCATATTCTTAGGTCATATAATCTGGATTCCGAAGTTAGGGTAGATGCTAGGTTAGTTTTTATATATATTATATAGCTTTAGGTTAGACCTTAATTTGGATTTGCTTTAGATTTTAGATTTAAGTTAGAATTAGTTAAAATCGATTAATCCCTAGGCTAGATTCTAACCGTAGTTAACTTGCTAATCTCTCATGCTTCGCAATAAGCCAAAAACCTTCAAAAAATCAAAAAAGACCAAAAACTTGCTTGCTCGCTTTCTTAACCATGGTTAGGTCCTCTAACCATGGTTAACACCTTTCTAACCGCGGTTAGACCTCTACCTCGCACTTGACCATCTCGGTCAATTAAACCCTAGCCTCCGGGCTAGACCCTTGACCCCCTTGCACCCTTGCTTGCTTGCTTTCTTAACCATGGTTAGGTCCTCTAACCATGGTTAACACCTTTCTAACCGCGGTTAGACCTCTACCTCGCACTTGACCAATTCGGTCAATTAAACCCTACCCTCTGGGCTAGACCCTTGACCCCCTTGCACACACACACCCCCCTAGCATTGGTACGGGCTCATGTGTCAAAACTATGCTCGGTCTGATCTCACTTTGTGAGTACGTATGCAATCCAATCCGGATTCCACCCTAGCTTCCCTAGCCTAGCTTATTTTGCTTATTTTTTCGAATTCGCGTCTTTTTAAACATTTAGACATTTAATTAACATTAAGATTAATTTTAGCTTAATTTTAGGAAGTAGGTGGTTTTATAAAATAGGGGTTCTGGGTGCCTAACACCTTCCCCGAGGCTTAATCGAACCGCTTACCTTGACTTTCTTACGTAGACCAAGTCCTTATCCAAATAACTGCTTATCCGGGACCTATCCCTTAGAATTAATAGGTGGCAACTCTTAGTCAAACCATATAATGTGAAGTGAGAATGAATAGGTGGCGACTCTTAGTCAAACCATATAATGTGAAGTGGGTGAAAAATCCCATGCTCACAAACACAACTTTGATCAATGTGGTCTTTGGATTTATGGAACAACCTGCCATACTTGTAACACATAATTTGCACTCAAGATCATCCTGAGATGTCATTATTTTGAAGTGTGTTCTGATCATTTCAGTCATCAATCATTTGCAGATTGGTTTACTTTGGTCTCATAATCTGGTTTAAAAACGCTGCAGATGGAGGTATAGTTTCACTTGCCTTTTATGTTTTTTCTCAAATTCAGAAAACTGGAAACCGCACTACAAAGTGGGCAGGAGAATGAAGATGTTAAAAAGCATAAATGCAAAATGGGAATAACCATATCATTTTCATGGTCTATTGGACATTCAGAAAATCAACCCTATTAATTTCTCACATGTTTATTGCCAATTTTTTTATTTTTTATATTTTTTTTAATTGCAAAATTCACCAGTCATACTCTCACCTTCTTCAACAACAGAGGAAAATTTCTAAATGATATACAGATGAAGCTAGAAACCACTTTTTTTTTTTTTTTTTTTTGAAATTTACTAAAAAATAAATTAAAATCAAGCAAAATAGACCCTCTTCCAATACCTCTTGAATTCTGGTTGCCTCTCTCACCTGATTATATATTGGATGTTCAAGCACCTTTGCTCCCTCTAGGAATTCCCGCACCTACAGAATTTAGGGTAAATGCATTTTATTAGTATCATATACTCTATGTTATCCTTGCTATCAATGGTTTTTATCGTGGTAGTTAATGACGGTCGATCAATTTGTATCCAATGGCCAATGTGTAGTGGTTATCACGATTAGCTTAAACTGTTAGGAACCTAACTAATGCTCCAAAAGGCCCTAAGTTAATTAAGGAGTGGAAAGCTAGGCTCGTAAATCATTAGGGTTTGTAACATACCACCACACTGCAGCTGATAACCATGGAGATGAGTATCATAACGTACCACCATGCTCCAAAGCTGATGTTAATGACGATCCACTTTGTGACAGCTTTCACTCTTGCCTTTTTTTTTCTAAATTTAATACATTGGCATTCAAGTACCTTCCCCAATGGAGGCTCTCACTCTGGCCCCTGTGTTCAGGAGCCCTTCCCTAGATTGTCGCCCCCTCTGAGACTCGAACTCAAAGTAATATTAGCTTTGATACCAAATGTTAGAACCTAACCAATGTTCCAAAAGACCCTAAGAGTGATTAAGGAATAGAATGCTAGGGTTGTAAACCATTGGAGATCGTAACATAAACACAATTGGAAATGGTATCTCGGAATTTCGTACCGTGTACATATCTTCATGGGACCAAAGTATCAGAGCAATATCTCTGTGGCCCGTTTGGATATCCAATTTGACTTTATACAATTTAGCAGCTGTCTAACCTAGTTATTAGTAGACCAAAAAATGTATAAAAAAAATAGTTATAAGTGTGAAAAAAATCTAGTTACAAGTCAAGAAAACAGTAATCATCAATTGCCAAAAACCTATCCTCAGATTTTAAATTAATAATCCTTTGGTTTTGTTTCATGCATGTTTACATAAGCTAGCTCCAGTGACAAACTTCCAAACTCTATTGTGGTTGCAACATGTTTGTTCCAACTTTTTGAATAATTTTTCGCGATTAGTAAAATCCTATATTACTTCATCAAGGGTGTGTTCGTTTGGCGAGAAATGGAGGAAGTTATTGAGAGAAAGTTTGTCATTGTGCAAGAAACACTTTCACTGAATGCAAGAAAACTCTCTTTTCTTTTATTTTCTCACTTTCTTGCCTCGCCAAACGAACACACCCCAAGAGAAAAACAGTGGAACCCGCAAGGCTCCTGCATGCATGAACAGTATGAATTCATATAGTGATATAGTGACACTGAAGACCTTCAGAAATCTCTCTAAATTAAGCTCAAAAATAAATTTATGACTTTAAGATAGAATATGCTATAAATAGAAACTTTTATTTATGAAAAGAGCAATAGTCACCTCCTCGATTGAGGAGGGGACTATTCCTCCTCGCTCTTGCAAACACTTAGAACTATGGTTAAAAAATTAACCACCTCTTGTGGTTAATTTTTTTTTTAAAATAATTTTTTCTAAAAACCAAGGATAAATATGCTAACCCTAAAAGTGACTAAATCTTAACCACAGTTAATGGGAGAAAAAAGGGGACATGTGCCCTAAAAAGGGGGGACGAGACGGTAAGTCACCTCCTCGGTCCTAGGCGGTGACTATTTTCCTTATGAAAATTTTGACTATCAATCAAAATACAAAATGATCGCTGGAACTAAAAACAATGTAGGGCAAAATTTTGTCAAATGCTTTGCACTAGAAACAATTTCTAAAGCCGATCTAGTTCAGGACAATAGTTCTTTCTTCTCTCACAAAATGATACAAATTTCTCATATAAATGCAGTGAGTCTCTGAGGGCCCCTACAAGACATTCCTTCAAGCTTCAGAACCTTGGTGAGCCTCGTTATTATCCAAAGCTGCAGTCACACCAACTTCTGCTGGGCGGATAACTCAACCATAAAGCATGTATCCCGACTGCAACACACAAACACAATTAAGCACTTTGTTTAAGTATTTATTATAACTAAAATAACCCAATATTCCTATTCACCACATATCTAATGCAAATGTAACTACAATTTCAACAAGTAGCAGTCCAATTTTACTTTTTCATGATGCAACAGGTAAACAATATGGCCACCCTCTCAAAGTTTGAGGAGATGGTAAATGCCAAATATTTGCTATGCATGTCCTGCAAACATGACTTTATATAATTATTTGATGTTCATTTTGATTTTTCAAGTTAGTACCTTTCGAATGGCAACAACAGTGCTAGGAGGCTTAGAACCATCAGGTATTTCGAAGACAACATAATGCCTATGTGGATCAAATTGCTCATTCATAGGATCAAAATTTTCAATTCTGGACTTTCTGAATACCTAAAAGCAAGAACATCAAGAAACCTTCTAGCAATAACCAATATATGAAAATGCACATTATTCATCATAGAATCCATCATGTTCAGAACAAGCAGAACAAAAGATGAAGCTGCCTATATATATACTTTGCAAGTGAGATATCAGTAACAACTAGCTAGAATTGATTTGACATTGGATGACTATATACAAGATATCTGTGAAAAATATTATATTACATTAAAAAACTGGCATAAAGAGGATGAGAATGAATTGATTACAACAATTCTTAACATTGATAAATGAGTAATAACAGCATATTAAACAGGAAACATAATTACACAACACATAAAACACGAGAACTCAATGAAAGAATGCAGGCAACGGAATGAGGTTGACCTCTAGGTTTGGCAGATGAGAGCAAGCTACTGACCAGTAAACCCACTTACCTCATCTATTTTCTTTAGTGATAATAATTCTACCTGGAAAAGCAAACCTCAAGGAGCACCAATCTCCCCCAACAAACATCTATCCACATGAAGCCGACTGAATGAATTTCGAGAAGGGGGAGATTGGTGCTCCTTGAGGTTTGCTTTTCCAGGTAGAATTATTATTACTAAAGAAAATAAATGAGGTAAGTGGGTTTACTGGTCAGTAGCTTGCTCTCATTTGCCAAACCTGGTGGTCAACCTCATTTTGTTGTCTGCATTCTTTCATTGAGTTCTCGTGTTTTATGTGCTGTGTAGTTATGTTTCCTGTTCAACATACTGTTATTACTCATTTATCAATATTAAGAATTGTTGTAATCAGTTCATTCTCAACCTCTTCATGCCAGTTTTTTTAATGTAATATAATATCTTTCACAAATACTTTGTATATAGTCATCCAATGTCAAATCAATTCTAGCTAGTTGTTACTGATATCTCACTTGCAAAGTATATATATAGAGGCAACTTCATCTGCTGTTGTGCTTGTTCTGAATATGATTGATTCTATGATGAATAATATGCATTTTGATATATTGGTTATTGCTAAAAGGTTTCTTGATGTTCTTGCTTTCAGGTGTTCAGAAAGTCCGGAGTTGAAAATTTTGATCCTATGAATGAGCAGTTTGATCCACATAGGCATTATGCTGTCTTCGAAATACCTGATGGTTCTAAGCCTCCTGAAACTGTTGCTGCCATTCGAAAGGTACTAACTTTAGAAATCAAAATGAACATTAAATAATTATGAAAGGTATTAACTTTAGAAATCAAAATGAACATTAAATAATTATATAAAGTCATGTTTGCATGACATGCATAGCAAATTTTTGACATTTACCATTTCCTCAAACTTTGAGAGGGTGATCATATTGTTTATCTGTTGCATCATGAAAAAGTAAAACTAGACTGCTACTTGCTGAAATTGTAGTTACATTTGCATTAGATATGTGGTGAATAGGAATCTTGAGTTATTTTAGTTATGATAAGTACTTAAACAAAGCGCTTGATTGTGTTTGTGTGTTGCAGTCGGGATATATGCTAGGCGGATAACTCGGCCATCCTAGCAGAAATTGGTGTGACTGCAGCTTTGGATAATAACGATGGACCAAGGTTCCGAAGCTTGACAGAACGTCTTCTAGGGGTCCTCAGAGACTCACTGCATTTATCTGAGAAATTTGTATCATTTTGTGAGGGAAGAAAGAACTATTGTCCTGAACTAGATCGGCTTTAGAAACTGTTTCTAGTGCAAAGCATTTGACAAAATTTTGCCCCACATATTGTTTTTAGTTCCAGCGATCATTTTGTATTTTGATTGGTAGTCAAAATTTTCATAAGGAAAATAGTCACCTCCTAGGAACGAGGAG
Source organism: Tetracentron sinense (assembly GCA_015143295.1). NCBI lineage: Eukaryota > Viridiplantae > Streptophyta > Magnoliopsida > Trochodendrales > Trochodendraceae > Tetracentron > Tetracentron sinense. The sequence continues at coordinate 34,737,579 of CM026560.1, forward strand.
GTGACTTACCGTCTCGTCCCCCCTTTTTGGGGTCACGTGTCCCCTTTTTTCTCTCATTAACTGTGGTTAAGATTTGGTCACTCTTAGGGTTAACACATTTATCCTTGGTTTTTAGAAAAAAAAATTAACCACAAGAGGTGGTTAATTTTTTAGCCATAGTTCTAAGTGTTTGTGAGAGCGAGGAGGTGACTATTGCTCTTTTCATAAATAGAAGATTCTATTTCTAGCAGATTCTGTCTTGAAGTTATAAATTTATTTTTTAGCTTAATTTAGAGAGATTTCTGAAGGTCTTCAATGTCACTATATCACTATGTATATTCATATTGTTCATGCATGCAAGAGCCTTGCAGGTTCCATCGTTTTTCTCTTGGGGTGTGTTCGTTTGGGGAGACAAGAAAGTGAGAAAATAAAAGAAAAGTGAGTTTTATTGCACTTTTCTTGCATTTGGTGGCTTGAATCCAGAATGAATTGCCGTTACCATCTAACCAATTGATGTGCTTTTCCCCCATTCTCTCGAACGGATAGCCGATAGAGGCTAAAAAGCATACTACCCGCCAAATCCATAACAAATAAGAGACAATCAAAAGGCTTCACCTCTAATGAGCAGTGATATCCTTTTCTGACCTAAGCTAGTGAAAGGAGAACCCAATAACAAAATGATCATGGACTGCCTCCACAATATCCTCAAGCCTTAAGGGATTACTTGCTTTTAAAAAAAAAAATCAGTAATCAAGCAAATATATATATATATAAAGAGGATAAGGATACAGGAGCACATCATATACAAAAAACAAGAGTTTAAAAGCAAAAAAACTCAATGTAATATGTGGAGAACACAGTCTTGACTCCTAGCCTAGAAACTCTGCCCGAGGGATTACTTGCTTACAATCTCATATTATAAGATACCAATAGAATCTAATCCTATTAACACAGGGAGAAATTAAACACACTTCAAAGGAACCCATGCCTCCGCCTAATGCAAATATACAAGATCCAAAGTGTTGCTAGTGAAACTGTATAAGGTGGTCATTGGTCGTATGGAATAAAAAACATCTGGTTATATCACACTTAATTACAATAGTGAATATATTAGACATGCCCCTAGGGAGGATTTTGTTATTGGGCACATGGAGGGACAAGGGTAGTCACATATGGACATAATTTCACATGTAATAGTACGACATACCAAGTGTTGAAATAAGTTGGGTCAGACTCTAAGCAACTTCTCACACAAAATTATCTGAAAGGCATGGTGACTGTTACCAAAGTCAAAGAATACATTACCTCTACAAGATGCTTATCAGTCATTTCAATACCTTCAAAAGTGTTTTTAGAAGTGGCATAGCTCCAGTAGTGTCTTTAGACACGTCAATCTTCGAAAAGCTGTCTTTAACAACTGAAGAATCTCTTCCTAAATAGTCCTCAACATCTAATAAACTCTTTGCAAAGTTCTGCAACATCTGCCCATAAGAGAAGTAAACAAAAATTGTAAATACACCATGTCAAGATAATATAATGCATTTGAATAAGGAAGCTATGAACACAGTGAGAAAATCAATTTCTAGTATTTGAAGAAAACTACAAGACCCAACCTGTATAGCAAATTTTTTTTAGTTATCTTCTTCATGTCTTCTTGTACAATCCATAACATTTACCATTTCTGCATAGCTATGGAGAACTTTGTCTGTCATTTTCTCAATCTCTTTGTGTTTTATCATCAGCAACTCTCCCTCCTCCGTGACAAGCTTTACCAGATCATCAATGGACAGATCGCCCTCCAAATCTGAATCAAAAAATGCAATTCATTTAGTACCTTGTTTCCACTTTTTGACAGACTGGGAGGTGGAAGGTTTAGATTGTGAACTAGAATCCATGCCTTCAGTTTGCTCTTCAGTTTTAGTATCTCCACTTGTTTTAGCAGGCTCATCATCCGTAGAAGTGCCAGTGTTCTTTACAAAGGCCCCATGTTCATCAATAAATTGATTAGTTTCCATTTCAGTAGGTTGAGGGGATACAGAGAATGACATCCCAAATCGCTAAGAGGCAAAGGTTTTAAGGACTGAATGGCGTAATAAAGTCACCTAGAAGGGAACCCACTGGCATGCAAAATATGTCTGAATGAGCAATTACAATGACCAAAGTTCATCACAAAGTATACCATACTTAAAGCAATGCATCTAATTTCGGAACCTTGGACAGGTAACACAACCAAAAAAGTATATTAGCCATGACCAAAAACAATGTACATACTTGTATAGATGTAAAATGTCATTTTTTATAGGTATGCGAGCTGTCAAATTTACACTATTAGACATGGTAATTAGAAGTGGCCTAGAATATTTTCCAAGAGGGCACCTCACCAGACTTCTAGAACATGTATCATTCATGTAATACACCTCTTCAATTAAACGGATCAAAGTAGGACCACATCAACAAATAAAGGATCCAATTTTAAGCGGAATGATAAAGGAGAGATCAAGTTGGCTTTTACAGGAGCAATAAGTTATAAAAACTCAATCAGTGGTGAGTGTAGAATTTCTTTAAGATATCCAAAATTTTCAGCCAAATCAGTATAGTATTGGCATCAACAGTCAAATGTTAATCCTGTTCCGCCTTTTCTTCTATAATAAAACTCTAAATAGATATAAGGAAATCCAGTGTGTGTGTGTGTGTTTAAAGAGAGGGGGCCTAACCATTTTCTATTTTCCATTTTCTCTTCTTGGAATTGCTTTCCTGTCTATGTTGTGGTGAAAGATATATTATTCTATCAATTATATGTTATGTTGGTAACAAAAAATTATCACAATGATCTGTAATCACAAACCTGACAAATAATAGGTAGAAAAGAGATAACATGGAGAGAAACAGGGAAAGGGAGAGTATAAACAATAAACCCAATTGTTGAAACATGGAAAATTAGAAGCACTTAAACAAATAAATAAACATAAATTAGTTCCAACTCCATACTAATAACTAAAAAACCGACTTCCAATTCCAAAGGATGCTCAGAAACTCCCATTTTGAAGAAAATCCAATCCCAAACTGAAATACTACACTTGCAGTATTAAAATCCATACCTTAAACTCCAAATCAAACTCTCCAACTCCCCACCCCAAAAAGGTGATTGAGCCGAATAAAAAAATGGGGGGGGGGGGGGGGCGAGGATTACAAATTTATTCATCCCAAAACATCAAACAAAGCTAATATTCCATCTGCAAAACCTAAACCCCCCCTTAAATCACATTTAAACAAAACCCCTTAATAAAACCCTAACAAAATGAACTATAAAAACCCGAGATTTTCAAGTCTTACCCTGTTAGTGGATTCACGCAGAGAGTGAAAACTGTTAAAGAGAGTCGGCAACTGTTCATGTCGAGGAGAGACGAGGAGGCCTCGGCAATGATTGAAGCCGTTCCTTGAAATCCGAGAAAAAACCACTGAAATTCAGAAATGGAGAAAAAAGATTCAACAAGAGACGTTAATGGTGACTATGGGGAGGTTCTGAGGAGAAAGAGTTTTCAATAGAGAAATTTATGTGTGCTTGGAGAGGAAGAAAGGTAAGCTTCTAAATATGGACGTGGAAGAGGACAGGGATGGAATTTATGTGTGGGTTTAGTTGACGAAGCTAACCCTCAAAATTAAGCCCACAAAAAAATAAAATAACCGAGGGTGTAGCCCAGTGGCCCGGAGGTCTCGAGGTCGAATCCTAGGCTGCCCTCAATATCCATTCTATGATGTTGAAGTTATTTCCTATGCAGCACATGTGATTGCTCTGTGTCTTTAAGAATCCAGGATGTTGAGGTTTATAAAAAAAAAAGGTAGTTTCATCCATTTCATTGCTATTGTTGGTTAGACTTTATCGTGTGAGAGTGGACTCAAGCCAAGCTAGCTCATTGGCCCAACTCAACTTGGCTCATTTAAGCCAAACTCAAGCTGACATTTTAGGCTTGAATGAATTAAGCCAAGTTTTTATTTTGAGCTTGAACATTAAATAAGTAAAGCTCAAGCGTCAAGCTCAAGCCAAACCTGTTTGATTTGACTCGGCTCGAAATATTATATATATATAAAATAATTTTTTGTGATTCTATTTATATTCATACAAAATAAAATTATTAACTTTATTATATTCCTAATGAATTTTAATTTATAATAAATAAGTTTAAAATAATTAAATTATTAACTTTATCGAAGGACTAAACCCAAATCTTATTTCCTGAATGTATTAGTTTTTTTGTAATTTCTTGTATTATAATTTACTAACAAATATTTCTATTAACTTTATTCTAATAAAATTCCATCAATCAAGCATGAGCCAACCCAATCTTGACTCAGCTTGGATGAAATTTGAGCTCCAACATAGATTGATCAAGCTTGTTTAAACCAAGCTTAAGCCTAAACATTCTAGCTCGAATCAAGCTCAAGTGTGGAGACCTGAACTTTCTTTCATGCCTTTAATGAAAGGTTATGGATATATTAGTCTTTTGTTATGTCTTTATGCATATTTAATTATATCTAAGCAGTGTAATGTGATTTAAATGTTTAAGTGTTAATAAGGTGGAAAATCAGAGCTGACGATTGATTGCAGGTGAATCGACGATGGATCGTCCTGAACCAGAAAAGTTGGGAAGTTTCTGTGTCTTCGACGATCGATCGCCCAATATGACGATCGATCGCAAGTCGCGAGTCAAGTTTTTAAAAGATTTACAGAATTTGGGGTTTTTAACCCTTAGGCTATAAATAGAGGTTCTATTTCGAGGATTTTAGGGTTCTAACTATTATAAATCTAATTTGGCAAAGGAGGAGAGAAAAACCCTAGGTTTTCAAAAGGATTTGGCTTGGAGGAGAAAAAATTGCTCAAGGAAGAAGAAGATCTAGCTTGAAGATCCACCCCCAAAGCTTCAAAGATCTTCTCCTAGCGAGTTGGATCCAAGTAAATGATCCCTAAGGTCGATATCCCTTCTAATTAACCCTATTAAGATGTTCTATATGTTTAAATAAGAATATGTTTGGATTATCAAGAGATTTACATGAATATGCATGAATTAAAGAATTGAAATATGAATTGAGGTTGATATCATATCCTATCCGCAATGCCAATTCCAAGTATAAGCAAATTAAACCATCTATTGCTTTATGGTTGCAGATACAAATTATACACGTCTCCCAAACAGAAAAGATTCCCAAGAAACTTGTAGCCTATTATGCCTCTATTCCCTTACTTGACTACTAGAAAGTGTTGTAACCTCCTACCTGTTGGACATATATGCCCTCGAAAGCCAATAAGAGACTTTTCTATGTTGATTAGACAAGCATCATATTCACACAACCAACAATAAAATGTATGTATATTAATTACTGTCTCATATGATGAAGACATAAAGTTTCATAGGTAACATTGTAGGAAAATCATGCAAAGGTTGCTAGAAGATATGATTTTCCAGTTTCTTGTAAACTTAATATTGTTCGAAGCCTCTAGAGTACTGGTTGAGCATCGTACTTTATCATGGCTTGCACATATATAGTTCTATGAGATAATCTGATGAATCTCATTCACAGAGAGTGGTGACTCTTGACTAACATGTGAGTATATGTAGTACGTAAATAATACTGAATGAGGTCACTAGTGGATACCTTATGGAATACACTGTCAGATTGTATTAGGGTTAAATCCATTTGACAAATTAACTTTAAACCTGAGAGGCTAACATTTTCTCAAACATCTGTCTATATGATTTTGATGTGCCAATTGGCAATGTCTAATACACAGGACTAACTCCGGGTATGTTGGGTTATGTACACAATGTTTGGAGAAGTGTGTAAACATTCAATAAGGAATCCACAACTCTTTAATTGGAGATAATGATATCAAGATGATACTTGTTGAACTGAACAGTTAAATCCAGTACTGGTGCTTTTCGGTAAAATGGTCTTTATCGAAGTTGATATTTTCAATATGGAAAAGAATATATATATATATATATATATATATATATATATCAGTTCTTTTTTTAATGTTTCTTCAAAAGTGTTTTGGAGGTTCAATTCAATGAAAAAGTAATCATGAGAAAGGGTTCTATACATAAGCTAAGGACTAGACAGTAGATTTGTTTCAATCCCGGAAGCTTACATGTGATATCGGAATGTAGAAGGATTTATTTGTAAATATATTGTGAGATAATACTTACAAGCAATTCTCTAATTTCTGGAGGTTAGTCACATTGTATTAATGGACATTATTGTGATTGGTGGAAGTCTAGGGACATAGATAACATTCTATGAACCTGATGGAGTTTAGAAAAGTATTTCCTAGTAACAATGCTTCAACCAAAAAGGTGAAGTACTTGGTCCCATGTGACATAGCGATTTTTTCGAAAATATTTTAAAAAAAGAAACTGAGTCGCCACCAATCATCGAGTTATGGTATGATTGGTTACCGAAATTCATTTAAAATAAAATCAATGCGAAACCATAGTGAGATTCTGGGAAGGGAGGCTCTATTGTGATTCGGGGAAGGTGTTAAGCACCCTAAATCACCCGTCCAAAGACGGTAACTTATGCTTTCAAAATTCCCTAAGAATTAAATTTAAAGACCGGCTTAAAAAAAAAATGAAAACATGAAACTCAAACTTGAATAATACGAAAAAATGATTAAGACTCTCTAAAAACCGAGCGTCATAACGACTCTAATCTTAGGAAGATTAGACATCATTATGAATACATGAAATGACACAAAAAACATGATTAAAATTATCTAAAAATGGGCATTATAATTACTCTAATCTAGGAAGATTGGATATCATTATAAATGCATGAAATGATGATAAAAGTTATTTAAAAATGAGCATTATAACGACTCTAATTTAGAAAGATTAGACATGTTATGTATACATAAAATGACACAAAAAGTTATCTAAAACTGAGTATTATAATAACTCTAATCTAAAAAGATTAGACATCGTTATAAATACATAAAATGACACAAAAAGTTTTCTAAAAATGAGCATTATAACGACTTTAATCTAGAAAGATTAGACATCGTTATAAATGCATAAAATGATGATAGAAATCTATCTAAAAATGGATATTATAACGATTCTAATTTAGAAAGATTAGACATCGTTATAAATGCATAAAATGATAATAAAAATCTATCTAAAAATCGACATTATAACGACTCTAATATAGAAAGTTTAGACATCACTATAATTCATAAAATGATGATGAAAGCTATCTAAAAATGAGCATTATAATGAATTTAATTTAGGAAGATTAAACATCATTATAATACATAAAATGATGATAAAAAGAAAATAAAATGATTTTTCACAAGCAACCATGTGTTTAACAATGAATGAAATACCCCTCTTTTCCCTATTATTCACAAAGAGCCCTAATTCTGCGAAGCGCGTCATAGGGGATCCTTAAGGAACGTCTTTAAGGAAGAGAGGAACATACCACTACAATGTTTGAGCATAACGAGATTGAAAACGAGGGTTCTAAAACTAAAGGATATCTCCATATCTCAATATCTCACAAGGAATCCCAATTTGGCGAAACGCGTCATAGGGGATCCTTAGTGAGTTTTAGAGCAAAGAGAGAAATTTTTCAACAACTTGGCCTATACATTTTTTAAAGAAAAGAAAAGAGGTTCTAAAAAAAACCTATAGGTTCATATCCCTCTTCCTTCCATTTGAAGTCCCCTAATCGGCATAACGCATCATAAGAGAGTCCAAACTACTTGAAGAAAAGGGGATAGGTCTCAAAATTTATCTAAGGCTCACATCATTATAAGAAATTTAAAAAAAAATAGAGGGTGAAGAAGAGAATTAGCACAAATGAAATGGGATGAGATAGAATGTTAGCCTACCTATGTGGATTGGAGACCCCCTTGAAATAAATTCTTCAAGCTTTTCCAAGATCTCCAAGCTTTCATTCTTCTCCAACTTTCTCCTCTCTAAGGCCTTCTCCTTCTAATGCTCTAAGAACTTAGAGAATTCTTGGGTTTTTTGGGCAAAAGGGGAGGAATGAAAAGTTTTTTAAGACTTAGAATGTCTTGCAAAGTACATGGCTTTCTTTAGTCTCTTTTGAGCAGAATTTTGGTTAGCAAGAGTTGTGTGTCAAATGGGGTAGAAGGGTGAGGTATTTTTAAGGGAGAGTTTGAGGTAAAAAACTTCCTTAATTCCAATGTGGGACTAACATTCTTAGGGGTATTTTAGTCATTTAAGGGCATTTTGATAATTAAAAGAGGATCATTCTTCCGGAATTTTCAAGGTTGTCAAGGGTATAAGTCATCCAAAGCATAAGAATTCTCTAGAAGAAATCATGCCGGTATTACAGAAATACCAAAATGGAGGCAATAACTTTACCTCAATTCCAAAAGTAGGCTAAATTTTAATGTCCCAAATGTGTTTACTGTCATTTTAGACTTCATTCTTAAATTTGGTGCTCAGGCACTCTAGGGAGTCTTGCACATGGTGTTGTAACTGATTTATGAAAATATCCCCTTAAATGTCAGTAATGTAAATGGGGACATTGAAAAATAAACCTAAAATTGAAATGGCTGTAAACTTATTACCGCCAATAAGGGCTACTGGGCTAATTTCCAAAATCCGATGTGTAAAGGTGTAACCGTTTGCCCAAAAATATCTTTTGCTAAATAGTGTCGGTAATATATTTACCGCCAACGACAAATATGCACATTAATAATGGGCGGTAAATATATTACCGCCATACAGGGACTATGCATTCTAATAAAGGGCAGTAATTGTTTTACCACCAATTAGGAAATAAGCCAAATAAATATAGGCGGTAAATTTTTTACCGCCACTCCCTGGTTTGGTCTCAATACTACCCATGCAGTGAAGGGTTGGTCTCTTGCTCTTTCCATGTTAATTTTAAGGTCTAAATGTGGTGCCATGGGGGGTACAAAACCCTGGATTGTTAACTTGGGTCCGGTCTCGCCTTTGAGTGTTAAAATGACTAAAATTCCCCTGTATTGGAATTATTGTTTGGGTAATCTTTAAATGGTGAAGGATGCTTGTGAATGGGTGAATGAGGTTTAGAGTGATTTTTTGGAGTCCGTATTGCCTTGGAGAAGAAGAAGTTGAAGCAAGAAGTATATGAGCATAGAAGACTCCGGGCAAACACAAGGTGTCTACATCCCACAACCGGAAATAGGAGATCCCTTTAGATCCCACACACTAGGACTTTTTTAAAACTTTTAATTTAATTATTAATTAAATTAATTAATTTCTCTAAGTAATCACTATATGGTATAGTGAAGCTCTAAAAGGTAAAATCATATTAGATGTGATAAATCAAATGGGTAGGACCTATTGGGGATTTTGATAAAAGATCAAAACATGATTTTAGGGTTTGGAAACCCTAAGGGGGGTGTGGAAGTGAAGCCCACCTAGGGTGGGACGCCCACTTCAAGAGGAAACCTTAATTAATTAGTTCATAATTAATTAACTTCTTATTGGATAAGGTTAGTTAGTTACTAATTAAAGATTCCCTAATTGTTAGAGATTCCATTAGTTAGTTACTAATTCAAGATTCCTTATTAGATAAGGATAATATTAGTTAGTTACTAATGGATAAGGTTAGTTTCTTTTAAGATTAATCCTAATTGGATTAGGAGAATAATCATTAAGGAAACTGTAAGCACCCAATTTTTACACCCTGCTCACCTAAACCCTAGACCTAAACCTAGGTCTAACCCTAGCCTAGCCCTAGCTCAAGCCCCTTTTGAAGTCCAAACTTCAAAAAAGTGTGGCTAAAAACCTAATTTTTGGGCCCAAACATGGGCCCACTAAGCCCAATCCAAGTAGGACCCACTTTACCAATTTAAAATTCAATTTTTTTCTATGGCAAAAATCATTTTTGGCCATCCCCACACATGTGTGGTGGATAGGTCCAAAAGGGTAACCAAAAAAAAACAATTTGAAAAAATATGTTTAAAAAAAAAATTAATAATAATAATAAAAAAAAAATGAAGGGATTTGATTGGGCACCGATCCCATGTGGCAGGGCCCACATGTGGATTGGACCCAATCCAATCAATTGGACAATTGAACAAAGCAAAACAAAACAAAAAAAACAAAAAAAAAACCTAACAGGGTACTGTTCACCGTCTTCTTCCTTGAGACGGGAATAGTACCTGCCATGCCCAGCTGCCTTGTCCTCCCCTGGCCCTTCTGTCATGTCTCCCACGCCTGACCCTCTCATCCTTATCCCTTCCCTCCTCTCCTTCTTCTTCTATAAAACTCAAGACCATCCACGGTTTGGAAAGGGAGCTTCAAAAAAAATACACACAGTAGCTTTCCATTTTGGCTAGCCACCCCTCCCTCCTAGTCCCGTCCATTTAGACCTCTAAATTCCTCCATTTCCATCCATCCTCCTCCCCTTTAAAACCTTAAGAGCAGCCATGGTTTAGAGAGGAAGAGTTTTTTGTTAAAAAAAAAAAAGAAAAAAACAACACCCACAGTGGAAAGCCTCCCCCTGCCCGAGCTCCTGTCGCCCCTTCAAGCTTACCTCTAACCTCCCATTTCAATAGGCCACCAAGCCTCACCAGAGATGCTCAGGCCTCCCTGTCAGTGATCCTCAAACCGCTACAGCAACCACAACCTGCAGTCGCCATCATGAGCTCGCCACTGTCGCAGCCAAGCCACAAGGGTATACATACTCCTCTCTCCTTTTTTCTTGCTGAATACTACCATTGTAAGGGACCCCTGGTCCCATTCCAGGGGTCCCCATTTTGTTTTTCTTTTTTCTTTTTTTTAGTAGTTAAAAAAAAAAAAAAAAAAAGTAGGCGGGTCTTGAAGCGTGGCCACAAGCACCACCACCCCCCACCTTGGCGGCTCTCCTTAGACGTCTAGGGGGGTCCTCAATCCATGAGAAACCCCCCTAAACTCTCATTGCTCAAACACCACAGCCCCCAAAAGGATTTTTTTCAAAAAATTATGCAAGACAAAAAAAAAAAAAAAAAAAACAGATTCGACCACCCACTTTAACCCCGGTTTAACCTAGGTTAGACCCGGCCTTGGTCGAAACCGAGGCCATGGTTAAACTCCCCATACAAAGGGCTACCTCCCTGTAAATTTTCAGCCCCTAACTCGCACTCTAACCATAGTTAAATCGACCCCAAAGTGGGGTCGACAGTGTAAAAATCTGTGCGATGAGGCAACTTTGGGCCTCTGTAGGGCCCACATCCGACCTTCCCTTGGGCCTCACGAGGGCCCAACTTGTTCCCCTCATAGTAGGCTTCACGACCATGGTCTTGGATCCCCCAGGGGTTGAGCCAATCAGCGGAAAAATTGCCGCAAAGTTTGGAAACAAATCTGTTTTGGTGGAAATCATCATTTTATGTGGTGTTTTTCGGGGCAACTTTAGGCCACTGTGGGGCCCACATACGGCATCCCCTTGGGTCCCACAAGGGCCCAAATTGTTCCCCACATATCAGGCTACCCACTGGTGGTTTCGGATTCCCGCAGTTCCCCCATTAACCATAGTTAAATTCATGTTAACTATGGTTAAAAATTTGATGAAAATTTGGAGTTTTTTGCAATTTCGGATATTTGTGGGGGCCCAGACCGGGTAGGAGGCTAGTCTAGGCCCTGCCATGAACCTTGGACCCACTTTTGCTTCAGTCGGCCCCTTAACCATGGTTAAACTCACCCGTGGTTAACATTTAACCATGGTTAAGCGGCCCATGACCTAGCAAAAATTCTGGAAAAATCATCAAAAAATCATAAATATTACATGGAATCCAGAAATGTCTTCAATTTCATTTTTTACTGTGGTTAAGACACTTAATCAGAGTCGACCCCATTTTTGACCCTTAACCACGGGTAAAAAAATCCTGACCCGGAAAAAATCTGGAAAAATGCTCAAAAAATCTAAAATATTAGGAGAAACCCAAAAATGGTCTCTTTTGACCATTTAACCATGGTTAAGACCCTTAACCATGGTGACCTCCCCTCCTTAACCGCGGTTAAGCACCTTTGACCGTTGGGAAAAAATCTGAGAAAATCCCAAAAAAATCAGAAAAATTCAAAAAGACCAAAAAATCTGATATTGGACTTTTTTAACCATGGTTAGCACCCCTAACCAAGGTTAATCACCTTTCTTAACCTCGGTTAGCAACCCTAACCCTTGGTTAAGACACCCTGGGCCTACCGGGCCTCACTCCTCGGCCTACCGGGCCAAACCCTAGCCCACCGGGCTCACCCTTGGCCTACCGGGCCCCATCTTGGCCTACCGGGCCCAAACTAGCCTACCGGGCTTCACTCTCGGCCTACCGGGCCCAACCCTAGTCCATCGGACTTACCTTAGGCCTACCGGGCCCAATACCAAGCACTTGACCAACCCGGTCAACCACCCCTAGCCTCCCGGCTAGACCCTAAGCCACCCTTGGTGCACACACACACACCCCTAGCCTTGGCACGGGCTCATGTGCCAGAACTACGCTCGGTCTGATCTCACCCCTATGTGAGTACGTAGGCAGCCCAACTCGGGTTCGACCCTAGTCTAGGATTTTCTCCTTCTTAGATTAGCATTATCTTAAATACTTAGGGCATTTGATTAAAACTGAGATTAATTTGGCTTAACCCTAGCAAGTAGGGAACCACTGAAAGTGGAAGTGCCGGGGTGCCTAACCCCTTCCCCGGACTTAACCGAACCTCTTACTCTGATCCCTGGTCGCAGACTAAGACCTTATCCAAACCTTGGGGACTTATCCCTTCCGAATGAATAAGTGGCGACTCTTAACTCAACCCGTGAGATGCAAACCAGGGTTTTCCCGAAACCCGCGCTCACAGCTCTAAGGAAACAATTGAGGAATCCTAATTGGATTAGGATAAGGTTGAGGTGTTATTATCATGCCCCAAAATACCCCCTAAGAGTTAAGGGATACTTTAGGTGTGACTGTATCTAACCTGGCAAACCATCCTAAGTGAACAAGGCAAAACATAATATGCTAGAGATATAACACAGAGTGCGGAAGCTAAAATAACACGGAAATGCGGCCAACTTTTTCTTTTTCTATGCATAGACTGTATTCCAAGTTTTATATACAAAATATAACAATAAAGGTAGACAAGCCCACCTATCAAAATACAAAAGCACAAATGTCACACACACTCTCTCTCTCTCAGTACTCCTCTGAGAATGGCCAGCTATCTGGGTTCCTTGCCTCAACATGAGGCTCGACTACCGGTTCCTTATATGGTTCCTCCTCGCCATAGTCTTCCTCTATCCAAGGGCTCGGAGCGCAATTATCTAAGTGTGTACCTGCCGACATCAATATGTATGGGCTGAGTATGGAATACTCAGCGAGTACAAGCTCCTAACTAACAATAGTAATAACAAACAAAATATCATATCCAAGGGCTTAAAAAAATGTAGTTCATAATCATTCAAAACATCATACAAAAGCATTTGTCAAATCATATTTCTCTTGAAAACCAAAACACTATCTGTGAATCATATGAGTTCTTGTGAGCTTTCCTTGTGAGTTTTCTTGTGAGCCAAAGGTTAGCACCCACACAACCCTGAGCTACCAACCTCCTTGACAATTCAATAACTTGTGAGACTTTCTTGTGAGTTTTCCTTGTGAGTTTTCTTGTGAGCCAGAGGTTAGCACCCGCACAACCTTGGGCTACCAATCTCCTTGACAATTCAATAGCTTGTGAGACTTTCTTGTGAGCAAGAGATTAGCACCCGCACAACCTTGGGTTAACAATCTCCTTGACAATCCAATGACTTATGAGCAAGAGGTTAGCACCCATACAACCCTGGGCTACCAACCTCCTTGACATTCCATTTTTCTTGTGAGCAAGAGGCTAGCACCCTTAATCGGGGCTACCAGCCTCCTTGTATGACCCATTTTTCCATTTCATATATGCTTACTTTTTGAAATCACGTGCTTTTCAAACTTTGCTTTAACTTTAACTCTACTTTCCCTCATCTTCATCATACACATAACACATATCTCGTATGCATCATTTCTTGACTAATATTATATTTCACATTATTTTTTCATTTCAATTTGAGCATTTCATTTCACTTAGAGCAATTTCTTTCACTTACGCATTTCTTATGGTTCTTGAATTTCCACACTTACGAGAAAACCTCGGTCATGCATACATGCTTGTGCTTAGTGCATTGTGAGCATTGTCTTGGCATGAAGATACTTGAAACAATAACATATAGCATTTCCATAGGCATGAGAGATCTTAAATAGAACATATATAAACATGTTAGTACTTTAATAATTTAAGGAAAATCCTTAAAATCATGTTTTCATTGTCTTATGTTTAATACTCGTGCATGCCTTTTATCAAACACGTTGTATTCAACATTCTTATAGACATTTTTATTCATTTTTTTCATAGTCAAACATTTCATCAAACACCTTGTGTGCATTCATTATGCATACATTACCCTTCCCCATTTTCCATCACACCACAACATCCACATCTTAAATGGCATCCAATCACTTCTACTATCCATCCTTCCACACACCTATTTCCATTTGCTTTTAATCTTAACACTTTAGGGAGAGTGATGTATTTCAAGAAGGAGTATACAAAAATCAATCCACAATCATACATGAGGAAAAACCTAGGTTATTACTAAAGCTAACTAGGAGGGTGTACTAACCTTGAAGATTAACTCCTAATCTTGAAGAAAACCCCTTGAGTAGAAATCTTAAGCTTGAGAATGAAGATCTTGCTTAAGGGATGATCCAAGCTTGATTCAAGCTCCACTTGATCTTCAATCCAAACTCTCTTTGGAAACCCCCAAATTCTCTTCCTTCTCTTCTCCAATCTCCTTTAGGTTTTAGGTTACCCAAAACCCCCAAATGGGTTGTCTATTTATAGCCAAAGGGGTTAAAAACCCTTATTTCCGTGTCTTTAAAAAAACGAAATCGTGCGCTTACGATCGATCGTTCACGTTCCCGTAAGCTATCTAGATTTCTGGGTTCCTGACGATCGATCGTTGTCTTGGGACGATCGATCGTCCAAAACTCAGTGAGCTGTCCAGATTTTTCCCGTTTGGTATTTCGATCATAACTTTCGACTCGCTCATCGGATTTTGACGATTCAACTTGTGTTGGACTCTTCATTGAAAGGGGAACAACTTTGATGATTTATACAACTCCTAATTATTCTTTATTCATGGTCCAAGGTGGCCCTAAAGGTGACTAGTCCAGAATTTCAACAGTCAAAACTTCAGAACTTTTACTTAACGTAGACTTAAAATCTGGAAAAAACGTTAAACATGAACCTCAAAGAGGTACTCAATATGGTTCTAATGGTTTAAGAATCACTTGATTCCGATAAGAGGTAACAAAACTAGAGTTCTCTCAAGTTGAGGTTATGTAGAGACCTCCCTCTTTTAAACTCCTAGAACCTTTTCCACCTTTTGTTTTCAACACCCATAACCTCGGAAAACATTCTGAAGGTCTTTATACACTTTAACATATATTGTTCATACAAAATTGAAAACCAATCTCTCATTTTTATTGAGAATCTTTCAAGACCATACATTAGGCATCAAGCCTTAGACACTAATCATGACACTATTCATCGTACATATACATCGAGGATCGGGATTGTACAGTTGTAATTGGATTACAATTTAAGCAACCAAGAAGAGCCTATAAAGGGAGTGGACGCTCATCCCTTGGGTAGATTATTCTCCACGTTTTCTCTCCCTCTCCTCTCCTCTAGTCTCATGCCCACTTCTCTCTCCTCCCATGGATGGTGTACGGTCACATCTTCCCCTTCTCTTCTCTCTTGTTTTCTAGTTTGATTATCAAGAAAAAGAAGAATCATTCTTGATTGATCAAGAAAATGATATTTAGTTCAAAATCCTAGAGCTGGAAATTTGAAAGGGTCATCAGCTTCCATTAGAGAAAGCTTTAAAGGAAAAAGAAGCTCCGTGTGAATCGCGAAGGAGACTTGACACTTGTGAAGTTTTGCAAGTACTATTCTAACGTAGATTTGACTTAACAATTTCAATGTTACAAAGGTGAATGTTATTTCAATCTTTATTGAATAAAATCAATTAAAATCTTAATCAGATCTTAGGATTCGATGTATGCCCCCCAAGAACTGTTTTTCTAAAATTAAAAAGAGGCATACTTTCAGTGGTATCAGAGCCTTGACTATGCTTCTCTTTGATTTTATTGAGTTTAGTCAAGATTTATATCAAGATTGCCTCCACTATGAATTTTGGTTACCCTAATGAATCAATCTTCTTGATTCTTGAATATCTTGATGATCAGATAATCATTGTTAGGGATAAGGGATCCCCCTCTAGTTATTGAGGGAGTAATCAAACCCTTAGAAATTAGTATGATACCAATTTCAGTTTTGGATGATTTCAAAACCTCTCTTAATTCAAATAAGGACATGTATATAGAGATATAAATTTGGTTAAAATCTTTAAGGATTTAGAGATCATTTTGAGAGCCCCAGGACAAGTTTTTCCTTTGATTTAGACCAATTAGATACCCATTGATATTTCGGCAAGCATATGTTAATGAGATTTTATTTATTAAATGTTAATTATTAAATCGCATGGTGTTTGACACCCTTGCTTAAGCGTTATTGAATATTAAATCTTATTTCGATTTGAATTGATTAATGGATTTTCGGATTTGTATTTGATTAGGAGAATCGATACAGTTTCTTTATTTCAGCCATAATTTTGTGATCGTAAGTCCGATTTAGGTACATCAATACATTGTTCGAAGCCGTCAAAAAGATCTACAACTTTCGTGAAGAAAGTTTTTATAGAATCAATCGTTTTGAGAGTCAAAACTTGAGTCGAAAATTTAAAGCGGAGATGAAAGTTTTCTAAATTAATTTTTCAAGAGGCTTTTAATTTTTTCCTAAATTCTATTATTTGATTTGAGAGCATAGGATGCTATTAAATCATTTAACGGGCTATCATTTAATTAAATAGTTTAATTAAAACACTCATAGTAACCTCACTAAAATTGTTAAAACTCATATTATTTTATTGGACAAAAATAGTACGAATGAATGAAGAAAGAAACCTTTATTTTATTATTTGTGTGGAGCCACATAAGGAAATGAGAGAAATACTTACATTTGATGAATACTGCACACTCACCGAACCAAAAATCGTCATTATGAGTACTGAAAATTTTGATAAGGATGCTGGGGGCTATTTTTAATGATTTGCCACGGTGAGGCTGCTAGGATCGGCGTGCGCCATTTCAAAGTCCGGACGCGCTCAAATAATTAAAGTTTAAAATTTAAATAATCGAAAGGACGATCAGAAACTGTGTTAGCGCCACGTGCCCAACTCGATCATTTTCAAATGTGGGACATGCGCTTAGTGGAGACGCGAGCCATCCACGTCAGTATCAGGAAATCTGACTAGACCCGACCTTATTTTACTGTAACCACCTTAGACCCACTTACACTATTTGTTGACTTATTCCAAGCTTGACTTGACAGCGAAAGTTAGTGGGTTTAGAAATGAAATAGCGTCGGTGGACGGCTGATAGTGACCGGCTGTAAAAGTCGCTGGGTTGACTCGGAGCAACGGCCCACCGAGTCGACCACTCGGTTCTCCTAACTGGGCTGAGTAATGATGTTTTACTGATTTCATAGAGAAATTAAACAATTTTGATTTTGTATCCAGGGCATGAGAGCTTGAGTCGGGACTCGGGACTCTGGACTCTGGACTCGGGACTCGGGAGAGCCGAACAAACTGAGTCGACTCGGCAGAGTTCTTTTCTATATTGGAGTTTGAGTCAGCACTAGAGAGAGCTGAACAAAAGCAAACTGTTGGGGCCCATCCGTCTGATTGTTTTCCAAAGCACAGACAAACTCAAGTACAAAGGAATCCCATGCCATTCAAGATCCAAAACAATCTCCCAAACCTCAAAAATCCAAAATCCTAGCACCCTCATCCACTTCGACATTACAATGACCTCATCAAATGAAATTGGATTAAAATTCAAGCAAATGGATCTAAGCCTATTGATATATGTTTATGCTTAGAATCAATCTAGCATACCTCAAAAACACTCGGGGGGGGGGGGGGCAGTGCACCCCAAAGTTCAAAGTCCTTTTTCTGATTATTAAGGGAATGAGGCTTAAATCCCTGTTTTTGTGACATAAATGTGAACAACATGAAATCAGTTCTTGAAACCCTTAGCCTTCCTAATCACTGGAGAAGCATCACAAGACCCTGTTTCCAATTTTCATAGGATTAGAGTTGGCCTTGCAAATATTTGTGAATACTGACCCCGTTGGGCATGGGTGGACATAGGGTTCCAACGCTTAAATCCTAATCACCAGTGCTCTCTGAGCAAACCCTTGTTTCGCTAAGCTAGGATTGAACCTCTAATGAATTATATGAATATTAAACTAAAGAAATGAAACTCTGATCTCAAAGTTCCTCCCTCCAAATAATTTAAGGCCAGAGTATGATATGCTTGTTCATACCAAAATTTAATATAATATAAAATGAAATGATATAAACGAGATAGATCTCTATTCACTTCTTTAATCAGATCACAACATCCAAGATCCAACCACAAATTAACCAAACCAGCGGGCTTTATCTAAAAACCTGAAGCCCGCTAATGGAAAACCTATTAATAAATTATATACATTCCAGACAAACCATGGAACTTCTTCACTCCAATATTAATATCTATTAATCCTAATACCATATTCTATATCATCAATACTGCATTTTCTTCTTCAGCTTCTTTAGTCTTATCCCCACTTATACTCATAGAATTAGTGATATTCTCAATCTTCAGAACCTGGCTCTCCATTGTTTCTCCATTGGTGGATTTCAATGGCAACTCTATCGAAATCATGCCTTTTGCAGCTAATTTCAGTAGCTCAGATTCATCTAGACCTTTCGGTGGCCCGAGACTACACCGATCAGTCCCGTGCTTTGCCAATGCATCTTTGAATTTCTTGATCTAGAAAACAAGAATTGAGTCTTAGAAACTGAAATAATTTAAAACCCCATGAATGATTTCATATCGAAATACCAAGAATCAAATTGAGTCTTAGAAACTGAAATAATTTAAAACCCCATGAATGATTTCATATCGAAATACCAAGAATCAAATTCAATCTGATTATAATGAATAGTATCTTACAGTTGCATTGGTGCAGCTGAAGCTACATAGACGACCTTCGGCGCCTCTGTAGAACCGGAAGAAGGGAAGCACATGAATGTTGAGACAATTACACATGGGTTTAAGTCCTTCGTGATTAACTTTCAAGATTAGTGAATTCGGGTTCAGCTCTGCAAGTTGACAGATCTGATACAATACAAAGATAATCATCAAAATTCCCACAAAAATTCAAGTCTAACCAATTTAGATTTGAAATAGTTTTCTGTATTGATGAGTATGGATAATATCAGATTCCAGAAGGTTTAAATTACCTTGGGATGCAGAGCTTTGCAACCTCCACAACCAGGAGAGTAGAAATCGATTATAACGAGCCTATCTCCCGCATTAAGCAGTGAATCGACGAGTTCTTGAGCTGAATTGATCTCTATCATATTGGGTTCAAGGGTCTTATCCCACCATCTCAAAGCTCGGCTTACACAGATCGAAGATTGTGCCTAGAATCAGAGAAGAAAGATGGGTTTAGAAAAATTAAAAAGCTTCTACTTCAAGGTAAAATGAAAAATTTCTGCTGTAAGGGACAGAAAGAAAAGAAGAAAAGGAAGAAGATAGGCTCACATACATGGACATAGAAATAAGCAGGACCTTTGACTCTCCAATCACTTAAGCCAGATTGGTCTGAAACAACTACTTGTATTCCTTTAAAATTACTGTTCAAGATAGGAAGATCTGTGGATTTCGTCTTTGTAAACTGAATAGAACCCACAGAAGGGCAAAACCCAACAACCCTCTTCGTTTTCGAATCAATCATATTCGACCCAGAAACGCAGAAACCACTCTTCAAAGAACAAGCCATAGAGCTATGTAAACCAGAGAGGTCTTTCAAGTTCTCAAAAGAAAAACTAGAAACGCACCAAAATCCACCTCTACCTTTGGATAAAAAACCACTCTTTTTTTTTTTCTATTCGGTTAGAACAGCGAGTTTCAACGAGAATCCCCTGTTTCTCCAGCAGTTCTTGACAAATCAAGTCTTCAATTCCATGAAAAACAGAAAACCCACTTCTCTTTTTTCGATTAAAATCGATTCTTTCAATCAAAACAGCAATATTGGAACGAAAATCTGTTATTTTTGGCAGAAGAGAGGAAAGGGGGTAATCAAGCTTTGAAGGAGGCGAGGTTGACGAGAAATGGAGGAAATCTGGGAATCAAGGAAAAAGGGTTGGTGGGGGTATTTAATCTCTATTACACTTTATCCGGTTTTGATGTTTTAAAGAAGAAAACGAAAGAACGAATTCGTGAAGCGTGTTTGATATGTGTTTGTCGACCCTTGTGCCTTAATAGAATTCACAGCTCATTTTCGAGTTGCTACTGTTCTTTTTTAGGGGTGCGTTTGGACTTTAGCCTTGCTCCATATATATGAAACGGCTAAACCGCGTCCATTTCCAGATCAATTTGGATAAGACCCACCTCGAAATTTACAAATATAAATGAATTACTCTAGGATGCTCCCAAAGTATACTCTCATATATACTCCCAAATCTTAACCGTTTATTTCAATTATTAAACGGTTAGGATTCCAGTTGATGTGGCAATAGAAAAGATAAAATAACTCAATTGAAATCCTGACCCTTAGTGATTGGTTATAAACGGTTAAGATTAGGGAGTATATTTGGGAGTATAATTAGAAGTACCCATAGACTGGCTCAATATAAATACGGTCCAAAATTATACAATATAGGTTTTTTCAAAAAATGAGTTTATAATAAAATGAGTTTAATTGTTTAAATATGAACCCGGTTCCCAAGCTCCCAAAACATGCTTTGTTTTAATGGTTTTTGGTAAATATTTAAATAAGGAAAATAATCACCTCCTAGGCAGGTGATCTGAAGAGTGCGTCTTGGTTTTCTGTCATGTATTTTTTATTAACTCTTTTAAGTGTGGTTAAGATTCCCTCATCCATTAGATTCCCCCATCTACCCTTGATTTTCTTAAAACTATGTATATTTTCTAATATTTTTTTTGGGTAAAAGTTTACTAATATTTGCCTATATAATCAAAGATGAAGAATTGAAGATGAATAACGTTTCTCTTAGCTGTATAATATAATAATAATTGCCTCCAATGACTTTGAATCATTATCAACTTTTCCAGGCAGGCCAGGAAACCACCAGCACGGAAACTACGAGCGCACACCTACTAAGGCATGTACACGAAAACCAACCCTTGGTTGGATGACAAAGTATGTATCTGGCGTCTCCCAAATAGATGTTGATGGTCTCCTCACCAATTGCTTACTTAGAGAAGACCTCCCATGTTTTTTTGAAACGGTGGTACTTACTTAAAACCATCTCCAACCCTTGGTTGGATGACAAAGTAAATATGTGGCGTCTCCCAAATAGATGTTGACGGTCTCCTCACCAATTGGTACTAGAGAAGACCTCTAATGTCTTTTTGAAACGGTGGTACTTAATTAAAATGATATCCAAAACTTTTGCTATTACTGGGGTGGAGCGGGGGGAGGGGCCATGGTCCCCCCAAAATTTTTTGTAATTCTCACTTGGGGTGGTATTAAAACAATGGGTCCTACAATTTTTTTAAATTTAATAGTATAGTTGGCCCCTCCAAATATTTTAGTTTTACATATATAGTAGCCTCCCTAATTTTTTTCACATATGTAGTGGCCCCCAATGGAGTCCCGTTATACCCTTGAGGTCGCCACACATCCCTATTGTCACCCCTAACTATGGTTAAAATTCACCTACTCTAAGGGTTCACCTACTTATCCTTGGTTTCAGAAAACATTATTAAAAAAATTTTAACCTTAAGAGTTAGTGAATTTTAATTAGGATTTGAATAAAATTTGATATCATTTTTAAAAACCAAGGATAGGTGGGTGAATCTTGACCACAATTAAGGGGCATCAATAGGTACGCGTGACGACCTCAAGGCCATAACTGAGAAAAAAAAAATTCTAAAAACAATACAGAAATTACCCAAAAAAAAATTTCTTGGGGCTACGCCCTCGAACCCTAAAACTCCATACCCTCAAATCCATTAATTTTTTTTAGGCTATGCATTTCGCCCCTCAATGAAAAATTCCAGACTCCGTCCCTGTTTGCTAATGAGAATAGATACTAATGATCAAGCTAGCTACCCTTCTGCAAATCTGCATCACCAAAATAACCTTACCCTAACTCTTTAGTTAATAAGGAAATAATATAACCACAATTACACTCCTTATTATATCTTAAATTCAACATAAGAATTTATTCCAACATTTCCAAAAGTCTTCTTGGAAAAGCCATTCAAGTTTCTGAATTGATAGCTTTGTCCATACTGAGAAGTTAAGATTCCTTTTGATTTTTGAGAAGAAAAGGGCCCCTCAGTAATGCTATGTTTGGTTGCCGAGAAAATTGATAAAAACACGAAAAAGAAAAGAAAATTTTGGATTTTTAATGTAATTTTTAGTTATGTTTTGTCTATTTTATTTTTCTTTTTCATGTTTTTACTTATTTTCTCAACAACTAAACATTGGGTAAATGTTTCCCTCGCAAACTTTTGAAAAGATCAAACTAATTACTACTAACATGCTTCGTGGTTAATGATACATATGGTTTTGCTAAGCATACTTAACATTTCCTTACTCTACTCTTTTATTATTATAATAAAACAAAGAGAAATGCTAAGCTTAATCACAAACTTCTAAATTCTTATGATAGTGACCAATGTCACCACTTTTCCTTGCGACATTAAGAACTGATAAAAACCATAACTTTCTCCCCTCACCTTTTTTTCTTAACCTGTTTAGGGGTAGCACTGATCGTAAGAGTGTAAGAGTTAAAAAATTTGAATTATGTTCCTTAGGCTAACACTCCCATAAAACAAATGACTTAGTGTGGGGCTCACAAGTGAGCCGACCAGAAAATTTGTTTACCAAAAGATGGGGGGAGTGAAAATTTTGTGAATTGTGAAAGTATGGTTACCATTCCTTACTTTCTCTGTTTATACTAGAAAAGTGATTAAAAACTCTCAATAATAGGTAATATAGAGAGTTGGGCCACGGATTGAAAAATCAATGACACAAAACATCAAGTGGGGTCTACCCTTTAAGGCATATGAGCTGCCATTTGATTCTTAATTAGGTGGCATAGCTCCCAATAATACCTACTATCGAAAGTTGGATTTTGCTAGCCCCAGATGTAAATCATCCACAGATGCAACTAGGTGGCTACAAATTCAACCACTTTCTATTTTTTTAAATTTAAATTCTGTAAAAGTAAAAATATCTCCATGTGTTATATCTAATCTTGTGTCTAAGGACATGTCTCCTCATGGAAAATTTTAATCAATTTCCAATATATTATGTATGGATGATATGGCTTTAGTGAGCAATCATTGAGAACATAATTCATTTGGCTCTAAAAATTTGTCTGGGGAGAGTGTGAGTGAAGGTGTTTGAAAGGTTTGATAGGATGATTTAATGAATGAAAGTTTGGATTCTAGCCGACGGTCCAACACGTGAGTTATTTGAATTATACATTTTGTTTTGGAAGGTCTTTGATTTATACATTTAATAGATGGGATTGGATAAAGGTAGTAGGGTGGGCCCAAGGTTTTGGAACTTTGAGGTATGCCATCGAGAGATATGGCCCATCGGTTTATGAGCTCTGGTCAGGGGTTTGTGAGCCTCGATGCAGATGGATATTCTAGAAGAAGCCCATGGTTTTTTTTTTTGGGGGTGATGGATAAGGACTTCACTTCCCATCATCATTATATACTACATTGCCCCTATTAATCCATCTACCACTCTTACTTACAATTACCACGTGGCTCTGCTAAAGGCTAACCCGTGCCACTGAAAAATCTAGAGAGAATGATGATCATGGTGTTGTCACGTGTGTCATATTACTAAGAGTTAGAGTGAAACCACAATTGCGGATACACAATTGATGACAGTATCACGTGGCTTGAATGATATATGCCTGGCGAAGCCAGAAAGGGCAAGGGCTTGTCTCAGGGGCTCCATAGAATAGGGGACAAGTGGTGGAGAAGTCAAAATGATAGGACCCATGATTTTGACTTTCTCACACATAGTAAAACATGTGGCGATAAGTGTGTAAGAATAAGGGGGAGAGATATCAAATGGGGAAAAGTCAAATTCATGGAAAGAAAATAAAATGACTTCTCCTCATTTTTACGCCAACTGTCATGTATGAACCCCGTGAGCCCTTTCTTCGCCAAAGACAATCCGAGGCCTGTGCTTTGTTGTAGGATTCAGAGTATGCAATAATCTTCTAGGTGGGACTAGGTAGTAGGGCTGTCAATGGATTTGATTATAATTCGAATTAGATCCAAATCAATTCTAATTAGATGGAATATTAATTCAATTGTAGTTCCGTCATATCGTAAACGAACTTGATTTTCTATTCTGATTATAATCAAATCTGATTTAGATTTATGGTGATCTAATTCGATTATATGTTTGTATTTTCGTATAATAGATTATATTTTTAATGCATAAAATACTGCATTTGCTTTTATTTAAATTACTTATGAATTTCTTATACACTTCAAATTGAAATTTGAAATTAATCGAATAGGAATCGAATTTGAATCTTGACTAGATAGTCGGACTCGAGCTCAGATTGATCAATTTGAATCTTTACTAGATAATCAGACTCGAGCTCAGATTGATCAATTATAATTCGACAATTCTTGAATTGGAGTCGATCTATCTAAATATTTAATTCGAATAGATTCAGATATGACCACATCCGGTCCAATATGTTTGCATCCCAACTAGGTAGGAAAACTTTTTTACATACTCACTTGGGTCAGCTGCAAAACTTTTCACTTGACAATGAACATGTTAATGTGACAGACACATGTACGGTGTCGTTTGGATATACTTCCGATTTTTTTTATTTTTTTTTGTTATTAAAAATTGGAAACAATTTTCTGTTTTTAAATTTTTTAAATAGATTTTACAAAAGAAATAAAAAACATGTTTGGTAAATATGATTATATAATTTCAATACATGGTGGTGATAGTGATGGGAGGTGTTGGTGTGGTGGTGTAGTGTGGTGGTGGTGTGGAGGTGCGTAGTGGGTGGTGGTGGTGGTAGTGATGTGGTGGATGGTGGTGGGCGGATGATGGTAGTGGTGGACAGGTGGTGTAGTGTGGTGGTTGTGGTGGTGGTGGTGGTGGTGCGTAGTGGGTGGCGGTGGTAGTGGTAGTGATGTGGTGGTGGTGTGATGGTGGTGGGTGGATGGTGGTAGTGGTGGACAGGTGGTATAGTGTGGTGGTTGTGGTTGTGGTGGTGGTGGGTGGTGGTGGTGGTAGTATAGTACCCTGGACTTTTTCATACTTAATGAATAGCATTTTCGTAGTCAATTGGCTTTTCACGTAGTCTAATTAATAAATAAGGGAGAAATTGAAAATTCTGACATGTCAGAATTGTTCCTTTTCGAAAGACAAATCCAATATAAGTTGAATCGTCAAAATCCAACGAACAAGTTAAAAGATATGACCAAAACAGTAAAATGAGTCAAAAATTTGCAGAACACCGATCGCTAGGGATTGATTGATTCATAACCGATCGTTCGGTCATTATTAACGATCGATCGGTCCACAACCGATCGATCGATAGCTATCGACTGGTTAGTTTTTTTGTATGAAATTTTTTTCTAGAGAGGGTGTTTTTGACCGATCGCTCGGTCAAGAACACCGGTCGCTCGATAGGCGACCGATCAATCGGTCATTACCACCGATCGCTCAGTCTATAGCATTTTGCAGAAATTTCATTAAAAGTTCTTTCGTCTTTTGGGCGTTGAACCCTTGGCTCTATAAGCCTTGTTCGGGCATTTGGTCCCCTCACACCATCTTTAGCGGAATTTAGAAGAGGAAAAGGAGAGAGGAGAAGAGGGTTTTCCTAGGGCATCATTGTGAGAGAAGAAATCAAGGGGTTCGAGACCCACAATCATCCCTTTTGCTTAGATTTTTTCAAGCCAAGCCTAAAGTTTCTGGGGGAGTCTTTCTCAAGTTAGGACAGCGTTCTCCAAGGTACTCCTCAAGGATTTTCTTCCCCAAATTAAGCACCTTTCAAGCAAGGGTTCTCTTCTTCCAAGTTGGAGTTTCTATCAAGGTTTCTACCTAAGATCAAGCCTTGATTCAAGGTTAGTACACCCTACTGACTCCCTTAGCCATAACCTAGGTTTTCCCATTTTACATGATGATTTTCGATTTCATGTTTTCTTCCTTTTGAAATATATTATCCCCCTAAAAATGTAAACAAGATAACAATGAATATTGTGATGTGTGGATGAATGGTGATTGAGACGATTAGATGCCTTATAGATGTTATGTGATATATGAAATGGAAAATGGAGGAAGGGCACTCTACAAATTAGGAACTTATCTTGTTGATTTGATGGAAAATATCCACTAAAAAGAGTAAGATGAACTACTAAGGAAATGTTGCATACTATGTGTTTGACAAAATGTCTAAAGTAGGAGTAAATGAATTAATTGGAAATATGAATTGTGTAAATCTTCTTATGAATGATCAATTGCTCAAATGCACTATATGTTACTTACATTGTCATACTTTTATGCTAGAATTCAAAATGATATATTTATGTGATCCTCTTATTTAAATATGTCATCATGATTGATATTATTGATAAGCACACAAGCACGCATGCATGCATGAACTGAGTTTTTTCACGAGTAGCATCATATGATAAATCAAACATGAAAACAAGCATATGTCAAGGAGGTTGGTAGCCCAAGGATGTACGGGTGCTAGCATCTGGCTCACAAGAAAATGAAACACGACAAGGAGGTTGGTAGCCCAAGTGGAAGGGTGCTAGTCTCTGGCTCACAAGTGAAAGGAAACAAGCACATGACAAGGAGGTTGGTAGCCCAAGTGAAGGGTGCTAGTCTCTGGCTCACAAAAGAATGAAATGTCAAGGAGGTTGGTAGCCCAGGGATGTGCGGATACTAGCCTCTGGCTCACAAGTATATAAGTCAAAGCAGGAAATCCCAAATAAGACAGACATGCATGCATGATTTTCACAAGCAAGACCGAGACATGAAAAATGATTCTGAACATGAGTTTTACCGGGGTTTTCGCATTCATGCATGTATGTCAAGATAATTATATTGCTTCATGTTCAATTCTATTTATCTTATGCTGCTAGTATTGCTTTAAATCAATATTTTGTATTGTGTTCACTATGGTTATGCTATTGTTATTGCTATGGTTAGTTAGTAGTTTGTACTCGCTGAGTATTCCATGCTCAACCGTACTTTTATGTCGGCAGGTTCTGTGGATGTCCTCGACCCTGAGCCTTGAGTCGAGGAAGAGTACGTAGAGGAGAGGGAGCCACCTATCCCGTTACAATCCCAGGAGGATAGGGATTTAGAAATGTGGCCATATCTCAACTACTGTTGAGAGGAGAGTACAAGAGAGTTCTTTTTGTATATTTTGATAGGTGGGCCTGTCCACCTTTAACTTGATATGTTATGTAACTTTAACTTGGAATATTATTTTGGAGTTATAGAAGAAAAGAAAAAGTTAGTTCACGTTTCCGCATTCATGATATAGCTTTCGCAGTCTGATTATTATTGTGATTGTATCATGTTTAGCCTTATTTATTTCAGGATGGTTTGACAGAGACGTATAGTCACACCTAAAATATACCTTAACTCCTATGGAATATTTTGGGGCGCGACAGGTAGTAGTAGTAATGGTGGCGGGTGGTGGTGGTAGTGGTTGGCGGGTGGTGGTGGTAGTATTGTGGTGGTGGTTGTGGGTTGTGGTGGGTGGTGGAGGTGGTGGTGGGTTGTGGATGGTGTATGGTGGGTAGTGGTTGTGAGTGGTGGGGGTGCCGTGGTGATGGTGGTGGTGGGTCGGTAGATGGTTGTGGGTACATATTTTCATTTTTGTTTTAAAAAATAGAGGTAACAAAAATTTCTGTTACCTTGGTTTTCAAAAATTTTGTTACTAATTTTTAAAAACAGAAACATGGTTAACAAACGTGTTTTGTGTAAAAAATTTTAAACTTTTGTTTTTAAAAACAGAAAACAAAAGTGCAACCAAAGGGGCGTAACGTAGATTGCGAGAAATTTTGTGTACATTTTTGGCATAATATGCATTAGCGTAGAGTTTGGGCATTTACTAACCTCTTCTTTGCCTGTTGGGAAAATAGGCGAGGACGAATAAAGGAAAATAAAATTTTGGTTTACCTAATGGAAAATAATCACCTCCTTAGTCGGTGAGGGGAGGATGGGCCCAATTTTCTTGCCACATGTCTTTCTTCTAACCCCATTTATCTGTGGTTTAAATTTATCCACCCTTAGGCTTCGCCCACCTACCCTTGGTTTTCAAAAAGGCTTCACCCACCTATGGTTTTCAAAAAAAGAAAAAAAAACTTAGAAGGTTAAAAAACCTAGCCCAAGTTAATGGGAGTTGAAGGATCGGCTACGTGAGAGCGAGGAGTAATAGTTCGCTTCTCACCCTGGAGCAAACTATTGCTCTTTCCTAATACATCTTTAAGTCAAAATTTGTTTTCCTTTCTCGTTCTTACCTATTTCTCGACAACCAAACTGGGGATAACAGTTGGTGGGGGGAATCTCAAGTACTTCATATTTCAATGGAGACCCCCCATCCCTTTTTTTTTTTTGGTAGTGGTAATATGGTTAGGCCGCAACCCCAGTTAGAGGGTTAGTATCTGCTCAAGTTAGTTGGACGGGTGGAAGACTCGCACCTTGACGGGAATAGAACCCGGACCACTTCCTTGCGAAAGGGATACACGTACCAAAGGGCCAAAGCCCTGGTGTGTGAGACCCCCCTTCCTCATGACATGAGTCATGACATGGGAAATCTCTCTCTGATTGGAGATATGTGATCAATCGTCTACGGTGTTTTATACATTGAAAAAAATCTGTCAAAGTCCTTCGTTTTGTTTTTTGGCCACTTATGCTTTTTCATTTTGTTGTGTTGTTTTGACAAGGCTTTAGAATATAAGTGGAATGTGAAAGTAAAAACCTTCTAGCCTCGACTACATCATAACATTTTCCTCGTGCTCTTCTACTTTTTGACTATTACTCTTATGATCCAATCGGGTTGGTTTCTGGCTATAGTATCTTCTTGACAGATGCCACAATCTTAACAGGGAAAAGGGGTTGGCTTGGGTCCTTCACGTTTCCCTTACCGTAAATTTGTATTGTTTAAGCGCTTAAGAGGAGTTTGTTTTTTAAATGTGTATATGGTGGGCAGTCTTATTCTAATTATTGAGACTAGCGGGTGGCATGTGTGATGCACGTGAGCGATGGGAAGGAGTTAACCACAGTTAATACACATGTTAACACAGGTGTGATTGAACTCTCCCCGAGTTCAATCGTGATTGGCTGTGATTCTATTATTTAAATAGATAGCTTTAAATAGACAGATGAGCAAGGGTTAGTTCGAGAATTAACGTAAAACATTATATCAGAGATTTGTTTTATATAAGGGTAGTTTGAGAATTTTGGAAAAGTCCGGCTTCTCGCATTGTAATAGTAAAGATATGTAGTAGGGGTTTTGAAAACATTTTTCTCTCCATAATTACAATTAAAAGGAGTGTTTGCTCAAACTCCATAAAACAGAGACCTGTCTCCGATTTAAAATTTAAAAAATAGGCAAATAATCTTCTAGGCGGTACTAGGTAGTAGGGCTGTCAATGGATTTGATTATAATTCGAATTAGATACAAATCAAATCTAATTAGATAAAATATTAATCTGATTGTAGTTCCATTGTATCGTCAACGAACTTGATTTTCAATTCTGATTATAATCAGTTCGGATTTAGATTTATGGTGATCTAATTCGATTATATGTTTGTATTTTCATATAATAGATTAATATTTTTAATGCATAAAATACTGCACTTGATTTTATTTAAATTACTTATGAATTTCTTGTACACTTAACATTCAAATTTGAAATTTATCGAATCGGATTCGAAATCGAATCTTGACTAGATAATCGGACTCGAGCTCAGATTGATCAATTATAATTCGACAATTCTTGAATTGGAGTCGGATCTATCTAAATATTTAATTGGAACAGATTCAGATATAACCAAATCCGGTCCAATGTGTTTGCATCCCAACTAGGTAGGAAAACTTGTTTACATACTCATTTGGGTCAGCTGCAAAACTTGTCACTTAACACTGAACATGTTAATGTGACAGACACATGTACGGTGCCGTTTGGATACACTTATGTTTTTTTGTTTTTAAAAATTGGAAACAATTTTTTGTTTTCAAATTTGTTAAATAAAAAACACGTTTGATATTATTAACTGTTACTTGTTTTTTAAAAAAGAATATAGAAAAACGTGTTTAGAAAATATGATTAAATAATTTCAATACATGGTGGTGGTAGTGATGGGTGGTGTAGTGTGGTGGTTGTGGTGGGTGGTGTAATGTGATGGTGGTAATGTGGTGGTGGTATGGAGGTGCGTAGTGGGTGGTGGTGGTGTGGTAGTGGCGGGTGGATGGTGGTAGTGGTGGGCGGGTGGAGTAGTGTGGTGGTGGTAGTGATGGTGTGGGTGGTGGTAGTGGTGGGTGGGTGGTGGTGGTAGTATTGTGGTGTGGTTGTGGGTTGTGGTGGGTTGTGGGTGGTGTATGGTGGGTAGTGGTGGTGGAGGGTGGTGGTGTGGTGGTGGTGGTTGTGAGTGGTGGAGATGCCGTGGTGGTGGTGGGTCGGTGGATGATTGTGGTATATGTTTTCATTTTTGTTTTAAAAATCAGAGGTAACAGAAAATTTCTGTTATCTTATTTTCAAAATTTTGTTACTAATTTTTCAAAACAAAAAAACATGTTTACCAAATGTCTATTGTATAAATCTTTTCAAACTTTTGTTTCTAAAAACAGAAAACGGAATACAGAAGTGCAACCAAACGGGCTGTAATATAGATTTCGAGAAATTTTATGTACATTTTTGGCATAATGATATGTATTATCGTAGAGTTTGGGCATTCACTAACCCCTTGTTTGCCGGTCGAGAAAATAGGCGAGGACGAATAAAGGAAAAGAAAATTTTGGTTTTCCTAATGGAAAATAATCACCTCCTCCGTCAGTGATGCGAGGAGGGGCGTCTCGGCTCCAATTTTCTTGCCACATGTCCTTCTAACCCCATTTAACTGTGGTTTAGATTCATCCACCCTTAAGGTTCACCCACCTACCCTTAGTTTTTCCAAAAAAAAGGTTAAAAAAATTAGCCCGAGTTAAAGGGAGTTGAAGGGTCGGCTATGTGAGAGCGACGAGTAATAGTTTGCTCCTCGGCCGTGGAGCAAACTATTGCTCTTTCCTAATACATCATAAGTTTCATTTTTTTTTTTTCAAAATTTGTTTTCTTTTCCCATTCTTACCTATTTCTCGACAACCAAACTAGGGATAAGGGTTGGTGGGGGATCTCAAGTACTTCATATTTCAAGGGAGACCCCCCTTCCCCCATGACATGAGTCATGACATGGGAAATCTCTCTCTGATTGGAGATATGTGATCAAACGTCTATGATGTTTTATACATTGAAAAAAATATGTTAAAGTCCATTTTGCCACTTATGCTTTTTCATTTTGTTGTGTTGTTCTGACAAGGCTTTAGAATATAAGTGGAATGTGAAAGTAAAAACCTTCTAAGCCTCAACTACAACACAACATTTTCCTCATGCTCTTCCACTTTTTGACTATTACTCTTATGATCCAATCGGGCTGGTTTATGGCTATAGTACATCTTCTTGACAGGTGCCACAATCTTAACAGGGAAAAAGGGTTGGCTTGGGTCCTTCACGTTTCGCTTATAGTAAATTTGTATTGTTTAAGCGTTTAAGAGGAGCTCTTTAAAAAAAAACAAAAAAAAAATTTACGATGTGAGAGGAAGGAGTTAACCACAGTTAATAGGAGTTAAAAGGGACACGTGTTAACCCGTAGGTGCGATTGAACTCTTCCTGAGTTCAATCGCGATTCACGATTGGCTGTGATTCTATTATTTAAATAGATAGATAAGCAAGGGGTAGTTTGAGAATTAAAGTAAAACATTAAATCGAAGTTTTATTTTATATAAGGGTAGTTTAGGAATTTTGGAAAAATCAGGTTACGCTGGCCTCTCGCATTATAATAGTAAAGATATGTAGTGGGAGTTTTGAAAACATTTTTCTCTCCATAATTACAATTAAAATGAGAGTTCTGCCCAAACTCCATAAAACAGAGACCTATCTCATATTTAAAATCTAAAAAATAAGCACATGTTTATCATTTAACCCTAAGTGGGGACATAAGGTTTGAAGCGATAGAGACTAATTTTATTCGGTCTTTTTTACTGAGATTGTCTTAGGGCCGAGACCGTGCTCTAAGAGCACGAGATTTCAGGTGGGGCCATTTCATAGCACGGTCTCGGTGGTCTCGGCCCTAAGACGGTCTCAAAAGCTTTATCCATTTATTATTATTATTTTGGTCATGTTTAACCATTAATAGGACCTGACTACCCAAAAAAAAAAAATTATTTGCAACTCAAATGGCGAAGGTGTCCAACCGAAAAAACAAAAATGGCGAAGGTGCCCCTCATGGAGGGAAGTATTTGATAAAGTTCCATTTGGGGCAATAGATTGGGAGCAATTTCCCTGAGCGGCCAAATAGTGCATTGCGGTGATGCGTGGAGATTCACTCGAGGATTGCTCCACATGGGGTTGTGCCGAGCCGAGACTTTGTCATGGCCTATGAGCTGAGTGTGGACATTAATCAATAGGTCACACTTGGTGAGCTTTAATAAATGCAAACTAAACAACTTAATTTCAATTTCTCAAAATTTTTCTATTGCTTCATTTGTTTCAATGTATAAAATAAAGGAAAACAACTGAAATTCTTTAAAAATATCAATTGTTTTATAGAAAATACATGCAAAAAATGACATTTTCTATTAAATTCTTTTGTATTCTTCTATTTTACATCAAAACAAACGGAGCATAAATGAAGAATAAGGCCAGAGAAGCTAGACCTCAAGCAAAAGAGTTGGATCACCATCATTGGGCAAATGCTCAACCACAAGAAGATTGAGGTAGTAAACTAGTTTTGTGAACCCTTTAAAGTCCCCACCTGCCCTCTTTTTTAAGGGTTGTGTAGGGTGTGTGTGAGTTGTGTGTTTGTGTGCTCTAGACTATTAAAAAAAAAAGGACCCCTTGTATACTTAGTCCCACATCGGTGGGTTAGTACTCCTTTGTGAACCCTTTAAAGGCCCCACCTGCCCTCTTTTTTTTTGAGTGTTTTGTGGGTGCCTGTGACCGTGTGTCACCAGGGTGTGTTTGTGTGCAGTATACTATATATCAAACACATTGCTTTAGCATAATCATATTTAGGACTGTCAATGGGCCGGGCTGGGGTCTATCCAAGCTCACCCCTCACTTGTAAGGTTGGGCCAAAGCCCAGCCCAAGACTTGAATTGACTAGGCCTAAGCCTTACCCTCAAGACGAGAAACAGGTTGAGCCTAAAAGAAGATTTTAAAAAAACAACATAGTATTCAACATTTTTTTTAAACAAGTACCTCAACCTAACACGCCCGCCTCTTGCGTGAGTGGTAGGGGTGTAGCCTTCCATGGTGGAGGTCTAGGGATCTAATCCCACCCGGGTATGAGTTGCAAGAGCCCCACTACCCAAGCTAACTTCTGACCGGCTGACTCTACTAATGTAGGTAAATGACATCTCTCATCAAAAAAAAAAAAAAAAAGTACCTCAACCTGACATAAACCCAATACCAATACGTTGTAAGGGAAAAAGTGTAAATTTATATTTATTATATATATTATCTTATATACATCAGTTAAATAGTGAAGTATAAGAGGGCTGGGCAGGACATTAAATAGGGTGTTGGCCAAGCCCGGCCCTATGTTAGTGGGCCTAGATAATTTGAGCCCAATTATGTCTGGAGGCTTTAAGGGTGAAAAAGCCCTCAAATCTATGAACATAGAAGGGCCAGGCCAAGTTCCCTCATCCGAGGGCCGGATTGATAGCCCTATTCATATTTACAATCATGGCAATTTGTCCATGTCTTCTTGCTCACAATGCGAGACAGTGGGCAGCCACTTCTCCAGATTTCCCTCAGTTGATGATGTTATCATGTCCTCATACTTAATTATACTAATCTTTTGCTAATGGTTGCCTAATCAAATGACGTAAGAACCTCCATTCACTATAATACTTTTTTGCATTAATTTATGTTAGTTACTTGGTTTAGTCAACAAATAAACCTTCAACTAATTATATTATACAACCCTAGATCATGGGATCATACTATTAAAGCCTAAACCAGACCACCAGACTTATATTTATTGCCATACATGAATAATTTTTCTTTCTTTCCTGACCTATGATGTGGAGTCGCTATCATTTACTTGTACTAGTTGTCTGGTAGTACACGGGGTGAGTGAGCAAGGAGATACTAATCCATTGAGAGTTCTTCTCTAGGTATTGAATCCAGGATCTCTTCCTAACGAGTGGCACACCTTCAACATCATAGGTAGAGGGCCAGGCAGTCATGAAGAAAATCAGTCCTGACAATAGGATTAATCAGATGCATTTGTAATTTTGTTTATCATCTTTCTTATCTTTTCTTATCGTTAGTAAGTTGGGATTGAACACGAACAAAGAGCACCATCCAGTTGAGCTACATACTTAAACCCAATGTGAATGACTACTTTTGACCGCTTATTTGTTGGAGAACTTGCGAATTTTCTTCACATATCTAAAAATTAGTAGGGAATAAACTATCTGTATTCATTTCATATTACCCCATCTTACATGACTCCAACTAAATAAGTTTGATTTGTGATAATAATTTACTTCCTTCATATGGTAAGTAATGTCAGGATAAAATATCTACTTTCTTCCTTAAGCTAAGGATATAACTCCTGATAACTGAGATCGAGCCCAAGCTCAATTAGTTGAATCATGATATCCCAGGTTTGGCCCCAACCTTATGCATCCAAAAAGATCAAATGCATGAGAGAATAATTCATAGGGGACCGATCATTAAATATACGAGAGATTAAAGATTAAATACAGGTTGACTTTTCTTTTTCTTTTCTCTCCCATTTAATAAGTTGTCCCATATAAAAATATCATAATACCCTTGCATGTATTTAGTAGAATAAGATTCAATACATAAAGGTAAAAAAGACCAGTAGAAGTTAACAAATTCACAATTCATTAATCATAGATTTGTAGAGAATTAGCCTACATAATGAACTTAACTTTTGCTCATAACCAAAAGATTACAGAGGCAAATTTAATCTCATTAAAATGTTACAAAGGTCAAAGGACTAGGTGGATTAGGACATAGGGCTACCCTTCCAGCTCAATTTCACCTCCCGGTCGATCCGGAATGGATCAGTTAAACATTCCATTAGGGAGCCCGGTCTTGACTCTTCTGTGTGGTATTCATTCTCGTTCGGCTCTTGGAATCACATCCAGCAGTGGTTGGAACAGTAGCCCGGTAAACCAGACAAGCTGGAGGGACTTCCGGAGAAGGTCACATACAGGATTGGGAAAGGCCTGACTTCTTCTAGTTACTGGCTCAACAGATGATTTTTTAGAAAGAGTCTTTCTTTCGGATTGAGTCAGCGCCGAACACCGAAAGTGAAGTAGCTCCAACTGAACGTTTCCCAAGAGCTAGTGCTATGATACCTAGCAATCATACATGCACCCACTCAACTTTCATCTGTCCTTAAGATTTGGCTGCCATAGATAACGTACAACTGCCCCAATTTTGGTAGCCCCAAATAGGAAGTAGACTTATGCTTGCTTATGGCAATTAGGATCAGAGAGCCAATGGTTAAGTAATGCTACATCTGTACAGAGCCAGATTACCAATTTTAGCAAGGTTTGGTGAAGTTGGAAGAGGCACTGGCCCATATTTCGTTTAAAACTTCAAATATTCAAAAGATGAGAGCAAGTAAGAGCAGGTAGGGCTAAAAAATATAGCCCTAACCAAGCTTTAGTAAGTAAGATCATGTACCATATCACATGACAACACTTGACTTGATTAAACAAGTGGGGGGTCCCATGCCACTAAAGACTAGCAAACCTAATATGCACCTTTCATTGCTATTCACTGGCAGATTATCTGAGGGCACAACTTGCTTAACATGTATAAATACATACATTTCCCTCACCTTCCTCAATCAG
This sequence comes from Tetracentron sinense, assembly GCA_015143295.1. Taxonomy (NCBI): domain Eukaryota; kingdom Viridiplantae; phylum Streptophyta; class Magnoliopsida; order Trochodendrales; family Trochodendraceae; genus Tetracentron; species Tetracentron sinense. The sequence goes on from CM026560.1 coordinate 34,773,948, forward strand.
TTACAACTCAAGCAATCTCTAAACCCAGGATTTCTGAAAAACCCTAGAGCTTCAAAACAATTCTCTCAAGAGAAAATGAAGGCAGGAGCTTTAGAACTTGGTCAAGCTTCCATTGGTTCAGCCCCAAGAAGAGGGGTGAACAAAGGGGTCTCAATACTAGACTTCATTCTCCGGCTAGTCGCCCTTATCGGTACGTTAGGAAGTGCAATTGCCATGGGGACGACTGACGAAACACTTCCTTTCTTCACACAGTTCATTCGATTCAAGGCCCAATATGATGATCTTCCAACTTTCACGTATGTTTTTTTTTTTTTTTTGGCTATGATGTTATTAATATGTGATGGAATATAGCTGTTGAGTAAATATAAGATAAATCCTCTAAGTTTGTTTCTATATGCAGGTTCTTCGTGATTGCGAACGCAATCGTAAGTGCATATCTAGTCCTTTCTCTCCCCCTATCCATCTTCCACATCGTCAGGAGTGGAGCAAGAAACAGTAGGATGATCCTGATATTCTTCGACACGGTAATTTGATAGAGATTAAACTAATGTGTAGCTTCTGTATCTCAATGCATGCCAGTTTGTATTAATATGGGGGACTTATGTGTGTTGCATGTAATTTAATGGAGTCCTTTCTCAAAATAGGCTTTGAATTATTTTCAACTTATTTTTTTTGGCTTTGACATATCAATCATATCATTCCATGATTCCATCGGCAATTATAAGTAGTGATTGATGGATATAGTGAAAAGTTAAAGCCTATAAATATTAAGTTCAAAATTCAAAGCCTATTTTAGAAAAACTCCCTTACTTGAAACATATTTTTGGAAACATATTCATTTTTAAAATTATCTAAACTTCTAACTTAGCATGCTTTAAACCTTTGAAGGCAATGCTGGCTCTCCTGACTGCCGGAGCTTCCGCAGCATCGGCGATTGTATACTTAGCCCACAAAGGGAATGCTCGAGCAAATTGGCTCGCGATCTGCCAACAGTTCAACTCCTTCTGCGAACGCATCTCTGGATCTTTGATAGGATCATTTGGCGGGATAGTTGTGTTTATATTGCTAATCTTGTTGTCAGCCCTAGCCATCTCTAGACGCTGATTTAGCACGAGCGGATCATCGATTATCTTAATAATATGTGCACGCAGTAATGCATTCATCTGTATGTCTGTTAGCATGGATTTTCAAGTGTAAGTGTGTAGGAGTGTTGCAACATTTCCTTCTATCCTTGTACTTTTAGACCTCTTTCTATGTGTATTTGTCTAGTATCTTTTACAAATCTGCTTAAGGCTTTCATATGTAATGGATTTAATTGCTTTCAATGGACTTCCACTAAAAATACTATTTAATCTCTCTGACTATACCAAGTTATAGCCAAGGCAAATTTTATTTTTTTTTGGTAACGATTGAAGATTACAACAAGCCTGAAGGCCATTACATAACCCACTAACGGGGGCTCAGGAAGAGGAAAACTCTCCGAGAGAAGCTCAAAGCTTATCATGACATCTGTAGCACCTACATAAGAAAGTTTCCCTTTGACAAGATAAGGTAGTTAATTATCGAGCTACCTTCAAGGGTGTTTGAACCGTGAATGCCATTATGAGATGCGAGCTAAGCCATCAAACGGTGATTAATTAATTAATGAAGGATGAAGATTACAACACTAATTTCCTTTGTAAAAGAAAATACATGGAAGTTGTTGCAAAGACAGGGTGAAGGATTTTAAAGAAAACCTTTGAGACTCCTTTTCTTCCATCTGCATCTTAGGAAAATGAAGGAATATTGCAAATCAATTAGGATTAGTCCCATGAAATTCCATTGCTTTTTCACTTTCTTGTATTGATAGAAGGATCTTACATATTGGAGAGAAAATATGTGGCACCGAATTGATCGAAAATTGTTAAGATAGCTATTAGCTACTAATTAGTTAGGCTAATAGTAAGGAAAGTAGATTGATTATAAATAACCCCAAAGACATGATTTAGCTTGTACTAGGGATGTCAACAGGCTGAAATAGTCTTCAAAACCCTCTTGTAAACGTGTGTCCACGTGGCAAATTCGGTGCCCAAAACCCTCTAGTGCAAGTGCCGGGCTGGGCCAGGCCAAGGCTATTCAAAAATCACAAAAACTAGGCCCAAGTCCGGCCTATTGACAGCCCTACCTGCTAAGCTCACTAAATTGTCTAGTTATTTGAATGTCTTCGCATACAACAGATAGGAGTCGTATACTTACCAGTGCAGGAACATAATAATCAAAACTGGAAGAGATAAACAACAAAGTTTTTAGAGGGGTGAATCACAATGTTTAGTAGGAAAAAAAAAAAATTTGAAATGAAATCAGTTAGAAGAAAATGTCTTTGATGCTTGTGAGGATAAATAGGAACTGAAAACCATGTATACAAAATATCTGATGCAATGAATCCGAACATGTTAAATGGTATACACTAAACACAATCAATAAGGTCAGTGTTATATATTGTGCGAACTAATTTCATTTCATCTGGCCTATTAGCTCAGTTGGTTAGAGCGTCGTGCTAATAACGCGAAGGTCGCAGGTTCGAGACCTGCATGGGCCATTTGAACGGTTTTTTCTCCGCTTCTTATCAAACTTTTTTACTCATCAAGATTGTTGATCAGCTAGCGTGTGTGGGTCGATTGCCACTGAAGTGGCTCCTGATAGGGTATAACCAGTTTTCGGGTGTGGCATAAACCGTGGCCTTAAGCAAGCTGTTACATACATACCATGGGCGGCATTGGATTGTCTTGCCAGATGCCAGACCGTGGCCTTAAGCAAGCTATTGGATTCATACCATGGGCGGCATTGGATTGTCTTGCCAGATGCCAGAATAATCCTCTCGGCTTCTACAGCTGCTGATAAATAGGAGAGAAGTCATTTATATTTTCTCGCCCTGTTTTTGACTTCTCCCCCTTTTTTATCACCAGAATGATGTGGGGAGTCCTGAGAAATTTTTCTTGGAATCTGTCAGAGACAATAATACCACCATAGGCTTAGCCCAGTTGCGGCGTGTCTCCTCCTTCGGGAGTTGCGGTCTTTAACTGTTTTACACAAAAATAAAGGATCGGATTTGGTTTGCTCACTCATAGAGCCACCACTACCACTACCACTTTAACTATTTTTTTAAGATTTTTTTAAAAAACAATTGTATGGTTAATTTTTTTAGGGTGGTGCTAGGTGCACCCCACTTTTTTGTGATTGCACCCCATATTTTTTTTAAGAAACTTTCAGGTTCTAACGATTTTAATAACCGCACCCCAGCCCTCAACTCATGTAAGAGTGTGGTCTACTCTTCTATGAAGTTCATCTCTATTCTCATTTTTTGGGAAATTCATTTCTATTACTTGTCCGTCCAAATCAACAACAGGGTGAAAGTCCACTTCTCCGTTGTTCATCAGTTTGTTCCAAATCTACAATTTCTTTAATTTCTTATATTTCAATTCAAATAAATAGTTGGATCAATGGATTTTGGACCCAACAATTGATATTACCATGACCCCAGTAGCAAGATCTAGTGTATTATTAGGTTAAAGTAAAATAATAAAAGAGATGAGATTTTGTGGCTTGACTTGGCTTACCTGCTTTCCAACGGTGATTGCATATGTTGAACAACCTGCAAGTTTTCCTCTCAAAGTCCCATGACTCCTTGCCCAACTTTGAAAACTTGCAAGGATTTGCACTTCTCCTATAAGAAGAGATAGCCTAGCCGATACTTCAAAGAAGTGTTGCATATCATCAGCAAATAGGGTGCTGACAAAGCCATGAAACAGGAATGCCACTTGTTTGCAAAGAGAAAACCGGGTTGAAAAACTAACCCATAGGGTTAAAATGAAGGTGTTTGGGGAGAGAAAATAGGTTTGAAAACTAACTCATTGGTCCATTTAACACTCATCAACTATAGTTAAGATACACTCACCCATAGGGTAATGCAACCCAACTTTGGTTTTAGAAAAAAAATTTGGCATGCCTAAAATTGTGATTGGTGTGTAGTTATAAAATTTATAACTATTTTTTAATTTTTATTTTGGGATGTACAAGTAATTTAATAAATTTAATGGTGTATAATAAGTAATTTGTACTAATAGGGTACAGTCATAAAAAAGTGGGGTGCGCCTAACAGCACCCTTTTTTTATAAACCATAGTTAAACTCTAAGAATTAGTAAATCTTAATCATAGTTAAGGGGTGAAAATGAACACATGTTCATCTATGGGATAAGGGCCAAACAGTTTTGATCGGCGAGGGCCACACCAAATCCCATTCCGAAAGGGAACTATTGGAATATGAGCAATGCTAGGTCCATTTTCCGAAGTTCACTATCCTCCCTTTTCATGCAAGAAGATAAAGTAGTATGACACTTTTTTGTGGATCCCATCATATTTATTTTCTTAAATAAAAATAATAAAAACTATCGGAGAGTGGATGATTGGAAAGTTGACCTAACATTGCATATGTTCGGTTGAGGGGTAAACAAATGAGAGAAAAGAAAATGGGGGGAAATAAAATAAAAGAAAATGTCTCATTTAACTTTCTCATACTTCCACGGTTTTGGTAGAATGAAAAAAATGAGAAAGTGAAAGAATATGAGACACTGTTGAGAAAAGCTTGCATGGGAGAGTGTGTCTTTCTTGCATTCTGAATACCAAAAAAAAAGGGTTTCACTTTACTTTCATCCACTTTCCCCTCAAACGAACCAGGGCCGGCCCATCCATTAGGCCATCAAAGCCTTTGCTTTAAGCCCCATTAAAAAAATAAAAAAATTATATTAAAAAGGCTCCATTTAAAATATTAAAAAGACCTCATTTATAGTTAATTTTTTTTTAATAATATTAAAAAATTAAAAAAAAAAGCCCCCATTTAAAATTTTCCCTTAAAGGGTATTGGAGAAAGGCATCAAATCCTCTCCGGTGATAACCGGATTTTGCAAATCCGGTTATCACCCCTAGAGGTCACCACCACGTGTCTCCTTTGACACCCCTTAACCGTGGGTAAGATTCACCCAACCCTAGGGTTCACCCACCTATTTTTGGTTTTTTTTTTTAAATAATAATTCTTTTTTTAAAATTAAAAAACTGTTTTTAGAGTTTTTTTAATATTAAAAACAGTTTTTTAATTTTAAAAAAAGAATTATTATTTTTAAAAAAAAACCAAAAATAGGTGGGTGAACCCTAGGGTTGGGTGAACCTTACCCATGGTTAATGGGTGTCAAAGGAGACACGTGGTGACCTCTAGGGGTGATAACCGGATTTGCAAAATCCGGTTATCACCGGAAAGGATTTGCTGCCTTGGAGAAATGTGAACGAATTCGAAATCAAAACAAGTTGTCAAATGAAAGCAGAACTCTTAAAAAAAAAAAAAAAAAAAAAAAAAAAAAAAAAAAAAAAAAAAAAAAAAAAAAAAAAAAAAAAAAAAACCTCCTTACGCGTTTCGGGCAGGTTAGCTTTGTTGACCCGTTGCCCGCAAGGACCTAGCTTCTTGCCACGTGGTACTTGTTATCATCATTTATGAGGTTGAAGAAGGAAAAAACGAAAGAAAGAGCAATAAAAGGTCGTTATTGTCGGAACAGTTGATAAAAGAAAAAGGTCGCTCATTGCTCAAAAAGTACAGTTGGCTTCGGATAAGTGGTTGAATGAAAGTTGCTTCCTTTTTGAGGATAGGCATTAGCCATCCTTTTCTGCAATAAAATTGATACCTCTTTGGTCAAGTAGACGGTTTGAGACATGAATGGGCCATTAAAAAACAATATTTTATCTTATTTTCCTGCCGATCAACTTCAAGTTGGGTCTCCCCTAGATTGTTAGATGAATAGTTAGGCCGACGTTGTCTCTCATGCTATGCAGTCACTTTGCTCTATGTCGAATTCTTGTCATGGTATCTTCCCGTGGGTTCAAAGATGTAAATGTACTTTTTACTGTTATATGAAGAAAATTTTGGTAATTTTTGATTTGTCGTAGTTGTTGGAAGTTATATTAATGATTTTTCTAAATTCTACAGTAACCAACTTTTGAGAAGTTATATTGATTTTCTAAATTTTGTTATTGTTCCAACAATCATGAAATGATTTATAAATTGAGGATATAACAATGTTTTAATTCTCGGAGAACAGAAATTCTATACTTTGGAATAAATCTTGGCATATTAATTTTCTACTCAAAATTGTTCAGGTTGCTATTGGATTGTGCATAATTTTAGAGCAACAACGATAGAGAGTTAGACTTCATTGTATCATGAAAATGTTCTTTCCCATAACCTATGGTGCAGTCGCGGGTCTTACCAGATAGGGATCTTTGTTGACCGTTTGCCCGTTGCTTCTTACCACCCGTTATCATCTTAATATGAGAATATGAGGGAGGAGAAGAAGAAGAGAGTCAGGTTATTTGGACAAGAGACTGAGAATGAAATATGCTTCATTTGGTAAGGATGGGCGTTAGCCATCCTTTTCTACATTATAATTGCTACTCAATTAGACGGGGTGGGTCATGGGTAGCTTTAAAGCCAAGGGCCATAACTTACCCTAAAACTAACTAATGGGGACCTGTTTGGATTTTGGACATTCTCAAAGTGATGGCAAAATGATGCCTATTCGGAGTTCGGGCTGCACGCCAAACTCCGAGACTAGTGTAGGGCACCCCAATTAGGGCTAACATTAGCCTAAACAAAAAACTTTAGGTGGTGTTTGGATTACGGGTTTTCTTTTTGATATGTTATCCATACAACATTAATGGAGAAAGTTTAACTCTAAAAAATTTACCTTCCAAATTTTCCTAACATCGTCGTGAAGCAGGTTTTTGGTTCCAAATTTGCTAAACATTTTCACGAAGCGGGTTTTGGGCTCCACTAGGGCATGAAACTTGCAAATTGCACTCGCGAATGAGTGGAAAATGGTTCATCGGGTTCTTTGATCTAAATTCATGTTTGGGTTAATGCATCGTGCACAAAATGCACCGTTTTAACTATGTTAATATAGCTGCATTATGCCCTTAACGCATTAAAACCATTACGGTACCCCTGTTTCACTATCCATAAGTTTTGCTAATCTTTTGCTTTACCAAGTGAACTTATTTTTTCTCTTGTACCTTTTTCTTCAGACATGGTTAAATGTTTCCCTCATTTGAGGAAGGTTTTGACATAATTTCCACAGGATTTAGCAGGGGCGGAGCCAAGAATTTTTCTTAGAAGGCCAAAGTACATGTATGAAGAAAATTAAGGGGATTGGGGTCCGTATGGGCCTTGGGGGTTTGGGGGCGTAGTCCCCGAGAATTTTTTTTTTTTTTTGGTAAAGGGTCCATCGTGGTTATAAAATTTGTTAATATAGCATTCCAATAAGGGAAATGTTATTGAGACCGTCTAGGGTGGAGACCATCCTGAGACCGTTTCGAACAGAGAAAAAAATACACAGGTTCAAATAAATTTTGAATCCCTATGCTGTTGGGAACGGTCTCAATAGCATTTTGCCTTCCAATAAATGTCCATCAAAAGAAAATTAAGGTCCTCCTCTTTTGATAAATTTATTATATAAATAAAATTAATTATACTTTTATATTATGAAGATTATTTTTTCCTTGCACGTTCTACTAGATGGAAGGTGCGCGCCTCCCCTACTTGATACGTGTCCAGTTTTACACCTATTACTCGTGGTTAAGATTCACTCACCTATTAATTGTGGTTAAGGTCCTCTTCTTTTGATAAATTCATTATATAAATAAAATTAATTATACTTTTATATTATGATGATTGTTTTTTCCTTGCGTGTTCACTAGATCGAAGGTGCGCGCCTCCTCTGCTTGATAAGTGTCCAATTTTACACGTATTAATTGTGGTTAAAATTCACTCACCCCTAAGATTTATACATATGCTCTTGTTGTTTAGAAAAAAATCTTATGTCAACAAATCTTAACTATGGTTGAAAAGAGCTAAAAGGGACACATGGATACCAAAAGAATCAACCCCTTTATATTTTACATATTAAAACCATTTTAAAACTCATTAATTGTGGTTAAGATTCACTCACTCTTAGGATTTATACATCTACCCTTAGTGTTTAGAAAAAAAAAATTTGAGTTAATAAATCTTAACTAGGTTAAAGGAACACATAGAGACCTGAAGAATCAATCCTTTTATATTATACATATTACAAAAAAAATTATAAAATTTTTATTTGGGGGACCAATACATAAAAATTTAGATATTATTTAGTTTTTTTTTTATAAAGATAACTATAAGGTAAGGGATATCAAAAAAATTTGGTGGGGGAGGTGGCTTCCCCTACCCCATGGGACTTAAGATGGTCTCTGCCTATAACAAGAGACGATCTCCATGAATGCAATACTAACATGTCATGTATCCTATAACTGTCCATGTTGAAAGTAGTTGATGCAAATAAACAAGAGAAAAGAAGAGAAACAGTCAAAATATTTTAAATTAGATAGTTATGGAACACATGACATGCTAGTATTACAATTATAGAGATCGTCTCTTATTATAACCAGAGATGAGCCTAAGTCTTCCCTTAGTAATGTACCAAGCGCGAGGCTCAAATACTCTTTACTAAACTAATTTATGAAGTGCATATATAAATGATATCTTGCGAAAAAAGATATATATTTGGATATATTTGGATGTAGGGAGGTCGACCATCCACACCCTGCATCCAAAACTAGGGGCTGTATATATAAATGATATCTTGTGTCCAAAAAAAGATATATATTTGGATGTAAGGAGGTCTGCCCATCCACACTCTGCATCCAAACACGCCCCTAGTTTAGTGTTCCTTCTCCACTAAGGTTAATTTGATCCATCGTACCTACCAATAATGTTAAACTCCTTATTGAAAAAATCTTTGATTGCTTTTAGTTTTTTCTTTCTTCACTTTCCTTTTATTTTATTTTTATTTTTTCTCGATGCTTTGAGTGCCTCTGGGGTCTCACGTTGAAGTTTGAAACTTTGAGTTGACAACCGAATAGAGGTGTATCCAAAGGCAAGATGGCTTCTGCGATCGAGCCAAGTTTAAGCTGTCATCTTTCGCTCAATCAAGTTGAGCCAAGCCGACCCGAGCCGATCCGAGCTCCAGCCGTACTGAAATTAGGGTCTGTTTGAATATACACCCACTCATAAAGAAAACCTTATGAAGAATTAGATGGTTGATTAAAAAAAAAGGTTTTTGAATATCACTTGCGGAATTTTACACACTTTGTATATCGGTAGTTCTGAGTTTCTATTTACCATGAAAATTGCAATGCTTGCGTAGTTTGTTAAGTACTGATTAGTGGACAGCATAATCTATCAATAAAATGATCCAATTACTCACATATTTTAATTTTGGGAATGCTAGCTATACTTTTTTTTTTTTTTTTAATTCTTTATGAGAAAGACATGTGTTGCCGTCCTCTAAAAAGACACGTGTTTTCAATTAATAATTTCTCCAATAAAAAAGATAGTGAGCCTTGAAAGAAAGTATGCTAACATTATTTTTTTAATTTTTGATAAATAAAAAATAAAAATAAGTCTCATAATTAGTTGAGTACTGATTAACGGACCACATGGTCTGCTTGCTAACTGAATGCCGAAGGTTCTTGGGCCATGTGTTGTGTAGCCCGGCTGCCTCAAGACTAAAATGAAACTTAATCACTTATTAACTATGGTTAAAGATCTTTAACTCTAAAGAGTTGAAATTAGGGGTAGATATTTTTAAAAGGTTAGATTTACAACCTCAAAAGTTAGTAACTAGAGCAAATTACAAGGTCAGCTAACTGTCTCGTGTCGCTTTTCATTTGGATGGTCGACTTGGTAACTGAGTGGCTGACCTTCGTTATCTTTTTCAAAGAGGAGTGCTACCCTACTCTCAGGCCTCCCTACTTTCAGTCCAACCATTTGTCCATTTAAAAAATATGTATTTTGACAGTGAAATGAACAAATAAATGGTTGACTCACATTGAAAGTAAGAATGCCCAGAATAGGACTAGCATTACTCCTCTTCAAAATGATCGGGTTTAGATTTTTGTACTGTTTTTTGAAATGCTGAAGAAGTAATAATTTAATTTGTAGGTGACCTCAGAAGTCAGGAAAATTCCTTAAACAAGACTGCAACAAGCCAACAAACCTAGACTTCTTCAAGATAACTTAAAACCGAGCCGACGTGGCAAGTACAGGGGCGCAGGTTAATAACCTTCAACCATAAGCGCATTCTAGCCAAGTAATTACCCTTGATAGTATCGTAATAAATTGGAAAACAACAGGTTAGTGGGTTTTGGTTTCTAAAGATTCTGTGTTCTTCTTGTGAATACCCAGAAGAAAAAAAAAAAAAGTACAAAATTATATCTTCTTTTGTTCAGATTCTTCAAGGTTTCTGAAAAAATTTCAATGGGGAGAAGTGGATTGCTTGATCTTGAGAAACATTTTGCCTTCTATGGGGCTTATCACAGCAACCCAATAAACATATATATACATATGTTGTTTGTTTGGCCAATTTTCTTCACTTCTCTTGTTCTTCTTTACTTCACACCTTCTCTGTTCAATTTCCTTCCATCTGGGTACAATCTGAATTTTGGGTTCTTGTTTACTTTGATCTACGCCTTGTTTTATGTCTGTTTGGACAAGAAATCTGGTTCTTTAGCTGCCCTTCTCTGTTTTATCTGTTGGGTCGGTGGTAGTTCTCTTGCAGGTCGGCTTGGGTTTTCTCTGGCCTGGAAGGTAAGATGGGTGTTCTTTCTTTTTTCAAAAATTTTCATGGATTTGATGTGTGTTTTAATTATTTCTTGGAATTGTGTATAGTTTCTTTGTGTTTTCTGAATCATGGTTATTAGTTTGCTTTGTTGTTCTTTTATGCTATCTGTAACTTGGGTGTTGATTTTGGAAATTTTTTGTTTGTTTTATCAGTCTGTTTTTTTTTTTCTTGTTTTTCTTTTTTGTTCACGAATTTGGTCTGGGCTTTGTTTATCAATTTATAATCGAGTATTACCTGTGTTCTTAGGATCATGCTGTTGGTCATTTAACAGTTGTCTGTTTTTGTGAAATTATAAATTCATTTTTATTTTTTGTTTACTTGTTGTAGGATGAAATATTCTGGTTGTGAGTGATTCACCATACAGATAACAATATAACCTAACTTACCAATTTCTCTTGTTCAGCAAAAAGAGTAAATAAATACCTAAATAGTACTTTTTTTCCTTGTCATGGAAGACTGCTTCTTTTGTTCCTTTTCTTTTTAGAGAGTAAGCTTAGGGTTTGGCCAAACTCCTAACTTTACCTTTTAATATCCCAAAAATTTTGAGCACCCAATGCTTGTCTAATCTAACTATGCTATTACTTTTGCTTCCGATGGGCATATCACTCTCATTGTGATGGAGTACATAGCATTTTATGATTCCATACAGATCAGAATCATTTGAATTCTGTGCACCTGAGTTTTCTCCAATCGTATAAAAAATGGCCTTGGTTTCAGTATAATGATCGGGTCTCTTTAATATTCTTTGCATAGCCCACAACATGGGAACCATCACCATGAATAATCACCCCATTAGAGGGGACATTAAATTCAATTGTGCCATGTTATATTGATTTAGACCTTTAGATCCCAACACCATACCTTCAATCATGAAATCTCTCTTTTTCTACCATCTTCTGTCACTGGTTGCTTTCTTTTTCTTCTTTTTCTCTTTTCCATTTCTTTTGCTTTTGTGTGTAGTTATCTATATTAGATTGAAGAATTGTTGTTTTGATGGGGAGTTTGAACAATTATGGGCTATGGTTTTTTTCATCTTCCTTTGGCGGTTCGATTTATTCTATGATTATTTCTTTGCGCCCTAGTTGTTGATTTTTATGAAAATTTACAGGGTTATAGGTCTCTTCGATAACCCTTTTTTTTTGTGCACACTAGCTGCTGCTCTTTTCTTTCTTTTACCCTTTTTGGTTAGAGAGAATTTTGTTCCTGCTTTGCATGGATGGTAAGTGAGTTTATCTTTTGTTTTTTTAGTACTTGTGCTATTTTATTTAAATATTTTCTTTTTCTTCGGTATGGACTTTGTTTTGTGTTCCTCAAACGATCTTACTCAACCCCGCTGTATATATACTGATGTAGTTTGCTTACTTTGTTTTCTTTCTTTCTTTTGTATGAGCACTTGTGTAATTGTTGTGGTAAAGGATTAAAAACTCAATCTTGTGTGTGGAACTACTATGGGCTCTTTTCCATTTTTCAGGATGTGGCAAATCAGTGTTGGGTATCTTAAAGCATAGTTCTGACCTAAATTTTGGACTGAGGTTCTCCAATATCCAACATGGTCAGAATGATCCTTGGACTTGCATGATAATCCCCCCCTCCTAAGGTCGTTTTGTTACACCGAGTAGGGTACATTGCCCTGTTAGAACAACCCATAGTCAAGGTGTTTTTAATCATTGAAACTGTACTTAAATGGCCATTTATGTTAGGTTCACCAACTAGATTATCGTTGCACATGACTGTTGGTACTGCATGTGATACTAAAGTTTTATTGCACCAGTTTGTGTTTGGACTTAGGATTCCAGCTTTCTTAACTTCTATCACCCTAATTCACTTCTAAACATAGCTTTGCTGAATGCAAGCATCTAGCTGATGTTGGAAAAGTTTGGGCTCAACTTGGAGATTGTCTTTTGATTTCTGAATTTTGACTGTACTGAAGACCTGGATAGCCAAATCAATTCATGCAAGGTCTGAGTCGTTCTGCATATTTATTTTAAAGTTGTTTAAGCATTCTGACTGAATGGTATTGTATTCTATGTGTATTCCTATAAATGTCACCGGGAAACTACATATAGGCTTGTTAACCTTTAGATGTGAGAGTGACATGCAAGGACCAACCTTGGGAAGTATGGTAACTTGTGTTATTGGACAAATCTAGCTAGATCAGATGTTACTGTACCAGTTAGGGATGTTTCGCTGACAGGAGCTTGATGAATTGAGGTTTCAGTTCGGCCAAAATTTCGGCTCTATGATAGCAAGAGCTAATCCGTTAGTTTCCAGAAGAGAAGATTTTGGAAGAGGACCAAACTAGAAATAAGCCTCTTGGATTGAAATGTAGGTAGAAGAATTTTCAAAGCATGAGCTGCACTCGGAATGAATATTAATGAATCGTAAACCAGCTCACAATAGGTTGATCCATTTTGATGTCATCAGTCCTAAGACAACCTTTTTGCATATCAGCCACTGTGAGGCCTATAGGCAACCAATCACCAGAACATATGGATAATAGCTGTTTCTAAGGAAATTACCTGATTATGCCGATGTTTTTGTGGAGTCTTCCTCATCTGCTTCTTGAATTGTGCTACCCTCCAAGATCTTAAGTCATCCACTAAAGTGTGCCTTCTTTCAATAAAGTAGAGCCCATTTTGATCTCATCTTTACTGTTATAATGCGAGAGGCATGCATAGCTGATTTTTCCGAAATTCCTAAATTATCCTTCTATAAAAACAAAATGTTGATTTAATGTTTTACTTTAATTCCCAAACTACCCTTGCCTTTGATTTAATGTTTTACTTTAATTCCTAAACTACCCCTTGCCATCTATCTATTTAGAATCACAGCAAATCGTGATTGACCTTGGGGAGAGTTCAATCACACCCATGGGTTAACACGTGCCCCTTTTAATTCCTATTAACTATGGTTAACTCCTTCCCCTCGCTCTCACGTGCTACTAGCGAGTTCAATCGGGTGTCGTTAACTCCTTCCCCTCGCTCTCACGTGCATCACACGTGCCACCCGCTAGTATAATATAAGGTGAAGAATGATCAGGAAAGGTAATACTGTAATAGGTACCTGTGAAGCACATTGACACAAAATTTGTTATTCAATCATTGGTATTAGGAAGAATAAGCAAAAACTGTTCACTAGTTATATGGAGCAATTGAGAACTTTGGGGAAGGCTTTTTAATGTAAGAGTACTAGACCGAGGTTTGAGTCAACTCGATTCACTCCCTTTTTTTTTTTTCCTCAGAACTTGATTCACTCCCTAATCTGTATGAAACAAATTTTATTGTATTATTCATCATTCAGAAGCAACTAATATACAATTTTTATCTCGACATTGTTAATTAAGAGTTGGAAGAAATCATCAGCTTCATCTTGTTTCTCAATCAGTTTTAGTTATGATGCTGACTGTAACGAATTTACATTCAGGTTGTGCTGGCATCTCAATTATTCTGTTGGACTGGACAGTTCATAGGCCATGGGGTATTTGAGGTAACCAATTCTGTCATTTGGTACATGATTTATCACTTCCTGTTATATTTATACATCTCATCTTAATATTCTGCAGAAACGAGCGCCAGCTCTCTTGGACAACCTCACTCAAGCCTTTCTAATGGCTCCTTTCTTCGTTTTGCTTGAGGTAAAATTTATTTAGTCCTTATAAATTTTAAAATAGTTTTTCTTGATTTGAAGAGTAAGGTGGATATCGCCATTGTTGTTTTCTTCAGGCTCTTCAGATGTACTGTGGTTATGAACCATATCCAGGTTTCCATGCAAGTGTTCAAGCAAAGATAGAAGCTGATATCAAAGAATGGCAAGATAAGAAGCAGAAGAAAAGTTCTTAGTTTGAGCTGGGTTGTGTTTAGTTGATACTAGTGTTGACTATAGCTTCCGTAAATAAATAAAGAAAACAGGAATTGAGCTTGAACCTTACATTTAGAAAGAATAGAAACGTTTGATATAATTGAGGCGCTTTCAAATTGCTTAAAATTGGTTTCAGATTAGTGGATTATAGACAGCCATATGCACCCAGACTTAAGTGCATGCATCGATCAATAGGCCCCGCCTGAGGGATCTCGTATGAAAAGTAATTACCATATAATAAATCACAGTTTTCAATTGTATGAATATTCATGGCAGATGCTCAAAAACCTATAGATAGGTAATCTTGATGTGATTGGGTTAAGTTTGACTTACAAGATCTCTTTGGTGGAAGGCATGTAATGGTTTGACTCTGGTCCCGCCAAGTGCAATTATTTCATTTATAAAGCTCAATTACAGTCTAATAAACTGAAATTCTTGGATCATCTCCTCTTGGAATGGTTCTAACTTTCTAAGTGACAAAATCAGTGTGTTTTGATGTCAAAGTGCACAAACAAGTAAAGTAAATAAAACAATGTATATTGATTTAATTGAAGCAGGAAATTCCTTATGAACATATTTTCTTTATGGTACTGATTGTTTTATAACATGGTCTAGTTGACTCATTCCTAACTACACAGAGGATGAATGTCAATGAAGCTGTTACCAGGCTCCGGTTTCTGAACTCCTCTGTCCCTCATTGCCTTTCTCACTTTCAACATATCTTCCCACTGGCCCTCACTTGCATACATATTCGCAAGAAGAACATAATCCCCACTATGGTCTGGCTCCAACTCCAGGAGATGCCTCCTCACCCGTTCCCCAAGTTCAAGGTCTCTGTGTATCCGACAGGCACCCAACAACGCTCTCCATACAATGGCGTTGCACTCCATTGGCATGCTCCTTATCAGTTCATAAGCCTCCCCCACAAACCCAGCTCGCCCCAGAAGATCTACCATGCATCCGTAATGCTTTATTGTTGGCTGGATGTGGTAATCCATAATCATACAATTGAAATATCTTCTTCCTTCTTCGACCAGCCCTCTGTGACTACAAGCACATAAGACCCCCAAGAAAGTAACATCATTTGGTGTCTCAAGCTTGCACTTCAACAATTTAGAGAAGAGTTCTAATGCCTCATCCGCGTAGCCATGCATAGCCAGCCCTTGTATCATCGAATTCCATGATACTATGTTCCTCTCATTCATCTTATTGAATACCTGACTTGCTTGCTCAACTGCCCCACATTTCGCATACACGTCTATCAGTGAATTAGATACTGAAACAATGCGATCAAGGGCAGTGCCATTGACACAAGAATGGACCCACCTCGCAAAATCTAGCGCGCCCAATTCAGAACATGCTGAGAGGATGATGACCAATGTGGCATCATCAGGTTTAATGCCACTTTGCTGCATTTTCAAGAACAGGTCGAGTGCTTCTCTGCACTGGCTGCAGTAGACATAGCAGTTGATGATAGTGTTCCAAGCTACTAAGTCTAATCTGGGTATTTCTTCAAACAATTGGCGTGCAGTTTGGGTTTCTTTCAACATTCCATACATGTGAATGAGAGTGTTCCTGACAAAGACATGAGAGTCCAGGCCATGCTTCAGAGTAGCACAGTGAATTTGCTTGCCCAATTTAACAGCTCTCAATTGTCCACAAATCTTGAACAAGAAAGAGTAGGTGAAGTTGTCTGCTACTTCTCCTTGGTCTTGCATTCTCTTGTAGAAACCAAAAGCCTTTTCTGGATTACTGGTGTTTCCGAATCCCCTAATCATGGTATTCCAAAGAAACCCATCTGGTTTTTGGATTTGTTCAAAGACTGAGACTGCATAATCCATTGATCCATGCTCGGAAACAGCGCAGAATGTGCTGATCTTGCCCACCACAAAGAGGTTTTGATCAAAGCCAGTTTGGATGATTTGTGCATGGATTTGTTTCAAATCCTTCATGGAAGAACATTGCTTGAAGAGGGAATGGAGAATTTGCTCTCTATCATTTGGGTTTACTGTTGTTGTTCTTGTTGTTGCTGTTTCATGAGAAGAGAAAGAAGAGCAATGGAGCTTCGGAAGAGGCAATGGAACAAAGAATGTTTTTCTTTTAGAAGAGAAACCAAGTGAAGCTACAAAGTGGGTTCTTAGCCAGTTCAGGTAGTTTTTGGTCATAGTAACTACCTAACCAACTAAAATGTTCCAACAGGCTTCATGAAGAGCACGAGCTTTTACGCTCTGAGCTTTTATATCGTTTTATCGTTTAACATTAACTTATAAAAAAAAAAACCAACCTTGCAGATATGCACAGGTGAATGACACGTGGAACTTCGTTCAGCCTACAAAAAACTATATGATATGAATATGGCTTTCTTAACACGTGGTAAGAAGTCAGTCTAATTAGAGATGTTTAGGCCATCTAAAACTTAGATTATTAACTCTAATTGGTCAGCATTAATCTCTACCGTTAATGTAACTCAGCCAATGTTATAGATTCCGTTGTTCGATAGGAAAACCTAGACATCTCTGGTAGAGCTAATTTTTTTGCCTCAATGTTAGGGAATGAGAATCTGCATCATGACTTTTTTTTTTCACCCAGCCTCGTATATTCAAAGAGAAAATATATGATGCGGCTGGAATGCATCATAATTACTTTAATTTGCTCCACCCATAAATCTGGACAAACTATATGGTGGGTCACCTCTTGCAGTCATCATCAATATTAATATTAGTTTCTTATTTGAGGTCAAAAACTATTTGGGTGGCATCTTGCAGTGTATCCCAAAAATCAATCCAAGTGTTTTCGGGATTAACAAGCCGATGGTCCAGGTTATATTTCATTGATCATCTTTTTGTCACGATTCGCAAAATTCCTACACCACCTGCTAACATGAAGCCTTTGGACCAACAATGCAAAGCAGAGCAAGGCAAATTAACTACACAACTTAATGTATAGGAATTTACTAAAATACATTTTATAAGTTATATATGTTTATGAACTAATAATGATTTTACAGAGTGATCTTTATACATTGTATTAATTGTGCTTGAGACTGCATATCGGGCTTCTCTGGAACAACTAGTATGACATCATCGGAAGTGCTTGCCAAATTTATGTAGCTCATCAACCACCAAGCGTGCAAATTTTAATAATTTGATTCCTTAAAACATTGGTACATACCTCTGTCTTGTTATTAAATATGATTTACTTTAGCAACCATCTTGAAAATATCTTGTTTGTCAATTTCATCGATGAATAATGTAAAATACAAAGATAGATTCATGTAGGATTATCAAAGGATATAAGATAAACCATCTTCTGATTAGAAAAATGTCATTTAATATGCATGTATGATGCTTACTTATAATCCATATCATGTGAGACTACCATGAGAGAATCATCTCACATTTTACAGCTCAAAGAACCTTGCCTTTTGAATTCAACTTAGGTTTTGAATCAAACAAGAAATTCATTAGCTCTTTGTTATCAGCTTCAATAAGGCTACAACCAGGCTCTTTCTTCACCCCACTGTCATCCATCAACTTCCTCACCTTCTCAACACCATCCCACTCACCCAGTGACGCATATATGTTAGAAAGCAACACATAATCCCCACTCTGGTCCCGTCTCATTGCGAGTAGTCGCTCATTCGCACGCTTCCCCAACTCAGCATTCCCATGAACCCTACATGCCCCAAGTAAAGTCCTCCAAACTATAGCATTGGGTTCGATCACCATTGAGTCTATAAACTCGAATGCTTCATTTAGTAGCCCTGCACGCCCTAGCACATCTACCATACACCCATAATGCTTGATGTTAGGCTCAATATTATACTCAATTCTCATAAGATCAAAGTACTGGTGGCTCTCTTCGACCATCCCGGCGTGACTACATGCAACTAAGACTCCAACGAAGGTGATCTCGTTTGGTCTGATTTTCTTTCTCAGCATTTCTCTGAATAGATGGATTGATTGCTCGGCATGGCCGTGGAAAGCTAAACCTCCGACTATGGAATTCCACGAGGAGACATCCTTCTCCCTCATCCTTCGGAACACCTCTAGTGCTCTCTCAATGCTTCCACACTTGGCATACATGTCTATAAGCGCATTGCCAAGAAGAATGCTCAAATCCCCCGAACCCATCTCCAAAAGGGAGCAATGTATCTTCAGTCCAACATCCAGAGCTCCAGAATCAGCACAGGCAGACAACAGGCTCAACATGGTCACCTCATCGGGTCGTTCTCCGACACATCTCATCTCCTCAAACATCTCCAGGGCCTGCTCATGAGACCCACAAAGCACATACCCTGCAATCATCGTATTCCAAGTTACTACATCTCGCTCGGGAACCTCATCAAAAAGTTTCCTTGCACTGTCCATATCCCCGCGCTTCACATACCCCGTAATCATAACATTCCAGGAAACCAAGTCTTTCACAGGCATTTCATCAAACAGCTGACGGGCTACCCCCAATTCCCCTCTTCTTGCATAGCCAGTAGTCAAAGCTGACCAAGCAACTACATCCCGTTTCGCCGATCCATCAAAAAGAGCACTTGCAACTTTCAGATCCCCACAATTTGCATGAAAATGAATGAGGGTATTCCTCACAAAAGTATTCGATTCAAACCCAAACTTTACAATCTTTCCGTGTATCTCATTACCCATTTTGACCCAAGAGAGCCTCGTGCAGGCCTTGAGGAGGAATGGGAAGGTGAAGTTATCTGGTTGTACACGCCTATCTTCCATCTGGGTATACAGAGAAATGGCGTTTGAAGGATTGGGGCTCTGAGAAGAGCCTCTAATCATTGTATTCCACATGAAGGTGTCTGGTTCAGTTATTTGTCTGAACAGCTGGTGTGCGTAATCTATGGTTCCTGAGATGGCAATGGCACTAGCGAAAATAAGCTCTCTAAGTGCAGAGGGCTTGGAGTTGAAGCCATTGACTAGCATGAAACCATGAATTTGTTTCAGAGCTCGAAAGCTCGAACATTTCTGCCATAGGCACGACCGTTGGTGACGGTTGGAGCTCTTGTCGGCTTTCTTTCTGATCATTCCAACTACTTTTTATCCGCGCCATGATCTTCTCTTCTTTCCATGAAGTGATGTCTGACTTCTATTGACCGTTTAACAAGGTCTAATAGTTTGATTAGAAGAAAAATAGCTGACTGCGGGGTCCGCTATCTAGTGGACTGCTGTGTCCCTTTTAACCGCTTTTAACTTTGATTAAGTTTAACTAAATTGATATTAATATATTTTTTTCTAAAAATAGAGGATGGATGGATGAACCATAGGGTGATTGAATCTTAACTATAATTAATGGGTGTTAACCGTTAAACATTTTCCCTCTCAATAATATGAAGAGTACTATTAGCAGACCGCACTGCACAGTCCACTTGCTAGCTGAATGCCTAAGGTTATTGTGCCACGTGTCCAATAAAAAAATGGGCTACATGTGTAGTCGGTTGTCTTACCTCTAAACCAAAGTTTAAAGGTTAAAATTTTTAACCATAAGGGTTAATAAATCTTAATCACAGTTAAAATGAAAAAAAAATCCTAAAAACAATGGTTAGATTCATTAGCACTAAGGGTTAGTGAATCTTAACCAGTTAGAGGAAGTTACGGGTTGAGCAGGTTACAAGGTCAAATTAGCTCCCACATGCCGCTTTTCAATTGGGTGGTCAGCTGACCTTGCGGTCCGTTATCTATTTCCCTAATAAATTTCACTAAAACCCTCACTGTGACTAAAGTTTCAAATGAGGCCTTATTATTAGCATGAGTCTCTAAACTCAGATTAAGGAGCTTTAAAATGTTAGCAGTTTTACTACAAATGCAATTACCTGTAATCTGTTACGATCCTTCAATTGCAATACGAAACTCAAGAAAATACTCAATCAAGTATCGTTGATTCTCTATTAAGTATTAGCAACATAGTAGCAGTGACTTCTGGAGACATCTTAAGAACGACGGGCAACTTTCAGCTTCAATCCATGCGCCATTGATAGAATTGTCATCATCCTGTACTTCACCGGATGCATTGGCACCAGAGTGAAGTCGAAGAATCTACACAAAATGGCGAGTGTCATCTTCATTTGCAGATACGCCGAGTCCTTTCCAAGGCATATTCTTGGCCCAGCCTGTGAATCACAAGACAGACCAAGTCATGATGATGCAAATAACAAACTAGTTTATACCTAATGAAGTCGCGAAGAATGATTGTTCCAAGGTACCTGGAAAGCGGTGAACTTGAACGGCGATGCGTTTTGGAAGAACCCCTCTTTGAGCCATCTCTCAGGCTTAAATGAAGCTGCATCAGGGCCCCAATTGTATTCCATTCTACCCATTGAGTAAGGAACATAAGTCACCATGCCTCCTGCTTTTACTTTGGTTCCATCAGGCAAAATATCATCCTCTAAAATGCCCTTGGGATCCTACATTGCAAAAAAAAAAAAAATTGTTAATTAATTGATGATTAAACTATAAGTAGAGATGTGTTACATACTTGAGGGACGGCTGGGTACAAACGAAGTGTCTCGGTGATTGCTGCGTGCAAGTAAGATAATCTTCCTAGTGAATCATAAGTTAAGAGCCCGGCAAATTGTGCTACTCTTTCATTGAAAGATTTGGGGTCTTCTGGGTCATACGGAAGCAACGAGATCTTCTCTTCTTTCGCGCGATCTTCTTCTAAAGCTTTGAGCTCTGAGAAGAGCTTATCAGCGACATGGGGATGAGTCATGATCAGGTAGATGGACCATGAGAGAGTAGTGGCCGTCGTGTCCCGTCCGGCAATCACAAAGTTCAGGACTACATCTCTAAGGCTTTTCTCCGTTAATTTGCTTTCTGGGTTCTCGCCCAACTCGATGAATCTTGACAATATATCATGCTTTATTTGCTACATTTCATAATGTATTAAGTTAATTAGTTGGATAATTTTAATTATGTATACATATCTAATCAAAGATGTTTACCTTATCATTTTTACGGGACTCTTTGGCTTCTTCTATCTCCAGTTTCCTTTTCCGAATCATCTTATATGTAAAATCATCGATAATTTTAATGCTTTTGTCAAGTAGAGCTTCTGATCCTACATTAAGAAATCTCTTGATTCTCCACAAGGGGTCGATGAACCGAAGTGTAACGACGATGTTTGCAGTATCGAAAGCTTGAGCAAAGCGATTATCCGGTAATTGGGGGGCCAAAGTCCCAATTTCTACACCAAATCCGACCTTGCATATTGAGTCTAAAGTCATCCTCATCAACAATTCCTAAGAAGAGAAATTGCAAACCACTTTAGCCATGCACTATATCACTAATTGTTGCCTAATTAATATATTGTTAGAGATAATCCTTAGGTTGCATCACAACTCATATTTCATGGGCAAGTACAATCACACACGGGTGGAGCCAGGGGCCGGGGGGAAAAGGATTTTGAAAGTTTTCTTATTATATAGGTATATTTTAAAATAAATAAATAATATTTAATTTTTTTATATAGTCTGTATTCCGAATTATGATGTAATTGTTGACTATGTGAAAAGTTTTGCCCTCAATATTTTATAATTTATTTTATATGTATAAAATAAAAATAAATTTTAATTTTATTTATACAATGGCTCTCCTAAATGGAAGTCTCTTGTTTTTTGTGTAGTACTAAATCTTTATTGGAATGCATCATTAACGAATTTTATGATCACAATAGACTCATTACTCAAAAAAAGAGGAGGGGACTATGCCCTGAACCCAGGCCCAATAACATTCCGTGCATGGGCTTGGCTGATCATTCTCCACAAAATTCATTAATTTTTTTGATACATGTACTTCAGACCCCAAGAAAAAAATTATGGCTCTGCACTTGGTCACACAAATGTACACATGCTCTTCACACGTGTGCGTGTGTGTGTATATATATTTTTTATTTTATTTTTTTGCTTAAGTGCACGTACATGAAAACACACATACTTTAATGCATAGACACATACAAGCATGCATATGCATATTTTGCCGCTAATGATGAACACACAAACAACACTAGGCATGTTTAATGTAGAGGTAAGGGGTTGAGAGTGACCTGCATGTCTATTTGTTGGACACTGACAGATGCTTGGCATAAAATACCAGAGAGCTTCAAGGCATACTCTCTAAAGACAATGGTGCTGAAATCCCTCAAGTTCTTGGATGCAAATTCAAAACTTGCAGTCTTCCTTTGCTTCCTCCACAAATCTCCATCTACATTAAAAATCCCATCTCCAAGCAGCACTTCCATGTATGAATGATACACTTCTCCCTTCACCAAACATCAAAATTAAAGCTCTTATATTAAGGACAGACAAAGAACCATAAGATAAGATAACGGACTTTGCTACTGAGTCCGTTCACATTTTTGCGAGATTTTAGGTTGTCCAAAAATTTGAGATGCCCTAAAATCTCAGCTACTTATTTATCTCGTCGAAGATTTTTATATCTTGAGCTAAAAAATAACGTATTCAAATATTTTCCTTGAATCGGTTAATTTATATGGTTCAATTTATATGGTTCACTCTAGTAACTTTATTGAAGCAAAATAACGCTTTTTTTTTTCACTCAAATCAAAGACTTTATATGGTTCACTCTGTTCAAGCAAAATAACATAATTCAATTAAAATAACGTGAAAGTAGTTTGACGGGATCAACAAGTAGCAGGGACACTAGGGCGTCCCAAAAAATTGGACGCCCCAGAATCCTACATTCCCGCATCCGGTCTTGATTGCCCTATGACCGGGTGGTCTCACAATTATTTTCCTAAAACGAATGCAATACAATTTGATTCTTTACCTTGGGGTAGTTGGCAAAGTTGTTCTTGAGAACATGTTCTACATTAACAGGATCTGCAATGTAAGTATAAGTGGTGGAGGGCATCGGAACAACAACAGTTTTCAACTCAGACAGGTAATCGACTAGCCAATCATGCATTCGGTCGTAATTCATTAGTTGTTCGATTGCTGCTCCAACAAGGGGCCATGTTTTCGGGCCTTTTTTGCTCCTCTGGTTCCATCTGTGGATGAAGATCCATGATATAACCATGCAGGTGAGCATCATCATTCCGGATGAAGAAATTGATGAAAGGTTCTTCTTCTCCTCCATCCCCCCTAAAAACAAAATGGGGAAACTAAAACGTAATGTTAGATAGAGAGAACTTAATTAGACGGTTTGTTGCTTATAAAGGGTATAGGGACAAGTAAGTGGTTAAGATGTGGATAAAGTGGTGAAGCCAATGAACTAGCTATTCTTTTTCAACAATCTTGGCATGCATGCTATAGGAAATGATTTCATCTCTTTTGTCTTCCTAACCTAATACTTTAGGATTTGCACCCAAAAAAAAAACCTAATACTTTAGGAGAATATAATATACTCGAAATCATCTCCAGTTGTAACTGGACTCAGGGAGTCCGGTTACGCCATTGACGCTGTCATGTGTCCCTTTTGACACTCTTTAAATGTGGTTAAGATTCACCCATATCCTTCGTTTTTTTAATAAAAAAATTAACCTTAAGAGTTATTGAATTTTAACCGGGGTTAAGTTTATTTTTTTAATATTTTTTCTAAAATCCAAGGATAGGTGGTGAACCCTATGGGTGGGTGAATCTTAACCATAGTTAAGGTGTCAAAAGGGACACATGGCGGCATCAATGTTGTAACCGGACTCCCCCGATTCCGGTTACAATTGGAGAGAATCACGAGTCAATATAATAAAAGTAAGAGTGTATATATAATACGAGATATATATATATATATAGAGAGAGAGAGAGAGAGAGAGAGAGAGAGAGGAGGAGGAGGAGGGAGATAGAGAGAGAGAGGGGTTTCTATGGTGACCCTATAACACAACACGAGAAAAGTGATGCATGAAGACTCTCACTTTCTCACACACACACACAAACAAGAAACTATACCTAACTTACCTAACCAACTCTCTCCCTCAAGCCCTCGTCAAAGTGTTCCTACAGTGTCACCAAAGAAACTGAAAGAAATATAGCATAAGCTGGCACCATTTCACCTCTAAACACACATTGCTCATTGGTGGACTTGCTCATGGATCTAAATTGTCCACAAATTGAACTTCTCTTGGACCAAACAGCAGCTAAGAAATCAAATCATTGAAAGATATATAGTAACACCAAAAAAATTATTTGATATACTGTTCAAACATTTTTGTTGACTGTTCACAGAAAGCGATTTGTGAATCGGACGGTCTAGACCTATATGTGAGTCCATCAGGCCCTTGAATACCCTCAAATTAAAATAATAATTAGAAATTATTAAACATATATAATATGGATGAGTTAGGACCTTGGTTGTTATAAAATAGACCAACCAGGATCTACCACCTCATACAGTTTCCAGATCCCCACATCACACATTAGTTGGTTGCAACTTCCAGCTTTAAATAAATATATAATAGTTATGTATGTCATGACATCTTAAGAATAAAAATATTATAATTAATTTAACTAATAAGAGAGCAAGAGATTTTAATAAGACCCAGGAGAATATAATAAGACTAAGATCGATTATAAAATTATCCACCATGAAATATGAAATAATTTAGATCGAGCCCGTATCAAAATTAGTTGACGTATTATATATATCACAACCCAAGGTCATGTGTTTGAGTCCAGCTTACCCTCAAAAACTATAAAATACATATTTTAAATATACACATAATCTATTTCATAGAACAGCATAACATATACACTCTATTCTCCTTTTTCTTCATTTTACTCATATATAGCAGGCAATATTAGTTTTGTCCAAAAATTATATTGAAATAACAATTATAATTTTTCAATGATTTAATCTTTTTTTTTTCTTTTAGGTGGGTAAGTTGGACTAAACCACGGCCTCTCAACTGCGATGCAAATGTCAACCAAATGAGCTACAGGCAAATCAAATTTGTTCGATCCATATTCATCTAATTCCGAAAAAAATTCGCCTATTTGAGTTGATTAAGCGTTGTATTTTGACAATAAAAAATGTGACGAATTGCAAACTACATATTTATTCAAACTTTTTGAGTGATCCGAAGCTAGCCACGAACCGCGTACGAGTTAATCCAAGTTAAATAATAAAATTTTCCTGATTAATTAAGCTAAGCATATGCATAAGCAGGTGCTAAGTTAGACCTTCCATGAAATATTCAGTCAATGGTTCTAAAATGCCATTCTCTTTCAAGTCATAATGAAATCAGATAATTCAAAATCGCTGACCATGCTTGATTATCTCTAAACGGATTGCCTAACTCTAATCAACTCTGCCTTGGTTTTTTTTGTTTTTTTTGGTAATTAACTCTGCCTTAGTTCGCGGGCTTTCCTACGAACTATATTTTGCCACGTGTTTGTCTCTTGTCGTGTTCTCATGTCGGAACAGCGGAAACAGAGCCCACATTGCCAGCTCAGCATTACCTAAGGTTAGTGGTCAACCCTCGGGTTAGTTAAGCGAAATTAGGTCTGGTTTAAATTTTAATTTACCAATTAGATTTTGCCAAGTGGATGAATTAGTTACTTCTCCGTCGGCATCGGCGGCGGCACTGGCCATTCCTTTTCTCTGATTCTTAGGTGGCAGATATGGACGTTGACAATTAGATTAAATCTGAACCGTTGGATCTAAAAGGTTACTGAGAAGGTTGAAACTCCTCATACAAGCCAAAAAGATGCCACGCGTCCACTATAATTTGATTTGTTTCCTGAAAGGGGAGGGTAACTTTTTGGATTATAAAGCTTAATTAAGAAACAACAGATTTAATTATAGATTAATTGTGGGATTAGAAAACCCCAAATTCCCAATTATCTCTTTATTTCTGAACAGAATGATAGACACCTCCGTTTCCTTGGTTTTCATATTTTTCTCTTCCTTTTCTTTTGTAAATGGACAAATAACTATAGAGTGACCTACATGCCCTTCTCAATTTGGCTTCTCTACGATGTGGATGGAGAGTCTTTTGGTCTTTTTAGTATAACGCCAATTAGTATCGTTGAGCGTCATTAATCCATGGTTAGGTGGTAAGCATTAGGCACTAAATGATAGAGACATCCTTTCACAAGATTTGATTTAAGAGATTGTAATATCTAAATACATTGTTATTTTATGTGAAAACAAATCACTTTTATTAATTGACAAATCTATTTTTTTAATAAGTATACAATATTTTGGAAGTATTTCCAAAAACAGTAAGTAGAAGGAGATGTCTAATGTATGCGTACACGCCATGAACATAGCTATAAGATATGGTTCGCGCCATTGAACATGAACTCCATTTGCAATGTACATACAGCAACCCAAAAAATTTTGGTTTAATCCCGGTCCATTTATCAATTTTTTTAAGTTCTCGATAACCAAATGCTTACACTGTTGTTATTGTGATGTCACACCAATTGCATAATTTTAATGAATTACTTTGTGGCGACCCATAGAGGGCCTATATCAACAACCAAATATTCTGGTTGGATAACAAATGCTCAGATATTTCATTTACCTAATATATATTATAAAACAGCACGCGCCTTTCATCTAATGGACTGTACCATGTAGGTAGAGGTGATTAAGGTTCATTAAATTTTTTAGGGAAAAAAGAAAATAAGATAAGAAACATAGGGGTAGTTTTTCAAATGAAAGGCAAATGGGGTCATATTGGTTATTTTGACTTGAATAAATAGAAAATTTTCTAACTTTTGGAAGATTTTATTTATTTATTTATTTTGGTAGTCAATATCATTTACCTACCTAAGTAGAGTCAGCTGGTCAGAAGTTAGCTTGGGCAGTGGAGCTCTTGCTGCTCGTACCCGGGCGATTAGATCCCTAGACCTTCCCTTGGAAGGCCACACCCATACCACTCAAGCAAGAGGCGGAGTGTAACTTTTGGAAGATGGGGTGTAGGATTTTTGTAATCTTCTTTACATTCAGACAGTTGTTGTAGTAGAAGGTTTGTTGGGGATGTCTCTTTTGCATCCAAAGAGAGAAAATATGCTGAATTTCTTCTAATCTCTTAAACTTTTATGACATTGCAAATAATAATAATAATAAATGGGTTGTTATCATAATATTTACAACGAGTTGTTGAATTTGAGGTGAATTGTTTTGGGTCAGATTGTAGAAGAACTAGTATTCAGAAGAGTTAAAAAGAGAGCTGAATCTACCTAAATAGCTGCCTTAAAAACCACGTTTCTCTTCCTCTCTCCCAAAACCAGTATTTAAGGGGTTCTGCTCCTCAGAACACTTTTTTCTTAACAACATCTTTCATTCTCCAAAATTTAGAAGCTTTTCAGTTCATGGCTCTCTTATTTTCTCTCCATCTCTGCTATTCTACTTCTTCTTAAGCATCTTTTCTATTCACTAGCAATCTCCTTTGTATTGAATCTATCCTGTGTTGGTATTTGGTTATAACCCATTTGAAGTTCTGAGATTCTTCAGATCGGTTTCATATAAGTATTCTGTTTCGTTTACTGTAAAACAGAGCTTGTTGGCCAGAACCCATTTGAATTTTACAGAATTTTCAGATTTAGTTTCTGAATTGGAGGTTTTAGAGAGGATTTAAGGGGTTTTAAGGAATGGAAAACGTTTATGGGCCTAGTGAGGGAGATGATCAGATGGGTTTGCCTCCGGGTTTTCGATTCCACCCAACTGATGAAGAGCTTATTACTCACTACCTATCAAAAAAGGTTATTGATAGTGGCTTCATTGCTAGAGCAATTGGAGAGGTGGATCTGAATAAGTGTGAGCCTTGGGATTTGCCATGTAAGATTTCTAAAACAGATTCTGCTTTTTACCTTCTGTTTCTGTTCCTATGATTTGAATTGTGTTCTAACTCTAAGCTTTCTGTTTCTTTGAATGAAGGGAGAGCCAAAATGGGAGAAAAAGAGTGGTATTTCTTCTGTTTGAGAGACAGAAAGTACCCAACTGGTTCAAGAACAAACAGAGCTACAGAAGCTGGGTACTGGAAAGCCACAGGGAAAGATAAGGAGATTTACAATGGGAAAGCACTGGTTGGAATGAAGAAAACCCTGGTTTTCTACAAAGGGAGAGCTCCTAAAGGAGAGAAATCCAACTGGATCATGCATGAATATAGGTTAGAGGGGAAATTCTCCCTCTATAATCTCCCCAAATCAGCCAAGGTAAAGCTCCTCCCCTGTTTTCCCCTGTTTTTTTTGTTCTGTTTACTTTGTGATGTTCTTGATGGTCCTTTTTTTCTTCTTTCCTTTTCGTTCTTTTACAGAACGAGTGGGTGATTTGCAGGATATTCCAGAAAAGTTCAGGTGTGAAGAAATCATATGTTTCAGGGTTAGTGAGATTGAGCTCCTTTGGAGATGAATTGAGTCCTCTTTTGCCACCATTAATGGATTCTTCTCCCTATAATGGAAAGACCAAACCTGCTTCTGCTTATACAGCTCACGTGACCTGCTTCTCCAACCCAATGGAGGGCCAGAAAAGCCAGGAAGAGATGATTGATTGCTTCAATTCTCCTCTTCTTGCTGCTTCTTCAAACCCTTCTGATGCAATTTTCTCCAAAACCTCCCTACCAAACTCGCTCTACTCTGTTCATGGTGCTCCAAATCTCGGCATTTTGCAATACCCAGGTTCTGTGTTAATGCATGACCAGTCCATCTTGAGAACTTTACTTGAAAGCCATGGATCGAGCATGAAGCAGAGTTGCAAAACAGAGATGGAAATGGTTAGCATCTCACAAGAAACAAGCCTAACTACTGATATGAACACCGAGATCTCTTCGGTTGTATCGAATCAGGAAAGGGGT
This sequence comes from Tetracentron sinense, assembly GCA_015143295.1. Lineage (NCBI taxonomy): Eukaryota > Viridiplantae > Streptophyta > Magnoliopsida > Trochodendrales > Trochodendraceae > Tetracentron > Tetracentron sinense. The sequence continues at coordinate 34,803,312 of CM026560.1, forward strand.
CGGAGGGCTTTCGATGATCATGAGGGTCCATATACTGGACCAGTAGATCTTGATTGTCTCTGGGGTTACTGAAATAAAAAGCTGCAGCAAAAGAAGAAGAAACAGAGGATTTAGAGATGGAAGAAGGAAGAAGAATAGATTCAGTTAGTATTATTGTCTAAATTTGATGGTGTGTATTTGTGTATATTCTCTGAATCCAAATAACTGGATAGAAATTGGAAAGAGAAGGGCATTATCATGTAATATAAGAAATTAAACTACTGTTATTCTTTTCTTTCAAATTTTAGGTTTCTCTCTCATGGTTTGGTAACTGTCAAAGTGCTTGCTTTCAAAATTAATGACATATGAGATCCATTTTGGTTGCTAACTGATCTTGGAATGAATTAATTAATTATTCTAGCTACATTCAGTCCTGTGGATTTTAATGCCTCTCTCTCTCTCTCTCTCTCTCTCTCTCTCTCTTATTTGCTCCTTAAGACTGCATTTGTTTGGATATAAAAGGTTTTTTCTTTTTCTTGAACTAATTTCTCCAATTTTTACAGAGAATTTTTCTATTTAGAGAATTAGTTGTAATTTAAAAAAAAAAAAAACTCATTTTGCAATTTTCAAACACAAAAATTAACTTTCTCCTTTCACCTATTTTCCCTCCAAACAAAGGCAGCCTAAACATTGAAATATGGTCATTAATTTTCCTTTATGCTCAGTTTGTTTTGATGTAAAATAGGGGAAAACAAATGAAATTCATGGAAAATGTCAATTGTCCTATAGAAAAGAAAAATGACATTTTCCGTGGAATTCTTTTGTTTTCCTTTATTTTACATCAAAACAAACGGAGCATTATTCTCCGAACCCACATCCTCAAAGTAGCAACAGAACTACAAGCTTAGACTTCACAAGGGGTGTATAAGTGTTATAACTCCTCCATTAGTTAGGCCATTTCTTGTATGGCACCTTAGCAATAACCATAGGTCTGACTGTGTGTATTTAGTATATTAAATGATACCTTAAAAAAAAACACAGGTTTAATATCTGAATTAATTACAACATACTTTACTCCCTCACCCTCCCTCATGTATATAGACTGAGAGCTTACATAAAGTTTGTATGTTAGGCCACCTACTGAGAACCAATTGACGACCAAAATATATGATAGAAGGAGCAAGTATACTACATCTCTACTAAAATAAAGAGGACTCTTCTGTTCAAAACGTTGGTTGATATTTTTGTTAATTCTAAAATTTCCTTTTGACTTCCATGTATTTATTCACTATAATCAAAACCAGTATAATCAAAATGTTGATTGAATCTTTTGATTCCAAAACTATCCTTTCCATATGAGCCCTTGAATAGATGAAAATTTATAAGATTTTAAAACTACCTATTTCATAATTCTCAAACTACCCTTATCATGAAGACAAACACTTAGTTAAATGTTTGCTTAGTTCTTATATTACCCCCTCACTCATTTATCTATTAGGCTTGAAATTCTTTATAGTTATTTACCCAAAAAAAAAAAATTCTACGGTTACAACCAGACTTCTTGGAGTCTGGTCAGACCACTGAGGTTGTCATGTGCCCCTTTTAACACTCTTTAGCCGTGGTTAAGATTCAACCACTTATCATTGGATTTTAGAAGAAGAAAAAAGTAACCATAGAAATTACTAAATTTTATCTAGGGTTTTAAAAAATTAATATTTTTTTCCTAAAAACCAAGAATATGTGGGTGAACTCTAGGGATAGATGAATCTTAACCACAGTTAAGATGTGTCAAATGAGACACATTTCAACCTCAAGGGCGTAACGAGACTCCAATCGTGGTTAAGATTCACCGACCCTTAGGGTTCACCCACTTATTCTTGGTTTTTAGAAAAAATATTAATTTATTTTAAACCTTTGATTAAAATTCACTAACTCTTAAGGTTAAATTTTTTTTTTTTCATATTTTTTCTACAAATCAAGGTTAAGTGGATGAACCCTAGGTGTGGATAAATCTTAATCACAGCTAAGTAGTGTTAAAAGGGACACATGGCGACCTCAGTGGTGTAACTGAACTCCTCGCTCTCTTGACAAAATATTATGAAAGAAGAACGGCTCACTAAGGCCCCGCCCGCCCCCTTTCTTTGTTATACCCATAATGTCTCTAAAGTTTTTTGGTTCTTAAATGTCACATCATATTTGAATAAGCAACGTCTCTCACAATATTTTTATCCAAAATTTCCTTCAAGATTTTATTCCTGAAATATTCCTTAATTTTTTTTTGAAATGCTCTCACTAGAGTCTCTCTTCCCGGTCACTCTCCCCTATCTCTCTCTCACGTGCCATGTTCTGCCCACTAGTTTTATATAAAGCCTATAAATTTCAATAAGATCATTTTTTTTTCTATTCATGAGTCTATTTTCTTTGCTATGCTTGATGGGCTGACTATTTATTTGTTTCATTTTTCTTATTTCTAAAATTTCTCTTTCCCTCATATTTGTTGTGAAGACAATAAAACCACATAAAATTTGAATTTTTTTTACATCTTTCTTACAATCTATTGTACCCTTCTCATAGTATATAAACAAAAGAACAAAGTTCATATCCGATCTTCGTCGACTAACCCATTAATCATTTGTGTTGATTCTTTTTTTCATGGATTTTCAATACCTAGCCTACATGTTATATTTTAGGCGGTGGTTAGTGATCTAGTAGATACGCTCTATGAATCATTAGTGTTATTTTATCTATGCAGTTTGATTTTTTATTTTTATTTTCTCATTAGTGTTTTTTTATCTATGCATTTTGAATTTTTTATTCTTTTCTTTTTTTGGTTCTAGAAATTTTTTTCTTTTTGCTAAGGCACAAGATCCTCTCTAGCACTTGCTTGAGAAGCCTATTAATTCAGTTGTTAAATTTTTAGTGTTGTGATTGAAAATTTTAAATAGTTGTGTATTGTATAAATTTATTTTTGTTACACCATCTGGGACACAACACGTTTACATGTGTTGTAGCTCTTGAAAATCATTAGAGTTCCAATGTTTGTGTCTTTTTAGAGTGGTGTGATCATATGCATATATAAATGTGCATCCTCTCTATCACCTCACAATTTTTTTAATCAATTTGATTAAGTTTCTTTCATCTTAACCGCAATTTGTAGTTTCATTATTGACTTAGGATCTTCTCTAGTTGGTGCTCGCGATAAGACCACCAATATCCAATCGGGAAGTGCCACACACTTCCTTCATGTCAATCAATGTATCTATTTGTGTGTATACATCTTTGCATGTGTGCAAAGTAGTTGTTCGGCGCCTTCCAATTGGTGCTAGTGGTCTCCTCGCTAGCATCAACTGGAGAAGATTATAAGTCTTTGTTATATGTTCAAGTTAGACCGTAAAGTAGTGGGTGTCCCCTTGTTGTGATGTGCACATAGAAGAGAGTGGATAACGATTGTTGGATCATGGATATCAACTACCCGAATAGGTTTTTTTTTTTTGGAACAATGGTATCCGGACCTCTTAAAACCCCAACTAAGTACGTCGGGCCATGTATTTATCTTTATATTATACAACCAAGAAATTCGGAATAAATCCCAAAGGGTGGCAAACAAGGAGTAGAGACTTGAACTTAAAACGTCTGTTTCTTTAGGCGTAGTCGTAACCACTAGCCTAACCCCTCCTTGGGCACTCAAATATTCTGGAAGGGTACCCATTTGATTTCAAGTTCAGTGCGAAGGTGCATATATAAAGGTATCATCTCCTTTATCGGTTCACATGTTTTTGCTTTGGTTTGATGTGGACTTCGTAAAGCCATCTTGCTATCCTAGGTGTGATGGTGCCTACATAAAGCCATCCCATCATTCGTCCCTTCAAAAGTTTTTTAATAACTTTAATTAAAGTCCATTATTTTTTTATATAGTCTAGAGATACTCCCAAAGTGTACTCTCATATATATTCTCTAATTTTAATCGTTTATATCAGTTATTAAACAGTTAGGATTCCAGCTGATGTGGCAATAGAAAAGACAAAATAAGCCAACTGAAATCTCGGCCATTAGTAATTGGTTATAAACGGTTAGGATTAGAGAGTATATTTGGAAATATAATTGGGAGTACCCATAAACTCACTCTCATTTTTTTAGTATCTTATTTGAGATTAATTTTCATGGGGAGCTCTGCATCATGCGGAACTCCCTTTTTACACTACATGTGGTAAAAGTGTAATTTAATAATTACACTTTTACCACATGTAATGTAAAAAGGGAGTTTTGCATGATGCAGTCAATAATTAAATACATGAGAATTTAAGAGAGAGTGTTGGACCAATGAGATCCAGTCTTATGTTTCAAAATAGATTTCATAGGTACACCTATCGCTCTTTTGAATTCACACCTTGTGACTGTTTCTTGTCTCTCGATCATTCTCCTCAATCAATTGATGAGTGTACTTTTCTCGATTTATTACTTTATTATTTTTTCTAGGATCCAACACCAATTAGGTTTATGTTAACCAAATTTAATTTTTTTTTAAAAAAACAACTAAAAAATTCAAACATTTATTACATTTTTGTGCTGTCTTTGTCTGAGGATATGTAGTCGTTTGCCAATAGTTCAAGGGGAGTGTTGAACCGACTCGCCTCCAAGCAAACTCGCCGAGAAAAAGATAAGTCTTATGTCTTTTCTTTCCTAAAATCGGGGCGAGTCTTCTTAGGGGTGAACCCATGGTTCAAGTGATTATAAAAAGGCACCGGATTCTCTCGTGTTCAACTCGAGAGAGTCCTCTCGAGTTGGAACCCCTAGAGGTCGCCACGTGTCTCCTTTGACACCCCTTAACCATGGGTAAGGTTCACCCACCCATAGGGTTCACTAACCCATCCTCGGTTTTTTTTTTTTATTAATTATTATTTTTTAAATTAAAAAAACTGTTTTTAGAGTTTTTTAATATTAAAAAAAATTAATTTAAAAAATAATAATTAATTAAAAAAAAAAAACGATGAGTAAACCCTAGGGGTGGGTAAACCTTACCATGATTAAGGGGTGTCAAAGGAGACACGTGGCGACCTCTAGGGGTTCCAACTCGAGAGGATCCTGAGCCTTAAAAAAAATGATCTCCCTCTCGTTAATCCATGACGTGCTTTTCATTTACAATCCATGAATCATGATTAAATCTCAATGGAATTGACTCTCGTACGAAATGATCTTTTCTATTTATTAAAAAAAAAGGAAATCTTCTTTGCGCATGTGCGTTCTCTCACGGGAAATGCTGAGGGAACGCCTCGAGCAAAGAAGATGTCTCCTTAGTTAATTTTTCTTACTCTAGTTATTATCTTTTCACTGGTTAGTATTAACTTCTGAGTTATTGCTTACCTAATTAGGATTTATTAATTTTTTAATTTTATAAAACTTTATCCATGGTAGTGTTTTGATTGCATGCGTGTTCCAATACTGGAACACCCATGCGTAGAGAAGTAAACCCCGTAAGAAAATGAATATTTTCAAATTTTTATACATTTTTGAATTTGTTCTCTATCTTTGAGTATTAGATCCATTGTTTTAATATAAGTTTCAGACTATGCTCCACTCAAAAGGTGGTCCATCAATCAAGCGGTCCATAGTGAGTCTAGAGTTAACTGCAACATCTATATTTGCCAAGACTTATAACTCTTTAAAGAGATATGTTATTGAAATTTTAGATGAGTAAACATAAATTGTTATCATCGGTCCATCAAAAATTAATAATCTTAAAAGAGTTGAATGTCGTTTGGAATATTTAAATCTCAGGTCTATTTTTCTATATGTTTATTACGGGCATTAATGTTCACGTTTTAGAATACAATGTAAGACATGCTTGCTATAAAAAAAAGACATCTCATGTTTAAAAAAAGTTCATGTTTTTATATGTGATTTCTTAGAAAGAAGCTCACGTATATTGTGGGTAGACAACGGAACAGAGATTTTTATCTTTTTTATTGTTTTATCCCTTTTTTTATTATTTTTATTTTTATTCTCATATGATGCAATAAATGACATAAATTGTCCATGTAATCAGATGATGTTATCAAACATAATTTTACATTAAAAAAAAACTATATTTTATACCGTGCATTGTCAAATTTGGAAAGATTTTGATATTTTTTTCAAAATATGATGAAATTTCAAAATTTTATATATTTATATTAAAAATAAAATAATAATATTTATATAAATATATTAAATTTTAATAAAATATTATTTTTATATATACAAAATATCATTATATATACTAACAGGTGGCACATGCGATGCACGTGAGAGCGAGGAGAAGGAGTTAACCACAGTTAATAGGAGTTAAAAGGGACACATGTTAACCCGCGGATGCGATTGAACTCTCCCCGAGTTCAATAGCGGGTGGCACGTGAGAGCGAGGGGAAGGAGTTAACCACAGTTAATAAGAATTAAAGGGGACACGCGTTAACCCGTTGGTGCAATTGAACTCTCCCCGAGTTCAATCGCGATTGGCTATGATTTTATTCTTTAAATAGATAGATGAGCAAGGGGTAATTTGGGAATTAAAGCAAACATTAAATCATATGGGTAGTTTTGGAATTTGGAAAAATCAGGCTACGCCTACCTCTCCCATTATAATAGTAAAGATAATATAATATTAATAAATTAATGACCAAAATCCAATCGGGTAACTGAAATTTTTGAGATTTCAGATCGGATTGAAGGACCGAAATCACCGATAATTTTAGGATTTAGAACCTTGTGATCAATTAATTTCTACAAGTTAGTATGACAATTTAAAAGCAAAACATTTTGCCCAACTATACTGCTAGTCCTCTAACTTCAAACTAATGAACATATACTAACAATACTAATTTAGGTTGCAAAGTGTAATCGTATTTATGATATAAAAATAAATTGATAATTCGTAAAGATTTTATGCTGCCATATATAATTTTTCTCCCTGGTATTATTAATTTATTATAGTCTGCATCTAATTAGTAAAGATGTTTTAAGGGTATTTATGTCATCAAACAAAAAAAAAACCCTGCGCAATCCAATTCCATCTCATACAGCTGCTCGTTTTGAATCCTCAAAGGTGGGTTTCACGAACCTCGACGAGAGAATTAGGCTTTTCCAACGGTCCACACGTAAGGATACGGTCCGGATCTCTTTCCAGCGGTACGCGACACGAGGTTCAGGCTTTGCTGGCGTCAGCGGCGGCCAACGACCGTGACGTCTGACCGTCATCCACGTTTTGTTTGCCACATCATTGAAATGCTTGCTGTAATCGCGCTCTGCAGTATGCCCACCGGATTTCCTTGGCTTGGGACTTTGAGTAAAATATTCTGTTCGACTCTTGTTTTAGATTAACTGGTTTAAAAAATTTTAACTTTTCTATTTAGAAAAAAAAAATCTACTAAAACTCAATGTAATATTCTTTAAACTTAATAATTAATCAATCTTAATCACAATTAAAAAAGACATGTCACATGTGGCTAGTTGGGAATGAGATTTGGTCTGGCCGTCTGGCCCTCGCCAGACCAAAGCCGTATGGCCTACATGTTGACATATGTGTCTTTTATGACATCTCTTAATTATGGTTAAGATTCACTAACTCTTAAGAGTTCAAACATGAAACCTTAGTTTTTAGAAAAAAATTAATCACTCGAGTCAAATTTCTTCAACTAGGGTTGAAAGGACAGTTAAAGTAGCTTTGAGAGTGAGCCAGATGGTTTTGTTATGGCGAAGGCCAAACCAAATTCGATTTCGGGTAATTGGATTCGTTGGGTTAAAGGATTTGATTCTTGAGAATGATTCTTTTTGTGTGAGCGTTCTGCCCAATTGAATGCACACGCAACCCTGCTTGACACGAAACTATTTTAACAACTATTTAATATATAGTTAAGATTCACTCACCTCTAGGTTCATTCATCTATCCTTGATTTTTAGTTTTTTTTTTAATATTAACCTTGTATTAACTAACTTAAATCACAATTAACACACACACCTCACCTATAGGTCACCACATGTCCCCTTTAACATACACTAAATGTGGTTAAGATTCACTCACCCCTAGGGTTCATCCATCTACCCTTATTTTTTAGAAAAAAAATTTAAAAAAATAATCTTGGATTGACTAACCTAGTTAATGTGTGCCTATTGGTTACCACATGTCCCCTTTAACACCCACTAACTATGGTTAAAATTTACTCACCCGTAGGGTTCATCCATTTACCCTTGTTTTTAGAAAAAAAAAATTATTGACTTCAGGTTGATTAACCTAAACCACAGTTAATGCACTTGCCTATAAGTTACCACATGTCCCCTTTAACACCCATTAATTGAGGTTATGATTCATTCAGCCCTAGGGTTCATCCATCTTCCCTTGTTTCTTTGAAAAAAAATTAAAAATAATCTTGGGTTGACTAACCTAAACCACAATTTACACAAGTCTATAGGTTGTCATGTGTCCCTTTTAACACACATTATCTATGGTTAAAATTCATCACCCCTAGGGTTCATCCACCTTTGGTTTAAAAAAATTAACTTAAACCATAGTTAAGGCATGCCTATAGGTTGTCATGTGTCCCTTTTTACACTCTGTGGTTAAGATTCACTCACTCAAGGATTCTTTCATCTACCCTTGGTTTTAGGGGGAAAAATAACCTTTAAGTATAAACCTTACCTAAAAGAGATTAAAGTGGTCATATTAAAAGAAGTTAAAATAAAAATTAGGCAAGAGGAGGTGGCGTCCACGTTCTGCGGCTTCCGCCCAACAGAATGCGGACGTGTAAAGAAGCATTTCCCCTATGCCCACCCTACTTGTATGTGTGGGGTCATGGCCAGCTGGAAAGTGCGAGATAAGATCGCAGTCAATTGCAATTGCATTCAAGTCAATGCAATTGCATACGTGGTTGATGTTGATTGGATTAAATTTTCACTCATTTTAAAAAGAGATTAAATTGATCATATTAAAAAAAGTTAAAATGAAAATTAGGCAAGAGGAGGTGGCGTCCGCGTTCCGCCCAGCAAAATGCGAACGTGTAAAGAATCATTCCCCTTGTGCCCACCCTAATTGTATGTGTGGGGTCACGGCCAGCTAGAAAGTGCGAGATAGGATCACAGTCAATTGCAATTGGATTCAAGTCAATGCAATTGCATATGTGGCTGATGTTGATTGAATGAGAGAAAATGAGTGGAAATTTAATCCAATCAACATCACCTACATATGCAATTGCATGAATGCAATTGCAATTGACAGTGATCCTATCTCGGAAAGGGCTTAGGAGTCTCTCTGGCACATGCAAGAGAGGTGCTCTCGGGCATCTATACATGAAGCGCCAGGTAGGTGGGAAAAGTCATTTCACGGGGCCATGATTTTGACTTCTCCAACCATTATTTGACACATGGTGATAAAATGGTGAGATATCAAATGGGGAGAAGTCAAAATTCATGGGAGAGATGAAATGACTTCTCCCACCACCTGGCGCTTCATGTATGGATGCCCGAGAGCACCTCTCTGGCATGTGCCAGAGAGACTCCAAAGCCCTCGGAAAGTGCACAGGTGGAAAACATTTTTTCTTGGTAACCCACAGGTGGAAAACATGATAGCAACTAAAATGATTTTAGAATGGAACCAAATCCTCTACGGTACTTATAACTGGATTTAGTGGATCCAGTTATGTCCTTGAGGTTGCCATGTGCCCCTTTTGACACATTTTAACTGTGGTTAAGATTCAACACTTCTAAGGTTTATTTTTTTGTTTTAATAAAAACCAAGGATGGGTAGAGGAACCCTAAGGGGGGGGGGGTGAATCTTAACCATAATTAAAGGGTGTCGAAAGGGGCTTTTGACACACGGTGACCTCCAGGACATAACCAGATTCACCAGCCGGTTATAACCATAGAGTATTTGGTTCCTTTTAGAATAATACAGGCTTAAAAACTTAAAAACGTGATTTGTATCCACTAGCCATATGAAGCTGAACCAAACTGATTTTTAGAATAAATGAAAAAAAACTAGAAATTCTAGTGTCAAGTGTAGAGTATTGAACTTTTAGGTTATTACTAAACCCCTTTTAGTCCTACATCGGCTCGAAACTAGGCTCGTGTGGGTGTATAAGGGGCCTCCACTCTTACATTTGTCAAGCTCTTTTGGAGTGGGTGCGTGGATCTAATCTCATGACACCTTAGCGATTACCATAGGTTTGGCCGGGTGTGTGTTTAGAATGTGTTAACCGATAACCTTAACAACAAGAACAAAAAACTTTTTAAACTTCATTTGGCCTTTGATTATTGCAGTCACCATTGGTTATAAAATTTGCACTATCATAAAATTTGTTTGGTTCAAGCTTTGTTGGTAAGCGATTATCAAATTATTATTTTTAATTAATTTAAATATTTAAAAAAATCTCAAGCTTAAAGAGTTTTTGTACATCTTATTTGTGTGTAAATTTTGGTGATTATAATAATTCTCACATAATTCTAAAAATACATAAACAACGAGAAACGCTAGCCTTTGTCTACGACTTCTAAAATCTCAAGGTCGTAGCGACAAGTGTTGTTACTTCAACCTGTTACTTTGAGAAACGATGCAAAACAAATCCTTGTTTGACATTCATACTTTTCTATCTGTTGAAGAGGTAGCATTGCCACATGTTGCTACCGCCTTGCATATGTGGAAAAATTTTAAAAGCTGAAATTGGGAGTAGCACTCTTTCATAAACAATTTTGCTCCTTCAAAATCATTCATGACAAGATTATAAATCTCGCGTATAATAGGTCAAACAAAATACGATTATTCTGTCATAATTTTAATATAAGTGATTAAATCAATTTGAATAATCTGAATCAAACTACCCCTTAAATCTTTGAGACCTTATAAAGAATAGGTTTACACGTGACTTAAGAGGGACAATAGCAACTTAGTATGTATCAGTGTTTTAAAAGGCATGTGAGGCTTACGCCTCAAGGTTCACCTTGGAGCGAGCTTAAGGAAAACACCTGGAGCCTCAACCATAAGGCTTAAACCCATGAGGCTCACACCTCAAAGTGGGAGGCTCACATGAAGCACATGCCTCACGTCTTGAGGCTCACTTTATGTCTATGTCGTACACCGTACGCTTTATACATTAACTAAAATTAGAGTTATAGCAATAACTGATACTTAAATGTCATTTATTTAAAAGAAAATTGATTATTTGTTTCAACTAATAACAAATATCACTTTATTTATTTTAAATAAGATATTGAAAATGATGATGGTGATATTGGTTTCTACTAACACTTAATTCATTATGTAATGTACTGAAGCTTTTAAAACGCTTTGAGTCTAATTCATATTATTTTCCTAGTAGACATTGTAAAATTTAGAGCCACTGACCTACAATATAATTCATAACTTATTTGTAATTTTTTACTAAAATTCTAAATCCATCGTCCGAATTGATGATTGAACATCATCTTCAATTGTATATAAACAAAAAAGTAAATATAAATCTCAGCATTTGTTTGCCTTTTTTATCTTTCTTTTTTATTGGTTAAATAATTTATACAGTATTTTTTATGTGTACGCGTGCAGCCACACACACACAAACAATGTACATGAATATATATATATATATATATATATATATATATATATATATATAATAATTTTTCATTAACTTTTTAAATATTTTTACAATTTTTCTTATATTTTATTTATTTGTTAAAATGAGAGAGCATGAAATTTTCTTGTGAGGCGGGCATGAAGCTTTCTTGTGAGGCTTAAGCCTCACGCTTCAAGGCTTACGCCTCACGCATCTTGAGGTCCTAATGCTTTGCCTCACGTTTTTCTGTTTTAAGATATTGGTATATATCCCTTAGATTGGCCTAGAAATTTAGTTGTATATTGTCTTTGTGTTACCAAAACCTAATTGTATTTGGGCTATTTAGCATCAACCAGTAAGACTCATGGTTGAGCCGTTGAGATATTTAAATTTAAGGTGGGCTCGGGCCCATGACATCATCAATGCAACTGATATACCAATTGGAGCAAGAACTAGACCAAACCCTAGCACTATAAAACTAACATTTTCGTTTGGCTTATACCACAAAGTCAAACGATTAGATGTTATAAACATTAATTAAGCAGAGCTAACTCCAAAGACTCGACCCCACAGTTGCTAAATGCACCCCAAGCATCGAATAATGCTATATGGTTAGCATATGCCTTTGCATTATCCTAAGCGGTAATATTCTATTCAATGCATGTACCCCAATTGTTAAGTAGACCCTAATTAAATACTATGGAAAACAGCTCATTGAAGATAGTAAATTTTGCAATATATGGTATTATGCAACTTATGTGAATGAGTAAATTTAGAAAAAAATTACCTTCCATTGGATAAGGTGTGGTTAGTTCAAGCTTATCTTTAGTTACTTCTTATATACAAGTCCGTTGTTTTATACGAGACTTCCGAGCTTCATAAATGGAAGATGGATAAGAATTTTTCCCTTGATGAAATAATTTGGAATATATATTGAGAAATAAAGAGGTATTCTAAAGGGTGTCGCTCATTACCATTCATTACAAGTTGTAGTGAACATTGTAAGATTTTCTATAAGGTTTATGGTCTTGATAATGTTCATGGTTCAAACTCAGATAAAGTCTACTCCAGTTAAGGTTTCAGTTGTAACCAAACAGTGGTGATTTATGCATTAATTAAGTATATCGGATTATAAGGATAATCTATAGTCTCCTTGATGGGTCAGGACTCTAATGACCCAAATCCTAAATATATATAATACTTATAGGCTATCGGTACCAGATCCAACTCCTAAGAAAGCCTGCAGAAAAGCATTTTCTCCATCGAGAGCAAAGAAGTGATGGAATCTGAAGACCGTGTGCTTAATCGTCATCGACAGTTAAAGGTTCTTCTCTCAATTTTCCATGGCCGACTCAGGTATGTGATTCTTGAATCTTTGATTGGCTAGATCCAATAAATATAACAAATAACTCTTAAAAAATAGAAACATGACAGGTTGTTTGAGATTTTGATTGTTATAAGTTAAAGTGGGTCTCCTGAGAAACACCTGACTAAAAATAAGTCAGAATATTTACTGATCGTATATGAAAAAAATTGTCATTCTATGGCTTAGGTGAGGTCTAGTGAATCATAGGAAGATAGTAATGACAAACTAAATCTTATCAGATGGTCTAAAATCGTCTGATCAAATTGTTGTTTTGCAATTAACATCCTATGGAACCCACATTAACATCCTATGCAGAGGCCGAGCCGGGGGGGCGGGGCCATGCCCCCCCCCCCCCCCCCCCTCCCAAATTTTTTTTCTAATTCCCTCTTGTTTTGGTAGGAAATTGTGCCCTCAAAATTTTTACCCAATTTTTGTTATCTTGCATATATAGTGCCCCGCTCCCCAATATTTTTGTCATATATTAGTGGGCCCCCAATGAAGTCTAGTTATATCCTTTAGGTTGCCACATGTCTCTATTGGCACCTCTTAACTATGATTAAATTTCACCCATTCTTAGGGTTCACCTACTTATCCTTACTTTTAGAAAAAATATTAAATTTTTTTAACCTTTGGAGTTATTGAATTTTAATTAGGGTTTACAAAAATTTTGATATATTTTTGTTAAAACCAAGGATAGGTGGGTGAATTTTAACCATAAGGAGAGTATCTATAGGGACACATGCTGACCTCAAAGACATTACCGGAATAAAAAATTCAAAATAAAAAAATTACCCCAAAAAACTTTTTATCAAGGGCTACACCCCTCAAACCCCCAACTTCCATACCCTCAAATCAATTTTTTTTGTACCTCTATTTTGGCCCCCCCAATGAAAAAATCCCGACACCCCCCCCCCCCCCCCCATCCTATGGAACCCACATTAACATCTAGGCCGGATCCTCAAAAGACATGTCATTTGTTAAGTTTTTAGAGGTCAATTGTAGTGAGTTACACCTTTCCGTCCATTTTCTTTCTTTTTATATACTAGCAGGTGGTACGTGTAGTGCACGTGAGAGCGAGGGGAAGGAGTTAACCACAGTTAATAAGAGTTAAAAGGGACACGTGTTAACCCGTGGGTGCGATTGAACTCTCCCCGAGTTCAATCACAGTCAGCTATGATTGTATTCTTTAAATAGATAAGAGGTGGTTTGAAAATTAGATTAACGCATTAAAATAAAATATTGAATTAAGGTTTTGTTTTATATCATTGTATTTTGAGAATTTTGAAAAATTCAGGCTCCCTTTAACATTATAATAGTAAAGAAGATTAAGTTATGTATCATTTGACAATACTCTTATTTTCTTACAATTTGTCAGAGTTAAGGGTCCCAATCAATCAAACAATGTGACATTAAGAAAACCATATTCACTTACTAGTGGTGTGGTTGCATGGGCGCATGCCTAAAATTATGGGTACACATGTGTCGTTCAGCATCATAGTAAAGATGTGTATCATTTGACAATACTCTTATTTTCTTACAATTTGAGCCAAGGGTTCCAATCAATCAATCAAATAATGTGATAAGAAAACCATATTCACTTACTAGTGGTGTTACTAGTGGTGTGGTTGCATGGGCGCATGCCTAAAATTATGGGTGCACACGTGTCCTTGAGCTTGTCGTCGTGTGGTGCAATGCAGTCAATACCGATAAGTCAAGGTCGTGAGGGTAAAATCAATGTCCCATCATCTGGAATGAATCAATTTAGATATAATTCTGACGATCACTTTCTAGGGTAGAAATCAATTTGATTGGGAGTTGCTTTCTTCCGTTTTTTACACAATCTATTTCATAGAACATAACATATAACACTATTTTCTTTCCCTCTACTCCATTTTTTACTCCTATATAAAATATTAGTTTTGTCCAAAAATTATATTAAAATAACAATTTTAATTTTTCAATGATTTTATCCTCTGTTTTTTCTTTTAGGTGGGTAAGTTGGACTAAACCACGGACTCTCAACTACGATGCAAATATCAACGAATTGAACACACGCCTGGTTTGTCCCGGTAGTGTATCTCCCTTTGGGGAGGAGTGAGTGTCCACCTTTAGTTCAAACCCACTGAACCTGACATAGATAGGTAAGTGATATAGTTGATTACCAAAATAAAATTAAAAAACTCATTTTCCAAATCTAGTGGAAACCAGACATCTTCAAATGATGCGAGGGGAGTGGCAATATTGCATCATCGTCAACATCATCATCTCTCTATGACAAGGATTTTAATTTCGAAATTATCAGAGATTTCGATCAGCCAACTCGAACTGAAATCTTGAAAAAGTTGCGGGATTTCGATGAAATTTTGAAATCCGAAATATTAATATTTTATTAATTATATATATTTTATTTTAATAAAATATATATATTAAAAAATAATATTTTATTAAAAATTTATATAAATATTATTATTATTATTTTAAAATTAATATATAAATTTTTGAAATTTTAGTAAAAATATCGAAATATTACAAAATATTTCGGAATTTTTGTAAAATTTTTTTTAAAAAAAAACCTATTTAAAAATAAATTTATGAAATTTCACCGAAATTCTGAAATCTTCGAAATCCGAAATTTCTGTCGAAATCTATTTACCGAAATAAAGTCAGTTTCGATGTCATTGGGGTTGGATGAAACCGAAGTTTCGTGAAATCTCAATGAAATTTCAAGCCTTGCTCTACGGTAATATATAGCAAGAAAAATGCTAGCCCAAGATATATTAACAAGCCAGGGAGTGTGAACACCACATTTTTACACCCCTAAAATCTTATTTTATTTTTTATTATTTTGTATTTATTCTAATTTAATTTAATGGTATTTTATTTTTTTATTTCATTTGCGGAAGTTAAGGTATCAAGCCTGAGAGAGAGAGGGAGTGCGACCCATATTCTCACCCATGTGCCAATCAAAGCTTTTATGTCAAAGCCCAAATCCTTTGAATCCAAACCAAAACCCAAGCCCAAAACTCCAAAGCCTATTGTCGATGTTTGAAATCAAGCCCAAAGCCCATTGCTGTAGCTTTTATAAACCAAGAGAATAGGGTTAAAAATCCAAATCTCTTTATCTAAGAGGCCAGCCGCACAGCTCTTTTGGAGCTATCTCTCATGCTTCTTCTCCAACTCCCATCTCTTTCTTCCATCTTAGTTTCCAGCAGCAAGAGAGGGTGAGGGTTGTGAGCATGGGAAAAATTTCATACCCACTTTCACATTTTGGTTTGACTGAGAGAGTCGCTACCTATTCATTCTTAGGGATAGGTCCCGGATGGTTGGATAAGGTCTTAATGGTCTATCATAGTTAAGTTGAGCGGTCCAATTAAGTCCTGGGGAAAGTGTTACGCACTCTAGGACCCCCATTTTACAAATGGTAACCTACTCCCTAAATTTAAGCCAATTTAATCTTAAAATTAATTAATATGCCTAAGTGTTTAACCAAATGCTAATCCAAGAAAATGAGAAAGCTAGATGGGCTAGAGTCGAACCCGGGTTGAGTTGCCTACATACTCATATTGAGGTGAGATCAGACCGAGCGTAATTCTAGCACATGAGCCCGTGCCAAGGCTAGGGGGGTGTGTGTGTGGTCAAAGGTCTAGCCTGTAGGCTTGAGTTTAGTTGACCAAGTTGGTCAAGCGCAAAAGTCTAACCGCGGTTAGAGGGTGTTAACCTAACATTAAACTCTTTCAATCAACCAGCAAGAACCAACCCAAAGGCAATCGTCCCATATAAACAGAAAAGGAAATGCCTGCAAAAAACAACATTGAACATGGATAGAATCAAGGATCAAGACGAATGCAAAAGTATGCAGAAATACTCGAATAAAGTTGGCGATGGAAAAACAGTTCAGTTCACAAATTCTAATAGGGAAAAAAAAAGGAAAATGAAGCAAACCATCCATCCTTAGTGGTGGTTAAATTGAGCGACATAGCTATCACATGCATATGTTGTAAAGCTTAGACCTAGCGGGTCAGAATCAGAGTACAACTACCATTAGAGAATATCGGAAACATAACTTCTAAGGTACAATGTGTTCTTATAAGTATGAAGTTAAAGTTGATTTAAGAAGGAACCATAGCATCTATGTTGATATCTAAACTTGGAACTTCTTAGAATACCTTCACTAAAAATTACTTAATATGGAAAATGAATTCAATATCAGCAATTCGTCCTTCTTTATGCTCAAATGGGTATCAACTTACTAACATGTATATATGATCATTGCTCTGTCATCCGAATCTGGATCCATTTGGTCGATTGGGTGCAAGTTATATCAAACAAATCAGTGAAAAGCTATCAAACAAATAAGTGAAAAATGGTAAAAGGGTTGAGGTTCGATATATGAAACAAATAAGAGTAAAATCGCAAATAAGTGCTAGGGTAAATACCTTGATAATCACAGTTGATGATGATCTTAATAACCTCTCGGTGATGTATCCTCCGATCCCGCAACCCCTATTTTTGAATGTTGTCTCTTACTAATTTAGGTTATAGACAAGTCTTTCGTCTTTACACTGCTATTGAGGAGACACAAATCTCCATTAATGTAACACATGTTGACGCTGGAAGTGTTGAGAATGGTATTGGTGTTGTGAAACTAATGGATTACCATTGTGGTAAGCTTCATATCCATATATGATACCATCTTCTTCTTCCAATTTTGCAGTTTAGTTTATGAAGTTAAATCACGACTTTGAGATAGTTTAGATCTATGGGCTATGCATCGAGATCATTCATTGGCCTTTTGTCACTGAATGTTTGTACAGATTTTAAAGCTTATAGATATATCTGCTGAGCATATCATAATACTAACTTTGAATATTTCTGCTTTCTTATTTGTAAGACTAGCAATGCTCACATGTGGACATGTATGGATCTCTATGTCTTTGTGGCATAAGACTACTATTTCCTTGGTCGAGAGCATACCCTTGAGTTCAAAGAGTGGAAGTTGAAAAGCTCCATATATGTGAGTTCTTACTTTCTACTGTCAAAAACTTCCTATATGTTTCAATTCTATTATGTAACATGCATTTCTTTATAAAAAAACGTCTTCCCATCATTTTAGAGATTTATTGTTATATTTAGAAGTTCTAAGTTGTTGATCAATATGAGCGTGATAGATTAAATTTTCTTACTATTCACCGGTCCCACGTATGATTGAATATAAAGTGATATTATTTTTTAATTTCACATGCATACAACTAAGAACCAGCCATAGCAACTGAGTCAAAGGCTTGCCTACAATTTTTGTAACTTTTTAACAACAATTATTTTTAATTATTAGAAAGTCCTTAGTAATCTTTAATTCCTACTAAATTTTTATACTACTTATGATTCTATATTTATAGTTTTCTACTCAGATTAAGTTACTTGGAATTCAAAACAATGAGTCCCAACATCTCATACTATCTATAAAGACGTGTTGTTTAAAGCAAAAGCTAAGGAAACTGTTATGATCTCCTGAAGAAGATGAAAAACTGTTGATTAACCACATCGTTAGATTACACAATCAATTTTAAGAAATTTTACTTGAATAAACTAACTGTGAATTAGTAGATTTTGAATGTGTTCTTGGGTTTACTTGATACGATCGTAATGTAAATATATATACTTTAAATAGAGCTTTAGTTAGTGTGTTGGTCTTCAATGGCAGTTTTGTTAAACTTAGCTTCAATAGATTTTTTGTCTACCAGTGGTGCAAGACTGAAGTTGCTGCCTAAAAAGTATTCTTTGATGTTTGGGTATCTCATTATTAGGATCTTGCAATCTAACTTTTCAGATGACCAAAAATAAAAAGAGAAGTTGCATACAAGAACAAACAAGAATGTGTTATATAATCATTCAACTAAGTTATAAGCTTCACTCGAAATTAGAGGTGTGAGAAGATATTCATGCATGACCAGAGAATAAATTCCTCCATAATATTTGTAAAGCTATGAATAGAGTAAGAAACTATTAAGTAGAAAACTCTAAATAGTCTAATTACTAAAATAAACTCCATACAAATACTTGATTTCTAAAGTCAACTACATACTTTTTTTTTTCGAAGTTTATCAAATTTATTTTATAATTAATAGTTGAAATATTTTTACGTGCAAAAATGCACGTACATTTTTATTAGTATTATATTTATGACTAACGAGCCGAATATTTAAAGTGGTTGAGAACATGCTCGAGCCCATGCTCAGCCTCATTAAGCAATCAACTCAAAAATCAAGTTCAGGCTTGGTTCTTTGATCATTGTCTCCTAAAGAGGCAAGAATTCCAATTCTACCAAACCAAAGATAGCTTATCTTATAATGCAAATGACAAACCTAATCAGTGTGCGATCATACAAGTAATTGCTCAACCTTGACGTATGGAATGACACCAGCTCTAAACTACCCACCTACGATTAGTGTAACCACTCAAGTTGTTACGATGTGGACATTGAATACAGGCCCCAGATTCTCTCTAGCAGATACTAGAAAAGTGGTCTCGGGCTACCACAATGTGTGCGACACTTGGTCAGAGAAGTCATTTCATTGTCCCCTAGATTTTGACTTCTCCACACATTATGCGACATGTGGCAATAAAATTGTGAGAAAAAAGGGGAGAGATATCAAGTGGGGAGAAGTCAAAATCATGGGGAGAAAATGACATGACTTCTCCCCTTTTTTATGCCAAATGTCACACACATTGTGGTAACCCGAGATCACTTTTCTGGCACTTGCCAGAGAGAATCCAAGGCCTTGAATAAGATACTTTACACTATAGCTTTAAGTATTGCTGTGTGACGATGCATAACATATTGGAGTATTCTACCTAAACTACAAGAAATGTACACTACAATGACATCGTATTTAAAACAAAACTAGTTTACAAAAAATAAAGGTTTAGTTTGTGGTAGATAATAAGTTTATAAATTCTAGTTATATATTATTTATCACTATTTTCACCATTTGTTGTTGTATAGAGGAGTCCTAGCACCATACGCAAAATTAAAAAAACTCTAACTAAATTGTGGTACAACACTTGGTATTTTTACTCATTCGACAAGTTAAGAAAACAAATTTTCAAATGAAAATTTTATGATTTATACTAGGTACCATGGTAATAGGGAAAAGTAGTGACACTTGTTGCTATCACAATGAAAGTTTGGAAACAGGGACGGAGCCAGGGGAGGGGCCATGGCCCCCCAAAATTTCGGAAAATCCTTTATTTGTTAGGTAGATTAAAAAAAAAGTATCAAAATTTTATATATAGTGGCCCTCCCAAATTATGAGTTAATGCCCCCGTTCCCCCAAATTTCCACCCGAGCTCCGTCCATCTCCCTTTAATTGTGGTTAAGTTTAATCAAATTAAGATTAATAGTTTTTCTTCTAAGAACTAAGATTAACCTTTGGGGTGAGTGAATCTTAATCACAGTTGGTTGGTGGGTGTTAAAAGGGACACATGACAACTAGAAGATCCTCCTTTAACTATGGTTAAGCTTAATCAACTTAAGGTTAATATTTTTTTTCTAAGAACCAAGGTTAGATAGATGAACCTTAGGGGTGAGTGAATCTTAACCAAAGTTAGTGAGTGTTAAAAAAGGGACACATGGCGGCTGTAGATGCCCGTGCATTGTGCCGAAAAGAATAATTTTCCTTATAATTTTTTTTAAATACAATTACTTTTAACAAATAATAGCTCTCCCAGACCCATTGCCCCAAAAAAAAATAAAAAAAAATCCCCCCTCCAAAAAAAAAAATCCCTAGTGCCACCCTGTGAGCATGGAAATCCACCGCCTTTCCTCCCACTCGGTGCTAAATGTCGGAGTCGGGTGTGAGAGCGAAGGAATAATGCTGAACTTGCTCAAATGACTTAGAAAGAAAAGAGTCGCCACATACTTTTTGACACAGGAAGTAGGATCCCAAATTAGATTAATGATAAGGGCCTACAGTCCATGAGATCTAGGTAAGAGATCCATTTAAGTCATAGGAACGGGATTAGGCACCCTGAGACCCCCATCCTAAGATGGTTACCTACTCATTCGGTCTAAGCCAAACACTATAAATCACTATATATTTCCTAAGCAATTATTAGTTTGCTAATCAAGCATAATCAAGCATAAAGGGGGGTAAAAATTCTATCCTAAGTTGGGGTCAAACCCTGGCTCAGGTTGCCTACTTATCTGGTTAGTCAGAATTAGACTCAGTAGTAGTTCGAGGTTATGACTGTTTTTATATTCGTTTCGGAGTGTTCGACAGTTATGATTCGTGCCTGAATTGAGGGAAGCAGAGTTGAGATTATGAAATCTCATTCTAGAGTTTGGTAGCATGTCTATGTGCTCATAGGGGAGCGCTAGGGGGCGTTCATTTATTAGGGTAGTTCAATTCTTTTTGAATTTTTTGATTATTTGAATGTTTTTGTATTTTTATCTTTTTCAATATTTTTTGTATTTTTTAATCGTAGTTTAACCTCATTTCGGAGACTAACTAACGGGGTAGGCAAGTTGATTAGGGTAAGAATTCACCTAGGTGCCCAAGATAGGCAAAAAAGAAAAAGAAATTACGGCCTAATCCTATAAATTGCAATTGTACACATAAATAAATTACACAGACAAACATTTGCACCCAGGTTAAAAGATAACCTGAAGCGGGGCCCAATCCTGGAGCTAAAGGGCCAAGGCCCATTGACCTCTAAGGGTCAATTGACTTTGGCTGAATAGCTTTCTGAGGTGGTAAATCTAAAGGATCCAATGCCCATAAACTATACATACACATGGAGGTAAAGAAATAAGGAGAGAGAGGATACGTACCTGCAGTGGTTTGGTGTGAAGGTCAGTGATTGATCTTGAGTTTTGCTTTAAATGGAGAAGAACTCTCATGCTCAAAATCCCACAGAACAATGGGTATACAAAAAATAAAAATAAATAAAACTAATAAAAGGTTCAAATACGGCCACTAGTCCTTTTTTCTGATCAAAGGGAGAGCAAGGAGCTGGCTGGAGATGGCGGAGCTGCTGCTGCGTGATGGAGGCATAATGGTGGAGTTGCTGGACTGGTGAAGCTTGCCTGAGGTGAAGCCGGAACCAACTGTTGATGAGAGGCTGCTGATGAGAGATAGGAGGGAGACACAATGACTACGAGATGAAGGAGAGAACCCTTGTCAGCACCCTATTTTTACACCCCCTTTACCCCGGTTAATTAATCTAACCATGGTTAGCTTAGACCATACCCTAGGTAAACCCTATACCCTAAGCAAAACCCCAAAATCTAAACCCATTCGAGCTCAAGGCCAATCATCAAATCCATAAACCCGAGAAGATCCCTAAGCCCTAGGCTAACCCAAGCTAAACCCTAGGTCTAACCCTAGATAAACCCTAGGCCTAACCCTAGGTCCAACCCTAATTAGAACCCTAGTCTAGCCCTAGGTTTAAACCCAACGGGCTCAAGGCCCGTTTCAAGTCCAAAAACCGTGACTAAAACCCCATCTTTGGGCCCAAACATTGGCCCACAAGGCCAACCCTAATGGGACCCACCTACTCTTTTCAAAATTCAATTGGGGGCGCCAACTCAAAAAGGGGTATACCCTCCTTACTTTACCCCACATGTGTGAGGGCTGGGCCCAAACTAGAAATAAAACAAAAAAATCCCTATTCATCATCTTCTTCCTCAGAACAGCGTACATCCACTCCCCCTACTCCCTCATGGCCATGCTCCCTTGTGTCCCCCATGCCAGGGTTAATACCGAAAATGCCCTTGAGGCCTCCCACCTCTCCTATAAATCCCCCACATCTCTCAGCTTCTTAAGAGTCGAAGAAACAATTCGGCAAAAAAATAAAATAAAAATTGAACAGCCCGCTTCAGCCTCTATCCAACACGAACCAGCCCTCACCACTTGCTTTAGTCCAATCCCAGGACTCCTTTAATACCCCAGCCCTACTCTACTCCTCTACCATTTCGTCACAACCGTGAGTAGCTAGCCACCACTACAAGCAATCCGAAGGGTAGCCGTCTTCCCTTCCCTTTTCATTTTTTGTAATCATTGTAAGGACCCCTGGTCCTCTTCCAGGGGTCCCTATTTTTCTCTTCTTTTTTTTTTCTTTTTTATTGTTGTGTCTTTCATTTTTAGCCAAGGATAGAGGCCTTCCCGCCTTAATTATAGGCGTAGGGGGGGGGGGGGATTCTCTTGAGGCCATACTCGGGTCAACACCCCCACCATGCGTGGTAGCTCTCTTTAGGGTCTAGGGGGTCTGGATTCCCACTGGTGCACCTCCAGTAAAGCAAAAAAAAAAAATTCAAAATTTTTTGCCTTGACTGTAGCCACTTTTTAACCACGTTAGGTTAGGCCCTGGCCAAGTCCAGGGCCATGGTTAGGTTCCCCTCGCCCCTGGCTATCTACCTTGTCCTTCCCATGCCTTAACTCAACTCTTAACCGTGGTTAAATCAGGTCTAAACCTTGGATGAAAGTTTAGCAAAACACCCAAATAGGGTGTCTTTGGGCCTCTGTGGGGTCCACACCCGACCTTCCCCTGGGCCCACTAAAGGCTCAGGGTGTTCCCTGAACTTCAGGCTTCGTAACCATGGTCTCAGATCCCCCTGAGTCAGCCCCTAACTACGGTTAAATAACTGCAAACCGTGGTTAAAAATAAGTCTGAATTTTCTTAGAAAATCGTCATTTTATGTGATTGCAACTATGGTACCTTTGGCCCATTGCGGGGCCCACACCCAACCTCTCCCTGGGCCCACCAAAGGCCCAGGGTGTTCCCTACACTTTAGGCTATCCCATTGTGGTCTCATTTTCCATTAGGTCAGTCTCTAACCCGAGTTAAGTCTCCGCAAACCATGGTTAAAAGCATGATTGCAATTTCAGTTTTTTTAATTTCTGGACTTTGTACAGGGTCCAGACTAGGTAGGAGGCCAGTTTAGGCCCTGCCATGGTCCCTGGGCCCACGTTTGACTTGACTGGACCCTTAACCATGGTTAAGTAGCCATTAACCCAAAAAATTCTGGAAAATTGATCAAAAAATCAAAAATATTCTCAAGATTCCAAAATGATCATTTGTGATCATTTTAACCCTGGTTAGGACCCTTAACCATGGTCAAATCTCATTTTTGGTTAATTTTTAACCATGGTTAAGTAGCTCTTAACCAGCAAAAATCTGGAAAAATACTCAGAAATTCAGAAATATTTGGAGATGCCCAAAAATAGTCTGTTTCAGTCATTTAACCACGGTTAGCAACCCTAACCATGAAGATCACCCCCCTAACCGTGGTTAAGTAATCCTTAACCATTTGGGAAAAATCAGAAAAAATCTAAAAAAAAAATTCAAAAAAATACAAAAAAACCAAAAATATGCTTGGTAGGCTTTCTTAACCTTGGTTAACCCACTTAACCAAAAACTTAACACTTAACAGGTAAAGTTGGTTTGCATTAACATATCTTGGTTGATGGTTGAGTTGCTAATGAGCCTAACTATTGGTTGTTCACTTTACTTCTTTCCTCTTTGCAGTTTATTATAACAAATCAACCGTCATAACCGTTTGATTCATAATATTTTTCTCCGAACTGTTGCATATAATTGTTGCTCCATCCAGTTGTTACTTTCAGTTTGGGGTTGAGAATTCTTCATGGGTGTATTTGTTTTTGTTAAATTGTGATTTATAGTTTCAGCGGTTCCTCTTAAAGGAATAATGATTTTTTTAAAAAAGCAAATTTTATGTCAAGTTTAAGGTTTTTTTTTTTTTTGGGTCTATCAACTAATCATATCAGTATGAGTTTTTTCTTTTCTTTTTCCCTGAGCAACCTTTCTCTTGGCTGTGATCTAAAGTGTCTTCTCATTGTATGCTTCCTCATGAGGTTCTTTAGAAATTCCTTATATAATCTAGCAGTTCTATAAAACTGAAATTAACTTAAATATCTAGAAAATTGGCTTGATGTTCTTTAATGAACTACGATGGACACTGAAAATAGATTAGGTCTATGTATTCTTCTAGGGAGAACTGTTCTAGGACTCTAATAGTGTTGTTTCCATGCATATAGCATAATGCAATAGGAAATTCTTAGTGGCTCACTGGCCTGGATTTATAGGTCAGTTGTTTGGTTCATCATCATATATTTATGGGCTTGGAGTAGAGCTTATCTGGATAGCTAAAATTTACTTAGTTGTGCTCAGATTATTGAGGTATTTAGCTACATGTTAATTTTGTCATGCAGTTTGAGTGTCTATTTATTTGTCAGATATGAGGTATGTCGACAAGGCCTATTCAGAGGCAAAAGGCAAAGTTGATATTGTTTCCCAATTTGCAACTACATTGCCTGCATGTACTGTGTGTTATTTTTCAGATTGTCCCACTTGCAAAAAGCATTATGGGCATCAATACATTTTAACAAAAAGGCTACTGCCTCCAAGCAAGTGTCAGCTGCAAAATAATATCAATAGTATTTGTGATAACTTTGACAAAATTTTGATTTTTACCATGTATTTAGTCTCTCTCTATTTGTGGTATACGAATCATGTATTCCTTCAAGAAGGCAAATGTTTTCATTAATCATTCTTTACTTGATTCATGAAGAACTTATATGATAAAAGTAACCCGCACACAAATGACAACATGATAAAGTTTCTTTTTGACATCAATGCACAATTTTTCTCCTTTGACAACTATTCATCCTCATCAGTGCCTTGTCCCAATGAATTTCAGTCTGGTGCTACTTTCCCCTACCTATTCATAAAGCACAACAATAAAGAAAATTGACACAAATAAATTAGTTTACGATGACATATAGTCCATGAACTGAATTCATTTTTTATAAATTGATTTATTAGATGAACTCAGTTTCCAAAACTAATTTGACTGGGTTGATTTAGTTCCCCTCTGCATCAAGGTTGAAGAATCTGATTTCCACAGTGATATTATGAATCAACCTTAATCACTGAGTTTAAACAGATCTTCACAATTTCTCATTTGACAAAACTAATCTTTGCTCTGTTTAAACGTAAACCAGGAGTTTCCTAACCTTTCTAATATATGAATGACTTTCCCATCTATTTCTATAATGACAATTTTATTTTATTTTATACTTTTCATGGTCGTTGTGCCAAAAAAAGAGGTCATATTTTCACAATTTCAATGAAATTTTGCTATGTGTTTCATAGGTATAAGTTTGTGTGAGCTTTTTTTATTTATTTATTTCGGGCAGTAGTTTAAACAAAGTTTCTTATCTTCAAATTTTCTTGACTCTTAATCTTTTGCTAAGCTAAAATTTAAAGAAATTTGTGTAATGTATTTAATTTTTTTTTTGTTGCTAATGAAGTGTCTACCTACTGAAAAGAACATTTCAATTTGCAAAAAATTGAACCTGTACCACCCAAAAATCTCATTTGGTTGATACGCCAGTGGCAATCAGGTATTTTCAAGTCACATGCCATCCTTTAGTCACAATTTTTCACTGCTATTCACTCTTTGCTGACTGTTTTATCTCATATTGCAATTTTGCCAAGAGTCTATTGATGGGATATGTTTGTTGGTTATCACTTCTTTGATTCTTTCTGTCCTTAATGTACACAAGGGTTACTTTGCCTATTAGAAATCATGTCTCTATTTAGATGATGTTAAGGGTTCTTTCTTTATTTGTTCTCTAATTTTTTTTCGTTTACTATGTGAGAAATTTCGCATCTACATGAATGTTTTCCATGTATTTAGGTTATGTCATGGTGAAGCTATAATGAAATTGTCATTTTTATATGTATGGCTGGTTTCTGAGATGGTTTAATAGATGCTTTCCATGTTAGCTATCAATTCTTTGATGATTATTTTAAGATTCCTCTCAGGGACCAATATATTAGCTCATGTCTCTTTCTAAATGCATTTAGTCCTCTAATGGGTGTTCCTATCCATAGAATAGTTTTAATTGATGTCCTGCATATCACACAAGTAGGAAGGAAGCTGACATATTAATTTGTATACGAAGCTTCTTTCCGGTCAAATTAATCTACAATTGCCACTTGAGTACCAAAATGCATTTTGTATTAGAATATGCAAAAATTTGGAAATGTATGCTCTAAGTTCACAGAGCATTTCAACCATCCAATGTAGAGCTAAAAGCATTTCTAAAGAAAATAATTTTAATAGCTTCACAGTGGAATTTCTAAGATTGTTTATTTTTTCTCTGTATATTTTTTTTCCCTTCTGTATTTGCTTTTATCCATGGAAACGAATACCCTTCTTTCTTTCCCTCCATCTTTTTCTCTACGAAAAGCAATCCTATGGTTTAACATGTTTTATTTGGACTTTCAAGCCAGGTTTTTGGGATGAAACTACCTTTGTTTACCAAGCACAAATGAAAGAATGTTACCTCATATTTACATCAAGGATGTGATTGAGTCTCATTTGATGATGATTGTATGTAAATTATGTATTTTTCATGTTTTATACCTATTATGGAACAAAGCAACTGACAAATGATAATACTTTTATTTGTAAAATACTTTATTTCTATTAGTGCATTTTCTCTCTTTTATCATATTCATTCTTTAGAGTTTGATCTTATCCCGTGCATCGCACGGGGTGATTGCTAGTAATTATAATATAGCAAGCACAACAAAAGCAAAAAACAGTACACTCTCTTTTATATCTTTTGCAAAAGTTGCATTCCAAACACCCAATATAACACATAGTCAATACATATTTTGACTGAAGCAAAGAACATGAATAATAGTCCCAACATCAAATGACTAAAGCCTCTTAGTCTCCATCAAGTCCCAAAGCAGAGTTATCCTTTCATATTAATAAATCTAAATCTTTAAATAGTTATTTAACGAATGATCAAATCTCTACATAGATGAGTGATGATGACTCTTTAATAGAGTCCTTCAAAGTCTCTATTTTCAGTGGGTCCTATTAACCATAAATAAGGAATTTTTTTATAGATTCTAAATAAGATTTTTATTATATACATTGTAATTTATATTTATAAAAAGCTACTAAATACTTTTAAAAAGTCCTTGTAATTAGTATTGAATTCAGGGGTGTAGAAAGATGATCAAAACAAACATACCCAAACACACTATACTCAACCTACACACCCAATCATGTACACACATTTGCCCCAAGCCACAAGGTCATTGCACCCACACACACTCTCAAGAGAGTTGAATGAGTCCTCTTCCTTTGTATGAGTTGCCAGGGTAGCAAGGCCATTCCTTGTTGGTCGAGTCGCAATAATCACTTTGGGGACTCACTTCCTCTTTAAAGCATAAGAGCCTTAGGCATAGGGTCCATCAAGTGTCGTTGCCCAACCTCTTGTATTGCAACACACCCTCCTATAATAATTCAGGGATGTATGTCTACTTGTATAAATATATATATATATATATATATATAGAGAGAGAGAGAGAGAGAGATAAAGATATGAATCTACAAAAGAAGTTGGTTAAACTTCCAGTGTAATAAAGGGGCAATCATAGTCATCGACACATAAATATTTCAGAGTAGCAATTTGTTTTGGAATTTAAAAGGAAGGGAGACATGGGGTATCCAGTATCCTTGCACATGGGGTCATGGCCAATTTTTTTTTTTTTGACTTAGAATCTTCTCCCGTTGGTGTGTTGGGGAGGAGATCACTAGTACCAATTAGAAGGTGTCACACACCTTTGCATGATTTTCAACACATGTGCACACAAATCAATGAATTGATTGACACAAAGTGGGTGTGTGGGGCATTCTGATTAGATGTTGTTGATTTCGTTGTCAACACCAACTATGTGTAGATTGAGTATTGGCTTTGGACTTTGAGTATCGACTTTCAAACTTCGTGCACTAACAACACCCGCATGGACAAAGAAACAAAACAAAAGAACACCATGATGCTATGTATACAAGCTGAGTAAGGCATGATGCTATGTATACAAGCTGACAAAAAACAAAACAAAAGAAAACTATGATGCTATGTAGTCATGCATTGTACTTACTCGTGGTTGACTCGATCCAACAATCAATGGAGTCGGCAACTGTATCCAGCGATCAAAGCAAAGTCAACAGTGCAATCCAAATCACCATGGGCCGAGACGAAGATGAAATCCGTAGTATACAGATTACCCACACCAATCCATTAGGAACTGACTCCCTTATCGATCTGAATTCATCGATTCACTCAAGCTCCAAAATTGAAATGCTAAGGAATTCAATAATGAAGAGTAGCCAGAAGATGAGGGAAACAAGAAAGAAGGATAAGTATGGGCTCTCTAATAGAGTCCTTACCAATAATAACAACAAAATTAAGAGAAATATTTACTATTAATACATACCATAAGTTAATATTTTTAATTAAAGGGTATTTATGTCCTAGTAAAGTTTAGTATACTCCTTGTACTTTTATTAGTAGAATGATATATATATATATATATATATATATATATATATATATATAATAATTTAAAAATATATTTCTAGGAGAATGACAGTCTCCGCATGCGAAAGGCACGTGCCTCTATAAGCCACCACGTGTCCCTTTTAACACTCATGAATTTAAGTCGATTAAGCTTAACTACAGTTAAAGAGGACAAAGTGGGACATGTGGTGGCCCGTAGAGGCGTGCGCATTCCACTAGGCAGAACGCACCCATATTTCTATTATATAAACAAATATCAAAAACAAGCCAAGCAAGCTTGAACACCTTTATGCCTAACTAGCCAGCTAGGGATAATGTGAAGGATGTGATATTCACCATGTTGATTGTCTAAATAGGAAAAAGTTATTCTTTCTGTTCAAACAAACTCCCATGCCAAAATCTATGACATTGTTTCTCTCCTGCTAACACGTTTTTAATCTGAATGAAATTCATAATATCCGTCGACCCAATTAACGCACATAATTTAACTAGCTAGGTATTTTGCCCATGACACATAGGCGGGTGAAGGTTGGTCTTAATTTCTTTTCTAGACAACCATCTACTAACATGACATCAACCCTCTTCCTATATTTCAGCTTGAGACTGGCAATTTGTTGTTGTATAATATTGATTACTATTACATAATAGATATTTTAAGTTATCATACAATATACCATAATGTATGTTTGTTGTTGTCTAATATTGATTACCATCACATAAAATATATTTTAATATATCATACAATATACCATAATGTATGTATAAATCAAATAAAGATCTGATGGTTAAAATTTTGAAATTAAAGGTTGTGGCGTTTTGGCTGCTATTAAATCAAGACCAAATGACTGTTATACAATGTGGGACTCTCCATCTGAAAACCTTTTTAGGAAAAACTAATATCCTACAAAAGTATGCCAAAAAACTATTCTACAATCTTCACACATAGATGTAGGAATGTAGGCCAAAATAGGAAAACAAGTGTAAGTTGAAACTCTATAATTTATAAAGACGCTAAATAACAAATATATATATATACTAGCGGCGACCCTGTGCGATGCATGGGATAAGAAAACAAAGCATTAAATTTGATATAATTTGTATAGAATGTAATAAAATAGTTGTATTACGTTACTCTAAATGACAATGGTCAACATTGTGATACACATAAATAATTATATTTACACTTACAAAAATATAAGCAAAACCTTATGTGATGGATGGGAAATAAGAGAAAAGAAAACTCAAAGAATCCGAGAAATGCTCAAGGCCTAAGAGCTAGTAAAATGTTTAGTTGTGACACATACAGGTAGAATTTTATATTATACCATTTCCTTGCTTATAGCTCTCAAGTAATCTCTGAAATAAAGAGGATAAATCAATTAATATATTTCAAATGTCACATATCAAGAATATATGGGTTCAGGTCGGTTATTTGGATCTGTACACTATCAATATGCATATTGTCTTCTTCATGGAAAAAATTTAGAGACCGGAAAGAGGCTGTTTCACTAACGTAAAAACATACCAAAACGGATAGTCTTTGTCCTGTTAGAACAGTCAGTGGAGTCTGAATAATTTTTTCCCAGCCAATACTAATTATGATCATCGGTGATCGTATTACCGCCTGAAAACATTAAAAAAACCTACGTATTTTTGTAAAGAACTTGCTACCCCGCTTTTTAGGAATTTGATCTAGAAATATTTATATTTTTTCTTTAAAACTTGATACACAGGCAGAGCAGTTTTCATTAATGGAGTTCGACCATCCAAGCCAGCATTGTTTATCGAATCAAATAAACCAAACCATCACCCACAAGGCTACAACTTCGAAAAGGAGAAATAAAATCAAGAGAAAATCATTGATAAACAACGATTAGGGATATATGACTCACCAAACTAACTCAACGACTTAAATAGAAAAATTGTAATGGATTATAGCGGAATTCGTCGTTGCAACAGGCCGGGCTAGAGAAATCCATTTCTAGTCCAAGTAGTGCAAAAGTAGAGGAAGGTCCTGTTCTAGTCCAATGAAAGTGATTGTTTGAGAGAGAGAGAGAGAGAGAGAGAATATGCGGGGTGTTGTAAAGAGAGGGTGTGTGTGTGTGTGAGAGAGAGAGAGAGAGAGAGAGAGAGAGAGAGAATATGCGGGGTGTTGTAAAGAGAGGGGTGTGTAGTTTTGAAGATAGAGAGTCGTGAGAAAAAATAGAAAGAGATTAAGGTGCAAGGTGAATGGATGCATCTCTTTAAGGGAGCCACATCATAACTTTTAAAACATTTAGATATGAATGTGTAGAGAACTCTGGGATTGGAATTTGGAATTTGGGGATCAAAGAGGGTGCCACGTAGGATCCAATTGCTATTAGATATAGTATAGATATATACATGAGTAAACAGTAATGGTGAATTTTTTTGGTAGAATACATAGAATTTTTGTGTTTAATAGGATTAGCTAGTAAAGAGCTTGACTTTTAAGCCCTAAGAAGTAGTGTCGGGTTTGATAAGTGGAAGCACTCATAATTTAGGGCCGGGCTAGGGCTTGGTTGATTGAAGTCTGGGTTTCGGCGGTCCTATATATCTATAATATAATTATTTATGATATATATTAAGTGTATATATAATATATTATAAATTTTATCATTCAAACCTAAGTATTGAAATGTGATGCATTTTTTCGGGCTTGGGTAATAACAATTATTTTTTAATCTTTAAGGGTGATTCTAGGCGCACATCAACATTTGATGCCTATACACCAACTTTAAAATTAATTACTAAGCGCACGCCAAACCATCTTCTTCCGTCAGTCTCTGACCAAACACCATAGCTCCAACACATAATCATCAAATTTGATATAGACCAAACAAAAATCTTTATTCATTACACTCTCCACCAACATATCAATATCAAAACCACAGTTATCTCTCTGATCTAAATCTCCATCTCCCTCATCTACGCCCTTACAATCTTGACCTCACTGTGTTACTAGTACCTTTACATACGTATTCCACTAACCCGTACAAATTTTATCAGCCATTAAAGTGTTTTCTAATTCTCTTTTGCCTATTTTGTAACGGCCACTCAAATTATTGTCTTGGCATTTTTCTATTGGTATTGGGTTTCTTTGTGATTGGAGAGAGAGTTTTCAGGGTTTTAGGACTTTTACCTTTTCTCATTGATTTATTGTTGTTTTTGAGGTTGGTTTGTGATTTCAAGCAATGTTTTAAAACCCAGACAAGACACTAACCCGATCAAGGGGACGGGTTGGTCCAAACCGGTCGAACCGTTGGGTCAATCCGAGTTGACCTAATGACACTAAGTAATGCCATAAAAATATTTAATATTAATATTTTTTCCTATTAACAAATCTGATTCGAGATATATAATTTTTTGGGTGATTCAAGATATTAAAATAATATATAATTTAAATAAGAGGAAGAACCTCTTAAAATCAATGGAAAACCCTGATTATGAACTAATAAAAAATGAGATTATTATTCAAAATTTCAAAACCAAGGAAAAAAACCGTATACGAACCCTTCAAATCAATAGAAAAAAGAATGGTTTGATCTCACCTCACATTGGCTTGAGTTCTACTTTTGTTTAATATATTGTATTTTAAGATAAATAAGTCAAAGTAAATATATATTTTTCCATGACCCCGACGGTTCAACAAAAACCACCTGGGTCACACTGGTTTGGATGGTTTTCAGTGGGTCACCCCGGTTTTGGTATTCAACCCATCAAAGGATCAACCCA
This sequence comes from Tetracentron sinense, assembly GCA_015143295.1. Lineage (NCBI taxonomy): Eukaryota > Viridiplantae > Streptophyta > Magnoliopsida > Trochodendrales > Trochodendraceae > Tetracentron > Tetracentron sinense. Next base: position 34,836,389 of record CM026560.1, read on the forward strand.
ACCCATTAAGGTTACCGGTTCGACCCACCGCCCCGGTTTTAAAACACTAATTTCAAGGTAGGTTTAGTGTATTTCCAGGTGAAAAAAGGCTTTAGCTTGTGTGGCTGTGGTGGTGAAATTATATATATATATATACAAAAGAGGGAAAAAGCCCGGCCTGGCCCATGTAAGGGCCGGGCTAGTGCTTCATTCTTTTATGTCTAGAGGGTTTGGGCTCAATACTTTAGGGCTGGGCTGGGCTGGAAAGCATGTGCCCGCCCATTGACCGACCTATATAAATTGACTTGCCGAATGTGTTTCCAAGGAAAGCTAGGGTTTTTGTCAGCCCAGGTACGTTATCCACCGCGCTTCGTTGAAATGCAACCCTAATTTGATATTTTCTGAGATCAACTGACGAACACGATCATTTGGGGAGGGCTCAAGAGGTAAATCTGAAACCTAGTTCTTCATTTATTCTGAGATTCCCTTAAGACCGTTCTCGCCTATATTCTGACGAAATTACTGCACAGTATTATCTGTTTCTGGCGATTCTTAGATGTATCAGAAACCCTAGATTTTCTATTTGTATTTATAGGGTTAAAGAAATCTGGAAGATTGATTGAGAAAGATTCTCTATTGTATTCTATGTAGCTCTTTTGGATTGTTGCTGATATGGCAATTCTGTCAATTTATATAAGCTTGTTGACGATTATTTTTCTTTTGTTTTGTTGATTGGAGAACTCAACTAGCTTCATCGGCTGTAGAGTACGAGTTCATGCTACTTGTATAATTTGATTTGAGTGATTGCCCAGGGGATCGAAATTGATTTCTAATTGTTAGTTAAGCAGATTGGCCATAGTTTCCACTTTAGTTTGGTTAAAATATAACTAGAACGACATAGTAGAGGTCTTCTTTCGTTTGTTCAGGATCTGGGTCATTCTGGAATTGTGTAAGAGTTGTAGGGTAAGGGTTTATTTTCTACCATGTGTAGTGGGAATTTATTACTAAATCCATTCCATGGTACAAACATTATTTGGACTGGATTACCTTGCTCGTTTGATCAAGACCTGAATTTGTTTCTAAGAAAGTTTAAATTTTGGTCAGTGTTTATTGGGCATGTAAGAGGTTCCATGTATTGAAGTCTCCTTAAGTATTCGGAACAACCACCTCCAAACTTCAACAGGGGGACTTCTGTAATCTGTATATTGTATCGTTATAGAATTCAGCAGCAGAAACATCATTTCTAGAAAAGCGATCAATTACGATAGAATAAAACTTTGTATCACTATAAAAATTGAAAACAAAAGTAGAAGTTAATGAAAGATAATTAGATAGGTAAGGAACTTAAAAAGGACATAAGCCAAGACACTATGTGGTGGACGAGTAAAGTTTCTTTTCTTTGAAGTGCTAGAAGCCTAGAATATCACATAAGGCGTATCAAAAAGGAACTGATTTAAGTGGGGACAATATTGTAAGGGAATCTCGGACCAAATTGATTTTAGCAAGTTGGATACATATGATTATTTGCATGCCTCTCATTGGTGCGATGGGCATTTTTTGTACATTAGTTGGCATCACTTAACTCCAAAGAAGTGTTGGTCTTCACTTGAACTACATGATGATGGCCTCTTGCTGCACAATTTGAAACGCGTAGACATCCCTTAATATTATCAGGCTGACACTTATATTGACGATGTCACCATTTGATTTTATGTCTGGATTTTAGTACTCTCCGGAAGTGGCCAAGTTCCTCTTAAATGTGTTAGTGTTGGCACAACAAAAACACAGGGACCATATAATCATCAATATCTAGGGATATCCCAGCCTGGGTGCTACCTTGCTTACATGTTTTTTCATGGTCCGGGTTAATGAGTGTGTGTTCCCCACATATATCAATTTTGGCAATCTTCCTCCAATATATGCTGGGTTTCCTGTACGAGAATTTTGTACCTAAATTCTTAACTTTGCAAGCTTACCATGTAGGCGGCAGTATTATACTTATCATTATTTTTTGATGGGTAATGATGGAATATTTCAAAGGAAAACAAAGTAGGTACTCTTCAGGATGTTTGATTCTCAAGGTACATAAATTTCCTATCTGCATCTTCTTCTGCAACATCTCATTAATGCTCCTCCAAGTGTTTGGCTATATGAAATATCATATATGATACTGATCAATGGTAGTGGCAAGTTTTGTGACCCTTTGGCCACATTAGATGTCCACAAAAGGGTATTGGAGGAGTTGCAACCACGAGCATTCCCACTAAATGTTGTGGGTAAATCTGAAAACCTTGAGGAAGAGGTAAAGCATTCACTTCTATAAGTTGTTGATAGTCCTTAGGAATCCCTCATATCCCTGCTAAACTGGTGCTACCACAGGAGCAACTATTAAAGTTCAATTTGATCCAAACTCACTCTTGTTCTATCTAATTGTGTTCTATTTTCTAGTCATTCTTTGATCTCTTCTAATAAGTGACTGCTTGGTATTTCTGTTCAGAACTTAGTATATTTATTTAACAGAAAAACAGTATAAATTTTATTTTGCTGTTGTAGGCTTTGTACAGGGCCTTATATCATTTTGATATTTATTAGAGGATATCAAGCTATTTATCAATATTAAATAGAATTTCATGAAGCGTAAGTGTAGATGCAAAATTAGGGAAGAGATTCCCTAGATACAAAGTGTTTCCATAGTAACTAAGTTTTCCGATTTTTCCAAAAAAATTCAAAATATTCACAAATTTTTCATTGAACGATTAATTAACGAAGCATTTACATTTTGTTTTTTAAATACTACTTTTTGTTGTTGAAAAAGTCTCAAATTTCACAAATTAAACACGAATTTTTAAAAAGTCTTGAATAAGTAACTAATATATGTCTCGTATTTGTCTATAATTTTCATAATTAGTAATCTTAATATTTATCTTTTGATATCTTGCCCAACATTTTCCCGATTTTTTTTTTGAATTTTGCCAATTATTTCTAATTTTTCCTAAATATTTCCTGATCTTTGATCCGACTTGGTAAATATGTTTCTACCTACATATTAGCCAAAAAAAGCTGCTAATTTGTTGGCTTCTCTTAAGGTATGAGAACAAATGACTACCATCCCTCCTGCAAATTCTTTAGTATGGTCTGGAACTTTGACCATTCTCCTCAAACCACTACCCTCATTTTGCATCCATCTAATAGTGTGCCGATTCACCATCCATTTACAAAGGTTCCAAAAGGTTATCTTTGAGGAATTTGAAAGAAATTTTCACTATTATGCACAGATTGTCGAGCGAAACGGTCCATCATTCTTTTTTGGCACTGCAAGTTCTCATCAGAAGGATAGCATTTCTGTTTTAGAGCAGGTTGATGTAGCCTGGGCAACCCGTAGATCTTTCAGGGATCTAATCAACGGGCGGCTTGTAGGAGTGTTTCACATCAAGGCAAAGTCCCGTGGAGGATGACTACCTTTGCTATTTGTTGGAGCGTTTGGAAAGAAAGGAATAGTTGCATATTTGACGAAAAGTCAGATGTCTTGTTTTGTGATCACTTGGGTAGTGTTGTTTCTTACTTTTGGTGCTCTTTGGTCGCCAGGATTTCAAGGACGTTAGAGCAGCAGTTTTCTTTTTTCTCATTAGGCAGCTTTTTGATTGATTTTCGTTAGCAAATTGTATGGTTTTGGCTATTCTCCATCATATAAGATAACTTCTTTTGTAACCTTTTTCTGAAAAAAACTTTTTACTTTTTTTTTTGTAAAGAAGAGGGAAAAATTCTGTAATATGGTCTTACTATATGCATGAGGATTAGGTTCAGTTCCTAAAAAAATGCTTTGCATATGGGATTTTCTTATTTCTAGTGATTACTTCTATCATATTATTGCAGGCTTTTTCCATCTCTACGAGATACAAATGTATTCCTCTAGGGGGAGTAATATATATGGGCAGCAGTCTTATACTGCACAACAGGCATATGGACAAAATGTAAGTGTATATTTCATAAAATGCACTCATGTGCGAATTTTTTTTTTTTTGTTGTGCTTCGAAAAGTATGGCATAGTAGTTTTTTTTGGGCGGAGTTTAGTTCTTCGAGTTTTAAAGTTGCATGGATTTGTTTTGGTATAAGTCTTATTTTGTCTTTATTTTGTATCTCTGTAGTCGGGACCTGCTGCTGCTGCTTATTCTGGCAGTTCTGTTGGAGGACCTGATGGTGGCTCTCAACTATCCATGCCCTCTCGACATACATCTATGCTAGGTGGTTCTCAAGAAGCAGATATTGGTGGATATAGAGCCCATCCTTCAGCTGCAGCTCATTATGGGGGACAATATGGGGATTTGTATGGCTCGTCTACTTTGAGCAATGCTCAACAGGTTAGAAGTTTGATTTGTTTTCTACATAGACCATGACCTTAAAGTAACTTTTACATTGGGCATTAAGTTTCATCTCATGAATTAGTTCTTAATTTATATATTGTATCTTCGTTTTTAGTCATTTTGGATATACGTGTTGCTAATTTTTTCTTATTAGCTATAGATAAATTTTAAGAGAAATTAAGAAAATATTATTAGTACAAGATACCCATACACAATTTGTATGTTGGGTTGATAACGTATTGCAGACTCTATAATCTATATGCATGTGAGAGTTAAGAGATTTCTTTTCACTATAGAAGGCAAATAAGGTGGCATTTATCCCTTGCCATGGTTATTATCAGATCAATTTCTAAAAATAAAATAAGAAATTATTGGTATCAATGTGGATAAATTATTTTCTCAGTTGCTGATCAACCAATTTAAGAAACTTATCTTGGATATACACAAAAATGATTTTAAAAAAAGATACAAAGAAATGCATGGAAACTTCAAACAAAAACTTTTTAAATGCTAAGATGAAGTAAAATTTATGCTTTAAGTCCCATCCAATAACTACCATTTGAGCCATTCATATCATACAACACGTTGTCATTATGTCATAAAAGAAACGGATATACGATATGTATATTATGTAGTAATATATCAACGTGTTATGTAATGGTTTCAATTGACACTAATCTAATCCATAATGAGTCACACTACAAAAAAAAAAAAAACTAGGGTATTTTATGTAAAATCCATTATGGCTGAAATATCGATATGTAACAACTGTTATGGGGACTAAATCACATCTTAATCTATCTTCCTATTTACTGCAATGTCGTACATACAACTATTGATAACACAACACCAGTTGGTCCCATAGTTGCAAGATTTGCGCCAATAAACAGTAGCAAAACTTTCCACTAATTATTAATCTTTATTTTATTGAAATGAAGGTAAATTATTAAATTAAAAGGAGAAAAATTTGAAATCATTATGCCATTAAATCTATTTATTATGCCTTTTTTCAAAAAAGAGTGATGGAAAAGCACATTACCCTGCCATTTGCTTCTGTCTCTCTCCTCTCGTTTCCCTCTCTTCTTTCTCTAGTCAGGTGACATGCAGTGCTACTGAGTTGGATTTGATTCAATCAATTATCTCTTGTCCATTCTCTCTCTAGAGAAGTTTCGTGGCACACAACTCTTTATTATTATTATTATCGATAATCAGTATTTAATTAGAATAACTGAGAAAAGCCTATAGATTCACAAACGGTGAACCAAAAAGAGAAACATAAAGGAAAGCTAATATCGTAGCTACACTTGGCCAACAATGCGACCCAAACTATGAAAAGAGATTAGCTACCTCCAAATTCTCCACATCATTCTTGAAGGAGATCCATTCAAACTTTCTCCAGCGACAATGATTCTAGGGGTGTATCCGAACTGGGCTAGCTCGAAGTTCGGCTCGGCTCGACTTGATTAAGCCCGGCTGGAGCTCGAAAATTAGGCTCGATTGAGCCGAGCCGAGCCGAGCTATTTTTTGAGTTTGAAAATGTATTCAAGCCGAGCTCGAGCCAACGCTTGTTTGATACGATTTGGCTCGAAGTTCGACCCGATTGAGGCTCGGTTTGGCTCGAGCTCGGCCCGACTTTAAGATTATATAAAAAAATAATATATTATATTTACATACACATCATTATTATATATATAAATAATATAATTATTATATATATAATAAAAATATTATTATTTTTATTTAAAAATTATTATTTAGTAATTCAATCTGAGCTCAATCCAAGTCGAGCACAAGCCTAATCGAGCAGATTCAAGCCCGAGCTGGATGAATCTGTCAAGTCAAGGTCAACGTACGTAGCAGCAAGGATGGTGCATTGCCTATTTCTCGTTCTCGCTTGGGAGCCAAAACGAACACGCCTGCTACCTACTGTACTGGACCTTTGACCAGGCATTCTACCCTTGTCGAATCGGAACCAACCACCACTGCATTGCGCTCGAACAATTGAGCGGCCGCCGGCCAACAACTTCCGTGCATAGATATAGATTCATTCTTCGTACCTGGTCCAGCCTCACAACCCTTCGCGGGTTGGTAAGAAGTCAGTCTTGTTTGGTAAGACGGAATTGAACAAAGAAAAGAGAGTGCGGAAGGGGCTTCAGTGTATAGAGAGGACCTCACCTCGAGCATAGATGAGAAAATTTCAAACCGAGTCGAGCTCGGACATAGTTGACGAAATTTCAAACCAAGCCGAGCAGGGCCAAGCCTGGCTCGAATACACCCCTAATGAATTCTCCTGAAAGATGCATCTGTTTCGCTCATTTAGATCGTCCAAGAGATGGCACCTGGAAGGGAGGCCCATAGGGGGTCCGATCGAGCTCCCAAGTCCCAACGACAACGAGTGCTAACAAAATAAAAAGCCTTGGAAGGAGCAGGGGGAAACCTAGGTGACTTTGAGATGAGATAGAAAGTAGTTCCAGATGCCCTTCGTGCAATGTAGTCAAGGCGTCTAGGCGATGCTTAAGCGATTAGCCCCGACTAGGCGAGGCGTTGCCTAGGCGATAAATTTAATATAAATATATATATAATTATATATATATCACGTATATATATAACATCCAAAAGACCAAAACTCCACACCTACATTCCACAAAAACATAAAATAAAAAGTCTATTACAATCATTCATCACATAACCAAAGACATGTTAACATAGTGGAGTATTAAACATTTCAAAATCTAGGCAAAATACCCAAATTCGTGTCATTGTCCATGTATAATATTAGGCAGAGCCCCCTACGATTGCCTGGGGGGGTGGCAGGGGGGGCAGCGCCCCCCTGCGACGCACGAAGCCCAGATTGCGTCGAAAACGATATTTTTAGTGAAAAAAATTGATATTTTTAGTGAAAAAAAAAAGATTTAGAATCTTATTACTACTTCATTATATGTTTTTATATTATTGGAAAATTTTGGATTTTTTTAAAGCAAAAAAAAAAAAATTTTTTTTTTTTAACTAGGATCGCCCGCCTAGAGGGGCGACGCAGGCCTAAAATCGCCTAGGCGACGCCTTGACTACACTGCCTTCGTGTAGGAGCAATGTTAGAACAAATGATCAATCAATTCCTTTGCAGCCAGTCACATCATGCAGTGATTCACAAAACTCCAGCCTCTGTTTTGGAGACAATTCAGAGTCACGATTTTATTCAAATATGTTGTCGACGGAAAAAAAGAAACCTTTGATATGACACATTGGGGTGCCACACAACCCGAGGGGGAAATCGAGGATAGGTACAAGGCTTCAAAGCCTGCAAAAATGACCTCACAATGAACCAATCTTTGTTGTCCTTTGACCAAACTTGGATATCCCTACATGAAGGGAAATGAATAAACTCGAGACATGACATAAACCCTACAAAGCTGCCAAGTTCCCAATCATTAAAGGGCGCTTAAACCCAAGAATACAGACAACTGACTCAGCCCTCCTCTCAACCATGGACACAATGGACGCATGTTGCTCAATAAATATCAAGAAGAGGGTCCTAACTCCTAAAATCTAGGTACAGGTTATTTGGGCCAGAGAATACTTTGCGTTATTTCATGAACAGATAAACAGCGACATTAGAAAAGAAAGAGAACATAATACATATTACAGAGAGAAAATACAGTGTATTTTGCGTTGCCGCTGCGAGTTGGACCGTAACTTGTTACGTAACAGTAATGGCATTACATAACGGTTTTGGGCAGACATGTTATGTACACCAAAATTGTTTATTTAAAAATTCTGATATCAGATAACCCTGGTATACACAACTTAAAAAACATTAAGTTTGTGGAGAATTATTATCATCATTACTTGAGCCCTCAACTCTCTTCCTAGAGTCACCCAATAAACCTGAACCTGATTACAAAGTTGCTCCCTTAGCATCATGTTTCTCTGCGCGTACACAATCAAGAATTTCCCTCATTGCATTCCCAAATTCTCGAGGATGCAGTTTGCAGCTATGCACTTTAGGATACCCATGAGCTAAATGTTCCTGCACCTAGGTTATCCCATCACCATGCAACTGGAGCTTTCACCTTTTAAACTTTATCCACAATCTATTTTCTTGATTAGGTCCCCATGTCCATGTTGCCATCCAATATGGTACCTAGTTCTGACTGTGTGCGTGTGTTACTTGATACCCTTCCAACCAAAAAAAAATGTTGTCATCCAATATTAAGTGGTGGATGTCTTCTTCTTCTATGAGACTTATCAAAATTGTAACCGGATTGAGTGTTGGACTAAACCACCAAGGGGTTGAAGTTCTCGGATTGGCAGGTCTTTTAGGTATCAAAGTATGGATCATGATTCAGTTCCCCCCATTACAATCTCAATGGGGTTCTTTTTTGTGAGACTTTTATGACATTGTTTTAAATGGGGACAAAATTTAACAGACGTTTGACACCCAAGTGACTTTATGGAGTTAGATAATGTGTAATTGGGTGCTTATCTAGTGTGAACCATCTAAGGGTGCACACGGTTCGGTTGGGGTCGGTTCTAAGAAATTTTGGGATCGAACCGTCGGTTCTCGGTTCTAAAAAAACCAACCCAAGACCGAACCGTAGAGCTCGGTTTGGAAAAAAACCAACCCAGAACCGAACCGAAGAGCCTCGGTTCGGTTCGGCCCACGGGTCCTAATGTCGATAAATTTTGGGCCCAATGATGCTTGGGCTAGACCATCAAGGCAATAATGACTTGGCCCCTATAGATCAACATGGGATCTGTGTGGCTTCTCCAAAGGCCGAAGCCCATTTACATGGGCTCTCTATAAGGAATTAAAGGGTTCTTAAAAAAAAAATTATAGGCCAGACCAGTTCAGTTCGATTCTCACACGGTTTTCGGTTCGCAGGTTTCACATTCGGTTCTTAGTTCGGTTCGGTTCGCGGGTCCACATTCGGTTTTAGTTCGGTTCTCGGTTCGGTTTCAAATTTGAACAAACTAGAACCGAACCGAAGAAAATCGGTTTACATAAATTAGGAACCAGAACCGAACCGAACCATTAAAAAAACCGAACCAAACCGAACCATGGTGGTCGGTTCGGTTCACGGTTTGACCCAGACCCATGTGCACCCCTAGAACCATCTAGACTTAGATTCACTCTCATCCCTTTACAAGGATGATCTTTAGCGCACAATTCGTAACTCGTAAACATAGTCTCCTTAAGCTGATGTACTGATTGCTTGCAAAGCCCCCATATTTATTGGCGTGCAGATTTATTTTGCTTATTCCCTGCAAGGTTCTAAATATCGAAAATATCGGCGATATATCGCCGATATTTATCGGTATCGGCACTTGCCGACATATCTATGTGGTGTAAGGTATTTTTTACATGATTTCGTGAGTTATCGCCGAAATATCGGTGATATCGACGATATGTCGTCGATATCTCACCGATATTGACCGAAATACTTGCACCCAAATTTTTTTCCCAATTTTTCAAAGGTGCAGTATTAGCCATCCAAAAAATAAAAGTTCACGGACTAAAATCAGTCCTCAATCATGATTTAGAAGAAGAAAAAAAAAGGAAAAATGGTCTGAGACTTGAGAGGAGAAGAAAGAAGAAGGAAGAACCGAAGTAAAGGGTACATACCTGTGAAGCTTCATCGCCATTGCCGTGAGAACTGAGCTGCTGCCTTCACTGATTGCGAAAGCCCTAGATTCCTAGATGCCAAGGTCGAGCTTATCCTTCTTCCCTTTTTCGAGCTTTGCATGTTGGGTTTTTTTTTTTTTTTTGCTTGGGTTCTGTAGTTCTTCTGAAGTATACGAAGACTTAAAGAACCCTTATAAAGGTTATGCTAACATCACTCTGTTTTAAATCTAAAGAACTATGCCAACATCACTCTGTTTTAAACCTAAAGAACCCTTATAAGGGTTATGCTAACATCACTCTGTTTTTAAACCTAAAGAACCCTTAAAGAGTTATGCTAACTTCACTCTGTTTTAAACCTAACAAGGTCAAGGTATTGCTAACTTCACTCTCTGTTAAAACCTTTAAGTGTTTTAAACCATAACAAGGTCAAGGGTAATGCTAAGTTTACTCTTTGTTACTAATGTTCTCTTTTAATTATTTTTAGTATTATTACAAAATAAATAATTTCTTCATAATATTTTATAAATTAAAAATTATTTATAGGTAATAAGATTATGCCATAAGGGCTTTTTAGTAATATTAAAAAAATTCTTTATAATATTTTGTAAATTAAAATTTATTTATAGGTAATAAGATTATGCCCATAAGCTCTTTTTAGTAATAATAAAAAATTAATAATTTCTTAATAATATTTTATAAATTCAAAATTATTTATAGGTAATAAGATTATGCCCATAAGGGCTTTTTAGTAATATTAAAAAATTAATAATTTCTTATTAATATTTTATAAATTCAAAATTATTTATAGGTAATAAGATTATGTCCATAAGGGCTTTTTAAAAATAAACAAAATATACTACCACTTTAATTAATCAGTAATCACTTAGTTATAATTTATAAATTAACATACTATTTTTAGTACAAATTTTTTTAAGTTAACATACTATTTTTAGTACATAATTTAAATATATATATATATATATATTTCTAAAAATAATGTGCATTATAAGAAATTATATTATATGACAAAAATTAATATGTTAAAAACTAATATTGATTTATTATACACCCAATTTAATGTATGTTTGTATTATTCTGAATCAAATAAATTATTAATTTATGATTGATTGAGATATGAATGAAACATGAATCAATCATGTATTATCGTCACTCGTCAGCATACATCTTTACTCTGTTTGCATTGCATCTCTTATGTATATTATTATTATTTTTAATGTTTTTATTCTAAAAGGTGTATTAACATCTATTTTAAAATTTCCTGAAGTTTCACTGAAAAATTTCATGTTTTACCTCATTTCTTTGTCATTTTTCCAAAAATCACCGTTAAACGATATATCTTCCGATATATCTCCGATATATCTTTTTTCGCGGCTCCAACATGTCGAGCGATATCGACATTTAGAACCTTGATTCCCTGGTAAGGACATTACGAAAACTTATTCCTTGATGAAGTTCGTGATTGGTAGAAAGAGAAAGGAAAAGAGAGTTATATACATAGTTATTATTTGTGGTATTCCTAAAAGTTTTGTTTCTTTAATTTAATAATTATTCAATTTGATGTTTTTTGTTAATGAAAGGGAATTGGAGTGTCATGTATATGCATAGGAAACATACAAGTATTGAGTTGCAAGTTTGCGCATAAAATAAATAATTAAAATTCCATGAAATGTATGACAGGCACATGGGTGTGATTTACATACAGATTACCCGAAATATTTAACAAATAACATACGATTAGACATATGGTCCTAACCATTAATTTCCAGGTCAGTACATGTCGAAACCTTTCTTCAAAGTGTTCTGATTAGAGGGAAAGTTGAAACTTAGCATAGGTGGTATGGTACTTTGCTTCCATTGAATGAATACATTTAAGTTCTATCTCGGACTTTAGTGGAGTTGCAATGATTGAGGCCACATTAGTGATCTCATTTTGGTTTGTGCTTTATTTATCTGCAGTATGTTGTTATGGTGTATATGAAATGCCGCGGGTGTTCCGGTGGCTAAGGGTTCCTTTGGAAGGCTGCAAAACTGTAGTGCAAATTGAAAGTGTTGGGAAACATTTATGAAGAAGAAAAACATCTCCCGTCTCCCTAATATTTAAACCACCTCTATTTTGGTGTTATTTCGTGATTCATATCATCACAACCATTGTGACAAAGTCCGGGTTTGGGAATAATTCGGCAAGAATCAAGTTCAGAAAAATCCAGGAAATATTCGTAAACAATCCAGGAAAAAAATAATAATTATACAAAGATACCCAACAATTTGATTAGTTAATATACAAATTAAGCAATTTACTTTGTTGGACTAAATGAATTATTGTAAAATTCGTGAATAATTCGTGAAATTCGGAAATAATTTGCAAAATTTTCGAATAATTCGACAAACCTAAAATTCGCAAATAATTTGGCACACCAAAATTTTTGTTACTATGTTCACAACATCATTGGACCAATAAACAGATTCATTCTTCGTTTCAAAGAAGCGTTTTACATTTTCTTTTCCTAATTTTGTTTATTTGACTGTTAAAGTTGCATGTGTAATGTGTTTCATGGTTGTTAAATCCTTCCGATCTACGATTCGAATCCTATGATTTGAATCGAATCTCAAGCAAAACGATTCAAATCGCATGTGAAAATCTTAATTGGGTAAATCCCATTTGATTTATGATTCAGATTGTGATTCAAATTGTAAGATTCATGCAATTTGAGCACAAAACCCCTTTTATGGACTGATACTTATAACAAATATATTTTAAATATTTTTTATTCTTTCAATTTTCTAAAGGTTCTTTATATTTTTTAAGATGAGAAAAGAAATAGGAAAACCCTTGTTATGGACATGCCAAAACCACTATTTGAGTTTTCTCTCTGTTGATATGAAACGAGGAAAAAAGAAGAAGAAAATAGAAGAAAAGAGGAAGAAGAAAGAGGATGGAGTTAGAGAGTTGACTCTGAGAGAACTTGATAGTTTATTTTATTAGTCTTTTTAATTGTACATGTCTTTTAGTACTTGGTCTCATAGAACATGATTGCATGAGTTTAGTTTTGTTGTTTTATCTTTTATGATATTAGGGTTTTTTTTTATATTGAGTTCATTCACGTTTTGTATAGTATATGCAATGAAATGTTCATTACTTTATTTTGTCAATAGATATGAATGAAATCTTTTTGATGATGAATTATTCCATTTTTTTTTAATTAAATATTTTTTAAACAATTAAAAAAAAAAATGGATTGAATGTTACGATTTACGATTTGAATCGAAGCTATCCTAAAACGATTTTAAGATTCAATTACGATTTAATAACCTTGATGTGTTTACCTCCAAAATAACTTGATACTGTCCATGAGTTAAAAATCTACAACAAGAAATCTAATCAAAACTCCGAGTTCTAGATCTGTTCCAAGGTCTTATGCCTTCAAAATTTAGCTGTGGAGGGAGATTCTAGTAATGCTATTTGTTGGGCTTATGGCAAATAAAAGTCCCTTGGAGATTGTCTCATATTGTTGATCATATTCGGTGCTGGCCTTCTAATTGAATCATCCTGTTCTCTCTCCCTCATTCCAAGGTTGACTAATATGAAGTGGTTGTTCTTCCCTTGGAGATTGTCTCATATTGTCATATGCGGTGCTTGTGTTATTATTGAAACATCTTGTTCTTCCTCATTCCAAGGTTGACTAATATGACAGTGGTTGGTCTTGCCATTGGAGGAGTTGTTCGACTGTGTTCGTGTTGTAGCCTTACGGGCTTGATACCTGATCTTTTTGTTAATTTGTTCCTTACATTTTGTATTGCTATCTTTACCTGGTGGCAACACTTAACTGAGAGCGAATAACGTGGGAATTATTGAATGGAACATGATTGGACTTGCAGTAGTCATGTTTGTTACTACATTTTAGTTGTGTAATATATTCTTTTTTTGTATGTAGCAGTTGGATGCCAGGAGGATTGAATACTACTTTAGTACGATAATATATTCTGTTGGACTTAATTCGGTAGCATATATGCTTGTACAGGTTGCCGCAATGAGTGGCAAAGGAGTAGGTTCATCGGCTTTGCAAGGTCGTGGTGGTTATGCCTCAGCTATGCCAGAGTCACCTAAGTTTGTGTCTGGTGACTATTCATCAAGCCATGGATATGGTCACAAAGGTGATCAGTTTTCCGCTGGGAAGATTTCTGATTATACTACAATAGACAAACGACAGTATGGTGAGCATCAGAGTGCTTATTTTGGAAGGGACATGCAAAGTGAATCAACTAGATTATATGCTGATTCTGTTGGCCTTGGTCATCAACATCAGGTGTATTTTTCCGCAATTTCTGTTTGTTTTCATTTTGTTTAGTCCTTGTCTACATGTGTTTCTTGTTTTGCATAATAACCTGACGTTTTTTCCCCAATTTTTTGGATTCTGCAACAGCCTGATATGTACGATCGCATTGATCAGGTACCAGTTTTGGTTATATATAGATGTAAGGGTAGCACTAGTTCCACTTTCTTGCAGTGTAGTCAAGGCGTTGCCTAGGCGTTTTTGGGCCTCAATTGCCTAGGCGCCCCTCTAGGCGGGCGAAACTCACTTGACGTAGCATAGGCATCTAGGCGGTTGCCTAGGTGGTCCATACATAATTTTTTCTAAAAACCTATTTTAAAACCCTCTTTTCAACTCTCCTTTAAAATCCTTTAAAAACTCATTAAAAACCCTCTTTTAAACCATATTTTAAATGAGGTAATGATTAGCCCACCACGCATTTGACTATGTAGTCAAATGTTGTGTCCACGTGTCCCTTTTAATACCACTTTAACTATGGTTAAGCTTAAGAAAATTAAGGTTAATATATTTTTTTTCAAAAACTATGGTTAGATTGCTTAACCCTTGGGGTGAGTGAATCTTAACCGCCAATGATGGGTGTTAAAAATGGGGACAGGGACCAATGAGGACCGCACATTCCTTTATATTGGAATGCGGCGGCGTTAAGTTAAACATTTCCCATTTTAAACCCTATTTTAAAACCATCATTTAAACTCTTAAACCATATTTTAAAACCTTCTTTTAAAGTCTAAAAACGCTATCTTAGATATAGGTGGTGTATTTAAAATTTAAAAGCAACATCCAAAGTCAACACTCAAAATCACCTTAAATGTTAGAAAACTTCAAACTAATTATGTATCTATTATTTATATAATGTGTATATACTAATATTACATATAAATATATTTAATATATATAATATCGCCTAGGCGTCGCCTAGGCAGCGCCTCGCCTAGCCATGCCTAATCGCCTAGGCATCGCCTAGACGCCTTGACTACACTGTTTTCTTGTAAGAGTCACTTTGTACTTGTGATTCTTTCATTATTTGTATATTTGCTTGGTTTATCGATAAAAAAATAAAAGAGCTACTTTCTTCAAAGGAAAGGCATGTGTTGGTTCAATACATGTGTCTTTCTCTCAATTGAAGACAATAACACGTATTTCCCTTGAAGAAAATGACTTTAAAAGAGAGTGGAGCTAGCATTACTCATAGATGTAATGGTCAACACATGTATGTGTGTATTGAGTCTTAAGTTTTTGTCATCTGTCAAAATTAACATCCTTATTGTGGTAAAATGTTTATCAGGCCTCATTGCTTCGACAACAACAATTGCTGAAAGCTCAATCACTGCAATCTGCTTCTCTAGGTGGAAGTACCAGGTATTTGTCTATGATTGCAATATTTACCATTTGACCCATAATGGTGGTTTCTGTCGGGTAGCATGATTAGCTTTATGATTAATAGTTGTACTGTGGATTCCCCCCCCCCCCCCCCCCCCCCCCCCCTTAAATGGGATGCATAAATCAATCTTGCTCATTGTGTCATATGAAGACCTTTCTCCCTCAATGGAAATAGTGTTGTCCCCGTACAAAGCTTTGTTAGATACCCTTATCATTCGTACTACACTGAGTAGTGTACGCATTTCTGGCAGACCAACTGATTATATTGCAGCAAGGAGTGCTACTATTCATCATGCAACCCAAGATCTTAGCTCCTATGGTGGAAGAATGGATGCTGATCCTCAAAATTTATCAATGCTTAGTGGTTCTTCGTACGGTGGGCAACATGCTCCATCCATTTTAGGAGCAGCTCCGCAGAGAAATGTTGACGATCTCATGTATGCACAAGGTTCTTCGAACCCCGGCTATGGGGTGAGCCTGCCTCCTGGACGGGACTATGCCACAGGCAAAGGACTTCGGGGAGCATCACTCGAGTCTGATTATCCAGGTAGCATGCTGTCGCGTGGTGGGCATCTAAGTGTTGGAGGATCCAGGATTGATGAGCGCAAAGATGATAGAGGTGGGTTTCGTCGGGAGCTGGAGATAAGGGAGGACGAGCGTCGTAGAGAGCATTTGCGCGAGAGTAAGAAAGAACGTGAAAGGGAGAGGGAGCGCGAACGAGAAAGGGAACGCATTTTGGAGCGCCGAGACAAGGAAAGAGAAAGAGAAAGAGAACGAGAACGCAAACGTGTACCTGAAATTAAGCGTGAACGTACTCCACCAAGAATCTCTAGAGACCGACATGGTTCTTCTCTGATTAGGGATGAGCGACCTTTACGACGAGATTCACCACGTCACGAGGCTTCACATAGGTGGATCTTGATGTTTAATTTTCACCCTGCTATAGTTATGAATAGATTGCTGCTTGGTATATCGTGCAGCCTTCTTAACTAACTTTGTGCTCTGTTATGCTGAAGGCGTCACTCACCTGTAAAAGAAAAAAGGAGAGAATATGTCTGCAAGGTAAAACTATATAAGAACTTAGTCGTTCAGTGATATGTAGAAAATTGTCCTCTATGAGTATCTGGAGATGAGGGCTTCTTCGCAGAATTTAATCTTGTTTCTTCTTATTCTTGAGGGCTTCTTCGCAGAATTTAATCTTGTTTCTTCTTATTCTTGAGGGCTTCTTCGTAGAATTTAATCTTGTTTCTTCTTATTCTTTGGCTCTGGAGTGGAGGGTTTCTTCACAGGATTATCTTGTTTCCTCTTATCCTTTGCCTGCTGGATTTGAGAGTTCCTTTATATATTTTTTATTCTTTCCTCTCATCCTTTTGCTATCATTAGTACACTGAATCAATTTGTCACATGCCTCTTTCCGAGATATTTCTGTCAAATTAAAAGTTTCTGTTTCCTTGATTTCTATAGTTTATTCCAGGACTTCCATTTGTCCTTGATTTCTATAGTTTATTCCAGCACTTCCATTTGTCCTTGATTTCTATAGTTTATTCCAGGACTTCCATTTGTCCTTGATTTCTATAGTTTATTCCGGCACTTCCATTTGTCCTTGATTTCTATAGTTTATTCCAGGACTTCCATTTGAAATCTTAGGCCTCAATCACTAGAAATCTTTACTTTGTGTATCATAGTTCGTGCTATTAATGTTCATGGTAGATAATTGTCAACTAATAGTCATGCCAAGCAAGGAATTTCTTTCAGGTTAGAGAGTAGTGATTGAACACTTCATAAGTTGAGGCTCAAGAGTCGATACAAGACTCTGTTTTATGCTCAGAGACTATTTATTCCCTGCAATCTGCCTTGTTTTCCTGGGTTCTAGTTCATTTTTCTCTTATTCCGTGTATGAACCGTGTATGTATAGTTTCTTACTTTTGGTAATCTATGTTGTGTATCTGCAGGTTTATCCATCCTGTTTAGTGGATGTTGAAAGGGATTATTTGTCAATAAATAAGCGATATCCCAGGCTCTCAATATCACCTGAATTCTCCAAGGTATGGGTTCTTATTTCTTTTACTTGGAAAAGGTAGCACTGTTAACTTCGACTTTGACCTTGACCCTATAATTGTCTTTAGGTTGTTGTGATTCACTTCGACTTTGATTTTCACCTTGACCTTCTAATTGTCTTTAGGTTGTGATTCACTTCGACTTTGATTTTCACCTTGACCTTCTAATTGTCTTTAGGTTGTTGTGCACTGGCCAAAGGAAAACCTGAAACTATCTTTTCACACTCCTGTGAGGTACCTTGCTCTGAGACTTGTTTTCATTATAATTTTGCTCTCAACAGTGTCAATCAATTTGCTTTTTGCCTTTTCTTGGCTATGTACTGTATCTTCCAAGTTTTGTGCTATATGTTTGGATTGGAGGGTTGTGGACTTTGACACTTTGTTAGTTGTTGTGAAAACATTTCTAAATTAAGCGTTCATTACCATGTTGAGTGGAGCAGCTTTGAGCATGACCTCATTGAAGTAGAGAACAAAGATGAGCAGAAGGAGCCATCATCTGAGCCATTGGTTGAGGAACCAGGAAAGTCAAGACATGGAAGTACTGTGTGGAATGCAAAGGTAGATCCCATCAGAATTTTTTAAATTAATCGCAATCCAAAATTATACCTGCTTAAAAAATCATTTTAGGGATGCTACATCTAGTATGTGTATCATAAGCTTCTAGGAGTAGACAAATTATTCCATTGGTGGTGGTAGCCCAACTTTTGAATATCGTAAGGAATGATTATGGGAAACTAAAGGGTTGATCCCATAGATAAATTAGATAGTGCTGTCTCAAAATTTGCAGCTGTAATATTGTGGGTCCAATCATGCTTGCCAAAAATGGGCACGTCATTCATGAATCAAAAAATCTTGGTAGCTTACAAAAATGCTGTGATTTACCTTAGGTGAAGATCTGGTGCAAATCAGTGGCAAAATTGCAATCCTCATATTTAGAACAAGGGGGCCCTCTTTTCAATGCCTCATGTTGATCTAGACAACTTATATTGAAATGAATATATGATATTTATGGGTCGATTGTCGTTTTAATGGTTATGATTTATGGATTGTTTCATTTGTGATGGGGTTTGCTGTAATATCAATAAGGGAAATTGCTTATATTAAATTATACTAAAATTGCCAAAGAAATTAACCACATGTAATAGAAACCTTTAAATATAAAATGTCAACAAAAATTGCTTGTAGGTGTAATGTGAGATGGCAAATTACTGCTGCCTCTAAATCTTCTGAAATTCAAGCATTGCCCTTGGAATAATTTTTTTTACTAGTTAATTGAAAATGGTAGACAAAAACAGTTTAATGTGCATATAATTTACACACGAGCTAAAGGGAGTGGGGGAGGGAGGGAGATGTTCTTGAAAGTATAACAACCCACTCCCTTTAGCTCGTGTGTAAATTCTGTACACGTTAAATTTTTGTGTCTACTATTTTCAATTACACAGCCCGTAACCCGTATTTAAATCCTTGGTTATAATAGAGTAGTCTTTCCTATATTGTGGTTTTTTCCTAATCTGTTTCATTGCTTTGTCTTTACATGTTTTTACTTCATGTTTTGGTTCATATTCTTTGTGAACCTTTGCAGCGATTGGTTTTTTTTTTCTATGATATATTTTTATATATTATCTCGCATTTACCCAATAAAAAAACAGTTTCACAGGATTGATTGGTTTGTGGGTTAATTTTCAGCCCTGTTTGTTGTAGGATGTTAGAAAGAGAACTGAAGAAATATGGGATTATCGGTACACTCCCATGAAACGAACTAGTTAGAAACAATGGTGCAACATAGAGAAAAAGGAAGTTTGGAATTATATGTTTGCTCTTTTATCAGCATTCCCTTGAAAAATAAATTTTTAAAAATTCCAAACACTCAATTAAGGAAGAGAGGAAATTTGTAAGCCAATGGGAAGAAAATGAGTTTTCCTTTTGTCATCATTTTCACTGCCGGTAAGAAAACAGAGGAAGGAATGAGATTTATGTGTATTCTTATGTAGAGGAAAGAATGAACAAAGTTTCTCTTTCAAAAGTTAGAGACCATCTAGGACTTATTTTGTTTTCATTTTATTATTTTATTAATATTTTTAGTATTTTTCTTCTTGCTGTTTTCTCTTAAATGGTTTATGTGAAATTTTAGAAAATTTAAAGAGACGGTACGTACCACATAGTTGCTTTCTCACATTTCACCTTCAAGCAATATTTACTTGAACTGTAGTAATTAAATTCGAATATATGATATGATTATATTATTGACATTTAAAAAAAAAATGTTTACATTTAAGTAATTTTCCCTATTAATAACTAGGAGGATGCTAAGATTCTCATTAGTATGCAGTCTCTTGATTAATGTGCTCTGTGTTTTCCTCATTTCAGGTGATTCTGATGAGTGGAATCAGTAGGGGGACTCTTGAGGAGCTGTCTTCTGATAAAAGCTCTGATGACCGTATACCCCATTTCAGTAATATCCTGAGGTTTGCTATTCTCAGGAAGGACCGTTCCTTCATGGCAATTGGAGGCCCGTGCGATGTTGTCGATGGTGGAGATCCATCAGTCAATGACTCGTACTTGATTCAAACTGCCCTTAGGTTTGTGCGTTATTTCCTGGATTTCTTATTAGATAAATGATACTTTTGCCAACTGAACTGAAGAGATTTTCTGTTCTTTGTAGATATGCAAAGGATTTAACTCAACTCGATTTACAGAACTGTCAGCACTGGAATCGTTTCCTAGAGGTTGTCTTCGCTTGCCGTTTAATATTTTTTTCTCATTTTTTTTGTACACAGATTTGTGTATTCGATTTTGGAGTTAAGTGCTGTATCATGATTCATGAATGCTATGGATCGTGAGGCAATCAGTTATATCTTCTTTTTTCTATTTAACTGATGAAATGTTTTTGTTATGTTATGTCAGCTTGGATTTAGATCATGATTTAATTGCTTGACTCTTATAATTAGTCTTCTTGCAGTATATAAGTGATTAAATCTCTTAATTTTATTTGAGCCACAGTGAACAATATTTGACGGTGTAAAGTATGTTAACTTTGATTATTGTTTCGGCTCAGAACTGCCAAAATAGAAGGTATCAGTTCCTGTATATTGTGGCATTCTAGTAGTGTGGCCATTTGGTATGTTTTATTCGTGTGTGAACTTGTTAGTTTAAAACTTTAAATATGTTAGGGAAACAGGTAACTTCAGGGATCCTGTGGTCCCGGAAATATGCCTAATGGGTGTCAGTGTTGTGAGATGGTCCTGGAAATTTGTCTAAAGTGGTTCAGGGTCGTCGCATATCAAATGGCTTGCATTGAGGTGGTATTATATTAACCTACCAACAGAGCTAGGGTCCAATACACTGCATTTTTGTAACTATTTGCTATTCAGAACCCAGTGTTACAAATCTCGTTATCGGGTTTTTATCGACCAAAGTTTTCTCAGCAGTTATTCAAAATCTGATTTTTTTTCCAGGCATTTTTCTCCTAAATCTCAACAATGATTAAAAAAATAATTTAAATTTCGGAAAATAATAATAAATATCGCAAATTTATAAATTCATCCAACCAACAATATTGAGTATTCCTTGATTCAATTGTCAATATATCGGGTAAATCTCGCGATATTTACGTCATAGAAAGAAAAAATCGTATTTCTCATGGAATTTTTAAAATATCACGATAAAAATGGAATTTTAAACTTTAGATGTTTTTCTCGATATTTCTCCTAAGAAATTAGGTATTTCTCGGAAGACTTGCAACTCTGTTTGGAACTTGGATGTTTAAATATTCTAGGGAAACAGGTGAACTGCGGGGTTCCGTGGTCCTAGACTCCTAGTAAGATGTCTAAAGTGGTTCAGTGTTGTGAGAGCTTAGTGGCTCTAAATTTCGACATCATCATCGCATATCAAATGGCATGTATTGTGGTGGTTTTTTTATTAATTTGCCATTGGAGCTAGGGTTCAATAATTTGTTTTTGGTCACTAGTGGCTCTTTTTCTCTTCAATAAAAAACCTAGGCGTAGGAGCCTAGGACTTGCATTATCTATAGGAAATGGATATCTAGCCTACCAAAGGAAGGGAGACTACATCTCCACTCACTAGGTTGATGGATCAACTCAGGCCTTGGCTAAGGGGTGTTTAGTTTCGACATCTCAAAGGCGTCCTTTATCGCTTATCTAAGAAAAAGGCAAGGTTCTAAATGTCGATATCTCTCGACATATTGAGCCGGGGAAAAAAGATATTTCAGAGATATATCGCAAGATAAATTGTTTATCGGTGATTTTTGGAAAAATGACAAAACAATGGGGCAAAATATGAAATTTTGTAGTGGAACTTCATGAAATGTTATAATATATGTTAATACACATTTGAGAATAAAAACATTGAAAAAAACAATAATGTACATAAGTGATGTAATAGGAAGGGGGCAAAGATGTGAGCTGACAACCCAATGTATGATTGATTCATATTCCTAAATCAATCATTTTTCAATCAATAATAAATTTATAATTCATAAGATTCATAGCAATACCAACATACATAATAATAATCCAACCTACCCCAAGAACTACAATCAAAACCAAAAGGAGTTACGCAAAGGCTCGAAGTCATCTCTGACCTGACTAGATTGACGATAATACTGGTTATCCACATATGTATAATATTGTGCCAAACTCATCACATTATGGTACATTGATGTATATTCAAGTACATAACGCTGGTCGTCATGTAGTCCAAAATGTAGCAACATGCCCATCAGTGGATATTGTGGGTAGTGAGGTACAATTGTCACCGACACTAACAAATGAGGTTGTACACCTCTATACTTATATAGATGTGACTCATAAACAAAAACATATCCACGTGGATATTGGTCCTTTGGTTGTGCAGAGCTATGTTCCTGATTGCACAATTGTCACTGACACTGCCAGATAAGGTTGTACCCCATACTCATTCATATGACTCAGACCCAAAAATATATCCATATGATTTTTTTGGAATTTATAGTTGAGAGTATTTTAAATGGAGGGCACTCATAATATGCTTAATTTTTTTTTTTTTACGAAGCTTGAATTGAAAGTCTTTTCCTGCTAAACAGTTAGTTGACTTTTTGACCTTATAGATAAAAATATTTTTGAAGACTAAAACATTAGTTTTTTCACTAGACTTTTGGGTTTTAGTAATGTTTTGATATGGTAAAATTTATGATATTTTAGCATTTTTTAAATCAATAAAGCAACTATATATTAATCAAAAGAGCTAGAAAGATAGGGTTTACAAGATTGTAAACAAAAAAAAACCAAAATATACAGAACAAGTAAGAAGCGAGGATGCAGAGTAACAATCCTGTGGGCTGGGAGCATAGTTACCAGGTCGGGGTTCGGGAATAATTGGTCTAGGAAAAAGTTCAAAAAAAATCGCCAAAGTTTGGAAAATTCGGAAATAAATCAGGAAAATGTCGAGTATGAAATGAAAAAAATAAAATAAGATTACTAATTATGAAAGGTATAAACAAATATATTTCATAAATTATATATTTATTCGGGACTTTTTCAAAAAACCGTAAATAATTCGTGTTTAATTTGCGACTTTTTGAAAAAGTCGCTATTTTTCCAAAACTCGCGAATTAATCGTTCAACAACAAAGTCGGGTATGATTTGAGATTTTTTGAAAAAATCGAAGAACTTGGTACCTATGGTTGGGAGTAGTGAACTATCAATGCCTGAGTGCGCTTAGATCCACTCCCTCTTGCCGGAGGCTTGCCCATTATGAGAGCAAATCCGATGTAGAGAAGAATGAGAGGTCTCGAAGACTCTCTTGTTCGCTCTTTCCAAATTACCTATGAGATGGCCCCAGGAAGGACCACCCAAACTGCTCTCCGGGTACTATCCTCACTAACCAAAACCCAACAGGATAAGAAGTAATGCAAGGAAGAAAGGAAGACTTAATCCACCCCTACTCGGGATAGAAAATACCCCAATATCACACCCACCATAGGGCAATGCAAAAGTAAGTGATCAACCGTTTCTTCTGCGTGAAGACACATAAAGCAGCGATTAGCCAACCTCCAACCTCCATCCTCTAGATTTTAAGTGATCAAATCTTATTAAAAGTTGCATTTCATAGAAAAATGATATCTTTGAAGGATTTCCTGGTTCCATATAATTCTATGAGGGAAAGGTACAAAGAAGATGACCCTAGAGATTGTAGTAGCCCTAGAGATTGTAGTAATGATCTAACTAAAAATCAATCATTATTGCCCCTAGACCAAGTACGGACATCTGTGTTTTATGCCTTGCCTTGCCTTGTTCTCTAGTTCTCATTAATCATGGTTTGATAGTATGAAGATGTTGTGACTTTAGTTAGGATGTGATTAAAATGAAAAACTTTATAATTGCTCTCTTCACTGCTTTTAGTACACATCCTCCCTAGACCACATCATTTAGATTCAACTGAAATGGCCCCTTCGCCCTGTATATCTAAGGGTCGATCTCTTTCATGCTCGGACCAATATACTTCTTCGACCTTAAAACATTTGGAACATACCAATCAAATGTTTACGTATGCTCTTTATCCCACTTCTCCTTTCCCTACTTGATCCCTCTATTTCACGCACTGTTACAAATCTCTCAAGAAATACCCAATTTCTCCCGAAAAAAACATTTAAAGTTTAAAACTCCATTTAAATTGCGATATTTTAAAAATCTCACAAGAAATATAATTTTCTCTTTTTATCCCGCATATATCGTGAGATTTAACCTAGATTTTAAAATACCATGAAAAATACATAATGTTGTTGATTTTATGAATTTATAACTTGGTGATATTTACTACTATTTCTGTAATTTCAAAAAAAAAAAATTAATCATTACCGAGATTTAGGCGAAAAATAATCAGATTTGAAAATTTCTCAAGAAAAACTTCGGCCGATAAAAACCCGAGAACGAGATTTGTAACACTGATCTCACGCAATAAATCACCAAGCCAATTCCTAGAGTCTTAAAATTTATGCACGTCCTCCCTCTCCGATGCGTTTTGCCTAGAACGCCTCATGGTTGTCTGTATTTACTTCTTCTCGAGTGGGGTCACTCATCATGATCATGATTCTCACTGTCACTACCATCCCTTCCAGACTCGCCCATAAGACTAGCCCTTAGGCCTTCATTCATCGGCTTCACTTGCTCCTCAGACTTCTTCTCCTTCAGGTGTCTTATCATTGCTAGGCTAACCTCTCGAGGGCACTTAGGGCAATGGTGGATATTTGTCCTTACACCTGCCAAATTTTCTTTAAGTCAGTCGACTAATGTTGCCGCCCTATATCTCTGAGACACGTTTTGCCTTTATCTTTCTTTGGCGTCATCTCAAACCTATATAGAAAGAAATAATGATCATTAATATACCATTTAACTATTTTAGAGTTGAAAAATTAAGTTATGTATACTAGTTTAATTTAATGCAATACGCAAAAAATATTAATTAATTAAAAAAACTAGTTAAAATTTTTAAAAATTTAAGGTTAGTAGATAGATCTTGTATATCATTCATAGAATTAACCCATTTCATTTTTTTAACCTTAGATTGAATGCATTTTTTAAAATTTTGAAGTTTTTTTTTTGGGATTTTTGAAGGTGTTGGAAATTGTCAATTTCTAAAAAAAAAAAATTTATCTTTTTATCTATGGATTTTTCATGAAATCAATAGATTTACTCAATTTTTGGTTGATTATAACCTATTTTCATGAATTTTAAAAACTAAAATGGAAAAAACCAATAACATTTTACATACCTTCAAAACTTTAGGGAAACCCTTTCAATCCAAAATCAAATGCTAAGATCTTCTTTTTTGAACCTAAAATCAACAACGGAGTTGTTGTTTTAGGTCGAGAAATTGTTTAAGATTTTTTTTTTTTGGGGTGAAAAAAAAGGTTTAATGGAGTTTTTAAATGAAGAGTGGTTTTGTTTTAAAGCACGTATCGATGCTGTACAGATTCAGTCGAAACTTTAAAAATGTGCAGTCAAAAGATGTGTATTGTACTATATCGGTAATCAGTATGTACCATACAATATCGGTTTGATACTCACCGTTCGTACTGATACCGTACAATACCTATAGAAATTAAGAAATAAAGTGTATTCCAGTATCAGAAGTGTTAAAAATCAATACGTATCGCACCAATACATACCGATATTTCATACCATGGCTCCAAGTCAGTCTTTATGGGTCTAATTGACTACTTCGCCGTGAATAAGTGAAAGCTCGTGTCTAGGGAGAAAATGGCTTATGTTACGATTTCACAAAAATGAAATAGTTTCTACTATTGTAAGTGCTATATATTACTAAAATTAATTAGCATGGTGTTCTTTGCTTGGTTGGCGCATTTTTGGTCATTTGTAATTGAACATCTAAGATAAAATGCTGAGGATTTTGTTTTCAATTGAAGGATTAGAGAATCCATCATTTTCTGATTCTTAATTTGCAAGTCTATTACACATGACACTCTAGCTCAAAAGACGATGTGTGCCTCTCTCATGAGAATGGTTTTGGGATCAAGTCCCATGGAGGGAAGATTTCTCTTGGTGATGTGGCAAGCAATAGGTTCATTCACCATTTACTAACCCACTAATCTTATCTACAAACAGTAGATAAATGACGCCTTGTACCAAAAATATTATAATTGCAATCCATTAATGTGATGCCCACATTTAAATTGGTTGCCCTATATACTAACAGTAGATTAATGATGGCTTGTACCCAAAAAAGTGCAATTCCATTCGTGTGATGCCTAAATTTAAAAATTGGTCTTTGTGGAATCCTTGATGGTGTAACCAAATGTTGATTTTAATTGTTTGTTGCCTGCTCTTAATCTCTTGAGCTTAATTTTAATGCAAGATCTGGTTCGAGGATGGAGACTTGTCTACAGTTGATTTTGTGAATCACTTGCTGATCCATTGCCCTATAGTTTGACCATTTTTTTAATGTGCTTATGGGTGATTTGGGTGTTTCCATCCTCCTTTGAGTTACTAGTCTCTAGTTGGTTTTTGAGGGATGTGGACAATGTGCAGTTAGGAATTTGGAGGGTTCTTCTGAGAGTAGAAGAGTCTTTAAAATTTGTTTGTTTGCGATGGACAAGGTTATCTTTTGCATCCTTCTGGTTTGCTTTGAGTAGTGTTGAATGTTTCTTGATGGGACGACATCAAATCATCTCTTTTTTTTGCTTAATTTCCCTTGGGGTTCATCTTATGTTGTGCTTATTGGTTAGTTACTATCTTTTTTTTCCTTTGTAATGTTTGTTTCTATTCACTGGTCAGTGAACCTTTTTTTTTGTTTGGTTGTTTAATATATTTCTTACTTTACCAATAAAAATAAATCAATGCAAGGTCTTGTTGTACGAATTTAGGATGTGCCAGGGTTTAGGCACTCTCAAAGATGGCATTGATTCTTCATTATTTCTTATTCGGGTTTTTGGATGTATTGATATCATAGTTGCTGGAGAGGGAAACAGGTGCAGGAATTGGAAATGATGCGAGAGATTGAAATGGGAAATGGACCCCAAAACATGCACAAATATATCGTAAATGCCAAAGGAAAAAAGTAGGAATTATCAAAAGAAACAAGTAGGGAACAAATGGAAAGGCACGAGAATGCTAATTCCTCTGGGAGATATTTTCCCAGACATTATTTCAGCATTTCCTTGTGTTTTTTCCTGGCATTTTCTTGCTTTTTTCCTGCACATTTTTAATTCTACTAGGAGATGTGTTTTATGTCAGGACATCAAGTTGTACTACTAGGAGCCAAGATTTGTCTTATTCATGCCATCTAATGGTCATGGCAGATGCCTAGCCAAGGAAGATATCCCATCCCTTGTAATCATGATTCCAGGAAACTTGATGCTTTTCATTTTATTCTTGTTTGGTTGCTTCTTTGGGCTCATATTTCTCTTTTCCTATTGTCTTACCCCCGACCAGTTGCAACAACTACAATTAACAACAATAGCAAGATAGAAAAAAGTGATGAATATAGAAGAAACCTTTCTGCTTATTGTGCTCATTGAAAAATTGAGCTTGAGCTATTTGGTTTGGTTTTTTTGGAAGCTTTTTGATTTCATAATTTATTATCGACTACTTGGGCAATACATTCATAATGGCAAAATCGTTCAGTTTTTTTTCTTCTCTGTTTTATCTTTTTCACCAAAGTTAGATGACTGCGGACCTGTTTCAGAGACATTGATGCTTGGGTGTGTTTTCTTAATCTTTTACTTCACCTTTGCAGATTCACTATGATAGAGTTGGCAAGGATGGGCTGTTTAGCCATAGAGAGGTTACTGTTCTCTTTGTTCCAGATTTATCAGAATGTCTCCCTTCATTGAGTGCATGGCGAGAGCAATGGCATGCAAACAAGAAGGCGATTGCTGAGAGAGAGCGCCAACTTTCTCTAAAAAGAGAGGTTTGTTAATGTTTTTTCTAGTTTTGGAACAGTTTTTTCTAGGGGTATTAAGTGTTAACGGGTCAAATTCAGGCCACAAAAACCTATATGAACAGGCTGGGCTCGGGCTGGAGCCCAATGCTACAAATCTCGTTTTGGGGTTTTTATCGGCCTGAAGTTTTTCTTGGGAGATTTTCAAATCTGAATTTTTTGGGTATTTCTTGCCTAAATCTCGGCAATGAATAAAAAAATATATTGAAATTACAAATAGTAGTAATAAATATCATCAAGTTATAAATTTATAAAACCAACAACATTGTATATTTTTCATGATATTTTTAAAATCTCGGTTAAATCTCACGATATATACGGGATAAAAAGAGAATTATATTTCTCGCGAGATTTATAAAATATTACGATAAAAACAGAGTTTATTTTTTTCGGGAGAAATAGGGTATGTTTCGGGAGATTTGTAACAGTGCAGGAGTCTAATCGAAATTCAGAAAAATACAAGCCCAAGCCCGACTCATTGACACCCCTAGTTTTTTCCTATTCATTTATAATTTCATTCTACACTAATTTGTTCTGCTTGTTCTCAGAAATCTAGTGAGAAAAAAGAAGAGTTGAAAGGTAAGTGAAGTCTTCAAACATATTTTGATCTGGTGCACATGGATTCATGATTAATTGGATATGATTGTCATCAAACTGATATTTATTAGTTTATTTCTCTAGGGGATCCTAATAATACAAAATCAGATAAGGACATTGATTCCCCAAAAAATGTTAAATTGGAAGGCAATTTGGCAAAGCATGGGAAGGAAGAAACAAAAAAGTCTGGATCCTCTGGACATGCAATTGATGTTAAGACAAAGGTGAAAGATGATGGCAATGAACTAAAAGGAAATGCAGCTCACAAAGAGGACGATGCAGATGAGAAAAAAGTTGAGATAAAAGATGAGGGAGAAACAGGAGAAGGCAAGCATGTTGAGAAGAAGAAACAAGGAGGAACAGCTATTGCCCAGGCAACTGACGTTCAGATGCCTGGGAAGAAAAGAATTGTAAAGAAGGTAGTCAAACAGAAGATTGCTGATAAGAAAGCTGTTGCGGAGAATACAGTCGGAACTCTTGGTAAGAAGTTGGATGAGAAGGATGTTAAAGTCGATGATGTAAAATCAGAAATCACTGTTCAACAGGATGGGACTTCAGTTGATGCCACTGGTGTTAAAACTTTTGTAAGAAAAAAAATAGTGAAAAAGGTTCCTGTGGGGAAGATTGCTCAGAAAGAAGATAAAGGCATCAACTCCAATGACGTGCAGTCTGAGGTGAAAACTGAGAAGGAAGCCGATTGCCAAGAAGATAAACCGAAGAGTACAGCAGATCCCAACTGTGCTTCTGTCTTGCAGGAAACCAGTGTGAAAACAACTGTAAAAAAGAAAATCATTAAGAGAGTACCTAAAAAGAAGGCGACTGATATGGGAACCAAGAGTGGGAGTGCAGACAACAAGAAGGATGGTAATAAAGATGAGAATAAGTTAGTGCTGGAAGGAAGCGAAACTGAAAAAGTGAAGGAACATGTTGGAGATGCAGACAAGCAGGTGAATGAGGTCAACAAATCGGAAAAGAAAATAAGTCCGAAAATAGGGTCAAAAACTGCTGAGAAGCAAGATGATTGTACTAATTCAAATAAAAGAGAAATCAAGGACGACAAGGAAGATAAAAAGGAAGAAAAGGGGGCTGATGATCAAACAGATTCTGTGGCTAAAGTGGAGGCTGAGGCCGGCAAGCAAAAAGATTTTAAGGATAGTCATGATGGCAAGAAGGAAAGAGCAAAAGACGAGAAAGAGAAAAAAGACAAAGACGGGAAAGGTGAATCTAGATACAAATCTAGTAAAGAGATGAAAGAAAAGGGAAAGTCTGAAGAACCTCCCCGGCACCCTGGGCTGTTTTTGCAAACCAAATTGAGCAAGGAATCTAAAGTAGGTTGAAACTAACTTCAATAACTTAGTATGCTATATTATCTATATTGTGTTGAAGCAACTCTTAATGAAGTTGTTTCCTAATTATGAAACTTTTGCTACAGCTTCGCTCGATGTCACTTTCGTTGGATTCTCTCCTGGATTACAATGACAGAGATATTGAGGAATCAACATTTGAGGTTTGCTTCTTTTTGTTTTTATTTGTTATATGCCTCATTTCCTAATGGCATTACCTTCAGTTGGGATTGTAATAATAGCTTGTGGTTCTCTTATATTTGCTTAATTCGAAGTTGCTCATGGCACTTTACATGAAATTAAAGTTCTTCTTGTAATCCTATTGTATCCAATGCTTTAAAACGTGAAGGTGTGAGGCGAGGTGTTAGGGCCTCCATATGCATGAGGCTTAAGCCTCACAAGAAAGCTTTATGCTCTCATTTTAACAATTAAAAAAAATATAAGAAAATTTGCTAAAAGATTAAAAAAGTTAATGAAAGATTAATATTTGTATTCGTGTACATGTGGGCACAGACGTACACATAGGAAAAATATTATATAAATTATTTAACTATCAAAAAAATAAATATAAAAAGGGCAAGCAAATGTTGAAATTTTGATTGTATTTTTTTTTTCATATAAATATTGAAAATGATGTTCAATCATTCATTCATTCCTGTGTTGGATTTAAAATTTTAGTAAAAAATTGCAAAGAAGTCATGAACTATATTGTAGGTTAGTGGTTCCAAATCTTTGCAATGTCTACTAGAGAAATAATGAGAATTAAATTCAAATAGATTTAAAAGCTTAAATACATTAAACATAATAAATTAAGTATTAGTTGAAACTAATATATCATCATCCCAATCTTTGCAATGTATACTAGGGAAATAATGTGAATTAGCTTTAAAAGCTTAAATAAGTTAATCATAATAAATTAAGTATTAGTTGAAACCAATATCATCATCATTTTCAATGTCTTATATGGGATAAATAAAGTGTTATTTGTTATTAGTTGAAACAAGTAACTATTTTTTAGTAAAATAAAAATGACATTTTAAGTGTCAATTGTGGCTAGAACTCTAATTTTAGCTAATGTATGAGACGTATGTCATAGACATAAAGCAAGCTCAAGGTGTGTGCCTCACAATTGGAGGTGTGAACCTCTTATCATTTAAGCCTCATGGTTGAGCCTCAAGGCATTTTCCTTAAGCCTTGCCCTGAGGCGTAAGCTTACACACCTTTTAAAACAGTGATTGTATCTGATTGTCTTTTCTCTCTTGCAGCTTTCATTATTTGCAGAGTCACTGTATGAAATGCTTCAGTACAAAATGGGTTCTCGTCTTTTAACATTTCTCCAGGTTGGTTCCAAACATTTTATCTGTAGTATATTTGTTTTTTTTATAGTTATTAATGCTCATTGAAATATGCTCTCTGTGCAGAAACTGCGCCTAAAATTTGTGAAGAAAAGAAATCAACGAAAAAGGCAACGGGACGAAAACCCTGAGAAGGAAAATGAAAAAAAGTCTTTAATGAAGCGTCCAAAGACTGATGAGCCTCCTGCAGTGAATGAATCTGCCAAGCTTGAAATGCTGGATGCTGATAATCCAGATAACGAAGAAACCATGACCAAGGAAGAGGATACTTCTGCAGATGGAATCGAAAAGTCTAAGCTGGAGAATGAAACTGATGACGATGATCCAGAGGAAGATCCAGATGAAGATCAGGAAATGCTGGACGCGAGTCCTCACAGTGACTCATCCAATGAGGCAAGACTCCTCTTTTTCTTCTTGAGTCAGAATGATTCAAAATTTTATTATTGCCCAGTGCAGGTTTTTTAAGTGCCCATGATTCATGTTACCTCCTGTCATACATTTACTTAAAATTTTCTCAGTACCAACGGATTCGTATTTCTTTCTGTGTTGCATCTTTTACTGTGCTGAGTTGATTCTCAAATGTTGATTCTTCTTCCTTTTCTCGGGTAGGGGATACAGTTTTTGGATTGATATAATAATTGTTATTTTTGCAACCATCTACCTGAAAACAAGATTAGTGCAAGTACAGAAATTTGGAGTATTTTGGGGGGGAAGGAGGCTGTTGTTTTAGGATTGGTCTAATATTTTTATTTTCTTAAGAAGTAATTTACTTGAGATAAGAGCAGGTGCAAGCAAGGAAAATCCGAGGGATCGATTACTTGTTAAAGTAATCCAATGATCATTCCATTTTAATACTTGGTAAAGCTTCTTATACCATGATCACAAAATCAAATAGATTGAATTTTGGCTTAGCAAGGAAAATCCATTCTGGTAAAAGCTTATATGATTGAAGAGCGTTTGCATTAGTTTCCGCCACCACGACCTGAATACTGGACTCCTTTTAACTCCATATGTGATCACTGCTCTTGTATATCCTTGTTTTTTCATGATATCGAAGTAATATTCTACATCTTTTGCAGGATAAAGAAGATGGGAAAGCTGATGCAGAGGCCAAATCTGGAAAGGAGACGGTGGATGAAAAGGATGAAACAACGGTAAGTGCTAAGGGGGAGAAGACTGACAAGAAAACTGTGGAGACAGAGCACAAGCCCGATGTGGAGAAAGGCAAAGAAAAAGAAGCAGAGGTGGAGACACAAAAGAAAGCAAACCCGGTTGTGAAAGAGGCTGCTGTTGATAAGGAACTATTCCAGGTTTAGACCTGGCCACTTTGTCTTGCCTTTGAACATATAAATTATGTTTTCATTCATTATTTCTGAGATCGTTGTTCGTATTTGAAACAGGCATTCAGGTTTTTTGATCGAAATCGAGTGGGCTACCTCACGGTAATACAAACTTTTATTTTCTTGTTTGGTAATTTCATTATAACAGTACTAGTGAAACATAAATAATTTATCTACTTCCTTTTGCAGGTTGAGGATTTGAGGTTGATTCTCCACAACTTGGGGAAGTTCCTTTCTCACAGGGATGTCAAGGTGCGGTATTCTGTACCTTGTCAAATTTTCAGGTTCTTTCTGGCTTTTGTTTTTTGAGGTTTGTTGTGATTTGTGGTTTTCCTGCATCAGGAACTTGTGCAGAGTGCACTATTAGAGAGCAACACAGGAAGGGGCAACCGCATACTCTACAATAAGCTGGTGAGACTGTCTGACATTTGAGATGGACTAGATGGGTCTTTGTTTGCTGTGAGGATTCCTGTATCAGTTATAAACTTCACCATTCTGGGTTTTTAAAATAGCGACAGGAGACTCTTCCATTTTACTTCAAATGAAAGTTTTGGTTTCTCCCATTAACTTAATATATCTTACATTTGTCTTCATGCCGTTTATGTGTTGAAGTAGCAATCATGATCCTCACGAATAGAGGAATGATCATCAGTGTAATATATGGTGCAACCTTAATTTGGTTTGTTTCATTGGGTTGGTGCTTCTTTTTATCGAGAAATTATTTCTTGCTATTTATTTTGGCCGGAAAAGAATGTGATACAGAATCAGCCTTTTGTGGAACATGATAAATATGCCTTTTGTAGGGGAGCACGTCTGTCTCCGTCTACCTTTTGGGTCTGTGAACATGGCAAGTGTTGCCCATCCATCTAGATGGCTTAGCACTTGGCAATACTTGGATGTGCTTATAACATTAAAATTTTTTTTGCAAATGATGGCCGGTAATGCGGATTTACCTGTGTTTTGTTTATTGTTGATAGGAATTCATTTCCTATTTATCCGTAAAATCATTCCATACCCCTAGGGTATTTAATCCATTCAATACTAGAATCGTGGCCGTTCATCAGGCCACAATTTCTCCATGTTTTTGTCTCCAACAGGTTACCTCTTGAGTGACCTGTTGGCTTAAAACACTTTAAATAACTAAGTGTAAGAATGCATCTGAACTGTCTATCTTTAGAATAGACAGTTCAGATCTATAGGTATTGTATGATTGGATACCCTATGGGTATTGAAAAAAAATCCATTCCCCTTTGATTTAAGTTGACGGATCCATTAAGCTAATTCATTTCCAGAAGCTGACATTAGAATTAGACAGAACCCAAGAGTCTAGAAGAAAATGCAAGGTTAAACATTTTATTTTCAAAGTAATTGAAAATGGAGCACTTGGTGCTGCATTGCCGGTTCCCAAATCCAGATATAGGAGGGTTACTTCAGGTCTGCAGGCATCGTGTCAAAATCCTATAAAGAGAATCCTGAACTGATCTCAAGAACTAAAGTAAGACAATGAATATAAAAGCTGAGGAGCAGATGTGGGTGAACATTTTCCAATTGCTCGAAAAATAGAGCATTTTTGCACTGCATTGCCGGTGCCAAGTCCCAAAGCCGGATTGTGTCATGTTGGTAGCAGGTGTTAAGGAAACCGAGCCAAATCCCATGGCTTGAATCCTGACTCAAGAAATAAAGCACTGATGGTGATGATCCTCAAGAAATAACACCGCTTCTGTTAAAAACTTGCATCATATAAATTTCCATTGACAATCCTGTTCAAGAAAATTTGAACTCGTCCTGGCTAAAACCCAAGACAAAATAATACTAAGAAAAAAAAAACTGATTTTACTAATATAGCTTTTAGTCATGAAGGCCAAGCTCAAGGAGAGCTCTCATTGCTTGCTTCTTCACCACCTTCCCATACACCCCTCTTCCTAACTTCATTGCTCTTTCCATCTCCATCAATCCAGCACCACTTTTCTTCACTCCCTCCACAACTACCTTCAACACCCTCTCATCGCCACCTACCGCCTCTGCAATGCTCTCTGTGACAGCCTCCACTGCTGGAATCCGTCTCCCCCACCGCCTCATTGATTTCTCAGATTTGAAAGCTTCTGAAAATGCAGCCCAGAAAGATGCCCTCAAGTACCCCTTCTCCTTTCCCTTCACCATCCACCTCCTCATCCCTTCCTCCAATCTGACAATGCCACCACCCATATCTGATGCTCTTTCAAGAACCATTTCAATCTCTTTTATCTCCCTTCTGGAACCAATCTCCTCCTCAAACTTGCACCTCTTACAATTACAATTGAAACCCCATGTCTTCGACATCTCCTGTCGCTTGTTCAAGGGCAAAAGCACGTCGAAATAGGCGAATGTGATTTCTTCCCCTGCCTTGACATCTCTAGAGGCATGAATTACCACATGATCCCCAATGTGCAACCGCCTTGCATTTGGATTGCAGGAGTGGTTGATGAAGGAGGCCAAAATCCATAGCCCAACACCATAGTAATCACTGTTCTTTCCCAGAACTTTAGCTGAGATTGCATCCTCAGTTAGAGAATTCACATCCAAGATGCTCAGAATCCTACCTGTATTGGGCTTCTTCTTCTCCTTCGAAAATATGCTTTCTTCAGTTTCAGGCCTGAAAAGACTTATATCAGGAACTTCAAGACCCTCTTCATCTTCGCCTGTTGATAATGCACATATCAAATTATGAGTTCTAGTGCATTTTGCAGCGGCGTCAAGAACTTTATCTATGAAGTCCTTCCACATGACCAATCGAGCACTCTCGCTGGAATCTTCATCGGGTTCCGGCAATATACCCCTGTCGGTGGCAACTGCCTTGGTGACTAGTAACAAAGTCCCAGCCTCCGTGTTCTTTGTTGCAAAAAACCCTCTTCCGCCATTTTCAGATTTCTTAATCTGTACTGCACCTATATACTCTGCAAGTTCCGGAGGTTTTCCTTGAAACCTATTTAATACCCAATCGGAGAGATCGAAAGCCCCGTTTCTTGATTGGAACTCCAGTTTCTTGCATCGATCCAGGTACCCATTAAGGGTTTCGGAGTTCCCATTGGATTGAGGATCAAGAAGAGCTCGTTTGAAGCAGCCCAAAGCCATGGAGTAACGATTGAGATTGATCAAAATCTTACCTTTGCAGAGGAGGGTCTTGAAATGGGTGCTCTCTAATTTCAGTGCCTGATCGCAATCCTCCAATGCATCAGAGAACTCTCTCAGTCGGGACCGTGCCTCGGCTCGATTTGAGAGGGCTAAACACAGGGATTTCTGGAGCTTGGAGAGCCGATCTGGATCAGAATTATCATGGGTGTTTGAGAGTTTTTCTTGGCACAGAGAGATGAACTGAGAGTAGATTTGGACGGATTCCTTCCATTCTTCTCTCAGGAGGAGCTCTGTCGCTTTGGATCTGAGCTGCTGCATCATCTCTTCTTCCATCTCTTCTTTTTCTTTCGCTTCTCTCATCTTTGACAGTGGTGAATTCTCTCTCCTTTCCTCGCTTGGTTGAAGAAGATTGTTTCTAGTTTAAATTAGGGGAACGTAACGGTCACATTTCCTATCCATTCTCTATTTTCGTTTCAAGTTTTGCCACGGTAACGGCTATGTCGGGATTTTAGTTTATTACGATATTCAGTCAGAATTTTCAAGATAAAAGTTGAAGTCTTCTTTTCTTTTCTTCGTTTTTCGGCACTTTACTGGTCAGTTGGGGTTAGTATATATGTTCCAGGTGAGGAAGGGGACAGATTACCTCTGGCGGGCGGATGCCCAAGGCCCAGCCTCGGGCGTCCACACATCACCTGCCATGTGGTGATAAAAAGAGGGAGAAGTCATTTCATTTTCTCCCTGATTTTTGACTTCTCCCCAACTGATATCTTTCCCCTTTTCATCACCACATGGCAGGTGATGTGTGGACACCGGAGGCTGGGCCTTGGGTTTCCACTGTTCCCGTTGAGGAAACACCGGGCTTACCTCTCTCCCAAGGGTTGACCCCGTGACTTCCCTCCTAGTGTGAGGATACATTACCTATGGGATGCTCCCAGCGTGTGAAGTATTTGATGCAGCTGGTTACTGTTATATAAAAGGAAAATAATCACCTCCTTCGAGCGCTCGGGAACCCACTTTTTTTTTTTGCCTCATGTCTCCTATTAACTCTCTTTAACAGTGGTTAAGAATTACTGGATTCACTCATCTATCCTTGGTTTTTAGAAAAGGAAAAAAATTACCACAAGGTTAAATTATTTTAACTAGAATTCATGAGCAGTTAAAGGGGGCTTTGTGAGAGAGAGGAGCAATAGTTCTCAACCGTGGAGTGAATTATTGCACTTCGCTCCTCACCCGTGGAGCAAAATATTGCATTTTACAAAATGCTGAAACCCACCCCACTGAGCTTTCAGTCCACATGGACTGTTCGATGGATGGTCCATAATCTGATACTAGTACCAACTCAAATATCTTAGGGGTTTTTCCCAGATTGCCCTTTTAGTATGGGGTTCTTCTTCAAATAACCAAGTTTTAAAAACCATTCTCTAAATGCTCCCACACACATGTGCATCTATTCACTCATGCGAATTTTTCCCATTTTATCCCAATCATTTGAAAAAAAGACTTTGGATATCCCTACCTCATTTCCGACGAGTTCTTCGTCCTCACCCTATTTTCGACAAGAGAACTTCGTTCCCACCCCATTTCCGGCGAGAGATCTTTGTTTCAAGAGCATTCTTTCCATGTACTTTTTGTGAAAAAACGTCATTAACCGAAGAACAATCCTCATTTTCGGGTTTCTTGTGTTTTAAAAAAAATGAATTCAAAAAAATCATTGCATGTATGATTAATTCATGAAAAAATGTTTATAATCATTGTATTTATGGTTCAAAACCTTAAATTTCATGTTATATATGTGTTTACATGTGTTTTTTTTTTCATTTTCTATGATTTACAGTCATGTTTCCAAGCTTGAAGACGACGGTCGATGCATTTTGCACGGGGTCGATGCATTTTGCACGGTGTCAATGCATAAAATGTACGAGGTCGATGCACTGTATCGACCTAATGCATTTTGTAGACGGTCGATGCATTTTGCACGGGGTCGATGCATAAAATGTACGAGGTCGATGCATAAAATATACAAAGTCAATGCATTGCATCAATGTAGTACATTTTGTACGCGGTCGATGTATTTTGCAGGAGGTTGATGCATAAAATGCACGAGATCAATGCATTGTATCAACCTAGTGTATTTTGTACGCGATCGATGCATTTTGCACGGGGTCGATGCATAAAATGCACGAGGTCGATGCATTGCATCAACCTAGTCCAATTGTACGCGGTCGATGCATTTTGCACGGGGTCGATGCATAAAATGCATGAGGTCGATGCATTGCATCAACCTAATGCATTTTGTACGCGATCGATGCATTTTACACCGGGTCAATGCATAAAATGCACGGGGTCGATGCATTGCATCAACCTAGTGCATTTTGTACGCGATCGATGTATTTTGCACGGGATCGATGCATAAAATACACGAGGTCGATGCATTGTATCGACTTAGTGCATTTTGTACGCGGTCGATGCATTTTGCACGGGATCGATGCATAAAATGTACGAGATCGATGCACTGTATCGGCCCTGCGCGCAAAAAACTTCGGAAAAATCGGATTTTTGCAATTTTTTCATCTTTTCTTCTTCATTTTTATTATTCTTCTTTCAAAATTAGTATAAATGATAATTGAGGGGTATTTGGAAGATGAAGGGAGTGGGTGAGCTTCATTCATCTCATCCACGTACGTATCTTCTTCTTCTTAGAATGAAGAACTCTCGCCGGAAATAGGATGGGAACGAAGAACTCTCGCCGGAAATGGGGTGGGAACGAAGAACTCTCATCCACGAACCTAAATCCCTCTTCTTCTTTTTCTTTTTCTTTCAAAATCAATGGAGGGGTATTTAAAACTTTTCATAAATACTGAATTATGGAAAATAGATGATAAGGGCATTTAGAGAAGGGTTTTCAAAACTTGGTTATTTGGGGAAGAACCCCATACTAGAGGGGCAATCTGGGACAAGCCCCAATATCTTAACTGGCCAATCTAGAGCTGAAATTCAGACGGCCAGAAATAAACAATTAAGAAAAGTATGGAGATCAGTACACTATAACTTGAATTGGTTGCAGGCAACCTTTGCTTGACCTTTCAGCACTGGATGGGATCCGAACCAAGTCACATGCACATTATACATCATCATCATGTGTTATGTGATTTGCATTTTGCAATTGTATACTGTAAATAAGCATTATTAAGATGCTAAAGAACTCTAAAGAGGGTTCAAATTTGACAACCAAAAAAAAAACAATTCAAACTTCATCACAAATGAATGTCATATAAATTTAACCCCTTTATAAAGTCAGTCAAAAAGAAAAATAACAAAACAATGTCCAAAAGAAAATGGAAAACATAGAACTACAGATAAAAACAAAAAAAGTAATGGCTCCTTGAGAACAAGATCATAGGTCAGTTGCACTATACTTCCCCTTTACTTAGAAAAGGAATCCAAATTTGTTCAAGAGTAACAATTTTGTCCAAAGCCGCAGTCTCTCGCTGTGCTGCAGTTTGTTCCAAGCACTTCGCTGGTGAAGATGTGATGAAATGCTTGTCATAAAATATACACCTGTCTTCATCAGACTTGTCCCAGATTCTCTTCATTAATTTCTGAAGCACTCAAAAATGTAATGGCACCACCGATGTAACCAGAATCTGACAAGGTTTATCGAGTGATCCCAAGTAGGTGAAGGATAGTGAGGAACTTCTGCTATAAAGATCTCCAATCTCCACTAAGTAACATATGGGTGGCTAAATTTAAGCTTATGATTGCCAAACACCATCTTGGTAGATTAACAAAGCCAAAACCCTGTCATTCATTCCCAAACCCAACAGCAAAGTTTCAGATTAGTACCGATGCTATAGGAAAAACAGATTTAAGGACAATGATGTCAGTGCCAACTTTTTTTCTTGGATTTGCAGTTTTCAGTTCAGTTGAGAAAAACCAGATTATTGCCCAAAAAAAAAAGTGAGGAATGACCAAAGTAAACACAATTACAGCTTCTAAAAAGGAAATCTCACCAGGGTATTTACCTAAAGCTTTATATTAAATGGGTGCAGTACTGCTCTTGTACTATTTCTTCAGCAAATACATCCCATCTCTTAGTTCTAACTTCTCTTCTGATACGAGACCAGACAAGAAGCTTTGCAGTTGTTGGAGAGACTTGTCATAAGGAGGATCAGCTACACAAAACATCTGCAACAATATGTTCTCTTAATAATAATTACAAGTGCAATCAGTTTCGTTGTACTTAAACCAAATGATTATAGAGCTTGACTAGGCCAATATTACCTTCAGCGTATTATGAATCCGATCTAATGCCATGCTGCCAAAATTTGTGAGCATCCCCAAGATAAATTTCTGCAGTCAAAGCCAAATATCAGTTAGGAAAGCTCACATACATGCATATGTATTATGTACTTATGGATAGACATACATATGTATCCATGTACGTGCATGTATATTGAAATTTGAAATTTCTTGTTTAATCGTGGAATTTTCCAGTGGTCAACAGAAACCAATGGTGGTTGGTATTACCCAGGAAGCAAGAGTCTTTCTCTAAGCATTCTTGATTTGTAAAGAGTTTCTACATTTTCTTTCAAAATCCCTCGTTGAGTCACAATTTTCTAAGCCTGATAGATATGCCTGGACACACAGACAGAGATACTAGTTATGACTCGGCGGCCTTCACCGCAAACCAAGTTACATGCATGTGAACAGGCACAGCATACTTTCCAAGGCATGTATACCTGTGCAAGACACCAAGGGGATAGTTGACTAGAGCCATCGAAACAAAACCTGTAATGTCAGCTAAAAGGATGGGAAATAAGGGATTATTCATGGTTTCTCTCTAAAATCATTTAAAGAAATTCAACCTTTAAAAATTCTTTATAACAGTGAGCCTTTTATGTTTTCTTTTTTTTAAATCAGTAATTAAAGGTATATATTAATCAAACAACAAAAGAAGTATACAAATAGAGTCAAACCAGAGAGGGAACTCAAAAAAGGAATAGAAAAGAACACCACCAGCAAGTGAAGAACAGTGTTATTAAAACTGGACCGGACCAGCAGGTTGAACCGGGAACCGGCCAGGTCCTGGTTCTTAAAACCCCCAAAATTGGCCAGAACCGACCAGTGGAACCGGCCGAGAAAGAGGAAAAAAAGGGGGGAAAGGGGGGGGGGGGGCGGG
Organism: Tetracentron sinense; assembly: GCA_015143295.1. Taxonomy (NCBI): domain Eukaryota; kingdom Viridiplantae; phylum Streptophyta; class Magnoliopsida; order Trochodendrales; family Trochodendraceae; genus Tetracentron; species Tetracentron sinense. The sequence goes on from CM026560.1 coordinate 34,877,521, forward strand.
GAATGATTATTTTACAATAAAGGGCATGTCGAACTGGACCAGTGGAACCAGCCACTCTACCGGTTTGAGGCCCAGCCCAGTTCTGAAAACACTGGTAAAGAATCAACTAATACATAGCACAAATGTCCTAATCAGCTCCGACTCCGAGTCACTATGGAATGTCACCCATGTTGTTAACCTCCTTCTGAATGGCGCACCAAAATAGAATCAGATGTTCAATTTGACTGCAAGGATGGTGGCCGGAGTGGAAGAGTCATGAAATACCCTCACGTTCCTCTCTCTCCACAGAACTCATGACATGGCCCTTGGCAGAAAAGACCAAACAACCACACACGAAGCATCCAACCTTACTGAGGACCAACAAGATAAGAAAATCCAAAAGGAAGATGGGAAGACCTAACACACCGCCATACAGAAGAGGAAAAAATCTTAAATAGCAGATGCATAGGAGCAGTGCATGAGCAAATGATCCACTGACTCCTCTGTCAGTTTTGCACATAAAACAACGATTTTTCATCCTCCACCCTCTACTTTTCAAGTGGTCAATGGTGAGAATCAAATTCAAGGCGGCCATCCAAAGAAAGGATACCTTGGACAGAAAATAGGATTCCAAACAGACTGGTGAGGAAAACTGGGGTTAAGGACCAAACTCAAAAAGACCATAAAAATGATCTCATTGTAATTTTTATTCTTCCAAAACAAATAAATATATATATATATATATATATATATCAACCCGGATTCATTAAAGGGACAATTTCTACTTTGTCTTGAAACAAAAAAGACATTTTGGGGGAAAACAAAAACACAAAAAAAAAATTTGTTTTCTCTCCCATTGAAATCCATTTATTTAACTATGGTCTCTCTAATTTGTGGCAGAATGTATCACACAGATATCTAGCTTAATATAATATGTGGCATTATGGACGTTCAATTTGGGATGGGGGGGTTTTCTTGAGTTCTTGAATTTGTATGCATGATCACCAAAAAGATGACGCGAAGCTGTATATAAGAAGAGTGCACAGCACAAACCTCATATATAGTCATTTCTTTCAGTAGTTGCTCTTCCACAGAGGCAACAGATCTCTCACCCTCCTCATCACCCGCTAGAAGCTCCTCACAGCTCCCATTGTTAACACCATTCCTGCTAGTATCGACCATGCCATCCACAAGGGTATATATGTGGTCATCAGAGTCTGCCCCCAGTGATTCTGCAAGGATTCCCTGGACAAAGCAAATAAAAGGGGAGGAAGCTAGACTAAGTACTTGCTGCTTAGCTATCTAGTCCCTGAAGACATTCAAATAAAATATTGAAATTTTCAATGAATTTCAGTGACTGAATGGCCGATTTAAGGTGTTCTAGATGGTGTTTTTCAAGATAAAAGATAAGAACTCTAATTTTGGGCTACACAACAGCCAAAAACATTTGTTCCTCCAAAGTGCAAGATTTATGCAAATTATGCTAAAATGCACAAGGCTTCAATTCAAGCTTGTGGAATGTGGTAAAAGGATAAAGGAGAAAAAACAAGCTATAATCATGTAATTTTCGCAACTATAAAGACTCCATACTCCTTTTACATCTTGATATTCTCTTTAAATAGTGGGAATGGAAATGTTATTCAGAAGATCAAGGATGTCAAGGGAAAGATAAAAAAATCAGATAAAAGTACAATTTTGCCTAGTAGAAAAGATAACCTTTCCTAAGGATACTTCATAGTTCATTCTAAGAGATATGCCTAGCATACTCTCAAAGCTGGACACTGGAGCATATAATGCAAGTCTATATCCATTTTAAGGATAAAGTCGCAAACTACCAAAGAAGGGAGTGCTCCCTAATTCAATGAAAAACTAGAATAGTGGTTCAGCTACATAAATCTAGTCAAGCGAAATGTAACCTCAAGTCAATAAAGATATTACCAAAATAAGTAGCCAAGCTGATCAGTTGGATACACAACCGTTTTAATGGTAGGTTCAAGTACAAGCCTGGAGTTTCTAGTTGTAAAGCTAAATATTAGCAAGTCCACCAAAGGCTACAAGTTAATTTCATACGCTGTTTTCTTGATTAAAAAGTATCTAACGTACTTTGCTTATCCAGAAGTTTATCCTCCGATTAAGTGCATCCTCAGGTATCCCAATAGCAACTGCAAGATTTTTAGAGGTCCAACTGAAAGTAGATAATACGAACAATGTTAGACGCTAAATGCACAAATAGAACACCGTGAGGTGACTCAGGAGATTTACCTTGTCTGGTCTTGAAATTGCATGATGATTGCTGCATGCACTGGAGCCACTGTGAACTGCACCGCTCTATCTTCAAATTGCAATTCCAACTGGAAGAGCACAATAATGATACAAATTGCCAAGTAGACGGAGGAAACGAATAAAAAAGGAATAAAAATCTCTAATCAGTGAGGAAACCTTTGGGCCAGAATTAAACCAAATCGCAATAAAACACCCTCCACGTGAAAGTATTCTACATATTAAAAATGGATACTGAAAGACCCTGTCAAGTGCATCTAACCTTGACTGAACCAAGATTTTTCTTCCATAATAGTTTACGAGGGGTCTTGATTTCATGAAACCTTTTCGCATAATCAGAAAGCAGTTGGTCAACAGAACCAGGTATGTTAAGGGACTCATCCTGCAATTTCTCTCCAAGGTCATTAAAGTGCAAAAAACTTGATAATTAAGCAGCAGATTTAATCTGAAAATAAAGATTTTGAAGATATATACACAAAAAAACAAGGTACAAAGATATATACGTCAAAAGACACCATCTACAATTTCCATACGGGTTCAACCAGAGTATAATAGAACTGAAGTTCTGAAATTCTGGAACTTGATACATCTGTTAGACAAGAAACAGGATAAACTGAAGAAGCTGGGACTATGCAGGCATATTTAAATTTGAAAAAAAAGATATTGTGTCCTGGATACTCTAGTTGTTAATGGATTGATTTCAGGCCATTCACTAAAGATCCATGCCAACCTCTCCTTCATGGAAATATACCCAGAGGAATCGGCCATAAGAACTAGTTCCTTAAGTATTGCAGGTCAAAAAGGCATGGAGCTATGGGGAAACATATAGATCCATCACCCTCGATTCACAAGACAACTACATAGGTCATAGAGGGGGAGAGGGAGGGGGTATGACCTAGAGTCCTAGACTGTTTGCTCCGTACATGAGAAACCAGCCTATGTGCAACAGGAGAATGTCTAAGGCTTTGAGCATAGAAGTCCTGATCCGATCTTCAATTGTTAAACTTCTGTTCAATTATAGTTGAATCTTGCTGTTTAAACTTCCATAAAAAGCGCTGTGGAAACAAGCATTCTTCACCAGTGAAAAAATTTATATTTCATAATTGCATTTAAGATTCTTATGGATTTTCCAATATAATGCAGAGTGTGCAATGAAGTTAGATGTTTAATATGAAATTGAAGGAAAGGTCAAACTTTGATAAGAGGGAATTTTTTCCTTCATAATATATAATAGAATAGATTAAATGAGTGGGCAACGGACACAGCAACATTGAAAGCTCAGACAGTTGTCAACCGGGGAACATTTTTATTGATTCTGACAATTAGACAACCCAAACCGAAAGGACCTAGATAAGATCAAACCTGGTGCATGTACTGTATATTCACTTCAATGTGTGATCTAATTTACCAGTCAAAAAAGTAATTTATAATAGTTTTTTCCACAGAGCCCCTTAAACTAACATGTTGATAAGTATAGAGAAAATGTTCAATAGACCAAGAAGATATATATTAGCATTTCAGTAAGTTTCAGTATCTTTGTTTCAATATCTAATATTTCAAGAAAGACTAGTATTAGATAAACTATGTTGAATATTGTTTTTCATACCTGGATTGGTGGCCAGAAATTAGAAGATATGATTGTAGCATCAAGAAGATCAAGAGAAACCCCTGTCTCTCCTTGCTCAGCACCTACAAATATGCATTTATTAAAATTATACTGGCAAAAGTTTCAAAATGATTAATGTTGCTAAAGGTAATCTTTTGGTATTAATGGCAGAACAATCCCAAAAGGCTACCCACTAGGCTGAGAAGTCGAAAAAACTTTAGATAATACCTCTCCGAGATGGATGAGTTATGGTTGCTTTTATATTGGTGTTTGTCCTCTTAGAATCAATCAGATCATTGAGCATAATTTCGCACCTCTGCATGCTGCTCTCTCCAAAGTGTATCTGAAAATGACAACAGGAACATGAGGATAAAAGCTTGATAATTGAAATGAACAATTACAAAGAATCCAAACCATCATTTGCAGCCTGTAAGCACAATAAATGAACAGAGATAGCTAGCATTTAACATAAGAGATGACCTGCCTTAAGGAGTTCTAAAGTACGAATCTCTGAGTCAATGTCATAATCAGACTTGTTCAAAAGCTTCTCGGCCAGCATTACACGATATTCGTTAACTAATTGGTCCTTTGAACCAATTATGCCAACAATCATCCCAAGTACGTCAATCTTCCTTCGATTCCTGCTACCCTTCAATGGGTCAGCCTCAACAGGGTCAGGCTCCCAGCTGAAAGGATATAGCAGATGGTAAGAAAAAAGTCTACTTTTGAATATAGTACGCAATAGTCCATGCCATCCGGTGATCTAGAACAATCTAAGTTGACATCACAACTTACATCAAAGTAACTTTTCATTGACAGCAAGGACAATGTAAACATACCGTTCAGCATTGATCCACGCTTGTTTGTCATCAGTGTTGATGTCATCATCACAACCGGCGTTTTCTTGATTTTCTTCATCTCTATTTAACTCTTCAAGAAGGCTATCCCCAGGATTTCCAGTTCCATTTGGATTTCCTCCAGTCCCATCAGTAAGCATTGTCACAATGCATTTTACAGTATCTTTCCTTCCCCTTAAATAGTCCCTTAGGGGTTCACCAACTGCTTCAAGGAAAACACCAGTTGGGTCTATTGTCCGGAGTGCTTTGATGGTTGAAACATACTGGTGCAGTATGTCATTAGTTGAGGCACCAGCAGTAAGCAAGCGATATCGTAGAGCAGAGATAAATGAATCAATAAGCTTTGAATGTTGCCCAGTATATTCAAGACACTGCTTTAAGTCTTCAATAGCAGGAGAGCTGCAAAATCCATAGCAATCAAAAGCATAGCTTCACACATCAAAAGGGCCCAAGAAAACCTTAGATCAATACCCTCAAGTTTCACCTCAAAGGGCATTGCTTTTTGTTCTATCACTTATTTATACAAGAAAATAGAAATGCAATTCATGCCACAACTGCAAGTTCTATGCACAACAATGCAGCATCATTTTGTTGCCTCCATAGAAAATGCAATTATTTGACATGTCAGAGGTTATTGGTATATCAGTCAAATCTTCATACGGTTCAAGCTCAATCCTCATAGAAGAAAAAAGAATTGTTGAGATCGTTAATCGCAGTGATAAACTAAATAGACAAAAAGAAGAGGCTAGAAAAACCTCAAGGAACTTGATAAATAAACTCCTTTTCAAAAGCATTCACGATTTATCTTATACAAATAACTTGGTAAACTAATATGCAGATGTTATATTCACATGCACAAAAAATCCCAAGATAGTAAGGGTGTCCCGATCAAATTAGTTGGGTTGGCTTGGGTCTAGAACCTCAGGCCTTGGGCCCATTATACTTCTAACAGGGGTTTGGCCCTTAGTAACCCAAACCTCCTAACCTGCTACCCGCTCCCGCTCTCAAACCTCGCTCCCGCTCTCAAACCTCGCTTTCACCTCGGGAGCTCGATTTCAACTTTTGTAAACCTCGCTCTCACCTCGCACTTACCTAAAGGTGCGGTTTTTGTGTAAAGTTTTATTTTTATCCTAATTTTTCATGTGAAATGAAATGTATTTTATCATTTTTCTTTGCAGGGTACAAGATTCATATAAGATTTGTTAATTATTAGTGATCTTGTAATTGAATTTAGAATGATACATTTAATAATTCAATAGTCATCTTAGTCATCTTGTTTGTTGTGATAAAAAATTTGATATATGAATGATTTTATCAATTTTCTCTTAGAGTTTAAAAAACTAAAAAAATTATTTTCAAGAACATCAATATATATTTTAAGTATATATATGTCGACGCTCCGGAGGCGCTCCCGACCTTATTCTAAATTGAAATTTGACGCTCTCGCTCCCGCTCTACGCTTTGGTTACTTAGGTTTGGCCCGGTCCGATCATTATCTTATAAATTACTTTTTTTTTGTGAGAATTATAAATATTGTGAGACTCCCCACTTGGATCTTTATTTGACGATAGGACTTGTCGCTAGGTGAGGGGCGTCCAAGGTGACATTTTGAATACAATGATTAAAACCATCTCATTTTACTCTTGGAATTGAAAATTGGGCCCAGTATGGTTATTAATCAGGCTGGCCCAAACCCGACTTGTTGACAGCCCTACAAATAGGCTTACTTATGGCTTCCTTGTTCGTAAACAGAGAGGATTCAGAATTTTCTTTCATTCCAAGGCATAACTGATCCGTAATTTGGATCCTCGTATAACCAACAACAACGAAGACTTGTTATAATTCCTCTCCTCTAAAGAGATCATCTAGAAAGCAAGTCGTTTTGGATTTACCAAACACACATTGTAAAACCAATCCAATTCTCTTTTGATACATTCCCCAAAAAAATCGATCTGTGCGATGCCCATCGACTTTTTTTTTCTTCAATAATCAGTAAGAGTGCAATTCAAATCGCCTCTAATCCTGTTCATGTTTTTAGGATAGTAAGAGATTGTATCTGACCATCTGGACATGCTTGACCCAAATATTCCTCTTTACATTGTCCAGATATTCTTTAATGGAAGCATTCATATAGAATTGTAGTTATTAATTTAGTAAATGTCATAAATATCAAAGTTTTTAACATAAAGTATTAAAGACGTAAATCAATTGCCCTAATCAAAGCCAAAGAAATAAAGTATAAAGGATGCACAAATTCCATCAGCTTGATCCCGGCCCAGCGAAACATAACTAGGCAACTGAAACTATCACAATCTACTTCTACAGTAAAAGTTTAAAGGCAAGTCATTACAGCAAAAGAATTACCTGTCAGGATAATCTACAATAATCTCAAAAAGCTTGGCTATTCTTAAATCTTGCAAAGTTTCATAAGCAAAATACTCAAGGCGTAACTGCCATCTAACAAGTCCTTCGGACGGAGTTTCAATCCCAGGAAAGCGTGAAGGGCATGAAGCCAAAGGAGATTTGAGACCAGAAGAAGGGCTATCATAACTAACTGAGTCACCAAGATAAGCAAGAAGTGCATACAAGAATTGGAGAGGAACAGCCTGCACGTGAGTACCACAGAATATTAGAAGGCCTCCATAAGTAACACAGGATAATCATGAAACTATCAGATAGTGCTTAAGATAAAATGGACAGAATAAATGCCAACCGCAGCATGAATAATATGTGTGTTAACAGCTTGAAAAGTAATCATGCAAGTAGGCTACACTTCAGGGTTGATGAAAACATTAAATTCTTGGCCTAGCAATTTAAGGTTAGATTAAAGCTGTGCTCACTCTTATAGAAAGGCATGCACTGTGGCAGTTTAGAGTTGTTATGTACAGCAATAGTGGAATATGGACAGCTCAACCCTAAAAAATAATCAATTTCAAGAGAGTGAGGATACATTACAATAATAACCATCAACCTTAGGTATTTGATTTAAACTGGGGTAGAGGATGACACAGTGACATACTAGTCTTTGTTTTTGTAATTTTCTGATAACAATAATAACATGCATTGATTAATTGGTAACAGGTTTGCAATAGACCTTTTAACCAGAAGAAATATCCAAAATTGCAAGCTAATCTCAGCATCAACACAAATGAACAAAAGTTGCAAAACTGAGGAGGCAAGCAAAGGCCATCATAAGAATCATAACCGAAGCCTTGCAGTACATGACATTTACAAAACCTGATAATAAGGATAGACAAGAAGCAACATATGCATAAGCAGCCTATACACACTTGAATGATGCAAAAAGATTTCTAATACATCAAGATAACAATAAAATCAGTTAAGTTCTTTCAACTATACTGTTTGTGTACACTAGTCTTGACTGGCATGGTAATCCTACAAAAGGTCTTCAGGGTCATATTGTATCATTTTGGTATACAGCAGAAAGGAACTCTAAAAATGTCATTTGGCAGCTTTCTGTAGTTCTGTGGGGCTTTGCATTATTGATCATGTCGAGGAATTAAAGAATGGATTGAACATTTAATTTAACTGCATTCCTACATGTGGCAATGAAGTTGCAGACTCCCTAGTTAGACAAGGAGCTCCCATTCATACTTTTCTTGATCTTTAAACAAAATCTTCGCCAAATAAAAGAAAATAAAAATTCTAACTTCTTGAAGCCGTGAGTAGTAAAAGGTTGTAAGTCGAATAAAAACATCTAATGCAAAAGTTAATACAACAATATGGTAAAGGTAATGGCTAAGTAATACTCAGCATATCAATATACCATTGAATACTGAAATTGTGTAATTGCAGATATCCTGCAACTATCAATGTACCCCAACTCTGCATCTAATGAAACTCTGAGACACTAATTGCATTCTAGGGTGCTTAGCTTTTTTTAGTTGTTAAAAGCCTATTTACCATATAGTAATCTATGACTGAAGGCTTTTTCTGTAAGAGAGACTAACTTCATTGTATTATATATATATAAGAACATTACAAGTTTACAACTTCCTTCTCACAAATTCACAAAATGTAGTGGCAATGATCTGGCAGCAAACCAAGTTAAAATCTAACGGTGGCTTCATTAAATAGTTATTCTGTAGCTACAAATCAGGATGCAAAGATAAGCCTTTTCTAAAACACATAAATTGCAGTGTTTGCAGCTATAAGCCAATTTCAGTAAGCAAATTACAACATTATAACTAAGGTCATAAGAGGACTTAATTTAATTGTGTATTATCTATTGTGAAGTGCATAAATGCACTTCAAAGAGAACTTAAGCATGTGGCTCATGATTACTTCAAGATGAGAAATAAGTATTTCAACATACGAGTATTAAAAAACCATACTGGAACATTTAAACATTTATCCATAGAACGACCAAGTCATCGTCAAAAATTTACATGCTATGTAATAATCACTTATCAAGGATATGAACAATCATCAGTTTGAAAAATGAGCTCGGTTTGAAGAGTGTGTATCGCACTCAAATGTATGAGAGTATGAGACGATCAGACGACCAATCAGTGGATGTATAACTATGTAACTTGGAAAAGATAAGCATTCAACTCATTAGCAAATCCAGACTTCTAAGAACCAAAGAGTACCAGAAGCACAAAGAAGTTACCTGGATCCACTCTTTAATGGACTGCAAGACAGAACTCCTGTAATCATCGCCAGCCAAATCATGAACTTTAGCCTGTAAAGCAAGCAATAACATCATTGAAGTGATTAAAAAAATAAGATATATAAATAAATAAACATATGCAGGTATGACAGAAAAAAATGCACCAACTTCAAAGTATAACAAATATACTACTATAAATAGGGGTTTTAGCTGCAACAAATTTGCGAAGGAAAAGCAAAGGAACACACTGCAAGGGAAATGTGATAGAACAAATGCCTATTCCATTATCGGATATGCTCACCTTCAAAAGTAAGAATATAGCAGAAGCATAGGCATCTTCAGTCAAGGACGTAAACCCAAGACTTCTAAGGTCACGGACAACCTTACCAATTTTCTTTACCAATTTGTTGTTCTCTGAAAATTTTCTCTTATGATAACTTTCATCAACATCCATTTCACCAGTTCTACAGGAGAATTTGCTTTTTTCATCCAAATCCATGTCATCTTTATCTTGAGATTCATTATCATCTTCACAATCCCCAGCCATCATTGTACTTAATTCTTCCAACCTTTCCTTGAAATACCAACGGAGAATCTCTAGAAGAACATTGAAAGACATAAACAAAGGTAATAATTCAATTTTTCTCAACATGTAAAATAGTGAAAGTTCAATGCAATATAAAGCTTCCAAGAATCAGACCATCAATCAGCATAGATATTAAAGCCCAACAAATCCGGTGAACCATGTTACTTCGATATGAAAGAACTATCTCATATTCAGCATATTATTTATTATTATTTTAAAAAATTGTGTGAATGGTAATAAATAATATTTCATCAAAGGAGGAGAAACACCAAAGACAAAAGCCAGCCTAATTTACGGATGGACAAAAACAGAGGAAATTGTAAGTGAAAATAATTAAGATTTGCAACTTTCTTCTTGAACATATAAAATCTCTCTCCAGTCTCCACCCTTCCTTTGGCCAAAGAATCTGCTACGACATTCGCTAATATAGGGATCTAAGAGAATGAGATTTTCCTTTGGTTGCAAAGATCACGAATTTCTTTGATCATGTTGGCTAACCTCCATGGACCTCTCACTTTACCTTCATCCCTTTTAAGAACAGTTTTTACTAATCTCTCAATATGCATGGTTTCAAATATATACGATAAAAACTCAATATCTCATGCCAAGAATCTATTTATTCCCGGAATTGTTTGAAATATCTCCGATATATCCCAAAAATCTTTCCATATCTCATGGGGGCAAAATATCCATCACATATAGTATTTGTTTTTACAAATTATCCCCGATATCCTCGATTTTTCCAATATATCTTCTATAAGTTAGGGATATTTCACCCCTTAGTCTATAAAAGGGAAAATATCAACCAAAGTGGATCAATTTGCGAGATTTTGAAGGAATTTGAGGGTTTTTTCATTTTCTTGAGAAATCACCCACTTAGGTACCTACATTCATAGTAACCAAACACCCATATTATACTTGTAAAGTACCCATTTAATACCTTTAGAGGGGGTCGCCATTTAAAACGGCATACTTCTGCCATGTTACGTGTTATACTCGTATTGTCATATAATACTCATTTGGTACGCGAATTACATATTAAACACATACAATACTCGTATTTTCCCGTACTTTTACCGTGTTAAACGCATATTCCGTATTAAATTATTGTTATTAATTAATATCATGATTTTTATTTATAATTATTAATTATTTTAAAATTTTCCCATACTTTTGCAGTACAACACCCGTACTTCTCGAGCAGATCATTGTCGTATTATACATGTACCTGTACTTGGTAATTATGCCTACATTTGTCATTCGGAGTCAAAGTGCTCATCATTTGCACTACCTTTGAAAATTTTCCCTAAAAGATATGAATTTTCTTCAAATTAGAATGAGATTTTGCATTATTAGTGCGTCATTAGTCCTAAACTGTGCAACGCTAGATTTCTAAGTTCAAAATTTTTACTTTAGGGAGGGAAACTTTCAAAATTTTCAATTTTTTAGTTTTACTCCAAATTACTCATATTATAGTTCTTGCCTTCTTGGGGTGGGTTAAATAATGGATATATTATGTATGGAACTCTAATTGTATATTTTTATTGTTATAATTGATCGAATGATGAATGAAACATTTTATGTAAATTATATCAATATTAGTAAATCATACATTGTTGTCAATGCACATCTTTGCCCCTATTCCCAATGCATCATTTGCATAACTTATGTACATTATTGTTGTTGTTTTAATTTTTTACTTCTTAAATGTGTATTAACATTTATTTTAATATTTCCTGAAGTTTTAGTGAGAATTTTCATTTTTTCTCCAATTTTTTCCTTGACGTGCGATATATTACCCACAAAACGATATTGCGATATATCTTTTTTCCAAGTTGCGATATATCCCGGAAATTGACATCCATAACCTTGCATTTATCTTTTTACAAAATATCGTCGCTATATTGCACACATATCTCAATATATCACAGATATCGCATTATCTTGGCAATAAATTGAGATTTTTTAGTACAAAACTAGTTTATGAATTTGTTAATCACACCATCCAAACTATATAGAGCATAAGGGGGAGAGATGAGTTCCACTTGACTGCTTCTCCTTCCAATGACTTTTGAAAAGGTGGATCAATAACCAAGGTTGGGAATCAAATCCTCGGCAAATGGCAATCCCAATAGAAGGACAACAAGTGATGATATGGATCGTCGACCCCATTGTATTTACTAAACTTCAGTATCTTGAACCCTTCTGGCAGCAACAAATGAAGGGAAGCTCAAAGAGCTTTTTCTGCCAGTAGTGTCCAAAACTGTGGATGGCCAAAACGAACTATTTCATGGGTCATAGGCAGTGTTACCTAGGCACTTCAAGTTTCCCAAATTTTGTCGTGCCGACACTTGGACACGACACGAACCTCCTTGGTATGTGTCTTACCATGTCATGATGACATCAACGTTATGATTAGGCACATGGTGCTTCAAGTATGTCGTGTCATTTTAAAAATACAATTGCAAGAAACTTTTTGTCAATTGTGTTGCTTTTTTAGAAACATAGACGGAATTTTACTAAGAGAGCAATGGCAACAACAACGATCAATATGTACGTCTCTCTCTTTTCTTCTCTCTTGTTGCTCATTTCTACTCCCTATATGAGTATTTTTTATAACTTAGGTATATATATATTTTTTTAAATGGGGACTGGTGATCCCCCCCTCTTTTTATTATTATTGTTATTTAAAAATTTTGAGTTCTATTATATATATATATATATGTTTAATCATTTTTAAAAAATTGTACATCTATGCTGCCGTATTGGGAATTTCAGAGCTTGTCGTGCTGAACACCCCTAGACACCTAGACACTTGGCACCCGTACCACATGCCTAGGTAACATTGGTCATAGGTATACATGAGGGATCAAGAGATGGATAGAGGGGAGGGGGGGATGACTTTGATATCATCAGTAGACCTTCCCTTGAACCGGTCATGGAGCTCTCAACTGAGTTGTTTAGGTTCTGGAATTCAAAGTGCTCCTAAGATCATAGAAGCAATGCTGCAGAAAAAGAAGATGTGTTGCAATGTTGCTCCAACTCCATAGGAACCATAAATAAAAAAAACGTGAAATATTTGTAGTAATAGAGATTTTAGGCGTGCCACTTAGAATATATTCGTATAGCTGGAGTGACAATGACAATCATATAAGCCGCAGCCACGAAGAAAGATGATAAAAAAAAAGTCTTCTTCATGCTGTAGGCCAACCGGAATACCTAATTGTTCGCTTTAATGACCACTCTAACATGTTGTCTGAGGTTGTGGAAAGGAATGTGGATTTAATAAACGCAGCCTGGCTTGAAAAACAACATGAGGAAGCCGCTTCATTAGAGCATAGGTGTTCCACCATAAAATCCAAGAGCTGGAACAACGAGTTCTTTTTCTTCATCGGGTACTCTTGATCCGCTCTCGGCTCTCTCGATCAAGCTTGATCAAGTCAAACACTCAAGCTTTCACACACCTCATCAAACAAAGCGCTTTGGAACTCTCACAAACTTACAATATGTTGGTTGACATTGAATAATATGGATTAGGCATCTGAGATTTTTTCTTCCTCCTTGGTCTTTCATAAACTCTTCACCAAATTCACTTGTATTTGGATTGTTAAACCTAGAATAAACCAAATGACGTAAGAACCATCGAATAGAATCCGTGGGGCGAATTTTTTGGAAAAAAAAGTAGCAATAAAGGTGTATTCTTTTTAAAAACATATCTTTTGAGCGTAATAATAGGTCTCAATCAACTTCAAATTTCAGCGTGTAGCAAATTTCAACATAATTTCAGCGTGTAATACCCTCCCTTAGACTGCTGAAAAAGTTAATTTTCAAGACAAAAATAAATTCTTAAAGTATATATCTATATTTTTAAGTTATGAGCCATATGGATATGGCTATGGAAGTGTACAACATCAAGTGACAGTGACATTGACAAATCATTACCCACAATATCCACTAACGGGGTGCTCCATCTGGAAAAAGAGATATAGATGTATCTTTGAGGGCGCATCACTGTCCCAAGATATGGTAAGACTTTGGGCTCATATCTTGATGCTAGACTTTTTTTGATCCGTAATCAAGAGAATATATAAATGAGAATGATCAAGATGATCTAGTAAAAGAGGGCAAAAATGAGGAGAACAAGTTTACAAGTACATAAACTTAAACTCCCAAAAGAAACACCAGACTATCTAACCCTCCTATGTGGAAAGAACCAAGGTCAATCCAGCACGTCCCTAAGCTCTTCCCCTACACTACGGAGCCCTGCCCATTCCAATACAACCAACCGAATGCGGGCACGAATGCAAGAAGGTGACGATGAAGCATTCTCAAAGACTCTAAAGTTCCTCTCTTTCCAAATCATCCATGATATGGCGCTCGGGAGAGCCTCCCAATTTGTCTCATGAGCTCCATCCACACCGACCAAAGACCAACTAGTTAAGAAGTTGTGAAATGAAGAGGGAAAGACCCATTCCACCCCCATGCAGAAGAGAAAATATCCCCAAATACCAAACACGATAGGGCAGTGCAAGAGCAATAGGTCCATGGACTCTTCCGCTTAAAGACACAGATAGCACCTATTAGTCATCCACCACCCTCTACGTTGTAAGTGATCACATATAAGGATTTTATTCAATGATGCGTTCCAGAGGACAAAGGAGACCTTAGAAGGAATTCCCGGATTCCACACAGTCCGATGAGGAAACCGACCTGAGGGTCCTGGACCAAGAGACTTTAAAAGTGATCTTACTGAGAAACGATCATGGTTGCTGCCAGACTAAACCCTGCTATCTCTACCTAAAGGACCCGGGGAAAAGTGGTTAAGACGATCCATAAGACTCACCGTTTCATCGATTTACCAATCGTTCAACGCACGACGCAACTTCAGGCACCACACCCACCCCTCTCCCTACCTCTCAAAATACTCTCCTACTAGAGCCTCCTTATCGGTTGCTAGGGAAAAGATGAGGCCAAACTCATCCAGGAGCTTGTTGGCACCGCACCACACGTCCTTCCAAAACCTCACCTCAGAGCCCACTCCCACTAGGAACCTAAAATGAGGCACTACCAAATTGGCAGTGGCCATGATACCCTTCCAGAAACCCTTATCGTGGGGACCTCTCACCTCTCTTGGAACCCAACACGAAATCTTTCCTTATTATGCCACTATCACCTCCCGCCACAGACAGTCCCTCTCCGCCCCAAATCTCCAGATCCATTTTTCCAACAAGGCCTTATTAACTTGAACCAAAGACTTAAGATTTAGCCCCCCATCCTCCTTCGGGAGACAACATTGGTGCCAAGCAACCAAGTGATATTTGAATGTGTCCACCTTCTCATTCTAGAGAAATTCCCTTTGCATTCACTCAAGGGATGCCGTAACAGACTTAGGTATGGTGAGGGTAGACATGTAGTATGTCGGGAGGCTATCGAGGGTGTTTTGAACGAGGGTTAGCTTCCCTCCTTTGGATAGAAAATGTGACTTCCACCCCGACAACCGTTTGGCGACCTGATCTAACACTGGAGCCCATATCGCCTTTGATTTGAACCTGGACCCTAGTGGCATATCCAAGTATACGGATGGAAGGGACCCCACTCTACATCCAAAACAGACTACAAGTTGATCTATATCGGGGACCTCTCCTACACTCACAATCTCTGACTTGGCAAGGTTCATTCGCAACCCAGACACCGCTTCAAAACACCTAAGGAGACACCTAAGATTAAGAAGATGTCTACTAGAAGCTTTGCAGAAGATCAATGTATCGTCCGCAAATTGGAGATGGGATATACGCACCTGATCTTGGCCAATTGAAAATCCCTCAAACACATGCCCCTTTGCTTTGGACAACATTTTGCTCAATGCCTTGACGACTATAACCAACAGGAAAGGCAACAACGGATCACCCTGCCGCAGCCCCCTAGAACTGGGAAAGTAACCCACTGAACTCCCATTAAGAATAATAGAAAATGAGACAGAGGAGATGCATGACCTGATCCACAACCTCAATTTCAATCCAAAGCCCATTCGCTGAAGCACATAGTCCAAGAATCGCTAGTTAACGTGATCATATGCTTTCTCCATATCCACTTTGCAGAGGATACCAGGAGACTTGGATCTAATACGCTCATCAAAACATTAATTGGTTATTAGAATCTCATCTAGAATTTGACGCCCTCCCCCCCCCCCCCCCAAATGCCCCTATTGCGGAGAGATATTGAGGTCATCACTCTCTGGAGCCAGGCTGCTAACACATTCGACAAGATTTTGTAAACACTGCCCACATGATTGATTAGACGAAAGTCCTTGAGATCGACAACACCTTCCTTTTGGGGAATCAACACCACAAATGTACTATTTATCATTTTATCAAATCTTCACGTGGTAAACAATTCCTTCATGACCTCCATGAATTCGTTCCCAACACTCCCTATAAAACTCGATGGTGAAGCCGTCCGGCCCAAGGGCATTGTCCCCAGCCATACTCCTGATCACCCCCAACACCTCCAGGAATGACCCCTCCAGAGAGGCACTCTGATCTGGTGACAGACCCTCAAAATGGAGGCCATTTAGACCAGGCCGCTAACTTTCCCTCTCACGATACATCTCCCTATAGTAAGCGATGACACAATCCTTAATCTCACTGTGATCCTCCTTCCAAGCCCTGGCTACCTTTAGCCTGGACATGAAGTTCCTTTTCCTATTGAAATTGGTCATACGGTGAAAAATTTTGGTGTTGTGATCTCTCTTTGAGCCACCTAATTCTGGCATTTTGTTTCCAACTGATTTCTTCCAGCTTAAGCACGGACAAAAATTCCAGTTTTTTTGTCTCTCTAGCTCGTATTTCAGTATCTGATAGGTCCCGAGATTTCACTATCCCATCCATAGTTACCAAACACCCGTATAATACCCGCATAATACTTTTAGAGGGGGTTGCCGTTTGAAACTCCGTACTTTTGCTATGTTACTTATTATACCCGTATTGCCGTATAATACTTGTTTAATACGCGAATTACGTATTAAACGAGTAACAATACGCGTATTTTTGTTGTTCTTTTACGGTGTTAAACGCATATTTTACATTAAATGATTGCTATTAGTTAATATCATGATTTTTATTTATTTATAATTATTAATTATTTTTTCATTCTCCCATACTTTTGTTGTGTTTTTGCCGTATAACACCCGTACTTCCCGAATGGATCATTGTCGTATTATGCCCGTACCCGTACTTGGCAACTATGATCCCATCCAGAACTAAGATCTCCTGAAGAAGGCCATCGAGCCTCACCCAAACGTTCCCAAACACCTCCTTATTCCAGACCTTCAACCTAGCTTTTAATGCTTTCAATTTGAGCCCAAATCTCGTACTAGCTAACCCCCACCCGCCACTGGCTCTCCAAACCTCCGCCACAAAGTCCTTAAACCCCTCATCCTCGAGCCACATATTTTCAAAGCGAAACGGGGAGGAGCCCCCGCTAAAGTTCCCGGATTCTAAAACTATTAGCATATGGTCAGAAATAAGCTGAGGGAGAGCTGATTGGATGAGATTCGGTAAATGAGTCTCCCAATCAAGACTAAATAAAAATGTGTCCAGGCGACTCGCAATCGCATTAGATGTCGATTGAGCCCATGTATACTGGGACCCCCTTAACGGGTAGTCAATAAGCTCATGACGACAAATAAACTCCCTGAATCTTCTCATCTTTGTTGTAATCACACTCCCCCCTTTTTTCTCTGTAGAGAACCTAATGTTGTTAAAATCTCCCGCCAAACACCATGGACCCCCCATCTTAAACTAACATTGTCCAATTCATTCCACAGAGATGTGTCATCCGATCCACCTGAGGGACCGTAGACCTCGGTGAATACCCATTGCAGGTCGTCCACTACCAACTTGCACATAATTGAGAGCGTATAGGCCCCTTGTTCTGACTCGACCACCTCCACCTTTGCCTTATCCCACAGGAGCAGGATGCTCCTGATGCCCCCAAAGATGGAGCAGCTAACCAACCTGGGGAGCTGGCACCCCAAATGTCCCGGATATGAGCCTCTTGTATGGATTCGAGCTTAGAATCCTGAAGACACGATATCGACGGCTTCTTTGTTGACACAAAATGCTTGACTGCCACACTTTTCTCCACTTGCCCCAACCCCCGTATGTTTCAGGAAATGATGGAGATGTCTAACATCTATAAACTTGTCGGACCTGACTGGACTTGGGACTACACGACACCCCTCAAAGACACGCCCTGTCATAGTTAACATGCCATTCTAAATTCCTCATCTCCTTAGCTAAAGATACTCTACTCCGGGATAGGAACAAGAGAGTGGAGCAACCCTCCCCTTTGACCGAACTCTTTTAAATTCTTTAAAACAAATCCCTAGCCTCGTCCTCATGACCCTCATTGGAAAGATCTAGGAACTTACCCATCCCCTCCATCTAACTCACCACCCACTCCGACACCCCCTCTTTGTCCGACGGGGACTGCCCTACGGGACTCCCATCCCGAGTTGCCTCAGATGTACAACAGACTAGGACTGGAAGCACTGACTCTGGTTTTCTGTTAATCTCAATAAGAGGACTAATACCCGACAGCGATCTAGGTCTCGTGTGCATGTCTGATTCCTCATTGGAAAGTGGTGGTCTTCCTCCACCAAATTCCATTAAAGAATAATTCTGCATATCAGATGAACACTTAGCACTCACTTTATCCATCGTGACCCCGTTATTTTGCGGGGTGCGATGGATACAATGAGAAGAGGGTTGAGGCGTACCTTCCAAGGGAGTAGGTAGTGGATCAGGCCGCTCGTTGACTTTTGACCCCCCTCCAAGCGGAGGTAGTGCTGGTATGAGGGTAGTGACCTCCACCGTAGAAGTGAACTGGTTCTTTGAACCCCGTCCCGTCATTACTCCCGCAAAACAGGCTAGTCTTGGGCCCATGGAATGAGAATTGGCGACTGCTGCCGAGCTTAGAACTTTCGACGAATCTCCACACAAAACTGCCTGGCCTATTGGAAAACTGAACCCTGGATCCAATACCTCCAACTAACCCTGTTCGACGGCCTCCAACTTTGACTGTGGAAGCCGAGACCCCGCCTTCCGACTCTTGGACCCTAGCGTTGACTGGACTTCAATACTTCCACCACCACAACACCCTGGAATGGAATGATGGGATCTGATTTAT
This sequence comes from Tetracentron sinense, assembly GCA_015143295.1. Taxonomy (NCBI): domain Eukaryota; kingdom Viridiplantae; phylum Streptophyta; class Magnoliopsida; order Trochodendrales; family Trochodendraceae; genus Tetracentron; species Tetracentron sinense. Next base: position 34,896,651 of record CM026560.1, read on the forward strand.
TAAACCCAAATCCGGGTGCATCCCTCGAGACAGAAATCTCTGATTCGTGGTGCGCCCAAAATTTCCCCTTTATGGCATGAACCTCACCTAATGGAGTCACCGCTCCTTTGCTGGTGGGTACAGGACCACCCGAGTGCCCCTGAGCTCCACTCTCCCTGGGATTGCACTCCACATCTTCCATCGAGAATCCTCCTTCACTCTTGGCGAGGCTAACACTCTCCTTTACACTCACCTGAGTTTTGACGCTGGACGAACCTGATGAATGAGGTGTAAAGGCTTCCTTCTGATCCTGCTTCTGCCCTTTCTGCTCCACATCGTCCGATCTTAGTACCGAAGGAAGGATATGATCAAAGTCGAGGGCGATAACCCCTTCTACCCATTGGTTGAATGATGCCTCTCTTTTGCTGAAAATCTTTTTGCTCTCGTATTAATGGGTATAAGTTAAACGGGTCTGAGTCTTCTGATGCTTGGACCACCGACCCAACCGAATCTCCCAACCCGCCCACGCCTGAGCCTCTTAGTTTTTGATAGGGGAGGTACCCAGGTCTGTGGCGTATTGAGGTCCACCCCCAACCTGCCCATCAAACCCAGGTATGCCAGAGGCCACTAAATGTTGTATTTGGACGAGCCCATTACACAAAGCCCTATCAGCCTCCTTCAAAAGCCCCCCCGAGCTGTTTTGATTTGAGGACCACCCCCCAACTGCCCACCAGGACCAGATAGACCGAAGTCCATTTTTTGTTTAACTTGTAGGAGCCCATTGCATAGTGTTTTTACTAGGCCCTCCACTTGGAGGCCCAAAGGGGCTCACCCTCTAGGGACAGACCACAATAGGTGGATTCCAGCTGTATAACACTCGAAGCCCTACCGTCCACAACCACACCTACCTCCCCCAAATCCTTTTATGCAGAAGGGGACTCGACCACTGTGGAGAGGATCACCTTCCTCTCAGCCACCGTACGCTTAACCCATCTCATTCTCTTCCTTCTGTAATTCCTGTTTTGGTTTCTTGTTGATCTACAACCATTGTGCCTTTTGAGGAGTATCTCTTTCGTGATAGCCTCGAGCCCCCTGCTACTGATATTGATGGTTGACCACTTCTAACACCTTCTACACCCACTACCTGCGACCAGTGACCACTGATGGCGTGCAAGTTAGCTATTTCGCCTTCCTCAACGTCCTGTTCTTCGACGCGCTTTAGCTTGACTACAGGTTTACCAACTTCTATTGGTTGTACTCCTCTTTGAGAGTTGGAATCAGATACAACACTTCTGATTACATCAACGCCATGTGTCGAGTCCCTAGCTTCATCTTCAACCTCCATGTCGAGCTCATCTTCTCTGCAAGCCCTTCTCTCGAGTTCCAGAAACTTCGGCCATCTTTTGCAATTATCACAATCCTCTCCCTCCCAACAAGAGACTTCTAATGGGTAAAGTGTGCCATGGAATTCCAAAGAGATTAAACGTGGTATTTGTCCTCATATCCCCGCAAACCTTGATCTTCGCCATCAAGAGATCCAATTTGTCTATAGTGGATTGGTGAATCTCCACTAAACCACCATAGATTTTCCCTATCTGAGCAAGGAGTGAGGGAATCCAGAGATGAAAAGGAAGGCCCTTGATGGCAATCCACCGGGGTCGAAGCAGACCGGTGAACGATAGAGCGTTTGCTGCTGGCCACCATCTGTGGAACCCAACAAAGTACCCCTCCTTTGGGGGTGACATTAATTATTGCATAGTTTTGCTCAACTACCCTCCCTTTTTGGGAAGAACAGCGCGCGTTGAGGTTCAAATGGGAATAGAGTTATTTTGGCCTCAAGGGTTAGCGATTGCAGCAAGTGCAACTCCTCACTCCATTGGAGTTTATCACCAGGACCTTCCACAGTGTAGACCACCGAGTCCGCCCACTCTGCAAAAGCACCAATATCATAATCAACCACTAGCTTTCGACTCCTCGATTGGCTCCACATGGCTGAAAATACCCTCTTCCATCCTGCGAGTATTGTGATCCACCCATCTTCGCTCATTTGGAACCGACCTCGCAATTGGGTTGAATGCATTTAGGCTTGAGTTGGTAATAGCTGTTGAGGTTTTCTACCTTGACTAGGTCTCAATCAGTGATGACTTTGGGGAGATGGGGCTTTCTAGTATCATTTCCTAGCCCCTGATTGAGATGATTGACCTTTGGAGCTTCAGCTAGTTTCTTTAGATTTCTTGGTGTTGTTTGTCACTTCTTTTTCTTCTTTGGTTCACTATTGGTAAATCTGTGTGCTTCCTTGTTACTATCTTTGCTCTATTTAATAAAAGTTTGTTTTCCGATTAAAAAAAATTCAATATTATTGGATGTATGAACAATGTATGAAGGCTATATTAATTTCAGACTATCATACATAGTCGTATACTTGTTCCAACTGCATCTCCTAGGTAAATTATTGTCTTCTTATATTATTAAATCTCTTGAAGTTTCACTGATATATTCCATACTTTTCCTAAATTTCCATTGAAGGCAAAAAAAAAAAATGCAATTTCGAAAATATCTTGCAATAAATCTCATTTTCAATATTTCTAATGATATTGACATTTAAAACCTTGTCAACATGTCTCAAAGCTAATTCCTTTGAACATTGCGATATATCTTGCAACATGTCCAATTTTCAAGCTGCTACCATTGATATGGCCATTTAAACCTTGTCAATAATCAATATATCTTAAAGCTAATGCCTTTGAACATGGGATTGGAAGTGACCTAGTGGGCTACTGAAACCTTCACCGTTTCAATCATCCTCCCAGGGTTCGCATCTTCTTCAATGATCCCACTATAGTTGAGCCACCTTAGAATGGATGAAGAGGTGGTTGTGGTTGATGGATTCCCCTTTTCACACCGTGCATCTGTGGGGAGACAAAGATTTATACTTCTGTTTCCTCTCATCCTCTGAAGCACCTCACAAGTATTAACTTTCTTATGGGCTAGGATCTGACAGAAGGCTCTGATTTTGGGAGGAACAACAGGGTTCCAAACGATTGCAAGTGTAGAGACCCGAATCTTCTTTCATGCCTTTAATAGAGTTAATAAGGGTAGTTTAGTCTTTTGTCATGTTTTTATGCATATTTAATTTTATATAAGCAGTGTGATGTGGTCTAAATGGTTTAAGTGTTAATAGGGTGGAGAATCGAAGCTGACGATCTATCATAGGTGAGCCGACGATCGATTGCCTAGAACCTAAAACCAGGGTAAGCCCCTGTTTTGTGCGACGATCGATCGCATTAACGAGAAGATCGATCGTCGGAATCAGGAAATTTGGGAAAGTTTCTATTTCTTGGACGATCGATCGCAGCAGACATGGCGATCAATCGCCAGGTGAGAGATGGTCGATCGCCCAATATGACGATTAATCACAACCGCACCCAGATTTTTTTTTAAGGAGTTACAAAAATGAGGGTTTTAAACCCCTAACCTATAAATAGCATTTCTAATTCGAGGGTTTTATACACTAAAGGGTTTCTAACCTAATTTGGGAGAGATGTGGGGAAAAACCTAAGGTTTCGAGAAGTTTTGACTTGGAGAGGAAGAAATTGCTCAAGGGAAAAGAAGACCTACCTTGGAGAGTAAACCCAAAGCTTGAAGGAGCTTCATCTAGCAAGTTAGATTCAAGAGAAGAATCCCTAAGGTCGATATCCTCTCTAATTCAACTTTATTTTGTATTATTGAATGATTTTAATATGATCAAGATAAGATAATTGAATTTCTATCATAATTTTGGAAAGATTATTGAATGTGAAACTGAAAATGGAGTATTGAAATTGTTAGAATTTTATTTAGTATGATAAAGAAAATAGATGTTGTTTATTGTTAATTGATATGATTGCATTGAATATGAATGCTTAGAAATGATGGAGAATGGGTTTAAATGAAATGGTTGTGGATTATTAATGAATGAAGATAATGGTGGATGGGCTAAAATGGAGAATGGATGAATTATGAATGTATGGATTGGTGTTGGGTTTGGAATGGATGAATGTAGTTGATGGATGGGTATGTGATGGTTATGGAATGTGAAAATGAGAAGGGCATTGTATACATAACTAACGCATGGTAAGTGTTTGTTGAAATGCCTAGGAAAACTAAGTATGAAAATGATGATATTGGAAGGTTTGTATGAGTACAATAAGATATGCTATGATGAATTATGCTTAGAAATGATGTTAGAATTGTTAGCATGAGCATGACAAGATATGAAGTATGTTATGATAAAATTATGTTTATTCATATTGCATGGTGATTGATATTTGGGTAGGCCAATGCTTAGAGGAAGTCCTCCATGTACTGAATTCTCTAACTAGAGAGATGTAACCTAGCGGAGTTTCTTGACGGAAAACCGCAGTCTAGGTGATGACCAAGCTCGGATGCTAATCACGACACTCAAGCACAAGTTCACATGTGTGGTAGTTCACAAGTCTCACGGGTACACGAGCATGACACGGACATTGCATGAACACGGACACTGCATGAACACTAGATATGAAATACAAGGACAAGTACAAGTACAAGGACTCTGAAGTCTGAACACTGAAACACAAGTACAAGGACACTGCATTATTTTACAAGGACCCTGAAATTCAAGTAGCTTCGGTATTCGTCGATGCTCTCCATGGATAAGATCTCAAGTCCTGGATAATTATCATGGACATTTGGTATCTAAGAACTCTAGGGGCTTACGGTTCTGTCGATGCACCTCCATGGATCTAAATACAAAGACCTCAATAACTATTTTTATGGGAAAACAAGCATGCAAACTTCATGGTACAAGTTCAAGAGTCACACAAGTACACAAGTCAAGCTAAGTCATGATGTTCACATGTTATAGCACTCTGATTATGTTCATGTTATATTAAACTACTATTGACTTTACAATTGTTGCATGATTTGGATATTGGATATATGCATGTGTCATTGTTGGTTAGTTTGGATATCCACTGAGTATTCAATGCTCAATCGACCTGTTATTGTTGTTCAGGTTTAGCACAAGATCAGGCTGCTACTCCTTGGGTGGAAGAAAAGTATATTGAGGAAGTGGAAGAAGGTGATCTTCTGGTTGGTGGAGCTCGGGATCCTGGCCAGTTCCCGTATTACTAGATTATTTCCGGTTTCAGTTTTGTTGAATGAGAACTTGTAATAGACTTGAGACTTTTTAGTTGATGTTGCTTTAGTTTATGTTTGTGGATTTGGATTATTATTGGTTCATTATATATTGGATGAGTCGTTTATGGAAAGAAATTTTATAGTTACTATTCTGAGAGAATTATCTTTTAGTTCTGTCTTATTGCTATGGAGGATAAGTAGGGATAAGTAATGTGGCGGACCCAAAGTCCCATTATGACCAAGGTGAGGTTTTTGGGTCGTTACAGCAGGAGAACGCATATGTGAAGGAGGAAATCATGGCTTTGAAAAAGATTTAGAAGAAAAGTGACCGTGAAACTAACCAATCTTCACTTCTTCAATCTTATCTAGCCTGTCAATTTTCTTGAGGATTCTGATTTTTTAACATTCCCAGAAAAACAAAGTTCCCTTTATCCCAGATCTTCAATTTGGCTTTCATAAATTGAGGTTTCTTCATCAAGTCATGGCCAGCCCAACCTACCTGATCACATCTTGACCTCCATTTTGCTACTTCCTCTTTGAAACCTTATGTGGATATCATAAATGGGGCAAAGATCAGATACAGATATCGACAGAACTTCATGAATAAGCTTGTCCAACTTCTCCCACTCAGTGGAAATAATTAAATATGTCAAAGTGTGCTGCCCACGGGGTTCATCCTAAAGATTGGATCATTGGACCACATGAATTTTATGTTGATGGGAAGGCCCCTCAAGCTGCAATTGTTAGCTCGCTCCTTCATAACAGCAAAGTTTCACATGGAGAGGTGGTGATGAACCCAAGAGAGGTGAAATGGAACACCATGTGCTTCAAAAACAATGACAGACCTAAGAACATTATGACAAGCAACTGGATGGAAAACAATGAAAGTGCCTTCAACCTACACTTGAAGTTGAAATGTAAGCGGTAGGTGCCAGCTAGAAAAAGTTGGTAAAGTCTCTTGGCGTCATACCAGAGACCTGGGATCGAATCCCACCTACATCCGGGTTGGGGTTTATGGGAGTGAGGGCTACCCCTCATTGTGTAGCTCATAGGTCCATGTGGCCTCCAAGGAACTAAAAAAAAATATTGAAATGTAAGCGAACAGGGTATATTTTGGTAAAAGTATGGTAATTATGTTATTGATACAAGTGAAGAAATAAAATAGAATCAAATTAAGAGTTACATCTACATCAAGCCCGTCACAAGGTTTAAATACTGTGAAGTGACTGACTTGTAAATCTGGCATATTTTTCATTTCTATTGCATACTCATGGATAGTCGATATAATGATCTTTGATGCACAGATAATGACCACAGAAAATAATGCAAGTACAGTATTTCATAATTGTTTAGCATTCCTATCGAAGTGGTTGACAGAAAGTTGAAATGAACAGCTTGTAGCTCCTGCATGGTATTGAGTTTCAGACAACCGGTTAATGAAAAGCATAAAGTGTACATAAACAAACCAACAATACACCTTATTAGCAATCCATTAGCCGGTGAAGCAAGACTAGCGCCAATACGTAACTAGTAGTCTAATGGATAGGAAGCACAGTTACACTTTCAATACCCAATTTGTAAGAAAGAGATATTCTAAATCATGATCAGAGAATCAGACAAAAAGTACAGTTTGCTACAAATGTTCATGAAAGCTTTTAAACCTAATTATTTTAAATTCATAACGTAATATTTTTGGTAATCCGTTAAATGATTTCATTAGACCTAAGTAGCAGAACTAATCTATCTAGAAGGCATAGATTAAAATACCATTTTTTTTTTATAAAAAAAAAAAGAGGCATAGATTAAAATAAGGAAACAAAGCACTTAATCTAGGTGCAGAACAATACATGAAATGGGAAATTTGGCATGAAAAGACTAATCGGACAGATAAATATCCATCCGAGAATCATCCACACTAACTCTGAAACACATACCAGGAAAATGACGAGGAAGGGTGGTCATGAGAACAGAAGACACCATCAACTGATATCTAGAAAGAAGGGAGACTCTGTCCACATCTAAGTTATGTCTTTCCTCTGCTATACTATCCTTGTATGACTGTAAAGCATGAACTAGCATTAACAAACATTTTTCCTGATATTGTTTCTCTAAAGATATCTCTTCCAAGGATTTGCATATTATTTGCTGAAGCCAATCTTCCTCAATCTGTGTTTACATTAAACAAATTGAAGTAAATAACATGCCAAATAAACAGCATCAGAAATAAGTTTGGACAATTATGGATATGGATGTAGCGGGCAGTCGCTTCTGGATGAAACTCAGTTATTGTCTCCAAGAAAAAATATTTAAGAAACAATGCTAGAAATGAATTATAAGTCCAGGTCTAAGGATAAATACAAAGTATTGGATTACTAGACAAATAACTAAGGTATTCCCATGTCCTTGAAGTAAATAACATGCAAAATAAACAGCATCAGAAATCAGTTTGGAAGATTATAGATATGGATGTAGCGGGCAGTAGCTCTGGATGAAACTCAGTTATTGTCTCCAAGAAAAATTATTTAAGAAACAATGCTAGAAATGAATTATAAGTCCAGGTCAAAGGATAAATACAAAGTATTGGATTACTAGACAAATAACTAAGGTATTCCTATATCCTTGGGCTCTTCAATAATTGCAGGGAAGGTTCAGCTAGATCCCCAAAAATTTAATATTTAAGACCATTAGGTGTTTAATCCATGTAAACAGATCAAACTTTGCATCTGCAGTAAGTTGGCTGAGCCACTGAAGCTATAAAAAATCTATCTTCAAAGACTCCTTACAGAATTATGGGCTTCGCACCATCCATAGACAAGTAGAAGCTTAGAATCTACTCCCTTGAGGTTGCTTAGACTAGAACCCTCTAACTATTAGAGAAGCATGGGAATCTAACAGATACTATAGTTTATAGTACATAATATACAATATGCCTCCGTTTCTCAATATTCAACCAAATAGTACCCCTAAAGCATTCTTTAGAGAATTTAATCAAATCTTGCAAGGAGCCAAAAGCTGCTTAGAAACATTCATCTTCTCAAGTCTACATTTTTTTGTGACTCTTTATTATCAGGATGCTTTTTTTCTGATAGGTAAAGAGAAATACAATTATTCACAGCATGGTGAACGGATAAGAAAATAAAATAGAAATAATACAACCAGGGGACTCACTCCCCCTACCAGGGAAGAAGGCAGCTCAAGACCCGCAGAGTCCTCCCTAGCACACCAATCCTACAGTAATTGGGTGGCTTGCACAGTGGGACAGGCCGTCAAATACCCTCCTATGACATGTCTGTATCCTCCCAAATGCTCCAGCAAACATCTGTTGGTATCATCAACCACACAACCACCACAGAAGCATCCAAACAATCGAGGAACTCAACTAGACATGACATCCTGCAACCTATGGAAATAACCACAGCACCCTTAACAAAGACAGGAATTTGTCCCACATCCATCTCACGGGAGAATAATGAAGCACCAAATGGTCTACAAACTCCTCATCAGATCAAAATAAGAAACATTTGTTTGCCATTCTCCATCCCCTCCCATTAAGTAGTTGCATGTGAGACTTTGTCTAGAGCAGCTGTCCACAGGAGGACCACAATCCTAGAAGGAATACCTGGGTTCCATACAACTTGGTACGAGAAAGAGGAAGTGGGATTTTTTTTTTAAATGTAATCAAATTATCATAAAACAAGGGAAGCTTTACTAAGATACAAACCAGGAAGTTCACAAACAGTGAACAGAAAGAAAACTAAAAGGACCAAAAACACCACAAATAATACAAAAACTCCTAAGGCGAGAACCAACAAGGCAGCCAAAATGCTTCTATGCTGAGATCAGAGAAAGCAATTCCCATGTCCATAAGATCTCGCCTGGAAGAGCACCAAGATGAGAAGAAGCGGATCCTAGAGCTAATGCGATCCAAAGGAAGTTCCGCATCCTCGAATATTCTCCTATTCATCTCCTTCTAAATGGACCACATAATCGCACCTGGAAGAAAGGCCCAAACATCTGTTAATGGAGGCTTTAGCAGATTCAAGATTCAACAAGATAAGAAGTCTCGAAAGGATCTAGAGAAGACCCAAACCACACCAAACTGAGATAAGAAGAAACTCCATATACCAATAGCGATAGGACAATGCAAGAGTAAGTGATCCACTGATTACTCCTCTACCAGGGACATGACGCAGCAATTAGCTAAATTCCAACCTCAACTTTAAAGATGGTCACAAGTCAGGATCTTATCCAAACAAGTTGTCCACATAGAAAATGATACCTTAGTGAGCACCCTGGGGTTCTACTCAGCCCGGTATGGAAATTGGGAAGAAGGGGGATAATGAAGGACCTGATAGAAAGATCTCACTAAATATAGACCTCTAGGGTCCCTAGACCACAACCTGCAATCCCTAGATAGAGGGCAAGGGCAAAACAATTTCAAGAGATTGGGAAGCCTAAAAAATTCCCAAACTCCCAATCATTAAGAGTACGCTTCAAAAAACTGAAAATCCAAACAGCAACTCCCCAACTCAAGACTAAAGATGACAAAACCAATTCAAGCCTATCTACCGCTAAAGCATACAGATTACCAAAATCCTGTTTTAAAGAAGATTCGCCAAACCACAAATCATCCCAAAAACGCACCTCATCCCCCTACCCACTTTGAAGCGAATAAGTTTTGAGAATTCCTTTCTCAAAAACAAGACGGCTTTCCAGAAGCCAACCCCGTGAGGACCACTGACTACATTGGACTTGCTCCCCATGCCTAGCCACAATAAACTTCCTCCATAAACTCTCTCGCTCCTCTCCAAACCTCTACAGTAGTTTGCCTAACAATTCTTTGTTAACCTCAACTAAAGATTTAACATTTAACTCACCACTATCTTTAGAACTACAAATAACTCTCGAATAAACCAAATGGTACTTCTTGGTAGTGACCTTCTCGTTTCACAAAAAGTCTGTTTGAATCATCTTGAGCTTATTCACAAAGGATATTGGATGGACAAAAGAGGCATAAAGTATGTTGGGAAACTACTAACGGTACTATAGAGTATGGACTATAGAGAAGGGTGAGTTTCCCTCCTTTCAACAGATGATGAGATTTCCAACCTTGTAATCTCTTGGAAAACCTTTCCAAAACTGAATATCATGCTGATTTGGCCTTGTACCTTGCCCCCCAAATGTTATGTCGAAAGGGTTCCAGACTTACAACCAACGCATGCAGCCAATTCCAAGAGATTAAGGACTTCTCCCACACCAAACATTTGGCTCTTAGAGAGATTGACTTTCAAACCTGACACCACCTCCAAGTACCTAAAAAGACAGTGGAGATGGACCAATTGCCTACTCGAAGCATCATTGAATAACAAGGTATCATTTGCGAATTGAAGGTGAGAAATGGACAATCTCCCAATAGAGAAGCCTACCCCAATTGATACTTCGACTCTGCTAATCATCCTCCTAAGGGCCTTCGTGACCATGATAAAGAGAAACGGGGAGAGAGTGCCTAACAAAGAACTCTAGAACTCTGAAAGAAACCCGCATGACAACCATTAACTAGGACTGAGAAAAATACCAAAGAGAAACAAGACCTCCCTAGTCCAAATTCTAATCTTCAACCAGGAGACTAGGCTTAGACGAATTGAGATGAACTAGGAGTCTAAGAAAGTCATCTAACTCTTAATCATTTGTAGAGACCCGAATCTAAATTCCCTATTTCTATCTTGTTTAATAAGGGTAGTTAGTCTTTTATCATGTTTTATGCGTATGTATTTATATCTAATTGGTGTGGTGTGTTCAAGGCTTAATCAAAGTTGTAAAGAGAGGAATGCCTTAACATACCCTCAACTTTAGGAAGCTCTAGTTTTGTCACCGTTTATCGGAATTGAGCGATTCTTGAACCATTAGAAAGGTATTGGAACCCTCTTCGAGGTTCATGTTTAATGTTTTTCCAGATTTTGAGTCTAAGCTAAGTCAAATGTGGGTTTTCCGATGTTTTGCCTGCAGAAATTACAGACCAGTCAGCTTTAAAGCCCATTTAGACTATTAAAAACTCAGAATTAGGTTTTGTCTATTAGAGACAAAATTGTTCCCCTTTGAAAGACAAGTCCAACGCAAGTTGAATTGTCAAAATCTGATGAGCGAATCAAAAGTTATGGTCAAAATACCAAAAGAAAAAATTCAGGACAGCTTGTTGGATTTTTGACGATCGATCATCCCAATCCGACGATTGATCGTCCGGAGCACAGAAAATTTGATTAGTCTCAGGAATTTGGACGATCGATCGTCAAGACACGACCCTGTTTGTTAAAAGACACATAAATTGAGGTTTTTAACCTTTGAGACTATAAATAAGGGTTCTATTTCGAGGGTTTTAGGGTTCTAAACAATTTCTAACCTAATTTGGCTAAGGAAGAAAGAAAACCTAGAGTTCTAAGAGAGTTTTGGCTTGGAGAAGAATGGTTTTTACTCAGAGGAGAAGAAGCTTAGCTTGGAGATCATCCCCAAAGCCCCAAGGAGCATTCTCAAGCGATTTGGATCGAAGGAAACAATCCCTAAGGTCGATATCCTTTCTAATCTAACTTTAGTAAACGTTTTGCATGTTTAAATAAGAATGTTTATGAGTTATCAAGGGTATTACATGATTATGCAAAGATGAGTAGGAAATAAGCATGAATGGTAGATTTTACTCTTGAAATGAGGGTTTTGCATGTGCTACAAGCTCCATTATGTATGAATGGTCGATATCTCCTCTAATCTAAACCTTGTATTAGTATGTTTATTGATTAACTATGATAAACGGCGAATTTACATGGAACATTACATGTTTAAGTAAGGATATAAATGGAATTGTATGTTAGAAACTTAAATTGGATTATGGGTTATGCTTTATGGGTTATGGATGTATGGAAATGTTGGTGGATGGGGTAAAATTGTAAATGGATGGATTATGGATGCATGGAGTGAGGTTGAGCTTAAATTAGATGTTCATGGATTATGTGAATAGCTATTGTATGATGGAAAAATGGGAAAGGGCAATGTACACATAACAAATACGCATAAGGTGGTTGTTTAAATGTTTGAGAGTGTTTTCATGTTATCATGCTAAATTATGTGTTATTTATATAACATGAGGGTTTTGCATGTGTTATAAATTCTATGGAAATGAATGTGGGATTTTATCTATAACATGGGGATTTCACTTGTGATGCAAATTCTATTGAGTATGATTCTACTATTATGATATTCTATGAATGAGGGAATGGGATGGAGTTTACTATTTATGAAATTGGTTAAGAGAATCGTGAAATCATAATAAGGTATTGTTTACTATGATTATGTAAATTATGTCCTAAACACTCATATGCTAAATTATGCCTTATTTATACTTGTACGGTGATTGGCATTCGGATAGGCCAAAGCCTAAAAGAAGTCCTCCAGGTTAGGAATTCTCTTACTAGGGAGATGTAACCTAGCGGAGTTTCTCGGCGGAAAACTGAAGTCTAGGCGGTGACCAAGTTCGAATATTAATCACGAATGTTAAATTATGTCTATCTATATCGTTTGGTGATTGATATTCGAGTAGGACAAAGCTTAGAGGAAAGTCTTCCAAATCGGAAATTATCTAACTATATGGTATGGGACAGTATAGTGGAGTTTTCATGGTGGGAGATCGGAATCTAAGCGATGTCCAATTCGAATGTTAATTGCGACACTTATGCACAAACTCACGTGTATGTCAACATAAGAGCTTTATAAGTCACACATGTGGACCACAAGCACAAGCATTGCATACGCCTGATAGACTGAACAAGCCCAATAAGGGATCTGAATAAGTGCATGATCTGAATAAGCTGTTCAAGGACTCATAAGCATAAGCATCTTATATGCATGTTGTTTCTTAAGTCTAAGATTCTTACAAGTACACAAGTCAAGGTGATGATATGAACACTGATCTTATCATGCGTTGTCGGAACTTATCATGCGTTGTCGATCTTATCATGTGTTGTCGAAACTTATCATGCGTTGTCAATCTTATCATGTGTTGTCGGAACTTATCATGCGTTGTCGGATAAGAATATTGAATTATGAATACAGATCTTATTATGCGTTGTTGATCTTATTATGCATTTATGCGTTGTCGAACATTGGAACTGAATTACAAGTACTGAAACATGAAAATGAAACTTATCATGCATTGTCGGATATTGAAACTGAATTACAAGTACTGAAACATGAACATGGAACTTATCATGTGTTGATGGACATTGACACTGAATTACAAGTACTGAATCATGGACACGGAATCACAAGGGCAATGAAACATGTCATGATATGCTCACATCTTTTCCGCACTCTGATTATGCAAATGTCATATGAACCTGTCATTGATTATGTTATATGAACCTGTCATGGATTATGCAAATGTCATATAAACCTGTCATTGATTATGTTGTATGAACCTGTCATGGATTATGCAAACGTCATATGAACATATTATTGATTTTGTAATTATCGCGTGAATTTGATATTGGTTATGAGCATGAGTTATTGTCATTGTTAGTTAGACTGGATATCCACTGAGCATTGTCAATGTTCAGTCGACCTGTTATTGTCAGCAGGTTTAGAGCGAGTTGATTGCTGAGCCGTGGTTGAGGATTTCTACGTTCAAGATAGAAGAAGAAGGTGAGCTTCTGGTTGGGGAAACTCGATAGTTGGTTTGGTGTTCGCTTTATTAGACCTTGTTTTATATTTTGAAAGGGATTGTAATAGACTTATGTGTTTCAGGATGTTGCTTAGACTATCTTACTTTTGTTGGTGGTTTAGACTATCCCGCTTATGGTGGGTTATGTTGGGCAGATTACATTTGTACAGGATGGTTTGAGGCTTTATAAATTGAATTTTATTATTTTATTATCTCATTTTTGTAGACTCGCTTTTTAGTATTGCCTTCTATGGAGTTAAGCAAGTTCAAGCAGTGTAACGGGCCCAAAGTCCCATTACGACCAAGGTGGGGTTTTGGGGCGTTACATCATTCAACCCCCTTCTCATCCTCAAAATCCAAACTACCTCATTAGCTACCACTTCGAAACACTTGTCCACCTTACAACCTCTATCCAAAGCGACCGAGAATAAGCGTCCAAACTCTAAAGTCCTCTCTTAACAAATTATGTCCACACCAAATGTCCTCCCAATACCTCACCTCCCCCACTCTAAATCTAATATGATTTCCAAAGTCCTTCGCCTTCGAGATAGCTTTCCAAAGACCCACTCCATGGGAATGCTTGCTAGGGCTTTGGCCTTACCTTTTAACTTCTAAACAATAATTCATGGTACTCCAATATCTATATATATATATATAACTTGACAACTGCATAGAGTTGTTTAGCCTATCACAAGTCGCCTAACAAGTTTAATTATACACTTAGTGAGCATGAAGAATCCTACAATCATCTTAAGTAAGATCGACCTACATCAACAGAAGGAAAAAACTAAGAAAGACTGATCAAAAAATCTTTTGTCGTGTGGACTTCTTTATACTTTCCATGCACAAAAAGTGCATTCAATGAAAGTGAAGGGACCACGATGCTCAAATCCAAGATTCACAATACTGATTCATATTGGAAATTGAACAACATTGTCAAGATAGTTAGTCTTGGCCATTTAAATTTTATAGTCATGAGATAAATTTATTTGTGGCATTTGACAAACTTTGATGAAATTCATACATATAAGACAAATTATTGCAATTAGGATGTTAATTTGTCTCTACTAGTAGCCAAAATGTTAAAAAATTTAGAGACAATGTGACAAAATTTGTCACGGTTTTGAACTTTGGTCCCCCAAAAGCAGAAACATTTTGAGGAAGTATCAAGTATCAAGGAAACATTGTAAGAGTTACACAAGCTAAGTAAATATTAGAAAACTGCAGGAATTTCTGGAAATGGAAATATTAGCATCAATACAAACTCAAAAGTCAAAACTTGTAATATAATCAAACATACATTTACCATTAAAAAAATGATATCGTGAAAAAGTGAAATAAGCTGCAGCATATGTCTGAAACTCCAAAAATTCACACACAGTAAATGGTTTATAGCCATTTGTTTAAAGTTATATATCCCTAAAAGAAAAGCATTAAGAAGTAGGGGGACACCATGAACTCATATCTGCATAGATCACGACGTGCCTTAAATTCATCTTACAAAATGAAAAGCATTACGAAGTAGGTTCACATGATGAACTCATATCTACATAGGTCATGATGTGGCTTGTATTTATCTTTTTTTTTTGATCGGCAAAGGATGTGGCTTGTATTTATCTTTTTTTTTTTGATCGGCAAAGGATGTGGCTTGTATTTATCTTTTTTTTTTTGATCGGCAAAGGATGTGGCTTGTATTTATCTTAATTCTTACATAATGAATATATAACATTCAAGCACATGTCATACTTACTAATATTAGCAAGAAACGACATATAATGGAGAAAGAAACTACAGTCAGCATAGTTTTTTTGCATTTTTCTGAATTTCCAAATTTTTATTTCTTCATAATCAAGATATTGTTTTCAATAAAAGCCATAAAAGTACTATCAAATTGCTAGTTGTGCAGCTAAGTTATATATCATTAACTTGTGTATTTATGTTCATGTGAGATTTTCTGATTTAGCCTTTTTTAGTTTACTTTTCTAATTTAAAACTAGTCTTTAACTAGTGTTAAAAAAATACATGAAAAAAAAAGACGCATTTGTGTACCTTTTTGCTCTTTATTTTATTTTGTTCCATTTTGAAATATATATATATATTCTTCATCTACTATTAATATAAATACATAAATATTCTAATTAACTCATAGGAATCCATATTCAACAATTATTAAAGACGGCATGTAATGATAATCAATTACATTGCTGATTTATCACAAAACCCATATGTTTATAGATATTTTTTAGATCAGTTCTCTTCAAAAAATAAGCTCAGTCAACACATTTCATATTTCGAGCAAAGTTATGCACTTCAATAAAATGAAATTACCATTCGATCGAAATGGTATTAAAGGAAATGAAATAACAAGGGCTTTTGATCGAAATCTTGTAGTATAAAATATTACACATTGATTTCATCGTGGGGTCCGTCCAAACAAACACATTCTGCTGAAACATCTATATATATTGATTTCAGAACCATACCTTCAGAAGTTATCTAAATATGGAGAATGATCCCAGACAGAGTATCATATGGAATTTTTAAATTATGAAATACATACAATTCTGTGCAACAAAGGGAATGAATCCTGTGATATTTGAGGTGCATAATAGATGTCTCGGCATGCAGTTCCTTAAAATTTAGTGTAATCGTATTAATCAACTAGTATAAGGTTATGAGCGTCAAGAAAATGTAATATGCCAGAGAGGTTCGTGCTTACATACACAGGGTTTATTCATTTCCAGAATTGCAACATCACTATAAGCATCAAACTGTTGCCAAAACTTTGACGCCCCATTTTTTTCAAAAGTTTCCTGCAATGAAACAACACACAAAATGCTTACATATGAGGCTGCATATATCTAACCAAACAGTATCTTCTTTTTCTTCTCTCCACTAGGCATGGGTGCTTAATCAAAATATAACAATAACATGTGGTAAGTGAGGGGAATACTAAAAATTGCAACTTTATCATCCTCTACATGTACATATAGGATAGCTCCTGTAACATGGATGCCAATGCACTACTGTTGACACAGTGGTATAGACATTACTGCATATAGTATAATTTTCATGGGAGCTTCCCAAAACTTTCCTACACAAAATTGAAGCAAATATAATGGATTCTCAATAAGTGTATGAAGCCATATTAGCGGAATTCGGATCCCAAAACTACAAGCAGGAAAGCAACGATGACCAATTTATCATTCACTGATCTAACTCTACAAATTTAAATCGAATTCCCTCGAATGAAATAATAAAAAAGTCTTCTTAATATTTTTATATTTGAAAAGTGACACAAAATTCCTGCAAAACATCTATTAACTTACCTCTAGTGCTCGAAGAAAGTGATCCTGAACGAGAGAGTCAAGCCCATGCTTGCATAGAACGTGCACATGAGATACAAACTCCGATCCAACAGAAAGATCTCCAGTGTCCTTCAAAAGAAGTTCCGTGCAAACACAGTAACCGTTCCAGCCCTCCAAAATCTCGTTGATGGAATCGTCGCCGATAGAATCCAAAATCCCTATATTATGAATCGGAAAGGACGTTTCCATCTCCATTTCGAAAGAATGAATTACATAAGCTCCTAAATAAAAGTCGATACGTAGATCACAGAGATGCCGACGAAACCCTAGTTTATGAGAAAACACATTTTTGAAACCCTAGCTTAGCAGATAGCTCGGTCGCTGGTTTTGGCCGAGCTTCAGGAATTAAAGAAGTGGCGCAGGCAAGTATTGGACACTCCGATGTTTCTCTACTCATAAACGGAGAAGGCAGAAGAACGAGGGACAGTAGAAGTGAACGTTTATTTCAGTTTGCCGCCACTTCGACGAGGTTGGATTGTGAGAGTATGTTTAGCATTCCTACTATTATTTTATTATTAGAGGAGTGTGAGCCCTACTCTCGGCCAACCCCTACTCTCACCCTTTACAAACCAGATCATTATAATGATTAAGGGTCTGTTTGGCATCACTCTCAATGAATAATTCTCTATCCCCAAACTGCTCACATGAAAAAATAAAAAAATGGACATCAACTATTAGGTAGGGCTGTCAATGGATCGGATCATGATCTGGATCCGATCCGATTAGCCGAACTTTGGATCTTATATGTGATTCGTCAGATCGGATTTGGATCGAATCGGCGGAATCCGATTATAATCGGATCGGATCCAGATATATAGGATGATCTGATCCGATTATATTAACTTTTTAAAATCATTTTAAATATATTAAATAGATTTTTTTATGGATAAAGTATTAATTTTTAAAAAATTAACATTAATTAAAGTAATATTAGATTTTTATATCATAATTTTAAAAAAAAATTAACCTTAATCGGAACGGATTCAGATCTTAGATATGTAATCGGATTCAGATAGATTAATTACTGATCTGGCGGATCTTAGATCAGATTCGGATTTGTCAGATTCTTAATCAGATCGGATTCGGATCTAGTAAGATCCCATCCAAATCCGACCTGTTTATAGCCCTAGTTAGAGGGAAAGATAATGGATTAAATGAGAGAAGGGCTAGCATTCCTCTTATTTATTATTATTATTAGGGGCAACTTTTGCTAAAACATAACACATATCATTGCTATGCCAAATAGAAGGATAGCACGCCTCATAATAATACTAATAATAATAGGGTGCTGCTATGAGCACGTTAATATTTATTGATCAACACCAAACTTAAAATTACTTCTATATATCACACATCATTCTCTTTCTCTTCTATCTTCTGCCGGCAAACCTAGTGTAGACATTCGTCTCTCTTATTCTCCATAAGACATTCATCTTATTGGCAATGTTCCAATAGTTAAGCAGATCGCAGGTCAAGGAGTGCATTTCTGAATGTCAATTATTTGGAGCTTTTTATCTCTACTGGTTATCTCCCATGACCCAATGCTTCCAAGTGAGTGCATGCAGACGGCACATAGATCTCGGTCGCCTTGGTTACCTGTCCACATTTTGTATACCCAGCACTCAATTCATTCCATGGATGAGGCCAAATCATGAGATTTCATTGCAAAACTTATGTGCATAATCGATTCTATCAATCCAATCACCCACTGAGATAACAAATACATCATAGGAAACACCAAACAATTAGCTTTAAAGAGTAGAGCATGTCCAATTCACATATTAGTTGAATTGGAAATCCAAGCAACAAAACAATGTAAATCAACATTGATTATGGGATTCGGACTCAAAGCCATATTCTATAACAGAAGCTGACTGACTTACTTGAGCAGATTATTTGGGGCGAGATTGTCGAACCGGAGAATTCAGTTATTGAAGTGAATGCTTCATCGAGGAGTACTCCAACAAATTGACCGGAGAAATTCATTGGGAAGACCAATAATGACCAGTTGGGTGGGGTAGCAGACAACTCCATATCAAGACTATCATGGAGGTCTTATGGAGAACGAGACAGATGGATGTCTACACTAAGGATTGTTGACATTTTTTATAGAAATATAAGAGAAAGAAGATGATTTGTATGGTGTGTGGAAGTAATTTTAAGTTTGGTGTTCCATCAGTAAATATTGGGGGTGCTTATAGCAGCAATAAAAAATATTAACCTTAGGTTAATTATACTTAACTACAGTTAAATGGTCTCTATAAGTCACCACATGTTCCTTTTAATACCCACTAACTATGGTTCAGATTCACTCACCCCTATATTTCGTCTATCTAACCTAAATTTTTATAAAAATAAATAAATATGTATTAACCTTAAATTGATACTATTAACATTGGTTTTGAAATTATATATTAACCTTAAGTTTATACTTACCAAACCCAATTATCATTTATTTTATTGTATTAGCCGACTTTCTTTAAGAAGGATAATTTAGACATTCTAAAATGCTTAAATCATGACATCCTCAAAGTCCATCAATGTAAATAACGACAAACTAACAGAAGGGAGGTATCTGATACAAACAATTGAAGTTAAGGGAAGGACAATGTGATTTCATAAACAAGAGGGGAAGTTTATGAAATTTCACAAAACCTCAATGAGGTCAGTATAATTAACCCTAAAAAGTAAAATTGGGGTGCCTAACACCACCCTTCATTTATTCCAAAATAAAATGCCAGGTACCCATTTACAACTGGGATCGAATCACAATCAATTGCAACTGAACTTAGGGAGAGTTCAATCACACCCACATATTTTTTGGTAAACTCAATCATACCACAAGGCAATGACTATTCACACCACCCATGCAAACCCACACACACGCACCCACATATTGACACATGTATTTTTAAACCCCTATTAACCATTATTAAGATTTCTTAACAATATA
Organism: Tetracentron sinense; assembly: GCA_015143295.1. NCBI lineage: Eukaryota > Viridiplantae > Streptophyta > Magnoliopsida > Trochodendrales > Trochodendraceae > Tetracentron > Tetracentron sinense. The sequence goes on from CM026560.1 coordinate 34,916,815, forward strand.
ATTGTGGTTTTTAGAAATTCTTTTTTAATAGAATTTAACCTTATGGTTAAATTTTCCCAATTCTAAGGTTAAATTTTTTTAAAATTCAAGGTTAGATTGTTGAATCCAAGAGTTAAAGAATCTTAATCACGATTAATAGGGGTTTAAAAGGACATACAAATCACAACCAATCGTGATTGAATTCAGAGAGAGTTCAATTGTTTCTACAACTCAACAAGTGTCCCCTTTAATATATACTAATCGTGGTTAAGATTCTTCAACCCTTAGTGTTCAATAAATATAACCTTAGTTTTTTGAAAAAAGTAATAAAAAGATATTTAACTCTAGTTAAGATTTTGAACTCTTAGGGTTAATATTTTATAAACAATTTTTTCAAAAAAACTAACGTTAAGATTATTGAACACTAACCCTATGTTCGGTTGCCTAAAAAATAAGTAAAAAAATTGAAAAAGAAAAGAAAATTGGACAAGCCACAAATAAAAATTGTATTAGAAATCCAAAATTTTATTTTTTTTTCCATGTTTTCACCTATTTTTCTCGGCAATCAAACATAGCATAAGGGTTAAAGAATCTTAACCACGGTTAACAGGAGTTTAAAGTGAACACGTCTTGAGCTGTGGGAGCGATTGAACTGTCCCTGTATTCAATCGCTACTGGCTGTGATTCGATCTCCAAAACAGATTCAAAACTCGACCTTGTTCTCGGACAAGACAATCCTTAGTTCTCCACATGCGCATACTAGCCTAATTGGCCCTGCAACTCCTAAGGTTTGTCTCTTTCCCATTCAATCTCCATGAAAGGAAGCGAAGAGACCCACACAAAGATCGCATTAACATCGATATCCGCCATGGTTGCAGAGACAACGACCTTCCCTATAGACATCACCAAGACGAGGCTTCAGCTCCACGGCGAGTCTCTTTCCTCGACTCGCCCTACCAATGCGTTCCGAGTTGCCTCCGAGATTGTCCAAAGAGAAGGCGTCTTCGGTCTCTACAAGGGTTTGTCTCCAGCCATTCTCAGACATCTCTTCTACACTCCCATTCGAATCGTCGGCTACGAGCATTTGAGAAATGCGGTTCCCTGCGATTCTCTCTCTCTTTCTCTCCCCGTCAAGGCCTTCATTGGAGGCATCTCCGGCGTAATTGCTCAGGTTACTTCATTTTCTTGCTTTTTGGATATTCTATTACTTATTCTTCAATTTTACCATCTAATTAGATTTTATTGTTTTTTATTTTCTGGGGTATTTGATTGAATTTGCTCGAATTGAAAGAAGTTTATGTACCCCATTGAATTGATTAGGAGTCTTAACAAACAAGATTAATCTGTACCTTACCTACTTCTGGAATGCTCAATAGTATGGATTATATTTGGATAATCTGTCTAGGTTTTCAAGTATTTGAATGCTCGTGCTATCTCAGGTTTTGTAGTGGAGGATTCACTTCCAAGTAAATAAGGGGAAGGAAACAACAATTAAGAACTCAAAAGCCGAACAAGGTCAAGGCAAAGAAAAATACTAAATTGGAACCAGGGTCGGATCCTCAAAATCACCCCTAATTGCGCACCAAGGGCACTGAGCTCCTGATATGAACTTCCAGATCTTATCTTTGGGGTATGAGAGGTTGTCAAACACTCTTCTATCTCTCATCCCAAACGCTCCAATCGATAACCCCTCCGGAGCATATTCCACATAACACTCACAAACGTATCAAGGTCATGAGGGACGCAGCTAGAGTTGAATTTGAAGAAACTGGACGAGAAAACCGACTAAAACCCAAAGTGCAATAGAAACCTGTCCCAAACCCATCTAACCAGAAGGTAGTGAATCAACAAATAGTCCATGATACCCTCATCGGCCATACACATACAACATCTATTGGCATTGTCCCCTCTCTATTCTTCAAGTGGTTGGTAGTGAGGATCTTATCCAGGATGGCAGTCCACCGAAAGAAAGCAATCTTCGAAGGAAATATGGATTCAGTATACCTCGATAAGGGAAAGGAATTTCAGACCTGAGGCAAAAAGACTTAGGAAAGGACTTCTCGGAAAACTGGCCTCTACCAGTTACACCCCTAAATTTACATGAATCTTTAATCGAAGGAAACCAAAAGCTACATCAACCCATTTTAGTTTGACATCCTTTATAACGTGTTCAGAACAGTTATACATTCTAGAGATGAGAGAAAAGGTTGTGTTTTTGTATTGAGAAACCAGCCACCAATACCTTGAGATATTTGTATAATTGACTAGTTAGTTTTGTGGTACTCATGCCTCTTTGCCTTGATCACTTGCATTCATGATGTTCTCTGATGCTTTCAAAGGTTCCTCACATGTTACGTTTGGACTTTTTTCCTGTTGAGAGTGGATGATATTAGACTCCTTTTGTTATTGTTGACGTTCCTTGGAGAAATACTTGTCAGGGCCTTGACAAAAGAGAATTTCCTCTCTGCCTGTGCTTTAGATGGCACGCGTGCAAGGGAGGCTGAGATCTGCCATCTGATTGGTTCTGCCAAGGATAACTACTGCATCAATCATCAGCCAATCATGTGGCTGCAACCATCCATTTTGTTGGGCCATTGTAATGTTCCTTGACCATTTAATGGAATATGATGGGTGGGGTGGTTAAGATCATCCCATCAAAATTTCAAATTACCTGTTGGTCTAAATGATCCTTGTGTTGGAGCAGAACTCTTCAAATGGCATGTTCAAGTAACAGTTCTACATGTGCGAATTTGACTGGGAGGAAGACTATTTCTTCACTTCCTAATTATTGGGGTAGGCAATATTATTCCAATATTGTCTTTTTTTCCCCTTCTGAAAACATCACAACTTCAGACATCATTGGAAATTGATGGCGACTTTACCACAGAAGAATCCATGTTGTGTTGGGCAGTTTGTAAGCATACATGCAGGCAGACTCTGAAATCCATGGTCAATTAGGTGGACCATTCATTGATCATCTTCCGACTTCCAGAGACCAGATAGTTCTTGGTTTATTTTGTTGAAATCTGCTTACTGTTTTCGAAATCTCTTTTGTTGCTTTTACATATTTGTATATATATATAAGCATTTTTTGTGCATATTCTAAAGAAAGCGGCATTGGTCTGATCTTTATTTTTTTGCTAACATTAAATAGTACAGGTTGTGGCTAGCCCTGCTGATCTCGTCAAGGTGAGGATGCAAGCGGATGGTCGCCTGGTGAGCCAAGGTCTCCAACCCAGGTACACGGGGCCATTTGATGCTTTAAACAAGATTGTACATACAGAAGGTGTTGGGGGGCTTTGGAGAGGGGTATTCCCTAATGTCCAGAGAGCATTTTTAGTGAACATGGGAGAATTAGCGTGCTATGATCATGCAAAGCGTTTTGTTATCCAAAGCCAGATTTCTGGGGATAATATATACGCTCACACCTTAGCATCTATCATGTCAGGTCTCTCAGCTACTGCTTTGAGTTGTCCAGCGGATGTAATGAAGACAAGGATGATGAATCAGGCTGTGAGCAAGGAAGGTAAGATCATATATAGGAACTCTTATGATTGTCTGGTAAAGACTCTGAGAGTTGAAGGTGTAAGGGCACTGTGGAAAGGCTTCTTTCCTACATGGGCAAGGCTTGGTCCTTGGCAGTTTGTGTTCTGGGTTTCTTACGAGAAGTTCCGACAAACAGCAGGGATTTCTTCCTTCTGATGAATTCTTTGATTGCTGAGAGATTTGTAAGTTAGGTTAGAAGTTTCTAATAATCAAAGGCCATTGACATTTTTTTTTTGGATCGGTGATCAAGGACTTGTATTAGTGAGAGTATGTACAAGGCAAACAACCATACACAATTTATGAGCGCATAAACTTTGTAATGGAAAGAAAAGGAGAAAGATAAACCTAAACCGAGGACAAGAAAACTGCCACTGGATTAAGTGCTCAAAACAATATCTCCCCCAAAGCCTCCCTACTACGCTGACACGATATCCACTCTAAGACAAGTGACTGGGCACATGAGCAAATCCGAGATGATGAGGATGGACAGTCTTCAAACACCCAGTAGTTTCTTTCTTCCCAAAGTGTCCACAATATTGCCTCCGAAAAAAGCTGACCAAATTGTCTCCTGAGCACGGTCCATATTTATCAAAGACCAACGTGATAAGAAGTTTCGAAAAGAAGAATAGACTGACAGTTTCTTTCCTTCCATATTTACCAAAGCTGACCAAATCGCTTCTCGAGCCCAAGTCATATTTACCAAAGACCAAGAAGTTAGAAAAGAAGAGAGGAAAACAGTTGATTGACAGTTTTTGAACTGCAATGCACAAATAAGAAGGTTGCCCGAGTGGAAGCAAGGAACAAATTAATATAAGCAATTTAAAATTGGATTTTTTTGGAAAGCACCTCAATCTTTTCACCTATCTATAAACAAAATCCTTACCTTCAGTGATCTTGCATTATCAGTTCTCACCCATTATCTATCGAGGCTTGTGCCAATGCCCCTTTAAGTTAAAGTTTCATCCAAGAATGACTAATAATCGTTAAACTTTTTAATAAATAACAAATCTAGCCTTCTTTTTTTGCTGGTTAATTTTGAATTCACCATCATGGATGAAGAGTATGTGGGGTTGGCTTCTTTTGGTTCATTTTTTGAGAGCCCGTTCTTCTTGTATATTGTTATCGGTTAATGATATCCTGTTTACCGTTCCAAAATAAAAAATTGTAGGGTGTGAGAACTAGTTGGGCTGAGTTGGGGGTGCTATAAAGATATCCTTAGTTTGATCTAACATATCTATAAATGGATTACAGAATGCATGGCAACAGGATCTAGTCGAATTTGGGTTGGGTAGGAATACCTCCATTGTACCCAATCCATCTAGAACCCGGTTAGAAGGCAAATTGAAAACCAACCTTATTAGATCACCAGTATTAAAATAAAAATTTTATATACTCATTAATCAAATATTTTTGAACTAAAGCGATAACTAGGTTTAAATTTAATATTTAACAAAATATAGTGAGTATGAGTTATGTATTTATTGACTTAACTAGGTACCCATGGGATTTCGTAGCCCAAGTCAAGGCATACCCAAATTCAACCCATGATCCGAACTTTACCTAAACCTGTAAAAAAGTCAGGTGGGTTGCGAGCCAAATTTAGAAGATTACCACCACTCAAACTGATCAAAGCCAACAGGGGACCCTTAACCCGAACCTGTTTGTTTGATGCAGTGTAAAGCAGGAATTTGGACTCTCTGTTTGCTACCAGTGTGTGGGCGCTTATCTCTCGGGATTGTGAGGTCCAGGGATGGAAATAGGAGGATGAAGTTGGGGAAGATCATCTAATACATCATGAATGCACATGTGAGAAACAGGAAAGATAGGGAGCGTGATGGCATCCGAAGGTGTTGCCCTGATTACCAAAAAAAATAAAAGGTGTTGCCCTCAAAGGGCAGAGGAATATTTGGTTAGCAGTATCTCAAAATGGGTTGAAGGATTGGAGGTAGCAGGACTACGTAGTTCTCGAGCCATCAATGGATCAGATGGATGGAGGTTGTACCAGGGTCCAATATTGGCATAGGGGAAGGGTGTAGAATAGGAATCAGGAAATGACGAAAGGAAGAGAGATTAGGTTTAGATAGATGGACAGTATTTAATATGTAAGATAGCAATATAATCTTAATTTAAGTCGGATAATCAGTATTATATAAAAATTCAAAATGAAAACTTTCATTCTTTGCTATATTGGCTTAATCAAACTAAGTTACTGTAAAATTATAAAAGTTGCATTCATGTTTGATGGGTGTCTGTCAGTGACTTATAGACATCTCAGCGAGCAATTTTTAAATAATCAAATTGGTGAAGATGAGCTTTGAGGATCTGTACCCTTCCCATCACTTCAAACTTTATCCACTTTTGAACAACATCCACTACTCAGAGTCGGAATCTGATGGAAGCAGCTGGTATGCATCTTTTGGTTCCACGTCAGTGATGGAAGGAGGTTGATCTTGGTTGGATTTTGTTCTTGTGCGGTTTTCCCGATTGCTTTTTACCTGCTCCTGGAAAGAAACATACAAGAGTTTATTATCCAACTGATCTGTGCGAAGTTGTAAATCCTAAATTGTAGGATTTGAAAGATTTTTCTTCCAAAATTTAGTCATCGTAAACAATATCTAAATTCTTAAGATAAATAAATTATCCCTATATCTTCAATAATCCATCACTTAAAACCATATTTTGGCCATCAAATGTTAACATAGCACCACAATATTTTTAGATTTACTATATATGCAAACAGTGAATCTAGTTTCAGAAACAAATTAACATAGACTTGAAAACCTGTCAATTAGGCAAACAAATTATCTTACCAACAGCTCTATGACTTGAACAAGTTCCCAACAAAGTATAGAAACCATCAGCTCAATCTCCCAACTTCATTTACAAACAAAAAAAGTTCAACTGAATCAGTCAAATATGTTTCTATAATTAAATTTACCCTCGTCATCATTTTAGTCGTTCATTTTTTTTCTTCTCAAAAGGTATATCATTTCTTATTTTGCACTTATTCCCTATTGCTTTAACTATATCTATTTTTGATATCTATATCACATTGTTTGTATATTGTGTGTAGCGCACACTGTTTTAAATTGTTTGGTGAGTGTTTCTTTTTTCCCCTTACAAGGCTTCATTTAACTAGTGTTAGTGTTAGGGTTAGTAACTAATGAGTGGACCTACTGCTTGCCTCACCACCGAGGGAAAGCTTCCCTCTCTGGACTTGATCCCAGGACCACCCTCATGGGAGGGGCACCCCTCGCCATCTGAGAGCTAAGATGGGGCAGGTTGGTGAGGGATTTTACATGTAGAAACCATACAATTAAGGGTTTTGTAGGTTAGCTTTACAATTTCTATGTGCATAGCTGCAATGCTGCTAAATAATAACAAATTTTTCCACTATTTTTCTTTGTAAGAATAAAAACGAATTCAAAAGAAATTAGAGGTCAAGTTTCTCTGAAACAATAACATTTTTTTCCCAACTGAAATCGGAAGATTTAAAAGTCATATCACAAATTGTAATATTCAAATGAAAATCAAAAGATTTCTCTCAAAAGGGATTCATACATAGGATTAAAAATTTCAGATTGTTTGGGCTAAGATTTGAGTCAATTGTAAATTGTAAGGTCTTAAACTCTTAACAGCAGAGTTAAGAGTAGCAATTTAGCAAAATCCTGATCACAGGCTTCTATGCTCACGGCATGAGGACATCTTGACTAAACTCTAAAGTATTTCGTGCTTAATATAGAATTACATGCTGTGGCCTACACATTTTGTGTTCTGTCTGACAAGGTCTTTGAAAGCCTAAACACTTTATGTTCTGCCTAACAAGATCTTTGAAATTCTACGCACTCTTTCTGTATAACAAGGTCTTTGAAAGCTAAACTAGTTACAGAAAATTGCTCATTTATGATATATCACGAAGTCTAGAATGTAACTACTGCCTAATAACTGGCTCAAACAAATAGCATTAGGGGGACCCTAATTTCTGAAAAGAATGGGTGAAGGAAAATGAATTAGTCTACTTATCGTTTGAAGACATTTAGGTCAAACTGAAACACACATTTGGACATACACGACATCCCTATAGGGATGCAAGCTTGATATTTTCAAATTTTCTGGTCATTTGGTAATTACGAAATCCCCCATCCCAAAAAAAAAAGTTGTATAAATATATGTAGAGCCACCACTTACCTCTGTATTTGGTTGACTTGGCTGAGTTGATTGACTCCTGTGCAGCCAAATGCTAGCAAAAGATATGGATGCTCCCAAAAGAAAGATTGGACCAAGCCTTGGATCTCCCATGTGATCATAGATACTGGTTATGATGCTCTGAATTCTCTGTTTCATTCCCTTGTTTGCAGACACAATACTTTGAGCACCTCTTGACCAGATTGGATCTGCATCCTCGGGAACAAGCTCAGGTGTCTTTGTCCTCTGCATGGGAAGACAGAATGCATGAGCAGCAGCGGATCCAGAGAGTTTTAACATCCTAAACCTCACACTAACATACAAGTATGTAGTTGAGGGAATGAGAATCCTCATGCCGTTCACATGGTAGCACATGCATGGGAATTGGGACATCACCACTCGATGGATTCCATCCAAAATAGCACCTAGATAAAAGACAATCCTCATATATTTGTTGCAAGCACATTATTTGCCTACAAAATTTTGCATGCTACTTATAAAGCAGCTTCCAAACATCTTTGGTAAAAGATCTGTTTAATTTGGAACAAGACTGACATACTTTCCAAAAAAATACATGCTTACAAGATTGTAATAAGTAACTTACAAAAAAGGGGAGATCCCTGGATTCACCATCCTTGATTGTCTGGGAAATCCATTGGATAATCTGCAGACCAAATGCATCCCGATGCAAAGATCAATGAAAAAGTACATTAAGTCATTAAGAGGGAAAATACGTAGTATAAAACTTCAACACTTAGGCTCTGTTTGGCTAGCAAGAAAAGGGGAAAAATCTTCAAAAAAATTCTCCATAATTTTTTTTCCTTTTCCTTTCCTTTTGTTTTTTTGCTAACCAAACGGAGCCTTGATGAAATTTGAAAACAAAGTCTAACAGAAGATTGGTCACTAGTTAAAAGGAAATGGTAGAACAGGATTCACATTGCCACCCCCAAACAATTGGGATAATGATCTTAAAGGGAGTGTTTACAGAAGTCTCCAGAGAAATAGTTAATCAGGCATTAAAGGCTCGGATTCTATTTAGTCTTCATAGAATTTTTACCAGATACCAGTTCTAAAAAAATCATAAACTTAAAAGGTACAATAATTGTCTCTCTGGACCCTTTCACTACATGATTTATAGACTAGAAGAGATTACTTCAATTAGTTTTAGAATTCAAATCATCAAATGGCAGGGAAGTCTTGTCCACAAGGACATCTTCTGAACTTAATGTGAAAGTCAAATTTAGGTTCATTGATGCCATTATATGAATAGGAAAATGATGATAGATGGAAAACTACAATGTATCTTGCCAATCCAGAGAGTCGTGCTTGCAATTCTCTTTCATAGTCAGTGAGACATGTCTCAAGACAAAAGATCATCATTGTCCCAGAAGCAAGCCAACTATTTGAGATTGGCTGCCCAAATCCTTTTCCGCCATTCCACTCAATCTAGATCTTGAAGCAGTGAAGCATCATCTTTGTTTCCTAATCCCAACTATTTTTTTTCTAGAACTACTGTCAGAGGTAGTCAATAGACAATAATAGCTATATATGGCTAACAAAGGTACCAAGTAGCAGTTTGTTTTGAACTTGTAATCTAAAAGATGAAATACATAATCTTGCAATAGAGCAAGGTCTATTACCTGTGGAATGTCTTCAGAACCATTGTACCTTGCCACAAGCTGTGATGCCGGATCAACATCTTCATCGTGAAATGTATTCCATATAGTTTTAGGCTTTCTCTCAACCTTTATATTGTCCTCCGTTGAGTTTCTTTTGTAACGCACTAAAAATAATTGTGCTACATCGCTAATATCCCTCCTTGGTCCACAAGTTTCATAGCTGTTTTCTGAATGGAGGTAGAAGAAACAGTATTTCTGGATAAAAGAATAATATGTTAGTGCGAAGAATAGTACTAGATGACCATGTGTTAAACGAAAGTAGTATTTCAACATGTCATATTTACACGTTTCTACAGCAAACCCACACAATGCTTCTGAAATATATGATACAGAGAGTGAGATTTTTCACCTACATTATCTCACAAATAAATAGATATTAAAATATAACTTCTGCCTCTTACATGCTTTTTTTGTAAGAAATATCATACTTCCATCCATAAGAGGAGAGTCCCTCTAAGGATTATATCAGTCTATACTGCAATGACTTCTCATAAGAGCGCTCTTGCTGCTATTAGGTGCGAATGCATCAACACATAGTTGCCAAGTTAGGGTTAAGGAATTATTGGTCTAGGAAAATTTTTGTAAAAAATAGGTAAAATTTGGAAATAAATTGGGAAAATGTCGGGAAAGATTATGATAAATATAAATAAGATTACTGATTATAATTTTATTTTATTTTTAAATTCATATATTAGATATTTACTCCAACTTCTTCAAAACGTCAAGTAATTCCTTTTTAATTCACGAAATTCGTGAATTTTTAAAAAGACGCAATTCTTTTCCCGAAAAGTTGCAAATACTTCATGAATTCATCATTCGACGAAAAAGTTGAGTATAATACGTAACTTTTTGAAAAAATCAGAGAACTTTGTTACTATGATCAACAATGCTAAATAGACCTGCATGGCCCTACAAGGGTTCCACACTTCCAATAGATGCTTGAGGGCCCACCCTTGTTCACATCATGATTGATACAACCACGTGTCTGTATTCTCATGATAATTCTGGGGATCAGAGGCACACTCTTGATTTCCAACATTACTACAACATTTTCATCCACTGGCTGTATTTGGCCTTTCTCCATGCATGGGGTTTATAACTTACAGGAAGGTAATATGATAATTATCAAAAATTCCACATGAAAATTACAGATGATAGAATGAAACGAGAAGCTTAACATAAGCCAATTAATAGAGGTTGCACATGTATCCAGTTTGGAGAAATTGAAAGGTCAAATATCGCAGGACTTGGTTATCAATCAGACTCCAATCCTCAAGAGAACTAAATGAAAATGCTATATATTGTGTATCAGAACTCAGAAGAAACTGAAAGAACTGAAACACTGTATTGCATTCCAGGAATAAAACTCAAAAATAACAAAAAATGAATTGGCTCAACAATAACTTTTTATTTCCATTGATTAACCTACGACTAATAAATTTCAATAATCACAAGATTGTTGTTTGCAAGTTTCCAACCATCAAATCATATCCAACAGTGAATGGTGAAGACTGAGTGTCTTTACTTTGGTAGTGGATCTCATTTCTCGTTTCTTTTTTCTTTCTCATTTTCTTTTTTCTTCTTGATTTTATTTAAAAAACCTTCTGCAAAATTTTTAAAAAATCAGTAAGGACATCATATCCTGTGACATTAATGATGACATGAATGTGATAAGCACTGCATTCATTAGCACCAACAATAAATAACAAAAGCACTGTAATTGAACATGTTTCACAACATTCTTCAGACTTTCAATAATACAATCAGGGTAACTCTAGGTTCAGAGGCACACTCTTGATTTCCAACAGTTACTACAACATCTTCATCCACTTGGTCTATTTGGCCTTTCTTCATGCATGGGGTTTATCACTTACAGGAAGGTAACATGATAATTCAATAATTCTATAGGTAACGTTTGTGATGTACAAATGATAGAATGAGAAGCTTAACAAAAGCCAATTAATAGAGGTAGCACATGTAGCCAGTATGAAGAAATTGAAAAGTCTAATATCAAATGACTTGGTTGAATCAGACTCCAATCCCTAAGAGAACTAAATGAAAAGGCTATATAGTGTATCAGAACTCAGAAGTAAGAAACTGAAAGAACTGAAACACTATATTGCATTCCAGGGGTAAAATTCAAACATAGCAAAAAATGAATTGGCTCAACAATACCATTTATTTCCATTGATTAACCTTTGACTAATAAGTTTCAATACTCGCAAACATTGTTGTTCGCCAGTTTCCAACCATCGAATCATATCCAAAATGGTGAAGACTAACTGTCTTTACTTTGATAGTGGATCTGGTTTATTTTTTCTTTCTCATTTTGTTTTTTCTTCTTGATTTTATTTAAAAAATCTTCAGCAAAATTAAAACAAAATCAATATGGACATATCCTGTGACATCAATGATGACATATGAATGTGATAAGCACTGCATTCATTAGCACCGGCAATAAATAACAAAAGAACTGTAATTGAACATGTTTCACAACATTTTTCTGACTTTCAATAATACTATCAGGGTTTAAAATTTGGTAGAGATAGCCAGTGTTCATCTTCCATATCCTTGGCTAACTTAAGCACAAACTTTACAATGAGATGCTTGCAACTCAGCTGTCTCTTAGTAATCTCCTTCAGTCTCAGGCCTGCCTGAATTGGGCGCTGAGACTGAGTCTCAAACCGCACAAAGTTTCCAACATATAACCACACATGCATGCTCTTCCTAGTTATACAATGGTCAGTTCTAAGCGTGAATTAAACTCCACTACATGACTGAAACTACACAATTCAGTGTGTTTAATAGACAAATACAGCTTTTGGGCTTTCCAGCGTGAATTTAACTACTACTACAAAATTGAAACTAACATAATTCAGTATTTGTGATAGACAGAAACAACTTACATTTTGGGCTTCCCCATCAAGCCATGTAAACGTCAATCGCTTTTCTTTTAATGCATCAACAGCTGGTGCTTGAAAGTGATCATTGTCAGCTGAATTTAACTTTCCATTACTCGATAATATATCTTGGATCCTGCGAATGGTCTATGAAAAATGTAAAAAAATGAAGATTGTAAGTCAACGCTCAGTGATATTGCAATACATGCAGAGATTAATTCCTAAAACTTCAAGAAATACAGCTTAGTTGCTAACAATCCAGTACAGAAACTTCAACATTTTATTGAGCTATTGACACCAAAACATAATTGCTAAGGAATCTTATGAATATATTTACAATATAGAGATTAATTTATTGATGACAATCCGGTAACGAAACTTCAAGAATTTATTAAGCTACTGAAGCTACCACATAATTGCAAAAGAATCTTACAGAAAAATACTAGAAAATTGAGTTTTAACTTATAAAAAAACTTACTTCACGCATCTTATTAAGTTCCAGGCTTTGCCTCCCCGCAAGAATCAAACAATACCAAGTCACAGTATCATTTCCAGCACGAGAATAGCCTCGGGCATCACAACCCAGCTCCATAGATGTCACACTCCTTAATTGTGGAAGATCTGGAAAACAGAAGACATAATAAATCAAACAAGGATCTTCTTTGAATCTGGAAACTAACTTTATCAAGCCGTAGTTCCATACTATCTAAATGCTGGTACAGCATAAAAAAATATGTATAACTATCCCAAACTCCAAATTTTCTGTAACAATTTACTCAGTGAGGTTACATGATACACTAATACTTAGTGTTATCCGACTATAAGTATCAATTGTTAGATCCCTAGGCATCTGTACCATCAGCTATATGCTTACACAGCACAGATATGATGGAGGGTGTGCCATTTCCATATTCATGGGACCTGGCCACCGAGGAAGGCCCTGCTATAACCTAGTTATCTGCATTTATGTAACCCTAATATCACTACTTAGCCATTTTTACTTCCTTGTTGCTTATCTGCTGGAATCAATCCACAACTCATTGCAAGCTTAGAATTGCTTCAACTTTATTTCCTTCTATACTTTTATGTGTAACCAAGGTCTGAACCGATAATCTTCAAATTACACAAAATGGAGTAACCACCAAAGCAGTTCCATTCCCATATATTTAGAATTTTGGGGCAATCTTAAAATGTTCCCTAAATGGCAATCACCACACTGTAAGCAACCAGCATAAGCTTCCAAGGTATATCAGTAAACCTCAATAGGACATTTACTATCTATTTATAGTCAGATCGGATTCGATAAATATCCAACCGATTACGATATATATGTATATATATATTATAAGTTCAAAAGAATAATATATCCCATTGATATGTATTTTTTTTTATCCTAATTGATATAACAATTTAATTGATATAACAAATTAAATTGTTATATCTAGTATAAATGAGGATATCTAGTATAAATGAGGATAAATAGTAATGTATCATTTTCATAAAATTTCTACTTTTTTCCTTTTTCTAGCTTTAAAAAAAATATTACAATAATTTGGATAATCTCTAAATTCTAATATTTTAATTGAAGTCAAATATGTATACTCTATCACTGTCCGCCGAATATATGCATCAGATTCTGATAATCTGATAGTGTAATCGGATAGTCCACTATCCGCTTCGAATCTGCTCCATTTACAACCCTACTTGACAGTCAAGCTGCTAAATGGTTTCAAAATAGCATGATAAGTCCTAAATCTGTTTGTATCAAATGATTCTAAGAAGGATTAGACATCTTTCCAATCTTCGACACAAGAATAAGGAATTTTCCACCCTTTTCTTTTTCTTGTGTCGAAATAATAATGATTCTTGATCCCATTCGTCAAAGATTACTATTCTTATTTTATATTTTATTTAATTTTCTAGGTTTATCGGAACTTTTTTTTTTTTTTAAAGATTTAGAAGTATAAGAAGTAGTGGACAAAAAAAAAGGGGGGGGAGTAATCCATTAAGCAAATAAAACTTATTCGATGTTCAATGAACTTTTTTTTTGTTTTTAATTAACCTTTGATGAAATATTCAAATAAATAGAGTAGGGATCTAATCTATTAGTATTTAAAAAATTAATCATTCATTTGAGGGAAAGAGAGTACACATCAAAAAGAAGAATAATGCATTAGAGGGAGGGGAATCACACAAATAAACAATGCAAAAAACCTTCACCACAAGAAAGAGAATAAGTAGATGAAGGTGCTTCAAGAATAGAAGACAGCAATGGTCAGACGTACACTCAAAACATTTATGAAGCTGGTTACATAATTTCATATAATCTTCAGACTTCATACAACCTCCAAGGTTTCAACTAAAAGACAGCTAATTATCAAAAGATACTCACAGAAACACATTCTTTTACACAAAGACTGAACTAATTCATGTAGTAACATAGTAGGATAAGGACATATTTAGAAAGTTTAAAATGGATTCAAGAACAGTTATAATACCTTGCTGTTTGTTTTGTTCCATGATATTTAAAAACCATGAATGGTTGACAGCTCCTGCAAATTAATAAGAACTGCTTAGATTGTCACAAGCTGCAGAGAACTTACACCCCAGATCTTTAGAGAGAGAGAGAGAGAGAGAGCATGCCATGGTGCACAACAGGTTTGACACCCGGATCCTTCATAAATACGATAGCAGGAGCAGAATCCACCTCGAACCTGTTGTCATTGTCAATAATAAAAGGAATCTCAAGATAAAAATCCATTTATGTTAGGAAATTATAAAGCATCATACCAATGATCATGTGACATTAAATCAAACATACAGATTTTCTTTTATCAGTGAAGTATGAGATACATTTATAGAAATTTAGGAAACCAATTCTGATGTACAAAGAAAGCCTAATGCTCCAGCTTTAACAAGCTGGTCACTTCTGATTTTAAATTTTTTTTATCGGAGGTTAACTTCTGAGTTGGCATTCCTTAGAGTGTGACTAAATAATATGTTTAAATGCACGTTGTCTGCAATGTCAATGATGTGGTTGATGCAATTAGCCCATCTCCATGGACCTAGAGGCTAGAGCCTTTCCAGAAGCCCATGTTAGCATGTTGATGGAATCCACTTCCACAACAAGAGGTCAGAGAGACTCTTTGAAAGTAAAGGAGGCCTTACAGAAGCGCAAGAGCCTCAGTCTCATTGAACTCCATAAAACAAACCGCTCCAGAAAACAGCCAAAGAGTTTTCTCATCCAAATCCTCTATGGGTAACTCAAAAACATATACAGGAATTTTTGGCCAACTAGAATCCACAAATTCCACAGAAGGATGCACACTCATAGATTGATGTCATAACTCATGGGGAAAAGATTACAGGGAAAAAAATCCAGACAAATAAAAATCAGGTCATAATTGAGATTGCATCGTTCATACTTCATATAACCAAATTAACAGAAGGATTTTGACCAACGGATAAAGTTGGGCAAGGAAGTAAAAGGGCATCATCCATTAGCTTCAATTATAGACTCCCCTACTGTCTAAAAATATTAGCTTCTTCAAGGGAATTGGAAGCTGATATTCCTTTATCACAAATCTCTTAAACTTATATAAATTCACAATAAAAACCAAGATGTAGCAACAAAAAAAAAACCCAGCAAAGTGTCTGAAATTACAGAAGATATTCCCAAGCATCCTTTGTGACAAGGGAAAACATTTTCTTTATCATAACTAGACATGCTATAACAAAAAGAAAAGAAAATTTTATAAGGCTAAAATAATAGGAGAATAAACTACACAAGCATCCAAAGTTCAGTGGTGGTCTACTACAACCCGGCAAAGCTATGAGTTTATTGTAACTATTTCCATTCTCCAATAAGTCAATAACAACTCAATGTAACAAGTAACAACATTTATTAACACAAGAAAAACTCGGATGCCTAAACTTATTATGCGGTAGGAATGTCTTTGTAACCTCTTGTAGTTTTAGGAAACATATATAGTGAAGAACAATAAGCAGATTTATCTGCAAAAGACTAGGCTTCTAGCAAGATAGAAATCCAGTATGTGAAGAATTGTGTTACCTAGGTACTTCAGTTTTCCGAAATTTTGCTGCACCGGCACCTTGGCACGACACGACACTTCTTGTTATGTGTGCCTATACCGTGCCATAGTGATGTCAGCATTATGGTCTGCCATGTGATGCTTCAAGTATGCAGATATATACAATGGATTGTTAAATTTTTTTTGTCAAGTTGTGTAGCTTTTTCGTAAACATAGAAGAAAACTTACTTAGTAGAGCAGTGGCACCAATGAGCATCGATAGTTACGTCTCTCTCTCTCTCTCTCTCTTGCTCCTTTCTATTCTCTCCATGAGTATTTTTTCATAACTTTGGTCTATACTTTAAAAAAAAAATTGGGAACAAGTGATCCCCCCTCTCTATTCTTATTATTGTTATTTTTTAAAAAACTTTTGAGTTATAATATATTTATATATAATAATCATATTTAAAAATGTGTACATCCGTGCCGCCGTATTGGAATTTTCAGGGCTTGTCATGTCGAACACCTCTTGACCACTTCTTGCGTATCCTTTGGGAGAATTTATTAGTGGGTCCTATTAATACGATCCACTTTCTTCTCATGGATAAGTATGAGGTGGTGGATAATTTTTATAATTGTAATTTACTTATACTTATCAATAAGAAAAGTAATTAGGTAAAGGGTAATTATGCCTAAATAAAATTTGGTATACTCCTAGTACTTTTATTAGTAGAATGATATATCAATAAATTACATCCATAATATGTTTATTAAATACAAAATAAGATTTTAGAGCGACAAAACATTATGTTTTATGCAATAAATCAAATTAATGTTTTAATGTACAAGTAATTTAATGCGAATATCTTATCAATATACCATAATAATGCATACCTTCTCTTCTACATCCCAGAATTTTTTTACAGGTGTGGGTATGGGCATGGATCCATCTCTTATTGCGCCCTCCAAATCACAAGGCACTAAGAGATGAATGTATATTTAGTACTTTAATAAATTTTCTATTATTATTGCAATTTCTATTATTTTATGATTTTTTAAATGTTATTTTCGTATCAAATATTTGAGTAGATATATCATATATGATATATCCGACACGGATCCCATACTCATATCATCTTGTCTTGGTATGCGTAGCCTTGGGGGGTTTCAAAAGATCTGGGTAACATGACTTCTCCTTCTTGAACAAAAAGAACTGAAAAAGAAATTTGAAAGAGATGGTAGAAAAAATCTAAAAAAATAACTGTAAAAGAAGCTTACGGAGTCTCTTTAAAAGATAGAATAGAAGGGTTTTTTCAACAAAGAAAGAAAAATACAAAGACATTTTGATAAATTCCTTTACTTGATTGTGTGATATATAACAAAATCATTTACTGTATTAAACACTCGATGAAATATAACTCAATCAGATGGAGGGATTTTGAAACAATAAAAAGCAAATTCCTCTATTGTGAAAGCACATGCACATACGTATTCCACCAAAAGGAAGATTCTTCTTCTTGCCATAGCACAAATGCAAAAGAGGCATAAGCCCAATAATTCTTGGCAGCTTGGCGCACATATGGAGCAGCACGCTCCCCTGTTTTTGAGAAGCAAATGACTTTTACCTACAAGCCAGAAGTAGTAAACCGATAAGTATTATGACAAGGATATAATTAGATATTAAAGTAAGTAATGATATCCAAGCTCATGAGTGTGCTAAACCCCCCACAAATGTGTCCATTCAAAACATAGAACTACAAACTGGAACATATGGCTTGCATATCACATGAGAGATTAATTAGGCCCAGCAGTTCGTTGCTCGCTAGATCACCAAGTGTTTCTCAAGTTCTACCTTGGGATAAAAATTGCAAAATAGTAGCAAATTTGAAGATTAAAACTCAAGCAAGTTGCCATGGCAATCACTTAGAGCTCCATGCTTTGACATGAGACTCCAAATGTTTAGAAGCTTATCTGGTTGCCAAGAAGCAGGATTTCATTGAAGAACATTGTAATTTTTACCAATTGCTACAAATAGCTCCTTTCAGTATATGATGTCAAAGTTTTAACTTTGGCTTCTTTTTTCTCTTTTCTTCTTGCTTTGTTCTTCAAATGTTAGTATTTCTTTTTTAATGGATTTTATGACAAGGGACATGTTTTGTCCTAGAGTTGCCAGTTGTGGACCCCCTGGACGCCTGATGTAGTTACCTGAGGAACATTCCGTCCATGATAGTTAGCAAAAATAGAAAAGAGAAACCCAACTTGCCAACATGCTCACATCACATGCATGTCTTGGGACCCCACATGGAATTCTAACAAAAGTTTAATTGTACGTTAGGAACCCAAACACGTAGGTCCCACATGCTTTATTGTCACTTTTGCCCACGGGCACCCAATTTGCCTTCTTTGTAACTCTCATACACATTAAATCCTTGTATAAATCATTCATCACGACGTTCTAGCCATTCTATGTATATGTAAAAAATTAGGCCCCATAGCCTATACAAATATAGAAATTTTTAATCTATGCTCCCCACCCCCAACAGATCCTTACTATGTGTGTGATCGAAAACAAGGTTCCATCCCAATATGGTATTTTAATTGTTATAAAAGGGCTGGAGATGGCGAAACCCTTGTTAAATTTGACACGATTGGCTTGAATTTCAATGAAATAGAGCTAATTTCTTCTTCTTCTTGTCTTACTGCCCTAGGGTCTTTAAGGGGATCTAGGGGGACCCAAAGGCCAACTAAACAAGCTTAGAGGCCTTTAAGTGGGCTTTAGAGGGATTTAGTAGGGTTTGGGGCTTTTAAGCAAATAGGTTGTCAGAGCCAGTAGAGCACCTAGTCGCCTAGGCAACTGTCTAAGGTGCTCGAGGCGTAGCCCATAACTACCATGTTTTGTCCCAAGGTTCATGCAAAATTTAACCACAATATCGTATTACATTTTATCAATTCCATTTTGTCCAATTCTGACAACTAGGTAGAAACATGTTTACAATAACCAAGTCTATGCCTTCAATAAATCTTTTTGCCATCTGAAGTGAATTTCATAAATTTACAATTGATAGAGCTATCCAATAGCAATCCATTATTCTTTCATGAAATGAAAATACAATGTGTATATGGTCGCTCAAAAACTCACCAATAAAAAGATTTCATGATTTTAATTATGACCAAGAATCCAAGTGCCATTGAAGGAAAATAATGCAATGCATTAGGAAAAGATAAAACAAACCACAGTAAAATATTGAAGTTGATACATGAAATTGTACCTTGTGATGACCACTCTTCGCAAGGAAATTTTGTCCCTGGAATTGAAATATAGTTCCATATCATTTTCGATGGCAGGATCATATAAAGACGTGTAAAGAACCACTCTTAAAAAGTACGAGAATAAGGTGAACCGGTAGCATCTATAGATAACACTGTTAAGAAAAATGGTAAGGTATAAGAAAACCCATTGGCGATGTATCATTTACAAATTTTACTTTCTATTGTGAAAAGTAAAACATGGTTAAATTATTTTTGCCCGTTTATTCTTCCAAAAACAGAAAGAAAGGTCAAACTTGGTCATCATTATCCCCCCCCCCCCCAAAAAAAAAATCAAATGTAAATTGTTGCTTGCCAATATTTGTCCAACTTAGATGATATCACCATTTGTAGGATGTGGGAATCAAAAGGTGAATGTAATCCTGTTAAAATACAAAATCAACTGTGAAAGCATTGACCAACTATTCTTTCCTAGCATTTAACTAAGAAGAGTTATATTCCTTTTCATCTTTGCCTTCTTTTACTCTTTAACAAAATTCCTACCTGTAATTGATTAAAAAAAAAGAGAAAAAAGACGAGTGGTTCTTTTTTTGTTCTCCATAAAGAGGTAAGAGAATCCTATTCCAAGGAGATCCATTCTCATTGTTCCTCTCCATCATAGTGGAATAGGCTTTAAGCATATGGACTAGACTTAAGAAAGGCTGCCTTAGAGGGTTTTATGGGGTAATCAAGAGCAAATATTATGGATAAAGAGAAAGTACAAGAGAGATAGCTCACCGATAAAAACTGCAGAGAAAACAAACGTAAGAAGAGCCTATATTACAAAATGAAATAAACAAAATAAGGATCTAGGATAATTAGTGTGACCGAACTAGGAATCTCCAAGCGAAGAAACCAAAATATCCTTGTAATCCCCCCTAATGGAGCACCAGTATGAGATGAGATGATGACCCCCTAACTGGATCCTGTCCAGGGGAAAAAGCCACATGCTTGAAAACCCGCCTATTCCTCCTCCTTGCAAATAGACCATGTGATGGCCCCTGGAAAAAGAGACCATAATGCTGAAGTTGAAGGGGACAAACCTACTGAGAACAAACAAGATAAAAAGCTCTGGAAGGAGAAAGGAAAGGTCCAGGCACTCCGAAGGGAGAGGAAGGAGGACCAGATAATCCTCACAACGGGGCAGTGAAATAAAAGATGATCTACTGCTTCCCCCGCTAAGAGGCACAGGCGCAGCGGTTTGCTAGGCTTCAGCCTCTATTTTTAAGATCATCGCATGTTAGGATTTTGTCCAAATTCGCTGACCATAAGAAGAAAGATACCTTGGATGGCATAACTGAGTGCCACACAACCTTATGGAGAAAGGATAAACTGGAACTGGATTGCAAGGTCAGTCAGTAGGAAGGAACTCACTGAGAACCAACTTTTGTTGTCTATAGCCTGGACATGAATGCCCCTGGAAAGCGAGGAGGGGGAGGTTGGCGATAGGCGGGAAAGGAGCCTCAAGAACTCCTCTATTTCCCAGTCACTCATCTCTGGGAGATATTAATGGACCATGATCACTCATCTCTAGATTGTTGATGAATCATTTGTTGCTCTCAGGCAGGCACCGCCCTTTTAAATAAACTGTAAAAAAAGTGAAGTCTTTGCGATCTGTGAAGGGAATAAATTAGGAGAGTTGACGACTGTTTTAAACTGAAAAGTGGGTCATTATTCTATCTCTTATCTTCACATGCCCCTAAGTGGTAGTTACAAATCTAAGGCTACCTGGATTCCAGTAGTGGAAAGATTGGAGAGAACCTGCCACAAAGATGCAAAATTACTTGTCCAAAGGCAACAAGCTTGCCTTAATTCATAGCAGTTTTTTGTGGCAGCACGTTTAGAAAATCATGAAGAATTTCCTATGAAATTGTGAGTGAGATGTTAAGAAGTGTCATCAGATTGATTAGAAGTTAGTTTTTAAATCCATAAAAGTGGGCTGTCTAGGTTTAAGACCTGTTAAGCTTATTAATAAAGCTCCATTAAGCAAGTTGATATGGAGATTTGGTTGCTAAAAAGGTCACTGAAAGTAAATCCAGCAGCAAAAAATTTCGATTTGGATAGCAATGAAGTCCTCTTGTCTTCGTATAATTATTTACAGAACAAAAGCCTTCATATCTTTCTTGAATCTCGGATCTTGATGCCTAATCTGCTCTCCCGTTATGACATCTGCACCTAGAACCCACCCGGGGTGGGTTTCTGCGATTTTTCAGTGACTGGTTCAGCTCTTAAAACTTTTGCAGATGTGGTTGGCACTCTGATGGAATGGTATTTTCTGTAGACTGTTCCTTTTTTTTTTTCTTGTCTTCTGATAAATCAAGATAGTTGTATTGACATGTGACATATCGGAGACTAAATGGCAGCATTTTCCAAGGAATCTTACCACTACGACAAAAGGGGCCTTCAGGCCACCCTAGGAACATCTCCATATCCTTGTCCAAACAAAGACAAGAAGAAGCTCAGTAAAGAATGTGTGAGCTTTCTTGGAGAGGTACAATAGATCCTTACATTAATTAATCAACAGTGACAGAAGTGCCATCTTCACATCTAAAACCATGGCTACTTCTGATATTCCATCAACAGCGACTTCTCGAGTATGCCGATAGAAAATTGTCCTTGCATAGATATGGGGGTTTCACTAAGGGAGAATCAAATCAGAATTCTTCAACACCCATATATGAAAATTTTGAAAAAGAGTGATGGGTTGGAAAAGCTGCTTACTGCCCAGTGGAGGAAGGCCCATTCTTATAAAGTGCGTTCACAACTCCATGCCGGCCCATACTTAACAACAAACAAGTATGTATATTCCTAACATGGTTCAAAATAGTAGTATCGGTCGCCGTATTGGTAAGTCTAAAATAGGATACGTATCGGCGTATCAATACAGTATCACGGCGGAAAAATGATACGTTAAAAAAAGCTTGGATACGCAAGGAAAAACTTGGATACCTTGCATAAAACTTCTTTTAATGCAAATATAAGCTAAAAACAAACTAAATGAAGGCCTCCAATTACATTAATAACCATACAAATGAAATTTAAAAATTTTATAAATTAAAAAAGGCGTGCACGCTCATAAATATGTACGAAAATAAGAGTCAGTCACTTAACAATCTAGATATTAAAAGGAAATTATTGGCTTGTATTTATAAATCAAGTTACAAACATGATAGAAGCTCAATACCACATTGAGCTTCCTGCCAACTCATACTCTTATCACTTTGGGATCAGGAATTGAGTAGAGTGATACATTGTAGGTGCTTCAGACATGATTACACCACTGTGGCCAACTCATCTATTCATTTTGGGTTGATTACGACCTATTTTCATGAATTTTAAAAAATAAAATGAAGAGCATCCAAAGTTTTTATATACCTTCAAAATTTTGGGGAAGGCCTTTCAAATCCAAAAATCAATGCCGAGATCTTTTTTTTTCAACAATGGAGTTGTTGTTTTAGGCTTAGAATTAATTATGAAAGAAATTTGGGAGAGAGAATAGAGTTTGGAGGTGTTTTGAAACACCTCAAAATGAAAAAGGTATAGTTGAAAGGTTTGTATTGGTTTGTATCGACATGAACGGTATCGGTCGGTACCCCAAAACAATTTAATATTGTTCAAACTATGTGTATCGGTCCGTATTGGTACCGATACGGTCGATATGGCCACGATACGCTGTAAAAAAAACATTTCAACGTATCGGGTGGGCCAAAAACTGGAACGTATCAGTTGATACGAACCAATACGTACCGATATTTTATGCCACGATTCCTAAAGGCGTGACTTAGCACAATGAAAAAGTATCATAACATTTGTGGGTCATGTGATCGAGAGTCGAGACAAGACCAAACACCATTTCATAAGGTATCAAAATAGCTGTCTCCCATTTTATGAAGGTGATTAAAGCATAAGTGCCTTATTAACACTATCAAGACCTACATTAAGTGTGATAAGTGAAGGAATATTATTAACAAGAGGAAAAGAATATACAATAACTTCAAGTTAAACCCCCCCTCCCCCTCCCCCTCCCCCTAAATAGAAGAAAACAACAAGAGAAACAATGTAAAAAAAAAACCAAAAAGCAAGTCAATGAACTCTTCCCAATGAGAGAACCATCCCTATGGATGACAAAATTAGAAAGGTGTGAACTTAGTTTAATACCAGGTGGGTTTGTTGCAATAATCGAGCATACGAATACCTTAATCATCTTCTTATCAAGAACGAGATGGCCCCTAACATTTGGAGACATTTCAACAGACTTTTTAAAATTAAAGTTTACAATCACGATTACGAATTTATCAGAAGATTCAAACATTTAAGCAAGTGCGCATCTTAATGATTATGCTTCCAATTTATCTCCTTTTTTTTGGGTAATGGAGGTTGTCCCAACCTTGACAAGGAAGGACTAGTCCCTTCGGATGCACGCACTCACCTGCAAACCACGTGCAACGGGTAAGCCCGGGAGGATTTGAACTCGAGACCTTGGGGAATTATCTCATTTTGGATGTATGAAAAGAACACACTGCTCATGGATTTAACAGTTTTTTCCTCTCTTTTTTTGAAAGACAACTATAAGGTCATTTCCATTCATAGAGCAAAAACGTACATGAGAAAGTCCCCCACAAAAAGCCAACTATGAACTTAAAGAGTCTTAAAAAAATTAACTTCATCTATACATAAAATCCAAAGGAGTGATGCCTGTAAACTCAGGTAGATGGGCTGACCAGGTGCAAAATACCACTCTATTGAGGAATGGAGACTAGGCGAGGAGCACTCCCGCCCTAAAATGTGTTTTTTTAAGACCAAAGACGCCAACAAACTGCAGCAGGAAGCATACTTTGTAAAATGTTCCCCTTTTGGCCATGAATCGCTTTAGGCCAACCCAGAATCAAGTCTTGCGCCTTCTTGGGGCATACCCAGCCCTTTCAAAATAAATAAAGGATGAAACCCCACACACCCCATGCCCACACAATGGATGAAGAGGTGGTGGACATTTTCTTTTGCTTCTTTCCACACGGCACATCTACTAGGGATGAAAATGCAATGATTTCTTAGATAATCAACCGTTAGAATCTTGCCCAACGTTGCCGCACATAGGAGGGCTTGTATCTTGGGAGAATGAGGAATTTTATCCACAACCGGTGCCTCTTTCTCTAACAAGAAGCTATAGCAATCAGGTCATAAAAGTACTTTTTGCAATCCCCAACCAAATTCGCCAATCGCCTACATTTATTTGCACCAGCCTCCTCCAAATCCGCTTCGCTCAAGTTCCTCCTAAAAGTAAGGCACCTAATAATCTCACCATTTCTGTGCTCAAAGATATTACGAATTAGGGCATTTTTCATCGGGACAAGCCTACAAAGCATCATGCACAGATAACCTAATTTTCCCTAACCACACCATTCTTCCTACCAAAAGAGCACCATGTATCCATTGGTCACTGCAAATCTAGATTGCTCCAAAGCCTTATCATGCACCTCCAAAATGTCTTTCCAGGCTCCCATTCCATATTGAGAAGTGACGGTCTTGGGGTCCCAACCGTTTCTAACACCCCAAACTTGGCATTGATCACCTTTCTCCAGAGGGTCGGCCTTTTTTTGACAAAAGTGACAAATGCGTTTGCTCAGTAAGGCTTTATACACGCACCGAAGACTATAGAAGTATAAATATCCCCAATCCTTAGAGCAACACACCCTATCCAACTTAACCAAGTGGATCTTCTTCTTGTCCCCTCTGCCTCCCAAAGGAAATCTCTTTACAATTTCTCAATCCTTTTGACTACGCCTACAGAAACCAGCATTTTAAAGATTGACATAGAAAATACTGGAAGGCTCACCAAAACACTCTTGATAAGCGTGATCCTCCCACCTAAGGGAAAATTGGCCAATCTACTATTCACTCTCTCAATCATATTGACCAAGTTCTTCAATTTTGTAAAAAGTCCTGAATAAGTCACAACTTTTTTGTTGAACGATTAATTCGCGAAGCATTCACGAATTTAAAAAAAATCGTGAATTTTGAAAATTAAACGTAAATTATTTGTGAATTTTTGAAAATTTCCAACATAAGTATCTAATGTATGAAATATTTTTTTTTAATTTTTCCTAATTAAAAATCTAATTTATTTATTTATCCCTTTACCAATATTTTCCTGAATTTCCTGATTTGTTTGGAATTTTTTCCTAACCAAATAGTTCCCAAAGTCCAACTTGGTAACTATGCTCTCAATAAAAGGGTCCTATATGTTTTTAGCAAGTGAACTGGTCCCGAGGGGAAGCAATAGGTACCTAATCGGGAAATTGCCTAATTTGCATCCCAACATCGAAGCACACTGATCGAAGAGTCCCTCCTCTGTAGCTCCCATTTCTATTAACTTACTCTTGGACAATTTAACAATTTTTTATTCAGTCTCCTATCCTGGTGTCAAGAAGCACTAATATACTTCATGCACCAATCCAATACCTAGCTAAGATGGAATCATGTTTTGTTTGAGCAATTCAAGTATAAATTAAGATGGTTACACTACAACAACCCTTTACCATCGCAACCGGGGCAGAGCCTAGTAACAGCTTCCTTCTTTATAAGACATCCAATGCCCAACCATATCATCTATATATAAATGCTGGTTCATCAAGAATATGCAAGAAAAAACTTCAAATTGTTGATTCATCGGCAGAGATGGCTTAGAACCAATAGTTCATTACCTAATGGATCTTTCTGTTCTAATACTCTATCCGAGAGTTATCAGTATTGATCAAATCTGTTCCTATCTAACGGAACACTATTGGATCAAATGACAAAGACATTGTTGACAAAGAGATGGCTTTTCCCGGATGAAATGAAAATTGGATTCATGTAACAGAAGATAAATTTCTCATTCCTTAGCCGGAAAGATATGTGGCCATGAAATAGGGATTAAGGGGAAGAGAAGTCTCTCTCTGAGTCCCTGGCTTATTGACTTAAACAAGAAATATACTCCAACTGTTATAGGAAATCTCCCTTTTCGCTGGATATAAAATTTCATAGTTCGCCACCACTGGGTGGGATTCATACACTGAAAATGGAGATAGTGGTGAAGAAGATTAAAGCTCTGTCATTCCACTAGTCTTATATGATGAAAAATATTTCAAGTCAACTAATTTTCTGTTCTTCACTTGTTACAAAGCCATAATTCATGGAAATCCTCTCATTAATATCAATTTATAGCCTTGTTAGTATAGAGGCATTATAATTGGGGCTTTCCCTCATTTTCCTTTGTCTATAAATTTTATTTCACTTCAAAACAAAAGGAAGATTAGATACAAAATACTCTTAGAGCATTTGGCCACTGAGAATCATATTCTCAATTTGAAAAGATAGTAATACATAAGAACTCCATTACAGCTAAAAAAAATTGATTGAGGCTACAAATATATGCTAATAGGCTTCTGTAGAGAAACAAAAATATGCATTTCAAAGAGGTCTCACAAATTACCAACGACTCCTTCGAGTAGTAAAGAATGCGAGGTAAACCAAGTATGGTTGTTACAAACCAATCAGCAACTGCATCAACAGAGAGCTCTCCATTATACCTAGTACCAAAGTGAAATTTATAATTATCCATTTCACTAAAACATTCAAAAAGCAGGATTGGAGTTAATACAGCATGCATCTAAAAGCAAGAATTTTTTTTTTTGTATCGATTTAGAATGCGAGGTGAAAAATCTAGGAAAGATCCTGAGAGGGACTCAAAAGATCCTTGATATTACTTGTGCTTAGTTTAAAATTTAAATCAGAAACCTGATTGGAAACTCACCTAACAAGACAATCTGAAGATCCACAACCTGGAGGAAATGCAATAAGTGAAGGAAGACCTGTACGCATTTTTATAAGTTAATATTTACCAGAAAAGGGTCTCAGGGAGAAATAAAGTCAAGGTCTGAATATACAACGGCAGCAATTAACCACAATATGAGTAGTGTATGATTGAAAGTTATAGAATCTTTTCATGTGGCTACCTATATAGTTGGACCTTACAGCTAGGTTAGAACTATAAAGATCAGTATTAAACATTCTAAAATTCCAACAGCATGAGATGAAATCACAAACGGAACACAAAATGATGGACATCGAACCATCAACGAATGATAAGAATGAAGCAGACATAACTTCTATCCTAGTAATCTACTACCTAACGGCCTCATTTGTTTACTTATCGTATTTTCTTTCTAAACTGTTAATACCTCTTTTCCAGCCTATCATGAGGCCTGAGGGTAAGTTTCATTTGTGGGAGCCCATTAACTATGAATAAAGTTTTCAAGTAGGCTTGAGGCACTGAGAATAGGGATCTCCTTTTTCTTATCTTTTTTCCCTGAAAACAAACAGTAAAATTCAAATAGGGATCCTTGAGGTTTTCGGTGATATATGTACCTTCAGGCAAAATTGAGTAACAGACGTAAGTGCCTCTAACAGCAAATGAAACGATTCTAAGTACAAAAGCATGCTACCTGGTGGGACCTATGTATCAAGCACTCTATTCTTAATATAATTCCCATGTTACACAGGCCAACATGATGATTAGCAAATATCTTTTTTCTAGATGTTTTCTGGTACATTCACGTTATCATATTTCTATCTTTTAGATGAGTTTTTCTACATCTGAAATTTTATGAAGACTTGTATATTTCGTATTATCATGCAACCTTGATGGTGCACAAGTCATCAACCGCTTATAAAAATGCCGTCTATCTGACACCAGTGCACACATGTGTGTCCAAATTATATAGAGCATTAGTATCATCTGAGCAGCATATATACATCAACGTGACTACTCAAATATCTAGTGAGAGATGTGTAAAAGAGACAAATTATACTATCAATCAATAGGAACATTCACAATAACTGAAGGCAAACAAGTTACCTTGTGATCTACATTTACTGCCTTCCAGAAGTCTTTATCGTTTAAGTAATCCCTAATTAGATTTGACTAGTAATAAAAATTAACAATACGATCAAACTGCAACTCTCCTTTCACTCTGCTTCATTAATGTCTTTGTACATTATGCATACTGGAAAGGAATGGTAATAAACAGGAGATCCTGAGAGCTTGAAGGGAAGACGAAAAGAGGAAGCAATCTGCTTTTCGGAGTTTAAAAAAAGGCGATGAAGTTGATAAATTTTATCAAAACATTGATTCTCATAAAAGGAAAAATGATTTAAGTACAACTGGGAGATGAATCCCCAATATGGGGAACAGTTCATAGGTCCTCATTTAAGAAGAGGGAAAAAAACATAGAGGTATGTTGTTTTTTGTTATACCATGTAAATTATGTACTTCTTAACTTGTCATTTTTGCAAAGTAGGATGTAATAAAAAAGAACGATAGCATGTAAGTTAAGTTATCACCAAAATTTAACTTAATAAGTTAGAAAGCTATGTAAAAATTATTAACTTATAAACCTAAAGTTGATGTGTATTCATGAACATGTGCAGACCGTTTTAACTTTTTAATTTTAAGCCATTGTTTCTAGAAGCTTCTCAAGATCCCTCAAAACTTTTTCCTTAAGTAATTGCTATTGGGGTATACCCCTTCTAGTGGTTTGTTTAAGCTCAACTTCTACTGGAGTTTATCAAGAAACTCAGGTCCGGCCAGCATAGATGGCCTCATTAGGGACAGCGAGGGTGTACTATTATCTCGTCTTTTGGGGGCCTATTAGTGTGGTATCTTCTAATTATGATGAAGTCTTAGCTATCAAATAAGGCCTGGTTCTATCTAGTTCCCTCAGTCTTCCTTCCTTTATTATTGAAGAGGACTCAAGGGACTCATGGCCCATGGACATACGCCAATGCCATTAGAGAGGTTCGGGATCTGGTAACCCAAAAGAACATCTCATTCTCTCGGGTGAGTAGATCGGCAAACAAGTTGGCGAATTGATTGGCAAAAGAGGGCTTGCAGTGTTACCTAGGCACTTCAATTTTCCCAAATTTTGTCATGCCAACACTTGGACACGACACAACACGACACTCCATGGCATGACACGACACTCCTTGGTACGTGTCTATACCATGTCATTGTGACATCAACATTATGATTATGCACATGGTGCTTCAAGTATGTCGTGTTATATTAAAAATACAATTACAAGGTACTTTTTGTCCAATTGTGTTGCTTTTTTGGAAACATAGATGAAATTTTACTAGGGGAGCAGCGCCAACAATAACAATCAATATGTATGTCTCTTCTCTCTCTTGTTGCTCATTTCTACTTCCTATGCGTATTTTTTTATAACTTAGGTATATACGTTTTAAAAAGAATTGGGGACTAGTGATTCCTCTCTTTTTATTATTAATGTTATTTAAAAATTGAGTTATAATATATATATATTTAATCATTTTTAAAAAATTGTACATCCGTGCCGCCGTATTTGCATTTTCAGAGCTTGCCGTGCTGAACACCCCTGTACACCTGGACACTTGGCACCTGTACCACGTGCCTGGGTAACACTGAGGGATTGTGAGGAAGGAAATGTTTAGCAAAGTTATTTCTTTCATTACCATCTTGTACTCTAGTTCCTTCTTGTGTTTCTTGGCCTTGTTGGCTTTGTTTGTTCCATCCGCCGCCTTTTTTTCGTGCTCTAGCAGCCTTGTATCATTGTATATTCCCTTGTTTTGCAGAATTGCAGTGTATGTTTGTATATGAGTGAGTATGTATGTGTGTGTGTATATGTCGTCACTACTAATAAAAAAAATTGTTATTGGGGCATACGTTCACGCTCTAAGGATACCTCTTTCAAAGCCTCGTGGATTTGCTTCATTTTTTTTTATCCCTCCCAACCCTTAATTAAATAGTGGATTTTTTTCATTTTTTTGTCCCTCCCAACCCTTAATTAACCTAGTACATGTTAAATATAACAGACATTTCTTTGCACCCCATATGAATCACTCAATAATTATGCTTTTCTCATTACTTTCTTACTTCTTGACTTAAAAAGCTCCACGCTTTAGGCCACTGAAATGTCGAAGCCACACATCCGCTTTTAAAATTATAGTTTTTAATTTGATTTCAAGACTAATCGATAAAAAAAAAAAATTTGATTTCAAGACTAGAAACTAGTGTAAAGAACATGCTTCTACTATAAAGGAGACATTTCACAGTAAAGAAGAATACATATCTCAACCATGGGAAACACATTTCACATGAATGACAGTTTGTAAGATAATTTCCGTAGATGAAATTGTATCTCAAGTCTCAACATACATTTCCCAAACAATACATCATCAATTTCCAATTTCATGTACACATTTTTAAAGCACAAGTTCTATTTCTATCATCCCCATATTTTCCTGTTTAAACATTCAGACTTATAAAATTGTTGAAATGATTTTTTCTTTTTCTTCAGTGATGAATCATTATTTGTTTCACTTTCTTCAAGAAAAAAAGAGTATTAAGTATTAACTACTGGAATTCTATTAACTTAAAATTTTAATCCATCTGAACATGTCAACTAAACAAAATGGAGTGTTCCATCAAGGATGTGATGTAGGCATTCGGAGTTTATTCTTTGTAGCAGTGGAATTTATGCAACCATGATGCGAAAAAATTTAGTGTTTTCCTTCACGTAGTTGTCCTGGTATGCAATAATACATTTTTCTTCAAGAACTGACAGTATTAGCCTCCCCGAAATGTGTACCTATGTATTGGTATAACTATTTAACAGTGGTTGAACCTAAGAAACGGTAGCATGAAAAATTTCACACCTTCATTTGTGTAGCTCTTATCTTCCACAGGCAAACCTTTTTCGCTTAGAGAATCAAACTTTGCCTATCCAAGAATGTGCGGGCCGTGGAATATCTATAGTGACCCCTTTGATCTAGATATTTCATGGAAGCTACCTTTACATTTTACTTACATGAGAGGAAGTTCTAATGTGCATTATGCACCTCAAATTGTTTCCATCCCACTTCATGTGAGCTCAAGATTATTATTCCTAAGAATGAATAAGGTTTCTTAAGACAAGTTTTATCATATTTGGATTTCACACATTGCAAAAGCATATATATGCATGAGATCTCAAATCCTGCTCTACATTAGCAATATATACAACAGATGAGAACTATATCCTTAATTTTTCAACAAAATTGGCAATTTAAGTTAATGTAAAAGTAAAATTACCATTACGAAAAAAGGGTTGCCCTGTCGATTTCTTCTCGGCAAGGTACGTCGTAAGTTGAACTTCACCAACTTCCACCATACCAGTGCTAGCAACCCCATCCAACAAACTAGCTGGGTGTACCCAAAGAATAAATAAAGAGGAGTTCAGTAGAACAACATGCAATGAAGCAAAAGAAAAGGAAAGTGACATTAGCGAAAGAAGCATGCATAAACACGAGAAGAAACTTAAAGTTAACTGCAGCTTTAATTGATCATAGTTGTCACTTAAGACCTAAAGTAAATGCCGATTTAATAAATTGAATGCTATTTCTGTTATTTGATTTCTGTCAGCAGAAAACTTAGATTTAACATTAATCGTTAACAAAAAAGATATATATTAGAAATCAGCAAGAAACTAAAAAAGGCAAAATATAAGGGGAAAAAAACACATGGAAGAAAAAGTTAACAGTGGCAACTCCTCTCTGCTGCCCTAGAGAGTAGAGACTCCCTCTTTGCCAACATATCCACCTCACACCATCTTAATTTGAAATAAGGTAAGTCAACAATCCATAGTATTTTCAATATTTTTAAGAGAAGGTTGAGCACAAGAAAGGCTACAACAAAATATCCAGCACACGTGATATTGTGCAAATATGTGGCTTCTTTTGATCAGAAGATTCAGAACAGATGGTAAATACAACCTACGAAGCGGTCTACTACTCCCAATCTATCCCTATGCAGCAACATACAGACCAAGAACCATCAAAATCACAAAAGTATCAGTCCAACTGTAGAGTTCTTTGATCATCATCAGTCTCCTAAGTCAACTGTCTAATCTCATGTACTACAGCAAAACTGTTCCATGCACTTTCCCCAACCACAACATCAATAAGCTCTCTATGACCACAATCAGGATAGTAGCCCAATAGATGAGATTAATCAATTCAAGAACAAAGGCAGATCAAGAAAGAGAATAATGGCAGACAATGAATAGAAATGACTTAAAACTATAAATAATTTCGTGATGTTTACAATTTGTAATGAATATGTTTAACAAAGTTAACAGGGTCTGAGACCCAAATTTTTCTACTCCACAGGTTCCACCAGAACTTTTTTAAAGTTTCAATGGGATGATAGGAACCGAACTAAGACATTCTACTCGATGAATATAATGCACATGCTCTTTTCAGGTGCAATATTATGAATATAAATTTCATTATAAGACTCTAAGGGTACATTTTAGCATGATAAGTACATAAACTTGCTGCCCCATCCCACCCTCTTGGCTAAAGGCAACAGGACACAACACAACTAGGGATGGAAATCGTGGACCCAACCCCTTGAGTTTGACGACCCTCTGGTAGCCACCCACCCACACAAAATAAATGATGAATAAAAATATAGATAAATACGTAAAAATAACAGTGGAATGATTACAACATAAACAGAACAGATATGTTAACGCACACAAAATTTAATGCCTATTCTAACCCATAAGCCAACACGGCCAGAATTCTATCAAGATCATCCCAGAAATGAAGGACCAGTGGACTTGGATTAAAAAATCCCAAGAGAGTCTTCACGGCCAGAAATTTCTATGCATACCTCCATGAGACGGAGGCCGAGGAACTAGTCAAAAGACCCCAGTTCGGCTAAGGTTTGGTAGGCACCAGTCCCTGACAAGCATTCATCAGGACAACTTTGCCAGATAAGGTCCTAACCATCGATCACCTGAGGAGCAGGGGTATGCTTATCCTGAAGAGGTGTGTGTTCTGTGGTAGTGCGGAGGAAGATGTTAGTCACTGGTGTCCTGGCTTGTTTGGTGCTTCTTGTTCTCCCTTTTTGGGCTCTCCTGGGTCCTTTTTAAGGTATTGTGTGGCATATTTCTTGGGTGGCCACAAGGTGATTTAAGTAGGAAGGGAAACTATATATGGGACATAATGTCGTATCGTATGCGGTCTACAACACTGCTGGGGCATCTGGAGGGAAATAAACTATATTTCTGAAGACTCAACTGCTTCGTTACCTAATATTTGCTCCAAAATCGGGGGAATCTTGTGCAGTTGGTCGGCGTCTAACTCAGAATTCATAGGTGTTCACAACTGAACTTTTTGTATAGATGGAGTCCATTTTCGGCGACTCCTGAGTCCCTTTCTTCTTTCCTTTTCTTTGTAAGGCTTCCTTAAGGGGAATTTTTCTTTTCCCTGTTCATTGTAAATTCTTCTCTTTTTAATTCAATTCTTGTCATTCATCCCCAAAAAAATGGACCAATACAACAGGAAAGACTCAATCGACTATGCATCATATTTGATTGACATATTGAACTCAATATGCAGATTTGAGGAGTATGATTCTCAGGCATGGTCCAAGAACTTGGGCCCTGGACACAATTAGTTTAGCGTACATTCCTACTAAGCCAAATTGATGTCAAGATTAGGGCGCAAACATTAGGTAACTGAAAACCAATTAGGCCAGGACTTGATCAAGTCAACTGAAGAGTCAATTGCCTTTTAGACTTGGTACTTTGGGTTAGCAATTCAATTCAATGAGACTTGTGGCTGACAGCAGAGTTCAGTTCAAGAATCCAAACTTGTATGTGTAATTTAATAGTTCTTTTATTCAATAAATATGATGAATTTTAATGATGAAATAGAGAAAGGGAAGGATCCCAAAAAGTGGGGTCTCTATACAATGGGCATGGATGCTCTACATGTGTAGTTTAATTAGTTGATCTGCAGGTAAGTAATGATCAATGATGTTATAGACTTATAGTACATATTCTTCATAGATAACTAAAATATTAATTGGCATAAGTAGGCAAGCCAAAAAAATTCATACGACAAAAAGAAGAAACAACTCAAAAAAAAACATATAGATATTAACTTTCAGAAACTGAAGACATATACGAAATAAAGCACATACCAATTCTTTTCCAATTATTAGAAAATTGTGTACAACGGTTGCTCCCAGATGAATATACCTGAGTCCCAATTTCAACGAAGAGTTATAAAAAGATAGCAACACACCAATTCAAGAACTACTGTGAGGATATAACAGAATAGAATAAATCAATAGTACTGACACTGTCTTGAAAAACGTATAACATAATTTAGTCCTCCTACCTAAAAAAAATTAATCGACTATATATATTCATGTTCATATTACAACAGACTAGTGGAGGGCACATGCTATCACGTGCTTCTCAAGTATTATGCTCATACTTTACTATTGTCATTCCACCTCTACTACACAGGTTCTGTAAGTGTAGAAAACCTTAGATATTTTAATAATCAAGCAAATATATGGAAGTGCTTTTATGTAAATCATAGCCTTCACTAAGCCAGGGTAAATGGGAAAGTTATTTAACAATATTACTGTTTTATAACCCAACATCAGTTGTAAATGGTCAAGTTTTTAAGGGCATTTTAGAAAATTTTAGATCAAAATAAATATTGTTCTATACTCAAATAAAAACAATTAAAATGGGTATCATTAGAAAGATCACAGTGAGAGCTTTCCAACAGGACCACTTTGCTGCAAAACAATATATTAATTAAAATAAATGGCTTTTAAATGTTTTGATTTTGATTTCAAAAAAAAAGGAAGTCGGTATTTTAAATTGTTGTAAGGGGCCTCTGAAATAAGCCCATTCAATTGGGCTTTTTGTTTCCTGTTTACTTTAGTTACGATACATATGTCTTCACTGTTTTGTTTAGTGATAAACATAAGTCGTCGACCAACATTAGGCTGGCCACAACTATTTGTTTCAAATGTCTTTTCTTTTTATTCTTCTTCTACTTTGTTATTAGGGTTTGTTATTCCGCTTTATTACTTGGTATCAGAGAAGGAATAGGGTTATTTATTTATTTATTGGAGAAAGGGTAATTGCATTAATTCGAAAATGGTAGGAAATAGAATACAAGAAAGAGTTCACAAGAGATCTGAAAAAAAAAAGGAATATAGAATAGAACGGAATGACATGATCTGCAACCTGATCCATCTTAACTATCTCGTACTCCACAGCCCATGCTATTGGAGAGCCAAAAAGCAAGAAGGTGCATAGCCCTCGAACAAACCTGATCGGAATGTAGAGTAGAATGCTCAAATACTCTACAATTTCTCTCTACCAAACTATAACCCCAAGGAGTAAGAGCCGAGGCTCCTCCAAACTCCCTTTTACATTTACCGAGGACCAACAAGATAAGAAGTCCCGTAAGGTATGGGAGAAAACCCAATAAAAACCCAACCAGTTGATTCTAAAGACGAAGGGGCAATGTAGAAGAAGGTGATCAGCTGATTTCTCCTCTTGAAGACACATAAAACAATCATTGGCCATCCTCCAACTTCTAATCTTCAAATGATCGCAAGTGAGGATCTTACCCAACGTTGCCGACCACAGGAAAAAATGATACTTTGAAAGGAACATTGTGATTCCACACCAGCTTATGGGGGAAGGATATACCATGATTAACCATTCTGTTGCGGTAAAGAGATCTCACTGAACATTGAACCTTGTTGTCGCTAGGCCATAATCGTACATCACTGAGGTGGGGGGGAGAAGTTCTAGTGGAGCAGAGACACTCTAGCCGGCTAGACACACTATCAAATTCCCAATCCTAAAGATTACGACTAAACCTTAGGCACCAAACTATGTTAATACCCACCCTCTATTGACAGAATTCCATGGTGGCATTACTATCACGCGCAATTGCCCACAGACTACTAACTCTTTATTAAGCACTAGCTGACGCTACCATC
Organism: Tetracentron sinense; assembly: GCA_015143295.1. Classification (NCBI taxonomy): domain Eukaryota; kingdom Viridiplantae; phylum Streptophyta; class Magnoliopsida; order Trochodendrales; family Trochodendraceae; genus Tetracentron; species Tetracentron sinense. The sequence goes on from CM026560.1 coordinate 34,953,326, forward strand.
AGTCTGACCAAAATTTTACCTCTCTTCTTGACCCTACTCGGAATGAAATGTGTCTCAAAAATTCCCACCAACCTTTCATAATGCATATCCAAAGGCCGCAACCGTTAGCTCTACAAACTGGATTAGGACTCCAAAATGAAGACTAGCCATACTTGTAGAAAATCACTTTCATCCACTAACTCTCCCTCTCCAACACAAACCTCCACAATCATTTGCCTAAGAGAGCTTTATTTCATTATACTAGGGAACGCAAAGTCAGCCCACCTTCCTCGAAAGGGTTACAAATAATTTTTTCAGCAAGAGGAAGAAACATTTTAGTCCTGAAATTTCTAGGGCTGGTGTCATCTAGTCATACAGCTGATGCCAGCAGATGTAAGGGACAACCCATACCCAATGAAAAGAAATCTCGCCAGGTAAGAAAATTTAATTTATTGTTAATTGTGATTTTTCCGGAATTTTTTGTGGTGTTTATGAATGTGTTATGACCATCCAACCTGTTCTCTGAGGAAAAAAAAAGATTTCAGATGATCGGATGGTAGGGAACATATGTGCAGTGTTTTGAGAGACTATATGGAAGATATTTGTCACTCCTAAAGTTCAGAAAAAATGTGAATTCATGTGATTTGGATAAGTTTTGAAGCTATGGCAATGGTTTCTCTACTTCAATCTTACCTTCTCACACGCACACACGCACTCCAAAAAAAATTGTGTTGTTTTAAGAGTATGAAGCCTGCGGAAGTGTTGGTGCAAATCACAGCAAATTTTTTTTTGCTGGTTTGTGGAAAGCAGCAGGTATTCACCTCAAAATGAGGCAGCTGTGGACTATTAATAATTTCCGTAAGGTAGTTGAGTACTAGAAGTCTAGAAGTAGTCCCAGTATTGCTTTGTAGAAGCACGGGTGTGCTGTTGTTGGTTAAAAGTGGCTGATAAGTCAGCAGCAGCAGCAATAGTAGTATGGATGTGAGTTCTTTTGGCACCGGTGGTCCGGTTTTTTCCTACTTGGTTATATCTCCAATTGAAAATCCCTAACTCCAGAGCACTACAGTGAAATTGGATAGGAGGAATTATCTGGAGGGTTCACAAAATCAGCTAAGAGGCACATGGGTGATTGTGACTTGTGAGTGACAAGCTTGGTTACATCACAGGAAGGTTTGTAGAGCCTGCATCTATAGATGTTTTGTATGACAAGTGGGAGTTGGGGAATCCCATTCTCATGTCTTAGTTGCTTTACTCTATGTAACCACAAATTTCCAGAGGTTTTCATTTCTCCGGATTGCAAAGGAAGTCTGTAGTGTGGCTGCCCAGTGCCCACACATCCTCTCAGATAAAGAAATTTGCACAAGTCTACCAGATATGGGGAGAAGTTATTAGCCGAGTATTATACATCTCTCAGGGTATGTTGGAGGAGTTGGATCATTACCAGATGTTTCAACCTTCATGCATTTCTGATGGGGACCAATTTTCATTTCGTCGAGAGAAAAGTGGATTTTTGAGGTCATTGCGGGTCTCAACTCAGAGTTTGAGATTGTTGAAGTTCAGATTCTAAGTAGGGATGAGCTGCCACCACTGAGCCATGTGTATGCCCTGCTTCAGATTTAGGAGAGTCGGCATCTTACCCTACTCACACTAGCCACTGGTTTGGATAACATTTATAAGATCCCCGTCACACCTTTGGATTTTATGTATACATGGAGTCAATTGGGTTTTTGGGACTCCTAAGTCCATAGTTGGCCTTTGGGAGGGAATCTTTCTCATATACATTTCTTCTCTATTAACGGAAATTCCCTTATAGTTGTCTATCGTAAAAAAAAAACATATAAAATAAAGATGGAACAAGCTGCACCAAGTAAGAAGTGTAGAAAAATTGTCCTACTCGTAAGCATGACAAGGGTACTGTACTACGACTTCAGTAGAGAGGGACAAGCTCAAATGTGACTATTGTGGTCAATCATGACATGCCAGAGAGATTTGCTGGAATCTAGTTTCTAAGCCAGATTAGTCCACTCACCCAATCTATTGCAGTGCATTTACAACCAGTTTGCATACGCCCTCAGGAGCTCCTAGTATGTGGCTCCAAATCCATCTATATTAGCTCTATCTTCCCTGTAAGAGATGCTTTCAGTTCCCAAGGAAAAGCTTAAGAGCCTCAGGCAGTTGTTTGCTCGGCTAGATCAGCCCTCAGCTCCCACATCTTATACTGTATTTGCCCATTCAGGTACACATGCCTCTACTCATCATGTCCTACTATCCTCACCTAGTCCCTCCTTGATTATCAATGCAGAAGTTTCAATCATATGACAAGCATGTCTTCTCTTTTTGCATATAGTTTCTTCTCTAATTCAGATAAGAGTGAAAAATTGCTAATGGCTCCTCTACTTCTGTTATTTTTTTGATTTTTTTTTATTGGTGCTCCTCTATTTCTGTTATGGAAACTTGGAAAGGAAATATTAGCATCTATTCTAATCTTTCACCATCTTTTTTTTTTCCACGAACCTAAGTTTACAGTTGATCTTTTATCTGTTAGTAGCTTGACTAAAAGTCTAAACTGGTGCAACCTTTTTTCCAACTCGTTCTGTTTTTCAGGACTTGGTGATGTAGAAGCTGCTTGGGAGTGATCGTAAAGCGGGTGGCCTTTATCATGGATAGAGCATCTTCTCCTAGTGCTCTCCCATCCAATAATTCCAGTAGTAGTGTCAGTAAAGACCGGATCATGCTTTGACATAACCGGCTTGGTAATTATTGTTTCAGTCTTTATTCTTTAAAGCTTATGTTCATGAGATTTTTGTTTATGTGTCCTCACTAAGTTTGCAATTTTAAGTGTGTGAACTAGCAAAACATCGCCTTGTTCTTATTTTTCCAAGCAACAAAAGAAGTGATCCACCTTTCCAAATTGTGCATACTGATGTTTGGGATCCTTCACCTACAACATCTGTTTTGGGCTATCCATAATCCATCTCTTTCATTTTTTTTTATAGGTAATCATCAAGTACGTTATAAATCAGAAACGAAGTACACAATATAGCAGATATAGAGTTTACGAGTACATAAACTCAAAAGTCAAAATGATAAAACATGCGAACAAGGCCATAAGGAGATCCCTTGGGCTGAAAGCAAGATAGCCCAGCCTGACAGAACCACATAGTAGGCGAAATCTCAATCTAGTAAATTTCTCGATCCACCCCAACTCGCCTAATGGAATAATATTCTAAAATTAGCATTTTAATACGAGAGCATATGCAAGATGGGGTATAGGGAGAGTTTTCATACACCCTCTCGTTCCTCCTCTTTAGACAAATCGACCACGAAATGATACCAGGAAGAACCGACCAAATACTCTCCTAGGCACTGTCCACACTAATCAGGGAGACAGGGACCAACAATATAAGAAGTTGCGAAAGGAAGAAGGGAAGACTCGGTCCACATCTACTCGAGATAGAAAAAATCCCCAAATATCAAACACAATCAGACATGCAAGAGCAAATGATCCACCGACTCTTTCGCATGAAGGCACAAAAAAAATTGGTTAACTAGCCTCCACCCTCTAGATTTGAAGTGATCACGAATAAGGATTTTATTCAAAGCAGCATTTCATAGGAAGAAAGATGCCTTAATTGGAATGACGGGATTTCAAATAATTCTATAATGAAAAGGATCTGAAAATGTTGACCCAAAGACTATAACAATTATTTCACTGAGAATTGATCATCGTTGCCTTTAGATCGAATTCTCTGATCCTTGAAAACTTGGGTGAGAAGCTCTAAAGTCGGCCTAAGTTGTCAATTTCTCAATCATTCAAGTCTCGCCTTAACTTCGGACTCACCATATCACCCCGTCGCCCTTCATCTCAAAAAAGTCCTTCACTGATGCATCCCTATCAAGAGCTAGAATGAAAAATTACCGAACTCGTCCTTAAGCATTGCTGAACCGAACCACACATCCTTCCAAAACCGAACCTCTGATCCTCTACCAGCCTCAAATTTGTTGCGGGATGAAAGGAAATGTGACACTGCCATGATTCCTTTCCATAGCCTCTGCTCGTAAGAACTCTTAACCTCCTTCAGAGCCCAACAAGAGACCACCCCATATTTTGCGATTATCACGGATTTTAAAAACTCTTCATCTCCACCTCAAACCTCCAAACCCATTTTCTTATAAGGGTTTTGTTCACTAGAACTAAAGCCTTCAAGTTCAGACCCCTTCAATTTAAGGACGACAAATTTGATCCCAAACTACTAGATGATACTTAAATCTATCTACATTCTCATTCCAGAGAAACTCCCTCTGCATTTTCACTATCGGCTTCGAGGTAGTAAGAGTTTACATAAAATAAATGGGGTGATTGCTCAAAGTACTTTTGATGAGTGTTAATTTGCCCCCTTGTGATAGATAAAACGCTAACCTGGTAAACGATTTGCAAATCTCTCTTTTCACTGAATCCCACACTGTTTTGGCTTTAAAAGCCGCTCTAAATGGCATTCCCAGATACATTGATGGTAGGGACTCCACTTTACAACCCAGACATGCAGCTAATTGATCAACCTCAGGTACCTCGCCTACCAACACAATCACAGATTTAGCCAAATTGACTCTTAGTGCTAATATTGCTTCAAAACATCTTAATAGACACCTAAGATCAAGGATTAAAATACGGTTTTGGAGGATATATCGGTCCCAACCGAAACCTATACGTATCGGTTTCGGTATCGATTCTAGGCGAAACATATAATTTTTCTTTCTTTGAAAAAAAAATCAAATTAAATTTTTTTAAAATCAAATGAGTTATAGAAATCAAATATACCAAATATAAAGTCATGAAAAGCAACTCAAAGATAAAGTAGCAAACACAATTACAATTATTCAATTAATGAAACAAAAAAAAAATTCATAAACAATACGTATCGCCTGTTTCGTATCAATATAAATATCGTACAGGGGGCTATCGAAACCTATACGTATCGTTCATTTCGTATCGATTTCGACGATTTTTATTTCCATGCCTAAGATTGACCAAATTCCAACACGAGGCTTCATAGAAAATTAGGGTATCATCTGCAAATTAAAGATGCGAGATACCCAAATGCTCCTTACCTATCGAGAAACATTTCAAGGCAGGTCCATCAGCTTTGGACAACATTCTATTGATAGTCTGAAAGCCTTCGATATTAGAATGAAGAGCAATGCTAGGTCCACTTTCCGGTCATCCACTCTCCCCTATTTTCATACAAGAAGACAAAATAGTATGAAACTTATTTATTGGTCCCACTACATTTATTTTGTCTTCATGTATAAAAATAGTAAAAACCATCGGAGAGTGGACGATCGGAAAGTGGACCTAGCATTGCTCTAGAATGAAAAGAAACGGAGATAAAGGACCCCCTTGTCTCAATCCTCTGGAGCTTGTGAAGTAATCCCCCCGAGCTACCATTAATTAGGATGAAAAATGAAACCGATAAAATGCACATCTTCATCCATTGACGCCACTTAAGCCCAAATCTCATTCTTCCCCTCACATAGTTCAAAAACCCCTAATTGACATGATCATAAGCTTTCTCCATATCCACTTCACATAAAATTCCAGGCACTTTGGATCTGATACATTCGTCTATGCGTTCATTTGCTATCAAGATGCCATCTACGATCTGCCTACTCCCACAAATGCTTCCCTACTGAAGAGATATGAGTGAACCTATCACGACCTTAAGCCTTGATGTTAGTACCTTCGATATTATTATACACACTACTAACAAGACTAATTGGTCAAAAATCTGTAAGGTCTACAGCCCCTGGGTTTTTGGGATCAACACAACAAACGTATCATTAATCACTCTATCAAATCGACCAGTTTCAAACAATTCGTTCATACCCGATAAGAAGTCACTCTCCAAAGTCTTCCAACATGCTCTAAAGAACTCAATGGAAAATCCATCCGACCCAAGAGCCTTGTCCCCAACCACAACACGCATTGCTCTCAAAACCTCATCCGCCTCAAAAGGACACTCCAACAACTCTCTTTGTTCACGTGTCGACGAAGGTCATCCAACTTGGGGCGCCAAATCTCTCTCCCTAAACAAATCTTTATAGTAGGATACAACTGTATCCTTGAGATCTCCCTCTTCCCCTCCTTCCATTCATCGGGATATAAAATTCTTTTTCCTATGGAAGTTGGTCATGCTATGAAAGTTTTGTGTTTCGATCACCTTCCTTTAGCCAACGAGTTCTAGCCTTTTGTTTCCAACAGATCTCTTCCGATCGCAATACCTTTATATATCCAAATTCCGTATCCTCCTTTGCTCGAAATTCTTCCATTGAAAGGGACCTCGATTCCTCCAACACATCAATCACTTCAATTTCTCTAAAAATTCTATCCTTATTGTCCTGGACATTGCTGAATACCTCCCTGTTCCACTCCTTAATGCTGATTTTGAGGGTTTTTAGTTTAAGACTGAATCTAGTGCTGACTGACCCCCAAACCTTCGTGGACCTCCACACCTTTAGACACTATATCCTTAAATCTCTCGTCCTCGAGCCACATAATTTTCGAACCAAAATACAGTGGGTCTCCCTATGAATTGCACGGACTCCAAAATAATTTGTGATAAATCCGATAAGGGCCTAGGAAGAGCTAATTGGGTAATGACCGGAAACTGATTTTCCCACTCCGAACTAACAAGAAATCTATCCAATCTACTCGCTACTTGACTGAAAGCCAATTGCAACCACGTGAATAGGGCTCCCTTCATAGGATAGTCTATCAAGCCATGACAGAATATGAACTCCCCAAACCTCTCCTCTTGGCGTTGATAAAAAAAAACACCCTTTTCCTTTCATTTGAGTATCGTATGCAGTTAGTCACCTCCCACACACTAGGGAACTAACCATCTCACACTCATATCATCCATCTCATTCAAAAAAATATATATGATCCAGACACACCATACACCCCAGAAAAGACCCATCTGAAATCCTCCCCCACCACTCGACAAAGAATAGAGATCAAGTAAGCCCCCAGCTCAACTCCAAAACTTTTATTTTCTCCTTATCCCAGACCAACAGAATATCTCCCGATGCCCCAATCGATGGAATGGCTACCAAATCCGGGGACGAAACTCTCCACAAGTCCTGAAATGATACTCCTTGATGACCTTTAACTTAGTCTCTTGAATGCAAAGAATCGATGGGGTTTTTTTTTATCTCACCAACTATTTAACTGCCACTCTCTTATTCACATGACCTAACCCTCTAATACTACGGGATAGCATGGAATTTCCCATCATCTACGAACTCTAGAATCCCTGCCTTGTATAGGACTGCAAGACACTCGCTCTATCGTAATTGACACTACACTCCAATCTCCTCAATTCCGTAGTTGAGATTCTTCCCCAACCTATAATGGATTTGGGTTTGGAAATTTCCTCCCCCCTACCCCGAACCGCTCGAGACTTTGGAACAATGTCCTTGCCTCAACCTTATGCCCCTTTAAAGAGAGACCTAAAAACTTATCAAGATTCACTACCTGACTCAAGACCCACTCAAAAACCCCCTTGGATCCCAAAAGTGGAGACGACTCGGGGATCTTCCCCAAAAACTCAAACCCAGCTCGAAGAATGGAATCTGAAGGCACTGACTCCGGTCTCCTGACAATCTCAGTGAAATAACTATTATCTAGTTCCATATTAGAGTTTACACTGATATCCTTCTCCTCCCCAGATTGTGGTATCATAACTCTATGCAAGTGTACAACTGCAACAATGAATTGTTATTCTCACTAAGAGAGCACATTAAATTCTCTTTACCTATTCTATCCACATTTTTCAACCGGATGGGATAGGTAGAAAGAAAAGAGGGTAAAGGCTGGCCTTCCAAAGGAACCGAGGGTATACCTTTCCTCTTGACAGAGATTGTGATGAATTGAGGCTGAACTTCTCATCCGAATTTGGGCTGAAATAGTTCTTAGCAATCCTTCCTGCATTACTTCCACAAAACAAGCTGGACCCAAGGATGTGGGAGAGAGCCCATTGGAATCTGCTGCCTTTGGTCGACATGAGCAATCTTCCAACCACCTAGCACGGGCCCCAAATTGGTTGGGCTTTGATTTAGACCCATCCGATCTTTCTACTTCTACATTCTTAGAACAGAAAGAAGCCAAATACTGCAAATGTGATCCTGAATTGCCAACAGAACTCTTTTCCTTTCTTCTAGAAAAACCTTCAAGTTTTCCTCGCATACCGATGGCCTAGGTTGATTTGGAGACGAAGCTTTGGTCCTCTCACTATGAGGTGTGACCTGTGTCTTGTCGCGACAGCCCACAATAGCTTCTGCAAAATAATGAGGCTCACTGCGAGAAGGCGACTTGAATTTCTCTGATGTTGGGAATATTCCTGAAGTGGAAACTCTCCCTTTGTACTTTGCACAACTCCTTGTAACCTCTGCCAATTGAATTAACTGTATTTTTTTGTGATCCAATCTCTGAATCTGAAACCACCTTAGCTAACTCAAAAAAGGTAACTAGATGGAGAAATCAAAGGTGCCCATGGGTTCTCCTCTTCTTGGAGCTATGCTTCTTCAACCCATAGGCCCACAAGGGGGGCCAGTGTTCTAACCTCAATATAGATGTTGAATCCATCGAATGAAGGTGAATTTTCCCTTGAAACGGGAGAAGGGCCACAATGTGGAGCCATTGAATCAACTGGACCAAACCTTATGCATAGGGCATCCTTTTTCCATTGATCGTGTCTAGTTCACCACTACTACCATGGGAGGAACCTGATCCACCATAGCTACCAAACACTGAGATTTATTGTCCTCTGTTGAACAAACCCCCTCAACCTCTACTTGATGATCAGTGACCAATCGCACTGACTCCCCAAATGAACCCCCCAGCATCGAGGTGACAGTAGGAGAGTTTGAAGCGCCGAGCTGCTGGAGAATTGCTCCGCTATTCTTCCTATCCTTGCGCTCCACAGAAGAGCCCACCAATATCCAAGCGTGATTTTGGGGATAAAGGAGGCTCTTTGTGACATTTCTTCAAAGAGCCCAAATGGAGGATAATGCGATCCAACCCAAATGGGTCTTCCTCGTATAGACCCAACTCATGAAGTGAGGGAAACTCACTACGGGGAGATGGATTAATTGATAGTATATGTGATCTACATGGATATATACATATAAGCTTAAGACAAGGGAGGAAGTTTCGACCATCATTCGTATCTTCTATAAGATGGTGTGTACGCCATATGAGAAAAGTTACGGGTCTTCCACTCCAACAATAGGCTAAGAGTTGAGATTCATATGAAGACAAATTTGAAAGAGAATGGAATCATGCACCAGCTAGTTGTGCTTACACCTCAACACAAAGTGGGATAGCTGAAAGGAAAAATCGACATCTCTAAAAAGTGGCTCGGGCATCATGCTTTGTATGAAGGTTCCTAAAAAATACTGGCCAAAGTAGTCCTGACTACTGACAATAGCTTATCTCATTAACCGATCCAATCCATGGTATTGAAGTTTAAGTCCTCCCTTCAGCTATAGCTTCCAAGTAGTCCTCAATTTATAGTACCTTCTAAGAATCCTTGGTTGTAACTGTTTTGTGCAGATATTGAGTCCTAATCAGTATTACAAATCTCATTCTCGGGTTTTTATCGGCCGACGTTTTTCTCGGCCGATCATCTCTCGGCTAAATCTCAATAATGATTAACATAATAATTAAAATTATAAAAATAATGATAAATATCACAAATTTATAAATTCTTCAAGCCAGTAAAATTGGGTATTTCTTGAGATATTTTTTAAATATCGGCTAAATCTCGCGCTATTTACACGATAAAAAGAAAAAAATGAATTTCTCACGAGATTTTTAGAATATGGCGTTAAAGTTGGAGTTTTAAACCTTGTGGTTTTCTTGGTATCTCTCAAGAAATTGGTTATTTCTCGGGAGATTTGTAATAGTGGTCCTAATCATTCTAAACTAGATCCCAAGTCTGTGAAACGTTTGTTTCTTGGATACTCCACTCAAAAGTGGTATAAATGTATGGATCCCGTCTCTGAAAATATTGTTTATGTCCATGAATGTTATATCCTTCAAAACAGTTCCTTATTTTTCCATAGGTAATGTTACTCACTTCAAGGGGAGAGTTCTACTGGTAAAGTGAGGCATGTTCCATTCATATTCCTATTGATGATGACAAAATTGTTTCCTTGCCCAAGTCTTCCTCTGACATGTCCTCTGGCCATATGGAGGATTTGAAAACATAAGCTAAGCGAAAAAAGGTAATTGCAGTTGATCTACCACCCCAGTTAGCACCTTTTGATCCAGGTAATTCCTTAACTTCCTCTCTCTCTCTTGTTTATGAAATTTTTGTTGCCTTACATGAAGGGAAACGTAGTTGTACTATTCATCGTATTTCCAATTTTATTTCCTATGACTCATTGTCTACTACTCTTCAAGCTTTTGTTTCTTCCTTGTCTTTTGTCTTTATTCCTTCCAATGCGGTTGAGGCATTAAAGTACTTAAAATGGAAAGAGGCTATGTGGAACGAAATGCAAACTCTCCCGAAGAATAATACATTAGAACTAGTGATTCCTAAAAAGAAACCGGTGTGGTGTAAATGTATGTACACCCTAAAGCACAAGGCAGATGGGTTAGTGGATGGATTCAAAGCCACACTAGCGGCTAAAGGTTTTACACAAACATATGGCATCAACTACCAAGAGACCATTGGTGCCCAGTTGTGAAGATGAATTCTATCAGGGTCATCCTCTCTCTTGCTGCAAATTTATCTTGGCTCTTCACCAGCTAGACATGACGTATGTTTTTCTTCATGGGATCAATGTGAAGTGTTTACATGAAGCTTCCCCCAGGTTTCCAAGAGAGGATGTGAAGGGAAAGTCTATCGTTAGAAGAAAGTCAGTTATAAATTGAAGTAGACTCCTAGAGTGTGGTTTGAAAGATTTAGTGGAGCTGTGAAGACTGAAGAAGCATGTATATGTGCAAAGCCATGATGATCATACTTTGTTAGTGAAGCACTTGGGTACATATATTGTTGTCCTAGTAGTTTATGTGGACAATATAGTGCTAATTACAAGAAGCAGTACGGTGGAGATTCCAAATTTAAAGAATTTTCTAGCCATAAACTTCAAAAGTAAAGACCTTGGTGCCCTACAGTACTTTCTTAAGATTGAAGTTGCTAGTTCAAAGAGATGCAATTATTTCCCAGAAGAAGTATGTTCTTGATTTGCTTAATGAAATAGGGAAGGTTGGAGTAAAGCTGATGGATACTCCAGTGGAAAGTAATTTGAAGCTGAATAATGAAGGTAGTGAGTGACCCACTCAAAGATGTGGGAATGTTCCAGAGATTGGAGAGCAAGTTAATATATTTATCCCTTAAGCTGACGTTGACTATGCAGTAAGCTTAGTGAGCCAGTTCATGCATGGTACTCACACCACTCATCTCGAAGCAACAAAAATGATTCTTAAGATATGTAAAGCCCTACCCAAGTAAAGGTAAATATAAGGGTCATTTGAGGCATATACGAATGCATATTGGGTGGATCCGTAGTGGATCGTAGGTCTACTTTCGGCAATTGGACATTTTTCGGGGATAGCTTGGTTACATAGAGCAGTAAAAAAGTATTAGGTAGTGGCCAGACTAGTGCCAAAGTTGAATATAATTGTATAAAGCTATGAAAAATGGTGCCTGCAAGTTGTTTTGGTTGAAAATTCTGTTTGGGACTCAGCTATCATGTGCAATTGGAAATGAAACTTTACTGTGACAATAAAGTAGCCTTTAGCATTGCACACAATTCAGTTCAGCATGATAGAACCAAGCATGTAGAAGTCAATAGGGCACTTTATAAGAGATAGAGTTTCCTCTAAGGAAACTAGCTTGTCATTTCTGAGGAGTGAAGGCCAATTAGCTGATTTTAATACTAAGGCAGTGAGCTTCAGTCGACATAATGGCATCACTAGCAAGTTGGGTATGATAGAGGGAGTGTTGTAGTGGGTCTGTGAAATAAACCCCTTCGATTGGGCTTTATGTTTGTTATTTAATTTATATTGTTGGTTTGGATACAGAAGTCTTTCTATTTTGTTTAGTAATATAACATAAGCGATCGACCACTACGCATTAAGCTGACCACGACTATTGACTTCGAAATCTCCTCTTTTAATTTATTCTTCTACTTTGCTAGTAGGGTTTGTTGTTGTACTATACTAATTAAATGGAAGAAAAGTTAGTAAAAAAATACTATTATGTATCTTATTATCTAATTACAAAAGGAAGTACTAATACCAAAAGACAGGCTACCCTTTATAATAGTTTAATTTATTACAGGGACCTTTTGAAAGAAAAAAAGGGGGAAAACAAAGGTCTGTCACAAATAATGGATTATTGTTAGAATAGCAAAGAAACGGTACTTTATTGTAGTTAGTGACCATACCTGAACTAGGTTATTGTAGTTAGTGACCATACCTGAACTAGGAATGCCTTCGTGCTCCCAATGATAGACTGAAAATCTTCAGTGGTGATTACGTTAAAAACAGGGCCTGCAGGATCTAATAAAAAGACTAGGTTATATCTGCATCACCCCATCACAGTTGTGTTTCTGCTGCATGAATTTTAAAGGATAATTTTCCACATGACTATCCTTAACAAAGAAAGCAAGTATATCAGGACAGAACTTCTAAACCAACCAGAATAAGAAGCGTTCAGTAATGGAAGGTCTATTTCTGAAAAACTTTCCCCTACATATTGCCCTTTGAGGTTCTCAATAACATGCTACAGCAAAGAAATTCACACCATCTGGTCAAGCATCTGTTAACAGTATAAAACTCTGACAAACGAAATAAAACAGTGAAGATACTAACTAAGCCTAATAGGCTTCATAGTGATTGCTAAGCACTCACAAATTGCTCATCAATGCCGAATATGTCATAGTCTCTCTTCCATAATGGATTGGTCAGCAGCTCAAAGGCATATCGAATCTGCAAATGATCTCCGAACAATTGTTAACAGGAGACATTGGAAGAAGACATGCAACAAACCCAACACCAATGCTAAGAACCCACCATTTGTGATGGATAAGATTTTTGTTATAGAACACAACAAAGAACTGCAGCAACCAGAAGATTAAAATAATAGTCACACAATTCATTTTTACATTTCAATTCTAATCTCTTTCTGGCCTCTCTGTAACATCTTAGCACGGAAGAATAAGGTAAAAATTTTCATTAAAATGAATACTGACTGTTTGTATGCAATAACCCCATTGTAAATTGGTATGGTTTAGTGGTAGAAGGGTAGCACTAGTTCATTCAATTTAATGAACACTACATTTAAGAGGAGTCTCCCTTCATAAATAATTCACAAGATTTCTATTTCTTCAATAATTTAATTATCTTATTAACCCTTCAGCCAAGGAAGAATGATCTGTTTTCACGATTTATATGCAAAATTAAAATATGAAATTTAATAGACAAAAGGACTATGAAATAGACATTTTTCAGCAAAACGATCAGATCTTTACCGCGGAACAATCATTTAAATTTAGGACTCTAAAAAGAGATTTTTATTTATATCTTTTTACAATACATTATCATTGGTTTCAGTTTGATGAGAATCAAGTTCCATTCAAGAATTATTTTGGGAAGAAAAGAGGTTCAAAATCAAGTGAGGCCCGGACTCATCGGGATCAAACCAACTCAACCAAAATATAGGATTAGGAAAACTATAGGAGGCGGCACCATATCGGGCTGCAAAGTCCTCTTATTTGGAGAGGAATAAAAAACTCACTGCAGTTGCATTTTTGTAATTACAGCAAAAAAACTCAATGCAGGTGTGTTATTAGACATTAGTTAGTGTCAAGCTAGGAAGCACGGATACTTTGAAAATGGAAACGTATCGTATCGCCGTATCGGATACGGCATTTCTAAGGTAAAACTTAGCTGTTTTCATAATTTCTGCCGTATCGCCCGTATCGCCGTATCCAAGTATCGCCGTATCCATGCTTCCTAGGTGTCAAGTCATTAGTATTAGAAGTTTACTTGATTTAGAAGTCTACTTGTTACCTAAGTTAATTTAGAATTAAGGTCATATCATTTCACTATAAATATGTCTTATTGTCTCTTTAGAAAATAAAACATTGAAGAATTTACAGCAGAATTTCTGTCTTCTAGCTTTCTAGTACTGAACTAATTGAAAGGTCTTTGATCATTCTTATTTTCCGGGGAGATCACGAGATTGAACCAAGGGCATTAACTCATCCAAGACCATTCCATCATTGGTGTTTAGTGCTTCGTTGTCCACCTAAAATTTTCAGATTATTCTATTTGATAGGATATAAAATTTTCTGCTATTTTGAAATAATAAAAACAAGAATATTGATTTCTTTTATTATTTCAAATAGCAAAAATCTCCAAGTAAAAAGATTACATATTACGAAATGCCAACTTTTGCTAGGGTTAATTTCGGTCACATTAGCTATTATTAGTTGAGTTATGTGGATTATTTTGAATCAATTGAAGCTTGCTGATTTTTTCAATATTTTGGTATATTCAATGAGCCGAATTATTCAGATTGTGCCCTAGACTTTGAAATTTTATTCTAGGGTTGTAAGTTACTTTTGGATAATAAGAGAAATATTATCATTGAAGATATTGAATATTGGAGATTGAGTAGAAGAAAATCAGATTTAATTCTTGTTTAGAAATAATATCCTAAATTTCGGTTAATAGTAAGTTTTTGGGTAACTTGATATTCTACTTAGAAGATCTTATACTGGGGAATGGTTCTTTGGGATTAATATTGATGGACAAGTTTTAGATTCCGCATTAAACCCTAATATATCATTTGAGAAAGCCCTAACAATTATCTGAAACTAATTAAAATTTCGGATAATCCCTAACTGGCCCAGTCTACATCCCAGTTTCTTCCCTTCTAGATCATTTCATATCAGGTAATTCAAAGCCTAGTAGGGTAGCCTTGTATCTTCATAGAGTGATGCACGAAAGATCCTCACGGTAAATCATTTGCCTAATATTGGCAGCTGGTTCATCGCAAACATGTGTATTCTCTGCAATCACTTGCTTAGCTGTAGCATTTTCCTGAGAGATGTTTGGCCTAATTCCTCACTCTATTTGGCCAATATTAGGTATTCCCTAAGAAGGTTATGGACCTAATCCTTGGTTGCTCCCTGTGCTCTTGGTGGCAAAAAAGTATTTATGGAGCATGCTTTTTGGCATATTGTTGGTGCCCTTGGAAATAAAGAAATAATCGTATCTTCAAAGACATCTATGATGGTGAGGAGAAATTATAAAGCCTCCATCTTAAGGTTGTATCGAACCTCGGCGGTTGTTCATTCAGGCATATCGGAATTGTTGGTATTGGAGGCATGTTTAAGGACGGTAAAGTCTTTGAAGTCTATTGGGGTCCAAATCCAATGGGTGTGAAATGCACTTTGGAAGGGGAGGCTTTAGCAATTTTGAAAGGAATTAAATGTTCGACTCTGCTTTTGATTGCTCTTTGGGAGTAAGATGAAATTCCTATCTATGTCGTGGGTGTCGGATCCATTGAATGGACTTTGGAGGATGGCTGACACTACAAATTTAGCGAAACTTGCAAGGGGAAGAATTGCTATGTATTGTCTTGTGCCTGCTGAAGTTAATGAAAGAGTTGTCACGTATGGCAGAGATACACATGCAAAACTCGTAAATCGAGGATCCTATCTTTTAACTTCCTTTCATTTTGAATAAGATTTTCTAATATTAATAAAAATTAATAGCAATGTTGTGTTGAATCAATATTTTGGGACAAGAAAAGAATCTATGGATGATGATAGGAGAAACTATTTCTCAACCTATTATCCGAATATTGGAATATGCCCAGGGAAACTTGTGATTACTATGGTTTCTGTTTCTTCTTCTTCTTCTTTTTTTAAGATCCATCTGCAGAGAAAATTTTCTTCAAGAAGTAACTATCTCTTCTACCAATTTTTTCATAATTTCATACTAGTATGCTGTGAGTGATCTTACTAACCTTAACAAAATCAATTGTAGCAGGGACTTCCATGCCTGAATACCTGGAAATTTTCACACATGTCCGTTTAACAAAAACAAATGGTATACTGAAAAACTTTCAAAAAGATTAATGTTAAACAAATCTACTCTAAAATTTCGAAGCAAAGATCAGTGTACTCAAAATGTCACTTTTGCAACCATGTTGCCCTGGACAAGACCCCTAGCAACTAATCATAGTCTAGGCACCTACTAGTTAAGATGAGGTCATCTAGTGGTGTCTAGGCCTCATCTCCCAAGCACTATTGACAAAGGCGTCGGAGACCCACATAAAGTTAAATGTTGTTCGCAAATAAATTTAAAAAGAATTATAAAGATAAAGCATATTTTACTTAAAAGATCATGTCTATGATCTTTGCATCTAGCACTATTGACAAAGGCGTCTCATATATGCTTTGCTTCTATTACTTAATCTTTATTTTCAACAACAGATGAATTAATGAATATCTAAAACAATATAATTTTGATAAATGGTCGGTCGCCTAAGCAACAGTTAGGCAATGCCTCGCCTAGGTGTCATCTGGATGCTTTGACTTCACCGATGAAGATATATAACAAAGAAATGCAATTAAGATGATCCTTTATGCTTGAATTATTAAAAGAGAAAATTAACTAAATCAAGCTCTACAATAAAAGAGCAGCACTTTGCATTACCTTAGATAAATCATAACAACTTAATTCATAATGCATAACCTAAAGAAATCAGACATTGTGCTTGAGCAAGATCTTGAAGTCAATTAATATGGATTTTGTAAACAATACTCATTGTAAAAGAATTGACAAGTCGTTACTACTAGCCAGCCATTACTTTTTTATGACCTCTTCCTTCCTGTATCCTTCCCCCCTGTTCCTAGTTATCCATCAAATGACACTCTGTTTCTATCGAGTTTCTATCTGCAAGGGAAAGCTGTAGTAATTCTTTGGAAAAGCCAGGATTTTTTTTACGTGTATATATATATATATATATATATATCAATCAATTTTCAATGAATATATAAATTGAAATGGAGTACAAAGAACAATAAGGTGACAAAATTATGAACCCAAAAAGGGACATATAGGCATAGAAATGGGAAATAAGCTATCGTGTATTCAATTTCCATTCCCAGTGGCTCACAAGCAAAGCCTGATACCAATACATTTGTGAGTTGTATGGTTCAGTATGCATGTAAATACATCCACCCATCGAATTTCCCAATAGCGGGAAGAGCACTAAAGAGATTTTAATAAAATCTGGCAGAGAGTATATGGAAGAATGAATTGTTTGGGTCCTAACATATCTTAAGTTCTAACCATAGAATCACCAAGATACTCTTCATCATTCAAGGGCATTAAAACACAACTTGCTTCTAAGGAGCGCTCTATACTCAGAGCATCACTAAAGAAAAGTACTCAGAATAGCATTCTTTTATATCATGGGATGGATGAGGTTCGGAGTTAAGTGGAGGTGTTGGATGAGGTCTTGCTTTTCTTCGGTCTCTTTCTCCTAGTCAATGGATGTCCCATGGGTTTCTTTCAGAGTTCTAGAGATCTTCGTAAAGGGGATCCTCTCTCCCCGTTTCTCTTTATCATGGTCACTGAGGCACTTAGTAGGATGATTACCAGAACTGCATAATTAATTGGGGTAGGTTTCCCTATCAGGAATTCTAGATTGTTCATATCTCACCTTTAGTTCGCAGATGATACCTAGTTATTCTGTGATGCATCGAGTAGGTAGTCGGTCCATCTTTGTTGCCTATTTAGGTGCTATGAGGTAGTGTCGGGTTTGAAAATCAATCTCTCTAAAAGCCAAACTTTTTGTTTGGAAAGGTATCAAATCTGACCGAATTAGCGGCATGCCTAGGTTGCAAGTCTGGGATTCTTCCAACATTATATTTGGATCTTCCTTAGTGGGCAAGGTACAAGGGTAAATCGGAATAGAATCCTGTGTTGGAAAGGTTTTCTAAGAGATTTCAGGGTTATATATCTCATTATCTGTCTATAGGAGGAAAAATTATCATCCTTCATAGTACACTTAGCTTTCTCCCGACATACTTTGTCACCGTCGTCCATCCCAACATCCATTGTGAATAGGCTTGAGAGGATTCAAAGAGGCTTCTTGTGGAACAAGAAGGTCGTTACCATGAAGTACCATTTGGTTGATTGGAGAGTTGTTTGTTGCCCTCAAGATGGCAGTGGTTTAAATGTAAAATCTATAATTGAGGTTAAAAAGTCCTTGTTAGGCAAATGGCTTTGGAGGTTCGGACAGGAGAGCGAGAGTTTGTGGAGGGAGGTTATAGTGGCCATGCATGGGAAGCTAAACATATCGGGGGCCAAGGAATCAGAGGCCCTCATGGGGTTGGTCTGTGGAAAGACATTGTTTATGAGAAATAAATTCTCAAAACATATTCGCTTCAGAGTGAGTAAGGGGGATGATGTGCATTTTTGGGATGATTGGTGGTGTGGCCAATCTTCTTTGAAACACGATTTCGGCAATTTGTGGACATTAGAGGTAGATAGGCTAGGGTTGATACCATTATCTTTAGTCAGGAGTCAGGGAATAGTTGTCTAGATCCCCCAGATTGAGGCATAATCTCAACGATTGGGATTTCGAGACTTTGCTTAGGCTTCTCAATCGCTAAATTCAATCAACCCTTGTCCTTTATCTGGGAATTGTCGGTTGTGGTCTAGAAACCCTAGAGATCGATTTTCAAATAAATCTTTTTATCATGCCCTTCATTCTCCCCCTACAATTTGGTTTCCTTATCAGACCGTGTGAAACCCCGGGGTGCAGACTAAGGTATTGTTTTTTAAGTGGACAACATGTTTGGATTAAGGTCCTGACTTGTCATCATCTTCAAAGTCGAGACTGGAGTTTAGCTAATAGAAGTTTCATGTGCCTAACGGAGGATGAATCAGTGGATCATAAACTCTAGCACTATCCTTTCTCTCTAGGTATTTGGATTTTTTTCTTATCTCTTGGGGTGGTCTTTGGGTCTTTCCTAGATCTTTTTGAGACTGTTTATATTGTTGGCTTTTGATTTTGCTAAAACCTCTGTTAGCAAATTGTGGGCCTTTCTTCCGGGTGCCATTGAGTGGTCTATTTGGAAGCAGGGGAATATGAGAATTTTTTTGGGTGCGGAATTTCTTTAGATCACATTCATTCGAGGATCCACCTCCTTATTGTCTCTTGGTGCTCTACCAAGCGAGATCTCGAGGACAAGGGAGTATCTTCAGTGATTTCAGCATAGGACTTTGTTGCCTTGCCTTGTGTTCTTCAAGGTTCTTGTGTCTTTGTCATTGTTGTTTATTCTCCTTGTGTTCACTTTTTGTGAACTTTCTTCGTTTGTTATCTTTGTAAGGTTTTCCCCCTCTTAATGATATTCTGATTACCATTAAAAAAAATAGATAACATATCAAGATGTATTACCAAAAGGAAAAACAAGCAAGCTCCCACAGAATTGGGGGGGGGAGGGAAGGAAGAAAGAATCAAGATACAAGCCAAAAGACCCCACTTGTAGAAAGTAGAAACTTGCACACGCCCACCCCTTGCCTTGGCCCATTCATCAGCCAATTTTTCGCAGATTTAGGAATCCAAGAGAACGAGATGTTCCATTGGGATAATAAATCAGAGATCTCCCTATTCCCTAATGACATGAGAGCATCTCCAAGGGCTGATGTCCTCCTTTACAGGCCAGCTAATATCAAATCACCTTCGATGATAAGAGAGTGAAGACTATGAGAAGTGAGAAGAGTGACTCACTGCCTTGAGAAATAATCTTGGCATGGTTCGAGGTTGCTACTCTGGACTGCCTCAAGTATCTAAGCCGGATAATGGCTTCACTATCTGATCTCTAATGATCCTACCAATATATACCAGCCCTGGATTGCTCAAAGAACTATCTTCAAAGTTCAATTTGAAGGATCCACTTGGGGGATGCCTCCATATAGCATTAATAGGACTGGAATAAGGCTATGAAGTGGACACAAATAACCAAACCCTGACAATGCCATTACTCATCACCCCTTCAAGATTGGGAGAGAGAGTAACCCAAAGAAACCACCTAGGACTAATTTTGTCGATGATAATAGATAGACTAAGGGATCTGCCACTGAATTCCGCAGCGTCTCTCTTCCCAAATGAACCAAACAATGGCATGGAAAATGCACCTCCACATCATCCTCACCCTGATGAAGTCAGCTCTCCACTGACTTAATAAGCCCAAATGTCTTAAGGAAAGGCCCAAGCTTCATCAGCAAGGGCAAGTAAACGGTATCAAATAGATCTAACAACTCTTCAATAAATAAGTGGCTCATGAACTGGCCATACTCCATAACATGATGCATGTGTGTGGGGAGAGAACTTTTCTGCAATATATCAAAAGTATTAATATTTTTATGGGCTGAAATTTATGCTGTAAAAGGGATATGCTCTATGTCCCATATGGCTGATAAAGGAAGATGGATGTATCCTCTTATGCCAGGTTCGAAATATCGATAATATCGGAGATATATCGCCGATATTTTTCGATATCGGTCACCACCGATGTATAGATACACTGTTAAGCAAATTTTACATGGTATCGGGAGATATCGCCGATATATCGGCGATATCGACGATATATCACCGATAATCCACCGATATTGACCAAAACCAACAAAACCAGTGATCTAAGTTGCAATAAACTTTTTCCCCATTTTTTCGACCATAACTCATCACATGCAAAGTTGCAAACAATCTTGATTCAGAAGGAAAAAGAAAAAGAAAAAGAGTTGAAACTTGAGAGTAGAGAAGAAAGAAGGAAGCAGGAAGAAGAGGGTATCGTGGCCGTGGGTACACATACCTGTCGCCGTCTCC
Organism: Tetracentron sinense; assembly: GCA_015143295.1. NCBI lineage: Eukaryota > Viridiplantae > Streptophyta > Magnoliopsida > Trochodendrales > Trochodendraceae > Tetracentron > Tetracentron sinense. The sequence goes on from CM026560.1 coordinate 34,974,229, forward strand.
AGTCGTCGTCACCGTCGCCAAGCCAAGGTCGAGCAACTTCTCTTCCCTCTTCCTTTCCCACTTCCGAACTCTGCCCCTTTTTTTTTTTTCTAGGTTTGCTCTGTTGATCGAATCGAATGAGTTGGGCTTTGAATGTTTTAAACCTTAAGAAGGGTCATGCTAATGTTACACTCTTGAGTTGGGCTTTTAAATGGTTTAAACCCTAACAAGGGTCATGCTAATGTTACACTATGAGTTGGGCCTTAACAAGGGCTTGCTAATGTCACACTCAGTCTTATTAAACATGCTTCCTTAAGAGGTAATGCTATAACCACCCTATTTTTTTGTTGGTTTAAAGAGATAACACTCTAAACACCTAGCACTTTAAGTTAGGTAATGCTATTACCACCCATGGATATTTTATTTAGTATTTTAACCTTAACTCTTAACTCTTAAATGCTTTAACTAGCCTTGAACTGTGCTTAACATGTTAACCCTTGTGATTAATTTTTTTTTTCTAAAAACTAAGGTCAACTTTTTGAAGCCTTTAATCCTAAGGGTCAGTGAATCTTAACCAAAGTTAAAGGGGTGTCCCCTCTTAACTCCCTTTAAATGTGGTTAAGATTCACTAACCTTTAAGGTTAAAGCATCTAACTTTGATTTTTAAAAATTAAAAAAAATTAAATGTCACCTTGTAACCCCCTTTAACTATGATTAAGATGGATAATCATTAAAAAAGAGAGTCAAATGGCCTTACATATTTGTTCAAATGAAGTAAAATTAATTATATTACAATTAACATAGAAATCAGAGCACATTTTATTGAGAATTAAATAAAACATGAATCAATCATACATTATCGTCACTCATCAACGCACATCTTTGCTCTCTTCTCATTACATCTCTGATATACATTGTTATTTTTTAAAATGTTTTTATTCTAAAATGTGTATTAACATCTATTTTAACATGTCCTGGAGTTTCACTGTAAAATTTTATGTTTTGCCTCATTTGTTTGCTATTTTTCCAAAAATCACCGATAAACGATATATCTTCCGATATATCTTTTTTCCGCGGCTCGACATGTCGAGCGATATCGACATTTAGAACCTTGCTCTTATATCCCAACTACAATGCTGTAAAAAGAATATGCTAGAAAACTTTACATTGGGATTGAGGGACCAGATCTTAGTGATGGGATCAGAATTAGAGATACACACATCAATCAGTCAGGATATTAGGAGATTTGACAACTAATCAATTCAAAGGGGCCAAACGGCTCTATAAAGGTTGAAATCCCATACTAGGCCATTATGAGATGGAGAAGCCTTATCAGAAATAACAAATACGAGAGTCTTTGGATCAACCAAGGCCAAAGATATGAAGAAAATTATAATCCGAGGAGAAACTCACCCCATCAGACGTCACCTCAAAATTTAACTTTGTTACCCCTAAAGGCAGACCCATATAATATGTTGGGAGGATCCCAGTCCTACAACCCAACCATCCCGCCAAATTGTCTAAGGATGCCCAGCAACAAAGATACAAATCTTTTGAATATTGATTTTCATATCCAATACTAACTCAAAACACCTAAATAGACACCTAATGTGAACCAACTACCTAGACAAAGCCTTACAAAACAGTAGAGATGAGATGTGGGGAGACCTAAATTCTCAAAAGAAAAGCTTTCCTAGATCAATATTGGAGCTCTACCAATCATCATGCTAAGGGCTTCGGTAACCATAATGAACAAGACAAGGGATATGAGGTCAACTTGGCGCAAACCTCTAAAACTTCTAAAGTAATCCAAAGGGATGTCATTAAATAGGCACATCGAATTAGACTGTGGAATAACAACTCCTCTTCCAGATTCACCATTTAATCCCGAAACTCTCTTCCCAGAGTAAAAGTTTAAGAAATCCCAGTTAACATTATTGTGTGCCTTTTCCATATCAATCTTATACAAGATGCACAATTTCATTTCTTCAATCTATCAATCAGCTTACCTTCCACAAACGCACCCTGCGTGGGAGGGGATGGATCCCATGACCACCTTAAGGGGAGGCCAAGTTAACTGAATAACAAGTTACCAGTGTCACATCCCAAAATGTTGCTAAGATTTAATATATCCTTCCACCATACAGCTTTCCCCAACTTCATGATGACTGCAACATAACCTCAAAATTTTCAATAAATACTTCACGTATAAAATCATATTTACATCATCTTCACAAAACAAAATGCCATCGCTAGCAAGCTAAAGATTAAAAACTACTCACTCCATTCTTGCCTTTTTTTCGAAACCTCTGTAAATGTTGAGGAATTCAGCTTTGGTGAAAATTTTGCTGAAAAAATTCCCCAAAATTGTGAAAAAAGGGAGAAAGCAGATCATCTTGATGAATACAGATATGCCACATTGATTCTTGACAAGTGAGATATGGTTGGGGTGGAGAAGGAGGAGGGGCCAAACTCATGAGGGAAAAAGTACTACATATAGCTAGGAGGTCAACAACAAGTCTCTACCTAACAAGAGGCTATAGATTTAGTGAAACATAGTGTCAAAAATCGACTCAATTCTACCGAAGTTGACCGAATTGAGTCAACTTTCGTGGCGTCCAAAGCGAAATGCACTTGTGTTTTTAAAATGACTTCCTGGTAAATTCGGTGAACTTCGACAGAAACTAGAAAAAAAGTGTTGAGAAAATATAGAACTTCAGTAGAAGTTAACCAAGTGTACAGAAAAAATCTGTAAATTGAATGGCCTTCAAGTATTAACTTAAAAGGGTAATGCTAGTTCCACTTGCTTTAAACTTACTTTCTTCCATAAGGAAAGATGTGTCCCTAGCATTAACCTTATTATAAAATATAATTAGCTTTAAAAGAAAGTGTTGCAAGCATTAACCTTATTTTAAATTAAAATTTTATTATTCTAATAATTTTGTTATTAGTATATTATGCCCATAAGGGCTTTTTAGTAATATTAAAAAAATTAAATAATTTCCAAATAGTATTTCATAAATTAAAAATTATTTAATTACTCATCTCCTCTTCACAAATTGATTTAGTCTTGTAAAAGCATTTAGCTCGTCAATTGCAGATTGAAATAGGTTTAGAAACTAAATTGAATTTCAATTATTTATCAACTTTAATGTGCATTCATAAAGTTTTCAGGTTTCTAAAACAATTAACATAGATTATCATTGAAAAATAAAGAGAATTCATATCTCTCACTTGACAAAGAGGAAAAAACATAGTTAATTTTTTTGTCAATATAGAGAAATATCAGAAAGAAATTATAACTCAGACAAGCAGACAACACATGTCACTTAAAATGATTCTCACATATGAGTACTACATGCTTGCATAAATAATATAATGAATTCTAGAGGCGTATTTATGCTTTAATATTGAATTTCCAATGTTTCATCTTAATTTTCAATGTTTCCTTAAAATTTTCTAGACTTCTTTAATTTTTACAAAACTTCTTTGGACTTCCTTAAATTTCCTCAAAACATGACAACTTCCTTAACGACTGAAGTTTATACCGGAACCGAAGTTTAATAGGTATCTCTTACATACAAAGTCTCTTGAATTTTGAGGGAGAATAGGTCCATGGAGGACTTATTAAATGGAGTTCAAGTTTACAATGGGCAATGGAGATTGGTTCTTTCTCGACATTTGGTTTGAACAAATGCTCTTTGCCCCTCCCTCCTCATCATTGGTTCCTATTTCCTACCACCAAAAAGAAGCTTGGTTTGGCAACAACCCGGGAAGAGATGAAAACATAGTAGTTACAAGTTAAAACTATGCCTCCTTAAGAAATCATGTCAACAGGGACTTAACACCTCTTCAAGTGAAGGAAAAAATTGAAAAGATATGCATTTTTAGAGCTTATTCCAACAACATAATCCAGAATTGGGACAAGAGCGCTGTTAGCCCTATCACCACCTATGGATCCTGCCCTCCTCCTGTCATTGCCTTTCTTTAGATCCTTATTATATACAAGATCTTGGCATCAAACCACCTCCAACATCCAAGCCATCGAACGCTTAATGCGTGCATCCTTCCAAAAGGGTGATAAATACTTTGTCAGTGTCCTCTTATGCTTTCACACTTCGTCAACTTACCAAAGGGACCACCTTGACTTATTGACAGCAGGGAAGGAAATCCTTTTTTGGGATAAAGGTCATATCTTCTTGATGCTCTTCTCATCCAACAGTTATCAATTTGAGCATATGAAGGAGTGCAAAAATTGGACTTTCATATATATATATATAACAAAATTTATATCTGGTCTGGAGAACAATACAAGGTCTTCAAGAAAAAAGGAAAAAAGTTAACTCCTGAATACTTTCACACACACACACCCCTAATCATTTCCTGCTATATCATTCTCAATCTTGAAAGCTATTCTATCAATATGGAGCCTGATAAATGTGAGGCATCCTAAATGGACAGTAAATCACAAAGTTCTGAGTTTGTACACACCATCAAAGATTAAGTAGTTTATCATTGTTATTGGCTGTCCTGCAACTTGAATGCTGATTAAATATATAGGAATTTATGACACAACCCAATAGTTTATTTTTTAATATGAGTTAAGAAATTGAGGCATGAGGATCGAACTCTTTAACAACACGCCTATGAAATATTAATGGTCCTTAGATATACAAGAATTGTTGAATTCTAATACCTCTACTATTTATTAGGTCCAGAGCTACTGACAATTTTACATTCAGATAACCAAAAATGTTTTTACAACAATTCCAACTCATTAAATTGAGATGAACAGAACTTGTTCAAACATGAATAACTCCAAAAAAAGATTACCATTTCGATGAGAGCTTCTCATACGCCTCCGTGACTTCTTCGATAGAACTGTACCTCTTGATTCCAATAACTGCCAAACAGGGAACATCGGAATATATTTACATAGAATTCAAAACACATACAAACCAATTTAGTTCGTAGTGAGGTATCGAATACAAGAACCCTAAAAATGTAAAACAAAAACCACGATCATAGGAGGAGTGGACTCACCATCGTAATGGGAAGGAGGGAAAGAAGAAGGGATAACGAAGAGCTGAAAGAAGATGGCGAGAGAGAGGAGAAACAGAGGAACTGAGTAGGTTTTGAGAAACGAGACCATTGAAGAAATAGCCATGATTTCTCAGAAAACCCTAACTGAGGTGTTAGTTACAGAGAGAATAAAGTTATCGATCTCTTTGGCGCCGGATCTATTTTTGGTTAGAATAATTTCGTGTGTCCGGTTCCCTTGGCTGGCACGGTGCCGTTTTGTTTTGCCCACTTTAGCGGTAGAATCGAAAAAAGGGCAAAATAGGAAGGCAAAGGATTACCCCTGGCAGATGCCCGAGTATTAAACTCGGGCATGCCTCTCTGGTCTTGAGCTAGCATGTATGTGTATGCATCGTTCCATTAATGGGCGGTATGCATACACTACTCTGATTGCCAGGTGTCATATTCGGCATTAGTTAATTGTGGTTGAGGTTCCTCATCATTGAGGTTAAATTATTTCGTTTTAAAAAACGATTAACTACAGTTAGTGAATTATAAGCAAGATTAATTTTTTAAAAAAAACTAAGACCTTATTAAGGATGAATGAATCTTAACCACAGCTTCTTTTTTCTTTTTTTTTGTTAAATTAATCTTAACCATAGTTAACAAAGTATGAAAAAGAGGATACGTGGCAAGCTAGCCAGGAAGGTGTGCCCATACCGCCAACATACTCATTCTCATACACGCTATTGCCTCCTAATTTCAAGACCTTAGCCCAAGCTCACCTCAGCCCAGCCCAAAAGAGGCATGCCGAGTCTAATTGGGAGTGGCAATCGGGCCGGGCTAGGTTGGGTTGGGTTGGGGTTAGCCCAACCTCAGCTCAAAGTTCAAAACCTTAGCCTATGCTCAGTTTACAAATAATATCGGGTTTGGGGCTGAGTTTGGGCTGGTCCAAAGTAGACTAAGTTCGGGCCCAAAGTATGTTTTAAAAATGGGGCCTTTCTTTTTGTGGGGCCTCCTTTTAGGCTGCCCACTTGGACTGCTTCTACCCAACTGTTCTTCTTGCTCTTGAGGGTGATACAACAAATGATATAAAGTTTTGGTTACTCTCATGCAAGGATTTCTCTCTATATACTGCATGCTATGAAGATTGAAAATGGAAAGGAAATAAATATTGGAAAAGAGAAGAAAGAAAAATTAAAGAGATGAACCATGGGCGTTCTCTCTATATATACTATTTATAAAATATAAAAAATTTAATTCGGATCAGGCTGAATTCGAGCTGAGCTAAGGGCAGCCCAAGCTCAACCCAATATTAACTTCGGGCTTATATTCTTGTCCAAACTCAACCCAGCCCAAAGTAAGGAAGGCTCAGCCCATCTAAACTTTGGGCCAAACAATCGGGCTTCAGCCAACCCAAATACCCCTCCGTTAGTACGATTGACTATTGAGTCTATAAACCGCACTTGCATGAGATGATTTATCGGGCAATTAAAAATGGCAAAAGATTCTTTCTTCCATAAGCTGATTTCTCGCAATTAAAAATGACAACAGATTCTCTCTATGGCAGATACCCCTGTGTTGCAATGCACCACTCTGTGCACGGGTAAGGCATTTAACTAGGAGGAGTGATAGTATGCATTGCACATTTCGTTGGCTGGTTTGCGCACACCTCTCAAGCAAGGGCGGAGCCAGGATTTTCTAATAGTAGGGCACATGGTGGTTAATTGAAAATGTGGTAGTAATTGTTCATAGATTTGTAGATAATTATTAGGTAGGTATAGATCAATATTTTGGGTTTAGGGCATAGCCCCCATTTTTATTTTTTATTTTTTATTAAATTCTTGGGCTACTTTATTCATACATTCTGTACATATCTTACGGGTATTGTTTCTCCATGTTTTACTCTACAGATTTGTCTTGTTAAATAATTAAATAATATAGTATCATGTTTTTAGGGGACAACTATCCATTGTCCATGATTATGCCCCATTGAATAACTAATCAACTTAGTATAAGAGATATTTATTTTAAGTTATGTAGTTGAGATCATAGTCAATTGCGATTAAACTCGGGAGAATTCAATCACACCCATATGTCAACACGTCTCTTTTAACCTCGGTTAACTATGGTTAAGATTCACTAATCCATATGGTTCAGCAATCTTAACTTGATTTTTAGAAAAATATTAACCCTCCAACTTCGATTCCCGCCGGTGTGAGTGTAATCCCAAATTCTCGCAATTTGACATATTCTGACTTAAGTCCAATCCTCGAGATCGAATCACAACCAATTGTGATTGAACTTGGGGAGAGTTCAATCGCACCCACAGCTCAACACATGCCCCTTTTAACCCTATTAACTATGGTTAAGATTCACTAACCCTTAGAGTTCAATAGTCTAACCTCGGTTTTTAGAAGAAAAAAATATTTAACTCTAGTTAAGAATTATTACCCTTAAGGTTAATATTTTATTTTCTAAAACCAAAGTTAGATTGTTGAACCCTAAGGGTTAATGAATCTTAACCATAGTTAATGGAAATTAACATGGACACATGTTGACTTGTGGGTGCAATTGAACTCTTCCTGGGCTGTGATTCGATCTCCCATTCATATGGCTATATTTAAATATTACAAAATTTCAGTGGGGCACGTGCCCCCACCTCGCTCTGCCCTTGCTCTCAAGCTCGTCACATGTCCTCTTTGACATCCATTAACCGTGGTTAAGATTCTTTCACTCATAGGGTTAAATAATTTAACCTTAGCTTTTTTAAAAAAATTAACATTTCTTATGATTCACTTACTCATGTGGTTAATTTTTTTTACTATTTTTTCAAAAACTATGGTTATATTATTTAACCTTAGGGATGAGTGAATCCTAACCTCAGTTAATGAATGTCAGAGAGGACATGTAGCGAGTATGAGAAGTGTGCGTGTACCACCCAACGAAATGTGTAATGCATGCTATCACTCCCCCTATTTATATGCCTCACCATCGTCATGCAAAGAGTGGTATCATTAAAATTTGTCAATTGTGTCTTGCTTTTTCTAAAAGGTTAGTTTTAGCCCCACTCCCCCCCTAGGGCTGTCAATGGATCGGATCAGGATCCGGATCTGATTAGCCGGATTTTGGATCCAAGTTATGATCTGCCGAATCGGATTCGGATCGTAAATGTAGAATCTGTTAATAATCGGATCGAATCTGAATATAGGATGATCCGACCTGTTTAAAGTCCGATCCGATCGGTAATTAGCTTATTTTGTAAAAGTTAATAACTACAGTAGTGTATGTGTAAATATATGAATAAAAGTGGACCTAATGTGTCATTTCTCGTTTTACTTAAAACCCTAATATTCTTTCTCTTCCAAGTTCCAACGAATGAAACCTTGAAACCCTTCTTTCTCTTCCATCCGGCAAATGCAGCCATCCACTTAGGGCTTGAAGAGTTGAAGACCTCCGGCCTAAAAATTCAACCTATCACCTATGGCAATTAAGAGAGGTATGAGTTATCTATCTCAACTCTTCTAATTTCCTTCTCGATCTTGAGATTTACATGAAAAATAGTTTATTTCCCCTTAATATAAGTGCTTTTTTTTATACGCTCGGCATAATCGCATAGGCATTCCATTAAGAAGGGTTTTTTCCCCTTATGTGATCTCTTCTCGAATTTTTTTTTTTCAGGAGGAAAGAGGGTTCAACCTGAGTTGATGATCTGACATTTGAGGAGACTAAACTTTTTTTTTTAAAGGTAATTTTGTTATTTTTCAGCAGATTAAACCATTCACCATTTTATTAATGGCATTCATTTAATATTTTTGTATTTCATAAAATAATATTGATTTGAAAGAAATTAACATTAATTGGAGTAAAGAAGGTTCTATTAGATTTTTGAATTATTAAAGTAGGTATTTTTTTTAAAAAAATTAACATTAATCGGATCAGGTCGGATTCGGATTCGGATCTTAAATAAATAATCGGATTCGAACTCGAATTGTACAATTCATAGTCCGACGGATCTTGGATCGGATTCAGATCAATCGGATTTGTAATCGAATCGGATTCGGATATAGCCCAATCCAGTCCAAATCCGATCTATTGACAGCCCTACCCCCTATTGCACTCCCCTCTCATTGGACAATAAGAGAAAGAGACCAAATCCTCTACGGTGATAACTGTTTTTGGCAAATCCGGTTATCACCCCCGGAGGTCGCCAGGTGTCTCTTTGGACACCCCTTAACTGTGGTTAATATTTCACCCACCCATTTTTGGTTTTTAGAAAAAAAAAATATTTTTTTTTAATTTTAAAAAATATTATCAGGAATTTTTAATATTATAATATTTAAAAAATAATTAATATTTTTTTTCTAAAAATCAAGGATGGATTGGTGAACCCTAGGGGTGGGTGAATTTTAACCACATTTAAGGGATCTCATAAGGGACACATAGCGACCTCAGAGGTGATAATTACCAGATTCGCCAAATAACTGTAGATGATTTGGTTTTTAAGATAAATTTTATTTCATGTAGTTGTGGGTCCATCACGAAAATTTGTCTTTCTATGTCTGAAAAATGAAGATTGACTTTATGATTAATGTTGATTTAACTGAAATTGATAAGATACATATCATTTTTTTGTGATTGCACAAATATCTTGTTTTGCATTGACCCATAGAATTAAATTTCATTGAATTGAATCTCAGAGTGTTCTTACCTATAAAAAAAAATAAGAGTTTTGAATTCCGACATTTTATTAAATATAATTTAATTACAAAATTCTCAATTTTATTATTTGATTAAATAATAAATTGTGTGAAATTGAATTAAAATTAATATTTGAGTCTACATATGTAGGGCTGTATTTGAGCCAAGCTTGAGCTTGGTTTGAACTTTGAACATAAATTTTAAAGATTGAAAATCGTAATTGGTCATGCTCGAACTCAGCTTAATGCATCATGTTACAAACAAAAAAAGAGTTAGGTGGCGTTTGGTAACTCTAAATAATAAGAGCTTATTTGGATTTTAAAGCTTATTTGGGTTTTAGAATGTTTGATAACAGGCTTATTAGACCTCTAGAAACTTTAAAAGTAGATGAAAAACCTCTAAACAAATAAGTAGCATGGGGGTAACTTATTTTTTGGGTCTAAAACTTTAGAGCTTATTCTTTAAAGTTTATTTTTAAGAATTTATTATATGTGAGTATAGTTTCCAAACACACCCTTAATTACCTCAAAAATAATAACATATGCAAGAAATGCAATGGCAGTTGCAGTTGCATTGAATCTAGTACGAATGTGGAAGATCTTTATCCCCTTTGCCATTCGTCTTCAGAATCAGTCCAACACCTCTTTTTAGAGTGTCCTTGTGCGCAAAGTGTGGTATGGCAGCCAACTATCCATTCGTTTCCATGACCAAGGCCATACCTCTTTCTCCGATTAGTGGAGCAAATGGTCTCGTCATCCCATATTTCTCGAAGCCAATCAGGATCTTGCTATACGCTTTTGCACGGTCCTGTGGATCATTTGGCTTATGAGAATGATTGTGTTTTCAATGGGGTCTCACCAGATCCTAACAAGACTTGTTCTAGAGTTGACAATCTTGCTTCGGAGTTGCTCTCCATTGCAAAGCTTCGCAGCAATTAGCTGCACCTAGTCCAAGAGAGATAATCAAATTCCATTGGTAGACCTTTAGTGTGACACCCCGAACCCGCACCTACCGGAGTAGTGTCCCGAGACGCGTGCTCGGTCGTTCATACCAGCTCAGCGGAAGACTTTACCGCACAAATGCGGAAAAATTTAAACTTTACTCACATGAAGCAACATAAACTCTGGTCATCACAATAGCCATCAACCACAAAACAAATACCTGTATATTATTTATCATTGTGTTTGTTTTACAAAATGGAGGCACCACTAACGCGCCGGGTCAAGTCTCTATCCAAAGACAAAAGTACAACATGCAGGATCCACACCTACTACTCGTCTGCTCCAGTATCTGTTGACATGAAACGTCGGTGAGCTATGAAGCCCAATAAAAAAAACCACAATCCATCTATACTATCTTTCACATTATAGCAAAGCATCAATAAACACATAATATACATATGCCGGTTCATGATACAATTTAGTAATATATCCAAGTTATATTGTGACCCTTAGTCACATAGGGCCATTGCACCCAACACGAGATTCCCAATCTCGAATATCTTTCTCAATTATGGAGTTAGTTATGCAACATGTATTTCTTTTACCAAGTTATTTGTTTCGATTATCAACCATGTTTTACTCCGAGTCCTGAGCCTCTGTTAACCGGCCTTTAGCCCATACATGTTCATCATAGAGTGGTCTCCATACTCTATTCGAGCTTGATCATTCCAAGCTCAACACAATTCCGGCATTACTCGGTCACATCATAACTTGAGTCATCCAGACTCCTGAATATTGTTCCGGTATTTACCCGAACATGACCAACCCTTGGGTGTCCCAACCCACACAGACCAGAATCCTAAAGATTCTACACAACTAAGGTAATCATCCTCCAAGGATTTACCACATATACTCTGACTGACAGCACCTACTGTGTATACACACCGCAATCTCATTGGTTATCAGTCACGAAGGAACCCCGGCTAACTTGTCTACCATCATCTTCTGGCTATTCACTGGAGGCACCCCGGGTCTTACTAGACACCGTCTCTCCATGACGTACCACCTAGAAGGAACCCCGATAGGCACAACGCCGCCTCTTCGGACCCAACCATAGAGGAACCCCGGTCAATACACTATATAATGCTCAGTCACTTTAGACATCTTTTAGGACTCCGACATCTCCCAGTTCAACCAATTGTGACAATGCTTGGGCATGCCGGCTCAAATAACTGCGAATCCGAAGATTCCAGACTATACACAATCACTACTCCGGACCTAGTCAAAGAGGATGTATGGATAATAATCCACTCACTCCCGACTATTAGTCACGGAGGTCTACACACTACGACCCCGACTATTCCAATATCAATAATTGTAACGACCCCAAAATCTTACAAGGCTAAAATAGGACTTTGGAATTGCCACATTACTTAAACCTGCTTAAAACCATGCATACAAGGCTACTACACGAGTCTTCAAAAATGAGGATAATAAAATTTCGATATATATAAACCCAATCCAACCTGCACAAGTCTAAGGTCTACATATACAACTAACAATGAACCAATAAGAGTCTGATACACAACCATAAAAGTCTACTGAGCAACATCCTCTAAAAGTCAATTACAAAACTCTCTCAAAGAAAGGAAATGTAAACTAAGAGGTGTAGCCGCCCAAGTCTCCGGCTCCCTCCTCAGAAGGCTCACCTTCACCTCCTTCCTCAATGTATGTTTCCTCAACCCACGGCTCCACCGTGTACTCCTGCTCTATACCTGCCAAGACAAAAGTCCGGCTGAGTACAAAGGTACTCAGTGTATATAAAATTCAATCAACAATAATAATATACCTGCACTTAGTCAGAAACATATCCAATAACATAATAACATAATCAGAGTGCGGAAGAACGTGTGCGCATATACATCATATCATCACCTTGACTCGTGTACTTGTGAGAATCTTAGACTTGGAAGACAATACACTTATGAGTTGCTTATGCTTATGAGACCACGTGCTTGTGAGATGCTTACACTTATGCTTATGCATTTATTCAGATCATACCAGGATGAGACATGCCGTTCTTGGCGGATACGGACCATGCCTTATGCACTTATTCAGACCACACTGTAATGAGACATGCCGTTCTTGGCGGATACGGACCATGCCATGCTTATGCTTATTCAGAATGTCATACGTATGCCATGTTCATGCTTGTAGTCCATATGTGTGACTTGTGAGACTCTTATCTTAACATACACGTGCATATGTGCTTAAGTGTCGAAATTAATATTCGAGTTGGTAATTGCTTAGGTTCCGATCTCCCACCATGGAAACTCCACTATATGTCCCATACCAAATAGTTAGAGAATTTCCGGTCTGAGAGATTTTCCTCTAAGTTCTTACCTTCCCGACTACCAATTTCCATGCAAGTAATTAGATATACTTACCAAACAATCACATATATATCTTATCATAATCCTTAACACAATTCATAATCAATTTACCACCATTTCATAAGAGTATAATAGCATTTATCCTTTCAAGCATTTTCACAAACACCTTGTGTACACATAATATGAACCCATTGTTTCTCTACCTTTTTCATGCATTCATCAAATCATAATTCCATCCATACAATCCATATATTCATCCACATCCACAAATTAATCCCATCCTCCATACATTTTATCCACATTCAAATCCATATTTTCATTCACATTCCCATCCATAATTAGCTTATTTCATAGAAAATTAGGGAAAATGCATCAACTATCTATTTCTACAATTCTTAGCACATCAACATTCATACAACCTTAAAATAGAGTTGATTAGGATAGTATATCGACCTTAGGAATCCGTCCCTTGGATTCAAAACGCTCCCGAGACGATTTGGAGAAGCTTCCCAAACTTTTCTTGCAATCTCCTATCAATCTCCTCCTTCTCCAAGAAAACCCTCTCTCAAAACCCTAGGGTTTCTCCCCCTTTTTGCCAAATTAGGTTAGAACTAGGTGGAGTATTTTAATATTTCGAGTAGGACCCCCTATTTATAGCCCCAAGGTCTGAGAACGAAAAGACCAAAAAGCCCATACTAAAAATCAGCAAAAACACGAAGGACCGAGCGATCGGTGGTAATGACCGAGTGATCGGTTGTCTACCGATCGATCGGTGTTTATGACCGGGCGATCGGTCAAAAACACACTCTCTGGAAAATTTCTCCATACAAAATTTTGGACCAGTCGATAGATACCGATCGATCGGTTTTGGACCGATCGATCGCTGGTTCTGACCGAGCGATCGGTTCCTGCAGGTTTTGACTCCCTTTACTGTTTTGGCCATAACTTTTGACTCGTTCGTCGGATTTTGACGATTCAACTTGGGTTGGATTCGTCTTTCGAAAACGAACATTTCTGGCGTTTTAGAATTTCTAATTTCTACTTAACTTATAGACTAAAATATCCCAAAAGTTGACTGATCTGCAATTCCATTAGACAAAACTCACTATTGACTTGACTTAAACTCAAAATGAGGAAAAACACTAAACATGAATCTCGAAGAGGATTCCAACACCTTTCTAATGGTTCAAGAATCACACAATTCCAGTAAACGGTGCTAAAACTAGAGCTTCCTAAAGTTTAGGGTGTGCTATGACATCCATCCGTTACAAGTTGATTAAGCTTAGTTTACATCACCATACTTAGATATAAATACACACACTTTAACACTTATAACGACTAAAAATACCCTTAATGCAATGCACTAAAAACATGAAAAAAATTCGGGTCTCTACAATAATCATCCCATCATATACACATGTCATGTCAAGTCAACAAATCGCTTAGTGATTGGTCACCTAATCGATCGCCGAACCTAAATTTCGAGCTATTCAACCCGAAACCGAGGGCTACGCCCCTCTACTCTTCATATACCTCCCCATACAAGTACATACAACCCATTTTAACACACCATGACAAGCATAATGTTGAATAAAGATCTGAGATCAGGAAAGGGCTCTGAAATTATCAAAACCATACCGTTGTTCCTAAAACGACAAACTAGGTTTTATTTAGAAATTCATATTGTCAAATCTAACGATCAGATCTTATTGAAATTTTGATATGATTGAAAAAGTAGGAAGGTCGCAATATGGTAAAAATCTGAGCATGATCTGAGATAAGGAAGGTTCCCTGTAATGATCAAAACCGTACTGTTAGCCTTAAAAACAGCAGACTAGGTTTTCCTTTAGAAATTCATATCATCCTATCCAACCATCAGATCACATTGACATTTTGATATGATTTACAGATTAGGAAGATAAATATGTGGTAACATTTATAGTGTGATCTAAGATCAGGAGGGTGCCCTATAACTAGGAAAACCGTACTGTTAGCCTTAAAAATAGCAGACTAAGTTTTCCTTTAGAAATTCATATCATCCAATTCAACCATTAGATTCTAGTGAAATTTTGATAGGATTTACATATTAGGAAGATAAATTTATAATAAAAATTTGACCATGATCAGAGCACATAACGATTCCCTATAATTAGGAAAACCGTACTATTAGCCTTAAAAATAGCAGACTAGGTTTTCCTTTAGAAATTCATATCATCCTATCCAACCATCAGATTGCAGTGAAATTTCGATATGATTTATATATTAGGAAGATAAATATGTGGTAAAATTTATAGCATGATCTGTGATCAGGAGGGTTCCCTATAATTAGGAAAACCGTACTGTTAGCCTTAAAAATAGCAAACTAGGTTTTCCTTTAGAAATTCATATCATCCTATTCAACCATCAGATCGCAGTAAAATTTTGATATGATTTACAGATTAGGAAGATAAATTTAGAGTAAAAATTTGAGCATGATCAGATCTACGAAATGGTCTGATATAAACAGCACAATTCGCATAATTTATCTAGTGGAATGAAAAATAGATAAGAAATGGTTTTTATTACCTCTGGTGCACGTGTTTCGAAGCTCCGAGAGATGAAATAGATGCCGCCAATGCGCTCAGCACGTCCAAAAATGTCAGGATAAGCCTCTTTATCTCTCTCTCTAGAAAATTCTCTTTCTCTCTCTAGAATGTTTCTCTCTCTAAAAAATTCAGCAGGGTTTTGCCTCTCTCTCACTAGGATGAGAGAAATGGCTGGGGGGTGGTCTACTATTTATAGACTAGACTAGCCTAACCCACACATGCGCGCCAAGTATCGCTTGGAAGGTGCCACGTGTTGGCCTGAGCCGAGACACGTGTCGCGGCTTGCGAATCGCGACTGGTTTCCAGTAATGTCGCCGAAAGTTATTCCGAAACCATACCATATGATTTTCGATTTTGACAAAACTTCAGGTGATCGATCTTGGGGTAGTCTGACACCTGCTGTAAAAATTTTGGGCAAATCCGATGAGTTTTGACTGCCAAAAAGTGCGACCGGAAGAATTCTCAAACCCCACAAATTTTCCAATTTCGGATACAAAACACACTGGGGTTTCGCCATATGAGATAATAAACTGCTGAAATGACAGATGGTCGTCCCCATGGCCTTCCAGCATGTAGTGGAACAATCCGCACGGATTTCGATTAGAAAGTCCGCTAAATATAAAGCCCCAATCGAAATTCGATACACTACGAATTTCCTGATTTTCTCGATGTTTCCACACACAGGACCTTCACGGTTTTGCGAATTGATGTGCAACTGAATCGGAACAATAGGTAGACGTCCGGATAGCCGACCGACACACTATGTGCGCAGATCGAAGAAAAACATTAATTTCGTAGTAGTGCAACCAAATTTCGAGTAATACCTACTTTACACAAATTTATCAAACACACAACTAATTAACCTCAATTAAGGACCGACAATCCAAAATTTTATTATATTAAAATTCCAGGTCGCTACATTTGGAGTGTGAATGGACTCGTATCCAAGTTGATGGGGCAGCCCTCCCTTCAGGGTCAGCATCAGGGGTGGATATGGTAGCTTTGGATTCAGAGGGTCATCTATTATGTGGCCTCATCAAACCGATTTTTGGGGGTTCTGCATGGACAACATAAGCGAAAGCCATTCGGTTTGGGATGACAGTAGCGATGGAGAAACAATAGAAGTTTGTTCAAATTGAATCGGATGCTAAGGGGATAGTGGAATACCTGAATGAGATCACTAGGATTTTTCATGGGGACATTCAAACAATACTAGAAGATGTCTTAACCCTTAGGGATCAGTC
Organism: Tetracentron sinense; assembly: GCA_015143295.1. NCBI lineage: Eukaryota > Viridiplantae > Streptophyta > Magnoliopsida > Trochodendrales > Trochodendraceae > Tetracentron > Tetracentron sinense. The sequence goes on from CM026560.1 coordinate 34,991,091, forward strand.
AGGAGGTTACATTTCACTTCACCAGTCGTTCAGATAATTGGGAGGCTCATCATCCAGCGCAGAGGGCGCTCCAAATTAGTATTGATCGAAGCACTAGGTGCAGACTGTATGATTTTGATTCCCATGCATTGGGTGACAATATAACCCCAAGTGCTGTTGATGTAATGGGTCATTCTAATTAATCCAAATACCTCTTCAATCAAAACAAAATAATAATAATATTTGTTGGCTGCTTAGATTTTGATGGCTGCTGCAACATGGTAGTTGTTTAAGGTTGGTGTTGAGTTGTAGTTAATTTCTTTGTGATAGTATCCATGAACTGACGCGATTTTCTACAGCAAAAGTCGTTGGTCGGCGTCGTAGAATCGACAAAGGGAGTACAAGTATTTTGGTTGTTGTTTTGATGTGAGGATTAGTAGAGTAGTTTGGTGGCGTTTGGTAACACTAATCTAAATAGGTATAACTTATTTGAAAATTGAACTTATTTAGGTGGTGTTTGGTAACACTAATCTAAATAGGTATAACTTATTTGAGAATTGAGCTTATTTAAGTGGCGTTTGGTAACACTAGTCTAAAATGAATTGCTTATTTGAAAATTATGTTTAGTTGGACTTTAGATTGTTAAGTTGAAGATTAATTGCATGTCTATATTTTAGAGATTTCACAAAATAAATGGTTTTAATCTAATCTCTTAGATTTGAAAGTAGTTTTGATCTAACGGTCATAATTGCGTAGCTTACTAAAATCATTATCTCTCTCTCTATATATAGTTAGTGTTATTGTTATATATAATCTAGGAAGCATGGATACGGATACGGGTACAATACGAAAATACGGGTAAGGTGATACGACATAACCTAAAAAAACAGGATACAGGTACGGCCAGGATACGTCTGTAATTTAAAAAATAATAATAATAATACAATATTTTGTATTATAATTACAAAATAACTATTGGTTCAGTTTTGTTTATGTATAAAAAAGACCATGTCAATGCAAAAGCAAAAGAAATAGGGTCATCTCATCATCTAGTAAACAAAAAAGAAAGTCATCCTATCATCCACTAAGCAAAATATAAAGAAGACCATGTCTATGCAAAAACAAAAGAGATAGGGTCACACATCCGGGTCTCAAAAAAAAAAAATATCACGCCTGTATCCCTGCGTATCCGAAATAAAAAAATTATTTTTAATTAACTGGATACGTCTAAGCCGTATCGGAGGCATATCCATATCCGATTCGGATACGAGGACCTATTTGAAGTATTTGTGCTTTCTAGTATATAATTGATATATATATTGATAGATCAATGCTACGTCTACTTTCCAGTCATCCACTCTCCTCCACTTTTACATAAGAAAACAAAATAGTGTGACACTTTTGTGTGGATCCCACCACTTCTGTTTTGTCTTTTTGTTTTAAATTAGTAAAAACAGTCGGGAGTAGTTGGCCGAAAAGTGGACTAGCATTACTCTTGATATTGTATAATAAATTATTAATATGCCAAGTCAAGCTTAAACCAAACCTTATACAATCGAATAAGACCAGGCTCGATTTGTTTATGCACTCAAGCTCAACTTAAAGCTTAGCTTGATCATAATTTGATTAAGAATTAGTAAGATTTGATCAAGTATAGAGTTACTATATTAAATCAAGGTCGTTATTTGAAAAACTCGAATAATGTTACGTTGTAGTAGTTAAAGAAGTAGTATTCAATATGCCTCCAAAAAAATTAGAATCTGCAGCTTTTACCAGCTTCGGATCATCTCCAGTGGATGCTGACACATCATTGGGCACCTGGCGATAAAATGGGGAGAAGTCATGTCATTTTCTACCCATGATTTTGACTTCTCCCCCACATTATATCTCTTCCCCTTTAAAACGCCACATGCAGGGGTGGAGCGCGGGGAGGGCCCCCAATTTTTTGCAAATCCTACATGCACATGCGCATGGAGATGTGCACTTGAAGAAATTTGAGAAAGATTATCCCTCTCCGAAGTTCGGACAACGGGCTGAAGACAGAAATGTTGAAGACAAAGGCAATATACAGAGTCTCTAAGGCAAAGTTCAGTGTGAAATTGGGCGAAGTGTGGAGAATGTTTCAGACAAAATTCGTGAGAATGTGAAGTTTGAGACAGTAATTGATATGTTAGGCCGTCAGAAGTGAGTTTTGATATATGGAATGAGTAGGTGTGCAAACTGTGTTGGGGAGTTGAAGAATACATGGTGAGAATCGATGAGGACATCGACCTAATCAGGTGGGGGAGAGTGTCACGGTCAAAAGTTGTCAAGTACTACCATGACCGTGATACTGGGCCGGGATAGCCTGAGCATGGGCAAAGGATGCCAGTGCGGTGCCTAAGAGATAGGCGAGACACTATGCAAGCGATAGCGTGGCATGGTGCAAGGTTGGTGCCTTAGTGTTGAGGTACCGAAATAAAGTGACATGGAGGTGTCTTGATGTTGTGAACGAGGTACTATGATTTGGGTGAAGTGCACACGAAGAGTTATGGAGTGAAGCTTGAGTTTGGTGCTTGGTCGGACACATGTGGACGAGTGTTGTGGGGCCCACATGGTATGTTAGAAGTAGGGCCGATAGTACCTTCATTCGAAGAGAAAGTTAATACGAGTTCAAAGGTACAGATGGTTTGTGGATCTTCAATGTACTGTTCCGTAAAAGACCAGTATGACTCCACCAGCAATGGTGATGTTTCCTTCTGGTAAAGGGTGAAAGGTTTATCATCCACCTTGAGGAGAATGACGTAGCTCTATCTTCCCTTGTGGCACATCTGGGGCCACCTAATGAGCAACCCCAAAGGAGTTGGGGGCGGGCTCTAGGATCCTAAAGGGGATCTTGGAGTCTTCTTGGATGGTTGTTGGAGCATCCAAGGACGGTGTAATGGAGACGGACATCCTAGCACTGCGCAAGAGCCTTCAGGCAAGATGTTTCACCTTAGTATGGCCTTTAAGCGTGCGGTATGCATCATGATCATCTAGGAGGTATACGAGGTATGGTTGGGATACTCGGTCAGAGGACCGAGGATCGCGTTGTGGGCGTCATGCCCTCAATGCTCAGTAAACAGGGCAGTGATGCTCCTAAGCTATTCGTGATGTGTGGGGATGACCGATAGTCCTGTTCGAGAATATCGGGCCGTGTTGGATGTTCGGCTTGATCGGGGAACCTTAGCATTATGATAGATGCGCGAGACGGAACCTCGGTGACGCGGGAACCTTATGTGTTGGACGAGTGTCAGGTGCGACATGATGAAGTAATGCTTAAGCCAGTTGAGCGTAGCTTAGCGGATGAGACTCGGTAGTGGGTCGTACCTTGTCGTAGCATTGTAGCACGAGTCGTTGGGTCGGTTCAGTGGATGGATAGTGTAATGGTGTAAGGCTGGCCGAGATCATGAGATGACCGAGGAACCACACGGTTGTTCCACAAAATCAAAAAGTTGACCGTGATAGTTGGTATGAAAAAGTGGGTCCTTCAAATTAATTTTTTTTTTTTACTATGGTTGGCCCCTCCAATATTTTTTTGTCTTATATAATATAGTGCCTCCCGCCCCCCCCCCCCAACCAATTTTTTTTTGTCATATAAATAATGAACCCCCCAATGTAGTCCAGTTATGCCCTTGAGGTTGCCACATGTCCCTATTGACACCCCTTAACTATGGTTAAAATTCACCCACTTAGGGTTCACATACTTATCCTTATCCCTAGTTTTAGAAAAAAATATTAAACATTTTTTAACTTAGGAGTTAGTAAATTTTTAACTAGGGTTTGAAAAGAAAATTAAAAACCAAGGACAGGTGGGTGAATCTTAACTACAATTAAGGGGTATTAATTAGGACATGTGGTGACCTCAAGGGCATTACTGAGGAAAAATATTTCAAAATAAAAAAAACTACCCCAAAATTATTAATTTTTGGGCCTACGCCCCGAACCCCCAAATTTCATACGGTCAAATCCATTACTTTTTTATACTTGTATTTCAGCCCCCCAATGAAAAATTCCTAGCTCCACCTCTGGCCACATGTCCAATGATGTGTGGATGCCCGAGGTGACCGAAGCCTCTTTTACCACTAATGATCAGTGTTCACAAGAGAGACGATTCCATGTCTTACAATGTTGAAGTAGTATTCTTTCAGACTCAGGAGGCCCACAATTCATGTTTAGTTGGATTTGTAATTTGGACCACACTTGATGGCCCACGGTCCGTGTAGTGTATCTATGAGCCCATCAAAATAAGAGAAAATGTGAACCTGGAAGGTTTAATGGAATGGTGGTAGACTAACACAAGCAGAGACCGATGTTCTTATGATTATAAGCCAATGGCAGTGAAAGTTCAGGTACACGAGCTGAAATTTTCGGCCGACTGGATGCCTCATAAACCCTCTATATGACGGTAATTATGTTCCCACACCCAGGGTGGGGAGCCAAGCTTGAACACACCCCTACTCGGTTTGATTATATATATAATTAACCTATTAGTTCCAGAATGAATTTTTGGGGTACCCCAAGAGAAAAGATGAGCGAAGGGAAGAAAATATCCAAAAATACTCACTTCATTTTAATTCTAAAAATAAATATATTTATTATATACTAGTAAAGATTAATAATATATAATGTATTTTACATAATAAGAATATTATACAATTATAAACTTTTCTTAAAATTTTAGGTAACACTGTGATTTGTTTTTACCTATACGAGGATAATAAAGTAAAAATTAAACTTTTTTTTAACCTAATAAATAATTATATATAATGAATCAAGCTGCCCGCGAACTACTCGAGCTTATTTATTTAATAAACAAGTCAAGTTCAAGCTTGATTTTTGAACTCGTTTACTTAATAAATAAGCCACTACTCGGCTCAATAACACCCATAGGTACAATACAAAGACTTTTGCTTTTTAGTTTTTATATTTAGTTAGATGGGAGAGTAAAAACTAGAATCAGTTTCCGTGGCAAGTTAATAGTACTATAAGGTGACGTTTGTTAACACTAGTCAAAAAGAAGTGTTTATTTGAAAATTATGTTAAGCATAATTTCCAAGGAGTCAAATCCTCTACGGTAATAACCGGATTCGGCAAATCTGGTTATCACCCCTAGAGGTCGCCATGTGTCTCATTTGACACTCCTTAACCGTGGGTAAGGTTCACCCACCAATTTTTGGTTTTTTTTTTAAATATTAATTCTTTTTTTAAAATGAAAAAACTATTTTTAGAGTTTTTTAAATATTAAAAATAGTTTTTTAATTTTTTTTAAAAATTAATATTTAAAAAAAAAACAAAAATGGGTGGGTGAACCCTAGGGGTAGGTGAACCTTACCCATGGTTATGGGGTGTCAAAGGAGACACATGGTGACCTCTAGGGGTGATAACTAGATTTGCTGGAGATGATTTGGCTCCAATTTCTAAATAAACACTTTTTTTTAGACTAGTGTTAACAAATGCCACCTAAGTACCCGGTGATGAGTATGAGTCAAAAGAATATTAACCCTATGCTTAGTCAAAACCATACTCTCATCCTTTACCTCTCACCACTACTCACCTGTCAAATTTATTTTTTTTTGTGAGGGATAATGGACATGTGATTAGTGGAGGATGAGAGTAGAGGTTGACTACAGTAGGGCTAGCACTCCTCAGTCAAGTGAAGTCCCATCCATAGGCACTAGTTGTGAACTGAACTATGTCTAGGTCTTTTTAAAATCAGTTTAATGTAATATATAAAATAAAATCGTAAAAGAGGTCATTTAATAAGATTGGTTGGTTGGGACAAGGTTATAAAAGACCCATGTGAGAAGCAGTATAGGTTGCTGCCTTTCCCACATACAAACTTAAATTGTGTCTTTGACAATTGAAACGTGGCCAAAATATGACCACCGCTCTACAATTTTTCAAACAACCAAGCATCTAATCCACATATTATTTTATTTATTTATTGTGAAAGGACAGATCTTCGAGCTGCTCCACGTGGATCCTCCATATTCGTCCATTACATTTTCCAATCAAAGTCATGCACGTGGTGTTGTGCCGTTTGTGGGGCTGTGGAATAAATTGGTTTTTTTTTTTGGGCTTGTGTTGTATATATACTTGTATATGCACATGTATGGATTTTGCTAGCCCCAGTCCCAAGCCTCCCACAGACGCAACTTGGTGGCCACAAATGGCAAACTTTTTTTGTTTTCAAAATTTTTAATGTGTTTAAATATGAAACATCTCCACGTGATAGGCTAATCTTGCGTTTGTGGAACCTTTTGGAGTAAATGCGATTGGGGATAGCACTCCTCGCACATGTATATATGAAGGGTCCAAGTCTTCTACGGTTATAACCGGATTCGGGGAATCCAGTTAAGCCCTGAGGTCGCAATGTGTCCCTTTTGACACCCCTTAACTCACACACCCCTAAGGTTCATCCATTCATCCTTAGTTTTTCGAAAATTTATTAAAAATATAAATATTTAAAAAAAAACAACTTTTTTTTGAAAACTAAGGGTGGGTGGGTGAACCCTAGGATGGGTGAATCTTAACCACAGTTAAAGTATCAAAGGGACACCTGGCGACCTCAAGGGTTAATTGGATTTTGGGACCTCAGGGGTTAACTGGATTCCCCAAAATCTAGTTAAAACCGTAGAGGATTTGATTCCATATATGAATTATCTGTGCCTCCTCCTAGGGCTGTCAATGGACCGGATCATGATCCGGATCCGATCCGAATCCGATCCGATTAGCCGGACTTTGGACCCAATATGTGATCCGTCGGATCGGATTCGGATCGGATCGGTGGAATCCGATTATAATCGGATCAGATCTGGATATAGGGTGATCCGATCCGATTAAAATCCGATCCGATAATAATAATAATTTTTAATTATTTTAAATATATTATTTAGATTTTCTATGTATAAAATATTAATTTTTAAAAAAATTAACATTAATTAGTATTAATTAAGGTATTATTAGATTTTTTATTATTAAAATATATATATATTTTTAAAAATAACCTTACTCGGATCGGATCGGATTCGGATCGGACGATATATAATCGGATCGGATTCGGATCGGTTACTTTATGATCCGACGGATCTCGGATCAGTCGGATTCTTAATCGGATCGGATTCGGATCTAGGCAGATCCGGTCCGAATCCGATCCGTTGACAGCCCTACCTCCTCCCCCTTTTCTTCTCCCCTCCTATAAATTATATTTATAATCTGTAAGGTTCTTATTTTATTTTTTTTTGATAAGATGTAAGGTATTACTAATCAGGTCTATGGTATCTCCCATGGCCAAAAAAAAAAAAACCAACCCATTCCAATGTTGAATTGCATATTTCACCCTTAATTTCTTTCTAAATTGGCAATGTATGAGGAAGAAGATGAGCAGCCACTTCTAAGAGCTCTATGTTTAATCTTCTTCTTCACGAAACCAAGGGGAGTCTCAATCCCTAGTAGTTACGACATGGCATTGGTTGGCACTTCTTTTTGTTTATGCGCATGCATGGTTGCCGGTTATCGTTCTTTTATGGAAACTTTTAAAAGTCCAAAACATTTTGAACAAGAGGCAATAGTTTGGGGCAAGAAGAGAGAGAGTTTCTAACCTTTTACATAGTGGTATCTCAGATTTATTGGGTTCAATTTAAAAAAGTTTTACATATATGAAATTTAAAACAATCTAAATTTTTTTGTAGAACTTAAAAGTTCCATATTTGTAAAACTTTTGCACTCTATGTAATAATATATTTTTAGACATCAAGTAAATTTAGGCATGAAATAATGAAAATTCTAAACTTTAAAGGTTCCACCAAAAGAATGGAAACCTTTAAGGACCCATGCATTGTAATGTCTGAAAGGGAAAAATCTCATACATGTCACACGTCTGTAGCTGCTTTGCTGGTAGAGGAATAATAGCAAAACTCCACTTACGAATGAGTCTGAGGGGGCGGGTGTGCACCCTGAAATAAGCTCCGATGATAAAGTCAGTATAAGGCACAAGCACATGAACATATGAACATAATAGTATAGAGATACTTATCGTGAAGTCACTAGGTATGTGCGCTTGGGGACGAGTTTTGGTGTTATGCTCTGGAGATTGTAACTCAGGAGGCACAAAGAATATGGCTCAGACAACATAGCTCGGATAAGGCACATACAACATAGCTCGGATAAGGCACAGACAACGTAGCTCGGACAAGGCACAGACAACGTAGCTTTGACAACGCAGCTCGGATAAGGCACAGACAACGTAGCTCGGACAAGGCACAGATAACGTAGCTCTAACAACGCAGCTCGGATAAGGCACAAACAGCGTAGCTCTGACAACGTAGCTCGGATAAGGCACAAACAACGTAGCTCTGACAAAGTAGCTCGGACAAGGCACAGACAACGTAGCTCTGACAACGCAGCTCAGATAAGGCACAAACAGTGTATACGTTGTGCATCAGACAACGGGTACCTTGTGCAACTCACAACGGACAACGAGCTCAGCACTATTCCTAACAGACAACGCGACAACGGATTCGGTACTATTCACAGCAGACAACGCGATAACGGATTTGACATTATTCATGGCCTATTTGAGAGAATCCGGTTACCATAATAGATTGTGAGGCTATAAAGAGCATCAAGTAGCCGGATAACACCAAAGGAAAATGAGAGAATCAGGTGAGTGGCTGCCTGCATAGCCCTTCGGGGTAGGGGTGTGAATGACTCAAGCTTCTCAGGTCTCCTTCTTCCTCTTCTTTTTCTGCCCTTTATTTCCTCTCTTGCCTTTCGCATCATCCTCCTATTCTTTCTGGTGATTCTTGCTTATTTATAGGCATTTGGAGTCATCATGACTTGTGTAGTCATGATGAGGTCACCTGTCAGACAACACTCAAGAGAGCCAGCACATAGCCCAAGTGGGCTTATGTCGGCTAAATTGTTAGAATTTGTTAGCATGAGAAATTCCTATTTTACCCCTTCTTTTTACTCTTTTTTACGAATTTTATCCCTTACACTTAGCCCATTCTCGGTGCCTTGGACTCCGTTCGAGGTGCCGAGAATACTTCATGGATAAAATTCTCAAAAACGATATCCTACTTGTTGCACAAACAAACAAGTAACTTGCTTAGAGCGTGAAAAGGAACATGGATCTACCTGGTCCGCAGACACTGATTGTGTTCCGCTCTCCGCTCTCTTCCGTTGTAGATGCTTCGTTCTCACTGATACGTTGTGCTTTCGCATGAAGACTGATGTTGTTGAGGCAGAGCTCGCCGAGGAGTTAGAGCGAATCATTGACAACAAGGCCGAGCTTGCGAACAACAAAGAAGAACTTTCATCAACGAGAACGAGCTTGTGCCAGCGAAGACGAGCTTGTATCATCCCCTAGTCAGGTCAGAGCAATTGCTTCTCGTGCATAGTGCCTCAGAGCATGTTCAGAGAGCACGAGAATGTACATGTATCACAATACCAAGAAAAATGAAGTCATTAGGTACTTCGAGCACGGGAAGGGGCATGAACACGTGAAGCTGCATGAACACAAGGATTCACTTGATAAACACACGGATGAGTTTGCAATAAAAACCATCATAAATATAGACAAATGCTATCTCACGCAAATGACTCGTAACTGGGCATCACGACACTATGCTCAGATGGCATTGCATAAAAATAAGTCAATTGGTCGCTTAACGGGCAATGCATCTGACTGAGTTACAGAGGTCTCGTAGTGAGCATCATGCTTAGATATGTGTTGAACCGTGTGGTAAGACACCTTGCTCGGATGACATGTCATTAAGAAGCTACAATTGTCCCATCACCGTATTCAGATATATCAGATAAGACATCATTTGACATTGCATTCACGATGTTTTTTACTTGATATGGCACTGGTCGTTTCTCTTGATCTTTCACTTGATAAGTCACTTCGAAATTCACTTGATATTGAAAATTCACTAGAGCATGCACTGGACAGTTCAATTGATAAATCACTTGAGGATGAAAATGCACTCTATAATTACCTCTTGATTGTTGTCATGCAGTGAAAGCCTCATTCAGACGTAGAAGGCACTCGTCATTTGTGATTGTTTAAGCTTCTTTGCCTCTTTCCCACAGACGGTGCCAATTTTGAAAGAGAAAAATCTCGTACATGCCACACGTCTGTAGTTGCTTTGCTGGTAGATGAATAATAGCAAAACTCCACCTGTGAATGAGTCTGAGGGGGCGGGTGTGCACCCTGAAATAAGCTCCGATGATAAAGTCAGTATAAGGCACAAGCACATGAACATATGAACATAATAGTATAGAGATACTTATCGTGAGGTCACTAGGTATGTGCGCTTGAGGACGAGCTCTGGTGTTATGCTCTGGAGATTGTAACTCAGGAGGCACAAAGAATATGACTCAGACAACATAGCTCGGATAAGGCACATACAACGTAGCTCGGATAAGGCACAGACAACGTAGCTCGGACAAGGCACAGACAACGTAGCTCTGACAATGCAGCTCGGATAAGGCACAGACAACATAGCTCTGACAACGTAGCTCGGACAAGGCACAGACAACGTAGCTCTGACAACGCAGCTCGGATAAGGCACAGACAACGTAGCTCTGACAACGTAGCTCGGACAAGGCACAGACAACGTAGCTCTGACAACGCAGCTCGGATAAGGCACAAACAGCGTAGCTCTGACAACGTAACTCTGACAACGTAGCTCGGATAAGGCACAGACAACGTAGCTCTGACAAAGTAGCTCGGACAAGGCACAGACAACGTAGCTCCGATAAGGCACAAACAGCGTATACGTTGTGCATCAGACAACGGGTACCTTGTGCAACTCACAACGGACAACGAGCTCAACACTATTCATAACAGACAACGCGACAACGGATTCGGCACTATTCACAGCAGACAACGCGATAACGGATTTGGCACTATTCATGGCCTATTTGAGAGAATCCGGTTACCATAATAGATTGTGAGGCTATAAAGAGCATCAAGTAGCCGGATAACACCAAAGGAAAATGAGAGAATCAGGTGAGTGGCCGCCTGCATAGCCCTTCGGGGTAGGGGTGTGAATGACTCAAGCTTCTCAGATCTCCTTCTTCCTCTTCTTCTTCTGCCCTTTATTTCATCTCTTGCCTTCTGCACCATCCTCCTATTCTTTCTGGTGATTCTTGCTTATTTATAAGCATTTGGAGTCATCATGACTTGTGTAGTCATGATGAGGTCATCTGTCAGACAACACTCAAGAGAGCCAGCACATAGCCCAAGTGGGCTTATGTCGGCTAAATTGTTAGAATTTGTTAGCATGAGAAATTCCTATTTTACCCATTCTTTTTACTCATTTTTACGAATTTTATCCCTTACAATGTCCATTGCGGGGATCCAGTATTTACCAAACGAAAGTTTTTGTTTTGGGTGGGATTGAAAGGGTTAGTTGATCTTTATAAGTTGGGTCGTTTGACGTTAATTCTAGTGATTCTTTTTGGCATCATTCCAAAGATTCTAAAAATGGATAACTCACGAATCACAAATAAGATTCTCTTTAACACTTTTTTTTTAAAATGTACTAAGCCCGAGAGAAATCATTCAATCAACTTTTTTTGTTCCTTAAAAAATGATCTGATTGTGAAAGAAACACGTCATAAGAAATGCGCTGGTAGAAATGGTAGAAGAAATCGTTCCATGAGAACGATACCAAACACCCCCACTAAAAAAAGAATTAATTTTCACAAGTTTTGATTCTTCTAATCAATTTTGCATAGAGAACGTGTTGGGTAACTATCACTCATAATCAATAATGAAAATAAGAAACAACAAAATTACATTTGGATTAAAAAAAGATTATTGTATGCAGTAAATATATACTTATATTCATCAAAATATTTGTAAGTGTCATAAATTATCAAAAATTATATAATACCTCGTCTGTTTTCACGCTTATCTCATTCGTTTAGAAGCGTGTTTCTCTTATTTAATTATGAGAATTTTTTTTGGTCCTAATAGAAGTGTACCGAAAATAGAATAATTCTTAAAATTATTTCCTAAAAAACAAGTTGTCAAACGCGTTTACAGCATTTATGTTCCCGAAATAAAATAAAATAGAATTGTTCCCCAAGAATTATACTAAATAGTGCCCTTAAACAACACAGAAGCCATTTGAATAGAAGGCCATGTCCCTTGAACTTTTAGTAAAAAAAAACTATGATATACTAAAGGTGCATCGCCATGGGCAAGGGGAACAACTGCCCCTTGACTTTAAAGAAAAAGAATATTCTTTACAAATGGATAAACAATCAGATGACCTAAAAAATTGAGGACTTGGCACTCAATTTCCACACCCCTGAACCAAAAATATTTCATACTCGTCTAATCACTTTTCACAAATTCATTAACATCATCAGTCAACCATTATTAGCTCCTATATAAGAAAATCTTGGCTTCGCACATGGCCCATTTGATCTATAACCAAATAAGATATGAGCCACACTAGAAAAGCTGGCCACATGATCTTAAGCAGTATGCTAATCAGATTAGATATGTACTAACCATATTTCCATCGCGTTGTCGAGCTTTCAAAAGCATTTTTCCAATGAGCGGACTAGGAGAGGTGATTAGTCCTTAACATTAACGAAGACATGATTATATAAAAATTGATTTGGTCCATCTGAGCAAGACACCATGCGAGACACGAGATTCCAATAACGTGGTTAGCGAGATAATTGTTAATGCTAGAAAAACAAACCACATCTGAATGCTTATTAAAAAGTGTGGATCATCTCTCATATATATCGAAAAATTAAACATGTAAAGTATTTTAGGGCTAGACCAAATCCAGGAGAAATCATCCCACGACCATCGATCACAGATTCATATGTGGTCCTCATGAGATGAGTTTCTATATTAAGATATAATAATTAAGGAATAGAGGACCCTCAACCTGTTCATGAGGGTCCTTCAAGCCTTCTGAATCTCCCACCAAAAATTAAACAAAAAAAAAAAATGGACCTGCATTTCTTTATCTTTACTATTATAATGCGAGAGGCAAGCGTAGCCTGATTTTTCCAAAATTCCAAAACTACCCTCATATAACACAAAATTTTAATCTTTTATTTTAATTCCATCTATCTATTTAAAGAATAGAATCGATCACAACCAATCACAATTGAACTCGGGGAGAGTTCAATTCAATCACACCCGTGGGTTAACACATGCCCCTTTTAACTCCTATTGACTGTGGTTAACTCATTCCCCTCGCTCTCACGTGCATCGCACGTGCCACCCGCTAGTAATAATAATAATAATTAAGGAGTAGATGACCCTCTCTCTTAATGATATATAATTAAATTTAACTACATATAATAATAATAATAATAATAAAGAAATAGACCCTCTATCTTAATGATATATAATTAAATAGACCTACATCCTATATTTCTTATATATGTAGGTTTGTCTTCTCTAATCAAAGAATAGCACATGTAAAGGTCAAAAAATTAAAATTTTAATTAAATAATTATTAATCTTAAGAGTTAATATTGACTAATTAACTATAAGACAAATTTATATATAGTTAAATTAATTAACCAAAGGAACAAAGACATGGGATTCCATTTTACATGAGAAATGCTCAAGTCCACACACACATACATATATCTTTACTATTATAATGCGAGAGGCATGCGTAGATGATTTTTCTGAAATTCTCAAATTACCCTTATATGAAATCAAAACATTGATTTAATGTTTTACTTTAATTCCCAAACTATCATTGTCTTTGATTTAATGTTGTACTTTAATTCTTAAACAACCCCTTGCCATCTATCTATTTAGAATCACAACCAATCGCGATTGACCTCGGGGAGAGTTCAATCACACCCGTGGGTTAACACGTGCCCCTTGTGTGTCCTATTAACTGTGGTTAACTCCTTCCTCTCGCTCTCACGTGCATTGCACGTGCCACTAGTGAGTTCAATCGGGTGTCCCCTAAAAAAATTATAATATATTATAAATATAACATAACTATAAGGCAAGGAGGCAACTGTTTTTGAACCGTTTGAAAACAAAACATATATTATATAATTTAATTTAATTATTTAACTCAAAGATAAAGGGATAACCGTCTCCTATATAAGGACAAACAATACTCATAAGATATGTACAAAATGTATAGACGAAACGATCCGAAAACTTCGTTGTCAAAAAAACTTTCGGGGGCTACATCCCCGAATCCCCTAGACCCGTAATATTTCGTGCCACCTAGTGTTTCCTTACAAAATTCATCAACAATCACTACTATTTTCAATCAAGCATGGGTGCCATCCACTACTAGAAAGTCCTGGCTCCGCCGCTACCAACCACCAACCATAGGTAAATGACATCCCCTCCTCCCCCCCCCCTCTCAAGCATGGGTGCCCCCTACTACTAGAAAATCCTAGCTCCGCCCCTGCCAACCACTAACCGTGGGTAAATGACATCCCCCCCTCCAAAAAAAAAAAAAAAACAAAACAAAACAAAACCAAACCTTGTGTAGCACGAGTGGCTACAACGTGACAAACGCATGGTCATGTGAATATGTCTATTACCGAAACAATATATGAGGTTTCAGAGGTCTTAATTCTTTAATTAAGTCAAACATAATATGTTGGTGTGCCAAATATTGACCCTGCCCACAAGTCTGCCCCAGCCCACCAGTTTTAATAAAGTATAATGGTTGGTTTGTCCTAAACCCTTTTTGATTCGTGATCTGCCCGGCTGCACCAAGTTTTGGGTCTTTCACCTACTCTAGAGTCTAGACTCTAGTTCTCGCTTATTTTTTGTCGGGTTCATGCCATTGGTATGCACGGGTCAACCTCCAATGCAACCTGTTAGGGTATCTAAGGGTTGGTTGGGCTAAACGAGTGTGTGGTGAGTACACCAAATTGAATTCATTTATAAATATAAATAGCTATAGGCTAGAAATTAAAACATACGCAACACAACAATGTGCTACTCGGCCTTAACTTGCCGTCTAATCCATTTAAATACCAATAATTAAATATGTAAAGAAATTATATTGTAATTATAATAACTTTTAATTATACAAAATAATTTAATTAAGTATTATGACTCCGACCTACGGACCGGGTCAGAAATTTCCAACTGTGCCCTCTAATTTTTTTTATGGGGGGTGAGGGTAGCAGGCATCATTAATCTATTTGTAAGGGGTTAAACTTTTGTGTCTTCCCACTTATGTGCCTATCCAATGTAATTTGTTTATTATCTAGGAAAAAAATTACAGTATGGAAATGTGAATATGATTAGCAATCCTCTTGAATGTATGATTGCACGCTATAAAAAATTAAATTACAATATACCTTGATATAATATTCTTAGATTATATTTAACCTCCAATTACATGAAAATGAATACCAATTTTCTATTTTCTATTGATTTACCCAAAAAAAAAACCCAATTTTCTATAACAATATCAACTTATCTATGAGTTGAATGGAAGTATAGCCGAGTGGGATGAAAAAACAAGAGGCAAATCACACCTTTCGAACTAACTTCATATTATATACTCAAGATGCTATTGGGTCTCTCACTTTTAGAAGTGAAACCTCATTTGAAAATTTTGGTGTTTTAAATTAACTCTTATTGTTGTTGACAAATTGATTCTATTGAATAGCTTCAATGATTACAATAGCTCCTCGTTAAAGATTATATAGAGATCACATGAGTCTCATGATAGAAACATTATCGAATAATAATCAAATCTAATTTTAATCAAATATAATATTTGACACTAATCTATTTGTGATGAGATACACCAATAATGATGTGATGTATATCATTCACATATTACAATAAAATATTGTCTAATAACCAACACTTGTCCATTGGTAGCAATGTGTATCCCCTATTTGGGTAGTCTGGGAATGAATTTCCCTGAGTTGAATTGGCGGTTAAGAAGCTTGCGGTTTGGCATAACTAAAATGCAAGACATCTAACTTCTAACCGATGAACAAATAATGACAGTACTAACCGGGTTGCCGCACAATTTCTTCCAAAATGAACTTGGGTCTGCATGCTTAGAGTGGCGTGATACCCTCACCTTGCAAACTCCCTTGATTGGAATGCCCAAATATAGCAAGATCCTCTCTGACCGATTAACTACCCTTTTTATCCTATTTCCGGACGATCGAATGAGTTCAATCGCACTGACAGGCCAACAAGTGTTCCTTTTAATATTTACTAACTACGGTTAAGATTCACTAACTCTTGGGTTCAACCATATAAGTTTAGTTTTTTTTTAAAAAAAATATTAACCATAATAATTAAAATTTCAACTATTTTTAAATATTTTTTAAAAATTACTAAGGTTATATTATTGAATCCCAAGGGTTAGTGAATCTTAACAACAATTAACAAAGGTTAAAAATAACACGCAGTAGGTGCAATTGAACTCTCTCCAAATTCAATCACAATTGGTTGTGGTTTGATCTCTTTCCGACTACTTTACTCTCTAGTGGAGAAGTAGATAAGGATAGTGTTTTAAAAACTTGGAAACTCGATTCGACTTGGAAACTTGCAGAGTAGAGTCAACTCAAAAATTCAGGTACTCGTTTGAGTAATGACACCTAAAATTCAGACATATATAATATTTTCCTAATACTATATATATGGTATAAATTCAAAATTAATGATAAATCATGCCTAAAATGAGATATATAATTCAATATATACTAACACCTCCCTTTTGTTTCGTATTTATGCTTAAGAGTGGGTGGAGTGTGTTAAAAATAAATAAATAAAAAAATTAGTCATTCGGGTAGGCGGTTTACTCAAAATTTTGTTTTAACAAAAAAATTACAAAACTCGGGCGAGTCGCGGCGAGTCACTCAATTTTCAGTGTCAAAACCGAGTTTTACCTCAAATTCGACTCGAAACCTGGTCGGGTCGAGTCGACTCGCTGTGTTTTAATACTATGAATAGGGAAATGACTATAAACAGATGTGAATATTATTCGTATCTAAATCTGTTTAGTCCGATAATTATCCGAATAGGTATCCGACGAAGCGAATTCGGATAGTAATTTTACTATCAATTTATAATTGGATACGAATTCAGATATTGGTATATCTGATTCAATAAACATCTGACCGATTATATTATATATATAAATAATATATTTTAAATTTATAAAACTAATATACCCTTTAAACTATCTTTTTCAATAAAAATCTATATTTTGTTTTAAAAATATTAATTTATATTTTTAATATTTTTTTAAATGTAATCGAATAATTCAGATACTATCCAAATTCAATATTTTAATCGGAGTCGAATACGGATATCATATTTTACTATCCACTAGATATTTATTTGGATTCAAATATTTAGATATGAATTCGGATATACCACTATCCATTCCGTTTACAACCCTAGATATGGATACCTGTAAGGGAAAAGAGCAAAAACATCTATCTTGACCTAAATGGTAATCCGACCAATCAGGCATCACGTCTTGAGGAACACGCCTGAGCAATCCTTCTCTGGGCTAAGCAACACATGCAAAGCACACATTATTGAGATATGCACAGTCCCATCCAGGAATTGGAGATACACTGACACATCAAGTTAAGGTACACATTAGTCAGTCCAACATCATAAGTTGATGGCGTAAGTGGTATTACATCAACTTCGCCGACTGGGTAGGTAAAAAGCTAACGGCTGAAGAGAAGAAAAATGTATGAACTCTTTTAAAAAAAAACCCGAGAAAAGAGAAAGACAACTGAATAGAATTTTGGAGTGTCTTTTGCATGGGAAGGACTGTGCACAGAGGATCTGATCACCTGCCAACACGAAAATACTCAGGAAGCTCGGGATTGAAGGAGGAGGATCACTTTGGCCCACCACAATACCTACAATGGATTAGAATATATGGGGTGGAAACGGATAAGTAATTAATTCTTACCACTAATGTCTTTTATTATTATTATTATTATTATTATCACTAGCGGGTGGCACGTGCAATGCACGTGAGAGCGAGGGGAAAGAGTTAACGACACCCGATTGAACTCGCTAGTGGCATGTGCAATCCACATGAGAGCGAGGGGAAGGAGTTAACCACAGTTAATAGGAATTAAAAGGGGCACGTGTTAACCCACAGGTGTGATTGAACTCTCCTCGAGGTCAATCACGATTGGCTGTGATTCGAAATAGATAGATGGCAAGGGGTAGTTTAGGAATTAAAGTAAAACATTAAATCAAAGGCAAGGGTAGTTTGGGAATTAAAGTAAAATATTAAATCAATATTTTGTTTTTATATAAGGATAATTTAGGAATTTCGAAAAAATCTTCTACGTATGCCTCTCACATTGTAAAGATATTTTGTTTTTATATAAGGATAATTTAAGAATTTCTGAAAAATCTTCTATTTCATGCCTCTCACATTATATCAGTAAAGATTATTATTTTTTAAGTTTCTCTTTTTTTGGGGAAGGGCCCAAATGTCCTTTGTCATTAACATTTGTGAGTTCCACCCATTATTATTATTTTTTTTTAAATTTCTTTAAGAAGTCATTTATCAGATATTAATAGTCAAGTTTGTAAATTAGTGGGCGGAATAACTATCTTGCATCTGCGACTCAAAACCAAGTTCAACCCTTATTGAAATGTTACCCCAATCTAACAAAAAAAATGTTAGCCTAGTAACATGAGTGAAATTTGGCTACAATCTTAGAAATTTATTGATATGTCAACACTCTATTGCTTTTCTGCATTATAGTTTTTTAAGCAATTGCCATGTTTTATTCGAATTGTATCACACTGGCTTAGCTTGTATCGGTGGGGTTCCTTTTCATTAAGTGATAGTATGACGGTTGATGAGCCACCATGTTTAGTTCTAATTGGTGCGCAGAGCTCTTTGACCTAGGAAAACTAGTGTTAATTAATGCTAACCATATTTTGACAACTTATTTATTTCAATTGCATCACTCATTAATAACCCCATAATGTAAAGAGCAATGCTAAGCATACTCTTGACAATCTTACTCTCATCGCTTTTTGATGATAAAACAAAATGAAATTGTCTAAGCTAAGTGGGATACACAAAAATCGTTTATGTAATTATCTAGAAAATAAGGTAAACTTGAGGGTGTTGCCCAATGGCGGAAAAACAAATGGTAAACCCAAAGGTCTCAAGGTCAATTCTTGGGCTTCCATCAATATTGGTTGTATGAGGTGGGGGTATTCTCTATGCAGCATGTGGACTCGTTTCAGTCTTTAAGGGTTAGGATATCCATGATTGTCAAAAAAAAAAGGAAGGAAAAATCTGAACTATGAGAGTAGGCTTAGCATTCCTCTAATGCTATGGTTATTATTGAGGTAATGTTTACAGGGGTTTACACACTACCATACATATATCAGTCCCCCCCTCAGTAAACATTATCCGGGTAATATAAATATAAATGTGCTCATTAAATTTCTGACTTGCTTTCGTCCTTCGCTTGTCCATGACACTGTTTTATGATTTATCCACAATAAGTACGTGGAAGATTGTCAGCCATCCAAGTTGCCACCGTCGTTTCTCTATCTAAAATTAAGTAAACTGTTCAACGAAGCAGCCAAAGTTGGGACCATTTTGGGAATCTCTGGTCGACTCAAAGTGCACTGTTGCAGGCTCAAATTAAAGCTAAGCTTTCGGTCGCTCTTGAAACCATTTCAACTGAACACGCCAAGGCAAAAGATCTTGAGTTATTCTTCATTTGTCTTATTTCCTTAAAGAGGCGAATACATAGGTGAGTGGGGCTAGCAAAATCCTACCATATCACCACCCTGCACTCTAATTGCTTAGTCATCAACGTCATCTCCAAAAACGTTTTTTTTTTGCTCAGGATATCATTTACCTATGGGTTAGTTGTTAGCTTTGGGATAAGGGGCGGAGCCACATGGGGCCAGGGGCTGAAGCCCTCCTTGAAATTAAAAATAATAATAAAAAAATAATTGTAATAATTGGGGTGTAGACTTAGAGGGGTGGAGACGGGCGATGAGACTCTAACCCTCCAAAACTTTTGAGAAAAAAAAATATATTCTTTACAAACGGACACAAACAAATGCGATGACCCATAAACTTGACCCACAATTTGGCTTTGGCCCTATTTGGGATTGGAGCTCTTGCGGACTCATCACCGGGGGGATTGGATCTCAAGCCTCTCTCAACAAAGAGGCCATATCCCACCACTCGCGCAAGAGTTGATGAGTCCACAAGAGCTCCAATCCCAAGCTAACACCTAACTAGTAAGGGCGGAGCTAGGGGGTTCCCTTAGAGTATTTGAAAAATAAATAAATTATATTATATTATTTAATTTAAGAAGACATAGCTACAAAGAAAGCTGCCCCCAACTTTACAAACGGACACAAATTGAGGAGATGGCCCCGAACTTGGTGTTCAAATTCTTTTTCCTTGGGCATATCCTTGGATCCGATTTTTTTTTTTTGATAAACATGAGGTGTTTGGAGCTCAAGATTACGACTAATCCCCACGTGTTGTCAGAGGATACCCTCCTCTTGGCAACCGATAACGTGGGTGTGCCCAGACTCGATCTCGAGACCTCTGGGTTTACAGTTCATCTTCCGACCATTGGGCTACACCCCCGGAGGGTTGGATCCAAAATACTTAATATCTGTTTTTTTTTTTCACAAACTCATTAATAATTACTAACACTATCAATCGACCATTACTTGACCCCACATGAAAATCCTGGCTATTCCACAATCATCATGATGGGGCCAAGCATCCTTATCGAATGCGAGACGTTGAGCTCCCATGCTTATGTGTAGAAACCCTAACCAACTTTATTCAACCACGTTAGAATGTGGGTTTCCTGCTTAATTCGGCTCTCTCTCTCTCTCTCTCTAACTCTAATAGTGTTGATCTTTTTGGATAATCTAACGTACTACATCTACTTAAACAATCAAAGATCGATGCATAGTATTTTAGCGTAACCAAACATCTCTGGGGCTGACAAATTTACTTTGGTATTCACTGCAGCGAATTGGAAGAGTTATTTTACAGTTGTCGTTGGCTAATATTCGAAGATCAGAGTCTGATACAGACCAAGTGGTGTGCAGTTTAGGGAATTTGAATTTCTCATCTTATCGGGGATAAATTGTCTTATAAGAATCATAGAGAAACATATTGTGACAAGATAAACCAATCAGTGAAACTCCACAGTACCAATGAGTCATGAAAATGTTAAATGATGGGTAATAGATAGCAGACGGCGCATTCAGAACTAGCCGAATGCGCGGTCTAAGCTGTCATGTGTCCCTTTTAGTATCTAATATTTGGGGTTAAGAATTCACTTAGTTCATACATTTGATCTTGACTTAAAAAAAATCCTTAAATTGATTAAGTTAAGCAATTTTTTTTCTAAGTTTAACCATAGGTAAAGGGTGAACGAAATGAGAAGGCATTAAAGACTGTGAATGCGTGGTCAGCTAGTGCATTGGTCCTTCACTCCTTTGTAACCTCAAAGCTTCAAAAACACCCTTGTTGCTAAGTTTCAGCCGTAACTAACTGCATTGAAGTCAAAATCATTAATGTATTTCCGATTCGACAAGTCATTTTTATCTTTACTATTATAATAAAAGAGACATGCATAAATGATTTTTCCAAAATTTTCAAACTACCCTTATATAAAAACATGCCCCTTGCCTTTGATTTAATGTTTTACTTTAATTTCCAAACTAACCTTTGCTCATCTATCTATTTGGAATCACATCCAATCGTGATTGAACTCGAGGAGAGTTCAATCGCACCTGCGGGGTTAACACGTGTCCCTTTTAACTCCTATTAATGTGGTTAACTCCTTCCACTTGCTCTCACGTGCATCGCACGTGCCATCTTTACTATTATAATGCGAGAGGCATGCATAGATGATTTTTCCGAAATTCCCAAACTACCCTTATATAAAAACATACCCTTACCTTTGATTTAATGTTTTACTTTAATTCCTAAACTAACCCTCGCTCATCTATCTATTTAGAATCACATCCAATCGTGATTGAACTCGAGGAGAGTTCTGATCGTCAGTCAATCTTAAATTATTCCTTCTTAGTAATAATTCCGTAGAATAGTACTAGTAAGGGTATCGTTCATCTGAGGACTGCGCTGGTTTCGTTGCTTTTTATTCAGATTAATTTTAAACTAATAATTGAGGCAATTGAATTTTGATTTGATTAAACTAAAACAATGAATTAAACTAATTTAAATGAAACTAAATTAAACTAAAAACAATTGGGTTTTTAAATCATTTTGGAGATAAAATCTAGGGTTTTCAAATCCACCACTAACCTAATAACTAATCCCTATTTTAAATTTATTATAACCTCTTAAATTGTAAACATTCCAGTTAGAGTGACAGCACGTCCCATCTCAACTGCTCAAGAAAAGTTCAAGGGATTATATCCTTAGAATATCGTATATTCAGTTAGCACGAATGATACACACTAATCTACGGTTGTGTAATCACTCGTCTTCCCTTAGCATAAAATATCTTCAGATTTAATCTCTCGATATTTTAAAACAATTGCATAAAACCTATGTTTAAATTCTAACGAAAATTAACACAAGTGATTTTAATCCCAATTTCATTATACCTAAGACAAGGTTGAGAATTCCATTGAAATTAAATATAATTCAAATAAATCCGGTTGTTTGAAAACAACCCTCTCATTATGTAATCAATGTCTTACAATGCAGAGAATTAAAATAAAAATAAAATAAAGGACACAGTTACTTGGCTAGGGTTTCATCGAAACCCTAGAGTGGAAATTAGTTCATCGGGAGGGAGGTATGCAACATCTTCATAGACAAAGCTGCAACATCTTCATAGACAAAGCTGCAACACTTCTCTTCATGACTTCCTTGATCTCCAGAGCTTCTCTTCTTCAGATCCAAAATCTCTACAAATTTCTCTCTCTCTCATGATAATGGCTAAGAATTCTCCTTTTTATAGAGAAAGATAGAAAGATAGAGTCCTTCTAGAATAAGGAGTTCTAATTGAGGTACAACTCTTCTTTTTCTCTCTCTAAACTCTCTTAGGGTTGAATGAGGATTAAACCATCATTTAGGAAGACAATAATAGAATTGGAAAGTGTTTAGAAGTACTAAAATACTATTCACGAAACACTATTCACGGAATATTATTTCACCATATTTACAGTTTTGCCACTGAACTTCAAATAATTCTAGAGAGCTCAATTTTAATCGGATTGACCCGAAATTTTAAACATAACTCCTTTAGGTCATCTAGAATCTACTAAAAAATTTTCATAAATTTTGGATAAATAAAAATTACCAAACTACCCCTCTATTGATAGAAGTACGATTTTGGCCAATCGATTTATCAGGGTAGAATTCTGCGATTTCGCTCTCTTTTCTTCTTCTTTCTTTTATTCTTCTTTTTTTCTGAGATTTTTGGAGTCTTTGAAGCTTGTAAATCTTCCATTTTATCTTCTTTTCCTCGTATGAACCTGAAATAAGAATAAACAACCAAGTAGCATAAAATAATATAAATAATTACTCTAAATGATTAGCAAGTTAAGTTTGAGGTGCTTTTATGTATAACATTTAGCACCGATCAAGTTCAATCGCACCCGCGGGGTTAACACGTGTCCCTTTTAACTCCTATTAACTATGGTTAACTCCTTCCACTCGCTCTCACGTGCATTACACGTGCCACTAGCGAGTTCAATCACACCCGGGGGTTAACACATGTCCCTTTTAACTCTTATTAACTATGGTTAACTCCTTCCCCTCGCTCTCACGTGCATCACACGTGCCACCCGCTAGTGTATATAATGAGGAGTGCTACCCCTATTCTCAGTCAAACTCTACTCTCACCTTTCACCATGTATATAATAAGGAGGAGTGACTACCCCTATTCTCAGTCAAACTCTACTCTCACCATTCACCAACCACGTGCCCACTTTTTTGGTGAGTGAACAAGTCATGTGTATAATAAAGAGGAGTGCTACCCCTATTCTCTGTCAAACTCTACTCTCAACATTCACCAACCATCTGTCTACTTTGCAATGATTAAAACACTCACTCACCAAAAAAATTGGGCAGGTGGTTAGTGAATGGTGAGAGTAGAGTTTGACTGATAGTAGAGCTAGAATTCCTCGTATAATAAGATGGGATCCTCTCAGTCTCACACAAGATCAAATCACAGCCAATCGCGTTTAATTTTAGGGAGAGTTCAATCGCACCCACAGGTCAACATGTATCCCCTTTAATCTCTATTAACCGTGGTTAAGATTCTCTAACCCTTAGTGTTTAATAATCTAACCTTAGTTTTATTAAAAAAAATATTAACTCTAAGAGTTAAAAATTATTAACCAGAATTAAATATTTTTTCAAAAAAGTAAGACTAGATTATTGAACACTCCAGGTTGGAGAATCTTAACCATAGTTAATAAGATTAAATATGTTTTGACTTGTGGGTACGATTGAACTCTCCATGAATTCAATTTCGATTGGGCACATGCCTACTAGTCTCATTAGGAACTCACGTCTTTATGCCACTCGTTACTATAGTCAATGGACATTTTTTGTTGGCAGGAAATGTTAGCCCATAAAGAAACTAAATATTCTTGAGAATTTTTGAGTAATTACAATGGTTCCTCCTTAAAGATTATATAGAGATTATAATCAAATCTAATCTTAAACAAATCTAATTCTAATCAAATCTAAGATTTGATACAAATCTATTTCAAATTCAAATCTATCTAGATATGAGATGAGATACACCATTATGTATTCTTTAAACCTATCTCTAATACCCCAGACTTCTAAACTCTATTAGATACAAGTGATACTACTTTTATGTTACCTTGAGAATTGATATAAAATATAAAATTGATTTTTTTAAAAAATAAAATTGTTTTCTTAACCCATTGAAGAGTAGCAATGCCAGAGTTGCACCTACCATGAAAGCCATTGGGGGATTTGAATTAGGAATATGGGAAGCCCTACTCTATGCCAAAAACCAATACCTGTTAAAGCAAGGACATGTATTGATCTTTGGATTGGTGTTGATTTTTGGATAAGTGTAGAAAATGGCAAAGGGTTTACTCTGGTGCTCACCAGAGTAGGAGTACTGGTGAGCAACAGATCAGTGGACAAAAGAAAAAAAGAAAAAAAATTGAATAGGAAGAAATCGAAAACTAGACGTAAAAAAGAATGACTTATGAAGATGTGACTTTTTTTTGTACTTCTGGTGAGCACGAGAGTAAACCCTTTGCCATAGAATGCCTGCGCGGAGCCAGCCGAGCTAAATAAAATCTCGTGGGGGCACGTTATTCAATATTTCACATGCCCTACTTACAATAAGTTCCTTAATACATAGTACAAAAACCAAGATGAGAAAGAAACTTGGAGAGATTTGGAACTTAGCCGAGTGAGGCCGAGTTTTATGCCAAATCTTGAACACTACGAAGGAATAATTATAAAAAAGTAGGGGTGCATGGATGCCTAATGACTTGACTGAGTTGAAGAAACCGAGTTATTAACATGTCATGGAAGCATTTTAGTGGCATTTGACAAACACTTCCGATCACTTCCACGATGACGGCAATTCATGACGCTTTCAGGTTATTTTAGAACACCGGTGAATCCGGCGACGAAGAATTCACCAAATTTAGTATTTCGTTCCAGTAATTCTGGTTCTCTTCGCGATCATCGCCGCCACTGCCATCGGCATTATCTGAGTCTCGGCTTCCATCTGACGAGTTCCGGTCATCGGAATTGTCGAGCAGAAGATCGGTGAACCCCTCGATGAAACTCGAAACTGGGACATGCCCATTTCCTGTCCTCAAAGATTCTGGGGTCCATGATCCTTCCACTGGAAATGCCATGTCGTGGAGGCCTGTATTGAACATAGTTGAATTATCGGCTCTCTCTTTGAATTCTGGAAAATGGTTTAATTTTCCGAATCCTTTCCAATCTTCTTCACATTCTTCTTTGACAATTCCACCTTCACAAGTACTTGAATTTCCGATGAACTGAATCACAGCCGGAGAATTCTCGCCGAAACCGACGGTTGGGATCGGTGGTGCAGTTTCAGAGAAGCTCAATGTAGACTTTGGAGACTCAAGATCACTGGCGCCGCCGGCGCCGGAAGATACACCACCTTTGATTGACTTTGACCAAACTCCTTGCCAAGCTTTAAGTACGTCGAGACAAGGAGGTGGCGCCGGTGGAGCCGCCAGTTCTTTCAGGAGCTGAGCCGAAGCTGAAACTTGAGAAGACACAGATGAGCCGAGCTGATGTTGGAATGAATTAGACCGTAACTTTGACTCTCTGACCAATCTTGCTTCGGCTTCGAGCCTTGCGCTCTCCCACTGAGCCATGTGGCTAAGGTTGGCTGCGTTCTTGGACTGACCGTCGACCGAGCTTAGGGTGTCGCTCTTGGGCTTATGGGTCACCGGGTCAATACCCATTTTGGCTAGCCTTTTCTTGAGATGGGTATTCCAGTAGTTCTTGATCTCATTATCGGTTCTCTTAGGCAAGTGAGTAGCTATAGCCGACCACCTGTAGAAAAGATACCAAGACACAAGACGACGACCTCAATACCTATAAAACAAACCCTAGAAAGCATCAATTACAGAAACGTTTTCAACATTCTAAGCATGTGAAGACAAAAAGCCTTTTTCATGGCAGATCAAAGACAAGAAATCCTCATTTCCTGTGCCTTGCTCAATGCAGAATTCAAGATCCTCAGCATCCAAGGAAAACCCATATTCGAATTACGCGAAAACCGAGATTAAAAAAAATAAATCAAATTAGAGTAATTAATAAGAGAAATTCAGCTAAAAAAAAAAGAGAATTTGTGTTGGTGTAGAATAATTAAGAGAAATTTAGATCTGACCTCTAATTACATTACATGGAGTGTTGGTGTAACTGGAAAACTATAGATGCAGTTGGAATTAAACCAAATTGAGAGAAATCAAAGTCATAATAAGGTAGATAAATTATCTAACTACGAAGTGATTAAATCGTGTTTAATAGAAACCCCATTATGAAAATATATGTTTAAAACAAGTGTTTATGTATTTATAAGCTTATACTCAGTTGTTTATAGACATTTGATAACAATCTAAAAAAAAGAGTCAGTTCTTGGAGCTCTTTCTGTGCTCTAACTAGTGCTAAAACCAAATTGCTCATTCATGTCAATTTTCTTTCAGTATCGAATTCCTTTATATCTCTTGCTTACTTACCTCTTTTCATCAGTAGAAAAAAAGAAAATTCCCCAGAAAAATGGATAATAACAAAGTTTTAAGACCAAACGCCACAAATTCAAAGCAAATTAAGGAAAACAGAAAAGCAGCAGAACGTCTAAGATCACTGAAAATTGAAGAACCCATCAAGTGTTCTTGGAAGAAGATAGAATTCACCTATTCCCAAGAAGAGCATGGAGTTGAATGATGGTTTGTTCTTCCTGTAAACTGAATTTCCCTCTCTTAATATCTGGTCTGAGGTAATTAGTCCACCTCAGTCTACAGCTCTTCCCACATCTCTGAAGTCCTACAAACCAAGAAAGAAATTCGATAAGCTACATCACAAAAACTATAATATATAAGAAGTTGGAGCATAATTCAGAAGAAAGGGTAGCTGAACTTCACCTGCTTTCCCAGGCAAGGCACGCCAGCTTCCATGGCCGTGTTCTTCAATGTAAGCTAAGAGCTTTTGATCTTCTTCAGGTGTCCATGGACCTTTCTTCAAGCCCACCTTTTCGCAGCACGGAGATCGGCCCATTTTGGAGCGAAACCAGGCAAAGACAGTCGAAGTTTGATCTTCCTATAAAGGCATAGAACACAATAGATGGGAGGAGAACTGAATAAATTAAGAGCGAAGTGATGAAGGAGAGAGTTAGAAAAGGGAGAGAGGGATGGGCAAAGAAGAAAGGTCAGCGACATATATGGCTTAAAGAAATAAATTTGATCAGAGTATATATAATATCATTCGCCGAAAATACCCTTTACTTCCTAAAGCTGTGGTTAGATACTTTCCATTTTGCAGTTTTACAGAGCTTTTTTACTGCGAGTAGAAGAAAGTATAGCCTGTCAATTGTCAATTCATTACCAATCCTTTTTTTTTTTTTTTTTTGGCATAGGATGTTTGATGGAAAATGATAGTAATTGTTGATGAATTTGTAGAGAACTATTAGGTTGGTAGGAAATATTTTGGATCTAGGGGGATGGGGGTTCCGGGGATTTAGGCCCTAAAATTTTTTTACGATTAAGCTTTTAGGTCATTTCGTCCATACATTTCGTACATATCTTACAAATATTATTTCTCCTTGCTTACGAGACGACTATCTCCTTACCTCATGACTATGCCCTGTTAAATAAGTAAATGACATGATATTTGGTTTTTATTTTTGTTTTCAATAAGTCAGTGCGTTGCCCCCTTGCCTCACGGCTACCAATTAAATAATATAATATAATTTTTTAAGGGACAACTTCCCTTTACCATAATTATGCCCAATAAAATAATTAAATAATTTAGTATAAACATACTTTTTAAAAAAAGTTCAATGACACCTACATGAAGATTGGATAAGAGTCAATTGTGATTGAACTCGGGGAGAGTTCAATTGCACCCATAAATCAACACGTATCCCTATCAACTGTTATTAACTGGGGTTAAAATTTACTAACTCTTGGGGTTCAACTATATACCCAAAAGCAAAAATATTAGCAAAAATATTTAAATTTGGTTAGGAATTTTAAATCTTAGGGTTAATATTTTTTATTATCTTTTAAATCTTATGGTGGGCCTATGGAGCTAAACATGGCAGGGCTATCAACTGCCACACCGCAGGGAGTCAAACCCTAGACACCCACATGGAGGGAGATACTCTGCCACTGGCACAAGCCACCCGGTGCTCCACTCTCTTGGATTTGAATCCGGGCACTCTCTTGGATCTTCTCCTCTTGGGACACGCCTTCATCACATGAGCTAGTGGGGCGTGTGTAGATCAGACTTACTGTTGAGAAATAGTCCATCTATGGGTACCCCCAAACATACTCCCAAATCCCCATTCTTTAATTCAAATAATTAAGGGTATTATTTTCTAAAGTCACATCAACCCTAACTTGGCTCTTAGTATGTTCATTTGGCGAGAAAGTGGATAAAAGAAAAGGAAAAGAAATGAAAGAAAAGGAAAAGAAAAAAATCTTATATATTTCTTTTAAAACAACCATCAAAAGATGTAAAAGGAAATTTTGGGAAAAAAGTTGCCACTATTGATTAAGTGCAAGGAAGTTAATATGTTTAAGACATTTAAACACTTCTACTAACCTATTTAAATTAAAAAAACGTAAATATTATGAGTTAGAGCACTTAATAATTATAATTATTTTTTATAATGACAAACTTAATTGTTTAATCTAAAATGTTAAAAATATTAATGTAATAAGTTATATTAGTTTAACAATAAAAAAATGAACTATTAAATTTAATAATATTAGTTCAATAGTTAAATAAATGATTTACATATTAAAACAATCATAAAAACGAGAAAAAAAACTAATTAAAACCTGATTTATTATGGTGAAAGTTTTAAAATTCATAAATTTTGAAAATAATATTTTAATTGTATAAAATATTTCAATTTTTTTAAATTATGCCGAAATTCCTGTTTGGGTTGGGGTGCATCAAACTTGGTCTGAGTCACAGTACCTTTACATTGATTTTTTCTTTTCTTTTCTTGATCTAGAGGTGGTTGTGAATTCGGTTACTGACCCCAGTGCAATAACATCAATTCTTCCAGCCAATCATAGAAACGATGATGGTAACCAAGTTTAAAAGACCCTTCTACCCTTACTTCTGTCATCCTAGATCCTTAATAGAAGAGTTAAAGTTATAAAAAACTATGGCCATAAGCGTCTTTCTGAATTTTATTTGTTGACGCATTTCGTGGATGTCCATGTGTCTCCTGTCCATTAATGAACTAATACGCCTCCGTATCAATGGGCCCCCAGTCCAATGGTATCTATTTAATGAGCTCCAAAGCTAGTATTCAAAAGCCCAAGTGCAAATTGTTATTGTATAGCTTACACACCAGAAAACTATCTATAGTCTGTAGACCCTCGATGACAATAATATGACACGTGGCATATATACAGGATTTACTACACGTCGTGATGGGTCACCCTCAACCCGAACCCATACTGAAAAAGGCGAACCCGATCTGTCCACCAAACTTCTTAAATAAAAATAAATTAATAATCTCAGGATTGGGATGCTATTTATGCCTCTAATTTTAGACATTATAAATCCGTCCACTGGGTTTAGATCCATCATCTTTAAATATATTAATAGATAGAAGCTGTAATTATGAAGCCCACTTTCTCGCCAAAATGAAGACTTTTCTCCTGGTTTTGGTAAGCACTCTTGGACTGTAGAGTGTAGATGACGCTTTTGTCTATTTTGTTCAGTGTCTGTTTGAATGAATATTTTATTCACACACACAAAAAAAAAAAAAAAACTCCATGAGAAATGCCAGTAGCCCCACAAGTGTTGTTATATTTATCTTAAGAACAACCTCTATCTGAGATGGTCGGAACTTACTTGACAAGGAATTTCGATAAACCATCTGTTCTTCCTTCCAAAATTTTGTTTTTTTAACCCGTTGAATGAGCAGCAATACCACGCGTTGCACCTAGTGAGAGTTTGAAAAAAATTGAATTATGCAAGCCTAGCACTCCTCACGATTGGTACATAGTGGGTAGACGGGCCACTCACTCCGGCCCAATGCGGTAACCTAAAGTGACGCTAACCCACTAACTACTAACTAGACACTTTTACAGTTTTACTGTTTTTTTTTAAAAAACCTTAAAACTAATATTGAATAAATATATATTGTATAGAATTAAAAGTTTTTATCGAAATTAACTAGGTATTCTTACTTGAGATTTTGGAAATCCCCACCCAAATTATAAACGGACTAAGTAAAGACAACCCAAACCCAATCCATAGCCCAAACCTTAACGGAGCCCATGGAAAAAATGGGTGGGTTGACGGTTCGGGATATAAATTCCCACTCCCACCCCTTATCATTGGCCCATTACACTCCATACCCAAAGTGATTTAAGTGACTTTATTAGCATGAAAAGATGTATGTTATTACCATAATAAGAGCAGTTTATTACTGTGGGACTCTAAGCTCGTGGGAGTATAGGCAAAAGTAGGACCCAGGAGAAAAAGGCAAAAATAGATGACATTAGAGTTTGTGGTCAAGCCATGAGATTGTATTGCTTGGAAGGACACTGGGCCCCCTCCTTAATTACCCTTTGATCCCTGCCAGCTCCATCCCTCTGTTTGGCCCAACATGGATTAATGCCCCTTAGTCCTGTTCTAATCACAGAAGTCCATGTCGGTCGGTCGTTTGTCCTCGCAGGTTCAAAGTCTGCAAGTCGTCGTCCACATTTACTTGTTTCGATCCAAATGTTTGAGGTTATAATTGATAATTAGGTCTTAATTCCATTGTATTATACTTCATTTTTTGTTTATATATAGCGAAGTTTAGAGTGTATGATTAGTACAGCGACTGTCATCTACTAGTGAGTCAGTTTAGAGTGGTGTGTTTTTAATTAAGCATTGATTGATGGTCTAGTTCAGTTCTAATTTTGAAGATTCAACCTTTAAATTTGATAAAATTGGAGATATAATAATAATTTATCGCATTAGAGGTGGATCGATCTTGAATTGGCTCCCAACTAATTCTAGATAATTGAGGAGGTACCTAAGGGGCTGTTTGCCATCACTCACAAGGAATAATTCTCTATTCACTGGGAATAAAAACTTAAGAGTTTCTATTCCCAGGGAATAGATTGTTCTTGGGAGTGATGCCAAACAGGCCCTAAGGGAACCAAATTGTCTGTGTTATTCCCTATGGCTTGAGTGTTTGAAGGTCAGGATCTTTCGTACAACTATTTACAACCTATTAAATCCGTACAAGACAAGAGATCCCGATCCTTAAACACTTGAGGTCATACTGAAGAACACAGACAAATATTTTTTCCCTAATGTATGTTTGTTTATTAAGAAAATAGGTAAAAATATAAAACAGAAAAGAAAATTTTGGGAGTCTAATATAATTCTTAGTTGAGTTTTGTTCAAAATTTTTTTTTTTCACTTATTTTCTCGGCAACCAAACAAAGGGTAAGGGAATGTGTTAAAAAATGTGATAGTTGGAACAACTGCCGATATCAGAAGACATAGGCAGTTGCTTCATTGCGATACGGGGTTTCGAATGTTGAACAAATGACCTTTTCTCCACCATTTCTACGTTCTATGGTAGTTGTTCGGTATAACTAAGCCAAAAAAAAAAAAAAAATCAATTATTATAGATTTTCTTGGTAAAAATGAAAGTGAGGGGTATTTGGTGCCAAAGCATAATACAAAATAGCATGAAACTCAAGCAAATATCAACTACTATTAGGGAATATGAGTGTCTGAAATGTGAGTGATACTGATTGCTTTTAATCTAGGTTTAGTTAGGGTGAGTTGGCCCTTTAACCACATCAACCAAAGGGAACCTCTACTAATCTATTGGGGTTCCCTTCTTTGAGAATCCAACCTAGGACCTCTTCCTAATGAGGCGCAACCTTTACCATTCTACTTAAATGGGTGGGTTTGAGATGATTTTGATTTCACAATAGAGGGTAGTGAGTTATTAAGGGTGCGTTTGAGTTTTATTACCTTATTTAAACGTTGAAAAGTGATTTAAAAAAAAACATTCTCATATGTTTGGATCCCACAAGTGATTTGATAAGTTTTATAAAACCACTACTATTTACTACTACTACCTTAAACAACTCAGACCTGTTTATTTATTTAGCAATAAGATTTATTTTCTAAATCTAATTTAAATAGCTCTGATTATATCATATAAGAGCTGTCAAAAGTCTCTAAGTAAACAGTTAAAGACCTACTTGAAGACTGAAGAAAGGCCTCGCTTGAACTTGTCAAAATAACTCAACCAGACACTAGAAGTACTTTCTCTGCATTTCCGTGTCATTTTCACTTTCTTATTTTTTTCCCTCTCTTCCTATGAAATCCATAGAGACCTTTCGACCTAAGAGTACATTTCTACCTATATTTAAGGGCCTTGGCATTTCCTCCATGCTACCCTAGTGAGAGACAACCCCCACTTGCTCTAGTACTCCCACTCTTTCTTGGAAAAAAACCCTTCACTTCCTTTGTTCTTTATTCCTTCTTTTCAGCGAGTAACCAACAGGTGTCAACCCTAGCTAGGATTATGATCATAAGGGAATGCACCTTAATAGGACAAAGCACTTTAGGCACTCTACTTAAATTATTGGAATTTTGTGTCAATAAATTTCTTAACTAACATTTTTGTACTGCTCTATGGACTCGGATTGTCTCTGGGGAAGCCAGAAACCCCTTGTCTCGGGCAACCATAGATTAGGGGACTAATGGTGGAGAAGTCAAAATCATGGGTCCCATGATTTTGACTTCTCCACACACTACATGACATATGACGATAAGGTGGCGAGATAAAAGGGGGAGAGATATCAAGTGGGGGGAGAAGTCAAAATCATGAGGAGAAACTAAAATGATTTCTCCCTTTTTTATCGTCACATGTACCCTATTCTATGGTTACTGAGAGGGGTTTCTAGCTTCGTCAGAGACAATCCGAGACCCTGCTCTATGCATGAATTTGAAAAAAAGAAACACTTTAAAGAGTAAAGCCACACGAATCTTATTTAAATATCAAATATGTTGTAATAAAATCATATTTTCCAAGTACAATTCACTTGAGAGGTTTACAGGCCACGAATCCACAAGCATATGACTAGGGGTGGCAGTGGGTTGGGTTCACTCGACTTTGCTGATTGCCAACAGTATCACATAAAGATGACTTGGGATCTTCTCCTGTTGGTGTTGGCGAGGAAACCGCCAACACCAATACAAAGGCATCACATATCGCTTTGTACTTCTATCAAGCGTTGTGTACGAGTATGTGACGCCTTTACATTGGTTGTTGGCAATTTTCTCGCCAGCACCAATTAGAGAAGATCTCGGGTCCATAGAGATCGATTTTTCAAGATGAGTCCCATGTAATGCTTTAATGTTCTAACATAGCAATGCATCTGGCAGGCGAGGAAGAACCGTCGAGGCCTTGTCAAGTGCGTTCCCATACTAACACCAATGTACTTAGGGGTAGCTCCTGAACTTTTGGAAAAAAAACTAAATTTAACTTATACTATTTAATTTAAGATGACATAGCCATGGAAGGGGTAGCTGCTCGTTGACTTTTGAAAAAATAAATAAAATAAGCTAGTATTATGTTATTTTATTTAAAATGGCATAACTATAGGGCAAGGGGTAGCTGTCTCGTAACTAAAATAAATGTACAAATGGACATAAAAAAGTGAGATGTCACACGAACTTGGCCCTTTAAAAAAATTTGGAGGGGGCATGCCCCGTACTCTTAAAATCTAAAATATTTTGTAACATCCGATCATTATCCACAAATCCGTCAATAATTACTAACATTATCAATCAACCACCCCTTACTCTTGAAACCTGACTCCGCCATTGAGTGCCTTGTACACAGGCGGAGCCAAGTGGGGCCGGGGGGCATGTGCCCCCCTAAACTTTTGAAAAAAAAAGAAAAAAATATTTTTTTTTTAATATATGTATATATGGCTATGCATGGAGAGCGAATTGCAATTGAACTCCGGAGAGTTGCACCCACACAGGCCAACACAACAGTCCTTCGTCCAAGCTTGGAGCTGCCGACGCCAGGCCAAGAGCTGGAAGTTGACGAGGTTTTAACTTTTAGTGCGGGTCATGCTGAAAAGATTTTTAGGTAATTTGTGAGCATTTAAAGCCTCGTGCCATAGTTTTTTTCCTGAGTCCTCACCCGAGGGAGAGGAACAAAATCGTTTTTGGGGTCCCCAGTCATTACTTAGTCCTTTAATGCCAATAGTTGTCTACACGTGAGATTGCACGGAAACTCATTTAGATTGTCTCTATTCTACCCATCTCTTAGTTTTGGGTAATTTTCATACAATCAGACTAAACCATGAGCCTCAATTTGTTACTTTTGACCATCAATTCTAAGGCTTGTTTGTGTGAGGGATGGTTGAAAGAGTAACAGCATCACCAAAAGGCTTGAGGACATGAATTTCCAAGAGGCGCTTTTTTGGGATGTAGATGTGTTTAAGGGAAATGATCTCTTGAATTGACCCCAAAAGTGTGATTTGGGAGTGGGGGAGCATATTAATTCACGCGGATCTCATTATTGAGTTAAAAAAATATTATTAATTTAAATTATAATTCACAATTTTTTTTTATAAAGCTACAAATTTTGAAAGGGAAAAATAGTTTTATAGGCAAACTTAGAGTGGATGGAGGATGAAAGTCAGTCATGTTCTATCAGGATTTGTACAGGGAAAGACAACGGTGGGGACCGAAATTGGATAGGCTAGCTTTTGATGGATTGTGAGATGAGCAAAGAGACAGGTTAGAGAGACCATTGATGAAGAAGAGGTGTGGAATGCTATTACAGGTATGAGAGGAGGTAAAGCTCATGATCCTTCCGCTTGAATTTTATAAATCTTGTTAGGACACTGTGGGAAGGATTTCATGGATGTGCTTGGTATGAGAAAAATAGTTTTGACAAGGTTCTGAAGAGCACATTTGTCCACTAAAATAAAATGAGTTAATAGTTCAGAAACTAGGACAAGCAGGAGTCCATAATCTGAAATGGATTAGACCCCATTTTAGATTATGAAATCATGCTTTCAACTGCCCTAATTTATGTACTAAAACTTAAATGATCTAAAATCATTTAAGTGGACAGCCAAACAGGTCCTAATAAACTTGGCTCATTTGTTGAACAGGGAGGAAAGTGACAAAACCATTTAGGATGATTAATAGTCTTGAACCCCTTTTCAAGTTGTCCATAGTCCATACATTCTCTCTCTCTCTCTCTCTCTCACACACACACACACACACACACTTTAGCCCAAAGAAAAACAAAAAAAATGGATTGAAAGCTCTCACCATGGTCCATGTCATGTTCTTAAAGAGGCCTCCTTTTCCCACCAAAGGTGGTCCACAACAGCCTGTGTGTATAGTGTAGTAGACTCCTAAGTGGTGTGCTGAAAAGGGTACTGTCTCTATGTCATAAA
This sequence comes from Tetracentron sinense, assembly GCA_015143295.1. NCBI lineage: Eukaryota > Viridiplantae > Streptophyta > Magnoliopsida > Trochodendrales > Trochodendraceae > Tetracentron > Tetracentron sinense. The sequence goes on from CM026560.1 coordinate 35,027,299, forward strand.
AAATAAAAACAAAATAAAAAAGAAAGAAAAAGAAAGAACGAGAAGGTTCACTTTAAAGAAATTTAAAGCCTTTCGTCTTCATGTTTAAACTTTAATGAAAAGCAAGGATCTGGAATGTGTAACAATTTGAGATTAAATAGCTACAGAGTGAAAATTCATGTCCACAATGGTAAAGTTGTGGTTGTAACTGTTTGTTAGAGTTAACAGTATTTGAATTAAATAATCCTGTATTCAATCTTTATTAAGTGAAATAGAACAATACTATTCAGTGTACAGAATATGAATTTGATATTGATTCAATATATATTCTGTTCATGTAATAATAAATAAAAACTACAGAATAGAATGAACTCACTGGTTTAGGAACTGAAAAGCAATAGATCAAGTCGAGTAGTAACTCTCTCCTTAAGACAGATTTCGTCCCTCACACTGGTGCTTTTGATATACGGACGTCTGCCTCCCAGGATAAATTGATCTTTACACAAACAGAAGAAGCACAGCAATCTGTTTGTCCAACGAACCAGAAATTATGCTATATCTCTCTCTTGGATAACACAGACTCATGAATATGCAGAAGGAATGCAGAGGCTAGGAAGTAGAAGAAGGAATTTTCTTATTAAGAATATGTACCAGAAAAGCCTTAAATAGTAGGCAAAGGAGACTGTCCAGAATGGTCATGTCTCTTGGGTTTCAAATTTAAATCCAACAGACATGACTGTTGGATTAAAAGAGCTGTTGGAATAACTGTATAAGTTGAAACGGGCTCTGGCCCAGCAAAACAAAAAATAAATATAGGGGCCAGGCTTAAGGCCCACTAGAACCAAAGCAAGCCAGCCAGTCGGCCGGACCCGGACACGGGTCGGGGCGGCGGCGCGCGCGTGTTGGTTCCACCTTGGAGCAAGTGCTCACTCCTTCGCAAAATTTGGGTGCCCCAAGGGCCCACCCTTTACTCCAAGGTAATGGTATTTAAACCACACTATAGTTTCAATAGTTTTCCAATGTGGGACTATTAAACTACACCATTCTTCAACTTATAATTTATGTTCAAGTGGCCCACTTTGAGATGAATTTCTCATTCACCACTTCACTGTTTTGGACAAGTGAATACACTACGTTGATCTCCTCATGGAGGAGAACATGAATCCACTTGGACCCGCCTCATAACCCTTGTGGGTCCCACTTTTATTTTGGGTCAAAGTTTGTAAAAAACTGTTTTCCCAGATTTTCCAAAACAGAATTTTTCCAACAGTAACTGTTATTGTAATTGCGGTAGTTGAATTGCATTTGACATTGTACCGATATCCAGCGATAAAACGATTAGGATTGATAATCTCAGTGTCGGTATTGTTTGTTTTCTGTTCAAGAAATTAATGTTAACCATTGACAGTTTGAAATTTGCTCTCCAGAGCAGCTCATATGAGTGGTACCAGAGTATAGCCTTTTAACTCCTTCCTTCATGACTAAAGCTATGGATAAGATTCATCCATAAAATTCATTTAATTGGTGGGACAAAACGAAAGAAGAAAAATGAAAGACATGGAAATGATTTCTCACTCAGATTAAACATTTTAGCCGTAGCGCTGGATCAAACTTGCGACTTCATGGTTGCAGTGAGAATGTCAGTGAATTGAGCTATGGACTTGAGCCCAGTCGGGGACTAAGCAGCATTTGGATCAGCCATGATATAGGAAGTGAGAATAACATATGTACTACGCATTTGCCTCCATAGCCTTGTTTAAGCCTATAGAGACTCATTTTCCTTTAAATACCTTAACCCACTTGACCTTAGCAATGGTTTCACTTTCTCTTCCCATCGTTTAAGCTGGTCTGAATTCTGAACCCTGCGTTCTCAGCAGTCAGCATCAGCGACATTGTACCTGTAGAAAAAAGTAACAAAAAATAGCAAAGATTCACATATAGATTTACGTGGTTTGGCAAAGTACCTACGTCCACGACTGCAGAGAGATCCTTTCAGTAATTTCATATGAAAAACGGGTTTTAATTCTTTTAGCTCTCCTTTTTCTGCTATATATTATGTACAACGACCTAAAATCACGAAATTGCCAATATGTAATCTGCAGATAACAGTCTGAGTAATAACTGTCCAAACTCCAAATTAACTATCAACCAGAATACCAGGCACAATTATAATAATACCAAATTCTAAGATAAGCTCTAAATAGTTGTATTGTTTGTATGGCCCAGATTGCTTCCAATTTTCCCGAGCATTTGGTTGAGAAATCTTCTTGTCATTGACAGTGTTTATGGGCTCACCATTGCCATCATCGGTAGGTCGATTGGCTTGATTAGGAATAGTTTGATAGCTTATTTTGATGAAAGTATGAATTACGCAAACATATAGAAAGAGTAATGGGGTGCTACTATAAGTAAGAAATGGATTCCAAGTACATGTTTATAGAGCTAATTAGCATAGTCACAAGTCGGGGTTCGGGAATAATTCGGCAAGGGTCAAGTACGGAAAAATCGGGAAAATACGAGAAAACTTCCGGGAAAAAACGGAGAAAAAATTTATAATTATAAAAATTAGTAATGATGCTAATTAATATATCTAATAATTTGGTGAGATAATATACATAAAGAGTAACTATAATCAACAATAATAAGATCATAACATCATTTTAACATCAAATTCATTCTATCAAGGTATTAAATTTCATTAAAACATCAATTATCAAGATTTAACAAAAAGACTAAAATACGTATATTAATAAAATCACTTATTTATATTCATAAATCCCTTCATCAATATCTGTATAATCTTCATTTCCCAAAAAATTTCAAGCTTATCTGTTTTTTTCCGTATTATTCGTTTTAAACGTGTTTTTTTTTTTTTTTTTTCATATTATTCGTTTTAAACAAGTTTAAAACTATAATACGTGTTTAATTCAAAAAACGGGTTTTAAACACTGTTTTCTACGGTAGAGTATTAATGCGTGTTTTTTTTCAAAAAAACGCAGTTTTTTGTGACTATGCTAATTAGGCAATAATTGGGATGAAGAGAAATGAGTGCTGCATGGATGGACTGACTCGATGGGTTTTGGGTTGACCCACTTGGGATGGGCTTGGGCAAGCTTGAATATATATAAAAGGGCCCACTAAATAAATGGGCCATACTTGGGGTTCCTTAAGACTTCTGTGTTTACAAGTTGAAGCCTATCCCAAAATCATTTGTGGGCTGAACTTAAAAAAGGCAGCCTGTATATCAGAGGCCCTGCACGCCCAGACAGTGATAAGCCCATGATAACTATGGTGCAGTCCACTCCTTCCATTATGCTAAAGGCTAAAGCAATGCTTGTGCAAATTCAAAATGTTGTTCAGATGATTCTACCCTAAAGTAGGTGCTTGGATCAGCGATTCGATCATAAGAACACCAAAACTGAGCTAAGAAAACAGATATGAAACAGATAAAACTTCTACTTGAATGTCAAATTGAATTGTTGGGTAATTTTAATGAAAAGCTAGCTATATAGGTGACGGGATTCAGATCCTGAATGGAAAAGTGCTAAAATTTTAGCCACAATGGAGCGGCAACAATCTTCTAAATGTGTCTGGCTTCTATAACATGCACTATCTATTCTGCATTACTGGAAATAAGATTTGTAATTTAAGCGACAGTATCTCAGCATCTTCTTACCAGTCTTGGTGCTTGTGGAAGCATGATTATGAAAGGCGATTTAATATTCAAGTAATGCATCTCATTAGGAAAATGCCCTGAAAATAACAGTAGACATCATAAACCAGTATGATGCTAGAATTTGAGCATTGCTCAGCTCTTCAATGTAGAATGTACTGCAATAAGAATTTGTTGCTTTTGTGAGATTTTCTAATTTGATGAATAGGGTAGGCTTAGATCAATGCCAATTTTTTCACTAAAACAGAGAGAGCATGTTCTTTACTAGCATCATGCACAAGGTATAGTACAAAGCCACTCCACATTCACTAATCTCAATCAACTACTAATACTTTCTCTAATCCTGTAACATGGTCGCTACCTCATGGGGTGTTTTACATTCTATAGACTTCCATTTCTTGCAGAAACTTGAGTTCCATGTGAGTCTTCATATTTAATGAAAGTAAATTTATGTAACTGAGTTTGTTTTAGAGAATATAAATTATTTGGCAGAAATTTGATAGACAAGACGTCATCAACCTAAGGTCAACATATTTGCTTAATATTGTAGTTGCAGTCGATGTTGGTTGATCCGGGTGTGAGAACCTATAATGGAGATGACAAATAGACATTAATCATATTGTATGCAATGGAATAACAGTTGCTGTATGACCTAGGAGAGAAGCTCCCCAGAGTGCTGAATCCATAACTCTATTATTAAATTTCATTTACTAGTCTTACATGTAAGATTGATTAGAGGCCTTCCTAGCATCTTTTTAGAATTGGGAGTAAAGTACTGAAAAATATAAATTTTATATACAGATTTGTGTAATCTCAAACAAAATTCAGCTGGTCAAAAGGATCCAAATCCAAGCTTGAGATTCTAGTCTGCAATAGAATTTATTTCTTTATGATTTTAGGGAGTGTTTTGATGCATGGTTATGCTATCAAGACCTCGAGAAAGCCATTTTTGTTTAGTTCAATGGGAGAAGCACAGACCCATAATGCATCCCAAGTATTTTGGCTTGCGACCGCTCCATTGATGGTAGCGGAACCAAGATAAACTCGCACCACCTTGGGTAGCATGTCCTGGTAGTTGTGGTGAAAAAGACCCTTAATGTGAGAATCTGCAGGACCATTGAAAGAAAGTGTGAGATGAACTGTGTGAATCCTACCCACTTGCTATATTGTCTTGCCATGATTTTTCTAATATGGTGCTTTGGCATCTAAAGCAAAAACATCTGAGTTTATATAAATATTCTGCAGTTACAAAGAATAAAAGTTCTGAGTTCATATAAATGTTCTTTAGCAACAAGAGTCCAAGTCCTCTATCTAGAGACTGTTAAGAGTCATCACCAAACTCTAACTTATCCATAAGATAAGTAGAGCCTTGAGTGGATATGGTTAAAATAGTTTATCTTAGTAGGAGTCTTTTATAGTTATCTTTTAGATAAGGTTAAAATAGTTTATCTTAGTAGGAGTCTTTTATAGTTATCTTTTAGATAAGGTTAAAATAGTGTTTATCTTGATAAGAGTCTTTTATAGTTATCTTTTAGGAGTCTTTATCTTTATCTTTACCTTATCTTATCTTATCTTTAAGTGTTTTGATTTCTATATATAGAGAGAGGTGAAAACGTGAGAGTGGTGGTGTGGCTGTTTTTGTTCATTCACTTTATCAATAAAGCCTTTTTGTCTTCTTCTCTCTTCTCTATTGTGAAACTTTGTTGCTTGATATTTATGCTTTGTACTTTAGAGAAAGTGCATAGTATTTTGGCGGATACATATTCAACAAGTGGTATCAGAGCTTGGTTCAGGGAACGGGCGTGAAGACCTCAAAACGGTGAGTCTGAAGATCTCATCAAATACCTTGTATTCGCCAACTCAGATCAATGGAGCATGCAAATTCTGTAAGCGGTATAGAGAAGTTGAACAATACTAACTATGAGTATTGGAGATCCTGTTTGGAATCGTATTTACAGGGCCAAGATCTTTGGGAGGTGATGAATGGCGAAGATATTATCGCACCACCCAAAACTGAAGAGAATGCTGAGAAATTAAGGAAGTGGAAGATAAGGGCAGACAAAGCTTTGTTCGTGTTGAAAGCTACAATTCAGAAAGAATTGCTCGAACATATTCGAGAGGCCAAGTCTCCGAATGAAGCGTGGGATGCGATATCCACACTTTTCACCAGATCTAATGATGCAAGGTTGCAATTGCTAGAGAATGAGATTAGTTCGGTATCTCAAGGAAGCATGTCGATTTCTCAATACTTTATGAAAGTAAAAGGAATCTGTCTTGAGATATCGCAACTTGATGAGGAGTCAAAAATTAGAGATGCTCGTATGAGAATGATTATCATTCGAGGTCTAAAGCCTGAGTACCATGGGTTTATGACAGCAATTCATGGATGGCCGACTCAACCAACACTCTTGGAGCTTGAAAGCCTTCTAGCAAACCAGGAGAGTCTAGCAAAGCAGATGGCTGGTCTTTCTACGAATGAGAAAGAAGAAGCCTTGTACACTGGTAAAAGTAAAAGGTCTTTTAATGACAGGAGAAAACAAAAGAATTCGAAGTATCAATCGAACTCGAATTCAAGGAAGAGCGAGGATAGTTTCAAGGAACGTGATTCTCAGGATCCTAGAACCAGAACGTGCTATAATTGCGGCAAGCCAGGTCACTTTGCCAGAAATTGTCGAGCACCCAAGAAGAAGAAAGATGAAGGGAATGCAGCAACTTCAGAAGACCTACCACAGAAAATTGATGGTGAGGAAGAGGAGTGGAGTGCTTATTTGTCTATCACTGAAGAACAATCCGACGCACTCGGATTGACTACTATAGTTACCATGCCTACGAGCAATAATAATCGAATAGACTATTCTACTGATTGGATAGTTGATTCAGGTTGCTCAAATCACATGACTGGAGATGATCAAAAGTTTCTTTCAAAGAAATAATATAATGGCCAACGAGTAGTAGTGACAGCAAATAATGCGAGACTGCCAATCACTCATGTAGGCAGTGCTGTATGTGTACCAAAAGGAAGTGATGATTCAACAATGCTTCAAGGTGTATTCCATGTCCCAATGATGAAGAAGAACCTGGTGTCTATTTCTCAATTGGCGACATCTGGAAACACTGTAGTGTTCGGACCCGATGATGTGAAGATCTACAAAGAGATGCAGATCGAAGGTACTCCCATCATGCAAGGCAAAAGAATTGAATCTGTCTATGTTATGTCAGCTGAGGCTGCTTATGTAGACAAGACTTGAAAGAGTGAAACAGCTGATTTGTGGCATGCTCGGCTTGCTCATGTTGGATTTGTCAAGTTAAAGGCTATGATGAAGAAGAACATGTTGAAAGGGCTTCCTGATTTGGAGATCCGAGATGATTCAGTATGTGCAGGATGTCAGTATGGCAAGGCACATCAGCTTCCCTATACTGAGTCGAAGTTTCAAGCCAAGAAACCTCTTGAATTGGTGCATTCAGATGTGTTCGGTCCAGTGAAAGATGTTTCACTTGGAGGTATGAAATACATGCTCACATTCATCGACGATTACTCTCGATATACTTGGATTTAATTCCTAAAGGAGAAAGGGGAAGTACTCAATAAATTCAAGGATCTTAAGAGTAAGGTGAAAAAAGAGCTTGGACATAAGATAACATGTCTAAGATCGGACAACGGGGGAGAGTATACTTCAGAAGAGTTCAACAAGTATCTACAAGAGCATGGTATCCGAAGACAACTGACTTGTCCCTATACGCCACAACAGAATGGGGTCTCGGAGAGGAAGAATAGGCATCTAGCCGAGACATGCAAGAGCCTGTTACATTCGAAAAATGTGTCAGCTCGTTTTTGGGCTGAATGCATGATGACTGCAAATCATGTTATTAATCGCCTACCACAACCAAAGCTCGAGTACCTTTCACCATTCCAGAAGCTGTACGAGATGAAGGCTACAGTAAGTCACTTTCGAGTATTTGGTTGTGTATGTTACGTATTTGTGCCTAACCATCTTCGTAGCAAATTTGATAAGAAGCTATCCGATGTATCTTTGTGGGATACGATTCGGAAAGGAAAGGTTGGAAGTGTATTGATCCAACTTCAGATCGAGTACATGTGTCGAGAAACGTTGTGTTCGATGAGTCATCATCATGGTGGTCAGTCGATCATGTCGATCTTCCAGTTGATCAAAAGTTTGAAGAGGAACTAGAAGAGGAGACTTCCAATCAGAAGACACTTGAACCAATTGTACAGGTTGATAAGGATGTGTCACAGATGACATCTGATAAGTGCTTAATTATTCTCATTTAAATAAGCATTATCATACTTCTTTGGTTTATATCTTCATTTTTACACGTAAAGTGGTGTATTTTCTCCTCACCATTGCGTTGTCCTCTTTCTCTTAATTTTCATGATACATTTGCATGTATTTATACATGTCTTGGAAAGCCGCATGCAAAATATTTTTAAGAGAGACTTATTACGTGTATTTATTTTTTGTAGGAATCCTAACCACAGATTACTCTCGGGATTCAAGAAGTCCAAAGTTTCAAATAGCCCATGTTCAACTCAAAGATCTAAAGGAGTTAGAGCCCAAAGTGCAAAGCCCAAGCCAAAAGTCCAAGAAGCCAAGTCTCAAGTCAAAGAGTCAAAGCCCAAGAGCAAAGCCCAAGACCAAGTATAGAAAGATTCTACAACATGGCTGGAGAATCTTAGGAAGATATGGATTAATATGATTTTGGCATAAAAATGGTGGAATTCTCTTGAATTAGAAAGAAGAAGTGTGCTATATTGATGTTTCTATTTCAGAAGAAAGGAGAAAGCCTATTTTGGTCACAAGAACTCTTTATTTTGGGTGGATTTTAGAATTCAAGTAAGGAGCTTAATGGAGGTCAACTAAATCTACAAGAAAGGCAAGAAATTTCGTGGATGGCTAGAGGAGTGCTATTATTTAGCAACCAATCTCAAACAAAGAAGGAGGATTTCCCGGATTCCCGCCTAATCTGGACAGTACTTACTAATTTGGACATAACTTTTGACTCAAAATTCGGATTAAGGCAAGGTTTGTTGTTTTGGAAAGAAGACTTAAAGGGGAACAAAATTGTATTTCACAAAGATCCCCTAATTCGGACGTTTAAGGGGTCAAACCATGTCATCAAGAGGAAGGAAGTGCAATTTTGGTTGGAATTTTGGAATTAGAAGTTTCTCTTTTGTTTTTCTTTCCCTTCTCTTCTTCCCTTTAGTCTATATAAACCTAAAGTGAGAGACTTTTGAGGCTCTCTGATCTTTTCTCATTCTCTTTTCTCTCTTCTTCTTTTAGTTTTTTTTGGAGTTATTTTATTGTAGTGTTTGGAAAACCATTAAGGAGGATGACAACTCCAAACATGGTTGGCTAAACACCCTTCTAAGGTTAGGGATTTGAAACCTTTTTCCAATTTATGTGGATGATGTGGATGGTTTGATTATTTATTTTAATTGAATAATTTTCTTAGTTTGGTTAATTGTTCCTCTCTATATGTTCTTTGATTTCATATGATCGAATGATATATGGAATGCTTGGATCCCCTGTGAGTTGGATACAAAGTGATTTTTTATTTCTCTAATTATTCAATTGAATTTAATGGTTAGTGGTTTTATCGTATAATTTTCCATCTAGATTAAATTATTATTTAATTCTAGATGTGTTTTCATCTAAATCTAAGCATAAGGAGGGATAGGTGGATTTTCCTGAAACCTTAGACCTCTTTTTCATTGCTTCACAGTAACAGTGATTTTTGCTCCATTCTCATTGAGTGGAAAACTGATTTTAAATCTCTTTTTTCTCTAGATTTCGTTTCCTTAATTCTTGTTGCACAATAGTCAATCCCTGTGGATTCGACCCTGTGCTCACCAGATACATCAACTGTGTCACTTGTGCACTTGCAAGTATATTATTTTTACTCTTGATTTTATGTCCATTAATTTGGATTAAATTAAGTTGTAACAACATCTAGTGCAAGCCCTTGGAAAACTGGAACTTATCAACAAACTGTTATAGAAGAAAATCGGCCCTCACAGCTTGAAGAGCCTGAACAAGAAGATGAGCATGTCTTAAGGAGGTCACAACGAGTACCAAAGCCAAATCCAAAGTATGCAACTGAAAATGCGAAACTGAAGAATGTGAATGCAGATCTAGCGCAAGTAATGATTGGCAAAGATTTGGTGATTGAAGAACCAAAGTCATTTGAAGAAGCTCGAGGAGTTCCTGAATGGGAGGAAGCTATGGCAGATGAGATTCAAGCCTTAAAGCAGAATGAGACTTGGAATCTAATGCCAAAACCAGATGATGTAAAACCTATTTCTTGCAAATGGGTATATAAGATCAAGACCCGAGCAGATGGTTCAGTGGAGCGATTCAAGGCTCGATTAGTTGCCCGGGGTTTTTCACAACAGTATGGAATAGATTATGATGAGACTTTCAGTCCTGTGGCTAAGATAACAACAGTACGAGTTCTGATTGCTATCGCTGCTAGCAAGGATTGGAGGTTGTGGCAAATGGATGTGAAGAATGCATTTCTTCATGGTGAAATAGATCGAGAAATCTATATGGAGCAACCCAAGGGATTTGAAAATCTTCATTATCCTCAATATGTTTGCAAATTGAGAAAGGCTCTATATGGGTTGAAGCAGGCTTCGAGAGCATGGTATGGAAAGATTGCTGAGTTTCTCACAATCAGTGGTTATATTCTAGCCCCAACTGATTCAAGTTTGTTTGTAAAATTTATAGCAGACAAAGTTGCAGTTGTGTTAGTCTATGTTGATGATTTGATTATTACTGGAGATGATCTAGAAGAAATTAAAAGAATCCGCATGAATCTTGGAATTCGATTTCACATGAAGGAACTTGGAGAGCTGAAACACTTTCTCGGACTTGAGATAGATCGAAATAAATATGGAATATTTTTATGTCAACAAAAATATTCCAGTGACCTGTTGAAGCGGTTTGGAATGTTTGATTGCAAACCGATGGCTACACCGATGGATGTCAACACTAAAGCTCGTATAGATGAAGTTGAAGAACTTGAAGATTCTTGCATGTACAGGCAGTTAGTGGGAAGTTTGATCTACTTAACTCTAACTCGTCCTGATATCTCTTAAGCAGTAGGGGTCATGAGCAGATTTATGCATAGTCCAAGAAAGCCACATCTTGAGATTGTTCGAAGAATTCTAAGATAAGTAAAAGGAACAATGGATCATGGTGTTTGGTATGGAAGAGCTGTCGAATGCAAAATTGTAGGATACTGTGATGCAGACTACGCAGGTGATCTCTCGACTCGAAGATCAACTACAGGCTATATGTTTAGTCTTGGTTCGGGTGCTATTTCTTGGTGCAGCAAAAGACAACCAACCGTGTCTTTGTCAACAACGGAAGCAGAATATCGGGCTGCAACTATGGCAGCACAAGAAAGTGCGTGGTTAATGCAGTTAATGTTTGATTTGCATCAAACCACAAATTATGAGATCAGATTATATTGCGACAATGAAAGCGCAATTCGACTGGCAGAAAATCCAGTATTTCACGCTAGAACGAAGCATGTTGAAGTTCATCATCATTTTATTAGAGAAAAAGTGCTTCGAGGAGAAATTGATCTTATGCCAGTTAATACAAATGAGCAATTGGCGGACATATTCACGAAAGGGCTTTGTTCATCAAAATTCACAAAGTTCAGAGATGCACTTGGCGTCATTAGTAGAGATTTGGCGTTGAGGAGGAGTGTTAAGAGTCATCACCAAACTCTAACTTATCCATAAGATAAGTAGAGCCTTGAGTGGATATGGTTAAAATAGTTTATCTTAGTAGGAGTCTGTTATAGTTATCTTTTAGATAAGGTTAAAATAGTTTATCTTAGTAGGAGTCTTTTATAGTTATCTTTTAGATAAGGTTAAAATAGTGTTTATCTTGATAAGAGTCTTTTATAGTTATCTTTTAGGAGTCTTTATCTTTACCTTACCTTATCTTATCTTTAAGTGTTTTGATTTCTATATATAGAGAGAGGTGAAAACGTGAGAGTGGTGGTGTGGCTGTTTTTGTTTATTCACTTTATCAATAAAGCCTTTTTGTCTTCTTCTCTCTTCTCTATTGTGAAACTTTGTTGCTTGATATTTATGCTTTGTACTTTAGAGAAAGTGCATAGTATTTTGGCGGATACATATTCAACAGAGACTACTGTACTTTCATTAATACATAGTGGTGAAGTTTCTCAAAATTCCCTTTAAAAACCTTGTGCATGTCACAGAGTTCTTGTTATCTTTCTTCCCAATTTTCATGTTCTTCTGTTATATCTACCTTATCAAGAGCAAGTGCAGTGAGAGAATCGAAACCATTGAAATCATTAGGAGGTCTCGAGATGCAATAACTCAAAAACAAGTGCTTCAAGGAGGAAGTTCTTCAGTGGGCAAACTGCCAATAAGAAAAGAGTAAGGTTCGTCAAGTGGGTTGGCATTAATTTTCTCCGACAATTCAAGATGAAGCTTTTCAGCCTTTGTCATAATGGTGAAATAGATTTACAGGTAAAGATTACAAGCATACTTGTTTCCCAAGTGGAAACTAATGTTCAATGTCTTTAATTTCGAACCCAGTTGAAGATCCAAGATTTGATCAACAATTCCTACAAACTTAGATTATCTTTCTCCCCAACTTCAGACTTCTGCAATATAATTTCTCCCCAGCACATTATCAGAATCAAAGTTAAGGTTGGAGAATGATGTAATCCAAATGTACCTCCATCTTCTTGACAATATACTAGTTTGTGGTTTGTACCGCCTCTCACCACGCCAACGACGATATAATGAAACCAATCACCCCATCTGGCAATTCACTAATGCGATTCTTCTCTATTTGTGCAATCTCCTTATTCATTTAAGAACTTCAATTAGAATTTATCATTAAAAAAATCTTTTTATTAGATTACAAGAAAAGAAAATCATCATAAAAAAAAAAAATCAAATATCTCAACTGTTTAGTAGAGATGAAACCTTATTTACCTTAGAATTGGTGATCTAGGAGATGGATGGCTTTCTTTTGGAGAAAAAATTCCCCATGAAATTGATTGTGCTTCTTCTCAATAACCAATATTTGCATTATAACTTAAGCTATTCAGCAAATAATAAAAAAAAGATTAACAAACTGAGAAGGGTATACAAACTGATATTTCTACTCCTAGAGAAAGTAGCAATAGCAATTCCTCCTCCCCATGTTTTTCTCAATTTGTATGCATGATTGTGAGGGAGAAAGAGATTTGAATTTGTATTTCTTAAAACCAGGTAGAGGTGGTTATAATTGAATCTTTTGATCATGGGTTGTATTCCGATTGTATAAGGATATTAGTATCTTAATGGAAACGAATGTGAGAGAGAGAGACGAGAGACACAGAGACTTTAGGAAGAATATCTAATATTTCTCGCATTCGTATTGTAACGTAATCAAGGACTAGGAATCTAGAGGTAATATGAACTTTTTTATATGCCTTAACGCTGGATTTGGCTCCGCAATAGTAGCTTTGAAATTTATGATAACTTTTGTGGCTTCCACCTATTTTCGTTAAAGAGTAGCGCCACTGTGACCTCCTCCAACTGCAATGTATACTTGCCATACAGGAGTGTTGTCACCAAGTTCTCATATGAATCCAGAAGTGATGTAAGAATTATCATGGCCTTATCTTCTTCATCCACCTTGACATCAACTTTCTGTAGTTGATTCAAGATCCAGTTGAATACATTCATGTGCTCCATGAGATTTGCATCCTCCACCATTTTCAAGGTACTCAACTTCCTTTTCAGATATAACATGTTGGAAAGACTCTTTTTTATACAGAGCTTTTCCAATTTCTTTTAGAGTTTTGGTGCCGATTTCTTATTCATAACGCTATGCATCACGTTATCTGCAAGATAAAGGCGTATTGTGCTGAATACCTTCGCCTCAATATCTTCCCAATCTACATCAGACATCTTTTTAGGTTTACCGGACTCTCCCTTCAACGCTCTTATGAGACCCTGTTGAACAAGGATGTCTTTTACACTCCTTTGCCACAGATTGAAACTCCATTTTCCATCAAACTTCTTGAAAGAAAAGAGCCCAAAATTTTTCATCGCCAATGAAAATAATTAACCTGGAGTTTTGATACCATGTGTTAGAGAATAATATACCCGAAGGAAAAGATAAACAAGTCCACACCAAATAGAAAACAAGAGATATACGTGGTTCGGCAATAACCTATCTACGTTCAGGGGTCAAGATCCGATTACTTCTTTCTTATTCAGAGAAACCTTAAGAAACTAGTAATATATCACTTTCTTCTCGAATTAAAACCAAAGCCAAACCCAGAGCCCCTTGTACACCCCACTCAAGTCAACTTCTTAATGAACCTAAAGAATAATTCCTATCTATCTTCCCTTTTACCTTTCCCAAGCCCTAGTATGCTTAAACCCTTTCTATTATCTCCCACTTTTTAATTCCTTGCAAACCCTAGACCTACAAGCACCTATTTATAGGCCTAAACAAGAATCCTAGACAAATAGAAACAATCCCTATTGAAATAGGAGTTTCCAAGTGAAACTCAGACTCCAGCCCACCTAAGACTGCTCGAGCGGTGTCCAGCTCCACCCGAGCGGAATGCTCTAGAGGACTCTGCATAGATTTCCAGCAAAACAGCTCGAGCGACGCCCAGCTCCGCCCGAGCGGTGCCTCCGGGAAAAACCTAATTCGAGTCAATTCCTCACACAATAAGCCCAGGATAACTATGGTGCAGTCCACTCCTTCCATAATGCTATAGGCTAAAGCATTGCATATGCAAAGATTCAAAATGTTGTTTAGATGATCCTACCCTAAAGTAGATGCTTGGATCAGTGATTCGATCATAAGAACACCAATATGAAAGAGATAAAACTTCTACCCAAATGTCAAATTGAATTGTTGGACAATTCTATTGAAAAGCTAGCTATATAGGTGATGGAATTCGGATACTGTATGTAAAAGTGCTAATATTTGAGCCACAATGGAGCGGCGACAATCTTTAAATGTGTTTGGCCTCCATAACATGCACTATCTATTCTGCATTACTAGAAATATGCTTTGCAATTTAAGTCACAGTATCTCCGGAGTCTTCTTACCAGTCTTGGTGCTTGTGGAAGCAATGATTATCAAAGGCAATTTAATATTCAACTAATGCATCTCATTAGGAGAATGCCCTGAAAATAAAAATGGCCATCATAAATTTGTATGATGCTAGAATTTGAGCACTGCTCAGCTCTTCAATAGAATGTACTACAATAGGAATTTGTTGCTTCTGTGAGATTTTCTAATTTGACGACTAGGGTAGGCTTAGATCAATGCCAAAATTATCATTCTTTACTAGCATCATGCACAAGGTATATTACAAAGCCACTCCACAATCACTAATCTCAAGAAACTACTAATGCTTTCTCTAATCCTATAACATGGGCGCTGCCTCACAGGGGATGTTTTACGTTCTAAAGACTTCCATTTCTTGCAGAAACTTGAGTTCCATGTGAGTCTTCATATTTAACGAAAGTAAATTTAAGTATCTGAGTTAGTTTTAGTGAACAGAAATTATTTTGCAGATATTTGATAGACAAGACTCCGTCAACCTAAGGAATCACCAAGGGTTGGAAGTTATTAGGAATATATTTTGATTTCAACATATTTGCTTAATATTGTAGTTGCAGTCAATGTTGGTTGACCCGGGTGTGAGAACCTATAATGGAGATGACAAATAGACGTTAATCATTGGATGCAATTGAATAGCAGTTGCTGTATAACCTAGGAGAGAAGCTCTCCCAGAGCGTCGAATCGATAATTCTATTATTAAATTTCATTTATTATTGTCTCTTACATGTAAGATTGATTAGAGGCCTTCCTAGCACCTTTCTAGAATTGGGAGTAAAGTACTAAAAAATATAAAATTTATAGACGAATTTGTGTAATCTCAAGCAAAATTTGGCTGGTCGAAAGGATCCAATTGCAAGCTTGAGATTCTAGTCCGCAATAAAATTTATTTCTTAACGACTTTATGGAGTGTTTTGATGCATGGTTATGCTATCAAGACCTCGAGAATGCCATTTTTGTTTAGTTCAGTGGGCGAAGAGCAGACCTGCATAGTGCATCCCAAGTATTTTGGCTTGCGGCCACTCCATCGAAAGTAGTGGAGCCAAGATATACTCGCACCACCTTGGGTATCATGTACTCATAGTCGTGTCCATAATGACCCTTAAAGTGAGCATCTGCAGTACCATTGAAAGAAAGTGTGAGATGAACTGTGTGAATCCTACCCACTTGCTATGTTGTCATGCCATGTTTTTTTTTTCTTTTCTAATATGGTGCTTTGGCATCTGAAGCATAAACTTCTAAGTTTATAAAAAAATTATGCGGTTACAAAGCGTAAAAGTTCTGAGTTTATATAAATGTTCTTTAGTTACAAGATTCCAATTTCCAAGTCTTCTATCCAGAGACTGTTTATTAGCTACTGTACTTCCATTAATACAAAGTGGTGAAGTTTCTAAGAATTCCCTTTAAAAGCCTTGTCCACAGAGATCTCGTTATCCTTCTCCCAATTTTCATATTTAAATAAATGAATGTTTTATGGCCAAAATGTTGGGATATATTTTTTCCTAAACAATTCCAGAAATCTATGAACAAAACTCTACTAGATTATTAGGATTGCAAAGTACGACGAGAATTATCCTTAACCCAATGTTTGGTTGCCAAGAAAATATGTAAAAAGATGGAAAAGAAAAGAAAATTGGACAAACCATAATTAAAAATTGTATTAGAAATCAAAATTTTTCTTTTCTTTTCCATGTTTTCTCCTATTTTCTCGACAACTAAACATAGCATAAAGGAAATCATAAGCTTTTATTGCCGACTAACTTATTGTAAGTAAATGAATAAAAAATCATAAAATTGTTAGTTGGACACCAGAGGTTGCTTCTCTTCCTCCTGAAAGGAAATCATAAGCTTTTATTGCTTACTATCTTATTATGTAAATGAATAAAAAATCATAAAATTGTTAGTTGGACGCCAGAGGATGCTTCGCTTTGGAGATGCTTATGTAATCCATGTCTTTGTTCTTCATTCATCGAGTGTCGCTGATCGTGAAGGCCCTCCCACTTGCCATCTCCAAGATAATGTGTGACGTATGGATCAATCAACATTGACTCAAGCACGACAGAATTGTTAAGAACGTAAATTGCTATTTCAATTTGCTCCCAGTAACCGCCAAAATTACGCAACTCAACAGACTTGAGGTTATGGTGGGGAAAATCAGAAGGTCTCTTTCTTTGAATATTTCCATCATATTTTATGTGGGCTAGCTGCAAAGATAAATGCACTCCGTTAAGTTTCTGTAAATCTCAATTTATTTAAATTTCTATTCATAAATTTAGACCTGGATTTGGAGTTCCTGCAAGGAAGGGGAGACCTTCAAGAAGGAATTCAGCCATAGTAGAAATTCTTGTTCTGGCGCACCAACTAACATCACTAACCGATTGAGTTTAGTGTACATTGGTAAGCTTTTTGGTGAAATTTGTGGCTGCAACACCAAAAAGAGAGCAAGAACATATCACAAGCTGTTAAAATTCAACAAAGGATACAGTAGAGGAAATTTATATAAACTGAGAAAAAAAGAAATAATTCGCACCGGAACAAATCGTGTGTTAATCATTACACACAGAGTCTCAAGTTGAAGAAGATAGGCCGGAAGTGTGATGCGGGCCAAGGCAACATAGTGGGAAGCGTAGATGTTTGTAATATTGAGCATTACGTTTATTAGTCATGGAAATTCCCAAAAATTGAACCTTACCATGTTTCCCATGTACTCAAATTTGGTGAGATTAACTGCACAAATCCCAATCTCCATCATTTCAGAAAGGTAATGAATTCTCAAGTACTTTAGTTGGAGAGAAGGACCAACAATCTTCAAATTAACAATATGTTTGCAACTTCCTAGACACAGCGATTCAAGAAGTGAACAACTCCGCAAGACATTCGCTACATGTTCTTCTGTTATATCTACCTTATCAAGAGCAAGTGTAGTGAGAGAATCAAAACCATTGAAATCACTAGGAGGTCTGAAGATGCAATAACTTAATAACAAGTGCTTCAAGGAGGAAGTTCTTCCGCGAGCAAAAAGCCAGTAAGGAAAAGTGTAAGATTCGTCAAATGGGTCAGCATTAATTTTTTCAGACAATTCAAGATGAAGCTTTTCAGCCTTTGCCGTAATAGCAAAACTGACCCACAGGTAAAGATTACAAGCATACCTGTTTCCCAAATGGAAACTAATGTTCAATGTCTTTAATTTCGAACCTGGTTGAAACTCCAAGATTTGATCAACAATTCCTACAAACTTAGATGATCTTTCTCCCCAACTTGGAACTTCTGCAATATAATTTCTCCCCAGCACATTATCAGAATCAAAGTTGAGGTTGGAGAATGATGTAATCCAAATGTACCTCCATCTTCTGGACAATATACTAGTTTGTACCGCCTCTCGCCACCCCAACGACGATATAATGTAACCAATCACCTCCACTGGCAATTCACTAATGCAATCCTTCTCGATTTGTGCAATCTCCTTATCAATTTAAGAACGTCAATTAGAATTTATTATTAAAAAAATATATATATATTTATTTACTTAGCCTATACCAGTTTTTATTAGATTACAAGAAAAGAAAATCATCATAAAGGATTTTTACAAAAAAATCGAATATCTCAACTGTTTAGTAGAGATGAAACTTTACTTACCTTAGAATCGGTGATGTGGGAGATGGATGGATTTCTTTTGCAGAAAAAATTCCCCATGATATTGATTGTGCTTCTTCTCAATAACCAACATTTGCATTATAACTTAAGCTATTCAGCAAGTCATAAAAAAAAAGGTTCACAAACTGAGAAGGGTATGTAGATAAACTGATATTTCTAGTCCTAGAAGAAAGTAGCAATTGCAATTCCTCCTCCTCCACCTGTTCTTCTTAATTTGAATATATGTTTGTGAGGGAGAAAGAGATTTGAATATTTTGATCATGGGTTGTATTCCGATTGTGAGATAGAGAGATTATAGGAAGAATATCTAATATTTCTGGGATTCGTAGGACTAGGACTCTAGGAGGGTGGTATAGGCATTTTAAAAGTGACGGGTAGGTTTGTAATTTACATAACTTTTGTGGGTTTTTCTGGGGTATTGTGAAAGACATTTTCATTCTAGATTATAAGAACAGACCACATATATCCACTGGTGTTTAGGGTTTTTTGGGTTGGAGTCCGTTGAATTGATCGAATCTGAGGTAAGATTTAAAGGTTTTTAGATCGCTCGAGTGTTTTGGATTTTTGTCATTCTATCTCTCTCTCTCTCTCTCTGATGATAATTCTCTCCATGCTTTTGCTTTGATTGCTGTTTTTTTTTCACAGCAATGCAATTTTTGCTTCTGGGTTTTGTTCTCAAGAAAATCTTTGCAGGTTTTTGGGTTATTGGGTTTGCTTGAATGAGTGTTTTTTTATTCACAGCAATGATTGGGTTCGTGATTTAATGGGAGAATTCCAATACTATGTATCTTACTTACTTGGATTCGCAATTATGATTCAAAACTTGCAAAGTGGGTATCTTGTTGTGTGATCTTATCAGAAATTATCGTTATAGTTATCATTTATCTGGATCAAGAGGCAAGAGTTTGGGAAGAGAGGGGATGATGGAATCTCAGAGTTCAATTTAATTAGAAGTTCCACATCTACGGAACTTAAAAAATCCAAAAATTTTGGAGGAAGTTGAAAAATCCATATTTGTAGAACTTTTGCACTCTGGAATAATATAGTTTTAGACATCAAGTAAAATTAGGCATGAAACAATGAAACTTCTAGACTTTAAAAGTTCCACCAAAAGAAGGGAGCCTTAGTGATCTTGCTCAGAAGTAGTGCTTATAGATTGAGGAACATAATTTTTGCACATATCCTTGCCTACCTATGCTAATTCCCCTATGCGGGTTACTGGGTTTCTTGTATTTTTTCTTTAAACTAGTGGATTGCTTTTTTATTATTGGTTCATCGACATTCATGATTCTATTAAGTAGTTGTGACAATTGTATCAAAACTATTCTATTATTCTTGCAATCATGGTGTGTGGTATTCTATTAATTAGCTTTTTACTTAAGCATTTGAACTTTCCCAATGTATGGTTTGCTCTGGCTTGTGCTATGTTCTTGTTCTGGAATGAAGGTGGTTTCTTCGTGATTTCGTAATTTAAGGTAATGGGGAAGGGGAAGGACTCGAAACCGAAAGAGTCGGGAGGAAAGGGCAAGGGAAAGCAGGCAGGTGGTGGAGCTGATGAGAATTCTTCAAAGGGTAAAGGAAAATCTGGAAAGGCAGCAGATGGGCTCGGTACCTGCACATATGTCAAAGGTTTTTCCTGTCCCTTGAAAGGATTAGGACTCTTATGTCTTTTTTTTAGCGCAATTTTGCAACACACCATAATTACAAAATTGCCATCGGATTGTGTAAAAAGGGGAGCTCCGCTCAACGTGGTAAAGCATAGCTCCTCTTTGTATTTGAACTGTTTTTTTTTGCCTGTGTTGCTTTTTGTTTAAAAAATATGGATGTATTATTATTATGATTATTACAAATAAAATGTGGAATCAGTTGTTGCTGGTGAGGAGCAAAGAATAATTGGAATTGAAGGTCCAAAGCTCTGCCACAACTACAAGCCTCCACACAAGCAAAAATGTTGTGATACAAAAACCTCAAGTGGATAAATAAATATATTAATCTACGACACCATCCATTTTAATTTATATGGGCCTCCTTCTGAGCATTTATTGACACTCCTAAGAAGAATTAAAAGTACTGGTTGGTATTGTTACAAGGTTCGCCACTGATAACCTTCCATTATTATATATCTCGGATATTATGTGACCTTATTTCCAAACCGCGCTTATTCTGGCCTTTGGATATTGTTTCAGCAAGGCATATCTTATGTGAGAAGCAAGGTAAAATCAATGAAGCATACAAGAAGCTGGAAGATGGTTGGCTGAGCAATGGAGACAAGGTTCCTCCAGCTGAGTTTGCAAAGGTAAACTTCCTGGGGTATAATCTGTCAAGCACTGAACTCTCTTTAACACATTTAGTTTGAATGATACAGTTTATTATATACCTCGATTTCTCAAAGATCTCAGTTTGGTGCCTTGAAACTCAGAAAATTAGAATGCTACATGAAGTTTTTAAACTTAAAGAACAGTTCAGTGTCAATTGAGTTTCCAGTTGACATGTACTCTAGCACTTGTTGAATTTGAGCTGAGCTTCACATTTGCAGGTCTTGGGAAAAACCTGAATATTCATGATTTACAAGCTTTATATCACGGGCATGTATAAGATGATAGCTGAACTAGTAAGATCTTTAGGGGGGAAATATCTCAATGGTGCTTTCCTTGCTAAAATCTCATCCGCTTTTTTCTTACAGGTAGCTTCGGAATATTCGGAGTGTCCGTCAGGGAAGAAGGGTGGGGACCTTGGATGGTTTCCTCGAGGAAAGATGGCAGGCCCATTCCAAGATGTTGCCTTCAGCACGCTTGTTGGAGCTACCAGCGCACCATTTAAATCAACGTATGTGATCGATCTTTTGATCCTTATTTCATTTAGAATTACCAGTTGACATGGTTGGGTTATTTTTGGACACATTTGAGATAGTATCATGTAGTTTATTTTGAAAGCAAATGGATATTGCTCAAAAAGAAAATTTTCTGTTACCTTTTCATTTAGTTTCATAATGATATATACCAGATGTGTAGCTTTGATGTAGTTGTGCTTTTCTAGGTTTTAGATTCTAGTTACCGTATCTTTAGCTCGGACTAGCTAACAATTTCTTGCTTTGTGGAAAATGATGCAGACATGGGTACCACATCATTTTGTCTGAAGGGAGGAAGAACTGATGGAACCTGCAATTCAATCGCCCAAAGTCCCAGATAGTGGCCACAGAAAAGCCTCATAGTTATCTGTCTAAACAGTTGTCCCATAAATTATGGACATAATGTTTGAAATACAGCTGGTTGGAGAAGGTTTAACTCCTCTCAAGAAAGAGTTTCTTTGGTTACATATCAGGAAAGATCTCTCCAGTGTTCAATATTTTAAGATAATGGCCTTTTAGACTAGAGGTTTTTTTTCCTATTAAGTGTTTTCACTCTCTCTCTCTGGCCAAGGATTGAATTCAAATTCTAACCATTGCAACAAAAGTCACCATCTAGTTAATCTACTGGTTCAAATACCTCCAGTATTGGCCCCTTCACTGAATCAATGATACGCTTAAGTGGGATGCGAATGGCACTTGATGTTGGTGTTCTGGTTTGTAGGGAGGTTAGTAATGGTGAGTGGTCTCCGTCTTACCACCCTCATCAGAGGGTCACAACATGCCATCTGACTTATAGGCCGCAGGTGTTTTGATTAATAAGGAGCCATGGCCCATGGGACGGGAAGGTTGAGTTGATGCTTTCTTCTCCTCTCCCTACTTTCTATGTTGGGATGCAAAATGTGGAAACATCACCCCTTTCTTCCCATGGAAACTTCATAAGTAAAGAACTACATGGCACACCTTGCATAACATCTCAGCTGCCCTGCCAGTTAGACTGATCCTTTGTTTCTTTTCTAAGCGAAGCAATAATTATCAGAGTTGGACCTAAATAAGTAACGTTATGCTTGCAAAGTAAAGGGCTTAAATTGGTATCACTAGATTGTATAATTTATCATCAAAATTCATTTAATATGCACTTGGTGTTAAATTGTTAATACTTCAATATAAAAAAAAAAAAAACAATTATTTTATTCCCCAAAGTTCCCAGGAAGCAAGATCAACACCCTAAGAAAAATTTGGCTGAGCCCAGGTGAACATAAATGGCTGAACAATGTCCAAGAGTCTCGGACTCTGGGTCCAAGAGGCATCAGACAACTCCACAACTGAACTGTAAGGCCAATTTGAGTTGGTTACCGCCCTCTCCATCTGTCCTGCATCTCAGCCGCTCTCTCTTCTTTCATCTTCTGCACAATTTCAAGCATTTTGGGATTGCTGAAACGTTCACGAACATACTTCCTCTCCTCGGCTTGTATCTCCTTGATAGCACTTGGATATGGATTTGGAGGAAGTTTCTTCCCTTGGAGACGTGCAATTTGCTTCAACCGGATGTATGCCTTCTTCTTGGCTTTCTTCTCTGTCCGATATTCCATCTACATGCCGGGACAAGAAAAATGAAATTCGTAAAAGAACGAAACATATGGTTGTGGGAAAGAAGCTGTTTCAAGATTATGGAATACACACATCAGCTACAGCCATGGCCTCCTCTTCACTCACTCCCTGCTCTTTTAAATCCAGCACTCGCCAACCAAAAACACGAGATGGAGGAGGATCAAAACCAGAAATCCTGTTCCAACATTAAGAAGAGATGAATTAACATTCAATTTAGATATTATGATTTCAAAGAGACTTTTCTTCTCTCCACAAAGACCATCACAATATACTAAACCTCGAATAAATTAATAAAATGACGGTTTCTACCACCTCTATACATGGCTTTCTTCAACAACCAGAGTATATGGATGAATTAATTCACCAACATTTATTTGGCTAGTAGTATTAAGACAAAAAAAAAAGGGTAAAGCTATGCCTTTCATTAGATTCATACAATTTTGAAATCCAAGCAGTTTCTAGAATAGAAATGAATAAGCATAAATGTGATTCACTTTTAGGTCAAAGTAGTCGCACAATTGAGTATGTATATGTGTCCAAACAACTTCAAGCATTTTGGGATTGCATGTGTATACCCTTAATGAGTATATGCATGTGTATATGTGAGTATGTATATGTGTCCAAACAACTTCAAGCATTTTGGGATTGCATGTGTATACCCTTAATGAGTATATGCATGTGTATATGCGCATATACACAACCAAAAGTTTTGGTTAACTGAGGCAAAGTCTAGTGAAGAACATTCAATATCAAATCTCAAACAACTTCTAACATTACACTGCTTTTATTTGCAGTTAAGACTAAGACTATAAATATTTAACCCTCAAGTCACCTTGTCAGAGTATTACCAGAACTTCCAAATCCTCTCCCTAGAAGCCAAAAGATAAATCTAACTTGTATACCACCAGAAACCATGAACAACTCAGCCATTCTGTTTCTGAATTGATCACGTAATACTGATAGAAAGAAAAGCTTATTACCATGATTTTAGTGCCGCATGTTATCCAGCTCAATGATTTTGTAAAATTCATGAATATACTAGTAAGCCCTCAAATAAGAAACCCGATAAAGTAAGAAAGCATGTTGGAAGGATTTCTTAGATATTTACTACAAAAAATGAAATATTAACACAGACAACGAAAAGCAGTACACACAGAAAATACACATGGAATAAAGCAATACTTGATAGCATCTTCATGTTTAGAATCTGGATGCTTCTGATAGAATTTCTTTATATAGATATCCTCAGGGAGACTGATCCTCTCAACTTTTCCATCAGTACGAGGAAATGTCACAGGCGGGGCCCTGGGTGTCACAATCAAATATAAGTACAAGCAAAGTTCTCATGTTATAATAATACAACAAATATTCACCTCCAGTACTCAGATTAATGAAAGAAAACAATTTGTCTTCAGGAGCACCTTCAACGATTGGCTCAGCTCAAGCACCAGACATTACAAGATAAGACTTTAGTAGAGTTTAATTACACAACAGATCCAATTAAGTTTATAGTCCCTGCATCGAAACCATGTTTATTTTAAGTTGCAAAGTGAATACACGTATACTTGACACATGTTGAGAAGAGGGAACAGGTAATCCCATATTGACAAAGCCTCAGGCTCTCAGTACAACTCTAACAAAGTCTTCCTATATCGATTTAATCTTTGTAAATCAGTCAGTATGCCGTAACGCAATCCAATTATTATTTTTATATATCAAATCCAATACAACCATCTCCAGAGTTCGAAGACATTAAGAAACATGTAGTTAAGCTGGTAAATGTAAGGATATCCAAGTTTCATGGATGAAATAGACAGACAGCATTATCTTCTTTTGGTCAAAAAATTTAATTTTTTAATGCCTTTCTTTCTTCTTTTAATGCCAACCGATTTTCAACGTCAAGGAAAACCTGACAGTAGTGTGGGAGCATTACAGGCAGAAGAAACATATATGGTCTAAGCTACAGAGCAGATTCCTTCATTTAATTTTTGCAAATTGAGATTGGGCAACCGGTAATTCAATAGCTATGGAGCCTCATACTAGTGCAGTTTAGTCTTTCAGTATCAAATCTAGGTCTACTATATCAACTGGTAACCTGATCCCATCTTTCTATATAAATAATACTCTACAACAATTAAAAAACATAACTTAGAGGATTTGACAATAAAAAATGAACTCTGGCACCGAAGTAGCATAGTCAGTCTCAGTGAAAAGAATAAACCTACCCCCCCGGGTGTAGCATAGTGGTCGTGGGATGAACCGTAGACCTGGAGGTCCTACGATCGACTCTGGATGCACACGGATATCTCGTTTGCCTGGAAGGGGGTATTCCTGGGCGGCTCGTGAGGATTAGTGACACCACACGGTTACCAAAAAAAGAATAAACGTTTACTTTTCCCATTTCAATCCCAACTGATTTTCAACATTTAGGAAAACCTGTTAGTGGTGTGTGGACAAGTGATATAGGGGCATTACAGGCAGCAAAAACATGTTACTCTAAGCTGCAAAGCGGATCCCCGCATTTATTTATGCACACTTACAATAGGCAACTGGCAACCCAACACACAGAGCCTTAGTACTAGTGCAATTTACTGATTCTTTATACCAACCAATAATCCAATCATGTCTTTCTATAAACATTTACAAAGCTCAAAGACCTAAGATAAAACTGTAACAATTTTACAACAAAAAATGTTTAGACATTACACTGGCAAAGTTATGGATAAGTAAATAGACATCATTGTCCACTCTATTGACAAAGATTTAATCCTTTTCATAAATTGTTTTCTTCCAATCCCAACTGATTTTCAACAATAAGGAAAACCTATTAAACGTATTAGGCAAAGTAGTGCCGGGGCCTTACAGTCAGCAGAAACACGTTTTGTCTAAGCTGCAAAGAGGCACCCTGCAGTTATTTTTTGTACATTGAAATTGGTAAACCAATAGCCACGCCTAATCTTTATATATCAAATCCAATAAAAACAATTCCAACGCTCAAAAGGATTTTAGTTACAGAGGAAAGATATGAATACCCAAGTTAATGGAAGAGACATCACTGTCCACCATAACAAAAATAAACTTTTTTTTTTCATTTTTCTACTTTTAATTCCCAACAGATCTCAGCATTGAAGAAAAATCATTGAAATTTCTCTTCCAGAAATCCAATAGGAGTTCTAAATTATAATAAAAAGTCATGAAACTGCCAGGATTTTACATTATTTAAACAATTTACGTCTTCTAGTCCTAATCCCAGCCGATTAACATTAATAATTAAAAGACCCGTCTAGGTTTTCTCCTCCCAAAACCACAAAAATCACCTAACACCTCAAATAATCAATGAATGAACAAAAATATCAAGCTTTATGATTTATATTAATTTTCAATAACAAGAAAAAACAACTACAAATCTAAGGTTTCTCTACAAGAACTGTAAGTAAATGTTCTAAGATTCCATTGAATTGATAAACTAAAAAGATTTTTCATCAATACAATCTGTAAATCTTCTTCATAAACCTTAGAATATATTACTGGAATTTCAAAAAATGGTGCTAAGAAATCGATTCCAACCACAAATCCAGACAAGATATGTGGTGAAAGTAGGAGATGAACTCTTCCATGGCTTTGAGCCATAAAGGCTTGGACTTGGCCAGACCCTTGACGAGCTTTCTCGTCCTCGAAAGCAGGTCTCTTCTTCTCTCATGAATGACATGCTTGTCTCCCTCTTCTATTCTCTTCCGTATGTTACAAAGAGAGATATGGGAGGTAGACATTTCTAAAAAAGAGAATATGCAATTATTTTTCGCATGTCAAGAATAGGGAACAGGTAATCCCATATTTACAAAGCCAATGTACAAGTGTAATAAAGTCTTCATATATCAAAGTTAATCTTTGTAGATCAGTCGATATCTCGATATGCAGTAATGCAATCCAATGAATATAACCATCTCCAGAACTTGAAATATTAAGAAAATGCAGTTAAGCAGGTAAATGCAAGTATATCCAAGTTAATGGATGAAATAGATAGACAGCATTATCTTCTTTTGGCCAAAAGATTTAATCTTTTTTTTTTCTTTTAATGCCAACCGATTTTCAACATCAAGGAAAACCTGTCTATAGTGTGGGAGCATTACAGGCAGCAGAAACATGGTCTAAGCTGCAAAACGGATCCCTTCATTTATTTTATGCAAATTGAGATTGGGCAACTGGTAATCCAATAGCTATGGAGCCTCATATTAGTGCAGTTTAGTCTTTACCTTTTACATATCAAATCTAGGTCTTCTATATCAACCAGTAACCTGGTCCCATCTTTCTATATGAAATCTAATATAAACATTTTCTAACATAACTCAGTAGGATTTTACAATAAAAAATAATAAATGAACACTGGCACTGAAGTTAAATCATTGCCAGTCTCAGTGAAAAAATTAACCTTTTCTTTTCCTTTTTCCCTTTCAATCCCAGCTGATTTTCAACATTTAGGTAAGTCTGTTAGTTGTGTGTAGGCAAGTGATATGCCAGCTGATTTTCAACAATTAGGTAAGCATGTTAGTCGTGTGTGGGCAAGTGATATGGGGTCATTACAGGCAGCAAAACATGTTACTCTAAGCTGCAAAGCGGATCCCCACATTTATTTATGCACACTTACAATAGGCAACTGGCAACCCAAGACACAGAGCCATAGTACTAGTGCAATTTAGTACTTCTATTTATCAACCAAGAATCCAATCACGTCTTTCTATAAACATTTACAAAGCTCAAAGACCGAAGATAAAACTGTACCAATTTTACAACAAAAAAATGTTCAGACACTACACTGGCAAAGATATGGGAGAAGTAAATATAGTATAGACATCATTGTCCACCTTATTGACAAAGATTTAATCCTTTTTCCTATATGGTTTTCTTTCAATCCCAACTTATTTTCAACAATAAGGAAAACCTATTAAAAGTATTGAGGCAAAACAGTGCCGCAGCTTTACAGGCAGCAGAAACATGTTTTGTCTAAGCTGCAAAGAGGGAAGGCCACAGTTATTTTTTGCACATTAAGATTGGTGACCCAATAGTCACGTCTAATCTTTCTATATCAAATCCAATTTAAACATTTCCAATAGGACCAACACAAAAGGATTTTAGTTACACTGGTAAAGATATGAATACCCAAGTTAATTGAACACTACTGTCTGCTGTAACATTTTTTTTTTCATTTTTCTACTTTTAATCCCAGTAGATATCAGCATTGAGGAAAAGTCATCCAATAGAAGCTCTAAATTATAGAAAGAAGTCATGAAACTGGCAGGCCTTTCCATTATTCAATCCATTTATGTCTTCGAGTCCCAATCCCAGCTGATTAACGGTAATAATTAAGAGACCCATCTAGGGTTCTCGCCCAGAACCACAAAAAACACCGTAACACCTCAAATAACCCATGAATAAACAAGAATCTCATGCTTTAGAATTTATATTAATTTTCAGTAATGAGAAAACAACTACAAATCTAGGGTTTCTCTACAAGAATCACAACTAAACATTCTAAGACTCGATTGAATCAATAAAACTAATAAGAATTTCATGGATACAATCTATTAATCTTATTCAAAATTTCAGAATATATTACTAGAATTTCATAAACTGGTGCTAAGAAATTGATCTCAACCACAAATCCAGACAAAAGAAAAAAATAAAATGGGAGTAGGGTACAAACTCTTCCATGGCTTTGAGCCATAAAGGTTCGGCCATGGCGAGACCCTTGACAAGCTTTCTCGTCCTCGTAAGCAGGTCTCCTTTCATGAATGACATGCTTGCCTTCGTCTTCTCTTCCGCCTGCTACAAAGAGAGATGTAAGGGTTTCAAATTCCACATTTGCCATTTTATGGGTGGTAGACGATTCTAATGACACTCCCAGCCCTAAACAGAGGGCTCTAGACTTCTCTAAGAAGAAGAAAAAACTTCTTCAAGAGTTACTTTGCAAGAAGTAACTCTTGAAGAAGTCTTGCAAAATCATTCGGAGGGGAAAATAGCATTTGGTTCGCACATGTGAGAAGTAATTTTGAAAACCCAAAAGTCAAAATTTGCATTTGTTTCGCACTTACGAGAAGTAACTTTTGTTGGTTTATATGGGCTATCATGTTGCTATATGATTATTTCCATATACCAACTCTTGTAGAATTTGTGATGTCCATGGATATAAGAGGTGGAAAAACATGTTTTACACCTGATATTCATGATTGAGCGTGTAACCATGTACAATCTAAAATATGGGAGAAAAACGTGTTTTTCAGCTAATATTCATTAATAAGGATCCTGCTATATATTTACAATTATTACACTTGCATCAGTGGGGTGTATAATTCAAAGGCCACTTACCTGTCAGTAGGAATCAGTAGAAACTAGATGTAACAGTAGAACAGTACAACAGAGACCTGGACAATGTGCAATATAGAATGTCATAAACTGAAACTGATTAGTATAGTGTTATTTGGAAGACAGTCAGTTTGTTAGGCTGCTTCTGAACAGGCAGCCTAATAACTGAATGCTTTCCAAAATACAGTCTAGCTCATGGCTTAAAGAAAATGATGAATACAATTGCATCTTATAATGGTTGAAGCAATGATGCTCATAATCATCTTATAGTGGCTGGATCACACACTAGTTTGCATGAATAATTTGATGCATCTAATTAAACCTCTATTTCCTCTGCATATGTACTATACATACATTGCAATGTGTACAAACATCCACAGTCAATTCTCTTTTGCTTGAATATCTTTGCTACAAGTCTCCCTTAAATAATTATACAGCCATTGAATTAACAGGAATTGGAAGTTATCAACTTCAAATTTAAGAGCTAATGTTCAGCTTCAGATGACACCCAAATTTGTGGTTGATGTCTTTTTCTTTCAATTTCCAAACATCTAGCTTAAATGGCGAGAACTGCTTATCAAATATAAATCTTCATTCTTTCACTTAAAACATACCGCTCCTGGTTCAGAAGGTTTTCGTAACCATTGTTGATAATTTTTTATTTAGAAAAGTTATTAAATCGTCTAAGATATAGATCATTCAACAAAATGCCAAGTTGATGATGCGACAGCCCACAGTAGAAAATAATTAAATTAATTATGTTAAAACAATACAGAGTCAAGGATTTTCAGACTAAAACAGAGACAAATTTATAGGGAAAAAAAAAATCAAATGTGCATCGTGTCTCTCTCTCTAGCCAATGAGATCAACACCAGTGCTTGAAATCCCTAACAAAAGAGAATGTTTCATATAGACACCAACATCACCATGTATAATAAGCAAAAGTCCTTTACAAGCTATAAAGACACTCGTACAGTTCATCCAGAAACACAAATCTTTTCAAATGCATCCCTGAACACCAACCCCTAAAATAAGGAGAAATTTCAAGAGAACGCCAACCCCAAATGCAAAAATTAAATATTACACCACCTTTCACTCGCCTAGTTCATAAACCATCAAAACTCTTAAAAAGGGAAACATCTAGAAGCCTAGAACAGACAAATTTGTAACTGAATCAACACCATTTCAAAAGAACAACGTGCATTTAATAATGAAAAAGCATTTCAGTTTTAAATCAATAACACTTTCCAATAAACCCTAAGGCCCTAATCCATTTTCACTAGAGAAAGAGAGGTTTAAACAGTAATCACCCCAACATTTGAATGGACGTCAAACTACTGAACTCAAGAACCCCATCCCAACCTTTGATTGGGTAAACCTACTTTGAATTCCCCTGTTCTCAGCAAAAAGATCTTTCTACTCAAGAACTGGTGCTAGACCAAGATCTTGTTATGGTGCGATCTCGTCAATGATTATTGAAGAAGACCCATGCAGAAGGAAGTATGGTGTTTCATCTACATACATACATCAAGGAATCCTCAAAACCCCAACTCCATCGTCTGAAAATCCTAGGGTTTCGATATTGGAATAAAAAGAAGAGAATGTTGAGGAAGAAGAGAAAGAAGAAAGGAGGAGGAGTACCTGATGTCGGAGCAGAGCAAGAGGAAGATGGAAACGATTGCCTCGTTCAGATCTCGTGTCAAAATAACCTCACGGGTAAGGCTTAGGCTCCGTTTGGAAACTCTACTCTAATATAATCAGCTCTTAAATTTTTCAGAATTTGATCTTTTGATAACCGTCTGAAAAATTCTCCTAATTTGAAGTAGTATGTTTGTTAAAAACCACTTATTCTGAGATTTTAAGAGCTTATTTCAACGGTAACAAACATCATTTATGAAAATATGCAAATACAAGTCATTTTTAAGAGGCCTAGAATGATATGCATCTTTGACCCTCTAAAGTAGGCATTTCTTGACTAAGGACATGCTTTTAGCCTCTACAAATTTCCAACTACTTGCTTTCCCTAATGCTATGTTTGGTTGTTGAGAAAATAGGTGAAAACATGGAAAAGAAAAAAAAAATTGGATTTCTAATACAAGTTTTAGTTGTGTTTTGCCCAATTTTTTTTTATTTTCCATGTTTTCACTTATTTTCTCAGCAACCAAACATAGGGTAAATGAATTAACATTGAAATAATTATATTTGTAATATTATGAATGCATAGTAATGTATAATGAATAATAAAATGTATAAAACATTGACTTCATAGCAAAACATTGCAAACTGTAAGAAGATGCATCACAAGATGCAGCCACAGAAATGAAAAAGGCTGAACAGAGCAAGACAAGCAAGACCTTATGGACATTGTTCCACAAAGTTCCTTCTGTACCCAGTATAGATAATCATATGGAAAATCCCCACTATTTAAGTGTTTATGCTACAGGTGAGAAACAGTGATAATGAGCACAACAGTTTCTTTTCCAAATTAGCAGACTGTGACCCACATACCCATAGTCCCACACACCCCAAATAGGCTCACTGATGCTCATGCTGACCTTGTAATGAATCTAGAATGCTGCTACACCGTTTCAAACTTTGAATTTGTTAATTGTTTGGGTGGAAACTGGAAAGTTCTATACGAAATTTATAATGGTGGGTCCATTAGATTCACCCAGCCATTATCAAACACTCTTATAATTCTTTGAAAATATATTTTTTTTTAAATCACCCAGATTCAATGAAATTTATTCAGAAATCCTGATTCAATCGGAATAAATTGAAAATAAATTAAACAAGAAGAAGAAGAAGGTGGAGGAGGAGAACAGACCTGATGCTGGAGCTTCGACGGTGATGCAGATGGCGCCCTTCGACGGCGATGGAGAACTCCACAGCAAGCTCGAGTGATCGCCAAAGAAGGACAACGGTGATTTTTAGGTTTTATTTCAGCTGGTTTGGGATTTATATCAAGGGATACATTTGGTATTAAAACAATTATGTAAGGATAAAATGATCCGAAAAGCAGCGACATTTTTTGACACCGAACCCTACTTTTTTTACCCAAATAAAAAAAAAGTAGCTCCTTCCTCAATTTTTTAAAGAGTTTTTCTATTTCTAAAGTTTCTAGAGGTCTACTAATAAGCACATTTTTTTTTTTTTTTTTTTGGGTAAACTCAATCATACCATAAGGCAAAGACAAGGGAATACTGTGCACCACCCAAGAAAACACACACACCACATGCAAACTCTCACACACACACACCACATACATTATCAAAACACTCTTTAAACCATAAGCTCTAGTACGAAGAAAATAGCTTTTTAAAAAAAGTTGCCAAACGCTACCTTATTTTAATTCCCGTATAAAGGCTTATTTTTAAGCCGAACCAAATGACCAAACGGGCATCATACTACTGGTATTTCCTTTACTATGTTTTAGCATCATCCAATCCACTGTCTTCCATCCAAGGTTGACAAGGAAAGCCTCTTCTTAATCACACCACAGTTAAGGGGGTGTCAAAAGGGAAACATGGCAACATCAGGGATGATAACCGGATTTGGCAGAGCAATTCGTTTCATTAGCATATAATTCAACAAAGGAACCGAGTCCTCTACTGCGATAACCGGATTTTCTAAATCCGGTTATGCTCGTTGAGGTTGCTATTTACCCCTTTTGACACCCTTTAACTGTGATTAAGGTTCACCCAATATTTTTAATATTTTTTTGAAAACCAGAGATGGGTGGGTGAACTATAGAGGTAGGTGACTCTTAACCACAGTTAAGGGTGTCAAAAGAAACACCTGGTGACCACGTGCCTAATCGGATTTGCCAGATTTGGTTCCTTCAACAAATTATGTCTATACAGATCCTTTAAGTAAATTTGAAAACAAAAATGTGCTTTCAAATTTGCAAATTTTCTTTAATGCATTCATAACAAAAATAGAAATAAAAATCCTATAAAAAAACCTCTACTGTCGAAATCAAGAATCCAATCCAATCCATCAATAGCTACATTCAGTTCCATAAGCTTTGCTCCTCATAATCTGCGTCCTCTCTTATCTTCTCTTAACCAAGGTAAGTACTATGTTCCTTCCAGAAGAAAAAAGTACTACGTTCCTTATCTTGCTATCGTTTTGTGCTTCTGTAATTTTAGTATACTTAGAATTATCACTTTCAGCAATGCATATAGGCCGTTAGATCAGCATTCCGACACCTTGATGGATTTAT
Source organism: Tetracentron sinense (assembly GCA_015143295.1). NCBI lineage: Eukaryota > Viridiplantae > Streptophyta > Magnoliopsida > Trochodendrales > Trochodendraceae > Tetracentron > Tetracentron sinense. The sequence continues at coordinate 35,060,790 of CM026560.1, forward strand.
AAACGACCCAATTACAACCGGTTCTTCGAACCAAAAAAAATACAACCGGTTATGGAATGGCATGATATTTTAAAGTTACTAGTTACAGATCCTAGTGTATAACCATTACTTTTATATTAAAACTTTCAAGAATTTGTTTTCTTTAGAAATATATACAATTATTGGATTAACTCTCTCCAATTGTACAGTTGTATGTATCAATGTTTTCATAACTGGGCCTCCAACCCATAGGTTCACCAGTTCAACTGATCCGATTGAACTGTGTTACCTTTTCTCTTTAAAAATATATATTTTTATTTTATCTGCCTGATTCTTATTGTTTGCTGATTTTTTAGATCTCTGGTTGAATTGGCTAGTTCTTTTGGTTTTATGTTTCAAGGCCCCTTTCAAAAAGGGGCCGTTTGATTTGAATGGTTTTTGGGACCGCAGACTTGATCGGTTCCGATTTTAATAATTCAATAGGTTGGTCTAGTCCAATAATGAAAACTCTAGAATATAGGTTTAGAGAGCCATCATGTAATACCAACAATAATTGACATTATCAATCGTCACATTCCAACTCATGAGAATAAATCATATACCACTCACACGGGAGATAAGCACACAATTATTATATTTTCTCGTTACTTAAATGCAGGATGGTTCTATAAAAATTTTACGGATTTTATTACTTGGATGAATCGGTAGCGGTAGCATTGAAACCCTTTCGAAGTGGAGGAAGATGGACATTGGAGGTGAGAAATTACAAATTGATCCCTGCATCAGGGGTTCTTGTGGCAAGGCGGCGGTTGTGTTGGGATTCAAGAATAATAATGTTAAAACAAAACAAGATTATTCAAATCCTGAATCTAGACCATGCAATCAACTTTTCTAGAATTCATAATCAAAAGGGGACACAGATTAAAAGAGATGATCTCATACCTTTCGCTGGAATTTCCCTATTCCCTTCACGGTGTGATGCTGTGTTTCTTGGCGCTTGAGAGGAATGAGAGAGTCTTCTCTTTTCTCCTTAGGTCTGATTCAATGGGGCTTCCAATTGACGTAAGAGAAAAGAGGGACCCCCTCTTTTCTTTATATACCCTTGGAACCCTACCCATCATAAGATCCAAAGGTTAAGAGGGATCACACCAAAGATCTAACGGTCGCCAACCTTGACCATGTTGTTAGCTTTAATAACACTTAAAGAGTCCCTGTTTGATCACATCTCTTTAGTGGGACCCATTATCCTTAACATTCTCTATTAACAGCAATACAATCCGAGTTTTGAAAACTAAGGATTGCGCCAGACCACATGGGTTTTTATTTAATAAGAAAAACCCTAACAATCTCCCACTTGGTCCAAGCAATCCTTAAATAAAATAAAATGACTTTTCAGATTGAACAACCTTAAAAAAAAACATGAGTGGCCACTCTTTTAATTTTGAAAAACATTGCTGTCGAGAATTAAGTGTTCTTTAACTGTCACTTTGATTCAAAAACACCACTAACGGTGATCATGGAAGCATTTAGCATCTACTAGTGTTCATTTACTATGATACAAGCCACTCCATGGTCAAACAGCTAGTAATACTAATGTTTCAAAGCGGTTCTTTATGGTGGCAAGGTATGGTGTGATATGGACTATACACAACCTTATGTGATCAAAATGTATACGTCCAAAAATTGTCCACGCTACATGCATTTAAGCATATGCATGTCATTCCGATACTTTACGGCAACCGCCATGTGAAGTCCATCACCTTGTATCCAGAATGAAGGCCTCAAACATGGTGCCCAACCATGTTCAGCCCAAGCAACTTGAGAGCTTTGTGCGAGGCTCTCGGGCAAACCTGACATCAATGACATCCGTCATGTGAAATCCATCACTTGATGTCTTTACCTTTTGCACGTGCAGTTCAATTACATGACTATAATCAAATGATGCATCAATTATTTAATTTGCATAACCATAACATATCAATATCTGAGAGTGTAAAACAATGACATGTATATCATATAAATGTCTGAAATATAAACAATGAACAATACTCACTAAATAAAAGAATCAAACGATTCTAAAAGGTTCCATAATAGTGACAAGTTCCTTAAAAAATTTCAGATGGAGAGTTCTTTACTTAACATGTTTATAATCCAAATATTCAACAACACATAATCTGATGAGAATTTCGAACTATCTTGAAATCAAGCAAAATCAGAGTCTGAATAACTTTTAAATTTCTAGTTCGATATATCTCTTGTTAACCAAACTGAAATCCTATGAGATAACTCCAACATCTAGAAATATGATTTCTGGTAATCTTGATATCCAAAATATAACTTAAAAACCTGCTCCCACTGACCTTAACATATGTCCATCAATCCAAGTAGATTACTACTTTAAGTTTATCATCCAAATTGTCACAAGAGTCACAATTACCTAGAGAAAATCTAATAAAATTAACAAACATACACAACAAGAATGATATAAAATATAAGTCTAAGGTCAGCTAATAAAGATCATCCACTAATATATTACTACCAACTGTCTGAAAAATATGTCTGATGGAGAGTGTACTCCCCTCAATGATAAAATTAAACTGTATCAAATCCAATAATATCTCGCCTAAACAACGGCACAATGAAAATAACATCTAATAGTAAAAACCAGAAACAAAGTCTAATACTAATCAGCAAGTTCCAACAGCCTCTAATACTGTTGGTGTAGAGTTCTTCAAAAATCAGCAGCTCATCAGCCTTGGCGCTTCGCCGATGAATGAACTCCTTTGTTCTTCCTGCACCAATCCTTATATTTGAAACAGTTTCTTTTCATGTGACCTTTCCCTTTGCAGAAGAAACACTCAATCTCCTCTGATTCCTCAGTATTATCATTTCTCTGAAATTGATGTCCCGAACTCTGTCCTAAATTATGACCTGAACTCTGTCCTGAATTTTGTCATTGCCAGAAATTCTGTGAATTAGATTTCTTAAACCCTTTATTCTTAAAATTCTTCTTACTACCAGAATTCACAGCCAAGTTCGCATACTCAGCTTTCCCACGCTTCAAGCGCTCTTCCTCACTAACACACACAGCTATCAGTTCATGCAGATCCCACTTCCTATCCTGTGCACTGTAATTAACCTTAAAAGCATCAAATGATTCAGGAAGTGAGGCTACAGCCAAATGCACCATGAGGTCATCCTCAATTGTCAACCCAAGCTCTCTAAGAGAGATAATTAACTTAGATATCTTCAAGATGTGCTCCCGAACATTTCCAGCACCATCATACTTCAATGAAATCAGCTGAGTCAAACAACTGTACTGACGAGACCTAACAGATCCCATAAATTGTTTCTTGATAGTCTCAAGAAGAACCTTAGCTGTATCAGCAGCAGGAATACCACCTCTGATGGTTTCTTGAACAGAAGCCCTAATGATCATCATGGCCATCCTATTGGCCTTCTCCCATTTCGAATACAAAGACTTATCTGAATCTGAAGACTCAGCAGTGGGAGTAACCGGCTTTTCCTCCAGTAGGACAAAGTCGTAATCAAGGCAACCTAGAACTATATCTAGCTACATCTTCCAAGAACTATAGTTTGAACCATTCAGAGGCTCAATCCCAGTCAAATGTTTCTGAACAACAGACCCATCCATATCTGAAAATGTCAATGTTTTACTATGTTATGGTCTGTCTAACAAATTATTGCACAAATTATAATAATTTACTTTATACTTGTCATTACATGACTTTATTTAAGCTTTATGATTTTAATCCGGTCTTGGGGTTAAGCCGGATAGCTAAAGTGGTTTACTTTAAAATTGCTTACTTCCACTTTACGGGACAGGTGGGCGCATCATCTAATCACACCTTTGGGCAAGAGATTTCGACATGCAATTCACCCCCCAATTGGCGACAACAGTCGCGCACAGAACTGATCTATCACGTATTGGATTGATTAGGACACTTCCACACCTTTGGGCAAGAGGGTTATCCTTCTCTCACCGTCACGCACAAATCATTCTGCCCCACTCAGTCTACAAGAAGTCCCTAGACACCTTTGGGCAAGACTAGTTATTCAATGTAGGTGAGTGCAAACTCGCAGTCTAAATGAGATCAAAATCTCAAATTCGAAGGACCATAACCTCCTATAGGACGGTCACCTTTGGGCAAGACAATCTAACCTACTTCAGTTATGCCCATTCGAATCACTGCCTTACAGATCAAACCTAAACCCCATAGGATGATCTAACTTTAATTCCTGATATTAATTTTGGGTAAAAGCATCAAGTTTTTCCTTTATTTAATGTCAAAAACATAGGAAAATAATATTCATGCACTAAAACAGCTCTTTACAGTGCTCAGAAGTCAAAATGGACCCCAAAAACGGAATCAGAACACCCAAAAACCTCAGGGAAGGCCGAACACTCATCCTGGACGTGTCCTGGGGACGTGTCACGCGCAGGGGACACTCCCTGCAAGTGTCACGCGCGTCTCGCGCGCTGGAAGTGCGCCTCACGCGCTGAAATTGGGCTGCACGCGCACGGGTACTGCCTTCCACGCGCGGATTGCATGTCACGCGCGCGCGGTCGAGCCCTCTTACGCGGTCCGGTCTAAGACGCGGCTCGGTCCGGTTCAGTCCTGATCCGGTTCGGCTTATATTCCGGTCCGGGGTTCATGTGAACCGGGTCTGTATAATCGGGTCGGGTTGTGCTCCATGATGATCGGGTCGGGTCAACCCATTCGGATTCGGTTTGGGTCAGAACCTATGGATCGGGTGTTGGTTCGGGTTACAGGGTCGGGTTGACCCTCGTAAAACCTATCTTCTCAACCCGGAAACAGTTTTTTTATTTTTATTTTTTATTTTTTATTTCCAAACGGAATCACTCGGATTTATTCAACTTCAAAAATTAATTCGGAAACACAAAAATTGATTATCAAATCCGAAAATCAATTTCTTTATCTTATTTACCTTTACCTTTAAATTTCTATTTCTCAATTTCCTTTAATCCGAATCACAAGAAAATTGATTATTTAAATCCGAAAATAAAACCCTACTTAGATTTGATTATTAAGAAAAATTAATCACAAGGTCAACCCTGTGCTCTGATACCAATTGTTGGGATTCAAGAATAATAATGTTAAAACAAAACAAGATTATTCAAATCCTGAATCTAGACCATGTAATCAACTTTTCTAGAATTCATAATCAAAAGGGGACACAGATTAAAAGAGATGATCTCATACCTTTCGCTGGAATTTCCCTATTCCCTTCACGGTGTGATGCTGTGTTTCTCGGCGCTTGAGAGGAATGAGAGAGTCTTCTCTTTTCTCCTTAGGTCTGATTCAATGGGGCTTCCAATTGACGTAAGAGAAAAGAGGGACCCCCTCTTTTCTTTATATACCCTTGGAACCCTACCCATCATAAGATCCAAAGGTCAAGAGGGATCACACCAAAGATCTAACGGTCGCCAACCTTGACCATGTTGTTAGCTTTAATAACACTTAAAGAGTCCCTGTTTGATCACATCTCTTTAGTGGGATCCATTATCCTTAACATTCTCTATTGACAGCAATACAATCCGAGTTTTGAAAACTAAGGATTACGCCAGACCACATGGGTTTTTATTTAATAAGAAAAACCCTAACAGGTTGAAGTTGGAGTAAATGACCTGCTCGGCCGGAACTGCTGGTGCTGTCAGACCGAACCATATGATATTTGTTACGACACTAAAACTCTCTGTATGGATAATTGCCTTCATTGATACACCCCAGAACCCTATCACTGTTGTTGTCTCTTATCAACAATTATCTCCCATGCCAGAGAAGCATAATTACGAATAAATATATCAATGAATATTTTCAGTATCACTTGACTCTTTCCATTTACAAAGAGTTTAATGCTTCATGGCATAAAAATGGAGCTACAATTTTTATTCATTGCGGAAGAGAAAATATTTTATAAATTTCGGTTTGAGTAGTAAAGATAAAATGGTGGGAAATGGTACAAACTCTTCCACAACTTTGAGCCATAAAGGCTGCCTTGGGCAGACCCTTGACTAGAGATGTAAGGGGCTGCTCGTACGCTTTTCTGGACTTACGTGGTGTGGTGGAGTGCACCCTCGGGAATAGTCCTGATCCGAAGACCGTTTCCTTTGTTGGGAAGAAAATGAGGACACAAACAAAATCAATGAAACAGAAGAAATCCAAGTGAATGAAAAGAAAAAAAACAAAGGTTGAATTCTAGTTTCTCAGGGTTTGGGACTAGACCGGGTAAAAAACCCTAGTCAAAGGGTACCCGGCCCTTCCAAACCCATCAAAGCCTAGCCCTTCTTCAGCCCTTGGGCCAGGTAGGGCCCAAAACCAAGAAGCCCTTCATCCATAGGGCCAGGCTAGGGCTAACCCCTGCCCGGCCCGCCCTCCCCTCTTTAAGAATATTTTAATTTAAGTTCTTAAATTACTAATATAGCACCCCATTAATGATATTAACATGGGATATATTCATAAATTCATAACCAAACCTCTTTATATACCAATTTTTCTTAAAAGCCATCACAAATTTTTTCACAAGTTCAATATGTTGTATGATTGTATCACCTATTTGAATGATTTTCTTGAACAAAATCTCACTCTCTTCCGGCCCTTTGGCTGAGCCCAGCCCAACCCTAGCCCTAGCCCTTGAGGGCAGGGCTAGGGCCCAATCAACCCCGACACTTGAAAGGCTAGGACTGGGCTAGGGCCTTACTCTTATAGGGAAGGGTAGGGCTAGGGTTGACCTCGGCTCTACCCCTAACCTGCCCTTTGACAACCCTATTTGGGACAACCCAAGTGTCCTAAAAAAAAATGTAATGGTTACCAATTCTACATGTTGTAGAGAGAGAGCAATTGACTACGATCACATCTCCAAAGTAGCATATATCTCAACAAAAGATCTCTTATATATGTCTAATACATAACCTTTTAACCAAGTTTTGAAACAAAAAATATGCCAAGTTTTCAAATCCCGGATGCTGTAACCAAAATTTTAAATTTGCTAATGAAAAAGTTGAAATTTGCTTAATTTCATTAGAGCATGTCCAACGCAGCGCTATTTTGTGTTCTATTGTTATATTATAGCATTGGGATGAAAAAATTGGTCTCCAACGGTAGCTTATGGCAGTGCCAAATTATGGCATATGTTATAATTTGATACACCATTTGACTTATTGACTTTTGTTGGGTATTTACTATTTTGTCTTCCAACGGCTAATTTTTTTTTACCATTTTACCATCTAACGACTATATTTGTTTTTTTTCTTACTATTTTTCCCTCCAGCAGCTATTTTTTTTACCCTCTTATCCTTGGGTTTTTTAAAAATATTAATTATATTTTAAAATATTTTTAGGGGTGAGTGAAACTTAGAGGTGGGTGAATCATAACCATAGTTAAGGGGTATAAAAAGGGACACGTGGTGACCTAAGGGGGTTGTGATTGTGAAAAAATTAAATTGGCACAACCAATTTGACATTGGCCATTGGAACAACCTGTGCCAAATATGACATTTTGGCATTGTAGCTGTGCCAAAATTGGAAATGGCACAGCCAATTTGGCACACAACATGGGAGATGATATTATTACATTACTAAAAAAAAAATTGCCCAATGGATTGGGGTTTGCTCGATATGTTGCTCGAAAAGCTCGACTTGAATATAGTTCACTTGGTTCGAGCTCGAATTGATTTAAACTCAAGTCGCGCTTGACTTGTTTTTTTAAAGAATCATTTTCAAATAAAAATAAAAATAAAAATTATTATTATAATTATAATAATAATAATAATAATTATTATTATTATACTATTTACATATATAGTAATGATATATATGCCAAACTAGTTTTTTGACGCACATACATGAAATTTCTCAGACAAAAATAAACACCCATTTTGATAGTCCTCAGATCACATACCTTTGAACATCCACATTGATCACTTATCATGCTGAGCACTTGCATTCTCTATTTTAATTCTCTTTTTCATACTACAGGAAGTAGGAAATGTGCCATGTGTGGTCGAAAATGGATTAGGAAAGTTTTCGAAGTCTCCAAAAGAAATAGCAAACATTGTTGCTCAGTGGTTAGGCCCAAAATCTGACGAGCTCAAGGCTATGTCCGAGAATGCCTTGAAGCTTGCACGGCCAGATGCAGTGTTCAAGATCGTTCTGGATCTTCACGAGTTGGTAAGTGTACTGGTACGACTTAACCCTCTTTTTTCTTTTTTGATAAGGAGACACTTTAGTTGAAACCAAAAAAAGGGCCAGACAAAAGCCCTTGCCCATGGCTAGGGTCCCCAGTGTCGGGGCCAAGAGAAGGGTGTACATATCTGTTAATGCTTTTGTTAAGGGCCCGTTGAGCAAGATGGTGGGCCAAGGAGTTGGCCTCACTGGGGATAAACTTGAAAACTACATACCCCAAATGTTCTCCAGTTGACGAATGCCATTCATGATAGCTTGGATATCCCAGGATGGATCATTCAAGTGATCTACTAATAATGAGTTATTAGTTAAATATAAACTTTACGGGTCCTTTTAATATCTTTTAATAATGAGTTAAATATTATTTGTCACCCTAAACTTAAAATATCATTACTTAGGGCATGGTTTGAAATATTTTACCAAAAAGGGCATGTATTTAACTATTACTCTGATAGTGTTTGGCTTTTATATGCATAGCTTAAGGGTAAATATGTTAAAAATATGTCATTTTTAATAAATATGTCAAAAGCATGCCCTTTTAGGTAATAAAAATATAATGCATGCCCTTTTAGGTGAAGCAGCAATTAATAATTATTGGTGCTAAGCAACAATCATTCAATGGTTGATAAGGATTAGGGAAAGCCTCTTCTTCATCAAATGAAATAAGAATTGGTCAATCACAAAAGCACCAAGCACGTTTTATATATGATCCAAATTTTAGTCCCACACGCAGACTTCTATACTGTCACCACTAACACTACTTTTTTCTCTGGTAAGGTTGTTGCAACAAGTTTCTCAATCTGTTAAAGTAACAGGTTAAAGAAACGACACGGCATTTTAGTAGCCATCAGATATACCAAAATGGTCGTAGATCAGATGGTGGGGATGATAAGGGTAGGTGATCTCCAACACCTTTGGATGTACAGTACATGATCTGCTAGCTAAAAGCTACAATATCACCAATAAATTATGTCTATTACAGATCCTTTAAGCAAAATAGAAATAAAAATCCTATAAAAAAAATAAAAGGCCTCTGCTGTCGAACTCAAGAATCCATTCCAATCCATCAATGGCTGCCTTCAGTTCCATACGCTTTGCTCTTCTCATAATCTGCCTCCTCTCTGTCTTTTCTCTTAACCAATGTAAGTACTATGTTCCTTATCTTACTATCGTTTTGAATTTTGTGATTCTGAAATTTTATTATACTTAGGATTATCACTTTCAGCAATGCATTTAGGCCGTTAGATTAGCATACCGACTCCCCGACGGATTCATATAACGACCCAATTACAACCAGTTCTATTATAGCTTAAACATTCCAGCTGCTTATGCTCTGAGAAAACTGAAAAGTGCAGTTTCCTAGTCTATAGCCATTACTTTTTCCATTAAAACTTTGGCAACGGATTACCTCTGGTGCACGCCTGAGGCCCAGCCTCGGGCGTCCACTCGTTGTCTGCCATGTAATGAGAAAAATAGGAGAAAAAGGAAGAGAGATCAATGTGGGAGAAGTCAAAAAACAGGAAAAAAAATGAAATGACTTCTCTCCTTTTTAGCACCAAATGCCGGACAATGAGTGGACGCCGGAGGCTGTCGAGCGTGCACGATGCCACCTACTCTCTTGTTGTATAGTTGTATATATTAATGATTTCATAATCGGATCGGACTTCAAACTGGCAGGGTAACTGTTCCCGATTCGATCCAGTTGAACCATGGCCTTTCTCCTAAAAGTGGGCTTCACCTAAAAGGGCATGCCTGTATTTTTATTACCTAAGGGCATGCTTTTGACATATTTACCTGTTAGGAAAGTGTATAAAAGCTAAACCCTAATAAGGGTAGTATTAGGATACATACCATCTTCAGTGAAATGTTTCAAACCATGCTCTAAATCGTAATTTTTTTTTTGTATAGGACGAATGAAACTGTACTTAACTCTAAAAAAATTGCCTTTTTCCTGGCTGATTCTTACTGTTTTCTCGATTTTTTTGGGTTATGTCCGTGATCGAACATGCCGCTTCTCCCAATTATATATTTTAAGGCCAATTTTGAAAAGGAGCCAATTATGGTTTCGGGAACGTAAACCTGACAGGTCCCAATTTCCCCATTTCGACTGGCCGATCCGGTCGGTGATTAAAACACAGGTGTATATTCTCGAAAAATAGTTAAAATACACGGGATTTCCATTTGCAAACCTAAGGTTGATCCTCATTGGATCATGCCCCATTTTAAAATTCTCACCACAGTTGGTGAGTATTTAAGAGAGGAGGCGTGAACCAATGACACCAGCCTTAGGTTTGCAAATAGAGATCCCAGATACGCCATCCATTGCTCCTTGATGCTTTGACACCATTTGAATCTAATGATTTAGTTCTCGACCTACCATCAAGAGTTTTAAATCACTTCCCATTACTATATATTCACATCACTTTCCATTACTATATATTCACGGGTTAGTGGATTAGAAAGCCAGTATTATGAGAATATCAAAGCATTAATGAGAATATCAACCGTCACACTACTACTTACAAGAATAAATCACAAATATTAAATTTTTCTCGTAACCAAACGAGGAAAGTTGTATAAAATTTTAACGAGGAACGTTGTATAAAATTTTCTTCCCTTATTACACTTATTTTCGTGCACCCATTTTTTCTTAACCAAATTGTGATTTAGCTGTATTTGAATTTATTTTCTTGCTTGAATGGATAGGTAGCGGTAGCATAGACAACCTTTCCAAGTGGAGGAAGATGGACATTGGTGGTGAGAAATTACACATTGATCCCTGCATCAGGAGTTATTGTCAGACGGTACCGGTTGAAGTTGGAGCAAATGACCTGATCGGCCGGAACTGCTGGTGCTGTCAGACCGATAAATATCCCATTTATTTCGAAACCAAAACTGATTGTATGAATAATTGCCCTCCCTGGTCTACCCCTTAACCCTATCACTGCTGTTGTCTCTTGCAACAATTATTTTCCATCAAAAGAAAGTAATTACAAATGAATATTTTCAGTATCACTGCTTCTTTCCATTTACAAAGAGTTTAAACACATTGCGGAGCTATGCTTAAGGCGTAAAAGCAGATCTACCCTTTTTACCCATTGGTGCTGAGAATCTTATAAATATAGAGAGAATGTTTTCCAAATTTCGCTTTGAGCCATAAAGATAAAATGGTGCATAAAAGTAGGGTGCGAACTCTTCTGTGGCTTTGAGCCATAAAGGCTCCGCCTTGGCCAGACGCTAACTATCCCTCTTTAAACAAATTTAGAAACTAAATATATGAAAATTTTCAAACCCCAAATGCTCTAATCAAATTTTGAAATATTGCTAATTTTCTTTACTGCATTCATAAAAAAAAATGTTGACATGTGGATTAGGGTTATTGTTGGTAAAAGGGATACCCTTATAGTTGTAAACGAATTGCGTTTTTTTAACCTATCAGTTATATCTTTACTAATGGCACAGGATTCTCTCGAGTTTGAACCTTGCGAGGTGTCTCCTTTGACACCCCTTAACCATGGGTAAGGTTCACCCACCCCTAGGGTTCACCCACTCATCCTTGGCATTTTTTTTTTTATATTTATTATTATTTTTTAAATTAAAAAAACTGTTTTTAGAGTTTTTTTAATATTAAAAAAAGTTTTTAATTTAAAAAAAATTAAAATTAAAAAAAAAAAAACAAAGATGGATGGATGAACCCTAGGGGTGGGTGAACCTTACCATGGTTAAGGGGTGTCAAAGGAGACACGTGGCGACCTCTAGGGGTTCAAACTCTCTCGATTTGAACTCGAGAGGATCCTGAGCCTCACTAATATATCGTTATACATATGAGTTGAATTTTAGTTAATTCCAAAGCTACCCTTATACATAGGTTCAAAATGTTGATTAAATTTTACTTATTTTCAAAACTACCATTTATTTTTAACTTTTATTAATATAGAAAATTTTTAACCAAAAAATATAGGGAATTTAAAAAGTTGATTAAAATATAAAATTAACCTAAAGTTGTCATTTATTAATATAAAAAGTAATTTCATAACTGGACGGATTGTTGAACTAGTAAGGTGACCAATTCTCGGTTCGATCAATCTGTTTGGATTATGTCCTTTTATTATTAAAAAAAAATAATTATTTTCATGGTCATAATGTCCCTAATTTTTTTTTAATTCTCAAAATGCCCTTAAGTTAGGTTTCTATACCTAAAATGCCCTCAATTTTTTTTCTCCTATAGTCAGAATGTCCTGAATATTTGTTAGTTCTCAAAATATCCTTAAGTCAATTTTCTATGCCCAAAATACCCTCATAAAATTTTAAACCCAAAATACTTCTCAAGTTTGCCCATATTTAATTTTGTTTATTTTTACAATGTCTCTCAATTTTCTATACCCAAAATCTTTACTAATATAATGATGATGAACGTGTTCAAAATGTTGATGGGAGTTTTATTAATTCCAAAACTACAATTTTGTTGATTCAAAAGTTGATTGGATTTTTGTTAATTCTAAAATTTCCTTTATACATTATGGGTTCAAAACGTTGACTAAATTTTACTTAATACCAAAACTACCATTTATTTTTAGCTTTTATTAATATAGAAGACTTTTCAGTAAAAATATAGAAAACTTAAAAAGTTGATTGAAATTTAATATAATCCTAAAACTATCCTTTATTAATATATAAAGTAATGTTTTCATAACCGAATCGATGGTCAAACTGGCCGGGTGACCAATTCCCGATTCGATCGGTCCAATTGGATCACGTCCTTTCGTTATTATATATAAATGCCCTTAAGTCAGGTTTTTATTCCTAAAATGCCCTCAATTTTTTCCTATAGTTAGAATGTCCTGAATATTTTTTAGTTTTTAAAATGTCCCTAAGTCAAATTTCTAAATCCAAAATGACCCTCACAAATTTTTTAATTCAAAATGTTCCTCAAATTTGCCCATATTTCATTTTCTTTATTCTTATAATATCCCTCAATTTTTTATATACCAAAAATGCCTTTAAAGTTTTTGGGTTCTCAAAATATCTCTTTGTCATCTTTCTATACTCAACATGTCCCTCACAATTTTTTTACCTAAAATATCCCTCAAGTTTTTATATCTAAAATATTTTTAAATTTGTTTTCCAAAATCCCCCTCACTAGGGTCCCTCTTCCCTAACTCTCTCCCCCTCTCCTCTCTCTCACGTGCTCGCACATGCAACTCTCACTAGTGTTTATAATGAGACTAGATCACAACCATTTGGGATTGAATTCTCTCTATTTCAATCGCACCCACATGTGTCCCTCTTAACCCCTATTAACTGTGGATAAGAGTTACTAATATAATCTTAATCTTTTAAAAAATATTAACCCAAAATTTTAAAAATTCTTAACCAGAATTAAAATATATTTTTTATATTTATCTAAAGACCAAGGTTATAATGTTGAACCCAACGATTAGTAAATCTTAACCAATATTAATAGGGATTAAAAGGGACACGTGTTGACCAATGAGGGTAATTGAGTTGGGAGGACACACATGCGCTTTTCTAGAGTTATAAACGAGATCATATTCAACAGGGCACACGTGCCCTTTTCTACAGTTATAAACGAGATGGATCACAGGCTCACAACCAATTGCGATAAAACTCTCCCCGAGTCAATTCAACACGTATCCATTTAACTTTGTCGGGTCTCTCTCTTAGCAGTCGTTTCAGTTTCAGTTTCATTTTCATGTAAAAGATGAAAATCAAATAAATAAATTAATGAATAATATTTAAGTTTCATATATTGTGTGCTTGTGCTTCCAATTAATATGCAGTCATTTTTTTTTGTTTTCGTCAGCAAGCTTTCTTCATCAATTCGTCGGCTCTGGGTTTTTGAGACTTATACCTCCAACCCAAAGGCCATGGATTCCATCCACGGTCTCAAAGTCGGCATTCTCAAAATAGGAGGATAAAAAAATATTAAGTTGGAATTAAATAATATAATTAATATAAATATTTGAAAAAGATATTTAATCTTATGATATTCTTATTGGATTATTTTATTATAAGCTGTAGAGGCACACTATATTCTATAAAATTCTTGACAAGGTTTCAATTCAATGATACTTATACAGTGGGGTATACACTCAGATATATCTCATTATGTACCACAGACAGACCTATTTAATCACGGGATGTGATGGAATCAAACTTCCCCGCTTCCGTGCACATATGTTCCAAGGTGATCCGGAAATGGACGGTCAACAACTTATGGATTACGACAACTTATGGATTACGAATGGTTATGTTAAGAAGAGACTTAAGTTTTGAATTGTTGCCATATGCAGTGGACAATATTCTTTGGCAGCAGGAGGGGCAATAATCTTTGAGCATGTTACCATACGCTGAAGGAGAGGGAAGGGGGGTGACCTCTGTGAGCATGTTACTATAGGTTGACGGAGAGGGAAGGGGGGGTGGGGGTGACCTCGAAATTGCCAATATCATGATGTGAAAAAACGACGGCCCAAAACCTTGGTTTTTTGGTAAAAACAACAGCCTTGCACCATCCTGTCCAAAAACGGTTGTTTTTATTACCATAGGTATTAGAAAATTTGAATCACTTAGTCAATGTTTCTAACAAAATTAATCCTTATTAGCATGAGGTTTCAAATATTATAATTTTTATGAGATTTTAAATAGGACTTTCTACTGAGACCGCAAAGGGCCGAGACTACACATGTGATGAGCGGATCTCAAAATTTTCATTAATCTAGTTTTATTTTTTGAGATCCGTTCATCACATGCATAGTCTCGTGTGGTCTCGGCCCTTTGGGTTCTCACTAGGATTTCCCTTTTTAAATAATTCATTTTACTACATTTGAAATCTTACAGGAATTATAACTCAAGAGACGAAAAATAAATACATCTAGTTCTAAAAAGAAAATGCATATTGTTAAATGATAAAACTTGCACATTAAGTGCCAGACTTTATAAGCGCTAGCAAAAGAAGAGACCCTAAGTGGAAAATTGGAACTATATAGCAAAGAATGAGAAGCCATTTTCACCATTGACTCCAATAAAAACTTAAAACCGCAAAGATCATAATCCCCACATATCCAGGGTGCTTCTCACTGACATTCTCTTCTTTGAATCATGGAAAATGTAGCCCACTGATCTCTTGGTGTAGACATGTAGAATATGCAGTAGGTATGAAGATGGGATTTCATAATGCACCATTATATCGATCTAGTCATTTGCATTGTTTTAGATGATTAATAGAGCCGGTCTTAATAAACTCAAAACGAACCTAGAATGGACATGGTCGGGACTCGAGTTGAGTGTCAAATTGACTATGTGAGACTCGAGTTGAGGGAATTAATCTGTCTTGTAGGGGAAGTCTATCTAAAACATGTGTCAATTGGTGATTTGCTGTTGCGCTCCTCCCTTCTTATGATGTAAGGGTTATCCGACCTATAAAGGCACTCCGATAATCAAGTCCGTTAATAAAATTGAGATGACTAGAAGGGAGAATGATTACTCTGTAGTGTCTGATTATTGTTAATCAAAAATTGGATTGAACTTTGGTCCCTTTCTCCATTCAACCACTCTTATTTATAGGCTTTGATTAGGGACGTTGATTAGGGTTGGCTAGTTGCATTGCCTTTCCAATTCCTCATCAAAATATGAATATTTGCCATGCACTACACCAAACGAGCCTCAAGACCACATCTCTGGAAGCTGGCACTAATAGTACATTCAAGGTTTTAATTTTCAATAATGTTGCAAGAATTTTGAGACTTCATTATAATCGGTCAATTTTCAGATTTTCTATATTTTCAAAATTTCGATCAAATTTGGCTGCCTACTACTTTGTACAAAAGTTCCTAGTATCTCAACAATATCTTGGACCTAGAATCTCAAGATTTAGTACCAGCATGAACTATCACAGAGTTAAGCCTAGATCTCTTCAATTGGAATTTACAGCTATTAAATCCGTACAGACGAATTGATCTTGGCCTCCCAACACCTATGGCCATAAGGAAAAAAGAAACCAGGGTTATAA
The DNA here is from genome assembly GCA_015143295.1 of Tetracentron sinense. Taxonomy (NCBI): domain Eukaryota; kingdom Viridiplantae; phylum Streptophyta; class Magnoliopsida; order Trochodendrales; family Trochodendraceae; genus Tetracentron; species Tetracentron sinense. Next base: position 35,077,026 of record CM026560.1, read on the forward strand.
TGTTGAACCCAAGGATTAGTAAATTTTAACAACAATTAATAGGAGTTAAAAGGGACACGTGTTGACCTGTGAGCAATTGAGTCAGGAGAGTACATTAGGACACACATGCCCTTTTCTACTGTAATAAAAAGGATGGATCATATTCAATAGGGCACACGTGCCCTTTTCTACAGTTATAAACAAGATGGATCACAGGCTCCAAACCAATTGCGATAAAACTCTCCCAGAGTTAATTGCACCCACAAGTCAACACGTATCCATTTAACCCATATTAATTGTGGTTAAGATTTACTAACCCTTGGGTTTAACATATAACATTGGATTTTTGAAAAAAAAAATATTTAACTTTAGTTAATAATTTTTAATGCTTAGGGTTAATTTTTTTTAAAAAAAAAAACTAATGTTATATTGTTAAACCCTAAGTGTTAGTGAATCTTAACCACAATTAATAGGGATAAAAGGTGCACGTGTTACCCTATGGGTGTGATTGAACTTGTGGAGAGTTCAATCACAATTGATTGTGATATCCGCATCCGCTCTACTGGATAGTTATACTAATACATATTAGTTTAAATATACAAAGAGGAGCTCTACTGTACAGCACTGGGTGGAGCTCCTCTTTTTACATTGTGATGGTGGCAATATTGTAATTATGTGTGTTTCCAAATTGCCCTAGCCACTCTCAGAAATCTCAACTGTGCCACTATCGTAGTGTAAATAGGGGAGCTCTGCTTCAATGCCGTGTAGCATAGCTTCGGCTCAAAATTAATCTTAATAAATATCCGTCCAAACGGATACGGATGGACGTTTTTTTCAACCATCAAAGCAACAAATTTCATCGCTTTAGTTAGGGGTGCGCACGGTTTGGTTCTGAGAATTTTTAGGACCGAACCGATGAACTTCGGTTCTAAAAAAACCAACCCAGAACCAAATTGTAGAGTCTTGGTTTGGAAAAAAACAACCAAGGATCAAACCGTATAACCTTGGTTCGGTTCGGTTTTACCCATAGGTTTATAATCTGCTCCTAATGTCGATAAATTCAATAGTTCACATTCTCAATGTATTAAAACCAAAACTCAAATCTCATTAATGAATAAAAATAAACACTAATTAAAACAGATTAAATTAGAACAAGGAGAGGAAGGTAGATGCGGAAGAGATATTAGGGTTAGGTTACCAAAAAAAAAAAATCATAGGTATCAGAACTGGTTCGGTTCAGTTCTCATACGGTTTTCGGTTCTCGACTCCACATTTGGTTCGGTTTGTTCGTGGATCCACATTCGGTTCTAAGTTCGGTTTGGTTCAGTTTCGAATTGGAACAAATTAGGACCGAACTGCTGAAAATCGGTTTAAGTAAAATAGGACTCAGAACCGAACCGTGCCTTTAAAAAAACCAAACCAAACCGGATCATAGTGGTCAGTTCGGTCTGGTTCACGATTTGACCCGTACCCATGTGCACCTCTAGCTTTAGTAGCCACTGACGGAGCTACATGGGGTGGAGCCGGAGGACGGGGAGCTCTACCCCCGAATTTTTGAGAAAAATATTTTCTTTACAAAATGGACACAAAGAGAGGTGATATCCCATGAACTTGGCCCAAAAAAAATAAATTTGGGACTACGCCCCGAACCCCCACTATTAGCCCCCCCTAATAGAGAATCCCCTACTAGAGAATCCTGGCTACGCCCCAGTTAGTAGCCATCCAATATACCGACATCATTTGGTCTAAAATGGCCGTAGATCAGATGGTGGGGACGATAAGGCTGGAGATCTCCTAGGTGGGGCCCATGTAATGGTGGTGCGTCCAACACCTTTGGATGTACAGGACTTAAAAGCTACAATACCAAATTAGCTTAGCATATATCTCAACAAAAGATTCCCTTATGTGTAATATATGTGTAATACAGAAGCTTTAAGCAAACATAGAAACAAAAGATGTGCCAATTTTCCAAATCCGGAATGGTCTAATCAAATTAGGAAATTTGCAAATTTTCTTTACTGGATTCATAAAAGCAGAAAATAGAAATAAAAATACTATGAAAAACGCCCCTAGTGTTGACCTCAAGAATCGAATCGAATCGAATCCAATCCATCAATGACTACCATTCGCTTTTCTCTTCTCCTATTCTGCCTCCTCTCTCTCTTTTGTCTTAACCTAGGTATCAATTCAGTACTATGTTCCTTACTTATCTTGCTATCTTTTGTGCTTTTATAATATACTTTGGAATATTATAATCACTTTCATCGATGCATCTGGGATTTCATATATTGACCTATTTACAATTTATAGCATGATACGATATTCCAGTTACTAGCTAGCGTTAAACACATGCATGCATGAAGTTGTATAATTTTTGCTAACCAAACGGTGCTTAATTTAGCTGTATCGATCTGAATATATTTTGTTTGTTTGCATTTGCATGTGTAGGTGAGCTTTCCCTTTCAAAGGGGAGGAAGATGGACATTGGAGGTGAGAAATTACACATTGATCCCTGCATCAAGGCTTATTGTAAAACGGGGCTGGTTGAAGAAGTTGGAGTGAATGGCCTGTCCCGGAACTGCTGGTGCTGTCAGACGGGTCCCTACTGTTACACAACCAAACCCGAATGTTTGGCTGATTGCCATGCTCCTCCCACTCTCTCTCCTTAATCCGGACCTTGTCCGGGTCTCTCTCTCTTAGCAGTCATTTCATTTTCATGTAAGAGATGAAAAATCAAATAAATTAATGAATAAAAGTTCTAGGATTCCATCCACGGTCTCAAAGTTTCGAAAAAATAAATTTTAAGATTCTTCAAAAATTCAAAATATGAACATAAAAAAATAATAAGATGGAATAATATAATATAATTAATATAAATATTTGGAAAAAATATTTAATCTTTTGATATTCATTGGATTCATTTATTATAAGCTGTAGAGGCACAATATATTCTATAAAATTCTTTACCAAGGTTTGAATCCACTGATACTTATACACACTGGGTAGGGCCTGCCCGTCCATTGTGCCATTAAAGCCTGCACTTTAGGCCCCAAAAAAATGAAGGCCCCAAAATGTGGGCTTTGATGACTTTATGAACCTGATTTAGTAAAAAGAAATCCTAAAAAACACTCTATTTAAAAAAATGCATTATTTTATAACGAGTCCAATTAAAAAAAAAATCTCATTTAGAATTCTCATTTTAGGACTCCAAATGGCTTGGGCCGGCCTTGACACTGGGCATACACTCTGATATATCTCATTATGTACCATAGACCGACCTAATCACTAAGCGGGATGTGATGGAAGTAAACTTCCCTCCTTATGTGCACATATGTTCCGAGGTGAACTGGAAATGGACAGTCATTTTCTCATGGATTGCGATGGTTATGTTAAGAAGAGTCTTTTTAAGTTTTGAATTGTTTCCATATGCAGTGGGCAATATTCTTTGGCAGGAGAGGCAATATTCTTTGAGCATGTTGCCATATGCTGACGGAGAGGGAAGTGGGGTGACCTGGAAAGTGCCAATATCATGATGTGAAAAGTAGAAAAAAAAGGATGGCCAAAACCTTGTTTTTCGGTAAAAACAATGGTTTTGCACAATCCCGTCCAAAAAGGGTTGTTTTTATTAATAATAGTTATTAGAAAATTTGAGTCACTTATCAAAGTTTCTAATAAAATTAATCCAAATATTATAATTTTTATGAGATTTGAAATAATTAATTTTGTTATATTTGAAATCTTACAGGAATTATAACATAACAGAAGAAATTAAAAATAAATACATCTAGTTCTAAAAAGAATTTGCATATTGTTAAATGATAAAACTTACAAATTAAGTGTTGGACTTTTTAAGTTCCAACAAAAGAAGAAACCTATGATGAACCAGAGAGAGAGAGAGGATTTCAAAGTCCATTATCTCTGACTTGGGATCTCCTCCTGAGTTAGTTAAGTGGCAGGCAACAGTAAGACGAATATCCAACACGTACCACCAAAGTCCTCCTGTTTTTACACGGGGCAATTCGATGGAACAGGTGGCAGCTCGAGAGTAAATGTTGACAGGTTCCCAGCCAGCTAGTACTGGAGGCTAGGAAGCACGGATACTTGAAAAATGGAAACGCACCGGTCCCGTATCGCCGTATTAGATACGACATTCTAATATAAAACTTAGTTGTTTTTCTTAATTTCTGTCATATCGCCGTATCTAAGTATCGCCGTACTCGTGCTTCCTAGACTAGAGGTGATCCAGTGCCATTTTCTATTGGCCTCCATGGACATTAGGTCGGCCATGGTTAAGGTTGGATGGACCAACCCTCGGGGTGAGTGAATCTTAACCATATTTGATGAGTATTAAAAATATACGGTTAGCTTGGTACCTTTCCCATTTTCAAATTTGTATTAGTCAACTCTAGTTAACATCCACTTTTCCATTCCCTTATCATGTTGAGATTTGTGCTTTTTTTGTTTTGATGTAAAATAGAGGAGAATAAAAGAATTCTATGGAAAATGTCATTTTTCGTGTGTATTTACTTTTGGATAATTGACATTTTCGATGAATTTCATTTGTTTTTCCCTATTTTACATCAAAACAAACGGAGCATTAAATCATACCCGATCAGTGTTCAGCTCTATGAAGAAATGAATGGTAAATGATTAAATATATATATATATATATATATATATATATATAATTATAATGATAATGCCATCACTGACCCGACCCGTCCATGTTTATTCGTTCGGGATATGATTCAGACCCAAGTTGTTTATATATTTTCAAGTTACTGCCACTAATTTGGTCGTGTTTCTTTGGCATGAATAGGAAGCAGTGTTGAGAATGTATAGAAGTGGAGGAAGATGGACGTTGGAGGTGAGAAAATACATGTAGATCCCTGTATCAGGAGTACCTGTGCTGCCGGTGATGGAGATAATCTCCGCAATTGCTGGTGTTGCCAAATCGGTTCCTTCTGTTACACAACCCGACCCGAATGTTTGGCTGATTGCCGTCCTCCTTCCGCTCTCTCTCCTTAATCGGGACCTTGTCCGGGTCTAGCCCGACTCTTTTACAATAGTTTTTACATGTACGAGATGAAAAAACAAATAAATTAATGAATAATTCATTAAGTATCATTATGTGATTTTTTTTTCTTTGAGCTGACAATTTTCTTTTTTGCTCATCAGTCCTTCACATTTTTCTTGTTTACTCTGGGATTTTACTATTTTAGCATTTTGGTTCTGCACCGCCTAATATAAATATAAGGCACAATAGACTGATTTATAACATCCATGGGTATTTATTTGAGGAGCAATAGTTTGCTCCATGGACATAGAAAATAAGTGAAAACATAGGATTTTTTTTTTGAATTTCTAATATAATTTTTAGCTGGATTTAGTCCAATTTTCTTTTCTTTTCACATATTTTCTCGGCAACCAAACAAATGTTAAAAGTAAATTAAACTTAACTACAATTAAGAGAAGTTAAAAAGGAGACACATGGCAAGAAAATAGGAGTCAAGTCGCCCCTCCTCGCCTCACCAACCGAGGAGGTGATTATTTTCCTTATTTAGGTAGTTAAGAAGAATATGAATTGACAAATGTAGGTCTATGTCGATTGAATCATTCAGCAGGTGCAAAGACCGGATTAAGATCATTCAAGGAATATATGATTTCTATGTGGCGGCCAGGGAATGGTCGAAGGTTGAAACTATTAGAAACCCATATTATTCCCAGGAAGAAACTTGACAAATCAATAGTCAAAATATGCCATATACAATGTATCCATATAAAGCGTGTCTAGTTCCTATGAATTCATTACATGTGAGAGAAACAACAAAATCAAGACTTATTTTTCATGCGCCCACACACATTTCAATATTCATGCATAGCAGGTGCCAAAATAATACAACACAAGCTGTTCCACGCCTTTCACGTAAAGAGTAAGAAGGGAGTGCAAATCTTGTGGGGATAAATTTCCGCAGAATTTTCTTAATTAGTAATTAAAGGACCGCAAGGTCACCCTACTAGCCGACCATCCATTCAAATTATAAAATTTAACCTTGAGGGTAAAATTTTTTTAATCAGTTAAATCGACAAGTGTTGCTTTCCAATTCAAAGGTCCTTTAGCAAACTCATGTCTCAATCAAATAAAAAATTTAACTCCACGAATTAAAATTTTTTAGGGTCCGTTTGGATCAAATTGTATTATCTAGAATCAATTGTGATAAAAATTGATTAAAATTTCTTAGGGCCCGTTTGGATCAGATTTTATTATTTAGAATCAATTGTGATAAAAATTGATTGTGTACAAGTCAATTGTCAAAGAGTCACAATACTGTCTGATTCACACTTTGTACATAATTGATTTTTTTACAGAAAAGTGATTTAATGCAAATAATCATGTTTGATTCACTTACATTAAAAAAAAAAAGTTAATTTTTTTCAAAATAGTAAAACTATGACATTTGCCACTTAAGTAGTTATAACAAAAAAAAATTGATTTTTCTCTTTCAAAATTACCCTCCATCCCGATTTGAAATCAATTGACTTTTAAATATCAATTCTAATAGAATTTGATTTTTCCTGAGTGAAGCAAACGGGACTCTCTAATCTAAAATCACTTAGGGTGTGTTTGCTTGGCGAGAAAGTGGATGAAAAAAAAATTAATTTTTTTCTAAAATAATCCTTAAAAAATAGAGGAAGTTTTTAAAAGAAAGTCTATCACTATTGAGAAAGTGCAAGAAAATGAAGGTGTGTTTCTTGCACACCAAACGCAAGAAAAATATAATACCATATTACTGAAAGGAAACGTGACTCTTGTAATATGTCCATTAAACTCTTTGTATAGGTACAATTGTATAGAGAATTTGCGGTAGGTATTAAGATAGGATTTCATAATGCACCATCATTCAATTATGCACCATTAGCGATCCATATATTTGCATTGTTCTAGATGATTAGTAGAGCAAGTCTTAATAAACTCAAAGGGTGGAATAGATTCGGAGTTGAGTGTTAAATTGGCTCGATTGAAATTGTATATTCACATGCTTTCCGCATTGCATTATATATGATATTGATTATGTGCATGCTATATGATGATGTTAGCTAGACTTTATATACACCGAGTGTTTTTGTACTCAATTAAACTGTTGTTTTCGGTAGGTCTAAAGTCAGAGCGAGTGGCAGAGCCTTGGACCGAGGAAGTGTACGAAGAGGAAGAAGAAGAAGGTGAGCTCCCGGATGAAGGAGTTCAGGATCTTGATCGTTCCCGTATTACTTTTGATTATTGTTGTTATTATAAAAATGGATTGTAATAGACATTTGAGATTTTGATGTGTTGCTTAGATTCACACTTTACATTTAGGTATCAGGCTACATTGAGTTCATTGTGGGTTATGTTTTACTTGGTCAAGTGATACAAGATGATTTCTTTAAAAAATCGAAATTTTTGTAAACTCGCATTTTAGTATTGTCTTAATTGCTATGAAATCGAAATTTTATTATCGTCAATTTTTGTAAACTCTCATTTTAGTATTGTCTTAATTGCTATGGAGTTAAGCAGATTTAAGTAGTGTCATGACTCAAGGTCCTATTAGGTCAAGATGAAATTTTGGGGCATGACAACCGTACTTAGACCTAAATACGAGTCTTTCCTCCTTAAGAGATGCACTTACTTTTTTATCATTGGAATAGTTAAGGAATTGTTTTTCTTTTTTTTGGGTAAGAATTAAGGAGTTTTTTTTTTTTTTTTTGTTGAAGACCTATTCTAAAAACACACACCAGACAGTATTTGAGTATGCATTAACTCCAGGAGTTATTATTGACGGACTAAAGTTAAGAGAATGTGATCAATGGTGTTACTCTTTAAGTTGGTTCTTTGAGGATCTATTTTTATTTTTAAATATTTGGTAGCAAGTAGATTTATTTTTAAAGAATGTATCAATTATTTATCTACTCTTTTAGTGTTATTTTTTTGGGTTAAAACTCTTTTAGTGTTATTGGATCAATAACAAAATATGATATTTGCCACATCATTAAAACTTTTTAGAGCCGGGATCATCTACGAGAGGAGACAGTATCACAGCCAATTGCAATTGAATTCAGGAGAATTCAATTGCATATGTGGTACATGTTGATTAGAAGCGAAATAAAAATTAAAATTTGAATTTTCTATTCCTTTTTAAAATTTGAATTTCCTATTTCTATTTCATCATCCAATTCCATGCACCATATTGAATTCAATTAGAATTGGTTGTGATCCTATCTCCTCTTCCTCTTAAGGAGGAGACCATCAAGCACTCACTCTTGAGGCACCACATATCTTCATGTCAACTAAGGCATTGGTTGACATGCACAACACCTTGATAGGTATGTGCATGGAGTTTGTGGCACCATGAGAGAGGTGCTATTGAGGAGTACCGCCAATCTCATCACCAGCACCGACTGGAAAAGTGAACTTTAATAATTGACCTATAAAACTGAAACAATACACAAATTCCCTCTTTTTAAAGGCACTCCACATATGCTACTTCACAATCTAACCTGTCTGGTAATTAAAATGCGATGACACGTGATTGAACTTTTATCGAGTTTAATTGCACTCACGGGCCAACACATCTCTTTTAATACTCATTAACTGTAGCTATGATTCACTAATCCTTGGGATTCATCAATCTAACCTTAGTTTTTTTTTAATGTTTTAAGAAAATTAATCAAAAGTAAAAACTTTTTTAACTAGGGTTAAAAGAGGGTTCTGTGAGAGTTCAATCACAATTAGAAGATCCATACTCATCCTATCGTTAGCATCTATACTATATACTAAAGAAATTAGGATGCATATGTGGCATCCCTCTTTGATCTCCATTCTAAGATTTGTGATGCCACATCATCACTTGATGGAAGCTATAAATACCATCTCTTAACTCCCCTTGCTTCTTTCTCTATTCTTATCTCTCTATCAAGTCCCAACTGATTCATAAACACCCTTTATTAACTCCCTCATTTTCTCTCTCAATTTTTATATCAAAGTCCCAACCGATTCATAAACACCCTCTACTAAATGAGTCATAAAAAATTGTGGGGAGTACCAAAACCTCTATTAATGTTTTTACTAATAATTAAAAATTATTTTAATTAGGTTTTTTTTAAAAAAATTATTTTTACTCTTTAAATGAGCCATAAAAAATCATGAGGGAGTACCAAAACCTCTATTAATGATTTTACTAATAATTAAAAGTTATTTTAATTAGGTTTTTTTTCAAATTATTTTTTCTCTTAATTTTTTTTGTGCGATGCGGGTATCTGCTAGTTAACCCTAAAAAAAAATAAAAATTTGTTGTATTGCATGGGCTGTGGCAAGCTCTACTTGGGTTGCATGGTTGCACCTCTTTTGTTGAAAGTCGTTCGAGTCTTTCCTTAGAAATTGGACATGGTTTACTTCAATTCCATAGTGCCTGATAGGCTGGTACTCAAACATAGGGGTGTATTTGAGCCGAGCTAGGCTAAACTTGAGCTCGACTCAAGCTCAAAAAGTTCGACTCAGATACATTGGTTTGGCTTTGAGCTTGGTTCTTGAATTGATTTAAGCCCGAGCCAAGCTTGGCTTGGCTTGGCTTAACTTATTAAAATAATTTTAATATTATTTATTATTATTATATAAAAATAATTATTATATTATATATATAAATAATTATTATATTATATATAAATAATATTTAACGTAATATATGAGCCGAACTCAAGCCAAAATTGAGTTGAGCTGAATTAAACAGACTTGGCTTGAGCTTGGCTTAAACACCTTTCAAGTTTGAAAAAAATAGATCTGCTCTGCTCGGTGGGATAAAGCTAAAAATTTTCAAACTTGAACTCTGTTTGATCAAGTAGAGCCGAGCCGAGCCAAACCAAGCCAAACATATGAGCTGGCTCGGCATGGATACAGCCTAGTTGCAACAACCACCAGTCCACCACCGTTAGGTTAAAACTGAAGAGGGGTTGGAAGTCATAGCTTTCCGCGTCATTTTGACTTCAGAGGTAACACCAACCGTCCACGTCGGCACCACAAACAACAAGCTAAAACTAAACCCCGCTTAGTTTCAGGAGTCAAAAAATAATCTTACCTAGTTTTAACCCTAGTTAACGAATCTCAAATCCCTATCCCCGAAGGAACCCTTATAAATTGGCCAAACGCGCCTCAATTCACGTCTCTTGAGGGCCTCTCAGAATTGACTATGGCCGTCTCCAGCTACGCTAGGGTTCTCCCGTCGTTCGAGTGCCGGTCTGATCCCGATTTTTCCGGCAATCCACGGACGGAGAAGTCGGAGTCAGGCCGGTACTCCGGCAAGGCCAACTCAGTGCCGATCCGAGGATGGGCCGGGGTGGGTTTCGGGTCATTTGGTCTGTCTTCTCTGATTTTCAGGTTCCCTCCTAACTTTGTCCGGCAGCTTAGTATCAAGGCCCGGAGGAACTGTAGCAATATCGGAGTGGCGCAAATTGTTGCGGCTTCGTGGTCGGACAACCCGTCTGGTGTGCCCGCTGCTACTGCCGTCGATGCCGCTTCGGTCGAGATTTCCGTCGATCAGACTGCGGTGGTTGATGGTGGTTCTTGTAACAGTAATGGTGTACAGTTTTCCGGTTTGGCCGATTTGAAGGCCTCTTTTTTGAGCTCCGATGGGAGCATCGCAGTTCATGCTGGTTCGTCTCCAACTTTTTTTTTTCTTTCAAGTTTTTGGGGCTGGAGACCTTTTGCTTTTTTTAGATGAATTTCGTCTGATTTTCAGCTTAGAATGATCCGCTTTGTGAATTGTTTGTGGGGTTTTTCAACCCCTTTTGAATTGATTATAGAGCTCTGGTTTGGTTTATTTTTTGTACTACGAGTTAGTTTAGGAAGAGATTATATAACAAAAGGAAACAAGATCCACTTGAAGGCTTTAACCATCTACAGAGTATTTAAAAGCCAATTCTATGCCATAACGAGACGTAGCAGGAAATATGTGGTTCTTCACTCATTTTTGATGAATATTAACATACCAAGCAGGTCTAGATCAATATGATGGCCCGAC